>OZ010788.1:209835333-211237833 GCA_963932465.1 Maratus speciosus | reverse complement strand
ACGTCAGAAATTTTCATTGAACATACTGACCGTTTAAATACCGGCTAAAACACGAATTTTTGTTCCTTTTTTTTTACCACTTCATTTTCTAAAGAAGATATTGTGTTACTTTTGAAAGACAAATTTGCGACTTTTTTTTTTTTTTTTTTTTTTTTTTTTTTTTTTTTAGACAGGGAGAGTATTGAGAAAACATGTTGCTTTCAAAATTATGTTTGTAATTTTTCAGAAATCGATAATAATAAATGGAAACATTGCAATTGCTTTTCTTATTTTTTATCCAGCTTCTTATGCTCGAAAATTATTGCGCGAAAATTAGCATCTCCAGTCTACTTAGGAAAATTAAATATTAAAGAACTTAATATTTTGGTTGGAGAAAGCGCGAAAGGTTTCTTTCTTTATTTATTTACATTTTATTTACATTTTCAACACGTTTGAATGAAAAATAGCTAATTTATTATTAGAATAAAAAACTATAAATAGACTTACAAAAACAAAGGATCTAAAAAATATATTTTATGTCACAATGCACTATGTATTCAAACTTCAGTGAAAGTTTTAAAATGTATATATGGATTATTCTTACTTAATCACGACGATTTTAAGTTTAGTGTTCCATGTTTTTAAATTTTATTTTCTAAGGAAGATTTTATTTTATTTTTTATTCGTTTGTTTTGAACAGTGTAATTAATTAATTTCAGACAGTCTGTAACACAAAAAAAGATAAAAAAAAAAAAAAAAAAAAAAAAAAAAAACTTTTGCACTTCCTTTTTTAAGTTATCAGTTAAAATATCATGTTAATATACTTATTCGATAAATTAAATTATTGAAATTATATTAAAATTATAAATGCTTCACTTAGCGTGTTATTTTTTATTAAGTTTCTCTCAAAAATCCAAATAATGTCCCCAAATATAGCAACTTCGTTGTACTCAGCTCTGTACTTACAGTACTCAAACTAAATAATTAACGCGTTCACTGCCACGGTGACTGACACTAAAGCTGAAAAATTTACAATGTTTTAAGTAATTTTTAAGAAAGTTAAGTTTAAGAATTTATAATCCTGCAATAAATAAAAGGTAAGTAAATTTTAAATAAATTTTCAGTAATTACTTAAAACAATATATATTTATTTAGTTTCATACCATATTTTAGACCGTCAGTCATCGTGAACGACGCGTTCTAAACGGAAAGTTCGATGTCAGTTATCGGTGACTGACGCGGCGCTTAACGTGTTAAAGACCTTTTTTTTCAAAATGCTATCAAAAATTCTCTTTGAAATGTTTTAAAGAAAAATATTTAGTTTATTATTAAAATGAAAAACCATAATAGACTTCTTAAGATATAAAGGTTCTTATAAAAAAAATTGTTGTTGTGCATGTGTGAAGAGAATGTGTGTATATGCGTTTGATAAAAAAGAAAAAAGAAAAAAAAAGATAGGAAAGGGCAGAAAGAAAGAACAGTTTTTCTTCATTAAGACCTGTCAAAAAAAAGTTACAGTTTTTTTATGTTTTGTTATTTCTTTATATATATTTCTTTTATTTTCTTTTAAGGTAGTTTGGCTAATTTTCTTCATATATTCGAATAAATGGCGCAAGAAAGCAGTAAAACACATTTTAAAAAACCTTCTTGCACATTTTAAGGTATCTTATCTTTTAATAAAGCCTTTAAATACACTTCATGTTAAGATGAATTCTTGAAATAATATTAAAAATGAAAACTTTATTTTTTATTCCGCTCTTCAAGAACAAAAATAATGGCACACAGCTGAGCAATTTCGACCTACTTCAACATGAAACTAAACATTTTTTTAGAATAAAGTAACATTTTTTTTAACAGGTTCTAAAGAAAAAGGGATGTTTTTTTTTATTAAAATCAAGTAGACTCGCTAAAATACAAAGTGTCTGTAACAAGATGATAACCACATGAGTTTATTTTACCTCAATCATATACAGATCTATATATGATTGATGTAAAACAAAACATTGTTTAGCTAATAGTTTTGTGTAAAATACAGAAGAAAACAAATTCAGTTTTTTATCGTTTGATTTCGGAAAGAAAAAAATTATTTTATTTACATTAAAAGTTGTTTTATTTATTAATGCATTTCACTAAAAGAAAAAAATGTTTTTATTTTATTTTCTCACGCTCAGTAATGTTAAAGTTTTTGACACATACACAGGGTCATTTGTTTAAAAAAAAAGCATGAAATTGACAAACGTGGCTATTAAACTAGTTTGCAATCAGATTAACTATTTATTTTTCTCTATAATTACAAGGTGGCTGTAATTAAACGATTAAGACAGAACTCAGCGTGTTCTATAGCGCGATCTAATTGCGAGAATGGAACCAAAATTTGTAGGATAATTAAACGAGACGGAGAACGAAGAATTCCACGAAAAAAATAGTTCGAAAAGTTACCACTAGGTAAATATGAGGCACTATTTTTTTCCTCAAAAGTTTTCGTCCCCGTTTTGTTTAATAATCCTAAAAAATTTGGCTCCATTCTCACAATTAGATCGCGCTAGAGAACATGCTGAGTTCTGTCTTAATCTTTTAATTATAGCCACCTCGTAATTATAGAAAATATAGAAAAAGTTAATATGACTGCAAACCAGTTTAGTAGCCAATTTCATGGCCATTTTCATGAGTATTAATAGTCAATTCCATGCTTTTATTTAATCGAATGACTCTGTGTATGTGTCAAACACTTTACCTGTCAGTTTAATCGTTTGAGTCCCAGGGGGTATTGAAAAACACTGTTGAAGAATCCGAAACAGCGCAACTGCGCTTTCTCTAAACGAGTACGAAAAGACCCAAGCCGCGGTAGCTCTTGTTTTATTTTATGTCGAGAAATACAAGCGGCACGATAGCGCTTTGTTTATTTTACATCAATGAATCCCAATCGGAGCAATTGACAAGATAACAATGAAAAAAAAATTATTTTGTAATGTACTAGGGGGGGGGGGGGGGGCTCTGCACCCTGCTTGCTACGCTCACCAACCCCTCGCGTAATCGCTTCGCGACTCCATTCGGTATTGACAAGCAATCCCTATTTTCTGGCCGACCCCAGATGTAATTGTTTCGCGTTTCCATCCTGGATTGCTTCGCGATTCCTTATTTTCCATGCATTCAATTTTTAGATTCCATTTGGTAAAAACACGCTCTTCCTCAACTCCTGACAATTTTATTTCCTTATCACCAAGCACATAATCATTAGATCTTACAGAGTTTCATAATTATAAGAATTACTAAATACAAAACCATTAAAAAAGGTAAAATTTATAACTTATTTGAGTAATTACAAATATGTTAAATTTAAAAAATAACAAATTTATTAAAGTTATTTCGAATGTTTGTTCTTTATCTTTGTAATGAAGTTGCTAATTTGTGGTTACAGTAAATAATCTTATCATATAAATCTCCTCTCCTCTGAAATTTTCACTTCGCCGCCTTTTCTCCGCCAACATATATGTGTAAAATTATATATATAGTGTTACGAATATAGTAAATAGTTAGTGTTTGTGCTTAAAAATAATATAAATAGTTCAATTAAGCTCTATATATAAGCTAATATTAGTTTTTGTTGCCTTGAAATATCTCAATTTGTTGATTTTCTACAAGCAAGTAAACCCTATTGTATTTCAATGGGAGTCTATAGAAATTTGGCAAAGTACTGGAAATAGCTCCAAGTAGGCGTCACTTTTGGCGACAAACTTGGCGACAGAGCCGCCCCCTTGGTAACCCCCTCTCTTATAGTGTCAGAAAGCTCTGACCAATCTGATGCGTTTCGCGGTATCTACGCAGATTTTCATTGGTCCATTTCCAAAGGGTTACTTTTTTTTATATATAGAAGGAATATTGAATTATTATAGTATTATTCTGCCTATTGTAAAATGTACTATTTACATTAAAAGGAACTGTGTGATGTTCTTGCTTCAGTAAATCTGAGCGCGCGACTTCAACAATCGGTAACGCACCGTCAGTTGTCCACAATGTTCGAAATGTACAGGGTTTTCTCGTCATAAAATCTCAGCAGTGCGATCGCGCTGCTTGGGACTCAAACGGTTAATTATGGCCATCTCTTATGCATTACATATTGAATTATAGTCAATTTCTATAAGGAAAGGGTAGCTGACATAACTGTTGATCAAATTACTGTGGATTAGCAAGAAACACCTGCCCGATCTCTATAACCCCTACTGATGTACACATGAGTTTGAGCAATTTGATTGGTCTATATTTAACAGGTCTATGATATGATTGGCCTACGTCGCAAAGACGATTCCTGCAGTAATCACTACGATAGATAAGAGTGGTAGATTGGTTGACGGAAGTGTTTGTTTGTAAACATGGTCTTTCCTTATTTCAAAACATATTCCCATAACTATAGCTTCACGAACCTCGGCCGCAAACATCAAGTTCGACAGCATTCTCTGAAAAATCTTTTACCTTGATCGAAAAAAAAAAAGTCCTTCCGGCCAGTGCCGGGAGGAAGAGATAGCTTTCATATTCCTTATTTTTAAAAAGCCAACTTATATTATTCAAACACACGAAGTTCAATTAAGTGGAAACCGAATGTTGGAGATTCAATACTAATTTTTATCAATACTAAATCATTATGAATGAGAATTTCGCGAAATTAGTCAGCTTTATACAAGCTGCTTTTATTTAAAGTCACTTATATTTGGCTGCCAAATTCGGCGATTTCTTAAAGTGCCTGCCATTTTAAGACAACATGGTAGATGAGGGTAACCAGTGAACTTGGTCGAGACCTTAGTAATTGCTGTGCACATGCTCACTCATATCGGAATCGGCTGATATATACGAGTGCTGTCGCAGGCAAAAAATCAGATTTTTCAAAATGTCACCCACTTTAGAAATTGAAACTGCTATATCTGAGCCATTTTTTAAGATAAAGACAAACAAAAAATGCTCCTGAATCCTTATATCAAGGTCAAATACTTAAGAAAGAAACCTTTTTCAATTTCTAATTTTTTTGCACCTCACTTTAAATATAATTTTTTTTTTAATTTAATGGCCGCCATTTTGAAACAAGATGGCTGATGAAGCTGGCCAGCGAACTTGGTCGAGATATTGATGTATACTATCCACATGCCTTCTTCCATCGAAATAGGCGAATAAGTGTGGTATCGCGTGACAAATACAAGATCGTTTCAAAGTGTTAGCCATGATAGAAATTCAAAGTGCTATAATTCAACCACTTTTTAAGATATAAACAAACGAACAAATTTTCAGAAACAAAAACTGCTCCAGAATCTTTGTATCAAGGCCAAACACATAAAAAAATCTTTTTCATTTTCCAATTCTTTAATACCTCATTTTAAATTTTAAATTACATTTTTTTTTTAAATGGCAACCCTTTTGAAACAAGATGGCGAATGAAGCTGGCCAACGAACTCGGTCGAGACATTGGTATGTACTACACCAAGTTACATTCAAATCGGTTCATAAATACTCCTGTTTTCGCGTGACAAAAATCAGGTCGTTTTAAAATTTCAGCCACAATAGAAATTCAAAATGTTATAACTCAGCCATTTTTTTAGATGTAGACGAAACAAAACCTGTTCCGGAATCTTTGTATTAAGATCAAATACATACAAAAAAAAAACTGTTTCATTTTCAAATTTTTTGGTATCTCATTTTAAATTTTTTTTAATTTTTTTTTTAAATGGCCACCATTTTGAAACAAGATGGCGAATGAAGCTGGTCAACGAACTCGGTTGAGTTATTTGTATGTACTATGTACACACCAAGGTACATCCAAATCGGTTCATAAATACGTCTGTTATCACTTGGCAAAAATCGGGACGTTTCAAAATGTCAGCCACGCTAGAAATTTAAAATGCTATAACTCAGCCATTTTTTAAGATATAGACGAAACAAAAACTGCTCCCGAATCTTTTTATCAAGGTCAAACACATAAGAAAAAAATATTTTTTCAATTTTCAATTTTTTGCTACCACATTTCAAATTTAAATGTTTCTTAAAATTTTAAATGGCCGCCATTTTTAAACAAGATGGCGGATGAAGCTGGCCAACGAACTCGTTTGAGACATTGGTCTGTACTATGTATAAACGAAGTTACATCCAAATCGGTTCATAAATACGCCTGTTATCGTGTGACAAAATTCAGGACGTTTCAAAATGTCAGCTTCGCTAGAAATTCAAAATGCTATAACTCAGCCATTTTTTAAGATATAGACGAAACAAAAACTGATACGGAGACTTTGTATAAAGGTCAAATACATAAGAAAAAAATATTTTTCCATTTTCAATTTTTTGGTACCACATTTCAAATTTTAATTTTTTTTTTAAATTTTAAATGGCCGCCATTTTGAAACAAAACGGCGGATGAAGCTGGCCAACGTACTCGGTCGAGACATTGGTATGTACTATGTACACACCGAATTACATCCAAATCGGTTCATAAATACGAGAGTTACAGTGTGACATAGGTCAGATATATATATATATATATATATATATATATATATATATATATATATATAAATATAACCATTAATTAAACATAACCTTCCACCGTCAAATATTATGAATTAAAGCTGTAAGTATTAAAAAAAAATAATAATAATAATATAAGAATTATTATGGAAGAAAAAGGAAAAAGTGGACACCGACAAAAATTGAAAAGCTTATACATTGAATTGCGTTATCAAGGGCACAGAATTCAATGATATAAGCAAAATGGTTGTTTTCTGTGGGAAAAATAAGCTAAAGCTAAAAGTTGTTTTCCCCTGTGCCCAAACAACCATAAAATCAAGTGAATTGATTAAAAATGAAAGCAGAATAGAAACAAATAATATGAAATGGAAGAATCAATAAAACGTATTTAAATATTTATAGGATATAAAATATAAATAATAAACACCATACCGATTAATATTTCAGTATTTTACAAAAATCCACGCGCACATGGCTGCCAGTATATCAAAAAGAATAAGCTGAATAAAACAGTTAAGAAATCACAGTAAATGATACCAAAGGATGCAGTTAATACATTTTGAAATAAAATTTGAAATACCTTGTTAAACACATTTAATCTAATATAAAATAAATAGATATTAATTACATTATTTAAAATGCACTATTAAATTAATTAATAACAGTTTAACAATATCGTCAAAATTTAGCTAAAAATACCCCCTGGTGTATTAAATTATAACTGAAATGGAGCTAGAAAAATTAACAATTGGAGCTATCTTAAAGAGACAAATTTAGTGCTGCCATCTAGTATTACTTCTATTAAACAACTAACGCAATATATACATATATATATATATATATATCAATTTTGAACGGAGGGTGGTTTCGGGGTCTGGGGGTCATGATCGATGAAAATATACCAAAATTTTTTGAAATCGCTTTCCTCCGAACGGCTGCAATAGGTAGCTTTTTGTAAAGAAAGCTACCTAAAAAAATCTTTTCATTTCCATGATTCTGAATAGGAACGCCTGTCGATTTTCTATATTTAACAATAAAACGGATTTCGTGAATGTGTCAGAAAGCAACCAGTCTGTATTTGTAAAAAGCTAAATTAGCTTCATTTTGTTACAAGCTAGATCGATTTAATATAGTCTTCACAGACAGGAAAAGAGGAATATGTGTGGAAATAGAAAAACTAATTTTCAAAAATACCCTTGGCTATTTTTCCGTCTGTTACGTTTTTGAAAAAATATATATGTATATATGTGACATAATAGACCTTGGGGCGGTTGTACAGACCATCACCTCATCAAGTTGATGGCTGAAATTCCAGGATTAGGTAAAACTCAATTCCTACATTAACATTCAACTGGTCTTCCAAGTCATATTTCGGTGAAAAACATCTGCAAATCCGATCTCAAAGGTTTACTGGTAGGTTACTATTGTGTTTTCATGCTCCCAGTCCTTTATGTTTTTATATCTTTGGGTGCAGGAAAACAAGATGATAAAACTACCGATTAACCAGTAAATCGAGTCTGCAGGTGGTTTCTAACAATATATGACTTGGTAGACCAGTTGCATTTTAATATGGTATCTAGTTCTGTCTAATCCTGGAATTTCAACCTTCAACCCGATGAGGTGATGGTCTGTGCAGCTTCCTCCCGATCTATAATTGATAAGATGAGTACTTGAAATATGTCAAAAAATTTAATTGGTCCAAATGCTTTAATAACCATTTTTTATTCAGTCTTTCCAGAACCAAAATAATGTCTTAAAGTTTAGCAACTTTCACATATTTCTGCAAATTATAAAAGACCATTTTTTTAAAAGGATGACGTAACGTTCTTTTGAACATGTTAAGAAAAGGGATCAATGTATTGTTACAAAAAAAAAAAAAAAAAAAAAAAAAAGTAGGCATTTTAAAATACGAAGATTTTTGTAAAACTATTTTTGCACAAGAATGTATGTGTATACAACTGATGTAAAGTAAAACAATGCTTAGCAAACTTTTTGTTTTTGTTATGCACTTACAAAAACGAACTTCAGTTTTCTGTTATTTTCCTTTGATTTGGTAAATATTTTTTTCTTTTTTCCCTGAAAGAAAATGTTGAGATTTGAGATTTCTTAAACAAAAGTTCACGAAGATAGTGTAGATGAAAACTATTTTCAAAAATATCTTGTAAATTTCTCTGCCAGTTATATTTTTGAAATTTTTTTTAAAATTATTGTTAGGCTTTAATGGCTCAAACTTAAAATGGAAGTCGTGCAAATAATTTTTTTAACTAGTCATTTTTTGTCCGGTCTTCCAAAATCTAAAATAATGGCCCAAAATTTAGTAACTTTGTTCTACTTTCAGCACGCAAAAGAAAAAAGAACTATTAAGATTTTTTTTGTTGTTGTTGGATAAAATAACGTTCTTGACTAATGCGTTGACTAGCTATTACAGAAAAAATGTTTATAAGAGGATTCCTTAAAATACAAAAATTTTTGCAAAAATGTTTTCGCACGAGACTGCATGTGTATGTGACTGATAAAAAATAATAAACTGTTTAACGAAATTTTCTTTGTTAAATATTTATGAAAGCAAATTTTCAGTATTTTATTCTTTGCCGTTATACTTTATTAAAGATTAATTTGTTTTCCATGTTTAAGATAAATTTGCGATTTTGTTTTTAAGTAAATTAACTTTAACGGGAACTTTTTATCTCCAAAAAAGAGATAAAAAGAAAATTCGTTTTCAAAAATGCTTTTAAAATATTTTCTGAAAATTAAATTTAAAATAAATTGTTTTAAATCAAATTTAGTGTTCATCTGAATTCTTGAAGTAAAATTAAGAATTGAAAGCGTTTAGTTAAAAGTTGCAAGGACTAGAAAACCCCGATTCAAATCTGGGAATAAATAGAAATTTTTCTGATTAAACAAGGTTGTTGGGAATAAATTTTTTAATCAGTTTTCAAAATAATGCCGCATTTTATTCAAATGAATTTTTTTTTTTTTATTAATGTGAAAGGCGTATCAAATAGATTGTTTAACTCCCGCCTTTTTCTGGTATCTGAAATAATAATCATCCAATAAATCATTGAGGTTGTCGATTTGCATGCAATTCCATAGAGAATTATTCAGGTTTCCATTAGTATTGTTCAACTCTAGCGCACAATATGAAACAGTTAAAGATTTTTTTTTCTAAGATAAAATAGCACTTTCAAAAAAATGACTAATTATCAATATGAAGAGTAAACCTGTAAGTAGACACTTTAAAATGCAAAGGCTCTTGAGAAAAATTCTTGTGCTAAAGTATATCAATGTGTGATTAAAGAAGTAATAAATAAGAATTTAAGAAGGTTGATTTTTCTTTGTAAAATTTAATATAAACAAGTTTCAGAAATCTACTTTAACTCATTTTGTTTAACAAAGATTAATTTATTTTATAAAAGGAAAATAACTTTTTAATAAAGCTTCATTTTGGGCATAAAAATTATTATTAATTTTAAAATTAATGAGATTAAAACGTTTCAGCTTTGAACCATTATTTAAAAGTGTGATTGGAAACTATTGAAAAGTGTTTTGATTCAGTTTGAAAATTGAATTTTTTTCTGTTTTATTATTTTACTTTTAAAAATATTTTCAATTATTTTTTCTTCTGGAAAGAAAAAGAATATTACCTTTGTTAAATCGTTAAAAAATAAATGAATATTTTAAATATTTGCTTTGAATAACAAATATTTATTTTTAATTTATTCTTTCTATCTTTCAATCGGTCCATAAAAATAATCGTGAGATTGAAATTTATAGATTTTTTTCTTGCAAATTTTATCTGTAAATATCCCAAAGATAATTCGCATGTATATTATTTACAAATTTCAAAAACCATTAGTCATTTTTTTTATCAGTTTTTCATCATTTTCCAGATTTTTTTCACTTTTCAATGCACTAAGATCTACCGCAACCTAAAGCATTGTCTGAAACTTCATTTCCAACTCCTAGTTTCCCCTTCTTAGCAATATATTTTAAATGATTTATTTAACTAAGAAAAAGAAAAAAAAAACTATGTAAAATGAAATTTAGAAAAATATTTCTTTTAAGTAAACAATTTCGCTGTCGTACGCTAAGAAAATTTAAAATGTCAATTTACATAATATGGCCAGTAAATTAAATTATGCCTGGCTATCATCATTTCCTTGACCATTATTTTGACAAAGTTTATATGTAATTGTATACAAATCGGCAGCATCAATGATTTATTGGATGATTATTATGTCAGATACAAGAAAAAGGCGGAAGTTAAATAATCTATTTGATATGCCTTTCAAATTAATAAAAAAATTTCAATTTAATAAAATGGCCACGAATGCAGTTCGTCTCATTACTAGTTATTCTACGCTATAAAATTTCATAAATGCATTTCATAATTCATTTTCTTCCTATATGTTAGTTCGCTGAATTCTTTTCGATTACTCACTTGTTTATATTTTGTTGGTAATGGATTCCATATGTTAGCTTTAGATTGAATTTTAATAATTATGTAACGCAAATATTTTTTGTTATATTTTAGTTGATTTTGCAAAACGTATTTTTTTTTTTTTTTTTTTTTTTTTTTTTTTTTTTTTTACGTATTAATTAAAACAGAAAAGAATTGCTAGCAGTAATCATATTGTTTATTGCGTTTTACATATGAGATATTAGAATCAACATTATAAAAATTTTCAATGTTTATTCTTATTCTTTTCGCTCTTTTTTTAAATGTAGGCATAATTATAAATCACTGCAAGAATACTAATTAATATAATCCTCATACAGATTCCGATTAAATTGAATTGCACAACCTAAACATATTGAAAATTCTGCGGTAACATTTTTTTATTGGAGTAGTATTTATGCCCAACATATACACTCTCAGAAATGAATACTCAGATTTCACGAAATTTTCTTTGTTTTAGACGAAACGGTTTCCCGGAAAATACTCCGAGCGAACATTTCGTCAAATTGATGAAATTACTTTCTTCACTTGCTTGACGATATAAATTTCGTCAAAAGAGGGCTGGTGGTGCCATCTATCACACAGTTTGGAAGCTCCAGTATTTATTGAGAGGAGAAAGAAATAAATCACTTCTCGCTTTCCTCGGCGTGATTCGAACCCACGATCTTTGGTGTGGGAGACCATTGCTCTTCCAACCTCGCTACTGGAGACTTGTGAAGATGTGCTTTTAGATTAGTGTAATGAATTCTGTTGCGTGTTTATATTTTTTATAGGGTAGATTGCAATTTTATCGGCGCTGCTATAATTTCTGAAAGTTTTAAGTAAGGCTAATTTATTATTATGGTTTTCTCATGTCAGTGAAGAATTATAATATGGCTTGATTAAATAATTTTCTAGTGAAGTTTTCTTTGATCAATGAAGGATTAGAATATGGTCTGGTTAATATGTTGCTCACAAATAACGATTTGTGAAGTGCATATTGCGTGAGATTTTATCACTTGAAGTAGGTGGATAAGATTTTAACACTTTACTGTTTATAAAGGGGAGAGGGATCAATTATGTTTATTTTTAATTTGATTGAAAACAGAATATACTTCTTACAAAAAAAAAAGTATCCTGGAAGTGTGAAATTTTATTGACCAAATTTTCTTTTGGAATGGTTTTGAAGAACACAGGAAATTTATTCCTTTCGAATTAAAACATAACAAACACCAACAAATAAATAAATAAATAAGAAAAAATAATAAACATTCCTAAAAATTCTAACATCTAAAAAAATAACTAATGAAGAAACAATAAATACCTATATTTCAGTATTTTCTGAAAAGCACTAAAAAGTGCTGTTTAAAAATAAATTATTACAGGATTTATGTTAATAAACAAGCAAATATCTGCTTGCTAAAATCGTAGGATTTGAGGAGGTACAGCAACTGTTTTCTTAAAATGCATTGAGTCTGACCGTGATTGAGGCAAAACTTTCTTCAAATATTTCAGAGTTTACGTTTCGTTAAAAGTCACGTGATGTTGGTAGGAAATGATCGTCAAAAACGACTAAATACAGCTCGAGGATTGCTGAATCGTCAAAACTGAGAGTTTTATTTCTGAGAGTGTACTAACACAGGTAAACTGAAAATTAAATAAGTGAAATAAAGTTTCATTTTCAATTTTGAAAAAGCAATTTATAAGTAAAAATCTTCAAGGGATTGCCCCTATAAACTTTAAAACATACTTATAATTACTTAAAAGGTAACACAAACATATAAAAATATTATTTAATATAATCCGGAGATCTTTCAAACGCACACGCGTTTATTTAAAAAGGGAAAAGATGACTGACTGAACAGAAAACAAATTTAAAAACAAAAATAAAATACTACGCATGCGCACGCGAAGTTAAGTTCATTGCTCTACAGAGGGGTGAAAAGATCAGTTCATATTTTCAGGAGTTCCTGAAATATATAGGATATTATACAAAATTGTGGGAATATTATAAGAAAAGACATCGTTACAAACAGTATCACTCCTAAATAAAATCTCAATTGATTCACAGATTATTGAAGAGTAATGGTTAGATGTTGAAATGATCATTTTAGCTTTTTAGAAGTTTATCTTAATATTTTCTTTTTGGTGTAATCTGGATAAGGCTGTACTTGGTTTGTTAAACTTAATATTAGATAAGTGCTCTTTTAGCCTTCCTTTAAATTTTCGAGATGTCATACCAATATCGAATAAACTTTCTTGATGTTCTGTGCTGAATGGGATTATGTAAACTCTTACTTCCTTGCCCTCTTTTCACCCCTCTGTAGAGCAAAGAACTGAACTTCGCTTGCGCATACGTAGTATTTTGTTTTTCATTTTAAATTTGTTTTCTATTCAGTCAGTCATCTTTTCCCTTTGAAAATGAACGCGTGTGCGTTTGAAAACTCTCAGGGTTATATTAAATAATATCTTTATATGTTTGTGTCACCTTTTAAGTAATTATAAGTACTAGATAGTGCCCGTCAAGATTTGGCGGTAAATAACTTGAATGTTTCATTAGAAAAATTCTTGAATCTTTAGTTAGTAGCTCTTAAATTAATTATTAAATGACGAATTTCTATATTGCATAAGCGATTCCTATTTCTTTAAGGCGATAGATAGTGCTGTCAGTCTAACCTATTCATATGAAGTGAAAGAATTTTAAGTTTATAATTTACAACCAATCATGCTTGGTTTTTATCAGAAATTTACCTAAAAGTACCTTGTACAGAATTTATTTTTACTTACTACGGCTTCTTTTTTTTTAAATAATAATATTTATTTTCATTTATTTATTTATTTTTTTAAACTACACGACCATTAAAAGCTGCCATGAATTTTATTTTTATCTGTCTCATTCTCTAAAAACCTAAATTTGAAACTTGATGCAGCTAACGATTTATTATATATATTTTTCATTACTTGAATTTTATTTTACATTTTTATACATTTTTTAAATATTAAACCTGGATATCAAGGTAATTTCTTTTATAGCTCTTTTACGAATATTATTCTTTCCGTTTTATTTTTTCGCAAATGAATGACAAACTTTTCTTTCTGATACACACATATATATTCACCATAATGGTCAGAAAATATAACGAAAATTGTAGATCAGCTCAATTTATTTAATTGATAAATACTTACAAAATATTTTAGCTTAAATATTTTAAATATAAAATCATTATTTTTTCAAAATATTATTGAGTGTTAAATTTTATTTAATTATAAAGCATTCAAATAATAACAATATAATAAAATAAAAAATCCCTGCCGGCCCGGCCTACAGGCGGAGGTAGATTTCGAAGTTAAGTATACTAATTTCACAAACAAAAACCAACTCATGATTAAAGATAAACTCACTTTAACAATTTTATCCGGCGGCTTTTGTTTTCAAACAAATTGCATTAAAGAGTACCTTTTTTTCCCCAATACGGTGGTATAAACATTGAAAATGTACCATGCTTAGAAGTTTTAAAAAATGCTGTAGAGTAGTTAACCGCACAATGAAACATCGGCTTTTGTTTTACGGCTGTCTTATACAAGGTAACGTTATTTATTGGAGACAAAATAAGCTGGGAGAAAGAAATAGCATACCGGGGGCAAAAAAATGAATTCCTAATTAAATCAATTGAAATTGGGGGGGAGGGGGATGCGGAGAGACCAAGTTTTTAGGTGGGCTCGCGCCCCATGGGCCCATATAAGTTGGCGCTACTGAGTAGTGGTATATACGTGCAAATGTTATAACTGGACATGTATTTAAAAAATACATCCATATACAAATAAATCGTGTGACTAACTCTATTTGAATCAACGACTTCTATTGCCTTCTTTTATATCGTAAGCTTATCGCACATGAATTGGCTATTTTAGCGAAAGTGATTGTGTACAATAGTCAGCCTCTTGTGAAATCACTTTATTCCTGTCCACTACTTGTTAAACTACTTGTTAAACTACTCTTGTTAAACTACTTTACTTGCCAGCATTGTTCACATTTGACACACATAGTAAATTATCATATCTAAAAACTTATTTTGTGTTTATATAAATTACACTATATACGATAAAATTACCATTTTTAAAACTTAAAATAGTATTGTTGTCTTAATAATTTATTTAAATTTTATTCTAATTAGTCAATTTTTACTAAAGCTAGATCTTTGACAGCTAGAAAATAAATGAAATAATATAAATAAGGATTAAATAAAATAATTAATTAAATAATTAGAAACAGATTAGCAGACAAACATAGCCTTTTGTCACACTGATGAAGTTTTTACCGAGAATTTTCAGAACAAAAGAAGATTTATCAAAATTGGAGTATCCGTTCTAACATTATATGTGGAAATACAGTCGTGGGGAAAAAAAAAAAAAAAAAGTAAACACCCCCTACTAACTCTGCAAATAGTTATAATAGAAGAAAGTTACTAGCACCGAAGATTGAAAATAAAGTTTACTTTTAAATAATGTATATAAAATTTGCTTAGGGCGCCATCTACAAATCAAAACCAGATCGAACTTTGTTTTTTTTCAATGGCAACACTCAGTTTTGACAACATATTTTTAATCTTCAGCTCAAACTAAGCCTAAAAATGAAATTTTAAGTCATTTGGATGATAAGTTTTTGAGTTATAAACAATCAAATTTTAGAGTTTCTAATGTTAAATTACATTTTCATATTTTTATTAATGTCTCCTGAAATGGTAATCCTAATGTGATAATTTTTTGTGTAGTTATAATGTTAAATAAAAAACATAAATACTTTCAAATTGTAATTTAAAAAAATTTATAATATGAATTATGAATTATGAAATTAATATTCGAGAAAAATATGAATTGCAACCTACACCTACAATTTCTTTTGATAGATTTATATTTATTATGCCCTACTTTATGCGAATTCTCAATTTCAAATTTTTCTTCTAAGCAGTTTTGAAATTATGATTAAAAAACGTCAAAGTGATGGTTTAAGGAGCCGTCTATGATGTTCAGAAAATCAAAATTAGGAAAAAATATATTTTACTCATTTTAATGAAATATTTGGGCTGGTAATAGTCGAAACATATTAAGTGAGTGAAATGATGCTATTGGTAAGAAATAATACATTAATAGAAGTCTCATAGTCATTCTGTAGCATTTCCCCAATCGAGTACCGAAATTCACTTTGGATACAGCCCTAAAATATGGGTCACTCCATAGTAACTTACGTTAAATTTAGAACAATTCAGTAATTTTAGTAATATAACACCAAAAATAGAATTCAAAATATAAAGATGATATAATTTGTTAATTAAACCTATTGAAAACTCAATTGGGATTAAATTTATCTAATTTTTGTTTTATTTGTTGAACTCTAGCAGTTATATTTATTGAGTAACTGACATTACAGAAAAAGGAACGTAAGTTACCATAAAAAAATATAATTTTCATTCTCATTTTCTCGGTGATTTTCATTCAAATTGACCTTTGGATAGGTGTAATTAACAAATCATGTCAACTTTACATTTGAATATTTTTTGGTGTTATATTACTAAAAATGCTGCAGTAAATTGCTCTAAATGTAACGTAAGTTACCATCGAATGACCCATATGGTCATTTAAAAATAATTAATTTCTCTGAAACTAATTGTACGAATTTCATGAAAGTTTTTTTTATGCTAATTGAAGGGTGTAGAATTTATTTATGGTGTTGAACTTGGGTATTGCTGTTGAAAAAAAACAAAGTTTGGTATGTAGATGGTCCCCTAAGCAAATTTTATATACTTGATTTAAAAGTAGACTTTATTTCCAACCGTTTGGTATCAGTAACTTTCTTCTACACTAATTTGTGGTAAAGTTAGTAGGGGGGTGTTTACTTTTTTTTTTCACGACTGTACATTTTAAAAAGAAACTGTTTATTCATAATTATTATTATTATTATTACTATTATTATTATTATTTTAAACTCGTAAAAATAGCACATATGCCGAAGCAATACTTACCATTTCAGTTTATTTTATTATTATTATTGTCAATAAATTATTCTTATTATTTTTATTATTTCAAGCTTTTATTTTAATAATTTTCTACATTAAATTGTACTATAACGAATTAATGTATTCTTAATTTGAAAATTAACAAAGAAAGCTTTGCATTATATATAATGTGCTAAAAAAGTTTTTTTATCAACAGATAATGATAAATAAATTATTTTCATACATGATAAGCTTTCATCGGGTCCAAATAAAATGTATACAGGGAACATCGTGGTTTTTTTCAATAAAGAATCTCCCTTCCGAGATTAAAATAAGAAAAATAGAATTGAAAAAAGCAGAAGCTGCAGCAAAAAATCAAATAAATCAGATTTTTTATAAAAAAAATCAAATTTTTACTTTCTGGCACTCTATTTTTTCTTTCACTCTATCATATTTCCAGTTTTAACAGTACAGAGCAGAATTTAACCTAACGTAAAAACATCAGATTGAGAATTTCTGACGAAAAGTTATTTTGAAATTGAACGTATGAATCAACAGAGTCTCCCCCCCCCCCCCCTTTGGTGCACCGTGAACTGAAATTTAGAATTCTATTTTACCATTTTGCATTTTTACACCATAGGCTTTTAAGAAAAATCATCTTTCACTTCTGTGAATAAAAAAAATCTAGTTTTTCCAGTTGAATAGAGAATGATTGAATATCGAATTTTTAATAATAAAGTGTCTCAAATTTTAATAAAAAGTATTCCCGAAGAAATATTGCAATATTGAAATGCCACCACAAAATTTTGCAACAATTATATATTTAAAATTTCAGATCATTCGGTTGGGTAGTTTTTGCTCCGTTATATGCCGACGGACATATAGACAGACGTACGGACAGCAGGGGCGGATCCAGAGACTCGTTTTTTTTGGGGGGGGGGGCGATACCGGATTGATGATATATAATCAATACAGTCATAGTTTCTATTGGTTAAATCATTCCTTGCAGTTAATTATTATATGAAATATTTAATCCTATTTAAAATTACTATAGACACTCGATTATCCGATGTTCAATTAACCGACTCACTCGGTTAACCAACCCTTTTATTATATAATAGGGCCAAAAAAAAACTTTTTTCGATTTTCGATGATGGGTAGTGCGGAAAAGTTGCCACTGGTGGCACTAAGTTTACACATAAAATTGAGATTTTCCGGACAATTACTTCATTTCCCGCAAATGGTTTGAAATTTTGCTCAAATGCTGATTTTTGAACATTTTTAGCAAAAATTTTTTAAAATGGTAAATTAAATTTGTTTTCGCTGAATTTACTTGAAATGACATGTTTAGTGTACGAAATGATTAAATAAGCTCTGACTATCTATTATTTATTACTTATGTGTATTTTGAATTAGGTGATTTTTATAGCCTTTTCGCGTATAACTGAGCAAAAATTGTAAGTATTGTTTAATTCGTTCGTCGATTTTTCTCTTTTGTCTTTATTATGTTCCTCGCTCTTCCTTCGGTTTTTCGATGCGTTCAGAGTCACATATTTGAATGCCGGACCACAGCATGTCATGACAGCAATTTTGGAAGGAGAGGAGATATGGAGTAGAAACCAATGAAAACGCAATCAGCCATCACGAGGATGAGGGGGGAAATTGGAGATGGGAGTAACTGCGAGATGGAATTTTAATTATTTTTCTGCCCTAAAATACAACTATTTGTCAGAAGATTAAAAAAGTGAAAACTTTGAAGCAGGCAGTTCTTCTGAATCAGAATTTGAACCAGGGTCTTCAAAAGCAGACACTCCCAAACGCATATCACTTTCTCACACAGCGTTCACCAGATTTAGAATTGGTATATCATATAGGTAAACTGCATTAAGAGCTTCATGTGTGGTTCAGGATACAGGAATTGTGACAACCAGGAATAAAACTCTCGTCATCGATAAAGACTTGGTCAGGAGACAGAAAAAAGAAACTTGAAAAGAAGATACAGGAGGAGGAGTATCTTGGAGGATGAAAAATTACAACCAAATTTTTTTTAATAGTAGAAATAATAACACGATCTTTACAGAAAAAAGGGAACAAGAGGCACCGTCGAGAGAAATGCGAAGCACATAATCCCTAATGGCGTGCGAAAATGTACTTGTTCATTTCTACGAGCCTATTCTTGTTTCATGGACATCAAAAATGAAAAAAGCTGGAGATTTGAGTACACTATTAATCTAGCCCCGTTTCAGTTGGTAAAGTTCTTAGGCCAAGTGGTTCTCCCATCTAGTTTAGACAGTTGATGTCGCTGTAAGAGTGGGAGCTCGTTCGTATGAAGAATACATATCAAATGTTGCAGTTCTCTTCTTGATTTTTTCCAAATCAAGCTTTATTCTGGCTTAGAAAATTATATAATGATTTTGCTATTTCTCCGCAGTGGTCAGAAGGAGGTGTCAAGTGATCCAAATATTCCAAACCACGTTCAGACAACATGGTAATATTTGTTTCGTCTTTCTGTCAACGGTGCTGCTAGTCCCCCTTTTTATGAATATCGTTTTATTTTTTCTACTATCAAAAAACATGCTTGTAATTTTTCTTCTTCTAAGATCTTCCCCCTCCTTTATCTTCTTTCCAAGTTTCTTTTTCTGCCTCCTGACCAAGTCTTTACCGATGACGAGATCCTTATTCCTTGTTGTCACAATTCCTACAATTTTTGCTCACTTATACTCGAAAAAGCTATAAAATTCACCTAATTCAAAATGCACATAACTATTAAATAATACATATATAGAGCTTATTTAAACATTTCGTACACTAAACAGGACATTTCAAGAAAATTCAGCTAAAAAAACTTAAATTTCACATTTTTTAAACTTTTCCTAAAAAAGTTCAAAAATCAACATTTGAGCCGAACTTCAAGCCATTTGCGGCAAATGAAGGAATTCTCCGAAAAATCTCAAATTTTTTGTGTGAACTTAGTGCCACAAGTGGCAACTTTTCCGCACTACCCAACATCGAAAATCGAAAAAAAGTTTTTTTTGGCCCACCCTGTTATATAAGTCTCCTCTCCTCAAAATATGAGTTATTGTTACTAATTGTGCCAAAAAATTAAAAATGTTACCATCGAGTTTATTTATTAAATGTCTTATTTTTATTCTTTTCATTTTTACTCTGGTAATTATTTATCTTACCGGTTTATTCAAAAAAGGAACTGAATAAAAATCTCAATGGGTCTTAACATCCTTTAAAAGCCAAAATGTGTCATCTAAGCGGTGCGTATACTTCTTCATAATATACTCATTATTAGTCCATCAAGGTTAACATTTGTTACTGAGACCTAGGTCTGTTTCCATAGCTTCTCTACAACAGGTAGAGAGACAGCGAAAAACGGTAAACCAAACAATGAATGGTGGGTAACAGTAGAGTGGCATTTTCTATTCAAATCACATAGAAGGCCTTTCATTAAGTAAATACATAAAGGAAGAACTGGTTTACCAAGTTGGCTTTAAAAAAATTAACACACCATATACATTTTAGCTTTTAACTGACTAAGACATAATCCTTTTTTGTTCATTCATCAAATGCCCCTTGAAATTCACCAATGTGGGTGGCAATAGCAGTACATTTTTTAAAAACATTAGGGGCTTTTTTCAGAAAATATTAAGATGCTTGAACTTTTAAAAGGTCCTTTCTTTTTCTTGTTTCTTTCTTTCTTTGAAAATTGCTACGAATCCCATTCTTTTCTTAAACAAAAGAGTTCTCTGCAAAAATATTATACAGAAATTAGAAGTGGAGATTCTTTGAAAAGATGAAAAAGTTTCCACACTTTAAAGGGATCCGCATAACGGTATCAATTTTCTGTTGTAGAAATTCAACAAAATGTACACGAAGTGGCATCGACCCCCACCTCAACCCATATGTCAAAAATTATGGCGCCATATGCCTTTTGACAGGACATAATCCGTTTTTGTTCATTAATTGGCGAAACGTCAGTGAGGTTTACCATTGACACCCGAAAAGTGATTGATTTTCGTTTGCTTGTCTGCCTGTTCCGCGAAAACTGCCGTTAAATGCATTGGATTTATATCTTGGGGGGGGGGGACCGCCCCGATCGCCCCCTGGATCCGTGCCTCGGGGAAGCTCCTCCTGGCGCTAAATATCCATTTTTCCGCGTCTCTTTGACTAAATTTGCGGGTTTTTTTCAGCGATTCGTTGGCGAAATTCGCGTATTTTTTTCGCGATCCTTTCACGAAATTCGCATTTTTTTTCGAGATCTCTTGCCGAAAGTTGAGTTTTTTCCGCGATTCTTTGGCGAAATTTGCGTTTTTTTTGACGAAATTTAAGTTTTTTCTGCGATCTTTTGACAAAATTTGCGTTTTTTTCGCGGTTCTTTGATGAAATGCGCGATTTTTTGACGAAATTAGCGCTTTTTGCGCGATGCTTTGACGAATTTTGTGATTTTTTCTGGGAACGAATGACGAAATTGATTTTTTTTTCGCCGACCATTTTTTGGAATTCGCGATAAGCGGTGGATTTATACTTT
Organism: Maratus speciosus; assembly: GCA_963932465.1. Lineage (NCBI taxonomy): Eukaryota > Metazoa > Arthropoda > Arachnida > Araneae > Salticidae > Maratus > Maratus speciosus. The sequence continues at coordinate 211,216,382 of OZ010788.1, read as the reverse complement.
TTTTTTGGGGGGGGGCGAACGCCCCCCCCGTGGATCCGCGCCTGACGGACAGACAGACAGACGGACCAAACGACGACTATAGGTGCTACATATTTATATAATTACGAACGCACCTAAAAAGCACATAACTATGTAAAAGAACATTTTCAGCCATTGTTGTCCGTATCCGGCAACATGTGCGAAGTTTTTTGTGTCATTTTGTGTGCTATCTATAGATTTTAGACACTACCTTATAGATTCAACATTGAATCATTTTAAAAATGCATACCACGGGTCAAAAAACACTTCCAGTAATTATCTATCTTAATCAGACATTTAACCGAATACTTTTGTGTGTCTCTGTAAATGAGGGATATATACTATGCACTCTACAGTCTACAGAACGCATGCAGAGCACATCAGTGATTTCGTTTTGTTTGAAGTATCATAACATCATTAACCCTCCATCTAGTAGACAGGTTCAGTGGACACCACAGTAAAAACGGAATTAGTTCAAATGCACTAACATCCAGCTGAATGGGATAAAATTAATAAACTGGTTTTGTAGACTCGTATTTTTAGATCTAAATTCGTAAAAATGTAGAAACATTTTGAAAGAATATCGAATATATACTAATGAATTTTAACTGCGGTAGGGTGCATTATGGTAATTTTCGTACGCTGTTTTCTTTTCTTTATTTTTTTTTTTTAAAGTCCGAGGGTTAAAAAGCATCACAAGCGATTTTTCTCCATAGATCATAATTTAATGGAGTCCTTTTGTGCATCCCTGTAAAACAACTATAAATGCTAGTGATTGTATACACCTGAGAAAGCATATCGTAGCCCATATTATTGATATATATAAATCTCATTATGTTTGAAATAATTTAACATCAATAAAAATGCACTGCAAATGATTTTTTCCATAGATCATAATGTAAATGAATTTTTCTATGCGTCCCTGTTAACGAATTATAAATCCTACATATTCCATTTTCAATACCGTACATTATATAGAAAACCTCAGAAAGGTTTAAAAATTTATGACATTCCGAGTGTATTTACGAGAGTCAGATCATGGACAATTAGGCAGCAGACAAATAGCAGACAAACCGACTTCATAAACACTTTTGAACTGTGTTGGAAAATGTAAAAAAAGAGACAATAAAAAAACTGAAAATAATAAATTATTATAGTTTTATTTTCTACCTATTCGCCTTCCTTTTCGCTGAATAAGATTTTCAATTCTAACAGCATAAAGCAAAATATAAGGTAACGTAAAAGCTTCAGACTAGTATTTCAACGAAAATAATTTTTGAAATTGAATGTACTAATTAATTGAAATTATTTGAGTCTTCAGTCTTTCAAGTGCATCTCGAAGTCAAATTTCGAATTCTACTTCGCCAATTTGTATTCGCCATTTACAGGATTTTACGAAAGATCATCGACCGCTTCCGTGAAGGAAAAATCTAGTATTTCGAGCTCAAAAGAGAGTGATTGAATACTAAGTTCTTAATAATGAAGCATATTTCGAATTCCAATCAGAAGCATTTCCAAAAATATATAAATGTTGCGTTAAAAATCAAACCATGTGGACGGTAAACATGTCTGAACTTTCTTTTCTGGTAAAAAGCTTCCAATAAAAGTAAAAAAAAAATTAGATGAGAAGGAAGAAAAGAGAGTGGAAAACAAAAGTAAAAATGGCAAATTTTCAGAGTTTTCAGAAAATTACCACAGTTTTATTTTCTACTTATTTTCTTTCATCTCGCTTTGTAATATTTACAGTTCTAACAGCATAAAGCAAGATTTAACTTAAACGCTTCAGACTAGTATTTGATCGAAAGGAGCTATTGGAATTGAGTGTTCAAATCAAATGAGACTCCCTTCTCTCAAATGCATTGTGAAGTCAAATTTCGAATTCTGTTTTACCATTTTGGGTTTTAACACCATAAGATGTTAAGAAAGATCATTGTTCATTTCCGTGAAGGAAATATCTGGTTTTAGGTACATTTCGTAAGAAATACTACCTATCACATTCTCCCAATCACCTATTACATCTCACCAATTTCTGAAAAAAAATGTGCAGATCTATGCCGATCATGACCCCTAGAGCCCAAAACCTTAATACTATCTACAAATTTTATATTGACAAGTTTTTGATAAGACCAACTCTTACCGCAAAAAAAAAATAAAAATAAAAATAAAAATAAAAATGAAAACGGGATGGGGGGGGGGGTGAAGAAGAAAAAAATGCATAACTTCCTCAATTCAGAAGATATAAATCCCCTTAAATTTATTATAAATATTCTTAATTTTTATACTGAGAAGTTTTTGATAGGACCAACTCTTACAGCAAAAACAATTTAGACAAAAATAGGGGTTAGAGAAAAAAAAAATATCGTATTAACATGATTCTGATAAAACCAGCTCTTGCAGAAAAATGAAATTAGAAACTCGTCAAAAGCGGACAGATAAAATTGTTAAACTGAGTTTATCTCTAATCTTGATATAATTTTTATTGGTGAAATTAGTATTTAACTTCGAAATCTACCTCCTCCTGTAGACCAAGCTGATAGTTTTTTTTTTTTTTTTTTTTTTTTTGATCGACAGTGATTGAATATCGAGTTTTTTATAATAATGTATTTCGAACTATAGTAAGAAGTATTTTCGAAAGGATATATGTGATGTGGAGTCGCATATATTTTTCTTAAATTATACATTTTTTTATAAATTTCAGTTAAGACTAATGTTTAATTACTCATTCCTTTTATCCTTACTTTTATTTCAGTTCTCATTATATTTTTCCTCCAAAAGAAAAGAAAGAAAAGATATTTAACATATGCCTTTATCACTAAAACGGCTCTCACATAGACTGAATTCATTTAGAGGATTATTCCGCCTCACTACACATGTATAACAAAAAAGAATAAAGATCGACTTTGCTTTCAGTCAGTAGAAATAACTCTTTGCTCTGCTTAATTTTTGAGTTTAACTTCCTCATTAATTCATAAACATTTCCAGTACATGCGGTATGTTTTCTCTTTCGCACTATGTTCCCAAAACTTTGCTCCTAACGTACGAATTGGCGTTCGAATTCTTTCTGGCTTACTTTCTAGGACTGCTATGGTGGTGGTCCTGCCACGAAATTAAAAAATTCTCCTAATTGTTTAAAGCGTAACAGATAATTTTTGCTCAAATTATTTTATTGATTTTCATGTGCTCTTTCTTATCGCCAAATGTGTGATAACAGTGCGTGAATTACAGAATAATTAATTTAATTGCTTGCTCTCGCTTCACAAACTTAGTCGTGTGAAAACGTTTCTTAACCCCTTGAGGGGCGCCGTTTGCAGTCTGCAAACGGTTAATTTTAATGTCCAGTATTCCAAATGGCACCAGTAATTTGTTAATACAAGTTCGATCTCATAATAAGCGTGAGAAAAAGCTTTTGATTATTTGCAAATAAATTTGTTCGTATATTGCGGTGTGAATTAATTATTTGAACATATTCGGAGCAGAAAAGTGTTGCCCCTGAAAGGGTTAAACATGCTCTCAAGCACCACCCCTATCCATTTCTGTACGAAATGCTTTAATTATGTATTTCCACTTCAAATAAACAGATTTCGTAAAAAATAATTTAGAAGCATTTATTTCTATAATGATCACAGCCTATATCTGTTTATAAGCTCCAGCGAATGCATTCAGAAAGAACCTGGTGATGAATATAGATCTACAAATAATTAAAAGTACTGAACTATATCATAAATATGCAAAAGATTTTATGCAAAAGATTCAAACAGAGTAGAGAATGGATATGTCCAAGCTTCCTTTCCAAGTTAAAATTTTTAAAAAAGTAATAATAAAAAAGTTAATAAAAAAACAGAAGTTACAACAAAAAATGACAAATCAAGTTTTAGAAAATGACATAAGTTTTACTTTCTACCTCTTCGTCTCTCGTTTCGCTCTCTGAGATTTCCAATTCCAACAGTATAAAGGAAAATTTAACCTAACGTAAAAGCTTCAGACTGATATTTCAACGAATAGAGCTAGTGAGATTGAATGTACAAATCAATTGAGTCTCCTCTTTCTGCAGGTACATCCCGAAGTCAAATTTCGAATTTTATTTTACCATTTTGCATTTTTACACCAAGGGATTTTAAAAAATATCTTCGATCCTTTCCGTGAAAGAAAAATCTAGTTTTTCAAATTCAAAAGGGAGGATTGAATATCGAGTTTTTAATAATAATGTATCTCGAATTTTAATAAAAAGTATTTCCGAAAGAATATTAATTCCGTGCAAAGAATTGAAAAGAGCGAAGAGTGGATATGTTTGATCAACAAATACTTAAAATGTAATGAAATATTTTGAAACATGTTTTATCCATTTTTGTGGGGATTTTAATATTTCTATTTGTGATGAACAATACCCTGATGGTGATGACATTTGTATTATTTTTTTCATTTTGAGGTTTTTGCTATTTAAAGCCATTCAATGTTCCTTTTTTAAAGTTTCATCTTATTTTATCGATTTCTTACATTTTTAAAATAAAGAATTATTTTCTTTAAAGATTTATACCAGTTGGTTATAATTAAAGCGGTGGGACTGGAATCCTATTACAGAAAAGTTTTACGGATAATAGAAGCAAATTTGCTGGAATATGTTTCAAAGCACTGAGATTTCATAGAGATAAAAGTAGAAATCAACCAGGCAGACAAATGGCGCAACATATCGTGCCAATCAGCATTTTCATAAGCTGAGGTAAAAATGTTCAAAAGATTAAAGATTGAAGAATAATACATCGGATCTTAATGGCAACAGAGTCTGAATGAATCTTTTTTAACTGTAAACATCTGTTTATATTACTAGCTGATTGTCACGGCACTTGTAAAAATAGTTTTCGAATCGATACTTTTAAAACTACATTGTTAATCGTAATCAAATTCCTGTTTTTGAAACATAGGCTCATCAAATTTGGTGCCATTAGCTGCAATGTGTTTATAATAATCTGACTTCGTAGAACTTCATGTTTTCTGCCTGTGACTGAACCGTTGAATCACATTTGTGTTTTGAACATGCTTCTAATTTAAATTTTAGGAAGCAAACGTGTTAATCATAATTACTTTATATATTATTCCCAATCAGGAAAATTCAGCTTAATATTTCCAGGAGGAAAACAATTCAGCATTATAACTAGTTCAAAAATCTCCATAGTAGTGGCACTCATTTAGCATTACTGCACATTGAAAGTTTTACACGCAACTTTTCCTTGAGAGTAAGTTTAAAGTCAAATCTAAAGTCTTTGATAATGTAATAGAAGTCCCCTGTGAAAATGTAGTTAAGTGCTTCATGTCTTCTACTGAAGTGAACCAAACAGAAGTAAACAGATATTCAGCGGGCGACTGCGACTATGATTCAAAAGAACTCGGTGCCTATAACACGCAGTCTTTCTTTATTAAAAATCCTACTAAATTTACTGTTCGCTACATCCGGGTCACAATTTAGAAATTTGAGAGAAACTGGTCTAAAAAATTGCATATTTTTCTCGAAAGTAAGAGGAATTCCCCAGTCATTCACTCTAAAAAAATTATATTATCAAAATAGCTTGACCCTTCACCCAGAAATTCCCAACTCCCGATTATTTATATTTACAAAAGAAATTACAGTAAACTCCCGACTATCCGGCCTAGTAAAATATTGAAAGTACTACTAGCAGTTGCAAGTGGCCGAGACAGACAGGTTACCGTCCGTGGGAAAATACTGACTCACGACAAGAAGGAGCAAGAATGGATTTCAAAATGCAATAACAGAGAATTCTAAACATAGTAATTTTAAGTTCGTGAAACATTCTTTTGCACCCGAAAGGTGGACATAAACCTGTATGGGAAACTGAAGTTGAAAATGAGAACAATAAGCTTCTTTCGTTGCTGAAAAATATACCGGGCTCTGACGATGCCAATGCAGAGGACATTACAAAATGGATGGCAAACGACAAAGTTAATGAATCAACTGACAACGATATTGTAGAAATGGTGACAGAGGGAGAAATAATAGAAAAAAGCAAAAGGAGGATTGTAGGAAAAATCTCATCCCACATTCGGAATGGTTTAAGACGATTGAGGCAGCACTGCAGTACATTAGTCAGCAGTAGGAAGCGACGCCAGCTGATATCATCTGCTTTCGTAAATGAAGGGACATTGCTTCGCGGAAGAGGGCTAACAGGGAAAAGTAAAAAACTAAAAGCTCTTTAAAAAACTATAAACTATAGGTTTTGCTTCTTTTATCTTATGCATAACTTTTCATATTTGTGCAATTATTTACTGGTAAACAGTAAAATAAGATTTACTCATTTTTTACGAATTAGGCTTAAGTTTTACGTTAATGTTTTGCTTCTTCTGAAACTGTATGTACTGTATATATGAAATTTATCTTAAAATGTGTAACATGTGTTTCTAATATTATGGTGGAGGGAGGGCAGGAAAGGAGTAAACATTTATAGAACTCCAGCTTATCCGGCTTTTTTGTTATCCGGCCTACCCTTCCGCCACATTAGGCCGGATAGTCGGTAGTTTACGGTACTTGGTAAAACTCACTTTAATTTTAAAATCCATTTAAAATGCTTTTCAACATAAAGCTTATACACAAATTTTTAGTAACGCGCTATTTGTTAATTGAAATCCGGCCAATATATTTTTCTTGCAATTCTTCTTTGAATTTCCACATTTTATATCATATAAACTATTTTGATTTAGTACTATGTAGTTACAAACAATAACTTCACCGTCTAATAAGGTGAAAGAAGATGTATAAATAAAAAATTTAGAAAACGCACAACACATATAAAAATCCAATTTCAACAAATGCGTTGAAAAATATCTCAATTCTTTTCTTCACTGCATATGATATATAGCTTTGAACATAAATACTACATAGTATGTAAAAATAGAGTTCAGTTTGGAAATTCATAACACAGTTGAAAATTTCTCTTCAGCAATTTCCATTAATAAGCGCAAATTTTCTTGAATCCTTTTGTGCAGTCCTGTATATAATCTATAAAATTTATACACACCAAATAATATGCAAAAAACTAGTTAAATTTAAAAGTTGAAAACGCGGTTCTAGCAATTATTGCTTAGATAGTACTGTAACCGAATTTGTTTGTGTGTCTCTGCAAATGAACAATAAATACTATGCACACCATATTATATTGTGAGCCTCTTAGTGTACCTCACTAATGTATATCAATTTTATTATGTTTGAAATAGTGCATCATCATTAAAAGACACCACAAACAATTTAACCCATATACCATAATGTAACGGAATTTTTTTAATGTCCCTCTTAACAAACTACGTATGTCAATTCCATGGAAAGCCGAGTATATTTACGTGAGTTAAAGCATGGACAGACAAACAGACAGTCCGAAGACTTTAACACTTTTCGACTTTCTGGAAAGTGTTATAAACAATGTTTTTGTCCAACAATGGACAACCAGCTATAACTACTTAATCTGTATATTGAAAATTTCTCATTTAGTTTCGTAACAGTTTTGATATTCGTCTCTTGAATCCATTTTTTATTAGTCATTACATCATTTATCAGTCTTTAAAAGGAACTGACTGATTTTAAAATTCAATAACTTGCAAAATGTGGAAGCTATTTAAAAAATTCTTGCGGGAGGGTTATCTAAGATGTCAGGAGATTTTTACTGCGATTCTCGAATTTAGTTTAAAATAGTGGCGATAGATGGCGCTGAAAGCAAACGGCACTATATCGGGTGCCCGATTTTTGGCCTCTCTCTTCTCACAGTATTGCTGCGAAAGAAGGAAATTAACCTCCTGACTGCCCCCCCCCCCAAAAAGGCTAAATTGTAGTGTAACTTTCTCTGTAACTTTTTGAGAAAGCTAAAAAAAGGTAATTTTTCCAACATGATATTAAAAACTTAATTACATATATGATTATAATCCTAGAGGGTATTAATCATTACTTAACCCTTAAATGTCGGGTGTTGCTTTTCGGCAACATACCCAATTTAGGCTCTAAAATACTATTAGAATACTATTGAAGCTATAATGCCTAATGTTGCTAATAAAATACATTCTGAAAATATTATTAAATCGATTTTCAACATGTATATGGCAACACTTGTGCTGTTTAAGAATAAAGACAGATTTATTTTTTCAATTGTTGCTACTTGTTCTTTTTGTTTTGTTTGGAAGCTTGCTAAATACCCTATTTTGTTCTGCAGTGAGCAAGTAAAATTTATTTCTTATTATAGTTCCTAAAATTCTTGTGTGTTTAATATTATAGAATTTTATCAAGGAAAGTTATTTTTTCAATTAAAGACCAGTATTGCCGATTAGTAACAAACTCTTTTTTAGCCGTAAACCATACTTAAAACAAAATATGATTTTTTAAAGTATTTTTCCCATGATTTATTTAAAAAATGAAAGCCGAAAAACATTATTACAATGATTTTTGAAAAATCCGGCATTTAAGGGTTAATGTTTTAAAACTGCATTATATCTGTATAATTATATTAATTTAAATAATGCTTCTATTGCAGTGAAACCTACAGTTTGATGAACGGATGTATCAGTTCATGGTGCTGAGAAGGTTAAACACAGGGTTAGCCTAAATGCTTTATCGGGTTCCAAAACACATTTAGGCCTAACCCTGTAGAAGGAGTGGTTCTCAGTTGCCAATGCAATTTTGTTCTTAGGGGCCAACTACGTATATTTAAACCAGGGCTTAATTTCTAACATAAAAGTGCTGGAGCCCTAATATTCTGCGGTACCGGTACTAACAAATGTACCGTTCCCCCCTTCCCCCCTGTCACTCCAATCTGCCTATTCATATTTTGTACATTATTTACAAAATTTAAAGCATTTTTTTTTCTTTAGCAAAATAAAAATTTTAAATATATCTATCAGCTCATACTTAGTTGTCACTCCTTCCGAATAGTAATCTTAATTGACTAATTTTAATGTTAATTAATTGCAGAATTCTGTGATTAAATGTGGTAAGGATTATGATTCGGAAATAGTGTTAACACAAAAAAGGGATAGTTCGCAGCTATGCATTTTTATGAAAAAATGAATGAAATTTACCGAAATTAATATTTATATATGCTGAAAAATGGAACAATGTTTTTCAATTTCCTGTAAAAGGTGCATTTCTTAAACTATAATGACTTCCTTCCGCATTAACAACCTTTTGTGGTGAGTCCCTGAAAATCAGAGTAAATTAAAAATATAACGCCGTTATCGGAAAGATCCGATGTTTTTATATAATAAGGGGAAACACTGATCGACTGCTTTCTATCAGAACAGCAATGCATGGCAATTATAACTACTTACAAATAAAACTGACTTAGTAAATCTGCAGAACAGAGTCTTAGCATGGGCAGTGTTCATCATACAAAATAAATTGCAAAATCCCTAACGTGATTTTTATACTCGTACGCAATAGAAAAAAAAAACCTCAATCAAACAAGCTGATGCTCGTTGGATAAAAACAGAAAATATTCTTTTTAGGTTGACTGTCTAAAAAAAAAACCTGCCAATTAAAAATTATCCTATTGTCACAAAAGAAAATCGAACTGAAAGCAAATTCGTTGTTCAGTCTCTTGAGTGGCGCCGTATCAACATGTCGCCGACATAATTTGTAAATATCACTAGAATAAAAACACTCAATTTCTGTTTTCCCTTCATTCTGATCAAAATACCATTAAAATGATTTGAAATAGAATATAAAACGAATAGAAAATAAACATTAAATCTGATTTTATTCAACAGATGGTACTACTGCCGTGTTTAAAAATGAACCTTGGGAAACTCCCGCTAAAGAAAGTCAGTATTCGTTTTTGAAAAATTTGTAATGTAGATATTATAACGTGTTGGTTCCTCCTGGATATTTCCCTGATGATGAACAAGTTTTTTATTGTTCGAAACTGTTGGAATATAATTGTATTTTACTGTGAGTAGTATGTTATTTTAATTGAAGATTTTTTAATATATTGTATACACTGATTAGCCGTTCTTCTTTTTATTTATAAAACGTAATTTTGAAGAAGAAAAAGTTTTTTTTTAATATACATACATGAATAAATAAAATTTTGAATGTAAGACAGATTGAGCTTGAGTCAGTCCAACGCAAAAACTGATATAAAAATTGATTCCGTTTTATCTCCACCTTCTCTACGTGTAGGACACATTACGTCACAAATACGTGTTTTGATAAAAAAGAATGCAAAAGCTTGGAGATGGGAAGGATAAGAAAAGGTAATTTAGGTTTCGGTTTTTAGGAAGCGCTATTGCACTAGGCTCCGGAGCCCTGCATTTATGAGCTCCGGTGAATTCCGAACAATATTTAAATATTTACTAAAAACAGAGAAGTCGGAGCTGGGCTCCGGCGGAAATTAAGCACTTTTAACCTCCTTCTTTCGCATCAATACTGAGAGAAGAGAAAGGCCGAAAATCGGGTTCCGATTTAGCGCCTATTGCTCGCAGTTCTATTTGTTGCTGCTATTTTAAACTAAAATCGGGAATCGCAGTAAAATAAAACTCTTAACATCTTACATAATCTTCCCGCAAGATTTTTTTTTAATAGCTGTTACCATTTGGAAGTTGCTGAATTTTAAAATCAGTCAGACCATTTTATGACATCCGGTATCATTAAATTCTTAGTAATTGTTCATAAGACCTATTCCTTCAGCGATTTTTTTTTTCAATTCCTTGGATAAAATTAATATTATTTCGGTGATACTTATTAAAATTCAATACGCTTTATTATTAAAAACTCGATATTTAATCACTCTCTATTCAACTTTTCCTTTCACGGAAATGATCAATGATTTTTGTTAAAATCCTATGGTGCAAAAATACAAAATGGTAAAACCAAATTTTAAATTTCACTTCCCCCTGCACCTGAAGACGAAAGAGCTCTATATTGATCCGTACATTCAATCTCAGAATCTCTTCTTGTTGGAAATTCCAATCTGATGCTTTTATGTTAAGTTCAATTTTATGCTGTTAGGACTGAATATTACATAGCAAAGAAAAAGCAGATGAATGGAAAGTAAGATTATGCCAATTTTCTGAAACTCTGATTTTTCCATCGAAAGTTTTCCTTATTTCGATGAAAAAGAACATTTTTGCTAAGTTTTAAATTTTGTAACGTAATTTTTTTTTTTTTTTTTTGAGATCGTATGAATTTCGGTGCACCGCCTCCACTTCACTTTCTGAAACTGTATGAAAAGCAAAAACAGAAGTATTTTTACAGAGTATTCAACAATTAGCATACCTAAAAAAATTATAGATAATATAGTACTTATTACGTCTCAATTTACAAAACTATAATTTCAATTAATGTGATTGTTTGTTTTTAACACGTTTCAACATAGTTGAAACGTGTTTATGAATTAATTCGGTTTGTCTGTCCACGCTCTATCTCGGGTAAATAAGACTTGGATTTCCATGCAATTAGTATATGTTAATGATATTTCTGTTTATTCTTACCTATTAAGTAAGCTGAACTTTGAACCTAACCTTAAAATATATATTAGCAAGCGGATGTTTTCGCGTGAGGGAAGTATAGCCGCTTAATTTTCTGACTATATTTTTGTAAAATTTGCTTCATAATTTTTCTTCTGTTCTTTTTTCTTCTGGTTGGGTAATGCTCTTATGTAATTGGCTGATGCCTTCTGCTTTCCTATATTGCTTTTTTTTTTATCTTGTTCCTTTCCTTTCCATTTCCTTTGATTCTTGCTCCTGCTTTCAAAGAGGTAGCATGTTTTTTTTGCGCTAGAATTAGAAAGACAAAGTTCTTTCGAAAGGCCCACCGTATTTCTTAATTTTATGGTGTTATTAAGAAGTTTTTTTTTGCCTTTACACCGTTTTTAATTTATTCATCCATTGTGAAATATGGTATACAGTGATTTGCCTTATACATTATTCATGCGTCATCACTTCATCGTAATATTCTCTTAAAGTTTTCTTTGGAAAGATTTAAGTTTAAAAAACATTTAAAACAAGAAAGCAAAAAATATGCGTCAAGCATAGATTATGAAACACTTTCCAACACATTCAGAATAATGTAACCAAACTTCACAGTTTTATAAGCTGAAATAGGATGTCTAATTGAACCATTTGGAAACGCATAACCAGCGGTAGAATTCATATAAAAAAGTCACTGGTCCCAAGGACCAGTAAGCATAAGAATTTACTGGTCCGCAGTAATCATCACTGGCCTGCTACATAACATTCTATTAAGTGCCTTTAACCCTTTGAGTGACCCTCGCCCTTCCTAGAATATAAGTCAAACTTCTTTTGCAGTTATCCAAAATTTTCATATACAGCACTTAAAGAAAAACTATATAATTATTAATTAAATATTTCATTTCAGATTATCTATTTTAACTGACTAAGGTTTAATGCAACTTTTAAAAATTTATTTTTTTAAGCAAAATTATGCGATTTGTGTTTGATTGCAGTTTACTAAGGGACGGGAAAATTTACGTTTACCTTTCAGAGAGGAGGGGAAGTTATTGGTTCTGCGGACCATTAAATTTTTCAAATTAGTGGTCCGATGGAATTTTTTGGTGGTCTCGGACAAGCGGACCACCAAGGAATTCGAACGCTGCGCATAACACATTAAAAAATTCAATTTCAGCAATTCCCATCTACAATCGAAAAATTATGCGAATTCTTTGAGTAGCCCTGTATACGTTATATAGATCTGTATCTAAAAACTATGCATACAAAACTTTAGTTCAGTTAGGAAATACATACCACAGTTTAAAATTCCTCTTCAGCAATTTCCTCTAATATGGAGAATGGTACGTAAATTCATTTGTGCAGCACTGTATACGAGTTAGAATTTTTACACAGCGAGTAACATGGAAAGATTAGTTAGATTTAAAAGCGCATACCGAATTTTAAAACGCACTTCCAGTAATTATTGCTCAAAGCACGGCCGAAACTAGCCTTTTTTGCACCCGGGGCAAGCATGGATTTTGGCGCCCCCCCCCCCTTCTTCCGCAAAGTATATTTACAAAGAGAATTTTACTAATTTTCTAATAGCCGATTTATTTTAAAATTTAAAATATGTAATCCCAAAATATGCAGTACTGAACTACGTAATCTACAATAGCGGATCCAAGGGGAAGGTCACGGGGGTCATGACACCCCTCTGAACACCAACAAAAATATTCTAAAGATCATTTTTAAAATGAAATATACAGCTAGAATCCCGATTATCCGAGTCCTGCTTAACCAGTTTCCGCTTTCACTGAGTTATTTTCTTCTGATGGATTCTATTATTATGAAGCAGCTGTTATAAATGAAGTGTTAAGTGAAGATGAAAGAGCAGCCGTAAAAAGTTAGAACTCTGATTTTCTGGTCAGAATGGGGAAAAAAAATGGCCATAATTTTTTTTTTGACAAAAAAATTATGGCCATTTTTTTTCCCCATTCTGACCAGAAAATCAGAGTTCTAACTTTTTACGACTGCTCTTTCATCTTCACCTAACACTTCATTTATAATGGCTGTTTCATAATAATAGAAGGCATCAGTCCATCAGAAGAAAATGATCCATTCCAAAGGTATAATCCTTCATTTGGCGCCCCTTCGTTCTGGCGCCCGGGGCAAATGCCCCCTCTGGCCCTCCCCTTAGTTTCGGCCCTGGCTCAAAGACAGTACTGTAACCGATTTCTTTTGTGTGTCCCTGTAAATGAACGATGCATGTTATGAATGCCCTATTCTAAAGCAATCATCTTGTAGTGAAATTCAGTGATTCTTATTAATTTCAGTGCATTTGAAATAGCGTAATGTCATTAAAAATACACTGCAAAACGATATTTTCCCCCATTGACCATAATGCAACGGAATTCTTTTGTGTGCCCCTGTAAATGAACGATTAATGCTACACACTTCATATTCAATAACAAACATGCCACGGTAAACATCATTAATTTTCATCATTTATATCAATTGCATGAAAATCCGAGTATATTCACGCGAGTTAGAGCGTGGATAGACAGATGGGCAGACAAACCGAATTCATAAACACTTTTCATCTATGTTGTAAAATGTTAAAAAAGAAAAGAAAAAATCAATTTTCAGCTTCAAGCTATGCTGAAAATAATTTTGATTGAATTTTTACTTCTTCAAATTAATTACTTTTTTTTACACAAAATTCTATTTTAACGCTTTTACACTTTTTTATGCACTATACCAATTACTTTTAGATTAATTAAAAGTTTTAGAACCCTGTGAAAGGTAAAACAAACTTATGTTTCGGAAAAAATTAGCCTATCAATACTAGATTAAACCGAATTCCTTACTTTTTTTTTGTTTCTTTTCCAATGCAGTTAAAAAGAAAGTACTCTAAAAATCAACTCCTTTAGTTCATTTGCGCATTTATTTTTCTCGTTAAATTTTTGCTGTGAAAGGCGTTTCGGATTTTTTCAGAAAACATCCCTAGTGTTTGTAATCAATTTGGACTTATGGTTAAAGTGGTAGAAACAGTCCGTGGGTCGATTTGACATTCAAGAAATTTAATTAGAGGAATAAATCTTTCTTCTTCCATGTACTTTTCAAAAGTTTCTTCTAGAGGAATGAATAAACGAGTTATTGCAACTGAGTTAAACACAAAATTACTATGCAGCTAAGTGTAGTTTGCGCTATCGATCAATTTATTTCAAATGAATGTTATGTTTATATGTCATTCAAAATGATTTTTTTAGTTTTATATTTCAATTTATTTAGTTATCTTATTGTTATTCTTAAAATTTTCAGCTATATAAATATTAGGGAGATTCGAACACAGGGTGTTCGCGAACTATTTAAACAAAAATGATGGATGTCAGTACAGCGCAAGACGAACAATATTTATATTAGAAACTAGGGTTTAAGGTGTCTGCCTATATTAAAATAGCCAATTTGGTAAAAAATTTCGAATTTTTTTAAGTGGGCGTAGGAAGGCCACGAGAAAGTCAAATAATGTTTCTATGCATCATTTTCTGATTTTTTTTTTTTACATAAAAACACTAATAAACCTTAATTGACGCTTCTAGATTAATTTTATGGACAAGAAACCTGTAAATCCGATTTCTGGAAAATTAATTTTCCTGTTATTTCCATGTTCGATAAATTCCATTACATAAAATGTGTTACACATATTACAATGAAATCTTGTCAGAATATGCTTTCCATGTTGCTCACTATGTTCTGAACTTGGATCTATAAGCTTTATGTGATAATGTCGTTATTCTATAGGAACTCGAATATAAAAAAATAGTAATTTTTAATAAAAAGATTTGTATTCTTTACTGATATGATATGCTAATTTATTGATTATGATTAGCTAATTTATTGATTATTGATTTTATATGATATGCTATTTTTTCTTAAAACAACACACTAAGCTAAAGTGCGCGACTTAAGGACATTTATCCATTTGGGGTGACCCCGCCAATAGTTGATACCCTTCCAGCAGTTGATCAAATTTTTGAAATATTGCGCCATTTCAGTCGAAAATGAGTTTTGTACGTGGCACTAGGCATAACATTTTTGTTTAACCCGTCGAGTGCCAAGTCTATGTTGTCTGTCTTTCTGTTTGGGCCGCAAAATAAGATTCCCGTCACTCAATCTATAAGTGTCAGTCACCGATGACTGACGCAGACTAAACTGAAAGTTCAGTGTCAGTCACCGGTGACTGAAGTGGCACTCAACATGTTAAATGTAAGTGCACCTGTCATTACATGTTATTACATTGTTGTCAGCTGTCTGCTGTAGGAGAAGCTATTTTAAGAATTTTTTTCTTCAGAAAGTGTGAATATATAGTTTTTGATCAGTTGGAGACAATTACGGTAAGTTAAAATAGTCCATTTTCATTTTGTTTATTTCAACTATTTATTTTTATAAGAACTAGGGGGCTCGACCCGCTACGAGCTACGCTCGCCAACCCCCCGTTCAGACACTGCAGTCTCTAAAAGCCGCTATCAGATTCACCAACTTTTCGAGCAATTTTTGAGCCAACTCTTGATTTCCTCCAACTTTTCGCGAAATGTTGTCTCGACACCCAGTGTGATAGCAAACAGCAATATCCACAACTTTTTATCCGCATCTCAAAAAAGTCTGTCCTAGCCGCAACTTTTCCTCCCACCTTTCAACATTTCAGCGAATCAGAGATAAGCGATTGATACGAAAATGCGATAAATATTGACGGCTGGTACTAGTAGTACTGGTTTTCCCGGGTTTTCCTCCAACTTTAGCAAAGACAATTGTAACCTTTTTCTCCCTTTCAACTGAAAAAAGTTGGGGTTAAAATCGGCTGTAAAGTTGGTTGCTCGAAAAGTCGGTGAATCTGATAGAGGCTTAAAAGCACGCTAATTTGATCGGCTTTAAAAAATTTTTGGAAGATTGAATTATAATTAAAAAAACAAAGGCGATCTCCCTATAAACGGGTTTCTATTCATTTCGCTTTGATTGGGGAATTTTACGGAAAAATCAGCTGCTGTTAAAAGATACAATGGCATTTCAAAATCATCTAATATAAAATGGACTAAGTAAACAGAGTCTTTGTCTCCCGGTATTTTTTAACAAAGCGAAAAGAAAGTCCTTTTAAATAAGGCATTTTAAATATATCGTTTTTAATCTCACGTAATTTTCACCAAACTTTTCTTTCCCTTTTTAATATTTACGTGAAAATACTTTTATTAGAAATGAAATATTATTTGCGCTGTCCAAAAAAAAAAAAAAAAATAGTTGAAAAGTTCATCTCAAAATATCAAGTAAATGTCTCGCGCTATTTTTAAATTTAAACTGTTTTGCAATATTATTTTTTGTTCATTTTACGTAATAAGTGTAAAGTGACGTAAATATGATGTAATTTCTACTATTTAAGACTTCTAACGCATGTTAATGAATTCATTATTTTACAATATCCTTTCTCTGTTAAAATTCACGTGTAATTATAGATGAAGTAATTTTCGATAAGTTCCTGCTTTTTATACGTAATTATTTACTTCTAATTTGAAAGTTTTTTTTTCTGTTTATAATAGTCACGTGTAAATAAATTTTTAATTTGAAGCAAACATTATTGTTTCCGTTGTTTATACAGTTGGCAACAGGTTAAATTAGTACAATTTTCTGAAATAAGTAAAAAATATCTCTCGAAATGCTCAAAATTTGAATTTAAAATAGAAATGAAACCTCGAAAAATGAGTCAAATTTTAAAAAAAAATTAATTCTGCACACCGGGAAATTATAACGTATAAAATGATCTAAAAATTATTAAATTCCGATGTATAGTTTTTGCTCCTATAAAACTTTTTTAGTGGAACGATTTTGTCCAACTTTAGCATTAAATATCTCTTAAAATAATTCTTCGATTTGAAAACTGTCTGCATCAGCGTGTTTATCAAACATTTCTGTATAATACTACTAATTTTCATATTTTTGTATGCATTATTTCTCTTAATATTAACGAGAAAGACCTCCGGTCACAAAAAATTCAAAACCGGCGGCGGCGGTGACAGCGGTAGTTACTTTTTTTTAGAATAGAGAGATTATTGTTAATCACAGCCCAAGGATAATATTTTAAAGGTTAATTTTTAGATTTTAGATTTTTTTTCTTTTGCCTGATCAACCACTGGGAAAATGGCAATTAAAAAAATATATTTATACTTTTGTTGCTAATTAATTTCAGCGGATTTCATTTTTGTCCATTATAGGACATTCATTAAGGGTTACATCATGTTAGTTTACTTCTAAAGCTTAAAAGCAAGAAAATATAGTAAAAACTTCGTAGCACTGACTTAATTTAATCAACTACTGGTGGGGTCAACCTAATATTAAAGTCTTATTGAATTCCAAAAGGTATATATTATTTTAGCCTAGTCCTAACCTTCCTGTATCAGAATAAACATTCAACATTTCAAGATATATTCTTAGTAAAAAGTGAAAAATAAAAAATGTTACCTTCCTCTATGTTCCAGTTGTAGGGCTAGTAAATTTATGATGCATGAAACTTGAAGTTTTTGGCTTATCCAACAAATTATTTACAAGTAATAGAGTATATCAACAGTAGTTTAATTTAAAATAAAACATAACATTAAAGAAACAATGTTTTAACTAAAAACAACTTATCTCTTAATGAAATCTTTAAGAATTTTCCAAAAAATCTGTCTTTGAAGACGCTCTATAGAGCGTCTTCAAAAACAAAACAAAAAAAGAATGTAACATTCCAAACAGTTTATGGAAAGTTACCATTTAAGGATGTTAGTTAATCAGATTTCTTTGAGAAATGCATTTTGGGCTTATTTTTAAACTGTAAAAATTATTGCCCACTATAGATGCATTTACCTTAGTAATAAATTCTGACTTACGGTTAAAAAGATCTAATGAGCTCATGGGTCGGTTTAACGTTCAAGAATCAAAATTATAGGAATAAATCTTTCCTCTTCGTTACATTCTGAAATTTCCTTTTTGAGGAATAAATAAACGTTTACTTAATTCACAATTGTAATGCAATTCTGTATAATTTGCTTTATCCACCGTTTCAGATTAATGTTATATTTATACAGGATTCAGAATGATTTATTTAGATATTATTATGATTCGAAATTTTTTCCGATTCAAAGAAATAATATGCAATTTATATACCGTATGTTTGCAAACTATTTCAACAAAAAAATGAGGTATACACTACAGAGTAAGTCGAGCAATACTTATATTAGAACCTAAGATTGAAATTCACTATTATTCATAAATATAGGTAAACTGAAAGATATTTACAATTCGAAACAGTATTTTCGTTCATAGCTGTAACATTTAAGAATATATTATAACGATATATTTATTAGATTTACTTTAATTTCTATGAAATATGTCGACTTCGCGAGAAGTGTAGAAAGTACACAGTTATTCGGTGAGTGACATTCGGTACTGCTGTTTACTGATTTATTACTATTTACAAAGTAAATTTTTCTAACATATTTTGACAAATGAATGTTATGAAAGAATACCCAGGTTCGTCTTGAAAAAAAGTCACCTGTATTTTTTGACTGAGTAAGGGGATTGCGTCATATTTTATATTCACCTGCTTTCCAACGCACTTAAAAAGACAATGCTTTAAAATAAAACCCCAGTTCTTTTTCAGATGTATTACTTTTACTATATTTGGCTGTTGTACGAGGCCTGTTGAATAAAGAATGATCATAATTTTTTATATAAACCTATCTACACTCATCGTCTAAATTTTAATGGTACTTTTCAAAGTAGTTTATATTCAATGCATTGCACTTGTCCTACATTTTTTCACACATCAACGATATGCTAAAAACCACTTTTTTTAAATTAGGTCTCTCATAATCGCCTCCACCGTCTTCACCGATGCTACTAATGATGAAAAATACTTTCCAAGAAGGTGTTTCTTCACATTACGGTATTCATCTCATCTTCCTGTAACACCACCTTCAATTTCGAACCAACTTCCACGCGAACGTCCTGTTGTTCGGGTATGAGGAACTCACCGCGCACAAACACGTCTCTTGTTCACTTCTCTGTTACCAACGTGTGGGTGGCACGCAATTGTAACTGCAATATTTTTAAGAGTTCGATCTTATCTGACAATAATAGCGACGGTATTAATGTTGATTTCTGTAAGCGCAGTTACAGGAACTCCGGGTCCATCTTCCTTTGAAGATGATTGTTTTCACTTCCTTAAACATCTCAAACCATCTTCTAACCGGGCTACAGGGAAGAACAGACTCTCTATAAGTCTCCGTCAGCATACACTTCGACTGACGATTTTATCAGACGAGAGACAATTTTCTAGCATGAAAGAGGATACTGATACTGCTCATTGCGTGTTCCCTCCATCGTTCCCGTAGGTGATACTGAAAGTATTTGAACTTTCATGGCTGCCAATGAAAAAAAGTCCTTCCGGCCAGTGCCGGGAGGAAGAGGTAGCTTTCATATTCCTTATTTTAAAAAAGCCAACTTATATTATTCAAACACACGAAGCTCAATTTAGTGGAAACCGAATATAGGAGATTCAATACTAATTTTTATCAATACTAAATCATTATGAATGAGAATTTCGCAAAATTAGTCAGCTTTATCTAAGCTGCTTTTATTTAAAGTAACTTATATTTGGCTGCCAAATTCGGCAATTTCTTAAAGTGCCTGCCAATTTAAGACAACATGGTGGATGAGGCTAACCAGTGTACTTCGTCGAGACCTTAGTAATTGCTGTGCACATGCTCACTCACATCGGAATCGGTTGATATATACGAGTGCTGTCGCAGGCAAAAAATCAGATTTTTCAAAATGTCACCCACATTAGAAATTGAAACTGCTATATCTCAGTCATTTTTTAAGATAAAGACAAACAAAAAATGCTCCTGAATCTTTATATCAAGGTCAAGTATTTAAGAAAGAAACCTTTTTCATTTTCTAATTTTTTTGCACCTCACTTTAAATATAATTTTTTTTAATTGGCCGCCATTTTGAAGCAAGATGGCTGATGAAGCTGGCCAGCGAACTTGGTCGAGATATTGATGTATACCATCCACTTGCCTTCTTCCATCGAAATAGGCGAATACGTGTGTTATCGCGTGACAAATACAAGATCGTTTCAAAGTGTTAGCCATGCTAGAAATTCAAAGTGCTATAATTCAACCATTTTCTAAGATATAAACAAAAGAACAAATTTTCAGAAACAAAAATTGCTCCAGAATCTTTGTATCAAGGCCAAACACAAAAAAAAAAAAATCTTTTTCGTTTTCCAATTTTTTATTACCTCATTTTAAATTTTAAATTACATTTTTTTAATGGCAACCTTTTTGAAACAAGATGGCGAATGAAGCTGGTCAACGAACTCAGTCGAGACATTGGTATGTACTATGTACAGACCAAGTTACATCCAAATCCGTTCATAAATACGCCTGTTATCGCGTGACAAAAATCAGGTCGTTTTAAAATGTCAGCCATAATAGAAATTCAAAATGCTATAACTCAGCCATTTTTTTAGATATAGACGAAACAAAGCCTGTTCCGGAATCTTTGTATTAAGGTCAAACACATACGAATAAATTCTTTTTCATTTTTCCAATTTTTTGGTATGTCATTTTAAATTTAAAATTTTTAAAATTATTTTTAATGGCCGCCATATTGAAACAAGATGGCGGATGAAGCTGGACAACGAACTCGGTCGAGATATTTGTATGTACTATGTACACACCAAGGTATATCCAAATCGGTTCATAAATACGTCTGTTATCACGTGACAAAAATCAGGACGTTTCAAAATGTCAGACACGCTAGAAATTCAAAATGCTATAACTCAGGCATTTTTTAATATATAGACGAAACAAAAACTGCTCCCGAATCTTTTTATCAAGGTCAAACACATAAGAAAAAAATATTTTTTCAATTTTCAATTTTTTGGTACCACATTTCAAATTTAAATTTTTCTTAAAAATTTAAATGGCCGCCATTTTTAAACAAGATGGCGGATGAAGGTGGCCACCGAACTCGGTCGAGACATTGGTATGTACTATGTATAAACGAAGTTACATCCAAATCGGTTCATAAATACGCCTTTTATCGCGTGACAAAATTCAGGACGTTTCAAAATGTCAGCCACGCTAGAAATTCAAAATGCTGCAACTCAGCCATTTTTTAAGATATAAACGAAACAAAAACTGCTCCGGAGTCTTTGTATAAAGGTCAAATACATAAGAAAAAAATATTTTTCCATTTTTAAATTTTTGGTACCACATTTCAAATTTTAAATTTTTAAAAAATTTTTAAATGGCCGCCATTTTGAAACAAAATGGCGGATGAAGCTGGCCAACGAACTCGGTCGAGACATTGGTATGTACTATGTACACACCGAATTACATCCAAATCGGTTCATAAATACGAGAGTTACAGTGTGACATAGGTCAGATATATATATATATATATATATATATATATATATATATGGATATATATATATATATATATATATATCAATTTTGAACGGAGGGTGGTTTCGGGGTCTGGGGGTCATGATCGATGAAAATATACCAAAATTTTTTGAAATCGCTTTCCTCCGAACGGCTGCAATAGGTAGCTTTTTGTATTGAAAGCTACCTAAAAAATTACGACGTTTTCATTACACATTAATTAATTTCATTACAAATCTAATTCCTTTGACCTGCGGGCTTTCTTAAAATTTATGTCTGGGAAAGCATGCTAAGCATTGTATCATGTTACTTTTATTCATAATTTAATTTACTTGCATTCCCTTAAATATAATTAATATAACCCTTAAGGGTGTATTCCGATCCAAACTGCTTATTTTCTGATTCATTTTGAAATTCATTTTTGCTCTCAAACGCATCAAACTTGGAAATTCTCTTATTTAGAAACTATATAATGTGCGGTGCTTCTTAATTTTTTGATAAATGCAGAAAATACTGTAAAAAACGCAGTCAAAGTTGGCATTTTCAACCGAATTTTCCGAAGCGGGCGATCTGGAAATGAAAAAAATGGTCATACTGAGAAAATAATTGTTTAAAAATCAAATTCTAATTAATTGAGCTGAAAATGAAATCACACGGCATGTTAAACATGTCTTCAGAAATCACCCCAGCAAGTTTCATGTTTTTACTTTTAAAAATGAGTCTGAAAATGTCTCAGAAAATTTCGAGCTGTTGAGGGTGGAAAAATATTTTTTCGAATACACCCTTAACTGCATAAATTATTCTTTTAGAATTGTGTTTTTTATTTTTATATTAAGGATTAGACACCAAAAATCTTAAGATAAATTTTTAACTTTATTTAGTAACATATTTTTGTAATTTTTAGAGGATTAATATTTTTATATAAATATAGTGGTTGTAGGAACTTAATTTATGTATTAAAAATTAAATAAAAAGGTGATGGAAATTTACATCACTATGCATTTAAGGGTTAAGCTAACAATAGAACATAAAAGTAAATTTATGCGCAATAAAATAAGCTAATAAAAAAAATGATCATTCTTTATGGAACAGCCCTCATAGATATTCCGAACATTTTTTCAGAAAACATCTGTGTAAGTTATGAATTCATACTCATGGCTAAAATTATGACAATCATGAAAATCCGTGGTTTTTCAAAGATGATTGGGCAAAAATAGGTTTGTTTTTCAAAAGTCAAGACTTTCAGTTCACTTATGCGTACATATTTTACCAATTAAATTTTGATGACACTAGCGTTTTCGGATTTTTTTTTCAAAACACACACAGATAGTAATCAATTCAGTTAGAAATCAATTATGGTTAAAAGGATCTAAACAGTTCTTGGGTCAGTTTGGCAGTTTATTCAGAATTTTTTTTCGATTGGAATAAATAAGCGTTTGATTATCCTATACTTTCAATGCACTTTCGCGTAAATATGGTTTATCGACCAATTCAAATTATTTTTATATTTGATTCAAATGGATTCGGAATGATTATATGGAATACATTATATAGATTCAAAAGGATTTATTTATTTCAATTTATTTAGATATTATTGTAATTTGAAAAAGTTTTCAGATTCAAGTATATAAACGCAATTTATATGCAGAATGTTTGAAAACTATGTTTGAAAAAAAAAATGCAGAATAACAATATAGAATAAGACAAAGAATGTTACATTAGAATCTAGGTTTGCAATTCTTAGGTTTCCAATTTTGTTTCGTTCAAAAATATAAGACTCGAAGATGTTCCGAAACAGTATTTTCGTTCATAAGTTTAACATTTATGAAGATATTACAACGGTGCATTCATCAGATTTACCTTGCTTTCTATGAAATATGATACAGTAATTTGGTCAGTGTATAAGTACACGAATTTGGTCAGTGACATCCAGTTCTGTCACTTATAAACCAAAATATGGAGGACATAAATGGAGCAATGCAGTTTGGACGAGGAAGGTAGATGCCATTTTGCACAAATCAAAGTAAATTTCTTTAACATATTTTGATAAATGTTAAAGTTATGAACTATGTCTAGGTTCGTCTTGGAATAAATCTCCTTGTATTTTTTGAGTGAATAAATTAATTGCGACCTTGTTTTTTATTTACCAGCTTTCCAGAGGATTTAAAAAGAAAATGCTTAAAAAATGTCCTTCAGTTCATTTGGAAACGTGTTATTTTCATTATATTGTGTTGTTTTAGGCGTGCCGGACATTTTTCAGAAAAAAATTATGTTGGTAATTAATTCATACTCAAATGCTTGAAATGCCCTTCAGTTCGTTTGAAAATGTGTTGTTTTCGTTAAATGTTGTTCTTTTAGGCGTGCCGGACATTTTTCTGAAAAAAATTATGTTGGTAATTAATTTAATACTCATAGTTAAAGGGATCTACGTAATCCGTGGTTCAGTTTCCCATTCAAGAAACTTAATTAAAGGAATAAATCTTTCATCTTCTATCGACGCTTAGAAATTGTTTTCTGCAAAATCAATAAACGAGTAATTACTCCATAATTATAACGCAAAACATTTAAGACCAAAATGTAATTCTTTTGTGAATGACGTTTGAGTAAAGACTGTTTAAATAGGTTATAAAAGATATGAAATATATTATTTAGCAATCGTTAATGTGCTGACAATTATGATTATACTTGGCGCAGTTCAATATAGGCAGATAAAATAACTATTTAAGCACAAGAATTTCGGCATCATTCAGCGTACCATCATCAGTTCCTAATGAATGGTGAGTCACTGATGACAGTGTTCCAAATGCTACCGAAACTAATCTGCAATTAGTAAAAAAAGTTCTGGTTCTTAAAACCTTTTTTCATCTACCTATAAAAGTTAATGTACTTTAATTTCTTTTTCATATATATATTTTCTTATTAGGCTAGAAGTGTTCATAACATTAGATTGAGTTGTATATGTTTTGCTTTATTATTAAAAGTATTAACTTACGTAAAACCTACGATGGTATTATAAGTTTCTTTTATACTTAAAAAAAATAGGTTTTTGAAAATGCCGAAATACATTAAAATAGCTTTATTTAATCTATTGTTTAACCTATATTTAAAATCTTTTATAATATTTTTCAGCAGTATTTAGACAAAAATCAGTCGTAAAACCAAGAAATTATTCTTTTAAGTAACTTAAAAAAAGTTAGGAAAATAAGAATTTTTGCCTCTGCTGAGGAATGAAAATGGACTTCATCTTATTGGTATTTTGATATATATCTGATATTTTCGGTAGCATATTCAATGCATATTTAAAATTAAATAGTTTTTTATCTTGATAAAAATTTAACTTAAAAAGAACATTTAAAAACTTCTATTTTGTTAATAACACAATATTTTAAATTCATTTTTTCATTTAATTACAGCGACAACAGTAAAACAGATATAAAATATTTAAAAATACATAATTTTTTTCCTTTTGATACTCATTTCCAAAACTTATGATTCGATTTTAAGTATCAAAGCTATTTAAATAGTAAGATTTTGAAACAAGGTGCGAAATAGAAACAGAAAAAATGTGAAACATTGTTAGCAATTTATGCTAAAAATGTTTCACTACTTTTTCTCTAACAGACATTTGGTAAATTTGTCTACTTAAAATGCTTAATAATTTTAATTACATTTTTACCAGTGTATTCCATATCTTTGGCTAAAAGTACGAGCAGAAAGGTCATTATAAATAATGTGTGTATTATTTATTTTATATATGACTCTTCCTTTTACCATTTGTTCTCTAACATTTTTTTACCCGGCTGCCAAGAAGGGTTATGTGTTTCACGCGTATCTGTGTATGTGGATCTCTTTACACCCTCGGAACATCCCAACGTCTGGATGGATTTTAATGAATGAGGTCTCTATCAATTCGTCTTAACGGCCCGATGGTTATAGGCTAGTTTTGTTTTTATAAATTCAAAATGGCGGCCGTAAAGTACAAAAGGGCGGTAGAGACGAAAAAAATTTACGCACCCTATTGAGTGGCATATCATTGGATAGGTCTTTCAAAATGAAGACGATGTTTCATTGACTATTTTACAGTCAGAAGTTCCATTAAAATATTATACAACCTGGAAGTTGTGTAGGTAGGATCTCTAGCTTTACTGAAACTCTAACCATCATAGACATCTATAGACCTCATCAAAACAGTGTTTATAGATAGGAACTAACAATTAAATACAACTTAAAAGTCATCAATACAAGTAAATAAATAAAAAAATAAGGTAAGTAATATAAACAAGTAATAAAATAAAAAAAAAATTAAGTCAATTCCTACTTAGGTCAATAAGGGAATTTTTTTCTCCCATTCTTCTTTTCTCTTGAGTGGTGCTTAAAATGCCTTGATCAAGAAGAGGGCTCTCTCGGTCTTAAAATACCTTGATCAAGAAAAGGGCTCCCTTGATTATTGAAAATTAATTAATTTAATTTAATTAATTAATTAATATTTGAAAAAAACTAGATTAACACAAGTGTCATCCACTACAAGTTTAAAAAAATTTATTTGAGCTTGATTGGATGAATAATAAATATTTTATTAACGATTGAAAATTTTAACAAAATATATATAGCGAAAGTGTGAGCTAATAGCAGAAATTGAAAAAATAATTTCACATTGATGAGAAATAATTAATTAGTTCGCTTTTTACGCAGTCGGGTTTTTTGATTTTTTAAATTTAATTGCTTATTTATCCCAGTATTAACAGTACCGATGCTGCAAACATTTACGTTAAGGGGACTCAGGGCTTTATCAATACCGAAAAACATATTTAACAGAGTTCTCGCTTCGAGTCCGTATAAAAACAGAAGTATTCAATGTAACTAATTTAAACTTTCTGATATTTTCAGGTATGTTTGTAGTCTTATAAAATTATAAAATGATGTATTTCAATGTAATAAAATAAAATATATAGTAAAATTTAAACAACACAATTTTCGAAAAAAAAACTTAGGTGTCATATCACCATCCGTAAGATATCTTAACGTTGAATTGACATAAGAACCTAATTTTTACTTTAAAATGATCAGCCATCTTTACTCTATAGAATGAATTAAGGATATAACTATCACTCAAAGGAAACCATATTAAAAAAGTCCTTCCGGCCAGTGCCGGGAGGAAGAGGTGGCTTTCATAATCCTTATTAAAAAAAGCCAACTCATATCATTCAAACACACGAAGCTCAATTTAGTGGAAACCGAATATAGGAGATTCAATACTAATTTTTATCAATATAATGAATGAGAATTTCGCGAAATTAGTCAGCTTTATCCAAGCTGCTTTTCTTTAAAGTAACTTATATTTGACTGCCAAATTCGGCGATTTCTTAAAGTGCCTGTCATTTTAAGACAACATGGTGGATGAGGCTAACCAGTGAACTTGGTCGAGACCTTAGTAATTGCTGTGCACATGCTCACTCACATCGGAATCGGTTAATATATAGGAGTGCTGTCGCATGCAAAAAATCAGATTTTTCAAAAATGTTACCCACAATAGAAATTGAAACTGCTATATCTGAGCCATTTTTTAAGGTAAAGACAAACAAAAAATGCTCCTGAATCCTTATATGAAGGTCAAATAGTTAAGAAAGAAACCTTTTTCAATTTCTAATTTTTTTGCACCTCACTTTAAATATATATATATTTCTTAATTTAATGGCCGCCATTTTGAAACAAGATGGCTGATGAATCTGGCCAGCGAACTTGGTCGAGGTGTTGATGTATACTATCCACTTGCCTTCTTACATCGAAATAGGCGAATACGTGTGTTATCGCGTGACAAATACAAGATCGTTTCAAAATGTTAGCCATGCTAGAAATTCAAAGTGCTATAAATCATCCATTTTTTAAGATATAAACAAAAGAACAAATTTTCAGAAACAAAAACTGCTCCGGAATCTTTGTATCAAGGCCAAACACATAAAAAAATCTTTTTCATTTTCCAATTTTTTAATACCTCATTTTGAATTTTAAATTGAATTTTTTTTAAATGGCAACCGTTTTGAAACAAGATGGCGAATGAAGCTGGCCAACGAACTCGGTCGAGACATTGGTATGTACTATGTACAGACCAAGTTACATCCAAATAGGTTCATAAATACGCCTGTTATCGCGTGACAAAAATCAGGTCGTTTTAAAATGTCAGCCACAAGAGAAATTCAAAATGCTATTACTCAGCCATTTTTTTTAGATATAGACGAAAGAAAAACTGTTCCGGAATCTTTGTATTAAGGTCAAACACATACAAAAAAAAATCTTTTTCATTTTCCAATTTTTTGGTATCTCATTTAATTTTTTTTTATTTTTTAATTTTTTTAAATGGCCACCATTTTGAAACAAGATGGTGGATGAAGCTGGCCAACGAACTCGGTCGAGATATTTGTATGTACTATGTACACACCAAGGTACATCTAAGTCGGTTCATAAATACGCCTGTTATTACGTGAGAAAAATCAGGACGTTTCAAAATGTCAGCCACGCTACAAATTCAAAATGCTATAACTCAGCCATTTCTTAAGATATAGACGAAACAAAAACTGCTCCCGAATCCTTTTATCAAGGTCAAATACATAAGAAGAAAATATTTTTTCAATTTTCAATTTTTTGGTACCACATTTCAAATTTAAATTTTTCTTAAAAATTTAAATGGCCGCCATTTTTAAACAAGATGGCGGATGAAGCTGGGCAACGAACCCGGTCGAGACATTGGTATGTACTATGTATAAACGAAGTTACATCCAAATCGGTTCATAAATACGCCTTTTATCGCGTGACAAAGTTCAGGACGTTTCAAAATGTCAACCACGCTAGAAATTCAAAATGCTATAACTCAGCCATTTTTTAAGATATAGACGAAACAAAAACTGCTCCGAAATCTTTGTATAAAGGTCAAATACATAAGAAAAAAATATTTTTCCATTTTCAAATTTTTGGTACCACATTTGAAATTTTAATTTTTTAAAAAATTTTTAAATGGCCGCCATTTTGAAACAAAATGGCGGATGAAGCTGGCCAACGAACTCGGTCGAGAGATTGGTATGTACTATGTACACACCGAATTACATCCAAATCGGTTCATAAATACGCCTTTTATCGCGTGACAAAATTCAGGACGTTTCAAAATGTCAGCCACGCTAGAAATTCAAAATGCTATAACTCAGCCATTTTTTAAGATATAGACGAAACAAAAACTGCTCCGAAATCTTTGTATAAAGGTCAAATACATAAGAAAAAAATATTTTTCCATTTTCAATTTTTTGGTACCACATTTCAAATTTTAAATTTTTAAAAAAATTTTAAATGGCCGCCATTTTGAAACAAAATGGCGGATGAAGCTGGCCAACGAACTCGGTCGAGACATTGGTATGTACTATGTACACACCGAATTACATCGAAATCGGTTCATAATTACGGGAGTTACAGTGTGACATAGGTCAGATATATATATATATATATATATATATATATCAATTTTGAACGGAGGGTGGTTTCGGGGTCTGGGGGTCATGATCGATGAAAATATACCAAAATTTTTTGAAATCGCTTTCCTCCGAACGGCTGCAATAGGTAGCTTTTTTGTAAAGAAAGCTACCTAAAAAAACTCTCAAAGGTGAAAATTTAAAAAACCCTAAAAAATACATTTTTTTTTCATTAAAAATACACAAAATATTAAACGATCTAAAATATATTAATTTATTCTATAGATAATAATGTTATATGCATGCAAAAAAAAAAAAAAAAAAAAAAAAATAAGCCATTGCATCAAATAGTTTTTTTTTTTTAATCTTACGGATAGTCGTAAAAATCAACTTTTGAGAAAACACGACTTAAAATTGCAATTAAATGGGTACGGCTTTGAAAGCGATTGTTACATAAATGCTTATGCCGTTAAGTTAAAAATGCAAATATTTTAATGTTGTTTTTTGCACTGTGTTCAGAATTAGTTGAATGATCAAAATAGATGCTTAAAAAAAAAAAAAAAATCGATTTTTTGAGCCCGGAGTCCCCTTAATTTTTTTTCGCATTCCCAGATAGACTGATTTGTTACAGTTATAAATGAAGAGTTCACATGATAAAGGTGGTATGTGACAAAAAAAAAAAAAAAAAAAAAAAAAAAGAGTTAATCATATGACTGAAGATAATCAATGGAACTCTACGGTCTGTTAAATTACTATTAGAAGAAACCTAATACTCACAGAGATTTTAATTGATAAAGCGAGGCATTAGAGAATAATTGCAAATAAAGATTTAGATTTTTTCAACTCATTTTCCCAAAATCATGGTGTTGCCCCTTACCACCTTTATCATCTGAGCTCTTCAAATAAATTGCAGTGACTATTCTAAAGAATCAATAGTTAAAGAAAAGAAAACAAGAAGCGTTAATAATTGAATTAAAAATATGGAGTTCATCCTTTACGAACATCATTTCAACCATCTACACACATAGTCGCAGTTTTTCTAGAAAGTTCTTTCCTTAGATTCTTTAAGGAAAAACATCCAAAATATAAATTATCATGATATTTTGAAAATATATATCGGATATATAAGTAATTACATATATCAATTGATATATGCATCATTGAACCATACTGTTATCAAACACCTTGTGTTTTGATGTTTTAATCATATATTCCACCGATAGACGTAGCAATACTATACAGCCAACAAATGGTTTTAATGATTGAATTTAGACTTTTTTTTAACAATTATTTCAAGGCAAAAAAAAAATCCCTGCCGGCTCGGGCCTATAGGCGGGGGTAGATTTCGAAGTTAAGTACTAAATTCACCAACAAAACTTAAATCAAGATTAGAGATAAACCCAGTTCCTTCACTAAGAATGAGCTCTAAGGGAGCTAAACATTTTGTGAAAATTCTAATATATACGAATACCCACACGCATGTATATGGAATAGGTTTAAAAATGGCTAAAGCAAATTCAGAGAACCTCAAAGTGTTAAAATATGTTAATATTTCTATACTCGGATTTTTATCATGTTTTAATAAGTTTCTTCAAACTCACATGACGTTACATATTCGCCTGCTGAAGTCCATTATATTTCCAATATGACGCAATATTTATTATTTTTTTTAATTCGTCAAACTATTTATTTCGTTTTGAGTTTTCATGCAGAAATCTTGCTCTAGAAAACTTATGACGTAATATTCAATTTGTTTTCAATTTGTCAAACGATTTAATTTTACACGTGAAAATTTTGCAATAGAAAAGCAATTGTTGTGGTGAGAATTTTACTGCTTTTTTTTTAATTGTTGGCAACTACTATAACGCAAAATATTTATTTTTTCCTGTCATTGTTGTATAAGAGCTGGTCCTATCAGAATCATGTTAAGACGGTATTCAAAATTTTGAGCTCTCCCCATTTCCATTCCCTTGGGCCGATTTTGCCCATTTTCAATCCCCGCCGAGATATTAACCATCTCAAAGTTGTTGGCGAGTTTGAAGACGATCCGTGCATAATTGCGACTTTTATCGTGCGGACAAAATTTAGTACATACATACATACATATATATATATATATATACCGGGTGTCCCAAAAAGGACTGACTGATTTTAAAATTCAATAACTTGCAAACGGTGACAGATATTTAAAAAATTCTTGCAGGAGGGTTATACATAAGGTCAAAAGTTTTATTACAGTGATTTTCGATTTTAGTTCGAATTACAAACAATAGATGGCGCTGTAAGCAATAGTCGCTAAATACAGGCTCGATTTCTGGTCCTTTCTCTTGTTCCATGCTGAAAAAGGAGATGGAAATGTATTATCCGGGCCACGAAGTACCAAAAATCGAGCCTGAATTCAGCGTCTATTGATCGCAGCGCCATCTGTTGTTTGTAATTCGAACTAAAATTGAAAATCACTGTAAAAAAACTTTTGACCTTATGCATAACCCTCCTGCAAGAATTTTTTAAATATCTGTCACCGTTTGCAAGTTATTGAATTTTAAAATCAGTCAGTCCTTTTTGGGACACCCGGTATATATATATATAAACTTTTTAGGTGGGGGTGGTTTTGGGTTCCTGGGGTCCTATAATGAAAAGTTATGAAGGAATTTTTCAAAAGTTGCACCATGGTAACGACTGCAATAGGTAGTATTTCTTACGAAATCTACCTAATAATAAATTTGTTTACGTATACAGATTTTCTTATAATGAAAAATCGACGATAATGTTTTTGAAATGGAATGTTTTATAATTTCCCTTACTTATTTTGTTGAAATAAGTGTATCTTTTCACGATAGTTATACTTTTCATTCGAAAATAGATGAAACAACTTGAGCAAAATACCATTTTCATTCTGAATAACAATTTTGTATCTCTTGAAAATAAAACATACATTTTCTTTTAAAGAGTCGCATTACGTTCCTTTTATTATTCTCGATATGACGATATTTACCCCTCGGCGATGCTAAATTTAAACATCATAATGTGCTCGTGGAAAGAAATGAAATGGTAAATATAAAGCTATATCATAAAGTACTCCAAGCACGTAAGGAAAAGGTGAAATCAAACTACAAAATGATGTTTTAACACGCAATAATGAAATATGAATGACAATCTCAGTTTGGAAAGAAAAGAAGAGGACAAAAACGGAGTGTATATATTCGCAAAGAATGTTATACATTAAAACTCGTTAAAGGAGCGATTTATTTTAATAATTAGCCCCATCATTTATGGTTTTCCAACAATAATTTTTTCAAAGAGTGTTCTGTTCCATGAATACAATAAAAATTTGGAAAAAAAATTAAATTAAAATTTTAAATTTGTAAACCTGTCAATAATTTTTACAAAATTAAATGCTGCAGGCGTTCAAATTTTCAAAATATCTTCTTTTATTTTTACTGCTTAAAACAGTTATTAAAAAACTATGCATCCACTTTTTAATCCGATAGACAGCAGTTCCCAACCTGGGGTACGCGTATCCCTGGCTGTACGAGGCGAGCCTGCTGGTGGTACGTGAAAATAATATCGGTAATGGCGGAAATCACAAAAGTGCTTTAACTAAAACACATGAAGAAAATTGATAGTTTGAGATGACAAAGTTAGTCTCATCTGTAAATCCAAAATGTTACACTCAAAATGAGGTGGAAAGATCACTATACCAAATAATTCATTAATAATGCAATGTCAGTAGCTCCGCCCACTGCTAAGCATATTGCATGAGCACTTATATATTTTCCCCCATCTTTCCGAGAACTTCAATTAATCATTATGCAATATTTTTTTCTGCTTCCATTTTGATTATTTGTATATCATTTTGCAAAGTTGTTATCAATAATCATCATAAGATAGTTAAAATTTCTTTTAATACTGCTACATTGATTTTTCTTATTGTTTGGTTAATATTATAAAAAGCAATATTAACTTTAAAATGCAAGATAAAAAATCTACCTTTACATACAAAAACCAAGTTTAGTTAAATAAAATGTACAGGCACGAAACTGAATTTTCGTTAAAAGTTCACATGCTGTATAGAGTTTGTGAACAATTTTGTTTTGTTGCATTTTCAAACGAATTTCAGGAGAGATTTGTTGCAGTATGTGTCGAAATTGACCTTCAAACATATTGAGAATTTTCTACAAAATTTAAAACTCATGAAATATGTTAAAGATGTGAAACCTGTTGAAAAAACTGATTTGAGAAAAATGCGCTTGCAATACATTATGATATGGGATTTTCATTTTTACCTTTAAGAAATAAGAAAACACATTTCTCCCCAATATATTGCTATTTTTAAAATTTTAACAAATTTTACAGAAAGTCAATTTTTTTTTTACTTTTGATAGATTTGTGCTCGTTTTAAAGTTCGATTATCCCCTATAAAAAAAAAATAATAAATAAAGCCCCTAAAAATATTCCCTATAAATATCCCCTATCAATAGAATAAAGAATTTTTCTTTGATTCCTTGTATTTCTACTTTAGTAGAAACATAAGGAAGCTAAGGAATTATTTTTTAGACAGATTTGCTGTTTTAACAAGTACGCAATCTATTATGTGTATTTCTCAGGAAATTAATTAAGACATTATTTCCTAAACATTGAAAACTTTTTCTGTTAAGACAAGATTCCGTACCATACAGGTTTTGTTTTGACATGTTTTACTTTATCTTTATTCCTGAAAATCTAAGACAGTACACACAATCTATGCTAAAATTCAAACCGTTCCCCGAGACAGTGTTGCCAGTGGGCTACTTTTTTAAAATTCAGATTTCTTGATTGGCACCACTTTTTTGAAATAGTAAAATTCGCCTTATTTAATGACATATTGATGCGAAAACAAGGGGAATTTCACCATTTCAGAAAAGTGTTGCCAATGAAGAAATCTGAATTTTAAAAAAGTAGCCTACTAGGAACAGTGCCCCGAGATGTCCAGCTAGTTCTAACATTGACCAGGCGATTTGGTCATTAATATGAATTGTACTGAAATTTGCAGCCATACTTTGGCTAGCTACTTTGCAAAATTACTTCCGTGAGATTAGTCAATCATAACAATTTGGAAAAGTTAAATGTAACCATTGAATTCTTGATGATTTTTGAGATTATGGTCACTCGCAACACTGCCCCGAGATATCCAGCTAGTTCTAACATTGACCAGGCGATTTGGTTATTAATATGAAATGTACTGAAATTTACAGCAATACTTTGGCTAGCTACTTTGCAAAATTACTTCCGTGACATTAGTCAATCATAACAATTTGGAAAAGTTAAATGTAACCATTAAATTCTTGATGATTTTTGAGATTATGGTCACTCGCAGCATTAACCACGGTATTTGGCTATTAGTACAAAATACACGACATTTTACGGCTATCATTTGGTAATCAATATGGCTAATCATTTGGTAAAAATTAATGAGTGGTATTTGTAAATAATAAAAATTTACTGTTTAAAATCTGCAGCAAACTGCCGAGTCTTTCAACTGTTTTCAAAGATAACGGTTGTTTAATCGTATTATGAAGTGTATCTGGCCGTATTGTTGACCTTGTTATTGTCCGAATAAAGGTAAATTACGGTATGTAGACTTTGCCTATAAAAACGATCGAATGGCTCAGCAGTTTGCTGCAAATTTGTAATAGTGCGTATAACCACGGATCGAATTCCAGCCAATACTCGAGGAGCCCAGCAACAACATACAATAACAAGATAGGGCAGTTACAGAAAAATGTGGTATAGTAGCGATACTAGCGTCACTCGTGACAAGGGGGAAAAACTAACAAGCTTCCGAAATTTAACTAATGTATATGAAATTTGTTTTCTCTATGCTCTTTTGCTTCGCTGATTCTATTGTATTCTTTACGAGGCAGACGAATCTCTTCAAATTGATCATATGCATGTTGTTTAAGTATATTATTATTATTTATTAAGACAGTAATAATTCATTTCAGAACTTTTTTTAAATATTAAAATACGTTAGGCAGAATATTGTCTGCATACGAATCGAAATTCCAAACTTTATTTTATTTAGATATTTTTAGCCCCTGATATGCTATTCCTTTCGGGCAATAATTAAAGTGTCATCCCTAAAAAAGAACGTTACGTTACATAAGCCAGCGTAAAACGAAGCAGATACATCATTGTACAGTTAAATACTAATAATATCTACTACAATTTTTTTAACTTCTAAACGTCGGACATTTTCAATGTTTACACCGTCATATAGGGGAAAAAAGTACTTTTCTATGCAATTTGTTTGAAAACTGAATCTGAATTTATTTTTGCGATATTAATTAATTAATTTATTTATTTATTTATTTTGTAGTTTTTAAAGCCATTTCTGTAATAATTGCAACTGAAGTACTCATTTCTCTAGAAAGTAAAGGGAAAATAGTAAATTACTATACCTTTTTGTTGCCATTTTCTCATATAAACAGAAAAAAAAATTAATTAAAATACGTCCTATGCCAAGAATATCGTCTGCTATAAAAATGTATTTTAAAGTAGATATGAGCCGTTCAGTGCACAAATCGATTAACTCCATGAAATGAAAATGTTCGGGATAAACAGTTAAAGTTATTGTAATTATAAAAATATTGTATCTATATAATATCTTTTCTCGGAATATTTTGATTGAACTCATTAGTTTTCCTTTAATCAAGAGTAACTTTTTATCACTGTATAAATATATAGAAAATTTTCAATGTTCCTTTGTTTAAAAAAACGCCACTTAAAATGGAGTTAGTAGGATTGTCTACTGAAAGCCTCATATGTGACTTTTTTTTCTCCACATTTACTTAATTCCTATCAAAAAGATGAAAGAATGCAATTTTATTAATTCATATGTAATAACATTTTTAAATTTTGAAAAATATATAAATGAATGATTTCTGATAAAACATGGAGCTATTATGAACTATATTTAATTTTCTGTATCCATATTAATGTTACAAAAAAATGACGGCTTATGAATCATTTGATACTCGACTCGACTTTTTTTGTCGAGTTTCTTGAATGACGACATCGCTTTTTTGATGGGTTTGTGTACTATTGTGCGATAGTGACGTCCTATGCATACTTCTCTATAGGTATTGTTTAAGGCTGGATCTTAAATATGGAATTCTTCAGCGGATGCGGTTAACGTCATTTTATGTAAAATGAAAGCGTGTCTTAAAATTGAAATATATTTTGTACTATCTATTTTTTTTTTTTCGTCGGGGGCGACACTAGATTCTGAAAAAGCAGAATTCCTGTTTTCTAGTATTTTATTTGCTTTCCTACAAATAACACAAAAAATAAGTACTTCACTAATTGTCATCGCTGAATATTATTTGCGTGCTTTGTTTAAATGGAATACATTAATATCTGTAACACACAATTGTTTTTAATGCGTTTTTGGTGAGCATAAAATTAATTGAAATAACCTGATACGAAATTAAACATCTAATTAAATATTTATGCAGCTGGTATGCGAAATTTTAAATATCCATGTTACTTTTGCGTGCAACTATACAAAAAAAAATTAACCATGGTAAATTTGAGTACATTATGATATTAAATTTGAATTTGCCGATGAAAGTTAATGAAGATCGTGTATTACATAAGTAAAACAAGAAAGAGAAATCATGTATCAGGTATAGATTATGAAACACTTTCCAAAGCCAACAGAACATTATTAAGAAATTTCATTTTTTCATATAAGTTTAAAAATGCATGCAACTGCGCAAAACGCACTTCCACCTTTAAAACATCTAGTTATTTTATTCTATCTTTACAAGAAGAAAGTGTTGGATTCGTCAACTGGTTTTCGATGGATTTATACGTTTTAGAAGGTCCTTAACACGATTTGAGGGTTTTTAGAAAATATCTGTCTGTCACTCTGTCTGTATGTGATAAAAACTTTGTGAATTAATGCACGGATTTTTATCAAACTTCAGATTCCGTTATACCTTGATATAAATTGGTGCTGTTTACGTTTTGGTGTATCTCGCCAAACAGGTGGCGCTGCTATACTGCCTTTTTCACGACTTCCGCAATAGCTCTATCTCAAGAACTAATGGATGGATTTTCATCCAATTTCAGATTCAGGTATATCTTGATAAGTATTGGTGCTGATTATATTTTGTGTAAATTGACCAACAGGGGGCGCTGCTATGCTGCATTTTTCTCGAATTCCGTAATAAGCCTACCTCAAGATCTAATGCACGATTTTCATCTAACTTCAGTTTCAGTTAGAACTTGACACAAGTTGTTGCTGATTAGGTTTTCGTGTCAATCGTCCAATAAATGGCCCTGTTATGCTGCATTTTGTATGATTTACACGATTTTAGCGATAGTCATATCTCAAGAACTAATACACAGATTTTTGTATCATTTAAATCCTCACGATGGGCATAGATTGGCATTTATTTTTGGCACTGTGCAGCAAATTTTGAAGTATTAACATGTATGAGATTGAAGAAAGTTTTGGTATTGGAACATCCGACTAGATTTTAGTTGCAATACATTATTTAAAAACCGAAAAATAAATTTGAAAAACGAAAAATCATGCACGAATAATAGATTATGAAACACTTTCCAACACTAGAAGAATATTAAGAAATGTCATTTATTCATACAATTAAATGAAATATCTAAATAAGCTATCAAAAAAACACATAACTCGGTAAAAATCCATTTTCAGAAATTACTGTCCATATCTGGGAATGTGTACGATTTTATTCGTGCAGCTTGGGTGTGATCTAAATGATTTATACACACTACGTAATGCATCAAAAATCTTTGCTTTCACCATGCTTGAAGCATAATAACATCATTAAAATGAACTGCAGATGATTTTTCCTCTTAAATCATGATGTAATGATATTTTTTGTGCGTCCCTGTAAACGAACTATAAATAATGCGTAATTAAAATAATAAAACTTTGTATAAATCACCATAAAATCAAAACAATACACATGATGCGTTTCGAGCTGTAAAATATAACAACCCGTCATCCGCCACTGTAAATACGTGTCCGTAAGGAGATACGGTCACAAACGAACAGAAAAGGGATAGAGAAGAGCTAATAAACAGTGCGACAGTTGGCGCTAGCTGTATGGTAAACAGCTATCACAGAGAAGCACATGCACAATTGGAAAATGCTGCCACAGTAAACGAAAAAAATAACAAAAAAGAAAAGGAAATAAAAGAAATAAACAACATTTAAATAAAATAAAGAAGTAAATTCAAAAATAAATAAATAAATAAAAAATAACTGTATAAAAAATAAATAATAATAATAATAATAAAAGAGAGAAAGAAACAGAAGAAATAGATATAGTCAGGTTATTCACTTCTTAGCGCTTCACTGTCGCGGATTTGGCTAATTCATTCAGAACGCTCATTGTCGGTGATTCCAGCATGGGCCTTTATCCAGCCAATATTACCAGTTCTGTCACGCAAAGCTAAAAACTTGGTGAAAATTGATTTCACATTTGGGTCTGTTGGAAATGTCTTAAAAACTGCCCTTACTGATGAAC
This sequence comes from Maratus speciosus, assembly GCA_963932465.1. Taxonomy (NCBI): domain Eukaryota; kingdom Metazoa; phylum Arthropoda; class Arachnida; order Araneae; family Salticidae; genus Maratus; species Maratus speciosus. Next base: position 211,177,439 of record OZ010788.1, on the reverse strand, counting down.
TGCTGTCTGAATAAATGGTGGGAGTTTTCGTGGTTTTCCAAGCGTAAATACGGGTTAGGTTCCCTTAGCAACACCCCCACGGGGGGGGCAAAAGGGGGAGGTCACCCCCCCCCCCCCCTTTGGGCCTATATGCCTCGTTTTGATAATTGGCCGTCATAAACACAACCAACCTGAATAAATGGTGATTGTATCAGAACTTAAATTGATAAACCATTCCACTGCGTATAAAATTGCCGTAAATTCGGTCTGATACGCCGAATTCAAACCCCGCAATCCATTTTTGCAGTCATGATATATACTGTGCAAGGTGATTTACTGTGAAAGTCGCACCAACTTTATCGTCCATTTTCGAACCATCTGTGTAAATTATCGGACCATTGAACAATGGCACTACGTCCATGACCTAATTAACAAGCTTGACGTTCTTAGCTTGTACTAAGTGTTGCGGAATGTCAAATGCATATATACGGGGAGCAAAATTCTCTCCACGGAGTAGAACATTCTCTAACTGAACTGTAGCGGCGCCTTTCAAAAATAAAAGCTTCTGTGCTTTGTATTTTAAATCAATATAAATGGGCGAGATTCCAGTTATGATACAGAGTACATCAGTTGAAACTAAACGGTATGGTTTCACTCTTGACATAAGACCAAGAAGTTGACAGCAGCTGAGACGTAGTAAACAAGTTTGAAAACGCATAACCAATAAAAAAAAAACCAATTTTCAGCAATTACCATCTATAGTAAAAAAAAACAGCCGAATTCTTTTGTGCAGCTGTGTATATGATCTATATATTTGTATAGTATATACAACATAGTATTCAAAAATTTGGTTCAGTTCGAAAACGCAAACACAGGTGAAAATTCCCCTTCAGCAAGTGCTGTTTATAAACGGAAAGGTACTCGGATTCTTTTTACAGCCTTTTATATGATCCGTAGAATTTATAGACCCCAAGACTTATTCAAAAAATAAATTTAATTTAAAAACGCATACTACACTTTAAAATGTACTTCCAGCAATTATTGCTCATATGCAGTACTGTAACTGAATTCTTTTGTGCACTCGTGTAAATTAACAATAAATTCTTGCATATCATATCCTATAGTAAGAATCTTGTAGTGCCCCTCAGTGCGATATACAATTTGTATCTGAAAAAATTGGGCAAAACTTTACAGGGTGATAGAACACAGCTATACAAGCAAATTTCATCATAGAATGTATGGTCGAAATGCAAGCGGTGAGAAGTTAAAAGGCAGTTTTCCACAGTCCCAGGGCGATGGATTGGTCGAGGTGGTCCCGTAGCTTGGCCACCGAGATCACCGGGTCTCTCGTGTTTGGACTTTTTCCTGTAGGTCTATATGAAAAGCCTAATCTACGAGTGTCCCATTGAAACCGATATGGATGTAGTTGCCAGGATTGCTGTTGTTGCCGGCGATATTCGGGAAATACCTGGTGTTTTCGCAAATGTGCGTCAGTCCCTATCCCTCAGGTCTGAAACTTGCGTTACAGCTGACGGAAGACCGTTTGAGCAATTTCTTTGAGCATGTACATTAATTACATTCCTGTTAATAAAATGTTTTCTGAAGTATCTCCTCTCATTCTTGTGTTAATTCTTTAACTGCGACAGTGGAAAACTACCTTTTAACATCTCACCGCTTGCGTTCCGACCATACATTCTATGACGAAATTTGTTCGTATAGCTATGTTCTATCATCCCGTAAAGTTCTGCCTCCTTTTTCAGATACAGCCTGTATATCAATTTCAATATGTTAGGAATAGTGTAATATCATTAAAATACACTCCAAACGATTTTACGCATAGGCCACAATGTAACGGAATTCTTTTGGGTGCTCCTGTAAACAAACTGTAAATTTTAAACACTTCATTTTCCATAATGAACATGTCATGGTAAAGCTAAAATATAAATATCAGTTGCACGGCAATGTGAGTATATTTACCTGAGTTAATGCGCGGCCATACAACCGAATACATAAACACTTTTAAACTATGTTGAAAAGAAATAGTAGGATATAATATATCCAAATTTCACTTGTATCCACTTTGTTTTTTTATAAAATTAATTGATTGATATTAATTCAAATCATACAGAAACAAACAAATCATTTTAAATAAAAAGCATTTTCAGTTAAGTTAAATCTATTGAATGGCAGTTTTTTTTCGCAAAAAAGTATCATAAAATATAATAAATCAAAAAGAGTATTTTTTTAATTCCAAAGTAACCCTTGGATGCAGCAGAAATATTCCATGTGCATTCGTACGAGCTTAAATGCGAAAATGTAATAATTTAATTAACTTTTGAAAAATATGACCTTCATTTGTTCTTCCCCTAAAAATGCAATTTATATAAGGAATTTATTCGGGATAATGAATTGTGTTTCATTCGTTTAAAACAATGTATCTTCCAACCTTTAACATTTCAGTTTCTGTTCTCATTTGATGAGCTGGCGAAAACCCATCCTGGACAGAATGGAGACGGAAAAGCGCCTACATCGCAAAACATTTTAGGCAATTTTATGATGTTGAAGTTTAATTTTTCAAAATATTTAATTTTTCTTTAGAATGTCTTTCAAAATGCTGTTCATTTGTCTGTAGATTAAAATGAGTGAAAGAGAATTATTTTTAAATGTAATTGCAGTTGAATCCCGATTATTAATATATCCCGAGAGTTAATATGGACCAAGTTCACCTCGAATAACCAAAAAACTCGGATAAACCGGATTTACACAATTCTTCACCAACTAAGGAGATGAAAATAAATTCTTTAATTTTTATGGTACTAGTAACATTTCTTTGACGTACATTTCCATTACATTTAAGAAAAATGGAAAATGAAATTGTTTATTTAAAAAGCCCTTGATAGTTTTTTGTTTGTTGAATGTCAATTTTGCTGCCTTTTTTTGATTTTTTTTTTTTTATTGCTGCAGTATTACACTACTGCATAGCTACAAATTCTAAGGTTTTTTCTTACTACTAAAACTTACAGGTAAATTTTGTCTAATTCAATCGCCGAAATCTAACAATTCTCAACGATTAAATATGGCAAAAATTTATATTAAATTTTAGCGGTAACAAAACCTTATGGGAGTCTAATTGTGTCATGAAAATTGAAGGTGTAGCCTCTTTTTTCTGCTCGCTGTATTAAATAGTTTTTTCAATCGAACTTATACCTTTGGAATGGATCATTTTCTTCTGATGGACTGAAGGCTTTCATTAGTATGAAACAGCCATTATAAACGAAGTGTAAAAACATTATGGCCATTTTTTGCCCATTCGGACCAGAAAATCAGAGTTCTAACTTTTTACGACTGCTCTTTCATCTCCACCTAACGCTTCATTTATAATGTCTGTTTCATAATAATAGAAGCCATCAGTCCATCAGAAGAAAATAACTCGGTTAAGCGGGACTCGGATAATCGGGACTCTTCTGTATTTAAAAACAGCTCAGAAAATAAAAAATAATTAAGTGCAAAATGTAACAAAATGCAGAAAATTCGAAGGAAACAATTTCTTAAAACATCATAATAAATGAAAAAAGCAAAATGCATTTTGAATGAACATCTGGAAGAACATTTTGTGCATGGTGAAAAACCAGGATTCTTTTTTTTTTTTTTTTTTTTTTTTTTTTTTTGAAACGCGGTGTGTTTTTCTCACTTTTTATTGTGTTTTTAAGAATATGTTTTTTTATATTCTTGAGTAACTATAATTAACAGTTTCAGTTTCATGCAACCGGTAGAGCCAATGTGATCGTTTTACACACTGTAAAAAAAAATCTGTAGTTCTACAGATGTAAAGTTACATGCTTACTAAACTTTCACCTGTAACTGTACGAAAAAAGCTGCAAATCTACAAAACTAGTTTCTGTAAAGCTACAAAAATCTGTAACTTTACAAATGAATCTGCTAAAATTTCAGTAATCTTACTAAACTTTTGTTTGTAACCCTGGCTGCAATTACATGAAAAGTTCTCGGAATCCCAGTTTCCAAAAAAATTCTTAGTAACCTTACAGATTTTTTGATTTTCGGCGCAAAAGTGTGTCTGTTACATGAAATTTTGTTGTTGCCGTTACATGAAAAGTTCTAGGAATCCCAGTTTCCTAGAAAAACTTTAGTAACTTCACAGATTTTTTTTTACAGTGCAGGTACTTATGTCTCACTAGCAAAAGTCATACTTGTATACATTTTACATTCAATCAGAGTCTGGATCATGCGGAAACCTGACTTTTGGAGTTATGACATGACATCGCTGTGCTTAAGGAGCGCGTAACCTCCAACTAAATATGAAAGGGGAACTAAGGAGGAATCTCGAAACAATGCACAGCCTAAAAATATAATTTGGAAGCTCTGGTAGAGTCCCAAGGGTCATTCCAGATTTGAGAGCACGAGGTTAAATATAACCTCTAGATATAGGGCCCATAAGGCATCCAAATAAATTTGGTTGCCCTTTCGATGTCATTTCACTAACTGGCCTAGGTAAAGAACGGAGAAGGCAAAGACAATATGGTACGAACGAGCACAGAAAAATCATAGCATAAGGTAACCAAGCCTAACTAACTATCTCTAAAACTTATAAAAACAAAGGGGGCCACATAGCTCACTAATTTAGATGTCAAGCCTAGTGCGCATTACAGGTCGGCTTTTGCACAAACGGTAAAGCCTTGGAAAAGGCTTTGTGGTACTAGACATCGAGAGAACACCACTATTGCAAATTACATTTTGGCATTGACAGTGGTCGAAAATGGGGACAAGTTAAAATTTAAAAGCTAAAAAATAAATAAATAACTTCAAAATTAACTGTAAAACTGGTATATGAATTTCATGACCGGGATGCATGTGCACCGTCGGTCGAATGAGCCAAAAATGGGAGAAAAAGGTCTTAAATAGTCGGGGTGCAGTGAGCAAACACCCCATGGCCAGTAGGAAATGAGGTAGGCGGAGCCTAGCCTCACCCTGGATGTATCATGGAAGTTCAAAAACAAACTAAAATTTTGAACAGGATAGAGCACCCAATAATAAATAATAAACATGAAGCAAGGGAATTTCCAAATAAATAAAGATAATAAATTACTAATTCAAACACTATTAAATTAGGAAAGTTGAAATACGCGGCTGTTGGCAATGAACAGCATGCTGCATGACGTCACGGGGAAACCAATTCTAGATGAAAGTATAGTTTAACGTTTAACGAATAATTTACGTTCCTATTGAACGTAAGAAAATTTAAATGTGTAACTTTTCGAAAAATAATGGCAGAACTATTTCCTCAACGTAAATTTAATTCCTATACTCTATTTTGAACATTTTTTCAATTTACATTTCCTACGTATCGTCAACAAGTAAGAATTAAAGAGTGTTTGTTATATATATAGATACTTAAAATTATAATGAAAGCACACACACAACTGTATATAGTATGGGGTTTCCAAAAACATAGGCCTCCGCTTTTATTCCTTTAATATTGATCATAGATATGTATAATAAATTACAAAGTTATGTAAAAAAGGCACAGGTTGGGTTGGGTTGGGTTGGGTTGATTTTTGACGGCCAATTATCTACACGAGGGATATAGGCCCGGGGGGAGTGCCCTCCGTGGGGGTCTTTCTAAGGGAACCTAATCCGTATTAACGCATGGAAGATCCACAGCTCGAAGAAAACAACGAAAACTCCGAACGATTAGGCCGACGGGCGCGATTGGGATCGAACCCAGCCCCTCCCGTCTACCAGCTTCGAGAGCAGAACCTCTCGGCCACTGGTGGGGCGTAAAAAAGGTACAGATTTTTATGAAATTGATTAAAATTTTAAGAGGATTAAATTTGAAGAAATAGAAAATTGAATTTGTGTATGGCCTCCATACAAAAAATTTCCCAATGAGTAAAATGTGCCCCCATACACTAATAAAGTCATGTGCGAAATTTCAGCATTTTATTATAAAAGGTCGCAGAGATATAAAAAATCCATAAAGTTGGCTTAAACCACTTTTCGATGCCTGGATATGAGTTCGTAAATGGTAAAAATCATGTCGGATGATCGCGTTTCAGGGGTCTTACCCAAACTCTGAAAGAAAACAATGATTGTTCTCTAGCTGTATACATTTAAATTAGGGCCTACCGAGTACTCGGTACTCGGCATACTCGGCCAATTTGCCGAGTACTTGGTACTCGGCTAAATTTTGGGCCGAGTAGCGAGTACAATACCAAGTAGTTGTAAGAATTTCATTTTTTAAGCGTTGTTATCATTATTGAAGAAAAAAGGAATTTATAACTGATCTGTAAAAGTTATTTGAATATAAACGTATAATAGATGCAATTATTCATAAAAACTATTTACTTAGAATATAAAAATATGTCTACAAAATATAGAAAAGTTAAGTAAAACCAATGCAGTTTTAAATTTACTTTTAATGTACAAATGAAAATAGGTCATTTTTAAAACTAAGAAAAAATATGATTGTGGATACAGAAGCATTTTGTAAAAACAGAAAATATAACAAATGAAAAAAAATTAATAATTAAATTTGTTCTATCATAAATTATGCTGCAAAGACAGCATTTTATTTTATATTTTCAGGTGTTCTATCATAAATTATGCTGCAAAGACAGCATTTTATTTTATATTTTCAGGAGATAAGAGATTTTTTATTATTGTAAATTTGGCATGCATCAGAACAAATGCATTTGCTGTAAGCACTACTTGAAGTGCGAAAAAGTATTTTCTTGCACGCTTGCACGTAATGAGAAAAGTTTTACTATGTTTTTCCTCCATGCTAATATAGAATGTTCGTTTCACCCAATAACTCTCTTGCCGACAAAGTCTATCTCTGTTTTAACTATTTCATCATATTTATTTCCGATCTGGTGTTAGTGTCATAATTATTATCCTATTCATTTGCAATTCCATCAAAAAATAGACAAACTTTTTTCTGTTGTCCTTTCATTTGGATCATCTACATCGACATCACTAGTAGTGTTTTCATGCTGTATTTTTCTTTTTAAAGTGAATTTTGAAGATTGATTTCCATGCAGAGGATGGCCACAGAAATTGCGAAAAAAAAAGTCTCCCGATATTTCAATGACTATTAGGGTGGGTCGAAAAAACCGAAATATTTATAATCGAAATGTAATAGAGCGGAAAAGTTGCCTTTTGAAATGAAAAATAAATTCGTAAAATATTACAACGATCGGTTAATGTCTTTTACCGCCGTAAGGGGCACAAAGTTTAAAAAAATCACAAAAAACACGTTTTTTTCAATTTTTTTTTTAATTATCCAAACGTACGAATACAATTTCTAATAGGACACAATAGCTACATGAAGATATAAGAAATGACCCGGTAAATGTTCATTATGATAAAATCATATCTTTTACTGCCGCGAAGAGACTATATTTAAAAATAAATGTAAAAATTTCAAATTTTCAGTTTTTATAATTTTTTATAATTTCTATAATATGTCTATAAGTAAATAAATTTACTTTATATCTGTTAATTTGTCGTAAATTTTGTTAACTATTTGCCATAGACTGGGAAATGAAAACGGTAATCATTCATTTTTCTTGACGATCGCTTCATCTACTGCTGTTTTACTGCATATCAGCAGTTCATATATCTCAAATCACAAAAAAGATATGAAATGAACAAAATATTTTAGTACTTTATTAATTAAAATACAGAGATGTTTAACTGAAACGATTAAATAAACTTAAATTGAAGAAGTGTTTAAAGTAAATGAATTTTATATGACTTGCTTTCAAATAAAGCCATAGTTCCTCGAGAGGCCGAAATTGGTCATATGTGATCCTCCCTCTGTTCTGCTCCATAAACTTTACCAGCCCTTCAGTGACTAATTTCACGCATATTTTTACTGATTGAGAGGGACAAGGAAAGTTATAAGTTTACAGTTTTGCCACTCGACTAAATCCATACAATTTTAAGCTTCATAGTTAAAGTCCGGAATGACGAAGTGACGGAGGCACTATTCGTGTCCACAGAACTTTGTGCTTTGGCAATTTTCTTCATGGCTGGGGTCCTGATGTCCTCTCCTTCATATGCTATCATTTCAAAGAGGCTATTTTAATGATTTATGAAACAGGCATTTCGTGAAATTACAGCAACTATAATCTTTCGTAGATGATATGGCAATTAACGGGAGTTGCTAACTATAGTGCACAGAATCTGAAAAACATGATGGATTTATTTTAATTGTGAGCCAACTGATGTAATGTAGTGCACTTTCAGGATGTACTCATACAGTATGACAAGTTAAAAAGAGAGTTTCTCTGTTCCAACGCAGAGTCTCAAAATTCGAGTCACTTGACAAATCATCTTTACCAACAGCTAGGTGATCAGATTAAATTGGTTTAAACTTTTCAATTGATAATGATTCGAAAATAATAAGATATCAACTAGTTGGGCTACGATATGACATATGACCTGTCTTTTGTCATCAAGATGTTCGAAAAGATGTCTCAGCGGAAGCTTGTTGAAGTGAGCACAAGGAAGCAACTAATGTGATTTTTTTAAAGCTAGTTCTCAAATAATTATCACCACGTTTGCATCCTATTTCAAGGACAGTTCCTCCACACCCGATTATTTTTACAGTTTACATTTCATTTTTCTTAAAAAAATCTATAATGTCATTGCATATAGAAGTCACCTAGCCAGACGATGGGGTCGAATGACCAAAATAATAGAGACCTGGTTCTAGTATCAACGAGATATGTTCTTCCTTGACTTCGCGAAGATGCAACTTTGCCCCTATTTAACCTGGCAGAGATTTCTATCTTTAGGGCCATCAAAGAATACAGCAAAAGAGTACATTACAAAAAACGAACCAAGTAAAATATGGCTCTCTATAAGTGAGAAAATAATTTTACGTGCAAGCAGCTGCATCTGTTTATATCACTGAGTAGATTTTTTTTGATAGAATTACAGTGATCATGGTTAACAATCTGCATGAAATTAAAAACAGAAAATTCCTTTTCAAGTTTATTAGAAAATTCTGGAATATCTGGAAATATTTTAAAAATTATGAAAATTGAAAAAACGAAAAATTTAAATTTAACATTTTTTAGAAACTTTCACCAAGTTGCGGCGGTGAAAGAAATGATGTCACCAAAAGGAAATTTTACTGCTACATTACTAATCCCTTGATGTGGGTATTACGTTCTATTAGAAATTGAATTCGTATATTTGGATAATTTAAAAAAAAAAAAATTGCCAAATGTATGTTTTTTGTGATTTTTCGGAACTTTGGCCCCGTTGCGGTGGTAAAAAATATTAACCAATCGGAGTAATATTTCATGTATTTATTCTTTTTTACATAAGGCAACTTTTCCGCGCTATTATGTTTCGATTATAAATATTTTCATTTTTTTAGACCCACCCTAGACTACCTTAGTCGGAATTCCCCGATTATTACGATTCACATACGGTATTTTTTCATGTATGCTGCTTCCTCGTATAACACGATTATCTAGCTTGCTAATATTATGTCATTTGGGAGAAAAAGTATAAAAATTGCACAATCGCTTCCTATTATTGAATTAAATATCGCATGCTTATTGGTGAATCACTCTCATTGGCAAGGCGAAAACACAAATATTTTCGCATATAGACAAATTTCTCTGATTTTAAAGTATCTTTACGAAATTCTCTGATTTTTCCAAATTGATAAACTCCTTGAGTTTTCCCTGATTTCCCGAATCTGTGCCACCCTGTCATGTATCAGTTCTATAGCTTTATTTTTTAAACCTTTTTTAATTCGAATTTTATATTTTTCAGTGAAAAACGACATTTTAAATTGAAAATCAATAGCAGTTGGGATAAAATAATGAAAATATTCTTGGATTTCGGTTTCAATAGTATCCTGCTGATTCTCACTTGCCTTGTTTTCGTTTTTCACTAATGTGAGTTCTTTTTTCTTGTTCTCTTTTTAATGCACCTTTCATTGTACCACAACAAAAATGATTGAAACTGTCTTTTTCCAAAAATGTAACACCCCACCAGTAGCTGAGAGGTTCTGCTCTTGAAGCTGGTAGACGGGAAGTGTTGGGTTCGATCCCAATCGCACCCGTCGGCCTAATCGTTCGGAGTTTTCGTGGTTTTCTTCCAACCTTGGTTTTCTAAGCGTAAATACGGGTTAGGTTCCCTTATAAAGTCCGCCACGGAGGGCACTCCCCTTCCCCTTTGAGCCTATATCCCTTGTGCTGATAATTGGTCGTCATAAATTTAACCAACCAACCAAAAAATGTAGCAATGTTTTAATTGATAATATTACTTCTAATATAATCTATTCATTTGAGCTTATCAATGTTATGATTACTCTGAATGGCAATAATAATTTCCTTACACTTCCCAGCAACTGCCACTGAACTGTGGTGATTAAATTTTTTTTATCTCAGTATCATAAAAGAAAAGAGATCGCTTTAATTCATGCCATATTTTTAGCGTATTATATTTTGAGTTCCATCTTATGGTTAATTACATTTAATTACTCTAATGATTATTTTTTTTTTTTTTATTTAGACAGATGCAACTGAACCTTTTCAAAATTTCAGCATGCAGCTACGGAGTGGTTAAAATGTCCCACAATGTGTTGTTATCTATAGCTAACATGTCAGAAGTAGCATGTTGGGACGACAACCCCGATTTTACTATAAGCTGCGCATTGTGAGTAGTGCAAGCTACACTTTTAACATCAGCTTTGTGCATTATTTAATGACAATTTGAATTATTCAAAATTACAGCGAGTAGTAACCATTTTTGATAGACGGATTTCAAGTATCAGAATGAATTAGATAAATTGAAGAATCAGTTTTAATTTCACATTGGTTAATTTTACTTTTTATGTATGATTTTTTTTTTCATTTTTTAAAAATAATGCAATTGTTTTAAATGTTTTGAATTTTCAAAAATTGTCTCTAAAAGGTCCGTAATTAAATCTCAAATTTAATTAATTTGAATTTTTAAAGTTAATTAAATATATTTTTATATGCTCAAGAAGCATGTTTATATGTATTTACATGGTACTGAGATATACGAAGTCTTATTGTGTTAGTAAGTTGTTTTTACCAGTTCTATTATCAATTTATCCTCCTAAAAATTATGCTGTATAGCCAACGCTAGATGATGCATAGGATTTTCGAAATAAAACAGTGGCACATTACTTGATTTTCCTTTTTGTATTTTGTCTGAAAATCTATATAAACTAATCGGCTGACAAAAAAGGACGGCTTTGAAGTCGCCTGTTGCGTTATCACAATGCTCATGGGTAAACAGATATTATTTTGAGCTTGGGATTTTCCAATATTACGATAATTCCCCAAATGACTAAGTTTCGGGTAAGAGAGTGAAATAAGATTTCCCCACTAAAAATAGTTGAGAGGTGTAAAAATTTTCAAAAGGACTGGGATCAATAAAACTTTGAAAGTGGCTATTTCAATACTGAACATGAAATTATCTTCCATATTTTTTAATACTTTTAAAAATTATTTTACATATGTATTTCCAAAGGTCACCAAGGCATTTTCGATTTTAGACGTAATTCCAAACGAAAATTGGTTGACAACTCATACCATTTATTGAATAAAGTCTCTCAAAAGGCAATTTACCCAACAGAAGCGTAAAGAAGAGTATTCTTCAAAGAAACTTAAAGTTATTCTGCAATTTGTTTTAGATATTTCTAAACTGAATCATGTTAATTATTGCTGTTATTATTTAAAGTCACTCTATGGTTTATAATGAAAGCAGAGTAATGTGCATCTACTATTAATGACATTCCGCGTAGCAGTCCTAATTAACACGATCCGAGGTAATTTGCTGCTACAGAATATTATTAATTCATTAATTACAGTCTCTCGGCGTAATAATGTAAATCCTTTTTGCGTTAAATTTGACTGGATATGCTGCATTATAGTAATTCATCTTCATTAATTCGATAAAAAAAAAAATTTTCATTTCAAAATTAAAATGTTCAGTTTTAAATATTATTTTTTCATATCTTTATATTAGGTTATATTAAGCTTATTATAATTGCAGTGCTATGCACCATAAAATATTGGAAAGAAAATCTTTAAGCCTAGTAGTTATTTCTCACCTTTAAAAAACTGCTTATTTTCGGAGAATTAAAAAATAATAATATTGTTGCGTATTATAAAATATAATAATATATCAACGAATTTCGGAATAAAATAATGCAAATAAGTAAAATTTTACGTATATGTAATGTGCGTATATGTCATGGTAATGTTCATGAAATCGGAAATTTTATGCAAAAAATTATGTAAATATTTATTGAAACGAGAGTTTGGATAACTATTCACTGTAAAAGGAAAAAAAACGGATTAAAATACGGAAATACTACTGGCAATCGAGACGCCAGTACTATTTCCTTATTTTAACGGAACTTTTTCCAGGTAAATTACAGAAAAATGTTTACTACAGGTCTGACCTAGTTAATTTCCCTTAATATTTCGGAAGTTCTTAACGCACGAAATTGCCCAACTAATTTGTAAACACCCTGTATTTTAGTATTTTCCCACTTTACATTTTCAATTTGCTTCAAAAGTTTCAATTTTGAATAAAAAGACCTCAATGTTGGAGACACCATTTTTGTGCCATGGTTGCACAGTATTTCATTCATACGATGACGGTACTAAAACTGATATTTATCTTACTGTCACGTTATCTAAACTTGACATTATTCTAAACTAAAAGCATGTTTACATTATTTTTTTTTTAATTTAGCATATTTATCTTAATATAGGTAGTTTTTATGTTGTTGCTGTTGCTTAAATAACTTATTTTGATTCTAAATGCAAACTTACATTTTTATTTTGGGTGATGCCTATTCCAAAAACTTTCCTAACCATTGCTGAATTGTATCATATTTCGATTTATTTCTATTTCCACAGTTAATTTTCGATTCATAATGGGAAATATGACTGCAAAATTAGTTAGGGAGAATAATGTAATGTAAATACATGCGGAAAATAAAAATTATTATTAATTAATTAACTATTTTTATGAAAAAATTTCCGAAAGAGGATATTTGTCCTGTTAATATAGTTTAGTAAGATGCGGAAAATGCCGATAATATAATAAAACCACAACTAGTAACGATAGAAATCTTTCCCTTTTTTTAGAGAAAAATAACTAGGTACACTATAGTCAACACTCATTTTTCATTTAAGGAGAAGGGTTCGAGTAGGTCTTTTCAAGAGGTAAAATGTAAATTATCACCTGTCTGTTACACAGAATAAGAGAAATCCCTTTCATAAACTTGCTGCTCTCTTCTTGTGCTCTATCCCAAGAAGATAAGAAAGAGAAATATCACATGATTAAGTGTAATAAAACAACAAATTCTTTATTAGCAGATTAATTGAAATCTAACTATATATAATATGTATTTCTTTATATGGATTTAAAAATCAGCATATAAATAAATAATTCTAATTGAAATTATTCTTTAAATATAAAGAAGGTTTTTTATTTTTATTTTTTATTTATTTATTTATTTTTTTAAACTGGTAACATTAATGAAAAGCAAAAAATCTGAAAGTATTACACAAAGTTATTTTGCCTCAGTTTAGACTTAACTGAAGTACATTGTATCACAGGTCTGCATGAGCCGGAATTTCCAGGCCCGGGTAAAAGTTATCTCGGCCCGGCCCGTTTGTGTTTTCGCGGTTCACGGCAATTAAAAATAAGTAAATGTGAATATGAGAACAATTTATATGAGCAAATATAGTACTTACCATTACAAATAATTAACAAATAAAATAAGAATATACCTGAATAATTGAACAACAAAATACTTCTGATTAGTAGTAAGGTAATAATTCTAAACATTTGATGGAATTGTATTAAATTAAAAATACCTAATAAAACAAAACTAAATAATTGACTGTTTAATTTCTAATTTTTATTTATAAAAGGCAGACACAAAATTTTAGAATATTAATTATCTTTACTTTTGAAAATTTCTTTTCAACTGAGACATAAAAAGTTTAAAAAAAAATTGCGAATTTCAAAATTAATTTTTTTATATTAATATAAGAGTAATACTTAATGTTTTTAAATCCTCCTATACACTCTCTTACAAAACAACAACCAAGAAAATGAGACCTCTATAAAATCCCCAAAACCCTCAAAAAGCCCGAAAGAAACCCCAAAACCATTAAAAAAAACGCTGGAAAAATACCAAAATCTTCAAAAACCCCGAAAATCCCAAACAATCAAGATAAAACACTGAAAAAAAAACCGATAAAACACCCCAAAATCCTGATAAAACCCACTGGGGTGGTTTTTTAAAAAAGAGAAACCGGGATTTATTGCCAACCCTGGAATCAACTAAATTATTTAATAGGAAAGATGGTACTCATTTGTAGATTTTAACGAGAACATATAACTGTTTTAATTACTGATGGATGGACAATAGCTAAATAGAAATAATTATCGTGATTCAACTATTTATATATGTATATCCAGCTGTTTTATTAAGTCTTTCAAACTAGTCTCATCTTGAAACAGAAGCTAGGCTTTAGCAAATTCCTGGAATCTTTTTGAAATAAGCTTGCTAGATTTGTTCTTTATTCAACTCATATGCTGCGATTTATCTAAATTTCAAACGAAAATTGATTGACACCTTTTATCTCATATCATCTAATAAATAAAGTAGCTCAAGATATGTCATGAATGCAATTTATCCAATATCAATGAAATAGGGAATTCTCTAGAAAGTAACTACGAATAGAATATATTCTGTTTGTTTTTTTTGTTGTTGTTGTTTGTTTGTTTGTTTTTTGTATTTCTGAACTGTACACTGTTAAAAATTTGCAGCATTCTGGCAGGTCATTTGACAATTTTTTTTTTTCGATAACGGTTACACAACCGTAATTTTAACACTATTCTGATCATATTATTGGTCATTTTATGGTCAGCATATAGTTAAATTATGGTTATGAAACCGTTTTTTCAAAAAACGGTCAAATGACCTGTCAGAATGCTGCAAAATTTTTAACAGTGTATAGTAGTAGTTATTGTTGTAATTATTCAATTGTTATTACTAGGGTAATTAACGCAATTATTAAAATAAGGAGCTATTTAGTTCAGTGCAAAAAAAGAACTATGCGGAATGAACTAAATCCGCTAAACGAACTACATTCCCTATCCCTACACTGTTAAAAATTTGCAGCATTCTGGCAGGTCATCTGACCGTTTTTTCCGAAAACGGTTACACAGCCGTAATTTTAACACTATTCTGACCATATGATTGGCCATTTTATGGTCAGAATATAGTTAAATTATGGTTATGAAACCGTTTTTTCAAAAAACGGTCGAATGACCTGCCAGAATGCTGCAAAATTTTTAACAGTGTACACTGTTAAAAATTTGCAGCATTCTGTCCAGTTAATTGACCGTTTTTATCGAAAACGGTTAGAAAACCATAATTTAACACTATTCTGACCATATTATTGGCCACTTTATGGTCAGAATATAGTAAAAATACGGTTATGAAACCGTTTTCGGAAAAAACGGTCAAATGACCTGCCAGAATGTTGCAAATTTTTAACAGTGTAGATATTTTGCAGTATACTCTGAGTGTTGAATTCTACTTTCTAATCTAATTAAATTTTCCAAATATAAAAATACATTAAAACATAAATCTTAATGCTGTATTCTTAAAGGATTTTTCTTTTTAAAAAAACATGATTCATTTCCTTAGAAATATTTTCTTTTTTGAACAAAGCATATATAAGCGTTCTCATATATAAGTTTTCGCAGCGTTACTAAACTTACTATTACTCATTAAATCCTTAACTCTACAGCTTGTGTGTGAACAAATCTGAATAGAGAATTGAAAAGATGTAAACCATTTCATAAAAATATACGTTACACTGAATAAGGCCCAATAAAAAATTTTGATATTTTTTTTTATTCCATATTTTGTAAGGCAAAAACCTTATTATCCAGTTATTTCATTTACGAACATTCTGTACATCCAAATTTTTATTATGTACAGTGTGACTTCAAAAATCCGGCAACAAAACCATCTTTTCCCTTCTTTTTCTTTTACACTTTCAAGTCATGGTAGAAGATGGTTGGTTGATTTTTTGACGGCCGATTATCTACACGAGGGATATAGGCCCGGGGGGAGTGCCCTCCGTGGGGGTCTTTCTAAGGGAACCTAATCCGTATTTACACATGGAAAATCCACGGCTCGAAGAAAACCACGAAAACTCCGAACGATTAGGCCGACGGGCGCGATTGGGATCGAACCCAGCACTTCCCGTCTACCAGCTTCGAGGGCAGAACCTCTCGGCCACTGGTGGGGCCCATGGTAGAAGAAACATAGCAATTGTTTATTAATTAAAAACTTCAAGATCGAAAGGAAAAATGCAAATAAAATAATATTTGACATTTTTTTTCATTTGTCAGAGACGATTATTTTCGAAACAAATATTCTGGGAGCTGCACTGTTGCACAGCAACGGCGTGGAGACAAGTACACAAGGTCTTTGGAGTCTCTCTTCTGACGCTGTGCTAAATAGAACCGCAGATAACGCTAGTAACATTTCCGAAGACGAGGATGAACAACAGGCATAAGAAAATGTGTTACCAGAAAAATGCATAAATTTGACTGGAGAATTAATATCTGCTTTAGAGAACAAGACTTTATTTCCGAAATAGAGATTCTCCATTTGTATAAAATACAAGAAAAACTTGTTAAAGAACGGTAAAAAAAAAATTGAAGCAAACAAAATTGACATCGATGTTTCAGAAATTACACGAGAAGAAATAATTTCCCTCTTCATTAGATTTTTTTTTTCTGTAACATAGAAAATATCAATTAATGTAAGTTTATTTTTATATTTAATTTCCTTTTTTTCTTACATAATTATCACTTACTAATGAATTAAACTATGGCTAAAGGGACCATTAAGAATATAATAGTACTTTTGACATACCTTCAAAAAACCGGAATTTTCAAAAATCCGGCATAGTCCCGGTCCCGATGGTGCCGGATTTTTGAAGTTATACTGTATCTGTAATGATTAAAATAATATTAAATATTCTCTTCACATTTACACATATTTGAGGGACTCATTCTGACTTTTACGTATTTGCCCGTTTTTTTTTTTTCTACTAGCAATGCGGTCCATTAAATTACTAAATACAGTCGAGTCTCTCTATAACGAAACTCCATACATCGAATTTCTCTATATAACGAATTTTTAGTAGGAACGGTCCCCATGATCTCATTAAAAACAATCTCCATATAGCGAAATATCTATCTCCATATAACGAATTTTTTCATAAAATATTCTTTATTTATTGTTTTAAAAAAGCTTCCAAATCACATGGAATCAATTTTCCATCACTGATTAGTGATTTATCGTTCAGTGCTGAGTTTTTTATTTTACTTTTCTACCTTGAATCTCCTTGTTTTTTTTATACCCAACGAATTCGTCTCCCCCCCCCCCCCCCTCCCTCCCACACACCTTCCAGCATACTTCTTAAAACAGTGTCAATTGGATTGTTACACATATAAGAGCGTGATCAAAGAGGTAATTGAAGTTTAAGGCGAATGAGAATTGAAATGTAGGAAAATGTTTCCGGTACAATTTTTTCATTCCTTGCTAAAGTGTGAACATTTTTTCGAGAGTGTAACAATTCTGAAATTAAAACAGCGAAAAATTACAGATTTCTTCGTCTAAAATTAATGTAAGTTTCCCTTATGTGATTTTTATTATGCTTTCAAATAAATGTATGTTTTCTTTTTTGAAACTGTTTAAATAATTCAGAAATACAATATTAGGTTAATATTTACAGTTAAACATTTCAAATTCTTAATTAAACACCTCAAAAGTAATTTTTGTACAAAATTTACACATTAAATAAGAATTTTTACTCATTCTCCATATAACGAATTTTTTACTGGAACAATGGATTTCGTTATATAGAGACTCGACTGTAGTTTTATTTTGAGTTACTGATTAATGCAGGCGAAAAATGATGTTTGATTGAAGTAATAAAAAGATATCTTTCGTTAAATAGCTTTGTTTGTTTACATCAATTAATTGGATTTTCGTCATGTGCTGTTTTTTTGCAGACTTTCATGTCAGAAAATCACTAAATCTTCTTTATCAACAAGTAGAGACTTCATTTTTAAGTGTTCCTTTAAGTATATCTGATACGTATGCTCTTGGAATCAAATCCAATATTAGTATTTAATTTATAAGTCATTTAGTAATTTCAAATTTTCAGATATATGTTTAAGTATAAAAATACATACCTCTTGCTAAGTATGCCCTCTTGCTTAAGTATATAAATGCATACCTTAAATACATACCTCTACTTATTGATTCTTCTTGCAATCAACAAGTAGAGGCTTCATTTTTAAGTGTTCCTTTAAGTATATATGACACATAATGCTCCTGTGATCAAATGCAATATTAGTATTTAATTTATAAATCATGTTAAAACAAACTATTTAGTTGTTTCAATTCCTTCAGCTATATGTTTAAGTATATAAATACATACCTATGTATGTAATTTTTTTTTTCAATATGTAAAATAATTATTGGTTTTTGGTATTAAAAGGTGATTTTTTAAAGCACAAGTCTAAAACTTAACCAGAGAAATGTCCCGTCTTTTTTCAGAACGTTATTAGTCGCGTTCGGTCTTTTTTTGTCGCCGGTCCCCTGCATACAGAAAATGTAAAATAAGAAACATTTTTCGCTTAATATTCGAACATTACATTTCAATGAAGTTATAAATTTTCTTAAATTATGCATTTTATTTATGATATTTGGAATAATGGGGAAAAGTTCATACGTATGAATGAACTGACATTAGTGATCTTTGCGCAGTCTTTTCCACCAATTTCAACTTTTCTTGTAAAAATGTACCTGCAGAAAAAAACAGAGATGTCTCGTTATTTCACTATGGTGGTGGAGAAATATTTAAAGTCAGTTACATGGTAGTTCTCCACTGTATTTGTAAGGGGATATGAAGTTAGAAGAAAATAATTTATATGGGCGGCGCGCGACTACTGTCGGGTTAATAAGAAATGCAAATAATTGGACCGACTGTATTCTGCCTTTCCAGTTACGATGTATTATGTCCTGATTCCATTTATTCAATAGTTCTTGCAATCATTTCTTGGTATATAAAAGTTGTTGTGTCTAGTTGGGGTGGAAAAAAAAGAAAGAAAGAGACAAAGAAACTGAAAAAAATAAATGTTATTTTGCAAATATTCAACGTCTAAAAGAAACTGGATATTTAAATGGTTTATGCATGCTTAACTTATGAATAGAAAATGGATTATTTTTATCATTGATAACCTAATTTAGATTTTCATGATTCGAAAGAAGAGTTTAAAAAAATGCAATTAGCTGTGTGTGGGCTTTTCGAATAGGTTTTCCATGAGAACGTTATCTCGATAACTGTTCAACTCTTTCACATCAAATAGAACTACACTCCTAGAGCTAGTTTAGATATAGCAATCTAAATATCCTAATGTAAAAATACATAATTAAATTTAATCTATTGAAGTTTGAAGGCACTTGTAAATGCTAGACTGTTCTATATTAGTCTATATTTTAAGAGTATCGGCATTTCAAACCGAGCATTCAAGACTGGATAGTACACTGAAACCAATATATAGAGGTATATTTACCGAAATCTAATTTCATGCCAATAATTTACAATGACACAGATGATTAATAATGCATTAGTCTTCATTTGTAACTTCTAAAAGTATATCATCAAGCTGTCCCTCCCTAATAAAATAAGATCTGGTTTAATGCCAACTTTCCACTAATGTGCATAGAAAGATGAATTACGCCATCTGAGTTAAAATCCATCGTACTTCATCAAATAATCCTTCTTCGAATCTCGAAATAAATTTCCCCAAAGTGAATAACCATCAAAATGCACAAAAAACTAGTTTGTTGATGGAAAATTGTTCAAGGTTAGAATGTTTTGATAAATTGTTTCTGAAGAGAAAATATAGGGTTATGATACATTAAAGATTACTAACGCATGAAAATATTATGCTTACAAAATTTTCCGTCTGAATACATTTCCAGGGAATTTTTCTTCTTGTTCATTTTGAATAAAACTTTTGAAACTTTATACGGTGAGTTATAAGTTAAGCTTCGTTAAGTCAGGGGTTCAAGGAAATGAATAAATAGTAAATATATTGATAATATGACATCAAAATACAATTTACTAAAAATTCATCCCTAAATGGTTAAAAAATAACTTTAATCCATTGAAATTGATTTCTATAAAATACAATGGGAAGTACATTATTCTATAGATAACTAGTCGGATGTGCCAATCCCAACTTTCTTCTATTTCATGCATGTTAATACTTCAAAATTCGATATCACAGTGCCAAAATTAAAGGACAATCTATGCCCATCATGAGGATTCTAAAGATATGCTTATATGCCTATTTCTGTGATCGTGTAAATCCTCAAAAATGCAGCATTGCAACGCCAAATGTTGGGGGATTTACACCAAAACCTAATTAGCAACAACTTATCAATGTCTAACTGAATCTGAATTTTGATGAAATTCCGTGCATTAGTTTTTGAGATAGAGCTATTGAGGAAATTGTGAAAAACTCTGCATAACAGCGCCACCTGTTGGGCTATTTACACCAAAACTAATCATCACCAATTTATATTAGGGACTAACTCAATCTGAAGTTTTGTGAAAATTCGTGCATTAGTTCTTGATTTAGAGTTATTGCAGAAATCGTGAAAAATACAACATAACAGCGCCATTTGTTCGGCAATTTACACAAAACCTAATCAGCCCCAACTTTTAACAGAGACTAACTGAATCTTAAGTTTGGTGAAAATTCGTGAATTAGCTCTTGAGACAGAACTATTGCAGAAATCGGGGAAAATTGCCACCTGTTGGGCGATTTACACAAAAAAGTAATCAGCACCAATTTATATCAGGGACTAACTGAATCTAAAGTTTTATTAAATTTCGTGTATTAGTTACTTAGATAGAGCGCCCACAAAATTTGTGTCACATACAGACAGACAGACTTACAGACAGACATTTTCTAAAAACAGTCAAATCGTGTTCAATACTATCTAAAACGTATGAATCCACCGAAAACTGGAAGCCGACATTTTTCCTGAATCCAATACTTTCTTTTTATAAAGCTAGAATGAAGTAAAAATGGTTATATAATCAGTAGAATAAAACAAGTAAAAATTAAATTTACAAAACCAAAAAATCCGACTGCATAAAAAACAAACTAATTAATTATTTCTTATCAATGTTAAACTATTTTTTATATTACTTACCTATTTTTTTTTATTTACTTGTATTGATGACTTACTTTGTGTTTAATTGTTAGTTCCTATCTATAAACACTGTTCTGATGAGGCCTATAGATGTCTGTGATGTTTAGAGTTGCAGTAAAGATAGAGATCCTACCTACACAACTTCCAGGTTGTATAATATTTTAACGGAGCTTCTGACTGTAAAATAGTCAATGAAACATCGTCTTCATTTTGAAAGACCTATCCAATAATATGCCACTCAATAGAGTGCGTAAAAAAAAATTTTCGTGTCTACCGCCATTTTGTGTTTTACGGCCGCAATTTTGAATTTATGAAAACAAAACCTAGTCTATAACCATCGGATGGTTAAGACGAATCCATAGAGACCTCATTCTTTAAAATCCATCCAGCCGTTGGGATGTTTCAAAGGTATAAAGAAATCCACATACCCAGATACGCGTGAAACACATAACCCTTCTTGGCAGTCGGGTAATAAATTTTCAGTTCCTTAATTTTAATTTCTATAATTGCATAGAAGGAAATGTCTTTATTTTAGACGATTGAAAATATTGTTTGACCCCCAAAAAATTGATACAAAAAGTTTCTCTTTTTCTTTTTCATAGAATGAGGTGTGAAGGAAAACATACTAAAAGTTTACCAAAGTTTGAAGGCCGGAATATCCCAAATTGTAAAATGGCATTCAAGAAGAAAGTCAAATACCTAATTCCTATTGGTTTTCATCCTACGAAAGTAAAGTTGATGTCTTACCCCTGTTGTTTAGCACAATTATTACATCTAAATTTTAAAAAAATATATTTATCCTTAGTTTATCAAAAATTATCAAAATTATCGATGATAACTTATTTATAAATAGTCGTTATTAACACAATCTTCTTTCCAAACAGAAATCATTCAAATGATTTTTAGTATTTTCTATTTGGCACAGTTCACAATCAGACGTGCGTGGTAGTTCGTGAGACTGGCAGTTGTGAAATTACAATGCAGCGCATATAAAATACTTTCTGGCATAATAAATCTGGCACATTAGTCTTAACTGCTACATACAGATCATGCAATAGCTTTCATAACTCAGGTCTACTACTCTGAGAGCATTCGTATCAATAAGGCAGAAGGAAAAAAAATACAAAATACTCGGTGATACAAAAAAATATAAGGGAGCATTTTTGCCAATTTGAAACGTCTTTATTAAAAATATTACCCGAATTTACGAATAGGTTTATTTAATGACGATTATTCAGTTTATTTAATGACAGATATTATGTTATTACATAAAGGGTTGCTCCGAAGAAGTTTGACAAAATTTACATGTATACATACATATCGCCGTTCCATTTTTTATTTTTCCCATACTTCCTATGTAGAAACTGCGCAGAAAAGAAGCTAAAATTAATGTGCGAAATAATTCAATCTTAAAAATATTTTTAATGTCAGGTGATCGAAGTGTGCGATTTTGCACGTTTTTTTAAAAAAAATCGAAGGCTTTTAAAGTATTGCGTAATTTTTGAACTAATAGGATAAACAAAGATCCAATAGGATCTGAAAGCTATACACTATTCTATCATATCATGTAAATGTTGTAAATTTATCTCTATTCCTCAATGTATTGGAGTACTCTAAAACTATTGAAATATCGATCAAAAGACCAGCTTTTGAAGTAAGTATAAATTTTAAAAATTGTTTTTTAAAACACTCTTTTATAAGCCTCCAGTTATAATCTTGAAAATCACGGCTAATGTTTTGACTGCATTTCATGCTTTTTCCGAAAAATTTCTATTACAATACATTTGTTTGGCATGTGCACCGAACTCGATCATAACAAATTTACTGATTTTTTTGCACATGGTGTAAATCTGTAGCAAGTGAGTTTATTAAAAAATTATCATTTTTGTACTATTTCTTCTTTAAGATAGGGCAAGAGGAAAAATATAAACATTGTTTAACTCCTTGAGGGGCAAGAATCGCGCCCGTCGGATTAATCGTTCGGAGTTTTCGTGGTTTTCTTCGAACCTTGGATTTCCAAGCGTTAATACGGGTTAGGTTCCCTTAGAAAGACCCCCACGAAGGGCACTCCCCCCCTGGGCCTATATCCCTCGTGCAGATAATTGGCCGTCATAAATACAACCAACCAACCTTGAGGGGCAAGCAAAAATGCCTCTAAATATTGTATTCTCACCGCAATAATCGAAAAATTTTATTTTTAAATAAGAAAAAGCAATTTTTCAACGATTTCCCCCCCCCCCCCCCAAAGCTTTATTTATTTTATTTTTTTTATACCAAATTTAGTTAAAATTTTCTGGTGAGAATTTCGTTTAAATTATCCGGATATATTTTATCCCACCGCCCCTCAAGGGGTTAAACTAAGAGGAAAAAAATAAACATTATTAAACTATCTTTTTAGGATTTCCATATTGATTTCTTAACGTAAAATCGTAAAGTAATATTAAACTATTAACTAAAATTACACTTTTCATTTTTTATTTATAATTTATTTGTTCTTTATAATCTGTAGTATGTTTCATTGTTGTACTTTCACAAAAATTTGGCATATTTTGGCCAGTGTTTATTGGCACCTAATTAAATCCGTCGTTTTTTCTACTTCCATACAATTGTACCAGTTACAGGGAATATTTCGCGATTTATCACCTGTGGTGGGATAATTGAAAAATGCTTTTAATTTAATGTATTAATTCATAATTAAGTTGTAAAATTATTAAACCCTTTTATTGTCATCGCAAACACACCTTTATTTGTATAATTCTAGTACATCCGGAAGTAGGTTAAAAATCGATAGCAAAATTTCATCTTTACTTACAAAAGTCAGGTTGTTTTAAATAACGGAGTGTAAAAAATATGTATGTCATGAAATTAAAGAGATACTAGTATGAACCTTTTTTTATGCTTTATTACTATACTACCAAACACTTGGAAAAATAAGCAGGCTGCCATCTCTTTTCTTTTCTGATTTATAACAATTTAAAATATGAAATTTTTCAAAAATTTGAATTTGTACCTCTAACGGGAGAAATGAAAAGATATAAAATAAGAAATTTGGAAAATAAATAAAATAAATAAAAAGGCCTTTCTACTTTATGTCAATAATCAAATAAGTCTTAATTTTGTCTTCAAACTGGTCTGTGAGATATATGGGGCGTTCTCACAATCTTTTGACTTTTGAGAAAAAAAATCTGGCGAAATTAAACTTGCTAAAATAACATTTTAATCTGATAGACGAATGCTATAATGATTCAAAATAAAGAAAAAATGGTCAGCAGCGAAAAAGAATTTATTTAACTGAGGTTTAAGTTAAACTTGCGAGTTTAATTTTCCTTACCATTTTACCACTATAACTTTTTATTTTCTTCTAATTTTTTACTTATAATGAATTTGCATAGTACCCACAGGACATTCAAATAAGAAATAATGACAATGTAGTATTTTTAGTGCACAATTTTGGTATAACATTGTCTTAAAGGGGTGTTAAAGACGGGACGGTAATGTAAAAAAAAAAAGGATGGTATAGGAAAAAAGGGACAAAATGGGAAAAAAAGAACAAAATGTGGAAAAAACGAGGAAAAAAGGAACGAAATGGGGAAAAAAGGGACAAAATTGGGAAAAAAGGGACTGTAAGGATGGAACAGCAAGGAAACTTACCACCTATTTTAGGCAGATCATGTTAAGACTAAGTGGTAGCGAAAATGTTCATTGATTTTTAGAAACAGTTATTTACATTGGATTAAATTAAAAAAAATAATTAATTTACCTCGAAAATTGCAGGATTAAACCTTGCGGACGGTAAGACTACCAATAAAGCCACGGTGCTTGAAATTGATATTTAAATGCTTATTTATATTCTGCAGTAAATTTCCTGTCAACGAATTTTAGATATTCTTTCTCTAGCATACTTCTGCATGAGCAAAAACTTGAAAAAAATTTCGTCGCTGCATCTGAGGTGATTTTTGTATCATTTTAGAAGAGGGATGGTAAAAAATCTAAAACCCAGGGACAGAGATCAAAAAATAATATCAACCCTAAGAATGTGTGCAGGTTAATTTTTAGCTACATATTTATATAAAAAAATAGTTCCAGTTTTAGAAAAAAATTACATCGAATTATTTTTATTGAAACAATTTTATGCAGACAGCTCCAAACTTCAAAATCAGCATCAGGGACACGGGACGGTAGATGAGTTTTCCATGTGTTTGGACCCCCAACATCGTCCAAAACTTATTTATCTCGTTAATATTGTTGTGCAATCATGCATTGGGATGTTTCGAAGGATATGAAATAAAAAAACACAAAAAAGTGTATTAAATAAAAAATTATTATTCAGGGACATGAAAGTTAAAAGATTGTGAGAATGCCCCAAATGGTCTTGAAATATACACTAATATAATAAAAAGAGAACTCCTGACTGACTCTCTCACTCACTCATAAATGGAGAGCTGAAACGACTAAAGTCAGGAGCACGAAATTTGGTCAGTAGATTGCTATTATAACCTAGAAAAGCAATTACCATGGATTTTTGAAAGTTCACACCCTAAGGGGTTAAATGAGGGTTCGAATGTTTTAGGTCATTTCGCCATATCACAGCAGCAGTTTTAGATAGGAACGTAACATTCAGCGTAACTAATCTACTAAAAAAATAGTTAAACGAGTATTTCAGCATTCATGATTCCTGTATTAGGCTATTGAATACGCGAATTTACCACAGTTATATACGTATGCTAATATTTTACGAGTCCGTAAAATCTCCCTTTCTCGGCAATATAGCGACACAAAAATCAATAAGAAAATATTGTATTTCATAGACTCGAATAGTGCTTACATGGGTTAACAGTCATAATTCCGTACAGTCAATATTCTAAAATAGAATTCGTAACTCTTGGCAAGAATTCTTATGAATCCTCAACCTTTAATTGTGATACAAAAATACAGCGGATTCCAGAAATATTTCTCTAAATAATCCCAGAAAATATATTCAATAAAATGTTTTTGTTTCTTAATGTTCTTTTTTTTTCCTTCGTGGCTGACTCGTATTTCTCCATTTTCTAGACGCTATATGAGGGGTTCGCAACCATAGTAGACCATGTCCATTTTGAAAAGAAAAATGAGAGAGTCCATTAAGAAGATATGCATAAAATCTATTTTATCTACTTCCACAGTGCGCAAAGCCTATTTTTTACATACATTGCCATATATGGCATCTGTTTACAGACTTGGTTCACTGTGGGAGTGGATAAAACAGATTTTATGTACCTTCTCAATGGACCCATAAATCACAAAAAAATTTCATTTTTTAATCAGAAAAACGGAGAATGTTCTGTAATTTATGTGTAAAAATTCCCGTAAAAAAACGGAAATAGTACTGGCGCCTAGATTTCCAGTAGTATTTCCGTTTTTTAGTCCGGTTTTTTTTTTTTTTTTTTTTTTTTTTTTTTTACAGTGTACAGTGAAACCTCCCTGTGCGACCATCTCTATTAAGCGACCATTTCCCTGAACGACCATTTTTTCATAAAACGAAATTTATTCCCATAGGCTCAATACTAGTTTTACCTCTATTCAGCGACCATCCCAGTTTAACTCCCTCCATGAGCGACCCATTTCTTTGATGAAAATGAAACAAATTCCGTTTTTTCCTATTCGCTTGAAGAACGTTTTATTAGAAAGGTAATTCCGGAGAGCGCATTATTCATCAAACCTCTAAACTAAGTTTAGATTTTTTATTTATTCCGGTAACTTTTAAGTGTTTAAACCTCTTTGTGCCTTCTTAGGCAATGAATTTTACTCTGATGACAAATTAAGGATGACGGTCAATAAATTGCCCTGCCTATTCTGTCAGGAAACTCTAAAAAAAATAGATAAATTAATGAAATCATCAATTATTTGTTCCCGTCCAAAAGAAAAAAAAAATTGCATTTATTTACTGAATTTTGAAAGGACTTGGAAATAAAAGTTATAAAAGATAAAACCGTAAAATAAAAACAACCGTCAATGTATTCGTTTTTTAAACTCTGCAGTAATTAACTTATGTCATTAACTTTTGTTTTGATACTGTGCCGTGTCCTAAGAAGGCGGTAGCGATGGTCGAGGGTGTTAATCTTCGAAGGCTTAGCAATTTATATTCTCTTAGAATATGATAACATGAAATTTATTTTATAACACAATAAAAATATTCTGGAGTAATAATAAGTTGCTATGTACGCAACAATGTAAAATTTGTTGAACAAAGTTTATGTATCAGAAATAGTGTCTATGAGAAGGTGGCAGCTAGTCTATTAAGTCCACAGGCATTGCATCACTTGAACGGAAAGCGCTGGTCTTGTCTCCGAGATAAAGATCTCCTTTTTCGGCGACGGCACCCTGGTGCCCTGTGGCCGCTGATTCGGATATCATTCCCCCGTACTAGGGATCGTAAAGTCCGGCCCTTTCGGCCTTCAAAATCTTCCACTCCAAAAGTTGCTCTTCCAACTCCAGCCAAAATCTAATCTCCTCTCCGCATCCTCTCGTATATATATCTCAATTATCTTCCTCTAAAAACAATAGTGAGTTTCTCAGTCATTAACTGTCCGTTCTTTTTAAGAACCTCCCAGGGACCTTTACTGTTGTCTCCTGAGTGGACACCTTAAGAAACTCCTCTTTTTAGTACGTGGGTCCTGCGATCATATGCTCTCGTGAGAACGTATGTGAGTTCTCTTCCCACGCTCAAAGATCAAAAAAGTGCCGGCTGCTCCTTAGCATTAGCAAACTGTCACCGATTGTCAAATGTCCAAGAGCGATGGTGACTGAGTAGTTTCTTTCATCTTGCCGTGCGTCTTACTGGACTTTAACATATTTTTACTCTGTTTTAGAAAAGCATTAGTTCTTTCTATATGGCGAATCTGATATAGTTCAGATCTTTACAACCACCCCCCCCCCCCCTCCTTTTAAAAGAATATTTTGGCCGCAGGACGAAATATCCTGGAAAAGAGAAAGGTGACTCAAAATTTATATGAATGGCTCACATGCAAAAAAAGAAAAAAAGAAAAAACTTTATTTGCCTGCCTGCCCCTCCACAAAAAAGTATTCGTTATACACTCTGTATAATATTTTACACTTTATTCTATTTCAAACACTTCACATTATATTATATTTTCAAACATTAAAAGGAATGATAACATACTATATACAATTTTCTTTTCTTTTTTTTTTCACGATTACTCTGCCCTACTCAAAAATTCTATTTGGACAATGTCCTTCCCTGGCCTTTGTACTCTGGCATATTGGTCAGGTTGTAAAGTATGTGCCCTTTTGAGCGGTTTACGAGTCATTTTGTTTTTGCTATTCCTAGATGAAAGCGCACTGCTATCCGTTTCTATTAAACTCTTCTTATCAGTGCAGCTCTTTAATTTTTTTATGGCAACTATTCTCGTAGCCCCAACTTTTCCCGTATTCTTTCGTTTATTTGTCGAATGCCTCTCTGAATTTTGCCGATCCTCTTGCCTTTCACTGATTTCTTTTTGATCAATTTCCTTGTTTTTATCTAACCCTTTCCTGTTTTCTGTTTCCTTTTTAGATTTTGACAATGTATTTATCTCCGTTATTTTAACTACCGTTGGCTTTCTCGGATTTTTGTTTATTTTTACCCTGATTTTGGCTTCTAAATCGCTTTTTTGTCCCGTTTTCCTGTTGCCAATTCCTTTCCATTTTCGCCTTTTCAATCTATTCATGGAATTATGAGTGTTAAACTTTTCTCCTTGACCAGCAATTTTCCAGACCTTTAATCCTTTATTACTTTTCATTTTCGTATTAATTTTTCTAGCACGTTTCGCTTTATTTGCTTTCGCCTGTTTTTTATTTTTGGGGATCTCTATAAGTTCGTCCACCCTTGCTATTTTTTCTTTCCCTTTCGTAATGTCTTCCCAACTATCAGTTTCATTTTGTTGACCGGTTGTTCCTAAATCTAGTATTTGTTTCCCGGGTTTAAAATCCTTTTCTACTGTTTTGCATAAATTCTGTAATTCGCACTTTTTATTTTTAACTGAGTTTTCACTCTCCCTTCTGACTTTTTTACCGACGTCATGCGACTTAACCTGCTGTTCCCTCATTTTAATCCCTTCTATCTGAGATGAATCTCTGAACAGCTTTTCTTGTCCAGTACTTTGCCTATTTTGTATGATTTTTACCGGTATTTTTGACTTCTTGTCTTCACAAGTTATGTGTGTGTCTGAGTTTCTTTTAATCCTTAAGTTTTTGAACTCACCTGACAGCTGTTTCTCTTGGTTTTCTGACCCATAGACTTTTCTTTTATTTCGTTTTCGAACACTGTCTTTTGTTCTCCCCTCTTTCTCCAAGTTTGACGAATTCGTCGCTATTCTGTTTTTCGGATTACCGTTATAATCCTTTTCCGTAACGCCCGTTTGTTTTTCCAAATCCCTATCGCCTCGAAAGTTTTCTGACCTGGAAATCGATTCCTCACGCGACTTGACTATGTTTTGTGCATTTTTACAATCCGTCTTACTTTTTTTCCTTAAGCTATAAGTTTCATTTTCAAACGGTATTTTGTCATTCTCATTCGACTCCTGTGCGAGCGGTTGTAAAGAAATTGGTTCCTCCTTTTCGCTCACGTTCAACTCATCGACTGCCGTGACGTTTTCCGGACTAATCTCTTGTGATTGACTCACCCCTTGAATGCACCGTTGAAAGTTTCGAATGCTATTGGTTTTGTTTTCTCTGGCCGGCTGTTTAGTTTTTTTACGCTCATACGAATTGATTAATTCTTGTGTTCTGTTTCCAAGGATATAGTAATCCAAATCTGACTCGTTGTCTGTGATAAGTGCTTTAGTTGTTATCACCGTTTTATCCGCTAATTCTAACTTTATTTCCGCAACCGGAAGCTGTTGAAGTTCCCTGTCCAGAGGTTGTCTTAACCACTTAATTTCTCCGTTTAATTGCCCTTTATTAATGAATCTTCTTGAACATAAATCGTCCATAGTTCCGGTATCGCGTAACATTGTAATTTCTACTCCATTTATCTTTCCCTTACT
Organism: Maratus speciosus; assembly: GCA_963932465.1. Classification (NCBI taxonomy): domain Eukaryota; kingdom Metazoa; phylum Arthropoda; class Arachnida; order Araneae; family Salticidae; genus Maratus; species Maratus speciosus. Next base: position 211,147,070 of record OZ010788.1, on the reverse strand, counting down.
TAAATATGGTTCGAAACCTTTATCTAATTTCGTACTACACCTAACATGATGTACCGTGCTTATTTCTTTTTCCGATCTTTTTAAATCTGGACAGTCTCGTATCCTATGTTTTGGACTTCCGCATTGAAAGCAAGTGCTTTGTTTTGTTTTTTCGAAAGCTTTTTGCCTTTCCCTATCATAATTTTTCTCCCGCCAATTAGATTTATTATCAGCATTTTTCCTCGGGTCCCTTTCCTCGTAAACCGTGCGATTGAACCATTTTTCGCTGTCGTTTTCCGCATATCTCGGTCTCTCGAATCTTTTTTCCACGGGGGGTCTGGCATAACCTTTCCAGGACGTCGCGCCCGTTATTGCTTCATACCCGTCCAAATCTTTTGCGAGTTTGTCTGGTTTTTTATACTCTGCCCACGAATCAATAAAATGATTTTTAGTGTCGATCGGCACTCTTCGTTTAATTTGTTCCGTAATAAGCAGGTCTTTTAGCTCCTCTAAGGTTTTGATGCCCAACCCATCAAGCCACCCGTCTTGAAAACTATTTAAATCGAAGATTAGGTCTTTCCATGGGGTGTTTGTATTTTTTTGATGCCTCATTAATTTTAAACGATAGGCTTCTGCTGTTAACCTATATCATTCTAAGAGAATTTTTTTCACGTGAGCAAAATTGTCCACGCTGTCAGACGGTTCTCGTAAAATTAATTCTGAAATTTCTATGGGCAATAAAGCTAAAAGATGAGTTACTAGATCATCTGACTCGATTCCCGATCTTTCTGCCTGTCTCTCAAATAAATTTAAAAATAAAGTTATGTCTGATTTGTCTGGGTTGAACGAATGCATAATAGATTTTATGTTTAATTTTGGGCCTCTATCAGAACGACTGCTCGCGCTTGAACTGCTTCTCTCTGTGCCTTGCGTTAATCTTAATTCTTCTAGTTTGAATTCTCTTTCTTTCTGTCTGTCTGCGCTGTCTAATTTAGCTCTTTCTAATTCTAACTGTTCCTTTTCACGTTCCCTTTCTGCCTTTTCGCGGTCTTTTTCCCTAGCTATATAGTCTTCTCTATCTTGTACAATATATTTGGCTTGCGTTAGCGCAAGGTCCTCGTCGTAGCTATCTGATTGCTCAATTTTTTGGATGATTATTTGTATTGTATCCCCATTCTCAAGTGCAACACCCAATTCTGCTGCTAAATTCTGTAAATCGACTTTTCTCCAATGTTTTAATGCGGTCACCTTTGTCATAATGAAGCCTTATTTTTAACACAATTTCAATAATTTATACCAATAATTTCCTCGGAGAATTTAAAACCTGTCAACTGACACTATAAAATATGTTTACATAAACAAATTTTAAATACAAATACAGGATATAAAGTATAAATTTACAATATCTGTGAAATTTTTTGGATACCTTCCCCTTTTGTTAAAAATAACCAATGTGCAAGATAAATTTTTCTGTTTAAAGTCCCTATACACACAGGATAAAACACAATATATAGTAAAATCTTATAGAAATTGCACACATATATTTCGAATAAACTTTTCAATTTTTTCAAATCTGAGCACTTCTTTGCAAACCATGACCAGTGTAATCAGTGTTCTGACCATGAATTTCTAGAAAATATCTTTATTCAGTAGTTTAACTAACATAAATTAATTTTCCTCACAATTTACATGTAATATTACACTACTTGCATCTCTAGTTTTAAAAAAACTGTTCCCCTGAGCCTTTTTTTTTTCGGCTCGCTACTGCAATCTCCCCTGAAAATTTTCTCCGCTTCCTTTCTTAGAAACAAAATTTTCCTTTGTATTCGTTTCGAATATAAACCAGATTTTAATCTGCTCCCTAGCTTGAGCTATCTTAAATGCCTATGAATTTGCCTCTGTTATACTTAGCTTGATGCCCTTATCTTAATGTTTACTTTACAAATTACAACAATTTTACTATCTCACAATTTTAGATCCCGAATTTAAAACATTTAAATTCTACTAAAACAAAATTTGAGAGCCATTCAAAAAAATAATGAGCCTACCTGCTCTGTTGTGTTGAGGTCCCGTCACAGTTGCTTTGGCCAGTGTGCTGCCGTTGAAGTATCAGTCACTCTCTTTGCGTCAGGGTCAGGCCTTTCCGAGGGAGTCTGTCGGTTGTCGGCTCTCTCCGTTTGGCTTTAGGTGGATCTCCTGGATGTCCCTTTTCTCTCTCCTGGGTCGCTGGACTGTTGACTCCTTCGCAGTGTTGCGGCTATGACGTTGTCCTGCTGCTCGATGCTCAGCTCTCTTTTGTTTTTAATCACAGACTGCTAACAATCTCATCTGTACTATTTTTTGCACATAAAAGTTCGTTTCGTTGGCTGCCACCAGTTGTGCCGTGTCCTAAGAAGGCGGTAGCGATGGTCGAGGGTGTTAATCTTCGAAGCCTTAGCAATTTATATTCTCTTAGAATATGATAACATGAAATTTATTTTATAACACAATAAAAATATTCTGGAGTAATAATAAGTTGCTATGTACACAACAATGTAAAATTTGTTGAACAAAGTTTATGTATCAGAAATAGTGTCTATGAGAAGGTGGCAGCTAGTCTATTAAGTCCACAGGCATTGCATCACTTGAACGGAAAGCGCTGGTCTTGTCTCCGAGATAAAGATCTCCTTTTTCCGCGACGGCACCCTGGTGCCCTGTCGCCGCTGATTCGGATATCATTCCCCCGTACTAGGGATCGTAAAGTCCGGCCCTTTCGGCCTTCAAAATCTTCCACTCCAAAAATCGCTCTTCCAACTCCAGCCAAAGTCTAATCTCCTCTCCGAATCCTCTCGTATATATATCTCAATTATCTTCCTCTAAAAACAATAGTGAGTTTCTCAGCCACTAACTGTCCGTTCTTTTTAAGAACCTCCCAGGGACCTTTACTGTTGTCTCCTGAGTGGACACCTTAAGAAACTCCTCTTTTTTGTACGTGGGTCCTGCGATCATATGCTCTCGTGAGAACGTATGTGAGTTCTCTTCCCACGCTCAAACATCAAAAAAGTGCCGGCTGCTCCTTAGCATTAGCAAACTGTCACCGATTGTCAAATGTCCAAGAGCGATGGTGACTGAGTAGTTTCTTTCATCTTGCCGTGCGTCTTACTGGACTTTAACATATTTTTACTCTGTTTTAGAAAAGCATTAGTTCTTTCTATATGGCGAATCTGATATAGTTCAGATCTTTACAATACTTAAATTTTCATATATTTTTCCTAATGTAATAAATAAATTTTAGTAACATTAATTGTTACCTTTTTTTCAACAATTAAAATCTAGATTTAAACGTGACCTCCATTAAGAGACCACCTGTCGGAGCGACCAATTTTATTGGAACGGAACGTGGTCGCTTTAGGGAGGTTTTACTGTATATGGTGAGGCCTTTCCTTGCCGAATCGCTTATAAATAGTTTTCCCTTTTGAATTATAAATCGTAAAATAGCAAATTTTTAAAAGTTTTCAAAATTTTATTGTTTTAATTTAATTTCATACAGATTCGTCATTTTTTCCACCAATAAAATCGCTGTTTAAATTCAGTTCATCTTCCAATAGCACGGAAAATGTTCAGTACTTCGTTGCAGTTCTTCGAACTCCCTCATAGACTAACCATAATAATTGCAAAATTCAAACGCTAATTGCGAAATATTTTTTGGTAAAATATATTACTTTCAAATTAAATAAGTTTATACATGCTTTCCAAGAGTGGATATTAGACGTGTTTCCCATCCTTGTATAATCAAGCTCACTGATTCCTAGACATACATATAGTCTTAACGGTATTTTCGCTATTACAGTGACAATGAAATCATGCCTTAAACGGAAAATTTTCTCCCCCTCGATAAAGTTTCACTGCTTTTTCCTTGCCCATTTGTTCAGCAGCGTTATAAGATATAATAATAAATGTCAAACAATTACAACTAACAAACAACTGCAATTAAAGGTATATATAAATATTATACAGACATACAAGCAATAAAACAATAAACCCAACTGGAGTGAAAAATTAGCAGGGCCAGGAATCGAACCCGTTACCACAGTATACACTGCAAATAGAGGCGTCTTAAATTAAGACACATATGTGACTGAAAAGGTATTTCAGACACTTAAGTATCTGAATCTGAAAATTCAGTCATGATAGATGTCTTAATTTAAAACATATAAATGTCTTACTATGATCATGGTGTAAACGAACTGAGAAAGGTGTCTAAAAATCTGCAAGTGTCTACTTTTAAGACACTTTGTAACTCCGTTCCGCATTAACCACAAGGGGGCACTCTAGTTGCGCATGCGTTTTAGATGCCTTTCGTTCGAATTGGATGTTCGTTTGTAATTCAAACTGAGCGTTTGTTTTATGTACGCGTACATTTTAACTAATAATTTATTTTGACTTGATTCGGTTTTTGCGGAATGTGAAGTTCCAGGATTTAATCCGTATCGACATAGTGATATTCCATATTAATGAAAGGTGTCAAGCAATAACAATAATATAGTGTTCTTCGTCTCGTCAAAGCAGGTAAAGAGAACTGTTGTCTGGCGGGCTATGTTTTTAGGATGGAAATATTCCATTCTTTTAACAGAGCTAGCCGGATGTGCAAAGGAATTTTCTTTTTTAAATATCAAAGTCTGCTTAACTCACGGATACTAACGTAGCCTCCAATCCGGACGTCGCCTGGGTGGATGTGAATTTGGAATAATCAGACCTTTTTCCAGGTAAGTGCACCCTTCACTATGTATTGAAAACTCTCTGCGAATGTTTTCTCTTTAAATAGAGACCTCACACGAGTCTATAGCTTTATTAGTTCCTGAGTTATGCCAAAATTTGTTTAAAGCATTTTGCCTATGGGATTTCCATGTTAAAATTTTATCTTGCTAATATTTAAATTTCTACTATTCAAATCATCTGCAATCATGTTTCTGTATTATTTTACATCCGATGTTATCCTTAAAATAAGTTTTGGCAAGTCTGCATGGTGTATTAGTTGTTACTGGATCTATTGAGATACACCATCCTAAGCCTTCTTTCTCTGTCTACTCGCACGCCATTACTTTAAAAATAGCAGTGACAGCACCTGTTGATCGGCTCATAATTTCTTAATTACCATCAAGGCTATCTTAACAGCGTTTTCTTAGAGTAATTATTACACAGGAGTACCTTTTATATGGGTTTTATTTATGTATACAATATTTTTATAAGCATTTAATGCGACAGCATTTGTAACGTTCACATCGGTTTTACATTTCCCATAGGTTTAATATGTGATATGTACTGAAATTCCCAACTCTTTATAGTAAACATCCTCATTTAATTTTTATTTATTATGTATGCTTTTCATGTCTGATGACGTTTTCTTGCGTCTCAGATTTTATACACCGTGATAAATTTTAAGTTATTTAAAAGAATATAGTTCGAAAATCCTTCCATTTACCCATATCACTAATTCCCCCATACATACAGCGAATTACTTGTCTTCATTTATTAGATTAAACTGTTTTGACTGATAAAACTCATTAAGGGTCCTGTCCCTGCCGGCGAAGACACTCACGAGCTAATGCTAATCCTATGGGGAGGGATTTTTCTAATATCTCGTTTGCATTTCGACATTTTTAAATAATTTTTTTTGCGTTGGATAGCCGAGGTCCGTCTCTACAGCGCACCTTGGTTACTTTTTCGATTTTAGTTGCAGATATTTTTTTAAATGACACTTTCATTTTCAGAACCGGTTTTGAAAATGAAAGTAACTTTATTAAAAATATCTGCGACCAAAATCGGAAAAGTAAAAAAAGGGCGATGTAGAGACGGACCTCGGCTGTCCAATTCAAAAAAAATTATTTAAAAATGTCGAAATGCAAACGAGATATTAGAAAAATCCCTCCCCATAGGATTAGCATTAGCTCGTGAGTGTCTTCGCCGGCAGGGACAGGACCCTTAAATCCGGTCATGAAATCTGTTTTTTCCTTCTGCTATATACTTTTGTTGTTTCCGAGCATTTTAGAAATATTCTATTTCCTATACTGAAAGTAGTCAACTTCAGATGTTTTCATTTTCAAGCCCGGTGATTCACACCACAATTTGAAGACTCATCAGAAATCGTCTGAAATCTGTAGTTTAAAGCGGAGAAAATTTTGTTTTAGTCTTCAATAAATCTTCTTATTTAACGATTAAGAAAATGTTCTCGCCTTATCTCTGTATTAGTCATAATGATTATTTGTAAATTCTTAAATTCATGTAATTATGTGCTGTTAACATAATTGAAAAAATACGGTAAATATATACAGCTATATTTCATTTGAAATCAATTATAATATTGATTTTTTGATTATTTTTAGTAAAAAAGAAATCTGAAATTTAAAATGAATATCAGTAAAAAAATAGAATTTTATACTATATGTACTTAAGCATAACTAGATTTTGCACTTAAAGCTGAATTATTCTATATTTACCGAATCACAATGCAGAGTTGGAATTTTTCTAGAAGAAGGACTTGTTTAAAGCAAGGGTAAACTTTGACATGCCCCCCCCGCCCCCACCACCTACGATTTTTGCTGCCCCAAATTCGATATGCAATTTTTTTAAAGCTTATACGTTAAATGTGTTTCGACATTGTATATTGGTTATAATCAGTATTTTGAACTAAAAAAGTAGAATAAGATTAAAAGTTAAGTACAAAAATTTTAAATACAGTAAAAACTCTTAATCGCGGGCACCTTCAGAACGCTGAATCTATCTATTCGATTGTGTTAGCTTTTATGAGGTAAATATATATACAGTGAAACCTCCCTGTGCGACCACCTCTATTAAGCGACCACCTCCCTGAACGACCATTTTTCCATGGTACGAAATTTATTCCCATAGGCTCAATACTAATTTTACCTCTATTCAGAGACCACCCCAGTTGAACTCCCTCCATAAGAGACCTATTTCTTTGAAGAAAATGAAACAAATTCCGTTTTTTCCGGGTCGCTTGAAAAAGGTTATATTAGAACAATAATTCCGGAGAGTGCATTATTTATCAAACTTCTAAACTAAATTTAGAATTTTTATTTATTCCGGTAACTTTTAAGTGTTTAAACCCCTTTGTTCCTTTTTAAGCAATGAATTTAACTCTGATGACAAAGTAAGGATGACGGTCAATAAACTCCCCTGCCCTATTCTGTCAGGAAACTCTCAAAGGAATAGATAAAGTAATGAAGTCGTCAAAATTCGTTCCAGAAAAAAAAAAAATGCATTTATTTATTGAATTTCGAAAGGACTTGGAAATAAAATTTATAGTAGATAAACCATAAAAGCAAAGCAAACATCAATGTATTCATTTTTTAAACTCTGCAGTAATTAACTAATGTAATTAACTTTTGTTTTGATACTTAAATTTTCATATGTTATCTTAATTTGAAAAATATAATTTTAGTAACATTAATTGTTACATTTTTTTCAACAATTAAATTCTAGATTTTAACATGACCTCCATTAAGAGACCACCTTTCGGAGCGACCAATTTTCATTGGAACGGAAGTGGTCGCTTTAGGGAGGTTTACTGTATATTGATAAAGGTGAGTGTTCGCTAAAGATATGCTAAAAGACGTTCGCTAAAGAGTGTTCGCAGTAAAATCTCCATAACGGTCAAGCCTAAATAAAGGACACCACTATTTAGGAAACACATTTTTTTATTGAAAATATGCAAAATTTTTATACACTTATACCTCAGAAAAGCAGACACCTCCGAACGTCGGACAAATTCCACGGTTCCGAGGTGCCCACTATTGAGAGGTTTTACTGTATTAAGACAAATATATTTTGTTTTTAACCTTATTCTACTCTAGAAATTCATAATATTGGTTAATAATAAATATTGATTAATAAATATTACAATATAATACTCATATACTGTAAATTTGGGGAATCCAGTGTTAGATTTTATTTAACACAGAAATAAAAATGCTTAAACTAATTTACTGGGAATATCTTATTTAAATGGGAAAAAATTGCACAACATAGCAGGGATGGGATTCTTTCTGAAGGAGTGAATCATTTTTTATATTTGGGAGTAATTTGTTACCATAAAGCAGAGCTGATTGCAGCATGGGCAAACTGGGCTGTTCCTATGGGCCTTTAGCTTTACGGGCCCCTAAATTTGGTACGAAATTTCCATAAAGCTGATATTTTAAATTCGTTTTGATCTTATACTAATTTTAATAAATATTTTGCACTTTTAGAACATGATTAGGCTAAAGAAAATGATATATATATCCAAATATGTATTTGACGGCATCGAATAGGCTTTTTTTTTTTTTTTGTAACAGTTTATGAAGGCAATGGGGGGAGGGGGTGAATGAATACTAGGTCTTTGGACTAGAACAAATTTGAAGTTCTCACTAAAAGTAATAAACATTTTTGATGCCGTAGGGCATATATCATAACACATAAATACATATTTAGGTGAAAATATATATATATATATATATATATATTATCCTATTCTAAAACTACAAAATACTGATTACAATCCTCATAAGGTCAAAACTTATTTAAAATATCAGCTTTATGAAAATTTCATACCAATTTGGGGTACCCAAAAATCAGGGGGCAGAGAAGCATCCCAGTTTTCCCACGCTGCAATCAGCTCTGCTGTATGGTAACAAATTATTCCCATTTATAAAAAAGGATTCAATGTGGTCAAACATGGCTGCGTATATGGCTTAGAAAGAAAATGGTCAAAGATGGCTTCATATTGGCTAAAAAAAAAAAAAAAAAAAAGATCAAAGATGGCCGCAATTAAGACATTTGAAATGTCTGAAATTCAGACGTAAGAAGTGTCTGAAAAATTTAAGACACTTTAAAACGTCTTAAAATTGAACACTCGTGTTTCAGACACTTAAGTGTCTGAAATTCAGACGTAAGAAGTGTCTCAAAATTTTAAGACATTTTAAAACGTCTGAAAATTGAACACTGCGTTTCAGACACTTAAATGTCTGAATTTCAGACATTTCAGTTTACAGTGTACAAGACTGCTGCTCTAACCACTGAGCTACTCCGGCCGATGCCTGAGTCTGCAATTTCTCACTAATAAACCTTGTTGGGGAAATCACCAGCCATCTATACGACATCCTTGGATGACCGGAAAACGATGAATAGATTTTATTATTACATCGATCTACGATAATTAGAGCAGCAGTCTTGTATACTGTGGTCCCGGGTTCGATTCCTGGCCCTGGCTAATTTTTCACTCCAGTTGGGTTTATTGTATTTATTGTTTGTATGTCTGTATAATATTTATATATACCTTTAACTGTTGAATGCGGGCGTCATTTATGTGTGTATGTTTGTTTTAATATATATTGTAGTATGAGTGTTTTATTAACTAAAATTAAATTTAGCTACGCTCGACATAAAGGCCTATAAGAATAATTAGGTTTTTTTTTTTCTTGTATGAAATTAAATAATTAAATCATTTATCATCTAACATTATGACAATTGTTAAATGTGTTAAATCGAAAGTCTGTTCGAAAGTATGATTTATGCATTATACTATAAAGGGTTATAATTTTTACTTTCTTTTCTCTTTACAAGAAGAAAGTATTGGATTCGTGAAAATTTTCGACTTTCGGTTTTCGAGAGATTTACAGGTTTAAGGGGTCAGAGATTCCGAAAAACATGTTTTTACAAAATGTCTGTCTGCTAGTCTGTCTGTCCGTCTGTCTGTCTGTCTGTATGTGGCACAAATTTTGTGAGCGCTCTATCTCAAGAACTAATGCACGGAATTTAATAAAAATTTATATTCATTTAATCCCTGATATAAATTGGTGTTGATTAGTTTTTGGTGTAAATCGCTCAACAAGTGGCGCGGCTATGCAGCATTTTTCACGATTTCAGTAATAGCTCAATCTACAGAACCAATGCACGGATTTTCATCAAACTTCAGATACAGTTAGTCCTTGACATGAATTGAAGTTTTATACATTTTGGTGTAAATCGCTCAAGAGGTGGCGCTACTATACTGCATTTTTTACGATTTCCTCAATAGCTCTATCTCAATAAATAATTCTTGGATTTTCAACAAACTTCAGATTCAGGAATACATTGATATGAATTAGGGCGGTTTATGTTTAGTGCAAATCGCTCAGCAGGTGACTCTGCTATGCTGCATTTTTCAGAATTTCCACTATAACTGTATCTCAAAAACTAATGCACGAATTTTCATCAAACTTCAGAATTAGTTAGTCCTCGACGCGAATTGACATTTTATACATTTTGATGTAAATCGTTCAACAGGTGGCGCTGCTATGCTACATTTTCCAGAATTTCCGCTATAGTTCTATCTCAAGAACTAATGCACGAATTTTCATCAAACTTCAAACTCAGATATACTTTGACATGAAATGGTGCTAAATTGATATAATTTCTTGTACTATTTAAATGATTTAATAGAATGATTTATATAGAAGAAAGTTTTGTGATGGCTACAACATACTAGTTTTAATTATTTTTAAAATAGGGTAATTCCGGGATTTATGCTGCACATTTTTAGGTAGATTTCGTAAGAAATACTACCTATTGCAGTCGTTACCATGGTGCGACTTTTGAAAAATTCCTTCATAACTTTTCATTATAGGACCCCAGGAACCCAAAACCACCCCCACCTAAAAAGTTTATATATATATATATATATATATGTATGTATGTATGTATGTACTAAATTTTGTCCGCACGATAAAAGTCGTAATTATGCACGGATCTTCTTCAAACTCGCCAACAACTTTGAGATGACTAATATCTCGGCGGGGATTGCAAATGGAAAAAATCGGCCCAAGGGAATGGAAATGGGGAGGGTTCAAAATTTTAAATACCCTCTTAACATGATTCTGATAAAACCAGCTCTTACACAACAATGGCAGGAAAAAATAAATATTTTTCGTTATAGCAGTTGCCAACAATCTCTCTATTCTAAAAAAAAATCCCTGCCGGCTCGGGCCTACAGGCGGAGGTAGATTTCGATGTTAAGTACTAAATTCTCCAACAAAACTTAAATCAAGATTAGAGATAAAACCCAGTTTCTTCACAAAGAGCGAGCTGTAGGGAGCTAAACTTTTTGTGAAAATTGTAATATACACGTATACACACACACATATATATGGAATAGGTTTAAAAAATGGCTACAAAAAATTCAGAGAACCTTAAAGTGTTAAAATATGTTAATATTTCCATAGTCGGGTTTTTATCATGTTTTAATACGTTTCTTCAAACTTACATAGCGTTACATATTCACCTGCTGAGGTCCATTATATTTCCAATATGACGCAATATACATATTTTTTTTAATTCGTCAAACTATTTATTTTGAGTTTTCATGCTGAAATCTTGCTCTAGGAAACTTATGATGTAATATTCAATTTGTTTTCAATTTGTCAAACTATTTAATTTTACACGTGAAAATTTTGCAAAAGAAAAGTAATTGTTGTGGTGAGAATTTTATTATTTGTTTTTTTTTTTAATTGTTGGCAACTGCTATAACAAAAAACTTTTATTTTTTTTCCTGCCATTGTTGTGTAAGAGCTGGTTTTATCAGAATCATGTTAAGACAGTATTCAAAATTTTGAACCCTCCCCATTTCCACCCTCTTGGGCCGATTTCGCCCATTTTCAATCCCCGCCGAGATATTAGCCATCTCAAAGTTGTTGGCGAGTTTGAAGATGATTCGTGCATAATTGCGACTTTTATCGTGCGGACAAAATTTAGTACATACATACATACATACATATATATATATATATATATATATATACTAGGGGGCTCGGCCCCCTACGAGCTACGCTCGCCAACCCCCGTCCAGACACCGCAGGCTCTAAATGCACGCTAATTTGATCGTCTTTAAAAAGATTTCGAAAGAGTGAATTATAATTTAAAAAACAGTGGCGATATCCCTATAAACGAATTTCTATTCATTTCTCTTTGATTGGGGAATTTTAACGCCAAATCCGCTGCGGTACTACTTGATTATCTCGTCGACCCATTTCGCCAAATTATATAAATCGCCAAACCACTCGCCAAATTATACAAATTGATATAATTTTTATTTTAAATAACGAAAGAACAAACAAATTCGTACAACATTAATAAAAATACAAATAAAACGACGAAATAAAAATAACTTGATGACGTAGACACGTGTAACAACATTTCAAAATAAGCTAATATAAAGGGAATTAAGTAAACAGAGTCTTTGTCTCCTGGTATTTTTTAACAAAGTGAAAAGAAAGTTCTTTTAAATGAAACATTTTAAATTAATCGTTTTTAATCTGACGTAATTTTTACCAAGCTATTCTTTCTCTTTTAAATAATCACGTGAAAGTACTTTTGTTAGCAATTAAACATTATTTGCGCTTTCCTAACAAAAATAGTTCAAAATATCCTCTCAAAATATTAAATAAATGTCTAGCGCAATTTCTAAATTTAAACATTTTTGCAATTTTATTTTGTGTTCATTTTATGTAATAGCTATAATGTGACGTAAAATATGACGTAATTTCTCCTAAGACTTCTAACGCATGTTAATGAATTTATTATTTTACAATATTCTTTCTCTTTTAAAATTCACGCGTATACTTTTTATGACGTAATTTTTAATAAGTTCCTGCTTTTTATATGTAATTATTTAATTCTAATTTGAAAGTTTTTTTCCTGCTTATAATAGTCACGTGTAAATAAATTTTCAATTTGAAGCAAACATTATTGCTTGCACTTTTTATACAGTTGGCAACAGTTTAAATTAGTGCAATTTTCTGAAATCTGTAAAAAATATCTCTAGAAATGCTGAAAATTTGAATTTAAAATAGAAATAAAACCTGAAAAAATGAGCCAAAATAAAAAAATTAATGCAATCTGCACTCCGGCAAATTCTAACGCATAAAATGATCTAAAAATGATTACACTGCCATGTATAGTTTTTGCTGCTATAAAACTTTTTTAGTGGAACGATTTTGTCCAACTTTAGCATTAAATATCTCTTAAAATAATTCTTCGATTTGAAAACTGTCGGCATCAGCGTGTTTATCAAACATTTCTGTATAAAACCACCGATTTTCATATTATTGTATGCATTATTTTTCTTAATATTAACGAAGAAAGACCTCCGGTGACAAAAAATTCAAAACCGGCGGCGGCGGCGGCGGCGGTGACAGCGGTAGTTACTTTTTTTTAGAATAGAGAGATATATATAAACTTTTTAGGTGGGGGTGGTTTTGGGTTCCTGGGGTCCTATAATGAAAAGTTATGAAGGAATTTTTCAAAAGTCGCACCATGGTAACGACTGCAATAGGTAGTATTTCTTACGAAATCTACCTAAAAGTAACTACCGCTGTCACCGCCGCCGCCGCCGCCGGTTTTGGTTTTTTTTGTGACCGGAGGCCTTTCTTCGTTAATATTAACAAAAATAATGCATACAAAAATATGAAAATCGGTGGTTTTATACAGAAATGTTTGATAAACACGCTGATGCAGACAGTTTTCAAATCGAAGAATTATTTTTAATTTGTGTATAAATTCCCATGGTGGACATAAAATAAAAAAAATCATGCTGTGCAATTTAATGTTAAATATACAACACGTGTAGTGTGAAAAAAAAATTAAAATCAAATTATTAATATTTTTTAACGATTTTTTTCTAAAACATTACACTGCGACGCGTCACCCGTACATTCAGGATGAGACGCCGCACTTGTGCGGTAGTTATGCCGCGCTTGTAATAAGAACAGAATCAGATTATAAATAAAAATATTTTAAAAATATATTCATATCTGGACTATAATTAACGATGTTATAACAAAATGAAACTAAATGAGTACAATGAAACGTATTAGTAGATTTAAATTAATAATTGTTGCCTTCTTTCACTATTAAAATTATCGACTTATTTTTTTTATATTAAATTTTAATTGTTATTTGAGCAACAACGTAACATCAACGTATTAGAAAGGGAAAAGAAAAAAGTAAAATTGTGTTTACATAATTTATTTGTTAACCCTTCCGGGATCAGTGGCTTTTACACAAATTTTATTCGGTTGGTACCACTTTTTAAAAAGAAGTTACCTTTACTTAAATAATCATGAAAATGTTCTAATTAAACAAAGCAAATATTACTTTTCCTTTTTACTGGTGCCAGAAACAAATTTTGTAAGCTCTTTATAAAGGTGTTTATATGCACCCATGGTCCCGAATGGGTTAAAAGACTTGTTTTTTCGACTACAATCTACAGAAAAAGTGTCGAAAAAGTACAGTCTATATGTAATTACATTTAAACACATGATGCCACGAAGCCAATTACACTTCCTCTTTTTTAGAGTAGTTTGCAAAGAACGTCTGCGTTACGCGTAATCAAATTTTTCGTTATTATCACCTTTACTTGCATCTTTCTTGCCCTTCTTACTTTTTATTTTCCCCCTTTTCTACTTTGGTTTTAGTAAGCTTGATAACATGCCTAACACTGTTAGTCTGTGCAAAAAGAAAAGGAAAAATTAATAACACTTAATCATCCCGTACAAAAGAAACTGCGGTATGTATACCGGAATAACAGTGCGGCATGTATCTCATTTTGCATGGTGCAGACGTCGGCCATCACAGTTACCTGCAATCGCTAAGGGGAATGGCGTAACCATACACACAGTACTCTATACAAACGCTACACTTAGTTTTGACTTCGAAATCATGCATGCATTTAGTAATTAGTGTCTGAAAAGTATTTAAACATAACGTGTTTAAAAGTTTGGACAGTGAAATCATGCACTTACGTCAAATTAATGATTGTACTTCTACAAGTAAACATCGAAATGGGATTCACTCTATACACTGGTTAAAATAATCTCATTGCGCCCCTATACTATGGGTTTGACGACCATCTATCGATAATTACGAGAAATACAAAGGGTGCGGCAACTGTCCCGTATGCGTCGATTCTCCCGGAGTTACCCTAACCCTAAGAAGTTTTGTTGTAGTCATTATCCGATATTCCACTAAAAACTGCAATATTAGAAAACTTTAGAGTAAAATTTCTTTAGCAGTTAAAGTTTAGCAGTTAGTTTAGTTAAAGTACATTGAAGTGCGCATCTTAATTAAGTTGATTTTGAAGCTCAAAACTGTCTATTTAAATCAGTAACAACAACATAAATTAAGAAGTAGTTTGAGCTAATTTAAAAATATTGAAATTTATTACAAATCAGAAACGATGCATTTTGAAAAAAAAAAATATTTCCTTACATGAAGAAAAATATAAGAATTTAATTTTTATCAAGCATGTTTAAAATTTTTCTCAGATTATCGAAGTCTTTAGAGCAAATCCGACCGCCACCCTTGACCTGAGGTATCAATGTGAATCGCACATGCTACACACCGGCATACACGGGCGAATTTTTTTATGTAACAGGAATAAACTATAGTTATGAATTCACTTTACTATGCAGACACTTTTTTACGTTTCATACATGTTACGCACTGGCATATGCGTACGAATGATTGTGTGTAAGCAGGAATGAATAATAGTTATGAATTCACATTATTACGCAGACACTTTTTTACGTTTATTGTTATGATTGACATTTTAATTTTTTTTATGTTTGATTAAATATTTAATTTTGGACTAAATTTGAACAATTAATACGAAAGGAAAATAAGTTTTTATTTACTTTCGTAACTATGTACCGAAATTCAACTATAAATTAATAATCTATCCATAATATATAAAAGAGTTTGTCCTGACTCGCTCATAATCAACACCAAGCTTCAACCATTGCACCTAGGACAATGAAATTTGGAAGAAATGTTCCTTACATTGTGTGGGCACCCACTAAGAAAAGATTTTTGAAAATTACCGCTTCCATCCTAAGGGGTTAAAGGGGGTGAGGAAAATTTTAGGATATTGCGCCATATCTCAGCAGCAGTTTTAGGTAGGAGCGAGAAGTTTAGTATAACAGATCTACTACAAAATTAATTAAACACGTATTTCAGCGATTTTAGAAATCCCCCCCCCCTTTAAAGGGTTAAAAGGGGTCGAAATTTTCAGGAAATATCGCCATCTCTTAGCAGCAATTTTAGGTAGGAGCGTAAAATTCAAGATAACAAACCTATTAAAAAAATAATTAAACATGTCTTCAGCCATTTAGAAATCCCCCTCCCCCAAGAAGATAAACGTGGTCGAAAGTTTCAGGCCATTTTACATATCTCAGCAGTTGGACTGTGTTGGACTGTGAAATTTAAAATATCAAAAATATAAAAAAAATAATTTAACATGCATTTTAGCGATTTTTGAAATCCCCTCTAAGGGTCTTAAAGGGACGGTCGGAAGTTTTATGTCATTTCGCCATATCTCAGCATTAGTCTTAGGTAGGAGCATAAAGTTCAGAATAACTAATCGACTAAAAAGGTAGTTAAACAATATTTCAGCTACTTTAGAAAACACTCACACCTAACCGAGTTAAATATGCAGGGGTCGATCCAGACAAAATTTGGGGCCTATTTAGGGCACTTTCACAAAAATCTATTTAATAAAATAGGCCCCTTCACAAAAATAAATTTAATAAAATGGGCCCTTCACAAAAATGAACTTAATATAAACAGGCCCCTTCACAAAATTCCTTTTATAAAATAGGCCCCTACGTAACATTCTTTTTCATAAAAACTGTTTTAAAATGTGTAATTTGCAAATGAAACGAGGTCACGAAAAACAAAAACTTTAGCAAGGAGATTTAAAGAATGTGTTTGTTCATAAATTCTTGGTTCGAATTTGAGTAACTGGATTTCAATTTTCGTTACAAAATGTTAATTTTCACAAAAATATAATAAAATTCAATAAATAACTTTTCACAAAATGGGCCCCAAGAAATAAAACCTGCATCGACCCCTGATATGGGATCGAAAGTTTTAGTCATTTCGCCTTATCTCAGCAGAAGATTTAGGAAGGAGCGTAAAATTCAGGATAAAAATCTACTGAAAAAATAGTTAAACACGTGTTTCAACGATTTTAGAGTTATTTTAGCGATTTTTTCTTTAACATCGGCTATGTACGGGATAATAGAAGATTGGACGACTATTACTGTTTTTTGATTAGATATTCTGCTTAAGACTTTTTACCAAGGATTTTTTTTTTTTTTTCATACCTTTAAATTGTTTTTGTGCTTTTCGTCTGTTAACGATAGGATTAAAATCTTTATACAAAATATAGTGAATAAACTGGTGAATTAAATTTATTATTTATGTCGCGAAATCTTTATTTACATGGTTTTACCATATTTTATTTGTTATTTTCGTATAATTTAAAATAATGTATTTTATTATACTTTCTGTTTGCAAGTAAAATGCACTTTGTGGACCCTAGGCGAAGTCCGGGCTTTATGCTTCAGAAGGCATTTATTTCCCCCCTCTCCTCCCCCAAGCGACCGTCCCCCAGGCGAAGTATAAATATATAATCTTCTTTTTAAATGTTCCGAACAATGGCCGCCCACAACACGCGACGTTCATTTAATTTTACATCCATATATACTGCGTAATATTTTGAATAGTAAATTCCCATTTTGAAGATAAAAAATATTTTGTCCTTGAATTAATGAAGATGCATTACTATCATGCAGCGTCCACTCTAATTTAACGCAAAGAAGATTTACATTATTGCGGGAGAGAGAGAATATAATTAATGAATTAATAACATTATGTTGGAGCAAATTACTACAGGTCTTGTTAATTAAGACTCCCACGCGAAATGCCATTAATAGTGCACGTTGTAGAGCTCACATTATAAATAATGGAGTAACTTTGAATAATAAGAGCAATAACTATTACAAAGCAGTTTACCGAAAAACAATTAAGAATAATTTTAAGTTTTTTTTGAAGAATATGCCTCTTTATGCTTCTATTTGCATAAATTGTATTAATGAAAATGTAGGTTGTGAGAATTTATTTTACAAATGATATGAGATAAAAGATGCCATCCAGTTATCGTTTGGAATTACGACAAATCAAAACCTAGGGGTTGAATCTAGGGCAAGACAAGGAAACTTATCGCAGATAGAAATTGGTGAAAGCATATTTTGTCTTGAAGCCTAAGACTAGTTTTTACAAAATAATAAAATAACTCTAAATGCTGTATAAAAAGTGGAATTAATAGTCTTTTTACCCGACTGCCAAGAAGGGGCATGTGTTTCACGCGTATCTGGGTATGTTTATTTCTTTATACCCTCAAAACATCCCAACGGCTGGATGGATTTTTATGAATGAGGTCTCTATTGGTTCGTTTTAGCCGCCCAATGGTTATAGGCTAGGTTTTCTTTTATAAATTCAAAATGACGGCCGTAAAATGCACCCTATTGAGTGACATGTCATTGGATAGGTCTTTCAAAATGAAGACGATGTTTCATTGACTATTTTACAGTCAGAAGCTCCATTTAAATATTACACAACATGGAAGTTGTGTAGGTAAGATCTGTAGCTTTACTGCAACTCTAAACTTCATAGACATCTATAAGCCTAATCAAAAAAGTGTTTATAGATAGGAACTAACAATTAAACACAACTTAAAAGTTATCAATACAAGAAAATAAAAAAATACGTAAGTAATATAAAAAATAGTTTCACATTGACGAGAAATAATTAATTAGTTCGCTTTTTATGCAGTCGGGTTTTTTTATTATTATTTATTTAGTTTATTTGAGTCTTTGTTGTTCATCCATCACAGATTAAAATATCGAATAATTTTAAGTTTTCGAATAACTGTAAGTTTTTCTGAAGAATATTTCTCTATACCGATTTTTTTATAAATAAATTGCTTTAATAATAATGTAGGTTGTGAAACTTTATTCAACAGATGATATGAGATAAAAGATCCCATCCAGTTACCGTTTGGAATTACGACTCAAAACCTAGGGTTAAGTCTAGGACAAATCTAGGTAACTTATAGCAGAAGGATTGTAGACATTGATGAAAGTTTATTTTGTATTGGAGCATAAGACTAGTTTTAACAAATTAATAAATTAACTGTAAATACTGTAGAAATAGTGGAATTAATAGTCTTTTTTGAGTCTTTGTTGTCCATCCATCACTAATTAAAATATCACTGTTCGAGTCAGAATCTGCCTGTATGGTGGGAACTTCCGTGTAAAATGTATATGTGTGGAAAAATTAAATGAGGTTCTTCCCCTCTATCGAACAAAAATTAACTTAATTCGGTTCACATGAGAATCTAACACTGAGAGATAACTTTGTGATATACAGTATTATATAGTGCTGCATAATATTAAATGCTAACTTATTTGCCGAAACGTCTGTTGAAGGATTTTGGGTTCTGTTGGATTTGGGGAAGTGGAATTTTGTGTTTTGTCTGTCTGTATGTCTATGTGTAAGTCTAATGTTATTTAACACATGTCTACGACAGCTATATTAGATTATCTTATAATTAGGTAGGTATGTTGTTGAGGTATCGAGAATAATCAATTTTACCATCCATTGAAAAGAAAATAGTCCGTTTGGATAATTGATTTAAGGCTGTTCTTAACTGCTTTGCTCAACACGCACAAAACGTTTTGACACATTTACAAATTCATTTTTTAGCGGAAAGATATAAAATTGGAAAGCCTGGCCATGGAAGCGATTTGGAATCGAACTGTTTTTTCCATTTTTGGATCAATAAATTACCTATTGAGTTATAAGCAATTTTGGTCAGGTGACAAAGACGATTTTCGCCCTTCACGGACTGGTTTTTCTGCTTTCTTCGGGAACTTCGGTTCAAATCGTCATCTTTGACACTATTTTCTGAAAGATCTATTGCGTTCGCAAAAAAACGGAAAAAATAGCTCGATTACATAGTTTCTGAACAACAACACCTGCTAGTTTCATGCATTTCCGAACAAAAATTAATTAAAACGTATGTCAGAAAGTTGTCCTTTTGGATTTGAGAACACCCTTAAATGCTAAACTATGGATGGTAAAATTTGCCAATGGTGGTTTTAAATTATTTCGATTGGTTTAAAATTTTGTCAGTACATTTGACGGATTTTAAATTTTGTCACTCACTTTTCCTGATTATTTTAAGCAGAATAATATTTTTCCATAAACTACTCTTATCCGATTCTTCAAAATCAAAACCAATATACTCAGATGTCTCCCAGAAATTCTACAACTATGAGAAGCCACCACTAACTCACTTTACCTCAATTCACTTTCTGTCTTTCTTTAAAAACCCTCTTCACTTTATTTCAGTTAAATAAAGATTGGCAGTTTAGTGGCATGACAAGCATTATAACTGTATCTCAGTTAAGAATGAATAGAGATGCGCAAATATTTATATTTGAGGTTATTTATATAAAGATACTATATGTTAATAGAATTTTTGCTTTGAATATTTAATAAGGGATGTTATTTTTTGCTTTAAAAAATAATTTTAAAAGTGGTGAGCATAACTCTCTGTTAAATTAAAATAAATAAATTACATTGTATAATCATAAGTTGCTAGTATGTAACAGTTCTATTTAAATTATTATATTAGAAGAATTAAGAAAAAACTTTTATGATGACCACAGCACTCTAATTTAAAATTGTAATAACGCTTATTAAAATAACTTTACATACTGCAGTATTTCTCATCAGTCTTTCAGAATCAACCAAAATTTTGGCCATGCTCCAGAATGAGTTTAAACGGAATATTAATTCAAAGTTCCGTTGTAGAAATCAATGACAGTTGTTCATTTATTATTGTTTTGAGACTTACCAATGCTTTGAATAGTTTATTAAATTTAGAAATTACATAAAAGTATTATTTTTAAATTTTTAGGTTATATCTTTGACAATTTATACAAAAAATAAGATAGTAATTTTAAAATAGTTTTTGAATTGCTTGATACAACTGCACATAATAAGCAGGAATTTATTTGTATTACTTTTGTAGCAGTAACAATTGTTCGAAACAGAGTTCAAATGGTTAAAAAGGGAGAGATATATCATTTTTATTCAAGTTAGAACTCAACTTTATGGAAGCAATAAAACTTCAGATTGCATGTTATATATTATATACTTTTTTAATTAGATAAAAGTTTTAATTTAATTTACTTTCAGTTAAGTGGCCATAGTTATTCACCAGTACTACTAAAATAGCATATTTGCGTGGCATGCAAAGTACTTTGAAACTTAATGAAAGTGTTTAAAGTTCTTCTCTACCGGAAAACATAGCAGTTGTTGTTGGGCATGATAGTTGTATATTTATTACAGCATTATTCAAGCACTTACAAGTTTATTCATCCATTTAAACCTGTAGACTCTATCGTTGAATTTTTTTTTATTTATAAAAGGACTATTAATTAGTAGGGTGGTTTTTTTAATCATTTTAATATTTTTAAATGTAGTTACATGTGATGGTCTTGGATTTACTGTTAAGATTAAACATATGGTAATTCTAAACGTAGAAGGGTTTATATATCTATATTTATATATAAACATACGAAATTCATTTCATAATGAGTTATAATTTTTATTTTTATTCCCTTAAATGTCAATAAATCCTATTAAAATAACTTTACATGCTGCATTGTTACGTATTACAATACAAAATTTTGTTCACGTTCAGCTTGAACAGGATATTAATTAACTTCTTTCAACTAATAGCATTAGATGAAACGATTTAATTCAGCTTACTTCCATTTATTTTACCATTAATAAGCACTAAGCATATCTGTATGCATAATACTATATGTTTTGAAACAATGAAATAATTTAAAGTTTCGTTTTCCAGGAATTCATGACAATTGTTCGTATTAGTTTTATAGTGATTTCAGCATTAGCCAGTTTTGTAGAAAGACTTAATAGTTTTATAAATCTGGAAATGAAGGGAAAGCATTCATTTAAACTGTTTAGTTCTGTCATCGGCATTAGTTCTATTTACAGAAAGAATAATAATTACATAATTTAAAAAATATTTGAAATAAAAGGATTTTAAGTTCCGTTGTGCAGAGAACAGCGATACTTGTACGTGATAGTTGCTTATTGATTTCAGTTACACATAATTTCTACAAAATACACGATTGTTTATTATTATTATTATTTCTACAAAGGGAGAAATATTAATTTAAACGTTTAGGTTTTGTCACATACATTGCTTTTATTTATAGAAAGAATAATAGTTAGTTTAAAATACTTTTAAAATTATTCAAATGTAACTTCGTATGATATTCTTGAAAGTAAATAAAACTAAAACTGAATTTTTGTACTCAAAGTATTTTAAATTTTGAATCAATGAACGGATTTTAAAGTTTCATTGTGCAAATGTCCATGACAATTGTTCAATTTACACTAATCGTATATTCGTTTCATTATTAATGATGATTTGCATAAAGACTTCACAATTTGAAATAGATACAAAATGTTCATTTAAACTTTTAAGTTTAATCTCCTACATTCAAGGAGTTTGTCTATTTTTTAAATGCGAACAGATATATTTAAATGTGTGATACCTTTGAATTTATTATTATAAATTTTAAAAATATAATTATAAATTTATTAGAATTTATAGCAGGAAATCTTTGTGTGAAAAAGAAAGAGCAAAATTGCGTGTGTGAGAGAGAGGCATAGAGAGAAAAGAGGGTTTTTTTTCACTTTTTAATTAGGAAGGGTGGAGGGTTCTGTTTTTAACCATTTGGAAAAATGGTTATTGTCCTCGTCAGGATAGAAAATCAAAAGCATATCTGAGGCTTTTTATTGGTTGAAGCCGCATTTTATTCGTTTTCTGATTGGTCTATACAGTAATATGTATTCCCCTTTACTTTCAACAGAGACGGATACTTCTGTTGCCACTATGATAAAAAAGTAATAAAAACTACAAAAAAATTAATAACTCAGAAACAAATTGAGATACAGCTTTCAAACAAATTGCATTTAAAAGTAAATTTTTTTCTCAATACGACAGTGTAAAAAGTAATAGTGTGGGATGTTTAGAAGTTTAAGAATGAAATTTCATTTAAAATGGGTCGTCAGATTTCTACGATGGAAAAGCCTTTTCCCAAACAGCCAATGAAATGCTTAGATAATACGCAAGTTTCAGGAAATCTGACGAGTCGCAGGCGATTTTTGTCGCTTGCAATTTTTACGTGTAATAACACTGTTAATGTTTAATTTATGGCGTACGTAAAGTATGATCAACTCCGTGCGATTTTTTATGTCTTAAATTTTAGTCTTTGAAAAAATCATTTTCCAAATGGTCGTTGTAATTTGTTAAATTGCATTTTTTTTTTTTTTTTTTTTTTCGTAGTCTCTAACACGCGCATTGCCCCAATTCTAACACTTCCAAATGTGGGAGTGCCTTCGAGACAGAAATAATTCTCATAATTATGACTGTAGACATTCAATCAGTGTTGTGCAAACTCCCTAAACAATGGAATTAATTCAAATTAAAATTCATCTTCTGAAAAAAGTTAAGTTTGCCTCAAAACTCAAAATTTATGAAACAAATCCGATAAATTTAAACTCAACTGAAAAAAAAAGGGAAACTCACTATGGATTCTTTTTCTAAGACGAATAATATAAAGAGATAAAAAAATAAAATAAAATAAAATAAATAAATGCAATTTAACAAATTATAACGACCATTTGGAAAATGATTTTTTTCAAACACTAAAATTTAAGACATAAAAAATTGCACGGAGTTGATCATACATTACGTACGCCATGGATTACATTTTTCGGTACTATAAATTTTTAAACTTCTACGGAGCTGGTCATACATTACGTACGCCATGGATTAAACATTAATATTCCTGGACCAATTTTAAATGAAATTTCATTCTTAAACTTCTAAACATCCCACAATATTACTTTTTACACCGTCGTATAGACAAAAAAAAATTTTACTTTTAAATGCAATTTGTTTGAAAGCTGTATCTCAATTTGTTTCTGAGTTATTATTTTTTTTCTTGTGATGATTATTATTTTTTTTCTTTCTTATCATGAGAAAAAAGGTAAAAATTATTTTGCTTAAAATTATGAACTAATTTATAGTGATTTCAAAATTTCTTTAATTAATTTAATTAAAGAGATTTAAAATATAGACGAATATAGCTAATAGAACAAGATTTAAAATACTCAGGTGTAACTTAAATATTGTAATTAAAATAATTAATTTATGTCATTTAATCTTAAATTCTTAAATTGCTTGAGTGATGCTTTCAGATCCCAAATGAAATTTCTAAACTCACAAACATTCTAATAAGAAATAAAAAACAATGCCTGAGATTCATCCGTATTATCAGTTTGCGGCAGTGAGACCGTACCATACTCAAAAATAGTGCTAATTTAAGTAGACAAAAATAAATTAATAAGTCCTTCACAACAGGCGCCTATTGCGCCATAAAGTAACGTATATCCCTTAACACCATGTCTGCCAACTAAATTTTGATGAAAATGACAAGGATTCAGAAGATTTTGAAAGAAAAATCATAAGAAATCGGAAGATTTTTTCAAATTTCTGTATTTTTTTTTTTAGTAAGGATCCAAAACGAGCAGAAGAATAATAAAAGGAACGAATTTAAAACAGAAGCTAGAGTAAAATAAAATATCCCTAATTTACAATCAGACAATGCATATTATTGTGATAAAAAAAATAATTTGAACAAATGAAAAGAATTATTACAAAAAAATTATAACATTGATAGTAGATTTTTTACTTTTCATAAAAAGACATTTTAAATGTCTGCTTACATTTGTTTTTGTTAAACAAATGTAAGTAATAAATAAATATAAGTTAAACAAATGTAAGTACAGTAAAGCCCCGATTATCCGCGAGCGGATGATCCGCGGTGTGGTTTATCCGCGAAGCGATTTTTTTTTTTTTTTTTTTTTTTTTAAGCCAACAGCAAGGAAAATAGAATAAGCCGTACTAATAAATATAAACAGAAAAATTCATGTATTCGAAAACAATAGTAGAATATTTCTAGATTCGGTTGCCATGTTTAAAATATAAGATATAAAATCTTGATGTATTTTCTTGATTTTATTAACATAAACGTAAACACAGCAATTAAAATATTTAAAATTAAATAAGACTATTATGATAAATTCCAGAGAAGCATATCAAGAATAGCTTCATTTTTGAGATAGAAAAGGTGTTTCCAAAGCAAGAAGCAAATACAAGTGACTGATTTTTTTTTTTAAAAGCTGTAACTCGACAGTTTTGGAACAGTATGTATAGCATTGTTTTTTTGTTTACTGTTATTTATTTTAGTGATTTAGACGTAAAGCAAAGATTTCTGCTGTGTTGTGCATATGTATGTATTTTAAACGTTTTATTATGCGTTTGTACACTAAGACATAATTTTTATGTTGAATTTTCTTTTTTTCATGCTTGCGCCCCATTTTCTGTTTTTTTCGGGTTATCCGCGATTTTTGTTATCCGCGGTGTCCTTGCCACCCAATTCCGCGGATAATCGGGGCTGTACTGTAAATGTAACAAATGGCCAGTAAAATATTTTGTAAACTTTTTGTCATCATAAACAAGCAAAACTGAGCAAAAATATTTAGATTTTTCAAAATATTAAAAACAAGATAAGGTGATTAAAATTCGTATAAAGCACAAATGAAACATATTAAAATTACTTTTAGATGCATATATATAATATAAAAACATTTAATATACATTAAAATACCTTAAAAATACATTACAAATCAAATTAACATCGCAAAACGTTTTCGGCCAAGTTCACACGGCCATTGTCAGTGGTTATTTTAATGTTATTATTTCTCTTTACGCTTATTCGTCAAGGAGAGACCATTCTAATTTAACCCGGCAGGGCAAGCGCGGGCTGTTTTGACACCACATGCCCGAAATTATTTGTCTGCTGTTGGTGAGTGTGCTTTTAATTTATTGTTTGTTATTTTTTAAAATTAACGATAATTTAACTTTGCAATAGAGTCAAAACACTGTGCTTTGCATTACTAAACAATAAACTTAACAATGCATTACTAAAATATAATATTATTTTAATAGCTAAACCTCCAACAAAATTAAAAGAATTGATTCACAGTAAAATTGATCCGATTGCCGATTATGAAAAAGCAGGAGTTTACATCATCCTATTCAGCACAGAACAGCATAAGAGTTTATTTTATATTGGTATGACATCTCGAAAATTTAAGGAAAGATTAGAGCACATTTCTGACATCAAGTTTAACAAACCCAATACAGCTTTATCCAGATTACATCAAAAAGAAAATATTAAGATAAACTTCGAAAAAGCTATAATGATCATTTCAACGTCTAAACCATTACTCGTCAATAATCCGTGAATCCATTGAAATTTTACTTAGAAGTGATAATGTTTGTAACGATGTCCTTCCCTATAATATTCACACAATTTGGTACAATATTCTAAATATTTCAAGACCTCCTGATAATATGAACTGATCTTTTCACCCCTCTGCAGAGAAATGGACTGAACTCCGCTTGCGCATGCGTACTATTTTTGTTTTTGTTTTTAAAATGTATTTCTATTTCAGTCAATCATCTTTTTTCCCTGTGAAAATGATCGCGTGTGTGTTCGAAAGGTCTCAGGGTTGCATTAAATAATATTTTTATATGTTTGTGTCACCTTTCAAGTAGTTATGTATTATAAAGTTTATTTAACTTTTCAGTTATCATTTTTCACGAGAAAGAGTATAATTATCATGAATTTCGCTATCAGACAGAATTATAAAGTTTTTTTTTCCGTATTTATGCCATTTAATATGTTTGGGGTGCAGGCTCGGACTGGCCCGCCGGCCCATCGGCCCGAGGGCCGATGCGCCCTCGTCCAGGGAAAACTTTGCTTCTGTAAGTGCTTAAGTCACTCCAGTATTTTCTCCCTCGTTGTATACATGCATTCTGACTAGTTGACTAATTTTCGAAAACTGGTTTAGGGAATAATCATCAGTCAACAGACAGGCAGTACAAGAGAGGTAATTTTTATTATGACAAAGAAATTAAAGATGCATTGAAACAATTTCAGGATCGGAAACCAAAGTAGGCATCTTTGCATGCCATTGAGAGAAAAAAGCATGCATCCAGGGAAAACTTTCGTAGCCATACTGCGCTCTGGGCTGGATTTTATTTTTTTTATTATTGCTTCTTTGAATGATATCTTTTAAATTTTAACCAAATATTTTGCATATTTTCAGTTTTTTAGCTTTTAGTACCTTGCTCCTCCCTTTTCCTTTAAAGCCGACCTAAATGCACCTATAATTAAAATTGTGCTTTATGAAAATAAATTGAGAAAAGAAAGAGATAAATATCAGAAGGCAAAAAACTTTTTGCGGGGATTTTGTTGTTGATTGGAAAACATGATCTTATTTTTCGGGGGATACAAACTTGATGACACTTCTGGATTACAGTCCTGCAAACTGTGGAATCCAACGGCCAGCGTCTTCTGTTATTCACAAAATCTGCAACATAATTTTCGGTTAGTAATCTTTATTTTATTTAATGACAGCCTTTTCGTGGATAAATAACTATTAGGAAATTCTAGCATGTATTTTAAATAGAAAAAAAAGTTTAATTTAATCCTTGAAAAATCTATTTTTAAATAAAGCGAAGATTATATTGAGAAGTGTTAGTCTTTTAATTAAAAAAACTCTGGACGCAGGATTCTGCAACTTCCATAAATATAATCCCTGGGGCATTTCTCTCGAAATTTAAATATTTCCCTTCATCTCTAATTATGATAGGAATTTTGAAAATCATGGGAAGAGTGTGCTGAGAAGAGTAAATTTAGTAAATTATTATAGTGATTTTAGACTAATAAAGCGAATTTTTTGGTGCACTTTTTTTGTAGAAAGCTTTTAATTGTAAAATATCGATTCAGCAGTTTATGGATACATAAAGTCATTTTTTAAGGATAGAAAATGCCTCTTCCTATAAAATACCTGACTAGCAAAAGTAATTGCTTTCAGATTGTAACGAAAATTGAATTTATCTCATTATCAACTGACTGATAACTAATTCTTATTACGGTAAAGAAATATACTTAAAAAAGTTGAAGCTCTTAGAAGCACCGTATCAACTCTATTTGGCGCCTAGTGCAAAAAAGCTTCTTAGTTTATCTACCAACTTTTTGTGCATCAGGAGTGATAAGCGTAATAAAAGTGGTTATCCCTTATTAATTCCGTTAAAAACAATAATAAAAAAAAATCTCTAGGATCCAATAGACTGGGAATAATGTCTACTAATTATTTTTATGTATAAATGATGTTTCCGAAGTCATCTATATTTTAAAAAAATGTATCAACTTTGAATTTTCATACAATAACACCCATTTTTGATATCTTATTCAAGTTTCTTGTGTCCAAACAACTAGGACATGGCATTGTCTATCCAAATTATCTTAAATCTTGATAGAGTTAGAACAGTGAAATGATGAGGATGTTAAATTTGAGAAACATTAATTTGCATCTTCCTATAAAAGTCATCGGATTAGTTTTTTTTTTTTTAATTAATTTTTTAAAGAGATACATTGAATAGACCCAAACATATTACATACTTTTTTCGCTATTCAAAAACATTTTTTTTATAATTAAAACTATTAAAAAATTATGAATTATGACCTACATTATCTTTTGAATACAACAAACGACAATCGTTAAAAACGCCTTTGTATACGTTTACAGCTCATTTGAATAATTATTTTTTGAGAGACAGAGAAACTGTGCCTTTCCATTTTTTTATCGAAAGATCCACAGAAAAAAAAAATGGTAAGAGGTGTACCAGAAACACTTTGTAGGCTTTTCTTTAATGTTTCTTTATGTTTATTATAAATTTCAAATTACTCTAAAATTTCACTTGTGATTAATAGTTTTATATGTTTTTCAGAACATTTTCTTTTAAGATTTTCATTTTATTTTCCGAAATTTATGGATAAATTTCTAACACTGTATGTTTTATAACTGTATTAAGATTTAAGAAAAGCATCTAAACTATATATCTCTTTCTTGTCTGGCAAGGAATTTAAATTAGGGTGTCAAAAATTGATGTTACCATTTGAAAAATCAACGTTCATGCATTTTTTAATATATAGACAACCGCCAAAGCAAAATTTATGAATAGCATTGAATAGTCGATATTATTACCAATCTATTGGTACCTGTGTCTTTTTTATACGGTCATTTGCAGGAGAATTGGGAGGAAGTGATAACTTTTTTCCTCATGATTCTTATAAGGTATCTATTCTATTCATAAAAGAATAAAATAAGAAAGCGACAGCTTTGATATTAGTCATATACTACAAGCTAATCTGTGTTCAACTTGAGGTATTACATGATTTGTTTTAGAAAATTGCGTAACATTCTGAAGATTTTATAGAACTTTAAACATGCACGGGGAATATAGCGATGCCTTCTATTTAGACACAGAGATATAATATTAAGCATAGCTGCCAACTCTTACGCTTTTTTGTACCACAAAAATTTAATAGTAAGTTTTTGCCGATTAAATAGGGCAAAAATTTTTAATGATTTTTTTGTGATTCAAAAAAGCGTAAGATGTTGGCAGCTATGAGCCATTTTCCTATTTGGTTCTATGCGAATGTTTTAAACCTTGTCAAGCAATAGCAAAGATACAACGCAAGCAAGTAAAATTGACATGAGTTCGTTATATATTTTTGCGCCCTCTGAAAATCCAAGGTCTGCGCCCTTTTCCCTGGCCCAGTCCGACCCTGTTGGGGTGTGCTGACACCCCATGCCCGTTCTCATGTTACGTTTCACGGTGCGCGTTCTGCCAGGTTAAGGGTATTGTGGAAGATAAGTTGAGAGGAAAAGGTATTCAAATTTTTAACAATACAAGCTTTCATCTACTATGTAGCAATTCTTTCCAGACTCCATATGACAATGCATCGCTACATACTTTATCTTTATTTGAAATTATTTCAATGGATTTCTTTATAATTGCTTCCTGGCAATTACTTGTACGATCTATTATAAAGATTTTTATAAAATAAAATAAAAATAAGATAAAGTAAATTGCAACATTCGACAGATTTGCTATAAAAAAGTAATTAAACAGATTGAAAGATTTTTTTCTCTATTTCACTATTCATATAAAATATGAAAGCAAGTAAACTTTGTTTAAATCTGAAAAAAGGAAATAGAATACTTTTCTTCTCCTTTCAGAAAATTAATGGAAATTCCCTTTTTTTTAGTAACTGATAAACTGCTTTCCTGATAATAAATGCAGTACCAATTTGTTCTTCATTATTTAAATTATAGCTGGAATTGCTGTTAAATGGATGATCAATTAAGCTTTGAAAATTTAAACAATTTCAAGTTCAGCAACAACTTTTCTTTTTTATTTTACTAAGAAAAAAGCTTATTAATGGTTAACATTGGATCCCTTGAAAGTATGTGAGAGACAGCTATCTTGTTACGCAAGCTTATCAATTTCCTGAACTTCAACACCATATAATTCTCTTTTTTTTTATTTACCACAATTTTTTTTTAAATACACGGTAGAAATTGCTTTTTATGCTACTAAATTCAACCGATGACATGTACAGTCACAAAAAAAAAAAAAAAAAAAAAAAAAAAAAATTGTTTCTGGTATTTCTTAAACTATTTCACCATTTTCTCGAGTATTAAGGGTGTATTCCGATCCAAACTGCTTATTTTCCGATTCATTTTAAATTCATTTTTGCTCTCAAACGTATCAAACTGGGAAATTATCTTATTTAGAAACTATATAATGTGCCGTGCTTCTTAATTTTTTGATAAATGCAGAAAATACTGTAAAAAACGCTGTCAAAGTTGGCGTTTTGAACCGAATTTTCCGAAGTGGGCGATCTGGGAATGAAAAAAATGGTCATACTGAGAAAATAATTGTTTAAAAATCAAATTCTAATTAATTGAGCTGAAAATGAAATCACACGGCATGTTAAACATGTCTTCAGAAATCACCCCAGCAAGTTTCATGTTTTTACTTTTAAAAATGAGTCTGAAAATGTCTCAGAAAATTTCGAGCTGTTGAGGGTGGAAAAATATTTTTTCGAATACACCCTTAAATCCGTGAAAATTTTCACATTGCTAAGCGTAAACCAACAGAGAGAAAATGTCTAAGCCGGGAATCGAACTCGGATCCTTGGCATAACGCACCAATGCTCTAAGCTACGAGGACAATGCCCAGCCTGACATCTCTCACTCTAAATGTCGGTAAAGCTGCAACCGCGGCACAATCTGGAGAAGCCTTCATGAACACGCAACCCTGCGGCAAACATCAAACGAAATAAAACCCAGCATAGGTGAACACATATAAGTATAATTAATTTTCAGCAGTGAAATTTCGCCCAAAATCATTGAATATTAAATACGTGAAATTTTGTACATTGCTAACTAAGCATAAACCAACTGAGTGAAAATGTCCAAACCGGGAATCGAACCCGGATTCTTGGAATAATGCTCCAATCATTAAGCTACGAGGACTATTCAAAAAAAAATTTCACGTATTTAATATTCAATAATTTCGTGTGTAATTTCGCTGCTGAAAATTAATTACCACTTTCTGGTTTAAAAAAGAAGAAGTAAACAAAAACCGAAGACTTCATCTTCTCAGCCGAAAAGCAGAAGATAGAATTAAAATTAAGGAGAATTCTGAGAAAATCTGACTAGTTGGCAGATGTGCTTAGCACCATTCTCAAAATTCGTGACAATTGGTCAATGCTTGCGAAAGTTGGAGTCTATAAAAGTGAAAAGTGACATGAAAACAGACAGATACACAAACGTCAAACATATCATTTTTAGATCCTAGTGAAGCCACCAGCAAAACAAAAAACAAAACCTTTTCAAAAAAGGAAATGAAAATTGGACAACGCATCATGAATTAAGCGTGGTCTACGTAGAAAAAAAAAAATGCGCAAAGAAATTGCATAACTTTCTTCGTTAAAAATCCTTTAAAAATGAAACACCTTATTATTACTTTTTAATTTAAATCTTATAGCATGGCATTTCACATTGTAACACTGTCAACGCCCAAAATCTGGAATACTGCCACAATGCTGGAATTCCTTTTAGTATTTCATGAAGATTAATTACTCTCTCCCGAAAAACTATTCGAAGCAGAAACATTTTATTAACAGTGAGCTAGCTTCACACGCACTTTTTGCATAAAACTATAACCATGAATGCGAATGTGTTTTTAAAAGCTACGCTTTCAGTAATGCATTTGCGTACATTTTAGCATTATTAATTTACTGCATTTGTTTATGTCCAGGGGGCTAAAAAAGTAATTTCTCAGCCTAGAGATTAGTTTAAGAAGTTTAAAGTTTCATCTTCCTAATTACTTCAAAGAAGTTAAAAGCCATTTCAACAGATTCAGCTACCGTGAAAATTAAAATAATTTTCATTTTGTGATAGTAAAGTCATTTCCAATTTAAAAACTGCAACGAACGTTGTTTTCTTATTTCACGAGTTTTACAACAAAGATGTGATAAACATTTCATAAGGCTTTGTAATCAAAATAAATTTAAATTTGGTGTTATTCTTTCTACCGAAAAATATCTCGCAATTTTTCCCTTCACCTTTTATTCAAAGCCCTAATTATTAACAACAGAGGTTTAAATATACTTTTTGTGTAAAAAATATTATGTGCTTAAAATTTCATTTTTAAAGGGGAATTTTTATATTATCTTCTTGGATGTCTCAAATCTCGTTTTAGATTGTTTTGAATCATTTTTTTAAAATCGTTCAATTTTCTAAACTGTCAACTACTTAAAAAATTACTCTAAAATGTGATCCTGAACTTAAATTTTTTTAAATAAAATTAAATCGGTAAACGAGTGCCATGTCATGTTCAATTATACGTATTCATACTTACTTAGAAAAATCCTTGCCGATAAATGTAATACAAGCTCTTATTTTTACTTTCTTCTATCTTTATAAGAAACCGGTATTGGATCCGTGAAATTTTTCGACTTCCAGTTTTCGACCGATTTTTATGTTTTAGGATGCGATTTGACTGTTTTTAGAAAATGTCTGTCTGTGACTTGACTCTGTGAGTCTGTCTCCCTGTATGTGACACAAAATTTTGTGGGCCCTCTATTTCAAGAACTAAATTACGGAATTTAATAAAAATTTATATTCAGTTAGATCTTGACAGAAGTTGGCGCTTATTAGGTTTTGGTGTTAATCACACAATAGGTGCCGCTGCTATGCTACATTTTTCACGATTTCCGCAATAGCTCTATCTCAAGAACTAATACGCGAATTTCCCTCCAACTCAGATTCAGTTAGATGTTGACATAAGTTGTTGCTGATTAGATTTTGGTGTAAATCACCCAGCAGGTGGCGCTGCTACGCTACATTTTGCTGGATTTACCTGATTTAGCTATAATATCTCAAGAACTAATGCACCGAATTTCATATCTTTAGACTCTTCATGATTTTAGCACTGTGATAGTGAATTTTGAAGTATTATAACGTGTATGAGATAGAACAAAGTTTTGGGCTTGGCACATCTGACTATTTCATATTTCATCAGAAATTGTTTAATAAATGTATGCATGTAGGATACGTGAATACTGAAACATCTTGAATACTGAAAGTTGCACATTTCAAGCTTAACTAAATATATCTTCTGGCTGAAATATTGAATAGGCCGTGACGCAATGCGGTTAAGTCACTGGCTACAAGATACGAGATGGCGAATTCTAATCTTTTTTCAAGCTTGTATAGTCATAATAATGAGCTGGATTAGTAAGCCCCTTAAATTAAGACCCCCAGTCTACATATCACGTGCAAAAGATGACCATAGCGGCACAAACCAAACATATATGATTTTGTGTGCCTCGTTTTATTTACTTTTTTTACGTACATAAAACAAATAGATTTTGTATATATTTATAAATGCTACTTAAATACTCGGAGCAGTTTTAATCCGATAACATACTCAAAAACAAATATACTTTGCAAATTTCTAATTGTAAGCCCAGTAGCGTTGTGGTCAGCATGCTGTCTGCCACGCTACCCGTCGCGAGTTCGACTCCCGGCTTAATCAAACCTTTCTTCCCTTCATGGCAACGCCCACTATATAAGGGAGAAAGCCTTGCCACGCGTCACGAAAATGCCACACCAAGCAGGGAAAACAAAGAAAGAAATTCGAACAACTCATGTTTCGTTTTCTTTGGCTCGTGGAATTATTAACTAATATTAGAAAATAAGAATTTACAATTCCACTAGCCAACGAAATCGAAACATGCAAGTTGTTTGAATTTTTTTCGTTGTTGTTTTTGGCTGCTTTATGTGGCGTTTCCGTGACGCGAGTCAAGGCTTTCTGCCTTATCTATGGGGCGTTGTTCAGGTTCGATAAAATATGCTACCAATCTTGCTTGGGAACTAAACACCGAGGGTCTGGCGTTAGGCTGATCACCTGGCCAGGATATATGTTGTATAGTACCTCGGGATACAGGGTCAAGTAAACATGATTGGGCGCTGTAGGCCCTCATCCTTCATGGATTGTATAGCCACAGATTTAGTTTTTTTAGCTGTCCCTAATTGTTCGCTTTTAAAAGATAGTCCTTTTTTATGATATTTTTATCCATTTCTCCGCCATCTGCTTGTCCCCCGTAACCAATATCACTTATTCATCTCTCCAAAGTAAATAAAAAGTCTTAATTAAATAATTAACTACTAATCGAAACCAGAAATCGAAATTGAAAAGGAATTTTCTTTTTCATTATTGCAGTTTTAAGAATTTTTCATGCAGTCAGATATATAATCAAACTAATGTAATTTTTATGCGATCTTATAAAAATTAAAATGATATGAATGAAAAGCACACACTGTTAAAAATCTGCATCAAACTATCTAGTCATTCAACCGTTTTCATAGAAAACGGTCACATGACAGTTATTTATCTCTATTCTGAGAACGCTTCATAATATGATCAAGTAGCGTTATCTATAAACAAGAAAGCAAAAATCTTGCGTCAAGCATATATTATGTATAGCATATATTACTTTCCAATACATTCAGAATAATGTAACAAAACTTCACCGCTTAATAAGTTGACGTATGACGTCTAATTGAACCATTTGGAAACGTATAAACATTTGAAAACCAAATTTCAGCAATTGCCATCTACACTCGTAAAATTATCCTAATTCTTTGAAAATCCCTGTATATGATAGATAGATTTGTATCTATAAGATACATGCATGCAAAAATTTAATTCAGTTAGGAAATACATACACTGTTAAAAATTTGCAGCATTCTGGTAATTCATTTGACCGTTTTTTCCGAAAACGGTCACACAACCGTAATTTTAACACTATTCTGACCATATTATTGGCCATTTTATGGCCAGGATATAGTTAAATTATGGTTATGAAACCGTTTTTTTCAAAAAACCGTCGAATGACCTGCCAGAATGCTGCAAAATTTTTAACAGTGTACCATAGTTGACAATTCACCTTCAGGAATTTCCGCTAATAAGGAAAATGGACCGTGAATTCTTTTGTGCAGTTCTGTATACGAGCTATAGAATTTATACACAACGAGTAACATGCTAAAAGTCAGTTAAATTTAAAAGTGCTTACTGAAATTGAAAACGCACTTCCGATAATTATTGCTCAAAGACAATACTGTAATCGATTTCTTTTGTGTGTCCCTGTAAATGAACGATAAATGCTATGAATACCCTATTCTATAGTAATAATCTTGTAGTGAAATTCGGTGATTTATATCAATTTAAATACATTTAAAATAGCGTAATGTCATTAAAATACACTGCAAACGATTTTTCCCCATTGACCATAATGTAACGGAATTCTTTTGAGCGCCCGCGTAAATGAACTATTAATGGTACACACTTCATATTCAATACTGAACTTGCCATGGTAAACATCATTAATATATATCAATTTCATGAAAATCCGAATTATTTACGCGAGTTAGAGTGTGGACAGACGGACAGACAAACCGAATTCATAAACACGTTTCAACTATGTTGTAAAGTGTTAAAAATGTTGAATGACTGGATAGTGTGTTGAAGACGTTCAACAGTTTATAAACAAACTATCAAACTTATAAAAAGAATTTTTCTTGACTGCAATCTTATTTTTTTTTAATGTAGACTTAAGTAAAGCCTCATATTATACTAATTTTTAAAAGTCTTAAAATTCTTTAAATAACTTAATTTAATTGCAGGCTCATTAAAAATGCATTTTTTACATTTGATAATTTTTTTTAAATAACCTTTTCAATAGTAAAAGAAAGCTACTTGGATTAATGTAATCAATATTCATTCAAAACTGAATAAAAAAAAAACATGATAATCAAACCAACTTTCAAAATACAAATTTTTCTTCTTTCTCATGAAAGAAGATATTTTCGTTTATTTTACATTATTTCAGGTAGAATATTTCAAAAAAACTATACCAATTTCTCCCACTAAAAGATGCATACCTTTTATTATTATATTTTTAAACTTAAATCTCAGAATAGTCTAACTAACGTCATCTCAACACTGACAACGCCCAAACTCTGGATAGTTGCCACATTTCTCCTCAGCTTAGTGTCTAAAGAAAATTAATAACCCTCTACAGGAAAACTATTCCAATCAGAAAAGATTTATAAACAGTGAGTAAGATTCACACACATTATTATTTATCCTAAAACTAAAATTGTTAATACAAATTTGCTTTCAACCCTTAAATGCCGGGTGTTGCTTTTCGGCAACATACCCAATTTAGTCTTCTAAAATACTATTAGAATAATTTTAAAGCTATAATGTCTAATGTTGCCAATAAAATACATTCTGAAAATATTATTAAATCGATTTTCAACACGTAGATGGCAACACTTGTGCTGTTTAAGAATAAAGATAGATTTATTTTTTCAATTGTAGTTACATGTTCTTTTTGTTTTGTTTGGAAGCTTGCGAAATACCCTATTTTGGTCTGTAGTGAGCAAGTAAAATTTATTTCTTATCATAGTTCCTAAAATTCTTGTGTGTTTAATATAATAGAATTTTATGGAGGAAAATTATTTTTGCAATTAAAGACCAGTATTGCCGATTAGTAACAAACAGTTTTTTAGCCGTAAACCATACTTAAAACAAAATATGATTTTTTTAAGTATTTTTCCCATGTTTTATTTAAAAAATGAAAGCCGAAAAACATTATTAAAAAGATTTTTGAAAAATCAGGAATTTAAGGGTTAAAAGCCGCGCTTTTAGTGCTTTAGTGCATCATATAAGGTTATTGATGCGCGCATAAGTGTGCACCGATGAGGAATTAATTTTAAAAACTTAACTAGATTACTATATTTCACTATTTGGTTTCCTTCAAAATTCTAGCTATAAGGCAATTAAAAGCAAACAGAATGTATTTGTATATTCAAGTGATTATAAACTAAACATAATAGTAAACTTCAATGTTATGAGTTCAGTGGTAAAGGTTTGATAAACATTAAAATTAAAATATTTTAAAACACCTGTAAGCTAAAATTTTGCAATACTTTTTTATTAATTACTAACATTTAGATATCACAAAAATGTACCTATATTTGTAGCTTAAAAACAATAAAGGTTTACTCGTATATAATTCAATTTTTAAATGTTGAAAAGCATAAAAACTCAAAATTTTCGTTTTTGAAAATTTACTATTGGTATACAATTGGTATAAATAATAATAATAAAATATTAATAAATAAAAGCAGGAGCGGAAAAAGTTGTTATGTAACCATAATTAAATTTTGATTGAGAGTTTCGCATTATAAATTTTGATGCTTCATTTTCTTTCTTTTTCTATTTTACTTCTTTTTAACACTTTCCAACATAGATGAAAAGTGCATTTTCCAACATTGTTGAAAAGTGTTTATGAATTCGGTTTGTCTGTCTATTTGTCCGTGCTCTAACTCTCGTAAATACAGGGTGTCCCAATAGTAATGGGACAAACTTTAAGGGGAGGTAGGGGACATCACAAGGATCCAGATTTGCCTAGCAATCCAGGGTCGGAAACGCTTTCCTGGCGCTGTTGTGGCGACACAAAACACAAGAAAGACAGGATACGAATAAGAGGAGAAAACATGTTTATTATCCTTAGTACATCAAAAAACTAAGAAGAAAGAACATTAAAGGGACAACGATCGTCATCAAAGTAGGTGTTCGAAATTAAGAACCCGGACCGTGATGCATGGCAGCGCATCTCCGGCGTATGGAAGATCTAATGTTCTCGAAAATACTGGGAGTGCCCCGGACTTCCCCAGCAGCTGCCACGATGCATGCAACAAGTTCCTCAACACTTTCCAGCATTGTCCCGGCATTTTTGCTGTACTAAGAATAATAAACATGTTTTCTCTCCCTGTTCGTATCCTTTCTTTCTTGTGTTTTGTGTCGTCACTACCGCAACAGGAAATCGTTTCCGACCCCGGGTTGCTATGCAAATCTGAATCCTTGTGATGTCCCCTACCTTCCGTGGCATGTTCGGTATTGAAATTGAACTATGTAACATTTTCGGTTCATTTACAGGGCCCCTCAAGCAAAGTCCGTCACATTACGACCTATGAGGAAAAATCGTTTGCCGTGTATGTTAATGATATTATAGTATTTTAAACATATTGAAATTGATATGCATCT
Source organism: Maratus speciosus (assembly GCA_963932465.1). Classification (NCBI taxonomy): domain Eukaryota; kingdom Metazoa; phylum Arthropoda; class Arachnida; order Araneae; family Salticidae; genus Maratus; species Maratus speciosus. The sequence continues at coordinate 211,108,459 of OZ010788.1, read as the reverse complement.
CTGAGGTGTACTACAAGGTTCTTAGTGTAGAATATGGAGTGCGTAGAAGCTACCGATTATTTACAGGGCACACAAAAGAATTTGGCTATAGAAGAAAATGAGCAATAATTGAACTATTGAAGCATACGAATAATAATTGCTGGAAATGTGTTTTCAATTGTGGTATGCATTTTTAAATTTATCTGTTTTTTAACTATTACTTAGTGTGTATAAATTCTATAGATCATATACTGGGTCGCACAAAAGTTCTCAACAACACCCGTTTATTGACAGAAATTGCTGAGTGGAAAATTTTAACTGTGCTATGCTTTTAACTGAACTAATTTTTAGCATACTATGAAATATGCACACATGTATGTAGATCATATACAGGGCTGCAAAAAAACCGTATATTTTAACAACTATTCATGGTAATGGAAGAAATCGGATTTTCATATGCGTTAGGCGTTTTCCAAATTGTTCATTTAGGCGTCATGTTTCACCTTAGTAAACTGTGAATTTTTTTATAGTATTCTGAATGTGTTGGAAAGTGTTTCATTATCTATGCTGTACGTATGATTTTTTGTTCTTGTTTTCTTTTTAATCTCCATTTTTTCATATCATTTTCTGTTTTTTTCTCTTTCTTTAAATTTTTGTTCTTCAGAACGATTAGCACAACTTTTTCTTCTCCGTTCTGCAGCAATTGCTAATGCCATTTTCTTTTCACCTTAATATATATATATATATATATTGAAAAATAAATATTTAACTCTTATAAATAGCACAGAAGCGAAACAAAGGATTGCAAAAGTTATAATTTTTAAATAACAACTATGGGTGTTTTTATGAGAAAAAAAAACATCTGATCAATGTAACACAAAAAATATTAAGAATAAATAGTGTTAATTAACATACATATCTTTTATATTTTCTAAACGTTGTAAGCATTTAATGTAGCTAAAGATTCAGGCTTTTAAAAAAATCCAACCTTTAAAAATATATATATATTTACATAAATAGCGAAATCAAACTCATTGTATTTTATACACAACGAATTTAATGAATTCCCAAGCAAAAAATCCTAATGAAGTCAAAACCAGAGGCCTTGGCAGCCTGCAATTGGGCCCCATCTTCCAATCCAATTTCCAAAAAATGTCATATTCAAAAACGCAGTAACATCTCTGTGGTAGTATGGTGGAATCCCAAAAAATCTCGGAGAGGTTTCCAATCCACAGAGGATCAGTCTATTATATTCTAATGGATAGTTCTGTAATAATAAGCCGTAACTTTAGCTCGGACACTTCTGTATAATGAAGTACTTTTGAGTTCCCCTGAAGTTCCCCCTGCTGAAAGTGCTGCATATATCACATTCTATAGAAATCAACTTCTTGTACATCTCATTAATGTATTTAAATTTAATTTTGTTAGCTTTAGTTGTGTAACATAGTTAAAATTCACAGCAAATCATTTTGTCACATAGACCATAATGTTACGTAATACTTTTGAGTGCTCCTGCAAATGAACGATGACTGTTACGCACTTCATTTTCAATGCCGAACATGCCATGACAAACATCAATAACGTACATCAATTACATGTCAATACGAGTATATTTATGTGAGTTAGAGCACAGACAGGCCTGCGACAGACGGCAGACAGACAAACCGAAGTTATACACACTTTTCAGCTATGTTGTAAAGTGTGAAAAACAGCCTCAAATTATTTTTTACAAAATTTAAAAAATAAACCTGATTAAATGTTTTTTCTTTTATTAAAAACTAACGCATGAACATTTATACATAAGCATAAATAAAAGTGTCTTGATAGATAGCTATGTGTTTGGGACTAATTAATTAATAATATTTTTGTATGCATGCATGTATTAATAGCTTAAATTTTAGCTGTGAGAAAATTACACTTTTGACCGAAACTTGAGAAAAGAAAACGAAATTCGGTTTTGCCCCTAAAAAATTGTTTCGGTCGGACACTAGTTAGAATGTTTCAATGAAACTGTACCAATTACCATTCATTTCTTAAAAGACAAAATACATTTATTATTATTATTATTATTATTACTTCAAAGTTAAATACAACAACATTGTAACTAACGTTCCAATACCGACAATGATTAAAATCTGGATAGTTTCCAGATCTCCCCGTAGCCTCAGATTAATAACCCTCTACGAAAATACTATTCAAACAAACATTAGACAACCATTCAAACAAACATTAGAAAATTATTAGTTTTCATACAATTTTAAAAACGATTAAAGCAAACATTCGAATAAACTATTCAAAGAAATCATTGTAATTACAGATAATAAAATAATAAATGTTTTAATATTTATTTTTCATTTAAAATACATGTAATAAAATGTATAAATAAATAAAACAATAGCAAGATTAATAATAAGAAAATATATTTTATAATGAAATATTTTATTCTTTATGCTTTGTAATTGTATTTTACAACAATATCAATTTTTACTTTAGAACTGTGATTATATGATATATACTTGTAATTATACACCTTATGGCATGTTATGACATCTTAGTACATGAAATATGTTCATACCATGGAACTCCAATATTCATATAACCCAGGTATGGGTAATGCAGTTTCAGGGTATGAAGTTATTTCATATTTAGTTTTGCGGATAGCAGACACTCACATGTGAGTGAATTGAGTCGAACACAATCGTCCAGGGTAGCTCAGTTAGTATTACATAGACACGTTAAGTAAAAGGAATTAAGTTTGATTCCTGGACTGAATATGTTGCACTCTACTGGATATGAAAATTCTTTTAACCTCCAACCTGTCTGTAAATATTATGAATATTTATTCAAGGTTTAATCAAAATTATGTAATTATCGATATAAACCTTTCTGCTTCCTTTTGAGTAGGGGAAAGTCGGTTAAAACCTGATATTTCAGTTTTGACTCAATTTGAGCTGCTGAAATACTTAGCTTTGGTTGAAATACTTAGCTTTAGGCCCGAAGATGAGGCATTCGTTGCTATGTCTTTATACTGGCATTTATATAGTTTTTGTGCTTAATAATTTATTTTACCATTTTTTTGTTCTAATTTTTTCTGTTTTTTCAACATTTTAAAATATGAACATATTTGAAGTTACTAGGAATTTTATATTATTACTCGGGGCTCTGCCCCCTGCAAGCTACACTCGCCAACCCCCCTTCAGACACGGCAGAATCTAAAAACACGCTAATCTGATGGGTTTTAAAAATATTAGAGAAGATTGAATTATACTGAAAAAAGCTGTGCAGATCTCCCTGTAAACGGGTTTCCATTCAATTCCCTTTGATTGCAAAAATTTAAGGGCGAATCAGTTGCTGTTAAGACATCCATTGGTTGTTTTCGTTTTTGATTAAAGAGGATCAGTTAAACATTTGAAAAGAAGCTAAAATAAAATAAATTAAGTATAAGAGTCTTTGTATCCCGGTATTTTAAAACAATCTCTATAACAATAGACTAAGTCATGTGACTATCATCAACAGTTCCAGGCGGACCACTTCGCTTTTTATACTCTAGGTGCCATTTTGGTACTTTAATGTTAGTCAGGCACAGGTGATAAGTCGCCAAATATTATTCTATCGTCATCATTTCATTTCTATTATAATAGTTCAAGTCATCAACTGCCATAAACAAATACGGTCTGATCCCTTCGCCGTTCATATGAAAGTTTGGCAAGATGTCATATACGTCCCATATTGGCGCGATTTTTTAACGACGCCAATTTGGGAAACGCATCAACAGCATAAACAACAACATCCGGCTTACCATATGAAGCAAAATAACGATACTTTGGCGCCAGTTAAGTGCCCGTTCCGTATATGACATTGGCGTCAGAAAAAAATCGTGCTAATATGGGACCGTAAGTTTTCCATTTTGATTAAAAAATCAAATTTTTTTTTCGAATAAAACTACATAAAATTTGCCACGATTGCAAAGAATTCTTGGTACTGTTACGCTAGCCGGATGCAAATCTCGCCAATAACTTTTTTTCAACTCGTCAGTTAGCATTTTTTTTTCGAGTGGTAATATTTGGACAGATGTCATATACGTACAGCAGGTTTGGCGTGATTTTTTTTTTTTTTTTTTTTTTTTTTTTTTTTTTTACGAAAATTTGGCGAAAACCTCGTTTTCAAATACCAGTTACATATGCATTTTTGGTATTACTTAGATTAGGACTACGTTGACCAAAAATCTATCGCCAAACTATAAGATTAAATGCCAGTAATGGTTGGTCGTAAATGTCACTTTCACTTGACTTTAAGCAAGTTGCACGTGTTTACGTCATCAAGTGATTTTTATTTTGACTTTTTATTTGTATATTTATTAATGTTATACTAATTTATTTGTTCTTTCGTTATTTAAAATAAAAATTATGTCAATTTGTATAATTTGGCGATTTATATAATTTAGCGAAATTGGTCGACGGAATAATTAAGTAGTACCGTATTTTTTAATTATTTTCTAAAGGAAATATAAAAAAATAATTAATAATTATCGAACAAAATAATTTATATAATTTATAAAAAGAAATAAAATTAAATAAACATTTATTATCAAATAAACAACAATAGCCGGGTTACCGTGTCAACCTTTTCTGAAATATGAAAAAAGAATATCTGTTTGATTAAAATTTTGTTGCCATCATTAGAAAAGTGTATATAAAATTAGAAAAAATTTAATATTTCGAAAACTAATTCGAATTTAAAAATTCTAATCCCAGTTTTGAGATCTGCGGATCAATGCTGATTTTTGGTGTTAATTTCATCGCAAAGTATTCCATATTTTAGGAGAAATCGCTTGAAACATAATCAGTTGTTTAATCAGTCGATTCATATATCCGTTTCATAAATTCGTTTCATATATCCGTTTCATAAATTCGTTTCATTAGGATTTTATATATATAGGGTAGATGTGTAGCATATTTAATAAGTATTCATGTCCCACAGTGAAACTGTTACTAGGGCACTGAAAGGGGATTTTTGCTGCTTGCTATCCGATCCACATTCTTTTGGGATAAAACCAGATATCATGCTTAGGATTTTTAACTAAAGAAGGATAACGGAAAAGAATAATTGAAGAAACCGTAAACATTATATAAAAAAAAAAAAAAACACGACTGTCAAGAGACCGTGGACACGATTAATTTTGATTTTTATAAAGTTTATAAAGAGGTAAATTCCTTTTCCGCTATTTCTCAAATAATAATGAAGATAATTATCCTTTTGTCTTTAAGTATTAAATCATTTGGCCAATAATTGAAATAATATTACCTTAATTGCTTGGGTAAAGTTGTAAAATAAAATATACTGTTCTTTTTTTTAAAGGAAAGTCTAAAATTTTTAATTCCATGTAAGTTTAACATAATCATGCGGTTTTACTACTTCGGTACGGTAAGACCGGTTGATTTCTGTTCTTTATATATAATCGTTTATTGATAAAAATATAATAAATTAACCGTATACTTAAAATGTTATTATGGTAAAGGAAAAGTGCAGAGTATGTACGGAAAGTTATATTAAATTCTGTTGAAAATTTTGACTTTAAGAAGCAAGAAATAATAAGATATGCTGCCCTACTTTTTTTACCCTACATGCCCTCTTGTATTACACGTCATCTCAGTTGGAAATGTCTCAGCGAAAGTAAGACAGCTTTTACTTATTTCTTAAAAGATACACACCTTTTATTATTACTATTGCTTAAAAAAATAAATCTCACGTAGTAACAATGACAACGCCCAAAATCTGGATAGTTGCCACATCTGTCCTTAGCGTCTTAAGCAGATTAATAACCCTTTATAGAAAAACTAGTCAAATCAGAAAAGGTTTTCAAACAATGAGATTCACGTGCTTTTTTTTTTCATTTTTTACATACACTATGAATATAAATTTCCTTTAAAAACGATGCCTTCGACAATGCATTAATGCATATTTTAAAGGAAAAGTTATATTGTATGTCTACATGGATGACTTAAAACAAAATCCATTTTGTGAGAACAAATCAGTTTAAAGGTTAGTATACTTAACTATTTGAATGATACTAAAGTATTTTCTTAAAAAGGTTCTGTACAAAAAAAAAAAAAAAAAAAATCACTAGAATTTGCGTGGATAATTCAAGCTAAAATAAAAACGTATTAAAAACAAATAACTAGTACAATCTTTATCTTTAAGTATATTATTTTTCTTAACTTGATTCATGTATGCAAAGGCGAAATTTTGTAATCGAATTTTCACTCATTTCATGATATGTTAGAATCATGAAAACTGTGTACATAGGTCTATTTCCGATATAAATACAAAATGTTATTATTTTTAAAACTGAATTACAAATTAATAAATTATCTTTAAGGTATTTTCCTACTAGCCGGTCGAAGATAATAAAATGCCAAAAATAATTTATAGATTAAAATATAGGTCGGTTGCTCTGGCATTTAGAAATAGGGCTTCATTGGCCTGGTAATTGTCGGGTACCTGGTAGCTCTGATAGATTTCCTACTACCCTGTATGAATGGTATCTCGGATTGTGCGACGTGAACACGAGTTTTTTCCATTACTAGACGTTTAAAATTAGTAGTAGTCAACGTTATAGTGACTTGACTGAGCGGCATTACCAAATTCTATCTGCTTTTCAGATCCATGCAACGAAGTTACCACATCCAGTCTTGTGTTTTTCTTTGATCGTTTTAATGACTGCAGCATTACCGAATTTGATGTACTTTTAATATTCGTATACAACGAGGTTGTTGCATCAAGTGATGATGTTTTCTTTGGTTTTAATTTTCATGAAGCGCCCATACACGTGTTTTGGTGACTGCGGCAATGTCGGATTTCATGTGCTTTTAAGATTCCTGTACTACAAAGTTGCTGCATTCAGGATAAATTCAGTTTCACGGATCTCCATGACCTCTTTGTCCGTAAGGTACAAACAAGTCATTTTCTATAATAAAACACACATACTACAATATATATTAAAACACACATACACACATAAATAACGCCTGCATTCAACAGTTAAAGGTATATATAAATATTATACATACATACAATAAATACAATAAACCCAACTGGAGTATATGTGTTTTATTATAATTATCGTAGATCGATGTAATAGTAAAATCTATTCATCGTTGTCCGGTCATCCAAAGTTTCACCAAACATATATCAACCTTTTCAAGTTTCCATGATGATATTTGTTTCACTAAATCATTGTTAATCAAAAAATATGATTTGTTATTATTTGTTGCTGCTTTGTTTTAGGTTGATTTCTTTAGAATTGACCTACTGCAATTAAATCATTTCTATATATACATGTATCTATCTATTATATAATGGAAATCTTGTCATTACGATAATGTCCGAAATACTGAAGCGATTCAAAGCTGATTGAGCAGTGTATTGATCTTGCAGGTGCCTTGGATGAGTTCATTAATCCAGTCTTTAGGTCTTATAGTTCGTTGACACAGAAGAGTTCTCAGTGGTATTCGTTGAATGGTTTGGGTTCGATCCTCGTTTGAGAGTCGGTATTATATTAAAACCTCTGGGCGATTATTACATTATGATTCGGCAATTTTTTAAAATTTTTTACTATAATTGGCCTCATAACCATTAAGACAAATTTAAAGGCAAATTTAAGATTTCCTTATAAATCACCCTTGTCGTCAAAATAGTGAGCTTAGATGAGTAAGACCAATTTATTTAATTTGTATTAAATCTCGTGTATGTACCTTAAAGTAAAAAAAAGAAATAAATCAATTTACTCTTCCGATTAATTCGGAAAGACTTGTTTTATATTGTTCTCAGTTGTAAAGTCTCATTTTTCTGTGAATGCATTAAAACTTACAGTGCTTATGCTATTTGTTTTAGGCCTTCCACGGTGGTCGAAGCTGACGAGTTAGAAGATGAAGAAGATATTCGTCGCCTGCGCCATTTCAGCGTCACACCCAAGGGACTGATCAACTGGGGTGATTCTTTTCGGTCTCACTCGTTAACCTCCGTCCATCCTGCCTCGAATGATGACAGTCAATGGGATACAAACTCAACCAGATCCTATCCTTTGGCCAATTCCCACTCACAGTGGAGTTGTAACAAGTTGCCTCTTAGGTACCGCCACTGTTACTTTCAGCTGTTTATTGGATTATATATGGCATGATTATAAAGTAGAGCGCTCTACATTAATGAAAACTTTAAGGTCGTTTATTTGAGATTAGATATTCTAACTCCGCAAATTTTTAGTCACTTAACTAGATCTTTTTTTGAAAATTAATTGTCACACATTTTCCGTTAAATACGTAGATTTGTTTTTTTCGAAATACCTTGCTTTTCTTTATAACTTTTCAAATACGAAAGTTTTAGTTAAAAACCTACATTTTACTTCAAATCAATATCAATTTACTGAAAGTGCTAAATTTATTGTACGTACTTTAATACGGACTTTAATTTATAGTACTATGTAAATTTATAGTAAGTGCTAAATTTATTAAATAGGCTACGTATTTCACTAGCTTTTAACTTTGAAAAACTAATTATTTTGTTCCTTTGTTCAAAGCTCACTCTATGATGAGTTTATGTGTCCACCGCTTGATTCTCTTTTTTTTTTCGATGTGCTTCTACCCATCAGATCTCAAGCCGCCATTTTTTAACATATCAACTAAATAAAGTACTGTTTCCTACTTTAATATATATGCATAATAAATCGTATTTCTTTAAAAGCAATCTCCGAAAAAAGCCTTACACTTTGGGAACTCAAAGTGGTGTTAGTCCATAATTTTTACTCGTTTTTATTTAACTTCTTTTATTATCTGTGTGTGCATGTCTTTCTGAGTGAAATCTTGTAAATAATTTTTGACCCACTTCCATTGAGCAGTTTTTCTTCAAATGATCTACCGAAGTTCATTGACGCTAACAATGGAACATTCAAGTAGTTTCAGGGCTATACCTCATCAGGGACAGACTAGAGTGTCAAAGATCCGCTCTTCACACAAGCGGAAAATACTACAGGAACAAAAGGGATCTAATAACAATTAAGTTATAAGAACAGAGTCGATCACAAAAATATTTACAACAATGAAATAAGCTAGGTTAATTTTAACACAATTATTCTAATTGGAAAACAAATAATATGAGTTGTAATTTCCCAACTAGACGAAAAATGCCCGGACCAGGATTCGAACTAGGGATCTCTTGGCTGAAGCTGCCGTTGTTCTATCATCTGAGCTATCCTGGACGAATCTGGAGGACCTAATTCACCCAGCTAACCTTATTGGCAATGACATTTGGTCTGATATATGAATCAGCTCAACAGAATAAATTGCAGGTTATGGAGCTCCAGTAAACACCATATACATAATTACACTAGATTAATTTCAAGACAATTAGACCAAAGCTCACTCTATGATGACTTTATGTGTCGACTAGATGTTATGGTCAATAAGGTTAGCTGGGTGAATTATGTCGTGCTGATTCGTCCGGGATAGCTCAGAAGGCAGAGCATTGGCAGCTTCAGCCGAAAGATCCCTGGTTCGAATCCTGGACCGGACATTTTTCGTTTAGATGAAAAATTACTACTCAAAGGAAATATAATATAATTTTCAACCATATTAAATATTGTATTAAATACAAATTGCTTATTATTTTATTATTATTATTATTTTAGTTATCGTTCTTATTGTATTCTTGATTCTAAACTAATACATGAAAATCCTTCGTAGATTGGAACATGCTTCCTTATTTCTGATTTTTTTTCATTATTTTGAAATCTCTTTCATCAAAGTGGTAAATCTTAATAACTTACTACAAAGATTTATAAATGAAAGATCGATACCGTAACATTTTGAAAGAGATACTTCAACTGTTATAAGAAAGACATTTATTGAATTCTCCTCTTCAAAAAATAATTCTCTTCTTTAAGAGAATTAATTAAATTGTACTGTAACAATCACTTACTATCTTAATTAAAACTTTAAATCTGTACTTGCTAGTCTAATTCATATGTATCATTTTTCAGAGATTTTTTTTCTTTTGTTGATATGCTTTATTCGTTTTTTTTTTTTTTTTTTTTGTTTTTTTTTTTTGTTTTTTTTTTTTGTTTTTTTTTGTATTATTATTAAAAATTAAATTGGAAAATTCTGCTTCAGATGGATCCAAATAATTATTCTTTTATTTTTGTTGCTTCAAAAGATTCTATTAAATTACTCATTTAATTTTGTATGCAGATAAAAATTTAAATATGGCACTAATACATCTTATTCAAGAACGCTTAAAGAAATATCGGTAAAGGAATGTCCGGCTTATTCCCAATCTTCAAAAACACGTTAACTGGATGCGATGATAAAAATCATAATTTAATACATGCAGAATGTCCCAAAAAGGGCAATCAAAATCTAAATTTCAATAGTTAATTATATTAAATAAAAAAATGAAATAAGTGATATGTTCTTAAGTTTCGTATGCGCAGTTTTCTTTCTTTCTTTCTTTCTTTTTTTAATAATTCAAATATTGTGCATATGGCACTACAATTCTCATGTTTTTTCTTTCTTTTTTCAGCTAAACAGAAAAAAAAAAGTGAGTGACAGGGTTCATATATTTATACGTTAGTTTCAAATTTAAAAAATCAGAGAGGTTGAAGCAATGCATCGCCATTTATTGAATAAAATTTAACTTGCTTTTAAAACGGCTGTATACGAAATTTACAAAGTACCTTGTAAACATTTCATTATTTTTTCATTATATTTGTGAATTATTAATAATTAATGAATTATTCAAATTTAATGTCCGGAGTCTTTTTTTATAATATCCTGCGTTTTCTAAAATAATAAACTTAAACGTTTTTAACTCTATAAGCATAGGCTCCTGAAGTTCAATTACTTAACTCTTTTTAAAAATTCCCTTTTTTAATGTATCGTTATTGCTTTTTTCCCAAAATTTCAAAAGTGAACCTTTTAATAGGAGCTTAAAAAAGATAATGAGTAATATATAATTAAAGGGTGATAACACTTTTTGGCGATATAAGATATAAGAAACAACAAATTTATCCAAAAATAATTATTATAATACAGACTGTATCAAAAATTTAGGCGCAATCAGAAAATGGCGTTTATTAAATAATAATACAAAATTAAACAAAAAACATATTATTTACTCATTAAATTAGTTTCAGTAAAATTATTCAGACGAATTGTAATAAACTGAATAAGCGTATATTACCATAACTTTGATAAAAAAATCATCCTAAAAGCCTGTAACCATACAATGTCTCAAAAGTTTAGGCACAATTGAAAAAAATACACCATCTTACACTTTTGCATGATGCTATTTATTAAGAGTATTTCCCTAGTTTTCGGATAACTTAACATAATCGTTTTTCTTTTGTATCAATTAACTATTTAAATACAGCGTGTCCACAAGTTATCTTTACAACTTCAAATCTAAATTACTATAGAACGAAAAAAGATACCTCAATTAGGTTTTCTTCGTTTAAAAGAGGATCTCTGAAAGTTTTGATTACTTTGTTTTCAGGTACACTGAGTAAGTGGTGAACGAGGCTAACGAAAAAGACAGGCTACCGCGGTGCATTCCACGTATCATTTTTTACAGACCACTGGAGTCACGTGATGCTCGAATGCACCAATGCAGGTGTACGGAAAGAGCAACGCGTCACTCTAGCGGTCTGTAAAAAAAGGTGCGTGGAATGCACCGCGGTAGCCTGTCTTTTTCGTTAGCCTCTGTGATGAACGAGGCTAACGCGAAAGACAGGCTACCACGGTGCATTCCACGTACCTTTTTTTACAGACCGCTATAATCACGTGATGCTCGAATGCACCAATGAAGGTGTGCGAAAAGAGAATCACGTCACTCTAGCGGCCTGTAAAAAAATGCCCATGGGACGCACTGCGGCAACCTATCTTTTTCGTTACCTTCGATGGTGAGAGGCTAACGAAAAAGACAGGCTGCCGCGGTGCATCCCACGTGTCTTTTTTTACAGACCGCTAGAGTGACGTGAGGCTCTTTTCGCATACCTTCATTGGTGCATTCGAGCATCACGTGACTCCACCGGTCTGTAAAAAAAAGGTACGTGGAATGCACCGCGGTAGCCTGTCTTTCTCATTAGCCTCGGGTGGTGAAGAGGTGACGTCACATTTCCACAAAATAACTACTCCACAGGAGAAGGCGCAGTGTGATTCATGGTTCATGGAAACAAGATCAGATACACACGTCGAACTACATTTCAGGATTAAATATGAACTATATATGGTATTGATGGTGGTTCTCTTCCGTATTTATTGTTGAACTGTCGTTCTATTCAAGGTTGGTTGGTTGTGTTTATGACGTCCAGTTATCAACACGAGGGATATAGGCCCTAAGGGGAGGGGGGATAGTGCCCTCAGTGGGGGTCTTTCTAAAGGAACCTAACCCGTAATTACGCAAGGAAATCCAAGGTTCAAAGAAAACCACGGAAAACTCCGAACGATTAGGCCGGCAGGCGCGATTGGTTCGAACCCAGCACCTACCGTCTACCAGCTTCAAGAGCAGAACCTCTTGGCCACTTGTGGGGCCGTTCTATTCAAGGAAACAATTATATCAAAATGTTCAGAAAACATAGGAGTTTAACATCTAAAAAAATTAAAATTTAGAAAATTTTAAAGCTTTAAGAGTCCTGACACCCCTTAATATTCGAAAAAATATATATATATGCATTCTAACATCTAAAAATTTTAATAAGAATCGATTTCTAGAAGCTTCAAATATGGAAATCTAAAATATCACTTCATTCCATCAGGTAGCTTTGGAGTACTAAATAAAGAATTTAACATTAGGAATTGAAAACTTTAAATGTGCATAGTTCCTAAACACCACCGAATGATTTGCTGTTTGGATCCTAAGCTGAAATTTACCCAAAATTCAAATGTGATGTTAAAATTAGGTATCGGTGTTGAAAGTTTTACAATTTGTTACAATTTCAGTACGTTGAAGAACACCCAAGCTTACGTTTTAAACATAAATTGAAGAAAACATAATTTTCAATCGAATTGCTATTTCAAATTTTTTTATTCTGAGATAATTCCATGATTAAAATGTATGGTGTGTTTAAAATATTTTTTTTTAAATTCGATTTTCCCAATTGAAAATATTAGTCTCTAATTAGAATTGCAAACCTGTTATTCTGAGAAAAGATCTGTTATTAGATCTCTAGACCTTAATAGACCTGTACACCTGAATAAAGCTGTATGACCGCTAATACAGATGATGATATTTCGTGTAAAGATTTCGATTCACAAAATTCTGAAGATTCAAATATATATATCTATATATATATATATATTTATATATATATATATATATATATATCTAAACTATAAAGACCTGTTAGTCCTGTGATTCTAATATAGGAGAATGTACAGCAGATTAATTCATCAAATTAGGACACCAGAATATTCAACTTGGATGAATATTCTACGAGGGCGTATCAACAAGTTTTTTGCCCTCACACAGAAATAATTGAGTGAAATTTATGAAATTGCGACATTTTATGCGTCATTTTCTATACAGTCAGTGCGCACAGTAACACATTTGTGCAACCGGTAATTCTAAAAGAAAAGGGAGGATGTATTCTAGGAGGCGCGATAGTAGAGCCAAAGGGGGCATTTTTCTAACTTTTACCGATCCCCCGATGTGTCATATTGTTGGAAAGGCTATGACCACTTATTCATGATATGCACATCCAGAGCCCCTCCCCCCAAATTTGCCCTCCAAAGGGCACTTTTCTAAATTTTGTGGACATCATTCATTCCTCCCGGGGGGCAAATTTAGGGGAAGGGACTCGGGGATGTATAACAAGAATAAGTGGTCACAGGCCTTTCCAACAATATGTCACATGTGGGGGTCGTCAAAAGTTACAAAAATGCTCCCCTTTGGGTCTACTATCGCGCCTCCTGGTATAGAGCAGTTCACATCGCGTGACTTTTACCGGAGAACAATGAAAAAAGCTGTAGGACACACAAATAGAAAACGCATTGATAAAGGTAGCGAAAGTTGTGCTACAGCAGTTGCAAAAACCTGTTCGTGACGTCACCTTGCACAGCTCTATACATCCTCCCCCTCTCTTTGAAATACCGTTTCCAAAAATGTGTTACTGTGCACGGTGACTATATAGAAAAGGACTCATACAATGTAGCAATTTTATAAATTTCACTCAATTATTTCTATGTGAGGGCAAAAACTTATTGATGCACCCTCGTATTACTATAATAATCAAAATAGATAACTCATTATTATTATTATTATTATTATTATTATTATTATTATTTATTACCCATTCTAATAAGCGCGTTACAGCGTAAGTAATTACTGAAACAATTTCGAGGTTATATTCATGTACAATATGATATTTTAGGTACAAAGTTGCTATTATGGGTCTAGAAGATGTTGGTAAAACTTCCTTAATACGGCAGTTCCAAACATCAGAATACATTTGCGCCTTTGATACAAGCTACGGTAAGTACACATTTCTTAAACATATTTTAATAAAAGAATGTATCAATTTAATCTTTAAAATGTATACATAAATATCCATTAAAATGAAAGATTAAAGAGATGAAAATGTCAGTCACACTTTGGCGTTAAGTCCTAATGTTGCTCTACTACGCAATTCATGTTGAATATATGGGAAAATTTTGGTATATGTTAAATATATTTAAATGCGTTATGTACTCACGTACCGTACTACTTGTTTTCAGACAAATACATGCACTTACAAACACACATAGGGCCATAGGCGTCAAATCGTTGCTAAACTTACTGATACTTGGCGAAAAAATATAGTCCATGATACACTTACAGAATAGACGGATTTAAATGACTAAAATCCCATATTTTCGAAAGAAAAATATTATTTTCGTGGTATAGATGAAATTGCATTTTTTAAAAATAAACTTTTATCAAGAAATTCGTTAAAAAGCCACTTATGTCTTACTTAATTTTAACTGTTAATCTGAATTATTCTTTAAAAATTAGATGAGAAAGTTTTCAAGCTTAGAGAAAAAAATTAGTATCTGCTGTTGAGAAATATATATATTTTTTCTTTTTGATTCTTTTTGGCTTGTTTTCTGTTGGGAGATAAATTAATAAATAATAATTTTCCGTATAGTATTATATATTTATTGAAAGAAATAAAAACAATATTCAGTATATGTTTAAACGTTGTTAAATAAAAGTAAGAGCCTTAAGTACAATTGTATCATAAAGAAATGCATGATAGGATAATAACCAGAAATAATAATAAGAATATCAAAATAGATATAAAAATTAGATGTACTTAATAACCGAAATAACCAGATGCACCAAATATATAGTATAAATAACCAGATGTACTTAAATGCCCTTGTCAATAAGTCTAATTATAACCTCGTGTTTCTTTATTTTACACGCTATAAAAGTCAAGAAAAGTTGTTTAATAAATGCTCATATACGATTTAAAAAACATTTGGCCATATACGAGGGGTTTTCGAAAATTAAAGATACAATGCCGCATACTCATTCAAAAAACTTTTAATGGATAAAATGTCCATTACAAATTACTTACTGGTATATGCCTTATTTTTCGACATGTCCGAACATTTGTTAAGTCAGGGTACAACTTTGATTTTGATCTCATCATCGTCGTGGAAGTTTTGCCCTGCAAGATGTTTCTTCAGGTAAAGGAATAATTGGTAGTCACTGGGTGCGAAGTCCAGGACCATCAGAGATCACAGATGCACTAACTATTCTGGTTTCTTCATGAGCACTGGTCCTACCTCCTGAGAAAGGATGACACCATTTTCTTACATTTAGTCAATTCATAATGTTCACATAGACGGAAACAATTTTTGAATATCCGCTGGACGCTCATCTTTTGCATGAAGAAAACGTATGACAGAACGTACAGTCGTGGGGAAAAAATAAACACCCCCTACTAACTCCTCAACAAATTATCGTAGAATAAAGTTACTAGTACCGAACGTTGGAAATAAAGTCTACTTTTAAATTATGTATATAAAATTTGCTTAGGGGGCCATCTATATATTAAAACGAACCCAAACTTCATTTTTTTCAATGGTAATAAACAATTTTAATAAGAGTTTCCAATCTTCGGTTCAAACTATGCCCAGACACCAAATTTCAAGTCATTTGAATGATAAGCTTTTGAATTATAAACATTCAAAATTTAGTGCTTTTAATGATAAATTACATTTTCATATTTTTATTAATATCTCCTGAAATTATAATCCTAATGTGCTAATTTTTTATGTAGCAGTAATACTAAAATACCCAAGCATAAATATGTTGAATTTGCAATTTTTATAATTTTATGTTATAAATTATGAAATTAATATTCAAAAAAATTATGAATTGCAACCTACAATTTTTTGATGGATTTAGATTTATTAAGTCCTGCTTTATGGAAATCCAAAATTTCATATTTTTCTTCCAAGTAGTTTTCAAATTATACTTAAAAAACGACAAAATGATGGTTTAAGGGGATGATGATAGGTCTATGATTGAAGTGACTAGATATTTTGAAATTTCTTATACTCTCCTGTAATCTAGCAGTCTTCAATGACTGCTTGAGTGGCGTTTAAGATGCCTTGATCGAGAAGGGGGCTGTCTCGGTCAACAACCGAGTACCGAACTTCTATTTGGATACAGCTCCTGAAATACGCTCATTTTAAAATAATTAATTTCTCGGAAACCTATCGTACGAATTACATAAACATTTGTTTTTAGGCTAATTGAAGGGTGTAAAGTTCATTTATCCTGTCAGAATTGTGTACTTCTATTGAAAAAAAAAACAAAGTTATGGTTCGTTTTAATATATAGATGACCCCCTAAGCAAATTTTATACACATCATTTAAAAGTAGACTTTATTACCAATCGTATGGTACCAATAACTTTCTTCTACGATAATTTTTTGCAAAGTTAGTAAGGGGTGTTTACTTTTTTTTCCACGACTGTACTTCAAATTTGGCAGGATTCTGAATTGATGCAGCCATTATAAATACGAGCTACATGAAACAGACTCACCGTACAGGTAACGAATGACTGCGAGTTAAAGTTTAAATGACCAATGTTACAATATGTGTTGCCCACGCTGTCATTAAAACTTTTTCTTTCCTGCTGTCTGAGGTGTATCTTTACTTTTCAAAAACACCTCGTAGTTTGGAGAATGGCAGTAGCGCACTTTAAACTTACCAAATTATATAGCTCGCTCACTTGGAAGAAAAGTAAAACAAATCGACTTTTTTTCAAAGTCGCTGTTTGTTTTATCAACATCCATATATGTATGGACTTTTTGTGAAAAATGTGTAACAAAAAGAAATATTCGGTTACTTATTCTTATGGTGAATATACCAATTTTATGTATGAGTATAAATGTACTATCTCGTTTTATATATATATTTGTGCTGTAGTTAATTATCATAAATGTATTCGTAAAAGCTTAAATATAAAAGTGAATAATATGGTAAAAAAATAAATACGGCCATCTTTCTAATACTGGCAAACAAATGCTCAAGTATCAACTGAAAAAACAGTAAAAAATGGGTATGTTTTGCTTATTTTTAAGCTCTCATTTTTAACAGTCAGAATTGTCTGTTAATCATAGAGGAAATGCGTTGACAGCAAATTCTGTAAGAATAAACTTAAAAGGAATATTCTTTTTTCTCGCTATGTCATCGTTTTGTAATCACAAGATAATATTAACCGATTCTATCGATCCTATCAGATAAATGAGATGGAATTTTCATTTATCCGTAGATAATCCTCCATAGATAATTCCATTTCTACATTTATCCATAAATAATGCTCCATAGGTAATTCCATTTCTCCTTAGGTATTCTCCATATATCTCCAATACAGTTCTAAACTTGTCACATCTTTCACACAACTTTCGAAATTTAGCAACTCTCAAAGTAATGCAAGGTGGTGCAAGAGTGCGCGGTGTAGAAGAGTACGCAAAGCGATTATCTAATCCCAAGTATTGCATTTAGCTTCAGTTGCAAACGATGTAATGAATCCCAAAACAGAGTTTTGCATTTAGCTACAGTTGTAAACGATGTAATGACAGTCATTACATCGTTTACAACGGTAGCTAAATGCAAAACTCTGCTTTGGAATTAGATAATCCCTCTGCGTCCTCTTGTACACCGCGCGCTCTTGCACCACCTTACTCTATTCGCTAAAATGTATATAAGTCGAATTGCAGACACGACACTCAGTAAACGATGTGATCTCAATTTAGCCGATTTTGACATTCCAATGCAATATATCCTTAGATCCATATTTTTGAACCATTTTAAATTCTCTCCACATTCTTTTTTTTCTTTTTAATTTAATAATATATAAATGTTATTGAATATATACCAGGAGTATATGAAATACCTTTCACCAAAGAAGATGGAGCAAAGCAGTGTTATATAGGTATGACAAGCAGAAAACTTAAAACTAGAATCAAAGAACATATAGCATGCATTAAATACAACAGCAGAACCATAGCTTTGGCCAGATTATGCAGCAAAGACCTTTACATAGATCGATTTTAAAAATAGCAGAATAATTTATCCATCAAGAAATTTATCTACCATCCATTATCCGGGAATCAATAGAGATATTTTTAAGCAACGAGAATATTTGCGGTGATTCAGTGTCCCTTGAGTTACCTAAAATTTGGAAAGAGATGCTATACTGTTTTAGTAACAACAGTAAAAATTAATCCACGCTCACAAATACCCAATTTCATTTTATGTTTGCACGGATTTTCACTATGTATGAAATCTCGTGACATTATTTACCAAGTTATTGTTTTTAAAACTTGTTTGCAAAAATATTTCTATGGTCAATGATTTTGAAAATGTCGCCGTTTGTGCGATGTAACGAGCGTTAATCTAAATAAAGGTATTATATCACTTTTATAGCATTGTTTAGCTTTGCTTCATTACAAGTGATTAGAATACTTATTTTTATATAAATGTTGTTCAATAAATGTAGATAATTTTTTTTGTATTATGTGTAAAGTTATTTAAATTTAAATATTTATACATAAAATTCTCATTTTCCTGTTTTATAGTTAATGACAGTTATTAAAATAGTTTTAAGTACATTTTTTAAAAATGTATTTTTAATATTTTACATTTTTATGAACATACATTTAAAATACTAAAAGCATTTTATTGCTGATTAGATTATGTTCTCAATGTTTCACTTTGCTATTAAACATTTTTTTATTAAAATTTCGAGTCCCATTATCTTCTTAGGATAAAAGTAATTAAGATAAATTATCAAATTTTATCTCTTTTTTTTCATTAATCGATCTAAAAATTTTTATGTATAAAATTGTCAAGCTAAAAGCCTTGATAGCAGTAGTATTTCTTATCCGCTTCAGCATCTCACATTAGCATAATGCATAGTTGAATAGATTTATTACTATCATAATCTCATTTAATTTTTAGAATCATGAATTTAAAAAGGGTTAATGGAGCATTAAATAAATTGCATTACATAATGAAATCCCATAACTTCGTAATTTTTTTTTTTACCAAAATAAATGCATAGAGGCTAGAGAAACAATTCTATGTAGAAAATAAAGGTTTCAATAAATTAAACATTCGCACATTTAGAAAAGTAAGAAATCTAAATAAAAAAACATAACTGAGACATAACTAGACCGAATAACTGAGACAGTACACAATATGCAAAAAGTCAATAGTGATGGTAATTTAATTAAATAATACAGTGTGTGCATAAATGAATATCCCAACTTTACTGGAATATTTAAAGAAAACAAAAAAAAAGTACAACCTTGTTGTTCATCGGAAATAAAAAATAATAGTTGAAAGTGTACGAAGACCCATTCAGGAAAGAGATAGATGCAGATGCAGTATGCCGTAAAAACGATTTGTACTATGATGCGCGTTATCGCTCAAATTTAAATGCCCTCATTCGGCCCAAACAAAACAAGGTCGTGGAACAGGGACCAAATTCTTTGACATCTCCCGTGCATTTTTTTCTCTAAATGAAAATGATCTGCTTATATATAAGCGTTCTAAAGTAGCATTTCATTGTATTATCAATTAAAAATTGTATTACTAGAAGTTTTCTTCTTTTTTTCGAAAGCACGTAATTGTGTTTGGGCCGAACGTAGCAGATTTTTGACTACATTTTTGACATCACCTTCAGCCATCACACTTCATCTCTATTCTTTCTCTTTACTCAATGACAAAGACCGGTGGATTGGTCGCCGAGCACCCCAGGACCTTCCTCTTCATCAATGGCGTCCTCGCAGGCCTGATATCACACCATGTGATTTTTTTTGTGTGTGGTTCCACATCAAACATCGGATATTTGTTCAACCGCTACCAACTGACGTTCTTGAACTCAGGACACGCACATCTGCAGGTATTCAAAGAGTTACCCCGGACATGCTGAAAAAAATGTGGAATAAGTTATCGTACCACCTCGATATTGTTAGTGTTTCCTGAGGGGTTAACATTGAACACTTATAACTGTGTTTAATTTAAACTTTCAACTGTTATTTTTTTTCGATAAACAACAAGGTCGCACATTTTTTTGGTTTATTTTAATAGCCCTGTAAAGTTGGGACATTCATCTATGAACACCCTGTATATTTCTCATAGTGCTGTTTCGTTTTATTAAATAGTTATTAAATTTACTTAAAATGTTACAACAATAATAAATCCTTCTATATATAAAAAAGTTTTGATTTGGAAATGGACCAATGAAAATCTGCGTAGATATTCCCGGCAGATCAACATCCAATTTGAATGCTTAATCATGGCCTTTCTTCGTTAATATTAAAAAAACTGTTGCATACAAAAATATGAAAATCGGTAGTGTAGAGGTCTGCACGGGCCGGAATTTCCAGGCACGGGCCCGGCCCGGTGTAAAAATTGAAAGTTCGGCCCGAGCCCGGCCCGGCCCGTTTGCATTTTTACAGTTCTCGGCCCGGCCCGGCCCGTTCAAAAATCACTGAAAACAGGCCCGGCCCGACACAATTTCTACAAAAAAAAAAAAATCCTTTTTTTCTCAACATACAATTAAGATTCTTTTAATTCTTTTTCTATATACATATTTATGGGAACATTTTACAGTATATTTTAGATTACTATGATGTTCGCAAAACAGAAAACACACAATGGTAAACATTAACGATTACTTACAGTGTTTTAGTCATCGTGTCTACAGACATTTCAAAATTCAGATACCGATTCATTAAAAGATTAATGTAGTTCAGAATAAAAGGTTAAAAACATAACTTTTGAAGCTGTATAATAAAAAGCAGATTTGTGAAAATATTTTTCTCATTTTTAAGTCTTTTCTCAAATCCAAAGGAGCTGCATTTCGACACATTTATGAATTCATTTCTTTTCGGAAACGCGTAAGATTGGCAGGTATTCTTATTCAGAAGCTATGTAAATGTCGGTTTTTTTTTCATAGTTAAAAGCAATATATCTTTCTGAAAATACTTCCAAAGTTAGCGTTTTGAATCGAATTTCAAGAAGCGATAGCACAGGAAAGGAGAAGAACGTACAGACACGTGGCAAGAATCTCTGTTATCTCTGTAAGTAATTTATCAAATATGGAAAAAGCTATTCGTTTCCAAATGCCTTCAATAGTCAGGCCTGTCAATTTTATGCCTTTATTGTTAAAAATGAGTCAGAAAATGTGTCTGAAAGTTTCGCATTGTTGAGCAGTGAATATGAGAACCACCTTAAGGTATATTTCCAAAGATACTGTTAAGAGAAGTTCATTATCACTACTAATACTATAAAACATAATGACTGTCCTATACATCCTGAGATCGATTAAGACCAGTTCCGTCCCACCACGAGTCTGCTGAAAATAATTAAACTCGGAATCAGACATCTTGTAACTGTACGATGCCGGTCTCTTCGACGGACATGTTATATTTCTATATTGATGTTGTTAAACTCGCGTCGGCTCGTGACGCACATTTATAGATCTCGTGAAAATCATATTCATTGAAAATGGCTCGTATTTTATCTGCTCCACTTGAATTCTTATATCGGGCCGGTAGGCCCGATTAATTTTTTTATCGGCCCGGCCCGGCGCTGCAGGCCCGTTCAATCTTTTCGCCGGCCCGGCCCGTCTATTTTGTCTGTTGGCCCGGCCCGGCCCGTTTGTAAATTCGCCTTCATTCCGCAGGCCCGGCCGGGCCGGGTACGGGCCTCGGGCCAAGCCCGGGCCCGTGCAGACCTCTACGGTAGTGTTATAGAGAAATCTTTGATAAACATGCTGATGCAGACAGTTTTAAAATCGAAGAATTATTTTAAGAGATATTTAATGCCAAAGTTGGACAAAATCGTTCCATTAAAAAAGTTTTATAGGAGCAAAAACTGTACATAGGAATTCAATCATTTTTAGATCATTTTATGTGTCAGAATTTCCCGGTGTGCAGATCGCATTTAGTTTTTTAATTTGACTCATTTTTTGAGGTTTTATTTCTATTTTAAGTTCAAATTTTCAGCATTTCGTGAGATATTTTTTAGATATTTTAGAAAATTGTATTAATTTAAACTGTTGCCAACTATATAAACAGCGCGAACAATAATGTTTGCTTCAAATTAAAAATTTATTTTACACGTGACTATTATAAACAGAAAATATAAAAAGCAGGAAGTCATTGAAAATTACGTCATAAAAACTATAATTACACGTGAATTTTAAAAGAGAAAGAATATTGTAAAATAATAAATTCATTAACATGCGTTAGATATCTTAAATAGGAGAATTTAAGTGACATTTACGTCACATTACACTTATTACGTAAAAGGAACAAAAAATAATATTGCAAAACAGTTTAAATTTAAAAATTGCTCGAGACATTTATTTGATATGTTAAGATGATCATAATATTTCATTTCTAACAAAAGTATTTTTACGTGAATATTAAAAAGAGAAAGAAAAGTTTGGTGACAATTACGTCAGATTATAATTGTCAGATTCAAATTATAATTCAATCTTCCGAAATCTTTTTAAAGCCGATCAAATTAGCGTGCTGTTAGAGTCTGCGGTGTCTGAACGGGGGTTGACGAGCGTAGCTCGTAGGGGGCAGAGCCCCCTAGTATAAACCAAAAAAAGTTTTCACTTAATAGCCGAGTAGATCTTCATTCAGATTTTCGATGTAATCGAAATTTAGTCCCGATTTTGTGTATCGAAGGGTTTGTAAGCATATATATGTTTTTATGTCGTATATTCTCACATTTAATCATAAGACTTTTTTACTAAAACATATATATATAATTATCAATTAAATTTTACAGAGAAACATTACATATTAATTCAATTAATTAACATTAGAATTTTTATTACGGAGGTAAAGAGATCTCCGACTTATTTAGAGCATGTTTAAGATAAGAATAAAAGAACATAGAGAGAAATACAAAGTTACACTTATACATATAGTAGTACCATTTAAAGTTCAACAATTATCTGTAAATTCTGATAAAAGTTAATATTAGTCTATTAACAGTTCATCTAAAAACTCATAAATCTTTCGTAATTATCCTTTTAATTTTGTAGCTCAAGATTTGAATATTCTTGAAACTAGATTGAGATAATTTCTTTTTACTGAAAAATACGTTATTTCTTTTTATGCTGTAATCATAAATTGGATGATTTGGTTTTTTCTCCTAAATGAGAATTTATTGTAGAGTGCTGATAGAGATTTAATGGATCGCTGGTAATCACTTGTAACTGATTGATTCTTTCGCTAATTAAAGATTATGAAATCAGTTAGTTTGTAATATTTCCAAGAGCCCTGTTTGAATTCTTAATCTTGTGTAGGGATGTTTGTGAATTATAGATCATCTCTATGTTTGGTAAATGAAGGTTTGGGAAGTGGTTTCGTTAGAATATCTGCTAGCATGTCTTTACTTATTTTATTACTACAGGTCTTTTGTGCCTTCTTCCTTCAGATGATTGATGCTGTGGTATTTAATGTCCACATACTTTGTTCTTGCATGGTACTTGTAGCTTTGAGAAATCTAAATACAGGACTGATTATCCTCATATAGAATTATTGGAAGTTTCTGTTGTAAGTCCAGATCTTTTAGGAGTTTTATTATCCAAACTGTTTCTTGTGCTGAAGTGGCTGCTGAGAGGCATTCAGCATCAGCGGAAGATAATGCCACTGATTTTTTTCTTCGTAGACAAGAAAAAGACTGTTTTTCCTTGTTTAAATAAATTGCTACTGGTCGATTTGCGATCTGTTTTATTCCCCGTCCAGTCAAAGTTGGCGAAAATTTTTAGGATTGGTTCTTTTTTTTTATAGCTAGCTGATCCGCCTGGCGTTGCTCGAGCCCGTGATAATAACCTTAAATATACCTAAAATCCAAAATCTGTTAGTTTCACTTTCCACCGCCAGGGGTTTCACTCTGTTCCAAACAAGCCTCTATCCAAGCGAAACTCTGTTACTCATCCTATCTGGAGATATGTTAGTTGGAGGGAGTGGAGACTCAAATAAGAGAAATGATCTACTAGCGACAAAGGGGAAATGAGGAGGGTAGATGCAAGTGCTTTTTGACAAATGATTAATTAAGATTACTGTTGTCCTTGGTCAAAAATTTGAACTGGTACCTGATTCAGGAAATTAACTTAAAAATTTGCTGAAATTACTATTCGTAAGTAGTGGTAACTATTACTCATAAAATAACTTTAAGACTGTGAGAGGCTATAATTAAGTAATTATGCAATTTGGAATTAGTTTCGAAGAGATATAAGTAACAGGAGTTGAGTTATTAAGATAGGACTCAGTTAGACAAAAATCGATAAAGAGGGGAGAAGGAGTGGAGAAGCAAGTGCTCTTCGAGAAATGACAAATTAAAACTACTGAAGTCCTTGTCCAAAAATTTGTACTGCTACCTGAACACAGAACCAAATTAAGAAATTGCTGAAATTTCTAATCGGAAATAGTTATAACCACTACTCATAAATTGACTTTAAGAGTGTGCGCGAAGGGGGGGGGGGAGGGGAGGAGGTAGAGAAGATGCAAGTACTCTTCGACAAATGACTAATTAAGACAGTTGTAGTTCTTGGTCAAAGATTTGTACAAGTAGCTGAGCCAGGAACCTAATATAAGAAATTTGCTAAAACTACTATACGGAAATAGTGGTCCACGACTCATAAATTAAGTTTAAGTCTGTGAGAAATGATAGTTAAGATAGTAATGTAATTTGAAATTAGTTTCAAACAGATAAGAGTAATAGAAGTTGTGTAATTAAGATAAAGTTTAGTTAAGAAAAATCCATGAAGGGGGAGAAGGGCAGAGAAGATACAAGTGCTCTTCAACAAATGATTAAACAAACTTACTGGAGTCCTTGGTCAAAAAATTTGGATTGGTATCTGAGTCAGGAACCTAATGTAAGAAATTTACTGAAATTACTATTCAGAAATAACCACTACTCATAAATTAACTTTAAGACTGTGAGAGGTGATAATTAACCCTTTATGTACTGAATTATGAATTCGTAAAAATTTTATCTTCTAAAGCATTTTTCGTGAATTGTTTAAACTACATTAGAAGATTTACATGATCATTTCGTAAATTTTAGACTGATTTTAGAAGGATTTTAAATATATTTCTTAGTATCTTGTAGAATTAGGAATTGTACAAATATAATGTTCTTACAATAGAAATATAGAAATGTTTCTGAATTGAAAATCCCCCTCCCCCCCCCCCCCAAATCCAATACCAAGAAAACTGAAAAGATGCACAAGCAAAAGAAATCATCCCTTTAAAACTATTTTTGTTTTGTGTAACCAATAATGCTTTTATACAAAATAAAGGAACGCATCTATAACTCATTCTAAACTGTATCACTACTAATCTATGTATTAAATGAATTTTATAACAAGTTATTTTAATGATACTTATAAGTACCATCAGTAGATAAAGGGTTAAAATATTAATGTAACTTGGAATTAATTTCAAAGATATATGAGTAATAGCAGTTCAATTATTAAGGTAGATATTATTAAGAAAAAAAATCGATGAAGGGAAGAGAGATGCAAATGCTCTTCGACAAATGACTAATTAAGACTACTGGAGTCCTTTGTCAAAAATTTGCACTGCTACCTGAGCCAGGAACCTAATTTAAGAAATTTGCTGAAATTACTATTCAGAAGTAGTGGTAACTACTACTAATAAATTAATTTAGCTTTGAAGAGATATGAGTAATAGGAGTTGAGTTTTTAAGATATGGCTCAGTTTAGCAAAAATCGATGAAGGGGGGAAAGGAGATGCGACGCTTTTCGACAAATGACTAATTAAGACTACTACAGCCCTTGGTCTAAAATTTGGACTGTTACCTGAGCCAGGAAGCTAATTTAAGCAATTTGTTGAAATTATTATTCGGAAAAAGTGGTAATCGCTACTCATAAATTATCTCTAAAACTGTGAGATAATTAAGATATTAATGAAATTTGCAATTCATTTCGAAAAGATATGAGTAATACTAGTTGAGGTATTAAGGTAGGGCTCATTTTAAGCAAAAATTGGTGAAGGGGGGGTGGGGGAGGGGAGATGGAATTGTTCTCCGACAAATAACTAATAAGGAGAGAACCCGAGGTCGGGGACACGGAATGCGGCGACCCTTTGCGCATTGATACTGTATATTCAAAAGATAAACCTATGACAAGGATAAAGTGCAATATGCAAGGGGGGGATCTTAAAAAACAAGACCCAAAGTCACCCACTTATGACGCTTTAGTACATAATCGGATAAATTACACACATCTGTGAGCAGCCAGATGGTACAGTTAGCAGAGTTCCAGACTTCAAATTTTCTCCCTCGAAACTTTGTGGGTTCGATACCCCGACAGACTTTTTTTTCGCTATTAACTAAGTCTTCTGAAATTCATTCTTCAACATTTGTAAATTTAGAAACTTCTTCGCTAGAGATGTTTTTCATTTTAAATACAGCACTACACTAAAGAACTACGTTTCATCCCCAGAAAACTTTAAAAGCAAAATGCCGTGCCCATCCAGTCTGCAGCAGATGGCTGTTAAAACTTTAACACAAACAAGAGTAAATACATTCTAAACTCATCCTATTTATTTTCAATGGAGTTTTCTGGTCGGCTGTCTGTCTAGTAGCGTTTTAACTCACGTAAATAAACTCGGATTGTCATTCAATTGATATCCTTCTATATATAAAAAAAAGTTTTGATTTGGAAATGGACCAATGAAAATCTGTGTAGATATTCCCGGTAGATCGGCATCCAATTTGAATGCTTAACCATGGCCTTTCTTCATTAATATTAAAAAAACTGTTGCATACAAAAATATGAAAATCGGTGATATTATAGAGAAATGTTTGATAAACACGCTGATGCAGTCAGTTTTCAAATCGAAGAATTATTTTAAGAGATATTTAATGCCAAAGCTGGACAAAATCGTTCCATTAAAAAAGTTTTATAGGAGCAAAAACTGTACATAGGAATTTAATCATTTTTAGATCCTTTTATGCGTCAGAATTTCCCGGTGTGCAGACTGCATTTAGTTTTTTAATTTGACTCATTTTTTGAGGTTTTATTTCTATTTTAAATTCAAATTTTTAGCATTTCGAGAGATATTTTTTACATATTTTAGAAAATTGTATTAATTTAAACTGTTGCCAACTATATAAATAGCGCAAACAATAATGTTTGCTTCAAATTAAAAATTTATTTTACACGTGACTATTATAAACAGAAAACATAAAAAGCAGGAAGTCATTGAAAATTACGTCATAAAAACTATAATTACACGTGAATTTTAAAAGAGAAAAAATATTGTAAAATAATGAATTCATTAACATGCGTTAGAAGTCTTAAATAGGAGAATTTACGTCACATTTACGTCACATTACACTTATTACGTAAAATGAACAAAAAATAACATTGCAAAACAGTTTAAATTTTAAAATTGCGCGAGACAATTATTTGATATTTTAAGATGATCATAATATTTCATTTCTAACAAAAGTATTTTTACGTGAATATTAAAAAGAGAAAGAAAAGTTTTGTGAAAATTACGTCAGATTATAATTGTCAGATTCAAATTATAACTCAATCTTTCGAAATATTTTTAAAGGCGATCAAATTAACGTGCTGTTAGAGTCTGCGTTGTCTGAACGGGGGTTGACGAGCGTAGCTCGTAGGGGGCAGAGCCCCCTAGTATTTTAAAACATAGTCAAGTCGGATTCAAGAAGGAGGAAAACGACCTTCTTATCTACTAAAACCAAATAATATTTTGCCACAAACCACAAGCTGTTAGTGGACCTGTAAGCAATGTCTATCTATTGTACTTGAAAAGACTTTTACAAGCGTTCACTGTTTCGATAAAACAACTTCAATAGCAAATTACAATTCTTCAACAATTGAACCATCCTGTTCATCGAACATTGCTCCGAAAAGTTTTGCACGCTTTTTTTTATGATACGAGACTTTTTCTGCAAAGTTTACTGAATAGCTAAAAATATGAGCTCAAAATATACATACACGTTTTGAATAAGCCGAATGCTAAAGCGATTTTGAACTTGGCAATGATAAAAGAGATTAAAGATCTAATGAATTTTTAACATGCGCTTTATTAAATTTTCAAAAGAAACTTAATATTTTATGTGATTAGTTTAGACACACCTACCGTAAACATGCGTGTGGCGACACACTAGTTGATGAACATGAATTTAAAGAGATTATCGTTATTTTTTTTTCTGTTGTGATATTTTCTTATCATTTCAGATTTTTAGACTGATAAATTCTAATATTCGTGAAACTAGTTCAAGGCAGTTAATCAAATGTATCAGAATCACAATAAGTTCAGAAGCCGTACAGTTAGAAGAGAACACTGAACTAAATGAGATTTGTAAGCTTGGCTGAAGTTAATAACACTCTGTATAAGATTATTCTGCAGAAGCTAATACAATAAAAACAACAATAATAATCATTAAGATGTCACAATAATAACATTGTACAAAATTGGTACTTAAAAAAATTGCACACATTTGAAATGTTTTCTCGGTTCGTACTCAAATTTACAATCATATTATATTATTTCTTTGTCAACATCCTTTTTTTTCCATTTGAAATGTAGCGTACAACGATGAATGCTGTATCATTCGATAGGATTTTTTGCCCCAGTCTGACACTGCATACAGAATTTAACTAACGTGTAGCGTACAGCGAATAATGAAGTATCATAGGATAGGATCTTGACATCGGATACTGAATTTAACTAACATGTAGCGTAGAAGCATAGGGCCGAAACTAGGGGGGGGGGACAGAGGGTGCATGTGCCCCGGGCGCCTGAGCCAAGGGCCGCCAAATGAAAGATTATACCTTTGGAATCGATCATTTTCTTCTGATGGACGGATGGCTTTCATTATTAGGAAATAGCCAATATAAATGAAGTGTTACGTGAAGATGAAAGAGCAATCGTAAAAAGTTAGAACTCTGATTTTCTGGTCAGAATGGGAAAAAAAATGGCCATAATTTTTTTGTTTGTTTTGCAAAACAAATTATGGCCAATTTTTTCCATTCTGACCAGAAAATCAGAATTCTAACTTTTTACGACTGCTCTTTCATCTTCACGTAACACTTCATTTATAATGGCTGTTTCATAATAATGAAAGCCATCTGTCCATCAGAAGAAAATAACTCTGTTAAAGAGGAAACTCGGTTCTACTGTATAAGCAAACACTGTAAATAGGCTGTAATACATACGAATTCTTTTGTGTGTACGAACTATAATTGCAACAAACGTCGCATTCAATTTACGTAGTTCAGTATTACATATTTTATGATTAAATATTTTGAATTTTACAATAGGTCGGCCATTAGAAAATTAGTAAAATTCCCTTTGTAAATATACTTTGAGGAAGAAAGGGGGGGGAGGGGGAGGGCGCCAAAATTCATGTTTGCCCCGGGTGCAAAAAAGGCTAGTTTCGGCCCTGGGATATCATTGGATAGGATTTTTTGCCTACATCTGATATCGTATACTGAATTTAACTAACATGTAGCGTAGAAAGGTGAATGAGGGATCATTGGGAAGGATTTTTTGCCAGCAGGCATTGCATACTGAATTTTCATTATACTTTTAGGTTAAATGTCATCATACATATTATTTCTGATGTCAACATCCCTTTTTCTACGCACAACGATGAATAGGGTGTTATACGAAAGGTTTTTGAACAGGTTTTGGGTACATTGCACTCATATCTCGTTAAAGCTGGCCGTTTAACCCCTTGCCTGTGACGCCCGAACTCAGTTCGGGTAATGCAAATACGCCAATTTTGGAATGCCCGACCTGAGTTCGGGCAAGAGAAAAATCGGTGTTTCAGTTCCGTAGTTCGTCCAGTGTATAATATGTTATTTACCAGATCAATTTGGGTGTATTGATCTTGCAAGTGTCTTGAATGAGTTCATTTGACATATGTACTCTTATAGTTAGTTAACAAGGATACTCAAAAGTGTTTGATGTCTTTCATTGAATGGTTTGGGTTCAGACCTTGTTTGAGTGTCGGAAATAAATTATAGACTACGGGCGATTTTTAAATGTATATTTATCTTGAAAATTACGTTATTTGATTTATTTTGCTATAAATTTGAGCAAAATTTGAGCCATTAATATTTCCCATGTACGTGAAAATATTGAATATTGTAGTCATTTCATTTATTTTATTATTATTTTTTTTAATAATCTATTTTTAACACTTTGGTGATAATAACGAATAAAATTAAAGAGGATTTTTTTTTTTTCCATTTTTGGCACGTTTTCCTCAAATATGTTCGATAGGCAAGGAGTTAATTAAAAAAAACCGTGGTTAATTATAAATTCATAAAAAATGTATCAGAAAATAAACTCGAAGGAAAGTGCGAAAGCCTCAAGCGAGACTACTGCTACAGATATAATACGGAAATTTTCTAAAAACAAATACTTTTTTTTTAATTCATTGCCACTAAAATGCATATAAGAATAGACGCATCAAGTCATGCGCAGCTAGTTCAGGCTGTTGCAATCATCTTATGTATATGAGTGCTATAACACACTTAGGCCTCTGTCTAAATTGAAAACCAACCCAATGCAATCATTCAAATTTGAAACGGGATTTGAGTTCATCTCGATGAGAGTCGTTTTTAACACTTTTCAACATGTATGAAAAGTGTTTATGAAGTCGGTTTTTCTGGTCGGGTGTCTGTCTGGCAACGCTAGCGGTTCTCAAGTCCATTGCTCAACAAGCCTGCAACTTTCTGACACATTTACTGACTCATTTTTAAACATAAAGGCTAAAAAGTGGCAGGGCTGACTTTGGAAGCGATTCGGAATTGAAAGGTGTTTTCCATCTTTTGATAAATAAATCGAGTTACAAGCGATTTTGGGTCACGTGACAACCGGTTTTTTCTCCCTCCGCTGACTAGTATTTCTCCTTCCATCCAGAAATTTGGTTCAAAATGCGAATTTTGACAGTATTTTCTTAAAGATCCTTCACGTTTACCAAAAAGTGGAAAACGTCTTTCGATCACATAGTTTCTGAATAACAAACCCTGCCAACTTCATGCGTTTCCGAACAAAAATGAATTTAAACTTATGTCATAAAGTTGCCCCTTTGGATTTGAAAACAGCATTAACTCACGTAAATAAACTCAGATTTGCCATTTAATTGATATTTGTTATTGAGGTTTACTGTGGCATGGTCGATATTGAAAATGATCGATATTGAAATATAGTTTGTTTACAGTGGCAGTAAAAAGAATTCCGTTATATTAATGGCTATAGGGGAAAATCGTTTGCAGTGTATTTTAATGATGATACATTATTTCAAACATATTGAAATTGATGTACATCATTGAGGCGCAGTACAACATACTTGTTGTATAACATGATGTGCCTGGCATTTATCGTTCATATATAGGTTCATATTATTTTCGAAAATTAATTTTATAAATATTTATGTTTTAAAGTTAATTTTAGTAAAATAAATTAATTGTAACCTATGAATTTTTTAACAGAAATCAATTTTTAAAAGCTTTAACTCTTTCAGGGGCAAGCGATTGTGTTTCTTTAATGTCAAACTCACACCGGAATTTACGAAAAAATGTAGTTCAAAAGAAGGAAAAGCAATTTTTCATCTTTTTTCCTTCAAAGTTTAAAAAGTAAAATTTAATTAAAATTTTCTGGTGAGAATCATGATTAAAATTAGGTGGGATATAATATATCCCATCGTTCTTCAGGGTGTTAAACGTGCGAATCCAAGATTCCTTCCTTCTGCCATAATTTATTTTTAGTTATGTTTAAAAATTGGCATTAGACTTTGTATTTCAGCTATTAAAAATGAATTTAACATTAGCAGTTACAAATTTTAAACTTGCATAATTCCTAAATTACTTGACCGAATGATTTCCGAGTAGGTATCAAGCAAGTAAAATTTATCAACAATTCCAAATATGATGTGAAAATTAGGGGTTAGTATTAAATATTTTAAAGTTTGTTTGCAATTTCTATATCTAGACGATCCCTTGAGTAAAAGTTAGGAATAGCGTTCATTAGTAGACGTTATTAGTAGTCGACTGGTACCAATCATATTTTTATACAATGTTTTTTCTCGTAGTTAGTGTGTACCTTTTTAGAGTTTCGTTCATCTGAAGAAGTTCGTCTCACTCCTCTATTTGTCTGTATGTCCGTCTGTCCGTCACAGAGTTTGCTGTCAGAAACTGCGTAAGTTAGACCCTTGAAATTTTCCATACTTATCGCTGAATAACTGCGATCAAACGACAAATCATTAAATTTTGAAAAAGATCTCAATTAACGCACGTTATTAATTAAAAACCAAAATTAAAAGAATGGAATGTTCATAATTCAACTAAAGCATTGATTTTAATCAAACCACAAAGATATTCTTTCAGAAATTCAAAAAGAGGGGAAGGGTTTGTCAGAATTTTGCCCGACTACCAGGGCGATAAAGTGCTGGGCGTTTTCAAATATCCCGTTATCTTAAAAAAGTGCTGGGCCTAAAAACGCGAAATTTCGTGTCCAGTCGCAAAAAAATTTTCTCTTTCAGAATTTCTAAAAAAATTTCAAAAATTCCATCTAGAAATTGAAATATCCTTTAAAAATCGATTTATATGAATTCATTTAATTTTATTTCAAAGCCAACATGTAGAAGACCACATCTGTTTGAGAAATCTTTCCCAGAGAGGCATCTGTCGTCACTGATAGTGGGATTGTTTCCCGGCCTATAAAATTTTTATAAATATTGCATTTATAGATTTAATATTTATGTATCAAAGCATATTTTTTTTTTCATTGATTCCGAATATGTAATTTTCTTTAAAGTCCGTCAATTAGAACATTAATTATAAAAAAAATTAGGTTTTTTTATTTAAATATTAAATGTTTTAAATTTCCTATCAGCGTAAAAGGATAGATGTGGTAAAATAAATAATAATTTTCATAGTAAGATTGTTTCGTAATACATATTTTTTTTTTTTTTTTTTTTTTTTTTTTTTTTTTACAAATACTGCATTTATATATTTTTTATTTATGTATCTGTGCCTATTTTTTAACGCTGATGACCAATAAATAATTTTCATAAAAATCGATTAAGAACTTTTTATTTTATCAAAAAATCGACTTTTAAAAAGATAAAGAAATATTTTCAAACGGAACATTATTTAAATCTAAGCATTTCTCCACTACTTAGCATTATTTTAAGTCCGTTTTATTATTATTATTATTATTATTATTATTATTATTATTATTATTGACTAACACATCAGAATTTTAAAGAAAAGGGAGTTAAATTTCTAAGTTTCTTTTTTACCCCTCCGGGCTCTAACTTGTATATTTTAAGCAATTTTTCCAACTCAACCTCTATTAAGCTACAGAGAGATTTGACCGCATTTGAAAGTTTGACCGAATCAGTATCTAGTCGAGCCCGACATCATAGTGAGATCTATTTCAACCCCAGACAATTAAGGAAAATTCCCCCTCCCTGGGGGGAAGGAAATGGATTTTTTCATGTGACATATCGTTTTAAAGCTCTTGTCCTATACATCACTAAGCACCCATTCCCCCCTCTTAATTAATTTTTTCACCACTAGTGGGCGTTATAAAGTTTTAATTTGTTCATTACTATCTCATATTTTTTTCCAAAAATTAAGAAAAAAAAATTATATAACAAAGCTCAACAATTAGTATCTTCTCCCCTATTTTCATCTTTCTGTCGACTGCCGAAAACAATTCACAAACTTCAAATTTAATCTACGATATGTCATGTAATACCTGAAATGAAAGGCCATGTGTCTAATAATGCTATTCTTCACACGCACACGCTTACCTCCGCCCTCACACCTCCACCCCCCCCCACCCCCCACCCCCCCATCCGTATTAAACAAAACCCTCTGTGCGATCTCTGATCACACTTACCCACATGTTCTTTTTTCCTTTTTGCATCGGCTGTACAAACAGGTGATTTCATAATTTGTAGATCGTTGAATGACAATTAAAATGTATCGTTTATTTAAAAGAAATAATACGCATAGTTTTGAACATTGATTTTTCGATTGAAATCTGAAAATGGTAAATATAAAAATCAAAATATAGCGATAATAACAATGATAATAAATGCCACTATTCTTTTTTTTTTTTTCCAGCAAAATATCGTTATAAATGAAAATAGTATAAAATTAATGTTACTTCTTATGAGGTGATATTGAAAAAAATAAATCATAACAAGGTTTTAATATAAAAAAAGAGTCATTTATTGAAGATTCTTTCTTGTGAAAATAAGTAAAATATTGTCTCATAATTTGAAGTTCGTTGAATAACACTCGAGGGATATCATATACTTAAAGGAGTCATAAGCGTTATTTTCAATATTGATTTTTTGAAGAAAATACCCATCTTTTTCTTTATCCGTGTTAAACTAAAGAAAATTCTGAAAATAATCCTTCTTCAAAAACGAGATAAAGTTTTGTTATCTTGCTTTATTTTTACGCTTCAATAAAACCTCACTTGAAATTGAAATCGTTGTAACTCTTTTTTTTTTTTTTTTTTTTTAGATTTTCTTTTAAAAACTAGTACTTTTTATGTGATTTATTTCATTTTTTCGCTGTCTAGGATTATTTTGTTGAGCTTTTAGAAATGTTCAGATTTCACTGAGCTGGAAAAAAGATATTTATTCAAAGGATTAAGAATACAGAATTTTTTTGCTATTCGTTATTTCGTATAATTTAGCTAATTCAGCTCTTTGGTTCAAAAGAAGAAAAAATATATAAATTCGCTGCTTCAAAGAAAATCATTTACATTACATTTTGAGAGTCATTAAACTAATGCAGCGATATAATTGAATTTAATTGAAATAATGTATTTTAAATCGGTAAAATTGTAATGTAGAAACGACAATAAAATAATTTTGTTCTTTACAGAAAGCTCTTGCAATGTTTCAATTTTTTCGTCTTAGAAATAAAATTAATAAACCAGTTTTCATTGCGATTTTTTAACGTTTTTACTCTCTGTTCTTCTCTTCCGGTGAAATTTTTTAACATTTTCCTTCTATAATAATAATAATAATAAAGGCAAATAACCTTAATCTCAAAACATACAGTTTAGAAATTCAGATAAAATAGCGTTCTTTTGATTCTATCATTCAAAATATTTCATTATATGAATAAAAATAGACGTTTATAAGACGTTTCAAATGTAAACACCTTTTTTAAAAAAATTGCAACGCCCTGATGTAATTATGCCATGGAGCTGAAACTAGCAGAAAATGCAAAATAGCGTGTTGTATTTATATGCTTAGCATTTCAAAGTCACCGCCCAATATGGGCTGAAAAGCGCCCTCTGAACTTCTAATTTAGCCATATAAATAGAGAGCTGTAGGTGGACGTTGAGATAGTACATGGTTGTCTGCCAGTGGTAAGCGTTTCATGAGAAATCACTAAAGCCTGGACACTGACAGAGGGCGCAATATGAGCAAGCTACTGAGTTTGAACGGGGATAAATGATGCCCTACCTGGAAGATTTTTTCTTATCGTGCAATACTAGATTGTATGGAGTGCAATGCCACGACGCACAGAGGAGTATTTTCTGAAAAATGTGGACAAAATTATTTTATGAGCTGTATCAAGTTGAAATGTTATAAAAAGCTATTTAGAGTCATTATATACAATTAAAAAAAAAAATAATAATTCTGTTTTACGAATTTACGAAAAATCTTTCCTGTTTAATAAGTAAACTACTATTTAAATCAGTTTAGAATAAACATTTAAGGTATTTAATGAAATATTCCGGGTTTTTTTTAACATACTAGGGGGCTCGGCCCCCTACGAGCTACGCTCGCCAACCCCCGCCCAGACACCGCAGACTCTAAATGCACGCTAATTTGATCGGCTTTAAAAAGATTTCGAAAGATTGAATTATAATGTAAAAAGCAGTGGCGATCTCCCTATAAACGAATTTCTATTCATTTCTCTTTGATTGGGGAATTTTAACGCCAAATCCGCTGCGGTACTGCTTGATTATCTCGTCGACCAATTTCGCCAAATTATATAAATCGCCAAACCACTCGCCAAATTATACAAATTGACATAATTTTTTATTTTAAATAACAATAGAACAAATAAATTCGTACAACATTAATAAAAATACAAATAAAACGTCGAATAAAAATAACTTGATTACGTAGATACGTGTAACAACATTTCAAAATAAGCTAATATAAAAGGAATTAAGTAAACAGAGTCTTTGTCTCCTGGTATTTTTAACAAAGCGAAAAGAAAGTTATTTTAAATGAGACATTTTAAATTAATCGTTTTTAATCTAACGTAATTTTTACCAAGCTATTTTTTTCTCTTTTAAATATTCACGTGAAGATACTTTTGTTAGAAATGAAATATTATTTGCGCTTTCCTAACAAAAATAGTTGAAAAGATCCTCTCAAAATATTAAATAAATGTATAGCGCAATTTCTAAATTTAAACTTTTTTGCAATATTATTTTGTATTCATTTTATGTAATAACTATAATGTGACGTAAATATGACGTAATTTCTCCTACGACTTCTAACGCATGTTAATGAACTTATTATTTTACAATATCCTTTCTCTTTTAAAATTCACGTGTGTACTTTTTATGACATAATTTTTAATAAATTCCTGCTTTTTATACGTAATTATTTAATTTTAATTTGAAAGTTTTTTTCTTGTTTATAATAGTCACGTGTAAATAAATTTTTAATTTGAAGCAAATATTATTGCTTGCGCTTTTTATACAGTTGGCAACAGTTTAAATTAGTACAATTTTCTGAAATCTGTAAAAAATATCTCTAGAAATGCTGAAAATTTGAATTTAAAATAGAAATAAAACTTGAAAAAATGAGTCAAAATAAAAAAATTAATGCAATCTGCACTCCGGCAAATTCTAACGCATAAAGTGATCTAAAAATGATTACACTGCCATGTATAGTTTTTGCTGCTATAAAACTTTTTTAGTGGAACGATTTTGTCCAACTTTAGCATTAAATATCTCTTAAAATAATTCTTCTATTTGAAAACTGTCTGCATCAGTATGTTTATCAAATATTTCTGTATAAAACTACCGATTTTCATATTTTTGTATGCATTATTTTTCTTAATATTAACGAAGAAAGACCTCCGGTCACAAAAAATTCAAAACCGGCGGCGGCGGCGGCGGCGGCGGCGGCGGCGGAGGCGGCGGCGGTGACAGCGGTAGTTACTTTTTTTTAGAATAGAGAGATTTATAACAAGTTCTTTCTGTAACTTACTATTCTAATCATATTCATCTTCATCTGTTTCGTCTTCATCCTCATTTTCCTATTATTTTGGATGTTGTCCGCATGGTGTTTTTGGTTGTTTCGCTAGAAAAAGGCCTTTTTTTCTTAAGCTTTGGCCTTTAATTACTTATAAAAGGATCAGAATTTAGTAAACGTCTGTTCAAAACATTTTTATTACATTGCTCTCGAGAAAATTCTCGCCAAAAAGTTTGCCTATATTGGCGGAAATGTTTGTTTCTAGCTTCAGCAGCCTCGTTCGAAAGTTGATC
This sequence comes from Maratus speciosus, assembly GCA_963932465.1. Taxonomy (NCBI): domain Eukaryota; kingdom Metazoa; phylum Arthropoda; class Arachnida; order Araneae; family Salticidae; genus Maratus; species Maratus speciosus. The sequence continues at coordinate 211,070,336 of OZ010788.1, read as the reverse complement.
GAGAGGCAATACTGCATGTTTAATTACTGTGGTCCTATGTGCTAAAACTTTATGTACTGTTGGTGACATTGGGAGCTACCCATATAATTCTACATAAAGATCTGCAGTTTCTTCGGTGTAATTTTCAAATTTTTTAACATCAATTCTATGTTCACTGAACAGTGCCTCTAAACGAAAAAGAATAAGAAAACTCTGAAATATATTTGCATCACTATCAGAAGTATTCTGAAATATCTGTTTAAATTACAATCTGTTGGAAGCCATCACAACACCATTTAGATATTTGTTCGAAATTGTGGTTTTCTTCTTCTGTATTATTTAGATTAACTTCTTCTAAATATTTACACAGTCTTAAAGAAGTGTGATCAAGAAGATCTGTAGGTTAACTTCTGCTCTTGTTTCTGTCACATTCATCGACTCCTCACTTATATAGCAATCCTTCTTCGCTTTCTTAATCAGAGAATAATAAGTAAATATTCTTAATTGCACTATGAATAATTTCACCATTGCTTTCTTGCTAGATCAGCTTCTACAAAAATTGATAAGGCTTCTGATGGGATATGGTTCTTAAAAGTGGGTTTTTTTTGCTGAAATTATAATTTTTCTTTATTTTGTATCTCTTGTTGACTTAGAGTTTTATGAGTGTCGAGGCATCAATTTTACCAGCAGCTCGTTGATTTGTACTAGCTGCATATGTTAATTGATCAAGAGGAACTTGCTCCCTTAAACCTCTTTTTTTGTGTCAATTGTTTCTGTCCCACAGTTCGGCGAAATCTTTTGTTAGTCTACCTTTTTTGATATTGTATAGATATTATATTCTACAGCTAATTTTATGGAACTGTTAAGCCAATGTTCATTTATCTTAAGAAAGCTCCATTTTGCCCTATTAGCAGCCTGCCATTTTTTTTAAAAATCCGATTTGAAACGGCTTAACGAACGTATTAATGATATTTGTTTATCTGCTGGACATTTCATCATTTTTGTAACTTTGCTTTCCATTAAACATAATTTTTCATCTGTTTTTGTATTAGAACAATCTTGTTTAAGGTCAAACAGTAACTTTCTTGAAAGATCTTTTGCTGTTATTGAAGTTTCTGAAAGGAAAATGAAGATTTTTCGTTTTCAAGATATCATCATCTTCTGATACCATTTTTTTATAAAACGGGAAAAAAATTGGGGCAAGATTTTATTTTATGAATATAATAAGGAATATCTATATTTTATATTCCAACAAAAAGTTTTGCCCGACAAAGGGCGACACATATTTATAAATCACTAAAAATTTAAAAGAACTAGTAAAAATTATACTTATTTTTGATAAAACAATGTGGCTATTTTCATAATTATATTTTTATAACTAAAACTAAATACAGTAATTTAAGCTACATACCTTCCACTTCTATGTACATAAAGGATTTTAATCAGATCTCCACTGTATGCAACAATAATTGCAATTAAATAATGCGCTTCTCACCACAGCGCTGAGAAAAGAGAAATTTGCGATGCACGTCAGCTGTGTTCAGACTGATAACGCGACGGCGAGTATTAACGAACATTCCTAAGATATTGTTTACCGGAAGCACCGACTAACAAACTATACAAACACATAAAGTATTGCGGTTTTGAACGAAGTTCATTTTTTTACTTTTGTCCAGCTTTTTTTAGAAATACTCCACTGTGCTACGGTGGTGCTTGTGTGGAAGTAGCGGACATAAGAAGAACTGGCGGGTCGGATATTCCGGCAGTGGACGATGAAATGTTACGTCAGAACAGGATGATATTCATCTCATTCGTATGGCAGTACCGGACCGTACAACTTCATCTGGACAGTTGACAGAACGTTGGAGTACTGCTACAGGTGTGCCATTGTCTGCTCCAACAACTCGTCCGCGTCTGATACACTGTGGACCACATGCATGAGTTCCTTTATAAACGAATCTCCACATGGAAAACCAACGGTGCCTGCGGCTACAATGGGGTCGTTTACACTGGCATGTCGATTGGCAACAACTCGTCTTTTCCGTTTAATCCTAGCTTAATTTGAGGTACAGAAATGGCAGCATCCGCGTTAGACGCTGGAGCGGTAAACGCAACCTTCCGAAGTGTGTCATCAAATGTTACACCGGACAAATGCCAAGAATGATGGTTTGAGACACTATTTGATATAATGGATATACGTAGCAGCTAAAGAATTTTGGATAATTTCAACAGCAACCGGTGCATCAGAGACGTTCTGGAGCCTGAAGTCATTATGCCTTCAACGCCTTCCTGGTGCTGTATTTCAAATGGATAATGCTCGTCTCCATATTGTTAGGTCAAACCTTCTTTACAGCACAACAGATACAGCGTCTTCCTTGGCCTGCTTGTACACTGGATATTTCTTCTTTTGAACATGTCTTGGATCTTGTTGGTCGGCATCTTGCACGTGACGCCCTCCAGTAGCTGATACCTATGAGCTTTGGGTTCGAGTAGAAGCAATCTGATATGGTCTCTCTCATGTACATATTCAAAATCTTTTAGATTCGATACCACGTCGTATAGAAGCACTTATTGCAACATCTGGTGGCTGCGCAAAATGCTGATTTTCGACTTGCAATATTGTTTTGTTTTTGGCTTTGTAAATTGAATCATTTATTTGTCCCGATACAGGTCGTTTGTGGAATAGATTTCATTCAATTCTAATAATACTTTCATGATATTGCATTTTTTACAAAGATGAATTTATTATAATATTTTATACTCACTTGAGTACTAGGAATGTAGTACAGGATATACGTTGATACACGTCTTATACACTCTGGAGTTTTCAAAGAAGCACTATATGTATATCCTCTTTTCCTCAAGTAAAGCTATTGCGTATATTCTCTTACATATACCCTCTTGATTTTTACGACTATAGTAATGGTATGCAGTTAATTTCGTCCCTTTGTAATAATTTTGTAATACGTCTCGATCAAACATGTTTGTATCACTAAACAGTATTATATTCTTTCTTTGCATGAAGTGGTAAGAAAAATATTTAATGTGTTGCGATGTTAAATTGAACCGCGCTGCATACATTAACAAAGATAGACTGCTAAATTCATGTATTTTATACTTTGTATGTCATGGTAACCAGATTACAGAATAATTAGATCATTTGGTAAGTAAACCAGAGTCAATGTAATAAAGGGGAATTTAGGGAAATAGAAAAAAGAATGTAACGAATTAGAATGAATTGGCCACAGAATCGCATTTAAAACTGCTATATCTACCACGCTTTCTAGTTGGTGTTTTTTTTTTGTGTGTGTGTGTTCAAAATTTAAGAGTCCTAATCTAAAAAAGCAGATTTTTTAACCATGAAACTGTTAACTATTGGTTGAAAACAGCGGAGAGCCTATGAATAAGAGCCACCTGTGAATACGGGAAACATAAAACCTCGATTCAATCATATGAATGTTCCATAAAACACGCAGTGATTCGTTTTTCGCCTTTATAAAATAATTTGAAGTAGGGACTTGAGCTGTTTAAATGAAGTAAAAATTTCCACTTCTTTCTTTTTAATTATGCAATATCTTATAAAAAGTTTTTTTATTATTTTACGATTGAAAAAATCTTAAAAGAAGGCTAATAAACAAGAGATGATATGGAAGCGTTTGGGGTAAAATAAAGAATAATGTCAAAGCTGTGAAACATATTTGAAGTATTTGGATCGCCTAATACAGAGTATGGTAAAGTCATACCAAGCACTAATATCTTATTAGAAGTCCATTTCTTGGTATTAACCGCGAAAAGCAACCGTCATCTAACTGTAGTTGAGTTATCAGATGCGCTTTATTACAAAATAGATATCATAATATCACAGCAGACCAATTCCAAACCTGCAATTCGGATGGAACTAAATAACTCAAACACTTGTTAAATATGTCTCTGCGGACCGCCAGTCACAATGAACGATTTATCAGTAGTCTTAAAATCACTGAAGCTCGATTCAGAACAACAGGTTGCATTTCTCGTCTCAGATGAGAACAAATTTTGCTTAGAATTTTCGACAATATGGCTAAATATTTAATGAACGTTGTACAGTATATACAAAAATAACTTTGAAGTTGACCACCACCAGATGTCGTAATAACATTAAGTGTTACGATGATGGAACGAGTATTACTAAACTTGTTTGTTTTTAAAATAGGCTTATGACTGGTTCCAGATATTTTCTCGGTGTCTGCATACCTCATTTGGGCATGTTGGAAATGTGTTCAAAGTGCTTTTGGAAGTCCTTATTTATTTATGAACGATAATCCCTTCTGTCATCATTGAACGTGAGTTGAAAATCAGCTAATAAGTGTCAATAAAATCAATCGAAAGGATTATTCTCCACAGGACTGGTTATATCCGACATAAACCAAGATTTCGATTTGAAGAATACCTGAAACCCAATTCAATCCTGACAAAAAATATTTTTCTTCACAACCAAATAATTTTTGCCGTCTCAAAATCCAAATCCCACTCGCACAAGACACAATATAAATAGACACCGACCTGAAACGTAAAATGAAAGAATTTTTTTTTTTTCCAATGCTATTATGTAAAAATAGTCTATATTATCAATTTTATATTTTACGTTTAAAAATAGGTATACCTATACTCCTATAAGTATTCAAATGTATGATTTATTTTGGTACTTCTTAGTTATCGCGTCGACCAAATTACTGTCGCCAAATTGTAAGATTAAATGCCAATAATGGTTGATCGTAAATGTCACATTCACTGGACTTACACGTATTTACGCCATAAAGTGATTTTTATTTCGACGTTTTATTTGTATTTTTATTAATGTTATACTAATTTACTTATTCTTTTGTTATTTAAAATAGAAATTATGTCAATTTGTATAATTTGGCGTGTGGTTTGGCGATTTATATAATTTGGCGAAATTGGTCGACGGGATAACTAAGAAGTACAGTAGAGGTCTGCACGAGCCGGAATTTCCAGGCCCGGGCCCGGCCCGGCCCGAAGGAAAGCTATTTTGGCCCGGCCCGGCCCGGTGTAAAAATTGAAAGTTCGGCCCGAGCCCGGCCCGGCCCGTACAAAAATCAGTGAAAACAGGCCCGGCCCGGCCCGACTAAATGTCTACAAAAAATTCCGTTTTTTCTCGACATACAATTAAGATTCTTTTAATGAATATTACATGCATATTTATGGGAACATTTTACAGTATATTTTAAATTACTATGTGTTCGCAAAATAGAAAACACACAATAGTAAACGTTAACGATTACTTACAGTGTTTTAGTCAACGTCTCTACAGACGTTTCAAAATTTAAATAAGGGTTCATTAAAAGATTATTGTAGTTTAGAATAAAGGGTTAAAAAACATGATAACTGTTGAAGCTTATAATAAAAGGTAGATTTGTGAAAATATTTCTGTCATTTTTAAGGCTTTTCTCAAATCCAAAGGAGCTACATTTTGATACATTTATGAATTCATTTCTTTTCGGAAACGCATGAGATTGGCAGGTATTCTTATTCAGAAACCATGTAAATGCCGTTTTTTTTTTAGATAAAAGTAATACATCTTTCAGAAAATACTGCCAAAGTTAGCGTTTTGAATCGAATTTCCGGAAGCGATAGCACAGGAAAGGAGAAAACGTACAGTCACGTGACAAGAGTCTCTGTTATCTCAGTACGTAATTTATGAAAACGCTATTTGATCCCAATTGCCTTCAATACTCAGCCTGTCAATTTTATGCCTTTATAGTTAAAAATGAGTCAGAAAATATGTCTTAGAGTTTCGCATTGTTGAGCAGTAAATATGAGAACCACCTTAAGGTACATTTCCAAAGATACTGTTAACAGAAGTTCATTATCGCTATTAATACTTTTACAAAACATAATGCCTGTCCTACACATCCTGAGAACGATTAAGACCAGTTCCATCCCGGCACAAGTCTGCCGAAAAAAATTAAACCCGGGATCAGGTATCATGTAACTGTACGATGCCGATCTCTACGATGGACATATTACATTTCTGTATTGATGTTGTTAAACTCGCATCGGCTCGTAACGCACATTTATACTTCTCGAAAAAGTCATATTCATTGGAAATGACCTCGTATTTTATCTGCCCCTCTCAAATTCTTATATCGGGCCGACAGGCCCGATTAATTTTTTTTATCGGCCGGGCCCGGCCCTTCAGGCCCGTTCAATTTTTTTGCCGGCCCGGCCCGCGGGCCGGGCCGGGTACGGGCCTCGGGCCAAGCCCGGGCCCGTGCAGACCTCTAAAGTACAGTCGTGGAAAAAAAAGTAAACACCCCTACTAACTCCTGAACAAATTATCGTAGAAGAAAGTTACTGGTACCGAACGATTGGAAATAAAGTCTACTTTTAAATGATGTATATAAAATTTGCTTAGGGGGCCATCTACATATTAAAACGAACCATAACTTTGTTTTTTTCAATAGCAGTACCCAATTCTGACTACATAAATGAACTCTACACCCTTCAATTAGCCTAAAAACGAATTTTTATGCAATTCGTACCATAAGTTTCCGAGAAATTAATTATTTTAAAACGAGCGTATTTTAAGGGCTGTATCCAAATTGAAGCTCCGTACTGGATTGTTAACCGAGAGAGCCCCTTCCTTGATCAAGGCACTTAAAGCGCCACTCAATGAGTCAATGAAGCATGTCAGATTACAGTACGGCAGAATAAATTTCAAAATGTCTACTCACTTCTATCATAGACGGCCCCTTAAACCACCATTCTGCCGTTTTTTAAGCATAATTTGAAAACTACTTGGAAGAAAAATGTGAAATTTTTGAATTTCCATAAAGCAGGACTTAATAAATCTAAATCCATCAAAAAAATTGTAGGTTGCAATTCATAATTTTTTCGAATATTAATTTCATAATTCATAATTCATATCATAAAATTATAAAAATTGCAAATTCAGCTTATTTATGTTTGGGTATATTGGTATTATTACTACAAAAAAAATAGCACATTAGAAGCATAATTTCGGGAGATATAAATAAAAATATGAAAATGTAATTTAACATTAGAAGCACTAAATTTTGAATGTTTATAATTCAAAAACTTATCATTCAAATGACTTGAAATTTGGTGTCTTGGCATAGTTTGAACCGAAGATTTGAAATATCTCGTTAAAATTGGGTATTACCATTGAAAAAAATGAAGTTTGGATTCGTTTTAATATGTAGATGACCCCCCTAAGAAAATTTTATATACATCATTTAAAGGTAGACTTTATTTCCAATCGTTCGGTACCAGTAACTTTCTTCTATGATGATTTGTTGAGGAGTTAGTATGGGGTGTTTACTTTTTTTTTCCACGACTGTACCTTTATTTTTCATCTGAAACAATATGCTGACAAAAATCGAAATTGAAACGGGCCCATGTCCGAAACTGTTAAAGTAAACACGACATGTAAGGCAAAATATTAGCACTAATTCCACCCCGAACGACTGCCGTTCGGGTCAGGTTTCTGGTAAACCTACTGCTCTAGCACATGTAAAGCTGCCCAATATAATTTAGGACTCTACCTGAACACTCAGTGGAACTAAATGAAATTAGATACATTGAAATTCTCTCTCTTGGACAAAGAAATTTTCAACGTAAACCTCCAAGAATCCGCGAAAATAAATTCATAATACCATCAACACAGGAATGATAAAACTTACTCCAGGAACATTTGGTTTAGAAAATTATTGATATTGATTTCTCTTTCCCCTTTTGAAATTCTGCAGCTGTGAAAATTTCTGTTTGTAAAAAGATGATAAAAGGAGTTTTGTTCCCTGCGCTTGCTTACAGTCAGAGGTTGCAATAACATTCGAATGTTGTGGCACCCGTAGTGTTTGGGGGGAAAGAGTACACTTATACCTGAATCGGAGCTTGCGGGAGCTCAAACTAATTTCAAAGGAATTCTAAAAAAGGCAACCAAAATAGTTATCTGTACTCAACGTTCTGAAATGACCACTTGTATACACAAGGAATGTGAAAGAAAAAAAGGCCAGGAAACCGACGTCGGTTTACGGAGAGTTCGGGTAAACGAGAGTCGGATAATCGAGGTTCTACTGTATTTTATTATAACTATGTATTCATAATTAATAAGCGTCTAAGCTATTATTTCGTCTACATAAGCATTTCTTTATGCATATAGCTGTATCAAATTCAAGCAAGGATATTTGCATACTTGTCAATATTACAACATCTATAACTATTTCAGAAGTTCAGCAAAATATTGTAAAAAGTTTCGTATAACGTGTTCGTATGCAGAAAAAGCATAGTATGAATGTGCCCTTACTGACATAATGCTTTTCTAGCAGGTACTGTTTTAAATTGAAAGCATAGTTCATAAGGTTGCATAACTTTACATAACTACAAGAAGAGTAACCCAATTTTGCATTTTTCAATCTTTTACATGTATGATTTTAGCCATTTTTAATTATTGATTATATCCAAAAACTTAAATTGTTATATTTCTCAACAGATGTTAGCAACGATTACGTCATTACTGTGATATTAAATGAAGAGGAATCTGAGTTAGAATTTTTAGAATATCGTTGCCCGGATGAAGAGGTAAGTTGCAAGAAAAATAAAGTTATGCTATTCAGCTATATTTTTTTAAACTAAAATATTAGTCAGCCAATGAATTGCATGTTTTACTATTAAAAATAAACTGTTATATATAAAAAAAAAACCAGAACAGTTGTCGAATTTTAAAAATATGTTCCTTTAGTCTCGTCTGAAATACGCATGTTACATTTTTTTCAAAACTCTAAAAATATCAGTTATATTTGACATTTTATGCAACACCTAGGGAATTTTAACTGTTAAACGAATCAATTTCTTTTATAGAAGACATTTTAAGCAAGAAATACAAAAATTAAGAGTTGTTCAGGAAATAACCATTGAATTACTTTTTTTTTCCTTCAATGAAGCCTGTATGCAGTCTTCATTAGTTATTACAAACATCTTTCCGTGATAACAAAATATAACTTATCTATACAGATAGATTGGTTTTATTCCAAAATTTGAATATACCATGTGTATGTGTATAGTATAAAAAATGCAGAAGTTGACAATACATAGTGTCCATAAAAAAATGTCCCCGTTTCAATAGTATATTATAAGAATTTAATTTAAACTATTTAGTACAACAAATCATATATCAAATTGAAGTTAAACTAACTTAGTTGTTCTTACATATATTCAATACGTGCACCTCTGTTTATACGGCACTCATCTAATCTAAAGTCAGTTCCTACCACACTTCGATTAACAAGTCGGGAGTAATGGAAACAATAGCCTCTTCAATTCTGTGTCTCAATCTGGCAAATAATTAGATCACTGTCATCTTTGGCAACTGAAATTCTTGAAGTTCTTTCCCAACAGATTTATTAGAACTACGAAGATAAGATGCTCTGACACGGTCAACATCCTGTACAAACACTTTTGGTCGTCCCGTGCTTTTCCCGTTATAAACACATCCGGTTGTTTTGTATTGCCTATACCATCGGCGGATATTTTTGACACTTGGGAGATCACAATTAAACTTTAAACGAAACACACGTTAAACTGCAATTACAGATTCACAGTCAGGAGTCGCCATTTTGCGTATGTGGCACTCAAGCGTGTGAAAAACAAAGCCTTGAACTAATCCTCTACAATGTTTATAGTTAATACTAATAAAATTTGTAACTGGGACTTTCTTTTATTCTTTCTTTTTTCTTTTTATTTTGGTCATTCAAAAGCAAAGGTGGTGTGAACCAATCGATATGCGCCGTTCCATGAGAAGCGGACAAAATGTCCCGCGCGTGACGCTTACATATATACATGTATCTATTAACTTATAAGTTGTTAAAGTATAAACTACGTATTAAAATTAACATAAAAAACTTATATTTTCATATTAGCATAGTTGTTTTATTTTGAGGATACAATAGCATTGTTGAAATAGCAGTAATATGTAGAAAAGCTGTTCCACACAGGATGTGGAATGGCCCTTTAATAGGTTTAAAAATCTCCTCATTTTAAACACTAGACCTTAGTAAGCTGTCCGTTTTTAATAATAAACAAATAATAAAAATAATAGATAATAAAAATCTCCGCATTTTAAATCATAGACCTAAATAGTCTGTCCGTTTCAGGGCCATTCCATGAAAAACTGACAAAATGTCCTGCGCGCGACACTTACATAAATACCTACTAGCAGGCATGACCGAGCTTTTGTTTAAGATAAAATTAGCTTGACCCACGGTAGCCCAAAAAGGACTTACTAATCTAAATTTATCGAACTCCCGACCTATCCCAATGGTCTTCTAGTGCTAGGAAACGGTGTAATAAGAAATTTTGTCAAAATCGTTTGAGCCATTTTTTAGATAAAATTAGCTAAACCTTGACCAATAGTGACCCAAAATGACTGGTTAATCGAATTTTCTTGAGCATGCGACCTAGACCAATGGTCTCCTCAAACCCAAAAACGATAGAAAACAAAATTTAATCAAAATCATTAAAGCTGTTTTCTAGATAAAAATAACTTGGCCCACAGTGACCCAAAAAGCCCCATTAATCGAATTTTCTCGAACCTGTGACCTAACCCAATGATCCTCTCGTGCCCGGAAACAGTATAATACAAAATTTTGTCAAAATCGTTTGAGTCTTTTTTTAAGATACAATTAGCTTGATCCACAGTGACCAAAAATGACCCACTAATCGAATTTTCCCGAACATGTGACTTAGCTCAATGGTATTCTCATGCTCAGAAACGATATAATACAAAATTTTGCCATAATATTTTGAGCCGTTATTTTAGACACACTTAGCTTGACCCACAGTGAACCAAAAATGACCCACTAATTGAATTTTTTCGAACATGTGACTTAGCCCAGTGGTCTTCTCATGCCCAGAAACTGTATAATACAAAATTTTGACAAAATCGTTTGAGTCGTTTTTTTAGATATCGAGCCGTGAGCTTGGCCCACAGTAACCCAAGAATGATCCACTAATAGATTTTTATCGAACTTGCGACTTAGCCCAATGGCCATCTCATGCCCGAAAACGGCATATTACAGAATTTTGTCAAAAGGTTTTGGGCCTTTTTTTAGATTCAATTAGCTTGATCCTGACCCATTGTGACCCAAAATGACCCACGAATCAAATTTTCTTGAACATGCGACCAAGATCAATGGTATTCTCGCGTTCGAAAACGATAAAATACAAAATTTCGTCAGAATCGTTTGAGCCGTTTTCTAGATAAACTTTGCTTGACCCACAGAGACCCAAAAATGACCCACTAATCGAATTTTCTCTAATATGTGACTTAGCCCATTGGTCTTCTCGTAATCCAAAACGACAGAATACCAAATTTAGTAAAAATCGTTAGAGCCGTTTTTTAGATAAAGTTGGCTTGACCCAAAAATGACCCACTAATCGAAATTTCTCGAACATGTGACCTAACCCAATAGTTTTCTCGTGCTGAAAAACGGTTGGATATAAAATTTAGTCAAAATCGATTGAGCTGTTTTTTAGATATAATTAGCTTGGCCTTGACCCATTTGACCCAAAATGACCCACTAATCGATTTTTCTCGTACATGTGACTTAGTCCAATGGTCATCTCATGCCCGAAAACGGTATATTACAAAATTTTGTCGAAATGTTTTAGGCCTTTTTTGGATTCAATTAGCTTGACCCTGACGCATTGTACCCCGAAATGACCCACTAATCGAATTTTCTTGAACGTGCGATCAAGCCCAATGGTATTCTCATGCCCGAAAACTATACAATATAAGACTTCGACAAAATCGTTAGAGCCGTTTTCTAAATAAACATTGCTTGACCCACATAGACCCAAAATGACCCACTAATCGAATTTTCTCTAATATGTGGCTTATCCTATTGGTCTTCTCGTAATCGAAAATGACAAAATACAAAATTTAGTCAAAATCGTTAGAGCCGTTTTTTAGATAAAATTGGCTTAACCCATAGTGACCCGAAAATGACCCACTAATCGAAATTTCTCGAACATGTGACCTAACCCAATAGTTTTCTCGTGCCGAAAAACGGTTGGATATAACATTTAGTCAAAATCGAATGAGCCATTTTTTAGATATAATTAGCTTGACCCTGACCCATTTGACCCAAAATGACCAACTAATTGATTTTTCTCGTGCATGTGACTTAGTCCAATGGTGATCTCATGCCCGGAAACGGTACATTACAAAATTTTGTCGAAATGTTTTAGGACTTTTTGGATTCAATTAGCTTCACCCTGACGCATTGTGACCCAAAATGACCCACTAATAGAATTTTCTTGAACATGCGATCAAGCCCAATGGTATTCTCATGCCCGAAAACTATAGAATATAAGATTTCGACAAAATCGTTAGAGCCGTTTTCTAAATAAACGTTGCTTGACCCACAGTGACCCAAGAATGACCCACTAATCGAATTTTCTCTAATATGTGACTTATCCCATTGGTCTTCTCGTAATCGAAAACGACAAAATACAAAATTTAGTCAAAATCTTTAGAGCCGTTTTTTCGATAAAATTGGCTTGATCCATAGTGACCCAAAAATTACCCACTAATCGAAATTTCTCGAACATGTGACCTAGCCCAATAGTTTTCTCGTGACGAAAAAAGATTGGATGTAAAATTTAGTCAAAATCGATTGAGCCGTTTTTGAGATATAATTAGCTTGACCTTGGCCCATTATGACCCAAAATGACCCACTAATCGAATTTTACTCGAACACTTGACCTAGCCCAATGGTGTTCTCGTGCCCGAAAATGATAAAATACAAAATTTCGTCAAAATTGTTTGAGCCATTTTCTAGATTAACTTTACTTGACCCACAGTGACCCAAAAATGACCCACTAATCGAATTTTCTCTAATATGTGACTTAGCCCATTGGTCTTCTCGTAATCCGAAACGACAGAATACAAAATTTAGTCAAAATCATTAGAGCCATTTTTTAGATAAATTTGGCTTGACCCATAGTGACTCAAAAATGACCCACTAATCGAAGTTTCTCGAACACGTGGCCTAGACCAATAGTTTTCTCGTGCCGAAAAACGGTTGGATATAAAATTTGGTCAAAATCGATTGTGCCGTTTTTTAGATATAATTAGCTTGACCTTTACCCATTTTGACCCAAAATGACCCACTAATCGAATTTTCTCGAACACGTGACCTAGCCCAATGGTCTTATCATGCTCGAAAATGGTAAAATACAAAATTTCGTCAAAATCGTTAGAGCCGTTTTTAATATAAAATTTACATACACACACATACATACATACACTCACAATTTTTGCTTGCATTATAGTATAAGATTTCTATTTACTTACAATTTCTTAAAACATAATTATAAATTATACATTAAATAAATTAACGCATAAAATAAATTATACATTAAAAATAACAAAAACTCTAGATTTTTACATTAGCAGGATTGTTTTAATTTGAGGATATAATAACATTCTTAAAACAGCAGAAATATGTAGAAAAGCTGTCCACACGTGACATAGAATGACCCATTTGCAGAAAATGTTGTCAAAAACACTTAACAAGCAAATTAAATTAAGTAAAAGCAAGCAAATATTAATAGTGTACTTCTCTTAAAAATTAGAGCTAATAGGACTGGTTCCAAATAGTGCCCATCTTGCAAAAATTACAACACCGAATTCCCAAAAATGTTTATCGAAAGAAGTGTTTAGTATCTCGTTTATAGTCTTACATTTCCATAAGCATCGTCCAACTTTCATAACTGTTGCTCTTCGTAGTATTAAACAAGCATTCTATATCGTGCTATTTATTATAGCTCCAGAGAGAATTTTATTAAAGCATATTTTGCTATTTTAATCATAATTATCAAGTATTATATGCATCTTTCGGAACATAAAGTAAGTTAGATTGTTTTACCGCTCACTAATGATTCTAAAAGAAATGTTAAAACTTTTTAATTGAACTTTTACTGTGCAAATGAATTTTGAATTTCTAGAACTTATCATTTTGCCCTGTTTTTTTTCTTATTAACACTTTCCAACATAGTTGAAAGGATTTTACGACTTCAGTTTGTCTGTCTGTCCTTCCGCCGTCTGTCTGTCCGTGCTCTAACTCGCGTAAATATAGTTGGATTGCCATTAAATTGATATATGTTATTGATATTCACTATAGCATGTTCGCTATTTAAAATTAAGCTTGTAGCAGTTACAGCTCCTTTACAGGGAGATTCAAAGAATTACGCCTCGTAGGCCGTTACATTACGGCCTATGAGGAAAAATCGTTTGCGGTGATTTTTAATAATGTTTCACAATTTCAAACTCATTGAAATTTAGATATAGCTCTGAAGAACACTACAAGATACCTACTATACGATATGATATGGATAGCATTCATCGTTCATTTACTGGGACGTTCAAAAAAATTCTATTACATTACGGTCTACGGAGAAAAATCGTTTGCGGTGTATTTTATTCATGTTACACTATTTCAAACATATTGGAATTGATAGATATCTGTGAGGTGCACTGCAGGATATTTACTATAAAATATAATGTACAGTAATCCCTTAACATTCGCGAGGGTTAGGTTCTCGGAAACCTCCGAGAAAGTCAAAATCGCGAATGTTGAGACTATTTTTTCGTTCATAAAAGGAGGTTAGGATTTAGGACTTTTTTTAAAGGAAAAAAAACAATTAAAACGTAAAAATATATTTATTAAGTATTATAATGTACATGCTGTAAATAAATTTGAATAATTATAAACATATTGTACAAAGTTTAATTGCTAGTTGATGACCGAAAAAATTTATTGATACACCATTGTTTGGCAAAACAGATCTTTCGTTTATGAATTTCCATATAAGGAAAAGTTGTGGTCTCGATTTTTCTTTTAAATATAAGACTCTTCACCAGTGAAGGATCGCATTCCATTGCTTTCTCAACAAGTTGTCGAAGCTTTAAAATTTCCTATACAATTTTGCAGAAAATTTTTCACTTGCAATAAAAATTTTGAATTTCAGAAAATTTAGGAATTTTTTATTTTTAGCATCGTCATGTTTCAGGTTTCTCGGAATTACTGATCTATATTTTGCCTCAATACAAGGGTTGAAAGCCTCGGAATTTATGCTATACAGTAAAATGCAGCTATCCAGTGTCAAATAGTTTAAGGAATTGATAAAACAAAGTGAGTTTACTTTGTAAAAATATATTCCTTCTAAAATAAAATTCGCGAATAACGAAGTTAAGTATTCGCGAATGTTGAAATGTTCCTCATATTTTTTTCCGCGAATAATCAAAACTTGCGAATGTTAAATCGGCGAATTTTAAGGGATTACTGCACAAGCATTCATCATTGATATACAGGGACACACAAAATAATTCTGATACACTCCTCTCTATGAATAATAATTGCTGGAAGTGAGTTTTCTTTTGTGGTACGCGTTTTTAAATTAAACTTTTTATAATATTTCTTAGAGTGTATAAATTCTACACATCAGAAAACATCTGAAGTACATTTCCGGTTATTGATGGAAATTGCTGAAGGGAAATTTTTGAACTGTGTTATGCGTTTTCTAATTGAACTAAATTTTAGCATAATATGTATTATATGATAAATACAGTTCATATACAGTGCTGATCAAAAAATTCAGATTTATTTTTTTTATGGGAAACGATGAAACTGTCTTTTCAAATATGTAATGCGCTTTACAAATTGTTTATCTAGGCATCATTTTTTTTTTTTTTTTTTTTTTTTTTTTTTTACCTTATTACAGTGTGAAGTTTTGTTATAGCATTCTGAATGTGTCGGAAAGAGTTTCACAATCTATGCTTAACGCATGATTTTACCTTCTTTTTATTCGAATCAACTTGTTATATTTTATAAAAGAATTAATAATTTTCTTTACTACATTTATTTATACTTTCTAAGATATTTTGAACATTTAAACAATTGCTCTTTTCAAAATCTAATTTACGCACGTTTAATTCTAGTGGTTATGCATTTAAGTGAAGCATTTAATTTCGTTTTTCAGGGCAGAATTCTCTTGGTATTGTGTTATAGTGTTATTAATACAGTAAAACCTGCTGCGAGGAAATCTTAAGAAACTGGAGGAATTTTTCTATTTTAGACAATTTTCGTCTTATGCTGGTAAAATTGCATGGTATTCTTTTTCCAAAGACCATTTTTGTTAAAGCTGGATTCCGTTATTTACAGGCTCCATTTTCACAGATTTAATTAGTGTACCAAACCTACTGTTTTATATGTTCGATTGGGGTAAAATATTGTAATTACTGAAATTTTATAAAGGAAATATTTTCTTACTTTTGGCCACAGGGGTTAGCTATGAGTGCTTTCACCCATACCTTGGAGATTGGTCTCCCATTCAAACTAATATGGTTGGGGGTCTATTCACTGTTCGCCTATTAAAGAAAGATCCTGTTAGATTAGACTTATCTAGTATTTAATATTAGGTTGTAAAGAAAGTTTTCCGCCAAATCACCATTACATAATACTAATTATAATATACATAATTAACTGTAATATTATATACAACCACCATTCCACCAAATTTTCACAGTGTCATATGATACAACACTACTACCTAAAGCTGTACACTTTATTCGGCCACATTCTGTAGCTGACTTTTTGCAACAGAATTGGGAGTAAATGCTGGTTCTAATCTGGTAGCGTGATAGTTCCATTTCAGACACCTTGTACTTAATGACAACGATATTTTTTACAAATTTCACAACACAATGTTATAAAACAAGTCTCTTTCTTTCAAATGCTAAAAATCGTTTGACAAAATATGAACAAACAGGGCAACGCGAACTGTTTTCACAGACCGTATTAGCTGCGGCGGAAAACTTTCGTTACAACCTGATATAAATGAATTGCAAATTATTTTGTGCATTATAAAAAATTTGAACAATCATTCATTTTATATCAAATGAAGTTTTAATTACTTCGCTTTAAGGGGTCAGGTAACCTTTGAACCAACAAAGTACATGGAAAAGTGACCTCTGTAAGAATTGCAGTCATTCTTTAACTAATTAACTTTTAATTATAAAATTGAAAACACATGTTAGGAACGACTTATTTCATCAATCAAAGTTGTTAGAAAAGGTGTACACGTATAGTTTTTTTAAATTTATTTTTAAAGATAATACAATTTTTACGAAAGAATTATTCTTGCATCCATTGCGCGCATGATTTTTCCCATTTGAATGTCTGAAACAAGCCAAGATTTTTTTAATGAGTACAGATATAAAGTGTTTTCAAAATAACCTACAATGAAAAAAATAAACCTTGTAGATCCCGAGAAAAAAAAAATTAGAGTAATTTGAAATATCGAGATTTTTTTTATACAAAAGTAGCCGTGAATTCTAAACTTCTTACTTGAGAAACCTAATAATAGGTCATTTTGTGCTTCTGTGCGTTTAATACATCCACCAAAAATTTCGTGAAATTCTAGGCAACCGTTTTTCAGAAATCGTGCGCGCAATGATCAAAATCGCTGTTTTGAGAAAATTGGCTTTAAAGATTGAAAAACCTGTTGATCATATAGCAAAAGCTCAAAGTGTTTTCGACATAACTTCTCTTCTAATGCGAATTTTTGAATGGGGTTTGCTTTTAAATGTTCCCAAAGAACCATATTTAATTATAAGCTATTTAAAAAAAAATTCGATTTTTGGACGCTTCAAAGGTTACCTGACCTCTTAAAGCTTATCTCAGAATCTATTAATAAGAACCCATTAATATTCAAGTAAAGTGCAGCAAGGCCTTTTTTTATATACAGGGTGTCCATAATTAAACAACCCTACTTTAAAGTTGTCTACAGACAAAACTATTGTTCATAAAGTTGTGAAATTTTGGGAAAGACATAATAAAGGAATGGGAATTTGTTTAAGCAAAAAATAAAAAAGTTCAAAATATCGCCACCAGAACGCAATTTTTAATAAAGTACACATTTAGCGTTACGATAGTTTAGAAATTTTATTTACAGGGTGTCAATAATTAAAAGAACCTATTTTAAAATTGTCTACAGACGAAACTATTTTTCAGATTTTTGTGAAATTTTGTGAAGGACATAATAAAGACACTTGAATTTGTTTGAGCAAAAAAAAATAATTAGGAGGGCGTTTTTTGACGAAATACACATTTAGCATACATTTACGATAGTTTAACAAATTTTGTAAAAACCAAGCATGTTCCGCATGACGGTCATCATTTTCAGATACCATATGGAATCGTAAGACATCATATTTCACAGTTACCGCAGTGTGCTCTGTCGTGAAATGCTGTCTTTAGAATCAGGTTAAGTTAAGAAATAAAAGTTTTAAACAATCGTAATGCTAAATGTGTAATTTATTAAAAATCGCCCTCCGGTGGCAAAATTTTTAGTTTATTTTTTCTTAAACAAATTTCTATCCCTTTATTATATCTTTCACAAAATTTCACAACTTTGTGTACAATAGTTTTGTCTGTAGACAACTTTAAAGCAGGGCAGTTTAATTATGGACTCTCTGTATAAAGACGTGAGTTTCAAAACTCGGCTTATCCTGAAAATTAAATTTTGGGAAATCGCGAAAAACCTGTAGCTGCGTCCATTGGTTTTCATTGTAAAACAAGATTTTATAATTGCAGAAATACACTATAAAACTAGTTATTTTACACATTGTTGTGTTTTTATGGTGTTAGTTTACTAAGAGAATAGATTGATAGAGAAAACGCGTTTTTTTTTTCAAATTTTGTATAAGGCGAGTTTTGAAACTCACGTCCTCATATATAACCTTATTTGTTTTGCCTGTCTTTCCAGTAAAGATTTTAGCAGTTGATTTTTGTAAATTAAACGCAATTTTGTAATTTATTTTTAGGACGAAAAGTCTGAGAAGAACGATCTTCCTTTAGCAGATGCTCACGTGATCGTATATTCTGTAACTAGTCGGAGAAGCTTCCTTCGTGCCCTTGACATCCTCTTACTAGTTCAGAAAAACTTCCGACGAAGTGCTGTTATTCTGGTTGGAAATAAATCAGATTTGGTCAGAGTGCGAGCTGTTACGACTGACGGTAAGTGCAACATTGCACGGTAAAAAAATCTTATTATTCTCATTTAAAACAATTTCAGCTTAAAGTCTTTACCTTTCTGTGCAAATGTCAGGAGGACGTTTGTAGAGTACGAAACGCTCTGTATGAATGTGGACGTATTGTCTTTTTAAACAAACTTCGGTACAAATGGACTCTTCTTTCCTATAAAGGTGCTATAATGTTCAAAATATTGATTGAATCTAGCCGAAAGGAAGTTTTTTAAGCAGATATTTTATGCAAAGTATATTTGGAACGTGACTATCCATATGCCTATATAATAAAGGTGAGAGTATTTTGGTTGTTGTTTTATACAGTTGGACGCTACTCTCCTAATTTTAAGATTAGTTGCAGTTGATTTTGGATTTACGTAATCCGTCATTTATAGAGGTAAATGATTGTATACTTTTGTATTCTGGTCACAGACAAGGAATACAATTTGGATTTAGTGAAAATTGGCAATATTTGAATTTAGCCAAGCCATAGAAATGATTTTTGTTTGGGATAGACTTTAGAGTATTCCATTTATTGAACTTTAACCTTGTTATCTTATTATCCTTATCTTTTATTGTACTTTTATAAATAATTTTCTTTAAACTATATGGAATCATGAGTCGCAATTACGATACCGCTCAGTGACATAGGGGAACGTTCGTTACTCTTGTGATAATTAGAGCAAATTTTCCTAAATAATTCCAATTATTTTATTACAAAATATAATTAAGATGAAAATTGATATAACCTGCTAAATACCACTGTGTTCCACACACAAACATATATCTAATTTGTAACAAAAAGCATTTTATTTATATACATATTAAATAACTCTTGTGATACACTCTGGTCACAAGAGTAATAAAATTTTGATTGATTATATAGACAAGGGAAATGCTTTTTGTTACAAATTAGATATATTTTGTGCGAATGGAACATAATTGTATTTAACTGATTACATCAGTTTTTGTTTTAATTATATTTTGTAATAAAATAATTGGAAGTATTTTTGAAAATTTGCTCTAATGGTCACAAGAGTAACAATGGACGTTCCCATAGCTATAAGTCCTTTGAATGTCATATGAGACTTTACCGGAGAGCCACCTGCCCAGACTTCATTTCTATGATGAACAATAATGTGAGGCCACACATAGCACAACTTTGCAATGATTTTCTTGGAGGAGAGGATATTTGTCGTTTGGTTTGATCCGCAAGGTAGTTAAACCCCTTGAGAATATTTTAGATGCTCTAAGGAGAACCGTGAAACGACATCGACCCCTCCTACACTGTAAAAAACGACATTTTTACAGTACAAAGTACTGTTCATCTCGCGCACAAACTCGATCAAAGTGAATGTGCTGTATCTTTCTTTGGTTTCCTGACTATATTAACATGGAAAATACAGTAGTTGCGTAAAATTAACAGCACAATGTGCTGGCAATTTGGACGACAGCAGTTTGTGCTGTAAAAAAAATGCGTCCAAATTGACAGCACATTGTGCTGTTACTTTTATGCAACTACTGTATTTTCCATGTTAATATAGTCAGGAAACCAAAGAAAGATACAGCACATTCACTGTGATCGAGTTTGATCTGGCAAATCTACAGTGGTTTTTTTTAAAGTGTAGGTTACTGAGGACTTACGATCCGCGCTTTTACATGATTATGAAGACTCGTTGTATATTAATATATATCACCCGACCTATTTTGACGATATAATGCATCACGTTTTGACCATTTTTGATCTATTGTGTATATTACAAAAGTTTTAATTTCTTGTCAGCCTACTAGGTTACTATATGATGTCGCATGTAATATGTGGTATGTTTCATCGCAGTTGTAACCAATTTTATTTCAGATATCACTGATTTTGTGTTTGTCACTTTAATTTTGGACAAAAGTGTGTTTAACAGATCAATAATGAATTTTGTAGGTTCTAGATTTCAAATACTTTTCAAAAACATTTTCCAATAACTTTCAAAATGCGAATTTCGTTATAAAACTCTAATCAATCCCAAAAATGGAATTAAAAGAAGCTTGTATCATGAAAATTTGACCTGTTTTAATAATGCTTTAATAGTTACGTATTTATGGGTTATTAAGTTATGTCTGTTTATATTTTGGCTCTATGAGGTTATTCCCAACATTCGCAGCGTTGTTTTCTTTTATGTACGATAATGAATAAATACACATACTTTTAGTTCAATTATAATACAGAATTATGAAAAAACATAAAATCCTATCAATATCTTCATAACCTTTTTAAAAATGTGGGTTTTCTGCCATATTTGTAGCAAAATTTCATGCTTACGACAGAAGGCAGATATCATACACTCAATTCAACTAAATATCTTTCAATTTCCTTTGTACTACATACTACTACTACTACTACACTTAGCTGTGCATTGAACTGGGAGTTTTACAGTATCTTCAAAATTAACTGAAATATTTCAAAACAAGTCAAACTAATATGTTGTGGCCATCACAAAACTTTCTTCTATGTAAATCACGTCAATTAAATAATTTAAATAATACAAGAAATTGCGTCAATTTAGCACCAATTCATACGAAATTATATCTGAATTTGAAGTTTGATGAAAATTCGTGCATTAGTTCTTGAAATAGAGCTATAGCGGAAATTGTGAAAAATGTAGCATAGCAGCGCCACCTACTGAGCGATTTGCACCAAAACATAAACAGCACTAGTTGATATCAAGGCATACCAGAATCTGAAGTTTGATGAAAATTCGTGCATTAGTTATTGAGATAGAGCTATAGTGGAAATTCTGAAAAATGCAGCATAGCAGTGTCACCTGTTGAGCGATTTGCACGAAAACATAAACTGCAGTAACTCATATCAAGGTATACATGAATCTGAAGTTTGTCAAAAATCCAAGCATTAGTTCTTGAGATAGAGCTATTGCGGAAATCGCAAAAAAATGCAGCATAGCAGCGACACCTGTTGAACGATTTACACCAAAATGTATAAAACATCAATTTCTGTCAAGGACTAAGTGAATCTGAAGTTTGATGTAAATCAGTGCATTAGTTCTGGAAATTCAGCTATTGTGGAAATCGTGAAAAATGCTGTATAGCAGCGCCACCTGTTGAGTAATTTACACCAAAAACTATTTAGCACCAATTTATATCAGGGACTAACTGAATATTAATTTTTATTAAATTCCGTTCATTAGTTCTTGAGATAGAGCGCCCACAAAATTTGTGTCACACACAGACAGACTCACAGACTCCCACACTCACAGACAGACATTTTGTAAAAACATGTTTTTCGGATTCTCTGACACCTAAAACGTGTAAATCCGTCGAAAACCGGAATTTGAAAATTTTCATGAATCCAATACTTTTTTCTTGTAAAGATAGAAGAAAGTAAAAATACATGTTTTTATTAAAAATTATCATATTTTTTAATTCGAGTACCTATAAAATATAATTACATTATCACATAGAGCTTAGACTCTAGTTCAAAACATAGTGAGTAACAAGGAAAGCATTCTGACAAAATTTCCCTGAAATACATTAAAAGCATTTTTTGTAATGAAATTATGGAGATAACGGAAAATTTGATTTTCCAGAAATCGTCTTTTAAGATCTCTTTTAATCTTTCAAATACTTACAAAATTAATCTAGAAGTATCAATTAAGGTTTATTAGAGTTTTTTGTAAAAAAAAAAAAACGTAAGAAAAGGATACATATAAACATTGCTTACATTTCTCCTGGCCTTCCTAAGTCCATTTCCAGTATTTGACTCATTACTTTCTGTTTATCAAATTGCCCATAACGCATCTTCGTGTAAGCATAGAAATAAGATTAAAACAGATTTTGAATCATAAACAATTGCTCTTTCCAATAAAACGATACAATAATTTTGCAAAATTCTCACGAAAACGGCAATTTTAATGTAGGCAGATACCTTAATGAACAAAATTTTAAATATTAGAAATTACGTTTGGATAGTCCTGCTTTTTATTTGAGAATGCAAACTCTCTCTTTAGACAAACAAAATATTACATGCTCCAGCAATTGTTCCATCTGTTCCTGGGATATCTCATGTCGTTGGACTTGAGATTGAATTTGTAGAGTAGAACGGAGTAAAGCGCTCAGTGCGGAAAAGAATCTGTCATAATTTGATCAGAGTTCATGAAAAACACGCAAAAATTTACCTATATGTAGAAGTGATATTTGTTTTCGATTCTGTCTGTCTTGGTAGTTCCAAGGTGTCGCAGCTTTTAACCCATTAACCGCTGGTATTGCATTCACACAACGGTCAAAATAAATGCACATATTTAAGTTATTTACATACCCACCACTATTTTTCAATTAAAAAATTGGCCTTACTTAAAGACATAAAATTTTAAAATCATACAAAGCGAAAAATATCTTTCAGAGTTTGTGGTGGCAAATGACGTTCAGATAAAAAGTTGAAAATTTCATCCTTATAGCTTTGGCGGTTAAAATTAAAGGGGTAGGATACCTTTGAACACGTCGAAAAGTAAAAAATACCACTATGTTCCAAGCTTCAAAACTTGTGTAATAAGTCAAAAATAAAATACAAACTTTATTTAAATATAAAGCTCATATTTCAATTTATATTTACAAAAATATATATATACTTATAAATTCATAAATAAATATTGAAATGATAAGTTTAAAAATATATGATAATAAGAAAAAAAAATCTTGCGTGCATGATAAAATCTGAAAATATGCATAAGAGGAAATTTAGGTGAAAATGAATACATAATAGTGTTACCTTTATACTAAAACCAGAATATTTGTAAAAAAATATTGACTAAATTAAAACATTAACGAAAAATTAAACATTTTTACTTTTAAAAAAATATTTTCAAAGTACAAAAAAAAATATATTATAAAATCTTACCTTTTGCTGGTTTTAAGTTGTAGGTAATACAGAAATGAATATGTGGTAAAAATTTCTTTTGATTGCCATGCATAGTTTGTTAGTAACACTGTGCGCAGTATCAAAATTCATCGTTTTAAATAAACGCAGCGCAAAGTTTAACTATCCTATGTAGTCTTAACATGAAGTCTTCACAAAACTACCATAATTAAAAAAACTAATGGGAATTTTTTTATGTGTTATTTTGCATATTGTTCAGAAATGGTTACGGAATCAAAATATGAATTAAAAGATTTTGAAAATTTTAAAGGTTTAAATGTATCCTACCCCCTTAATGGGTTAAGGAATGTATTATTGTGGAAGGTAATACATTTGGTAGTTTTGCCCACTACAAGCGGATATAAGGCCCTTTCCCGTGCCTTTTGCCCTCACATTGCAAAAATATTGAAATAACTTAAATCCTAATATTATTTATCAGAATTACAAAACGTAATTTTTTGATTTTACAATTGGCAACAATAGTTATAATAATGAGGTCAAGTTCTAATAAGAAAAGAAAAAAACAGACATTTCAAGCACATTATCTAATCGCGAAAAATATAAACAAAAGTATAAAGATAATGAAATTTCAAAGTTCGAAAAAGAATCAAAAAATAGTTTTTCAGTTTAATATCCTTTAGAAAAACAAAATCCATATCGAATTCATAGTTGACACAAATATACGCAACAATTCCAGGAGTAGAAATCCACTGATCATGTGCCCAATGCTTACACTCATAAGGAAACTACTTTTGTGCTGCTCGCACCTACAATTGAGACTTGGTGCATTTTTAAAGCTTGGTACATATCAAGAAGTTTGAGAATCAATAAAATGTTTCTGTTAAAATCATATATATATATATATATACAGGGTGATTCAGCTCGTCGGTGACAAACTTTAAGGATCGATAGAGCACACCTAGACGAACATTTTTGAATAGGGAATGTAGGGTCCCTGACGCGATGGTAAGGCGCTAGGCGCTTTCGAAAATTTGGGTGCCGAAATTCGAAACGTCATAAAAACTAGGGAAATGGTTAGATTTTCTTGCTTGTTGCGTCGAAATGATTCTGTTTGTTTAGACTTTCTTCAGTACCAATTTGATAAGCGTATCTCTTAAAACATGGATAGGGGGCGCTGCAGGCTTTGGAGAGCTAGACAACAACTTTAAGCCCGTTATTTTGATAATTTAACACATGCTCGCCAAAGTTTATACTCTAACTTAAAGTTTGAACCCAAAAGTAGAGCCCTGCAAAAAGCGTAAGAGCCGGAATAAAATGTCAAAGTACAGGGTGGTCGAAACTCGAAGGCTCCTAGGAGATAAACAAACAGATTTCTTGACTTATGGCATGCATTTTCATGATTCTGTTTGCTGGGGCTCTCTGAAACTCAGTTGAACGGTACAAAAAGAAACATCGATAGGGGGCGCTTTGGGCAAAAAACATAATTCGTTGACATTTCGGACGCTAACTGGAAACGGGGCGCTACGATCAGTTAGAAACAAAACAAGAGAGTAATTTACTTATCATAAGAAGCTATTAAAACTGCAGTTTGTTTGTTTTTTTTAACAAACATAGCTGGTTTCAATCATGCACAATGCGCGCAATAAAATTTACATAAGGTGCTTTTTGCTGATTTATGCAAAAGATATCGTACCATATCGATATGCAAAAGATACGTAATGCGTAGACGACAACGCGAGATGACGTAGTTGTATGCGCAGACACGTCTTTTGAACGTGCGGTACCTACTTAAGCTTCGGGTTACTTGTCTGCAGATCGGTAGTAGGATGGAACGGTACACAAACTCTGAATTGGCTGACATGCATTTGGCGTATGGCGCTGCTGGTTGTAATGGACGAGCCGCTCAGCGGTTGTACGCCGAGCGTTACCCCAACAGGCAAATCCCCTGCCATGCCTTCTTCGCTCGAGTACACCAGAGGTTGTCCACAACGGGATCTTTCGACGGAGGCAGGCCTGAACGGGAGCGATCAGTGAGCACCCCCGACAACGAAGAGGCTGTGCTTAACCTGGTTGAGGACAACCCAGGTCTTAGCACGAGAGATATCGCCAGACATGTTGGCATTTCGCAAGCAACTGCGTGGCGCATCTTACGTTCCCGGAATCTGCACCCCTACCACATCCAGCGGGTGCAGTTGCTCAGAGAGCAGGATTTTGGCCCTCGAGTGGAATTCTCAAGATGGTACTTGGCGATGAGATCCAGGGATCCCCGTTTTGTAAACAGCATTTTGTTTACGGACGAGTCCACCTTCAGCCGGGAGGGAATGTGGAACGCCCACAACAGTCATGTGTGGTGTGATGAAAATCCACATGAAACCAGAAGCCGAGCAGCCCAGGAGCGTTTCTCAGTAAATGTGTGGGCCGGCATTCTGGGGGATTGCCTCATTGGCCCTTATTTGTTACCTGAACGGCTGACAGGTGGAAATTACCTGATTTTCCTGGATCAAGTGCTGCCGCAGCTTCTGGATGAGGCGCACGTACCCGAAGGTTCGCGTCGCCAGATGTGGTTCCAGCACGATGGAGCTCCGGCCCATTACACGAACGACGTGCGTCTCCATCTAAACGCAAGGTATGGCCAGCGGTGGATCGGGCGTGGGGGTCCAGTTCACTGGCCTGCCCGATCACCAGACCTCACCTGCTTGGATTTCTTCCTTTGGGGTTACCTGAAGGCCGAGGTATACCATACACCTGTCAGCAGTGCTGAAGAACTTGTGGCGCGCATTGTGGCAGCTGCAGGGCAGATCAGAGATACTCCTGGCATTGTTGGAAACACACACTCCTCAATGCGACGGAGGTGCGAAGCCTGCATCATGGCCCAAGGTCGAAATTTCGAGCATCTTCTGTAGTGTTATTTTTTGTAAATAAATTTCCAGTATCATTGATGTTTTTGGTCTAAATTTATTCAGAAGTGTTGAGCAGAGGTAGAAAATGTGTTTTCATTATTACTAACTGATCGTAGCGCCCCGTTTCCAGTTAGCGTCCGAAATGTCAACGAATTATGTTTTTTGCCCAAAGCGCCCCCTATCGATGTTTCTTTTTGTACCGTTCAACTGAGTTTCAGAGAGCCCCAGCAAACAGAATCATGAAAATGCATGCCATAAGTCAAGAAATCTGTTTGTTTATCTCTTAGGAGCCTTCGAGTTTCGACCACCCTGTACTTTGACATTTTATTCCGACTCTTACGCTTTTTGCAGGGCTCTACTTTTGGGTTCAAACTTTAAGTTAGAGTATAAACTTTGGCGAGCATGTGTTAAATTATCAAAATAACGGGCTTAAAGTTGTTGTCTAGCTCTCCAAAGTCTGCAGCGCCCCCTATCCATGTTTTAAGAGATACGCTTATCAAATTGGTACTGAAGAAAGTCTAAACAAACAGAATCATTTCGACGCAACAAGCAAGAAAATCTAACCATTTCCCTAGTTTTTATGACGTTCCGAATTTCGGCACCCAAATTTTCGAAAGCGCCTAGCGCCTTACCATCGCGTCAGGGACCCTACATTCCCTATTCAAAAATGTTCGTCTAGGTGTGCTCTATCGATCCTTAAAGTTTGTCACCGACGAGCTGAATCACCCTGTATATATATATATATTTTACAGCAGCATAACTTTCTGAAAATGCAATTTTCGAAACCACTTATCGGATTATTAACATACAATTCTTTTAAGAAAAGCATTTATAAATAAGAATTAGTCAATAATAAGTATAAAATATTGAAAAAAGTTTAAAAATTCCTTCAAGAACCTATGAATTTGATTTTGAAAATTTACAACATTATATTCACTTTTTTGGCGGGGAAAAAGTTGGCATTTTTTTTTTAACATTAGAGCTTACCGGCAACTCTAGCCGAATGTCATAGCTGCTTGTCATGTTGGAGCAATGGTTTGGACTTCACTAGTAATTGTCATGTCCGACCTAATTAAGCACAGTAAATTTTCTAAATTGTATAAAAATATTAATTTATTTTATGATTCTGAAACATTCGAAACTTTATTCCATCCGACTCCAAAAAGAAAATAGTTTGCTAATTTTGTATTTCACTAAAAAGAAAATAGTTTTCAATGATCTTAAATTTTTTTTAAAGAAATATATTTACTATTTATACATTTATCGCCTGCATAGAAAAAATCTAATTCTTGTTTTTTATGCTATCAATTATCAAACAAATCGCAATCTGATTTAATTCTAATACATACCGTACATAAACTCCAGTGATAAAGCGGCCGAAAATTTTGAATTTTTGTTTGGCGGCTTAACTCACTTTTGGCGTGAAATAAACAAATAAAAATCCAATAATAAAAAAATAAAAGTATAAAATTATATATAAAATATGATTTTAACAGAGATATTTTATCGGTTCTCTAACTTTTATGTATAGGGCTACAAAATGCACCAGGTGTCGATGTTAGGTGGGAGCAGCACCAAAAATGGTTCCTCTGTCAGTGCATTTAAATCATTCTTTGCCATCCTACATGTATTGTGTGCCACAAAATTTTCGGGTGAGGATTCATCCCAAAGACCACTCCCAAATTGATACGTATAAATATTCTCGAAGATTATCACGAGTCTTTAATGAAATAATTTAATTTATTTGTCTGTACTAAGGTAGTTACTAAGGCCACAATTGCTGATAATTGCAGCCGAAATAACTATAGATGTTGTTTGAATGTATGTAGATGAGAAAAATTGCCAAGCCATAAGTCAAAGACTAATGCAGTTTTTTAAGTTTTGACAATCAATTTTGCTCGAGAATTTAAAATGTGAATTTGTGTACCTTAATTCTCCATATAGTAATGCGATATTCGAACGGGTTAACTGCGATTTCTTGTCTACTATATAGTAGGCAAATACCCTCAAAGATTCAAAAATTTTATCTTTTAAAATAAAAGTACACACTATGACAAACAAAATTCGACTAAAATTGATCAATATCCAAAAATCTAAAACAGCCCACTTTTAAACCCCTCTGTAAGGTGTGCCATTTGTTTTCGCTAAACAGGGCGCTATTTTTGAACTAGCAAAGAATAGAAAACCACTAGAAATGGCGGGCGTCTCAATAAAAAATTGACTTTTTGCTATTTTGGCCGCATCGGCCTCATTGTACAATGCGGTCTCATCATCTTAGTGCATGCAATCTATGAAGCATTCTTCAATCGCAAAAAAATACGGAACAAATCTGCTTTAGCTAAAAAATTATCATAGGTATTCGTTAGACGGAGTACTGCTGTATTTTAATCTATTTTTTAAGGGGTCTCGGAACTCTTAAAGCTTTAAAGTTTTCGAAATTTTATTTATTTTTTTAATATGTTAAACTCCTACCTTTACTGGACATTTTGATATAATTTTTTCCTTGAAATTCCCATTATAGCAGAAGTTATGACTTTTAGAATTGTAGCCGCTCAATAGCTGAAATGGCGTTTCCGAAACTTTGAGGTCATTTTTCTCAAAATGACGTTTTTGGGCACAACGCGCAGGATACCTCAAAAACTTCTGATATATTTACATGAAAATTTCAAAATATGTGTTTTATGTTAGTCTGTATAGACTGATTCTAAAATTTACCTTTTATTGTTTTAAAAAAACATTTTTTAGGTGATTATACTGTTAAAATTTTCAAATTTTTTGTATTACCTAAATGCAACTTTGTATTAAAAATGTAAAAATGCTTTAAATACAGATTTATTTAGATTCAGGCTAATTATTATAATCTGAAGCCTAATTATGCACCAAAATTGCCATTGTAGTTGCAAAATTTATTTTGTAATCCTGCGCGTACGTTGTCATACCAATTTCTGCTCAACAAATGTCTTACAGTTTGAAGACACCTATAAATATTAATTCTGCATCTATTTTTTGTTTTTTTTAATATATGAAATGAAGGAATAGGAATATATTTATATCTTTCATATCTCTAAAAATTTTGTTTTAAGAGCAAATACAATTTAAGATATTAAATGTTGAAAATGGTCTTTTTTTTTCCAATTTTAAGAGTTTCAAGAAAGTAAGACCAGGGCTTAATTTCTAACAAAAAAAAGTACCGGAGCCCTAATATTCTGCGGTACCGGTACTAGCAACTGTACCGCCCCCTCTCCTGTCACTCCAATCTGCATATTTATATTTTGTACATTATTTGCAAAATTTAAAGCAATTTTTTTTTCTTTAGCAAAATAAAAATTTTAAATATATCTATCAGCCTATACTTAGCTGCCAACTATTCCACTTTTTAGTTATCATTCCTTCCGAATAGTATATTATAGTATTATAATGTTAATTGCGATTTTTTGTTAATCCTACAATTAAATACGGTAAGGATTGTGATTCGGAATTAACACAAAAAAGTGATAGTTCGCAGCTATAAATTTTTATGAAAAAATGAATGAAATTTACAGAAATTAATATTTATATGCTGACGAATGGAACAACGTTTTTCAATTTCCTATAAAAGGTGGATATCTTAAACTATAATCGATTACTTACGCATAACAATCTTTTGTGGCGAGTCCCTGAAAATCGGATTAAATTAAAAATTTGACACCATTATATGAAAGATTCGATGCTTTTATAGAAGAAGGGGAAACACGGCTCGATTTCTTTCTATCAGAATAACAATACATGTCAATTATATCTACTTACAAATGAAAGTGACTTCGCAAATGTGCAGAGCAGATCATTAGCATGGGCAGCGTTCATGATACAAAATAAATACAAAAATCCCTAACGAGATTTTTTTACTCGTACGCAATAGAAGACAAAAACCAAGCTGATGCTCGTTGGCTAAAAACAGAAAATATTCTTTTCAGGTTAGACTCTAAAAAAAAACCAATTAATTAAAAATTATCCTACTGTCAAAAGAAAATCGAACTGAAAGCAAATTCATTGTTCAATCTCTTGAGTGGTGCATATCAATCCGTCGCATACATAAATTAGAAAATATCACCAGAATAAGAAAACACGAGTTCTGTTTTCCCTTCATTCTGATCAAAATAGCATTAAAATGATTTGAAATAAAATATAATACGTAATTTTGAAGGAGGATTTTTTTCTCTATACATGAATAAATAAAATTTTGAATGTAAGACAGATTGAGCTTGAGTCAGTCCAAGACTAAACTGATATAAAAATTGAGACCGTTTTATCTCCATCTCCTATGTGTGCGACACATTATGTCACACATAAGTGTTTTGATAAAAAAGAATGCAAAAACTTGATGTTGGGCAAAAAAGGAAACGGTAATAGGCTTCAGTTTTTTTGAATCGGTATTGCACTGAGCTCCGGAGCCCTGTATTTATGAGCTCCTGTGAATTCTGAACAAAATTTAAATATTTACTAAAAACACAGAAGTACCAGAGCTGAGCTCCGGTGGGCTCCGGCGCAAATTAAGCCCTGAGTAAGACCACTTACCTTTAATGACTTTGATCTTAAAATTTGATGTTCATCATCATCATTTTCTTTTACCTTAGATTATTTTTATCTTAAATGACTTGATTCCTTTTTCTCTGTAACTATTTATGTTTATCACTTATAAAATAAACTTGTGTATTTTTCGACAGAGGGCCAGACATCAGCCAAGGAGATAGGTACTTTGTTTATTGAAACTTCGGCAGCGATTAACCACCAGGTTGACGAACTCCTAGTATCAATTCTGTCTCAAATTCGGACCAAGACGAAATCTAGCAGTTCTTCTAGCCGATGGTCAGCATCCAACAACTCTTCCTCCCTCTCAAAGGCCAAAGGGCTCATCAAGAAGTTCCTGAAAAAGGCCTGCTTCCAGTCGAAGTCTTGTGACAATCTGCAGAGGCTGTGAGGCAATTCCTGTCAGTGCCTTTAGAAGCAGTTTGTTAAATGCCCGTGGTGGATCAAGTATATGCAACTATTTGCTTGCACGTGTACATAAGAATTTAAATGAAGCTCTTTTTAAAATTGTAACATAACAATTTTATAATTATTGAAAAACAAATGTACAAAAGCAGTATTTTCCGTACGAATTAAATTTAAGAGAGCAACAACAGTTGCGAAATCACATGTAAAATACCTAATGTTAATGAACCTTTTTATCGAGAACTAATGAAATGATATTACAATTTTAAAAAATAGTTTTAAAACTATCTAAACTATAAATTGACAGTTCGGCAAGAAATAAAAATTAAAAAAAATGCAATAGTTACGTTAATTAAAGAAAAAACCTGTAATTTCTTTATCTGCAAGATTACATAACTATTACATTTTTTATTTTCGTTTTTATTTTATTTTTTTTTGCGGACTATTAGTTTATAATTTATCTATAGCAAAACTATTTTTAAAGAAATTTTAATCACTTCAATAGTTCTTGGGAAAAAATTGCGAAATTACGTAATTATTGAAATTTTAATTTTATTCATTAATGAATAATCAATTCATAATTTAGCTACTACAATATCTATTGAAC
Organism: Maratus speciosus; assembly: GCA_963932465.1. Taxonomy (NCBI): domain Eukaryota; kingdom Metazoa; phylum Arthropoda; class Arachnida; order Araneae; family Salticidae; genus Maratus; species Maratus speciosus. Next base: position 211,037,892 of record OZ010788.1, on the reverse strand, counting down.
AAAATTTTGAAATCCCTTCAGTAATTCTCTAGAAAAAGTAACATAAACATCAGCTGTTTCACATTTGATTTCGAAACTGTTGCTGCCCTCTTGACTTAACATATTTTTATTGATTATTCATTCACTATTTTTGTCAGGTTGTTAGAAAAATTACGAAAAAATACATGTTATCACAGTAATATTTTAGTAGATTTTTTTTTACTCCATTGAAAATTTTTTATTCTTCATCTTTTTCCTGTGTGTGTGCTTATGAATTGTTGAATGAGGAGATTTAGGAAATTTCAACTGTAATACACAATTTGTCACTAAAATACGGAAACCATTTTCTTATAAATTATGCGAGGTAAAAAAAAAGTAAACTGATTCTATAAGATACCATTAATTCAAAACATATATTTTCTATATATATATTTTTTATGTTACATAAAATAATACTTTCTTGTAAAAATGAGAGTCTTACACAGAAATAGATGTAAAAACTTACAAAACGTTTAAAACTAAACTTTTAAAATATATTCTAAATTTATTTCCAAAGATATTTTCATGTAATCTGAGAGGGTATTTAATGTGCATATACATACAGGTTATTGCAAAAGCGTCAGTGACAACAATGAAAGGCAAATCAGACGCACGAATATAAATCAAATCCTCCTAGAAGTATACAATTTCAATTCATTTATTTGATCAAAAACAAATAGTGTCAAACTCGAAATCGATATTCGTATCCAGGGTAGAGTGGTGGAAAAAAAGTAAACCCCCTTACTAACTCTGCAACAAATTATTGTAGAAGAAAGTTGCTGGTACCAAACGATTGCAAATAAAGTCTACTTTTAAATGATGTATATAAAATTTTCTTAGTGGGCCATCTACATAATAAAACGAATCCAAGCTTAGTATTTTTCAATAGCAAAACCCACGTTTGACACCATAAAGAAATTCTACGCCCTTCAATTTGTCTAAATACAAATTTTCATGAAATTCGTACGATTAGTTTCAGAGAAAATAATTATTTCAAAATGAACATATTTTAGGTGCTGTTTCCAAATTGTCGGTACTTGATTGTTGAAGTGCTACTGAATGACTATGTCACTTCTATTAATGTATTATTTCTTGCCAACCTGACCATTTCACTAGCTTAATATGTTTCGACTATTGCCAGCTCAAATGTTTCAATAAAATAAATAAAATATACTTTTTTAAATTATACTTTTCTGCACATCATAGACGGCCCCTTAAACCATCATTTTGACGTTTTTTAATCATAATTCGAAAACAACTTGGAAATTTTTTTTGAAATTGAGAATTCGCATAAAGAAGGACATAATAAATATAAATCTACCCGAAAGAATTGTAGGTTGCAAATCATACTTTTTTTTCGAATATTGATTTCATAATTCATATTATAAAAAAAATTAAATTACAAATGTATTTATGTTTGGGTTTTTTAGTATTATAATCACACAAAATATTATCTCATTAGGATTAAAATTTCAGGAGATATTAATAGAAATATGAAAATGGTAATTTAACACTAGAAGCTCTAAATTTTGAATGTTTATAATTCAAAAACTTACCGTTCAAATGACTTGAAATTTCGTTTCTAGGCATAGTTTGAATAGAAGATTTAAAATATATTGTCAAAATGTGGTGTTGCTATTGAAAAAACAAAGTTTGGTTCAGTTTTGATTTGTAGATGTTCCCCTAAGCAAATTTTATGTACATCCATTAAAAGTAGACTTTATTTCCAATCGTTTGGTATAAGTAACTTTCTTCTATGTTATATAGTGGGTGTAAAATAAAGTAATTAACAAAATGCAAGTTCGGAGATAATCAAGATTCAAATTCCAATTTTCTAAAGAAAACTACAACCAAAACTTTTGTGATTGCTTCCTCTAAAACAACTGGTTTGTTACTACTGAATATTCAGTGGCGGTCGGTCTTAACGGTACAAGTCAGGTTTTGGTCAAATCAGTATATTTCCATATTTCGCACTAATATCTATTGACGGTTAAAAGAATATAAATCAAGATGGAAGGTTAGAAGGTAATTAACTGCTTTAGCTTGTGAACATAATAGTAAAAGAAAGAAATTTTCGCTATATTTGTATATTACGGTACTCACTGCACAAAACCAAACAGTAACAATTATTACTTTTCACTACGAAAACACTTTTCACATATTAGCCAAAACAGCCTGTTTCTAGTTAAACCAAAAACAGGTGTGCACAGTTTTTTTACATCTTTCTCTAAAATTGCAATCTATAAACATCTATTAAAAAAATAAATTACTATAACTGTGGCAAGTAGCTGAAAAGGGATAAAGATTGTTCTGAAAAATTGTAAAATAGTCGGTAATTTTTCTCCAGTTCTAAAAAATATGCGTATCAAGTTTCGTGAAAATCGGTGAAATAGTGTAGCTTAGTATAAGGAACATACACACAGACACTTGCACTAATTTATATATATGCATTGTATATATAGAGATTCCGTAAGGAACACATCTGTGACTTAGGGACTTATCACGTTAAGCCTATGGTACTTGTGTTCGATAATACAGGTCTGTAAAAAAATAAAAATTTTTAGCTGCATTGGATATATGTATATTTTTTTTTTTTTTTTTTTTTTTTTTTTTTTTAGGATGTTCAATCCAAAAATGACCTCCATTTTGCTCCATCACGTGCAGTATTGTTAAAACATGGGGAGTTTATATTAGAAAAGCAAAACTGCGATGGAAAAAATCAATATTTTATTACAAGTAACTATGTTCCAAATTATATTTTCCCCGTTGCTTACACTTTGCATTTCAGTAAATGTTGTGTGAATCGTAGTAGAAGCTTATTTGCGTGTTAACTTTTTTGTTCCTTCCTCATTTCCTTGCATTTTCTATTTGTATTCCTCTTGAGTGCCACTCTTAGAAATATGAAATTAATATGTGGAATCATTATTAGATATATTTTTCTCAAGAATTAAGCTAAAAACATGGGTTTTGCAAAAAAAACCTAACGTGATGGAATTTTTTTAATACAGGTATACTGCATGTATTTTTCCCAGTTTCAGTGAGTAAAAATCTATAAGAAACAGTCAATAAATCCTATTCAGTTTTTTTTTTTGTTGCAGACCTGTGTAATTATTCCTCAAGGGCACGATTTTTGTCAGTTTTTCTTTTACTCAAACAGTAAACTACATGACATCTATCACATGCAGAATTAGATGGTCATCAGCCGAACGGTTTAGGAGTAGAGTTACAACGATAGTATTGGAGTTGGCGTATGAAAGCTGAACGAAGCGAAGTTCAAAAAACGGACCTCGTACTTTTAAAAAATTGTTCGTAAGCAGTTAAACAATTATACATAAAAATCAGAAACAAAGTCAGACATGTCAGTTATTATGTTACACACCCCAGTCCTTCAATTATTATCCAATATTCTGTATGTTATTTAATTCGTTTTTTGTTTTATATCATTGTTTTGAAATATTCAATTTCATTTCCAACTTATTTCAAATAAAGTATCGAATGAACTGCATATAAATAACCTGTTATTGGAAAATATTCGAAATCAACAGCACTATTGATTTTTCTGTCGCTGCCTGATGATATTTGTTAATTTCTGGCGAAAACTTTGGCTTTGATCGAATTTATTCTGTTTAAACCTTCTGCAAAAGGGCAGAAAAATTGATTAAATGTTATATATGAAATTACTTAATTGAAAGCTTTAAAATTTGTAGAATAATATTTCTTTAGAAATAAAGCAAATATTTACTGATATTTATTTACGGTTCTTAGGAAAAGAGAAATCTTATTTGAAATCAGAAACTGGTGTGTGTGTGGGGGGGGGGGGGGGGGTCAAATTAGCTTTTAAAAAATACTAAACATCAGATTTATATTTTTCCTTTTTTTATTCTATTTTTTATTATTATTATTCTGTTTAAAATTTCATTAAAATACTTTCAAATAAATATGATTTAAAGTAAAGGATATACATATATATATATATATTTTACATCTAGGCATATATTTTTCTATATGTTCCTTGTATTTCAATTCTATGGCAAAACTTCCGTTAAAAAATATTTTGATTTGTGCTCAAATTAATTATTAATTTATTGTTTATTTAGGGAAATGTCAGTGTAACGCCCACTGAGTTAAGATAATTTTTGTAGAACTTTGGAAGGGAGGAGAAATTGGCAAATTTCTTTTCAAGCGGAAATCATCAGTAGATTAGACAAAACTTTAAAGAACAAATTCCAAAAAATAAAATTCATGTTAGCATCGGAAAATTCGGAACAAGAAAATGATTCATGGTTTCCCTTCTGACTGATTGGCGATACTTTTAATACCACTTTTCTCAAAAAGTAATTTTACACTTTTAAAACTTTTATTTTTAATACAATCTTATTACGTAGTATTTATAATATATCTAGACTTTCTTATCCCAATGGCTGATTCATTACAAGACATTCATCAATAGACTGGGCGTAAAGTTGACGTCAGGTCAAGCCCCTCAAAGTGATAACACCGTTAAGCCACTGTATGGGCGGTACTGCTTCATATTTCTAAAACAAATTGTGGGGGTTTTCTTTTAACCCTGGAGAACTCGCTGCTGAGATTTTCTCTCATCGTCGTACTTTTTTTAAGACTCTTATTTAAACGATTTTTCATTTTAATTAAAATTTCAAAGTGTTATTTCAATTATTTTACATCTTTTGTGAATAAAAGTACTAAACCAAATAAAAAAGTTGATAATAAGTTAATGTAAAGTAAAAGAAAAGCAATTGGGCACCGTGAGAGAAATTCTCACTAACGAGTTCTCACGGGTTAAATGGGTGTGGAAATACTGCTATTTTCGCAACAGATGGTATATTATTATTTTTAATTCTTAAATGAAATTTTGGAAAAAAAATCGTTTTCAAAATCAACGACTCATCTAAAATAGTTTAAAGAACTTAGCAAATGCAAACACATTTTTTTTCCACTGATTTTATATATATATATTCGACTCGCAACTAAAAAATTTAATTAATTGAAGTAAACTTAGTGTTCAATAAAAAATATTGCTTTTTATCTGTACGTTTAACTTCAAAAGGAAAAAATAAGAAAATGGTTTTCGCACCATCAATAACGATTTGTTTAATGTAAATAATATATATATATATATATATATATATATACTTACAAGTGATACAAAAAAATTACTTTTTCATAAATTTCATGTAGTAAGAAAATGCTATAGTGTTCGTAAAATACTTTAAATGTATATTATATACAAATTAAACAAAAATCAAAGCTTCATACTTGATCCATCAAAAGCGACTAAACTTACAACGACATCTACATAATTTGTAACGCAATGCACACTTGTCGTAATTAAGATTCCAATAAGCTACCCGATTGTGCTTTTAACTTTGTTGAATTGTTAACGAACTCCGATAATAATGTAAATTAAAAAAATTTACAATAACCTCTTTTTATTTTTAGCTTTAGAGTAACAATACTAGTAATCGCCAACCAAAGGAATACGTTCTCTTTTAGCATATATTTTATGATTAATACTCAAATTTGAAAAACCCAGTATTCTCAATCTTTGAATATTGAAACTTTTGGTCTAATCAGCAAATAATATTAATGATAACTTATTCTGTATCTTTTGAAATGCAGCAATATTTAAGATTTGAAAATAAAATTTGCCTGTAGCTGCTAGAGCTTTTACAAATAATTCTACCTCAGAATAAATGAAATATTTTCATTTCGAAAAATGCTTCAATGATAATAACCAAAAGTTAAACGCCCAAAAATTAACCCAATTTATACACAATTGTATAAAAAGAAAGACTACAGAAAAAAAAGATAACTTTTGCTTTATTCATAAGAATAAAAACAAAAAAAATTAAAGGGTAATTCCACATTGAACTGTTCAAAATTTGGATTAAAAAAATCCTTTAAGTGCTTATTTATATATGCGGGAAACATATTTTACTAGTTAAAAATGGATATCGGAAAATAAAGGACAAGTTTGGAGCGCCTGTCACAGCGAGTAAAAAGAAGCGTAAATGTTATGAGCATTTTTTTTTTTAAGAGCATTTTCAAAATCGGTGGACAGTCTAACTCGAGCAATTTTCAATCAATAGACTTGATCTTTTTGAGAATTCATGGTCAAATATTTTTCTAATGAAATACAAAAGATTTTTTCGGAATATTGATACCTTGCTCTACTATGTAACTTTAGGAAATGCCATTTTCGGTTGAAATTTTACATTGTATCGATGCCACTCCGCTAAAAAGGCATATTTTTTAAAACGGCTACGTATTGCACTAGCATTCGGACTAAGAAAGCAATTTCTTTTATTATGTTTTCTAGAACAAGTCTACGATGAATTTACGTGTTTACCGCATGAACCTCTTTTTCCACAGAGCTCCCGACTATCAGATGTCAAGCCGCCAATTTTTAATGTATCGCCTAAACAAAAATACTGTTTTCTATTTTATTATGTGCGTAATAAATTAGTGATTAGGATTTTTTGTAAACACTTTGCATTTTTTCAAAAAATATTCCCAGAAAAACTTTAATTTCATGGCGTCAAAGTGGCGTTATCCTTTACATATATCTGCCATAACACTATTGCTTTCCTTTATTGGCAGTATTTTCTCTCTATAGTTTGAAAGTAACCATTTGTAGCAATTTCACAGTATTAAGACGTAACTGAAAAAAGGAAGACTTTTTTTTACTTTAAATATTATTTCTGCAAAACCGAATTTTGTTTAAAGTATTTGACTCCTGAAAAACAGAAATGAAACCGAGACATTGGACTTTTAATCGAAGAAATCACGTCACAACATTGCTTAAAGATTCTTTGAATAAAAGTTAATTGCTTATGATCAAAAAACTTTTGCGGTCGACTGTTTATTTTATACACTCTCGAACTATTTTTTGCCAAAAAACATAGTAAGTACCGGCAGCAAATTACCGAAACACCCCTGTGATCGGAAGAAATTTTTCTGCTATTTGAAAAACATTTTTCTCCATTTGAGTTAAGATCGAAAAAGTACTAGGCAGCACCGTTGCCGGAACACAATTATGATTTGATGAAAATACAACTTTAGATTGGAGTATTCTAGTGAATTTTTACTTTATATTGGTGAATTTTCTGAATTTAGTGGGGAGGAGGAGATGAGTAAATCAAAGCGGAAATTTTCGTGTTTTTACGAAATATAATCAACGGAGAAGTAAGTTTAAATCACAAATATTTTTAAGCGAATGCTCTAATCGAAAAGCACGAGCGAGCACATCTGTTCGGGTTAGATTTACAATGACTAGAAAAGCCTGGAAGAACTGTTAGAAATTTTTACTTTTGGTTACTTTTTTTACGATAACTTTAAATTTCGAATGGTCAAACTCAATAATGGCTCGAACTCAATACTGGCGACTACTATTGTTGTTGCTCTATATTCTTTTATGTGACAAAAGAAGCTTTCAAATGTATACCTGATAAAATTATGTAAGATTTATTGATACAAGCAAAATTGAATTTTTAGAAATAAATAAATAATTACCAAAATAATAAAAGATATTTTACAAGTAATTATAAAGGATTGATATTTGGTAACAGTACATAGACTATCAACATTATAGTTAATAATCATTTCATTTTCACATGTAAGGTATAATTCAGGAGAACCAGCAGGGATATAATTTAAATCCTAGAATATATATGTTGATAGTTTTATTTTAAAAGTTAGTTGTTAATATATAAATTGGTGTGCATTTTATTACTATAAATAGAACAATGAAATAACAATGAGCTTTTATTAATATTATAATAATAATTATTACAATAAAAAGTAACTAAAAGCTTATCATGTATATATACTGAATTATTAAAATGCATTAATATAAAATGAAGAAGAATAATTCAATTAACAGGAGAGATGAAATTTTAATTGCAAATGTATTCAAAAGGCTCTAAATTCACTGTAATATAATCCTCGGATTTTTTTTCTTTCATTTTCTTTTTTTCTCTTTTTCTTTTCCCCCTTTTTTTTCTTTTGTAAAAATGTCCCTGAAAAAACTTCTTCAGTCACATATTTAGGAGTTCTGTACAACTACATATTATGTGTAAAGAAAATATTTTAATTGTATGTGCACGATATACTGTTACCTGGTTGTGTACACTAAATTTTTTCAACAAAATCAAACATTTAGCGATAGAGTTTTGCTCAGGTTAAATGTGGTTAGCAAATTTTTTCCTATAAGCTTTCATGTTTGGCACAAAATAATGTTAGAATATGCACCAAAACGATACTAGAAATGTGCCTGGATATGTGAATATCAATTTTTGCCTTTCATAGAAGATTATATATCATACGAGCAGCAATATTAATTCTACAAAACTTTTCTATAACAAAACATGTTCATAGATTATAAACATAAGATCCTGAATCTATATACTAAAAGTTTATTAAAAACTGGTAGGTGTTAGCTTTAAAAAAAACGTTATTTAACAGTAATAAAAAAGTTACACCCAAAAGAATCGCAGCATCTACTTTATATGCAACAGCAGAATATCATTTCTCGTTTCATATAAATTCATCTTGAAGTATAAAATCATCAATCTATTTTAATATTATCTTACATTCACTAACTGAAAGGAGGGTGTGGAGGGGGTACTCAATTTGATGGCATCTACACTGAAGTGGCAAAATACTGGTACAGTGCACCATCGTCATTACTGAACGTAATTGGTGACGTCAAACAATGTGTGTAAAAAGCAAAAAACAACACTAAACTTTGTGTGGCCTGTTTTAGCGAGGAACAAGACAATTGGTATGGATCTAAACGAATTCCAGCGTATTATATTGGTTGGAGCTCATAAATTGAGATACAGCATTTCCAAAACTACAGCGAGATTCAGGTTTTAATGCACCATCATTTCAGGGGTGTCTAAAAACAATAATTTTGGTTCCTCGGTTGGTAATTGTTACGACCTACTATCTGAGAGACGAATATAGCACGAGGGATGCGGGTCGGATTGCTCTTCGTAGGAATCTTTCTAAAAGTACCCTTCTTAACGCAAGATTTGAAAAAGAACGCAAAAAAAAAAAAAAAAAAAAAAAAAAAAAAAAAAACGTTAGACCGACAAGTGCGACATGGGTGTAATCCTAGCACCTCCGGTTTACCAACTTAGATAGCAGAACTTTTTAGTTAGTGTCTGGTGGACACGAGAATTTCGAAAAAAAATGCTGTTAATTTAATAAAGAAAATTGGCTATAATTTTTTTTAATTGATCGTAGGCAGGGATATTTGGCACAAAATTTATATAAATAAAATTTTCTGTCAAATTAAGTTTTCTTTTTCAGTTACAAAATGAATGCTTCTAGTTTTTTTCCCCTTAAAAATCTTAATTTTATTTGTTTAAATTTATGAATAACGCATTTTTTTAACTCTCTGAAGATTTAAGAAAAATGCATAAATTGTATACTTTGCTGTGCTTTTCTGAACCCACGACCCCAAATATGATGTTAAATACCTGTGTTACAGTTTTAAAAATTAAAATTTGGTATAATTTTTAGCATATAGACGACCTCTTATGACAATTTAAGCCACATACAATTAAACTTTTGAATAACACACACAGTATCTGAAATTGTATCTTACCGTTCGACTACTAAAGCATAACATAATGTTTAAGAAACTCTTGTGTCAATCGTAAGTTGTTCAGCTATGTTGAAGATTCTGATATTAGGTTCTGGAAATTAGTTCAATAAATTTTAATTATTTCTCTCAATGAAATGGAAACAATGAAATTTGCTTGGAAAATCAAAAATGCCTGAGAAAAATATTTTAGATACATAACATTTAATTTATAGTATTTTTATATTACTAACTAAACGACTAAATTAAAAACTAAACGCGAACAGCTAGATATTTGAGATCATATACTTTTGAGTATAAAACAAAAATCATAGAAGAAATATAGATTCAGGATTTTCATATAAACAGCTATGACTTATACAACCGAGTAACTTTAACTATTTTTTGGTCTGTAATAATAATCTCTTTTGAGAAATGCTATAGTTATTTTTCTTATGCTTTTCCATGTGAAGAAATTTTGATATTTTTTATGTACGTGAAATTTTTACAGATGAATTTATTATGTAGATAATATTTTGAATTAGTATCTTCCTTACAATAGCAACTAGGTTTAATCGAGATATTCTATTTGATTTTTTTTTTAATTTGTAGTACGATAAATTATACAAAAATGTTGCTGGTCGATTGCTTTAATAACTGTAATGGTGCAACTTAAAATAAAAGTAATTTTTCAGCAAATAACTCTTAAGCATTAGAAAGTAAAATAAAATGAAGTAATGTTTAGTCAGACAATTATTCTATTATGCAAAGGAAAAGGAAATAAATCCAAAACTTCACCAGAAACTATATGTAGAAAGTGTGTGCTGTTCTACAAAAAAAAAAAAAAAAAGCTTTCGTTATGTACTTTTTGTGTGACATACTTGTTGAAATAGAATTCAATCATTATTATGTGATGATAAAACTGCTTATATTTGTCACTTTGAGCTCAGTTTTGTGTACTTATGGCTGGAGATTTTCTCCATATGATTTCAAAATACGGGATGTCTTGTAAAAACTGCATAAATTTTCGAGAGCGAGAATCATTCCTCGAAGTAGATAAAAAAATTATTCAAGAGTTATACCTCTGACACAGTTTTCAAAAGAAATAAGAAAGAAAATGCATGACGGTGCATGAAAAAAAAAAACTTTATTTTAAATATGAATTTCTTTATTTGAAAGTTATACAAGATCGCCTCTGTACATATATATATACATATATGTGTAGAACTTAAAACTAAATACCACGCTTCAGAATGGAGTATACAATGTTATTTAACAATAATAAAAAAAATTACACACATAAGAATAGCAGCATTTAACTTTATATGCAACAGCAGAAGATCATTTCCCGCTTGATTAAAACATAAATTCGTCTTAAAGTATAAAATCATCAATCTATTTTAATATTATCTTATATTCACTAACTTAAAAGAGGGGTTACTCAATTTGATGGTATTTACAACAGTATCAACAGAAATCAGAATAAAGTTGAACAACTAAACTTGTATTTGTAGCAATGAATGTTTAATACATCAAATATTCATTTAAAAAAGATATGTAATAAGTGGGTGTATGAATGGCTACATCAAAAAGTTTCTGCATTAGTTCTATTGACAAGAAAGTATATTCAGAGAGCAAGTGTCTTTCGAAACAATCATCTTATGCAGCAATATGCATCAGTCTGAGAGTTCTAGCTACTTTTATAGTCAGGACTATAAGTCAAAGCTATCCAACACGGCACCTTTTGTAATGATTCCAGCTATTAGGAATTTTGATTTAGTCTGCATATTATGGATAATATACCTTTTACTTTTCAGAATTTCGGACGAAAGGAACAGGAATTTTCCTAAAACTATTTTCTTCAAATAGGATTGAGAAGGTCTTATTTCGTTCCAAATTAGCTCTTTTAAGAGCTTTGATTCAAGAGACTCGCCACAAAATTGCTCATATAGAGCGCGAGTTATATTCTTTACATATCAACCTCGCTAATTCTACTCCTGATTTTCAGTCCATTGACAGAAGGTCATGGAGCAGAGTTCTCACAGCTTCTTCTGTTCATTGTTCGGTTTTAAAGAAGAAATTTAATGCGCTTTGTGGAAGTTCTGTCGCTAATAACTGCAGTAATTTGCCTCTTGTTAACCAAAATGCTGTTGTCAATCTTTCTAGTGTCCCATTAAGTAACAATCAGCTCGATGCTCTCAAATTGAATAACAATTTTTCTGTCTCTGCTATTCCTTCTTTACCTAATCTTATTGCTCCTATTGAAAGAGCCTTTAAGCATAGCGCTCTATCTTCTTCTCAGAAAGAGTCTATTAGGCATCTCATTGCCAATACTGTTGATTTCAATTCTAATGTTTATAAACCCAATCTTAAACATCCTGTTAAACAATGTCTGAAAAATTTGCGTTCTGATCCAAACTTAATTATTACTAAGGCCGACAAAGGTGGTCAGATTGTTCTTCTCGACAAATCTACGTATTTGGAAAAAACCCATAAATTAATTAATGATGGTCCGTATGTGGATATCCGCAAAGACCCTTCCACTAGTGAAATTAACTCTATTAAGTCTGCCATTAAGTCTTCTTCCATTATTCCTGCTAACTTTAAGAAGTCCCTTATTCCGTCTATTGCGCATTGTGCCAGGTTTTATGCTTTACCTAAGGTCCATAAACCTGACATTCCTTTTAGACCTATTGTCTCTAGTATCGGTACAGCTTCTTAAATGCTTGCCAAATATTTAGTTTCTGTTTTTTCCCCACTTTTGAGCAGTAACTGTTTCACTGTTAAGAATTCTTTTGATTTTGTTAAAAAACTTCATAATTTTAAGCCGCAGGGTCACATGATGGTTTCTTTTGATGTTAAATCATTATTTACAAACGTTCCGGTTGAGGGGGCTTTAGATTGCCTCAAGAAAAGGCTTTGTGAATTCCATTTCTCTTATTTTGAAATAGAGGAACTTATACTTCTCACTCGCGCATGCTTGTCGCAAAATACTTTTGTTTTCAATGGTAATTTCTTCCGTATGATTGACGGTTTGGCTATGGGTAATCCTCTTAGTCCAATTTTATGCGATATTTATATGCACTATTTTGAGGTCAAGCTTTTTGAAATCTTAAACTTTCCGTTCTATGTTCGTTATGTTGATGATGTTTATGTCCTGATTGAAATGAATTCGGATATTAATCATATTCTCTCTATTATGAATTCCATTGATCCCTGCATTCAATTTACCTCTGAAATTGAGACCAATAACTGTCTTTCTTTCCTGGATGTCCTTGTTATTCGTTGTGAAAATGGCTTTCAGACTACCGTCTTTCGTAAACCTTTTGCTGTCAGTCTCCCACCTCACAGGTATTCTTCTCATCCCCCTAACCAGAAATTCGCTGCTTTCAATACTTTTGTTTTTCGAGCTACTAATATTTGTTCCACTCCTCAGTTACTTAGTGCTGAACTTAATTACCTCAAAGCTATTGCTGTCGATCGTGGTTATTCCTCTAATATTATCGATTCTATTTATAAGAAATTGACGAAATCTGACCATTCTGAAAAGCATTCTAATTCCAACTCTAATACTTCAGTTGTATTACCATTTTTTCCTAAAATCAGTCAGCAAGTTGCTAAAATCCTAAGAAGGTTTGATTTTAAAGTTATTTTTTCTCCTGTTAATAAAATCCCTTTTTCAAATCTCAAACACCCCGTTGATCGCCTAGATAATTGGGGCATTTACCAGATCTCTTGTCAGTGTGGTCTTTCTTATATTGGTCAGACTAAACGTGCTCTTAGATTTCGTTTAAAAGAGCATGAAGGTTATGTTAAAAATCAGGAGCTCAAACGTTCTTCTATTGCTCAACATTCTTGGTCTTCTCAACATAGGTTCGATTTTTCCTCAGCCATCATTATGCAAAAATGTTCTTCTAACCTTGATCTTGATTTTTTGGGAAGCTTACCATATCATTAAAAATTCCCACTCTTTAGTCAATGACTTATCTAGTACTCCTGATTTTCCAAGTATTTGGAAAGCGTTAATTTAATTCCCCTTTCTTGGTTTCTTTTCTCTACTTCTCCGGTAGATGTCGCTACTTGTCCACCCAGTCGTTTCCACTGCTTCTCTCCCATTGGTTGTTTCGGCGCCTTCGCCACCCGCATAGGGTATAAAAGCCAGCGCGTCTCTGTCTATGATTTTGCTCAGCCTTGCTTTTTCTAGCACGCTGTTCCTTTTGCACTGAAGAAGAATCTCGCTAGTAGATTCGAAACAGCTGTTTGCTGCTTTTCATATATTATTTGTGCATTTTAAACGTTGGTTTTTCTGCTTTTTAATATTTCGAAAACATTGTACGAACTGCACGTTCAAACCAAGTTCTTTTTATTATTTCATTTATTTATTTATTTTTTGTCATTAGCCCATGAAAGCCACTGTGAGATTTCTTACTAGGAGATAGCAATAAAAATCCTTTTTAAAAAAAGCTTTTGTTTGAAATCGTGAATGTTTGCATGCTATTATATAACAAATAGCAAAAGCTTTTTTGGCTCCTTGTTCTGCAATAATTTTTGATAGGCCTTCTCAGAAAAGTGTAATGCTAAATTTCTTAAAATTTGAGGGGGGAGGGTTTGTTTGTTTGTTTGTTTTTCAGTACGGTGCTTCTTCATCGTTGAAACTTTATGTATACCATTGAGATATGCATATTTATATAGTGTAAACGCCTGTGTATCGCTAATACGACTTATACAGAGATGATATTCTTGTCTGTTTTAAATCATGTAAACAATGGAGCCTTTCTTGTTTGTCATCAGTTGAGGAGCTTATTGAAAGGTTGGACGACCTTCTATGGGGCATTTTGCATTAGCCAGTTGATATCCATTATCGATTTTCTTTTCTTTTCCGGCAGTGGCTTGAAAACAGTCGCATGTCAAACGTCTTTGAGGTCGTTTTTGCAAATGTACGGCAAAATTTAACGTTGGTTTGTTATTTCTAACTGTTTGCCCACGGTATACTCCAAAACAAATACCCGCATGTACTGACACACAAAAAAATACCAGAACAACTTTCAATGTTAAAGGTGTAGGTCAGGCAGAAACAAATTCGTATTCTCTTATCTATGTGTAAAAAACGTTCTTTTTGAAAACATCTCTATTCAAGGACTTTCCCAGCTTAACTCATTGACTTGTCAACATTTGATCACCTTAGAAGGGTAAAGAAGTAAAATGTGAAAACTACGAAATCTGTTTTATACCGAGACATTCCGAATGAGTCAACATAAAATACTTTTATTTCAATGCATAAATTAGGAAAAATATTTTTTGCAACTTCTTTTAAAAATTTCGAAAATTTCAAATAACATTACGAAAATTCCAGTTTATATTCAAAGCATTCTGATGGGTTTTTTTTATCGTGTTCTAAGTATTTTATACCGAATGAAATATTTAAATTTATTTTTAATAAAAATTTCAAAGTCAATAAAGAGCAGCAAGTTAAGCAGCTGCATATACAAAAAAAAAATTCGAAAATTTCAATTTTTTCGTAAGATATCGTTAGAAAAAGGAGATACTTCAGTCCCATAGGACTAAAATGGATAAAGGAAAATAAAGATCTGACTGATCTACAACCTTAACATAGAGACGTCTCTTGGCACGCTGCGTTATCAAGATTAAAATTTATTATAGCTGCGCGCGAAACCCTGTGCTGCTATCTGTTTGAGCGTTACAAGACTAATGTGGAAACTTTTTGATACAGCTTATATGTTCATTATGTTGAGAAGTTTATTTTTTCATACTCCAGATATCGTATCATGCTTTTCTTTTCACATTTCTCTGGAAAACTATGTCTTGATTAAATATGGCTCTAGCACAATTTCTTATATACTGCGAACAAGAATTCTCACTCTAAAAGAGTTTCTTCAGTCTCAATGAGACATCCTGTATATGTTTGTTAAATGGAGATTTATTTGTATTATAGTGCTTCTGTAAAATATTTCTAATGCATTTTAACAGTGTTTTAAAATATCTATGAAAAGAGTATAGCATGTTTTGTGAAAAACATTAACATTTTTTTATGAGATTATTCTTGAAATTTCTAACCTGTTGAGCTGATTTTTATGTGAAAATATCATCGAAATCATTTACTGAATAAAATGATAGTGATAAATAAAAAAACTTAAAAAATGGACTGAATTATTTTCTCTTATATTATTACATTTATTATTTATCATTTTATATGTAACTAATTTATTGTAAAATCTTTCCCACAAATATGCTTCCAAAACGAACATCTTAACTATTTTTAAGTCTCGAGAATTCGAAGTATTCTCATTTCTAATCATAATGGAATAATGATGAAATCGTATGAAATGCGACGCGCATAAGTGATCTTTTTTAATCCAAGAAATTGAACGTAATTCATTTAAAATAAACATATGAGTTTTTAAAATAACATTAAATAATACTCTTTCAAAACGTTATTTCAACGCTATGTCGTAAAAAAAGAAATACTATATTCAAGAACTTCCGAAGTTCGAACGTAACTTGTACATTTAAAACACTGGCTATTCTATAATTGAAATATTTCTCACAATAAGAACTTTTGCACAAGATACAGAATTTCAACCATATTATGAATTCATCCTTTCGCTTCTGACACATCGACTATTGCACTTTCCATAAATGATTCCAACTACCGTATCACAGTTGGTATCATAAATGATGCTAACTATGATACAGTAACCACTACAATCAAAAAGAAATGATGTAACAATGTTCCTTTTCCATAGACTTGCTTGCATATTTACGACATTATTTAGTTTATTGGAATCGTTTGATTCGTATTAAAATAGAGAAAATTGTGCAAAATGGTTTAGTCAATGTTGGCTAATAATAGAACCACACGGTTACCTTACCGATTCCCAATTTACAGATAAAGACTTACCAATCTCTTCAAAAGACCAGCCTTTTATTTACAGAGAACTAAACACATCTATGAGTAACCTAACAGTTACTCTTCAAATTCGGATTATACAATTAAAACAGGACATGATATGGAACATGTGGTCCCTTTCACTTACATTTGTCAAAATTTGAAAAGTTCTAAAGGAAAGTTTAACACATCAACTTTCTAAATCTATTTAAAGTTTCAATTTAAATATTTAAAAACTTATCTAAGATAAAACAAAGTGGAAGTATTTGTCATAGGTTGCTGGAGGTAAAATTGCGATGACTGAAAGAAAACTGTGTTGCATTTGGGATGGCATACAATGCGTTAGTATCCAAATTCAGGCATTTATACGGTACTGATAATTGTTCAACAATACTACAACTCTAAGCTACTCTGTTATCCGTACAGCTCAATGTGACTCAGTGAAGTTACTTTTAGTTAGGTCAAACATCCGCATGGGCTCAGTAGACCCACGAAACTAATTAAAACTCCTTAGGGCTCCTGTCCCTGCAGGCGAAGACACTCGCAAGCTAATGCTAAACCTATGAGGAGGTTGTTTTCTAATATCTCGTTTGCATTTCGACATTTTTAAATATTTTTTTTTTGCATTGTATAGTTGAGGTCCATCTCTACATCGCTCCTTTTTTACTTTTTCGATTTTAATTGCAGATATTTTTTCTAAAGTTACTTTCGCTTTCGAAACCGGTTCCAAAAATGAAAGTGTCAGTCTAAAAAATATCTGCAACCAAAATCCAAAAAGTAAAAAAGGAGCGATGTAGACATGGACCTCAGCTATCCAATGCAAAAAAAATTATTTAAAAATGTCGAAATGCAAACGAAATATTAGAAAATATCCTCCCCACAGGTTTAGCATTAGCTCGAGTGTCTTCGCCTCAAGGGACAGCAGCCTTAACACGTTTAAAGTTGATTTTGTAGTCGAATTTTGAAAATAGCATGTTTAGGCATAAGATTCTTGATTTTCTTCATTTTGACATAGAAATTTCCCAATTCTGATTTCAGATTCGCATTCCCCATTTCTAACAACATAAAGTTACCAAATATCAAATCATTTCGTTGTCTTTTACGAGCTGTACATCCAAGTCCAGAGAAATACGCCTTTCGTCTCACTGTCTGCCGGCCTTTGGAAACAGGAAGAAACGTAGAACTTTTTGCGACTTTTTGAAAGTTTTACATTTTATACTGGTACACCCACAACCAGCACCGCCCGGGGCCAGAGTTGGAAAAATTTGCAATCTCAATTATCCGCAATGAAATTACAAGTTAACCTTTTACCCGCCAACGTTCTACAAGTGGAACATACACTATATGAAGCTATATCTTTTTAAGTTTTGGTTTAATCTGTTTGATAGTTTAAAATACCTTTTTAAAGATATGTTTTAACGGATTATAAAGTATTGTTTAATAATTTTTTGTGGTTGCGAACTTGGAGCTTGTTGAAATGTAACAAAAAACGTAAAAGTAGTAGGCTGAGCTTTTTACTCTATCTATAACCTTACAATTCTAATGTGAGTGCTGTGATAATGGTTATAGTATTGCTCATTGTTCTTTATGAAGTTTTATGCATAAATGAATGCTTTATCTTATTTGTTTTTTGTTTTATGCTCATTTGAATGCCGATGTTCCACATGTGGAACGTTGGAGGTTCAGAGTACAAAATGATCTTATCATTACTTTTTTTAGGATTTTGATAATTTTTATCGGGCTTCCACAGGAGATTATTTTTTTTTTCCTTACAAGTAATATTAAAGAATGAATTTTGTGATATATGTCTCTTGCACCTGTTGTCAGATTACCTGTTAAATATTTTTGAACGAATAAATGCCTAATAAATGCACAAAATAATTGCGCTAACAAGAATGAGGAGATTTTGAGTATTATAGTAATGGCAAAGTTGTTTAGGTACGATGGGATGAGAACAGTGTTGTTATTATTATATAAAATTGGGAAGGAGCATTGCCAAATCAAACTGCAACACTATATTTTCGAAAATTGAAGCGAGAAGTTTTAGTCAAACAACCTCAAATGATTAGATTGTATAATCAGAATATGGGTTGTGTGGATGTTTTGACTTGTTTGCTTGGAACATATCATTTAGTACTTCGATCAAAAAATAGTAAAATATGTTTGCAAAAGAACTAAATATGGCTAATGTTGCTGCTTGGAGATTGCATTGTCATAAAGTAGATTCAATTGAAGCCCTAAGCCATTTGAGGTTTCGTCGAGAAATTGCAACTGTTGCCATGAAAGTTGGATTTGATGTTTTGAAAAAGAGGTCCTACTTCTCTAGTAAGTAGGTACATTATCACCGCATCCAGTAGCTATTACTTGTCATTTACTACTCAAGGAAGATGCTCAAATTGTCAGAAAAGCACAAAGAAATGATGTGAATATTTTGGAAAGTGTACGCATAAAAAATGTTTTCAGGCCTTTCATAAACATTTTCCTGTTCCTAAAATATAAAAAATTTCTTACATTATCTTATTTTCGTTCTTTTCATATGTGTGTAGTGCTGCTATGATTTGGAAAGAAAAATTTCAAAATTCACAAATGTTATTCGTACCGCCAACGTTCCACAAGTGGAACATACCTGTAACTCCACTTCTATTTTACGTAACATCCCAAAATTTGGCACACAACCTTAGAATTAATCTAAATCGTCTCAAAAAATTTTCAAATTAATTTGATAAGTAGTTCATGGTGCAGCGTGTAAAAGGTTAATTACACGTAATCGATTATAGTTACATACATTCAACGCAGAAATTTTATTAAACAATAGGATGGGTGTGTTTCCGTCTGCACTGCTGCAAGAATTTTTTTCGGCATGTAATTTTAACTATAATTAATTACGTGTAATTAACTTGTAATTTTATTGAGGATAATTGCAATTACAAATTTGTCCAACTCTGCCCAGGGCAAAGTTTCAATTTGCAGCCCCCAACGTCTTCTTTTTGTGACAGATGTCACAAAATTGACGAAGTGCAGAAATAGAAATAAGTTCTATTGAATACGTATTTCACGGTTCTTATTTTTTTTTTTTTTTTTGGGGGGGGGGGTTGAACTTTAAAAGGTTTCATTTTAATTCAGAAATTCTAAACAACTGAATAAACTGAAGAGAAGATTGCATTTGTATTTTGGCAAAGCAGTTCTGCGACATGGGTGTGTAAAAAAAAAAAAAAAATGTATCTAACAGCAGGGCCAGCGCAACATCGGGCGGGCCCCTGGCAAAGCAGATAGTGGGTCCAACGTATACTGCAGTTCTAGACTAACAAAATTTATTTTTAAATTATATATTATGTCATAGTATAATATATGATATAGATAATAAAATGTATGAAAAATATCACTAGTTTCACATTTAATGGGCATAATTATTTTTAATTTCGCACAGTCTTGTATCCTTTACAACATTTTAAAATTCTATTTTTTGCGTTCACGATTTCTTCATCATCAAAACTATACATTCCCGACAATTATATCAACTTTACCTGTATAAATAATGTTAATCAATGATGTAGTCGTAAACAAACCAGGGGTATACGCTCTAGGCAGAGGGTATACGCTCAAGGCAGATAGTATACCCTAGAGAGTATGCGTTATAGTGTTTTTCAGAAACACAGGGTATTCCTTAAAAAAGTCCAAAAGGTATTCGGCGTATACCACCGTATACCCCCACTACATCCCTGATGTTAATATTCACTTTTTCTCATGAAGAAACATTTAAAAACAAATCTAGAGAAAAATTCTTATTATTTTAAAAAGGCGGAACCGTTCTTTCGAATTGTATAGAGAGGTTTGGGGCACCTGATAAGGCCCTAATTGCCCCGGGGCACTGGTCGGCCTGATTCTTGCGCAGGCTCTGTCTAACAGAACATACAGTATAGCAGTTTGGAACCCTTTTAGAGCCCAAGAAAGAAACAACATGCCACTTTGAGAGTGTATGTTTTTGTCCTAAGCGCAGAAAGAAAATTCCAGACTCGGAAAAAAGAAAGTTAATAAAAGAAACTAAAACAAAGATCTAAAATAAGTTTTAAAAAGGAAGAAGTTCTTAGTCAGAAATTTGTTTTTGGGTGTGGGGGTAAAGGACGATGCAAAAACTTTGAAACAAAAAATGTACGTACTTTCAGTGTGAAAGAAATTTTCTACATGTGTGGATATGATATATATGTATATATGTAATAAAAGAAACAAAAAAGAAAATTTAGAAAAAAAATGGGTAAAAAAACTTGTTTGGTGGTTGGTATAAATTTAGCGCTCACTCAATATCTGCGCCTGGGGCGACCACCCCCTTTGCCAAACCCCCCCTCCTCCCCATTCTCAAAAGCCTGCCCATAATCCCCACATCCCTTAAAAAGAAAAGTACGTGCAGTTCCTCGCTGTTAAATTTTATATATATATATTTATATTATATATATATATATATATATATATATATATATATATAATTATTATACTATTACTTTTCAGACGTAATTATCATTTAAAGGATATCTGTAAAAAATAATATCATCCAAAAAATACTCTGTCAGCAATATGTTATTTTTTGATGTCATAAAAACAGCCGAAACCACATCATTATTTACTACTTACTTATCCTCTCTTAATAACATTGATTACTCGATAATGATTGTATCGCATGTTTGTTTTCTTCCTGCGTACATAAGTACTCTCCTCATGAGTAATAGCTCATTAAAGAAGCTTCTTCATTTATTTGATAGAAAAGAAGTACACCTGCTTTACACGGATGAAATTTTATCCGTGTAATTATTTTGACAATGAAAAAGTAATTCCAATTTATTAACTTTATTTCGTTAACCAGAAAAAAATTACGAAAATACCTTTCCTAATATTTCTACATTTCAGATATTATAGTAATATTTCGGTCCTGTAATGCTTGAGAAAATAAAGATGTTAGTAAGAGAAAATATTTCAGATATGTTTTATATTATAGTTTACACACGAAATTACAGAAACTAAAATAAATGTTTTATAACAATCAAACACTTAATTAAAATTTTGTTTTGATATAAAATATTTTTTTTAATGATACACATATTTTTGTGTTAAAGGGTCAATTAAGTATAAACACCGGATTTTTCAAATTTATATGAACGTGTAACTGCTCCTTAAAATGAGCGATATTGGCAACAATGTCATTTAAAAGGAATGTAGATGGATAATGAAAAGTTTCTATAAAAAATAAATAAATAAATAAATAAATAAATAAAAACTTTGTTGGTCAAAAAGCTTTTAAAACGTTAAAATACACCAACTGCCCTGCAATAAGTAAATATCAGTGCAATAAAAAGGAACATGCCTTCAAACATGTTTTTTTGCACTCTTTTATTTTATTTTATTTTTTCTGTATATAAAGACCAATTTTTTACTCATTTCCTGATATGCTAAAATCATAATAATTATGTGCACAGATGGGTTTCCGGTGATAGTATAACATTTAATATTTTCAGAAATTTATTATAAATTAATCAATTAATTTAAGATATTTTTACGCTATCGGACCACAGGCGATAAATCGTCAAATAATTTTTATGGTTACAACTGTTTACCTTTACAAAAACAGTGGAGTTGCATGCATCATGCATAAAAAAAATCGTGCTCGCCAAAATAGGTCAGCTGGCTGTGAAACAGCAACAACGAAATATTTTGAACATTAAAAACTAGACAATATATATTAAAAAATAAAGAGTGTAATAATTAAAAAAAACATCTTTTATAATTTAATAGTTTAATGTTAATTAAATTATGATTATACGTTGAGAAAACAATTTAGAAATCTTGAATACATAGTTTAAATAATGATTTTTTTTTAAATACGGTCTGTGAAAACAGTTCCTGTTGCCGTGTTTGTTCATATTTTGTCAAACGATTTTTGGCATTTGAAAGAAAGAGACTTGTTTTATAACACTGCGTTGTGAAATTTGTAAAAAATATCGTTATCATTAAGTGCAAGGTGGCTGAAATGGAACTATCACGCTACCAGATTAGAGCCGTCATTTACTTCCAGTTCTGTTGCAAAAAGTCAGCTACATAATGTCACCTATAAAGAGTATAGCTTCAGTTACTAATTTTCTATCATATGACGCTATGAAGGTTGGCGGAATGGTGGTTGTATATAATATTACGGTTAATATTATATATTATAATTAGTATTATGTAATGGTGATTTGCCGGAAAACTTTCGTTACATCCTAAGATAATGTTCATTTTGATACAATTGATTGACAATCTCTTTATATTTATTTAATACTATGTCAGGCTAGCTCAGATTAAAATCACACAGAAATTTCACATAACTTCAAAATAACACTTTCTCGGGGTAGCTTTTTAAATATTTTTTTATTTAATCTTGATAAGACGGCACAACACAAATAGAACATCACACGTACACATAAAATAATAAAAGCGCGAATAACTTCCTACATATTTCCACAACTCAAAACAGAACAGAACTACATCGAACTCACAGCATTTCTCATTCGGCAAAGCTCACGCAAGCCGGTCACGTGACTGCCGGTAGAGTCTATTTGTTTTAAAACGGGTGGCGCGCGTTACATCCTCCCCCTCTGTTTCCGATTTACGTATCGGAGAGGAAACAGGATGCTTTCTGAGTCTTCCTCTTTCCCTTAAGGGTGCAACTGGAATAGTTTCAGTTTCTTGAAATGGTGACAAAGCGGAAACATGGTAAGACCCAATTCGCTCAGTAGGATTGTCCAGGCTAGCAATGTCATATGTCACTAGTGACTTTTGAGTCAAAACTATGTATGGCCCATCTCTCTTAGGCATAAATTTGGCTGTTTTATTTTTACTTGCTTTGCTCACAGGATGTAGGTTAACCCATACTTTATCACCGGGTGCGAAATGCACTCGTCTACGATTTTTATCGTAATATTTCTTCCGCTGATCTTGTTTCATTTCAACACGCTCTTTCACACTTTTTGAAATATTTGCAAGACGTTTAAGATATGGGGTTATTTCCGGAATAAAATTGTCATTTTCCACAACAGCTCTAAAATCGTTCACCACATCATCGATTGTTCTCAGGGCCGGCCCAAGGGGTGTGCGAAGTGTGCCATCGCACGGGGCGCCTAACAGAAGGGGCGCCCACAAAAGAACCAATAAAGGAATTTTAGATTCTGCATGCGCCGGTCCTGCATAGCGTGCTGGTACGTAGGACAAAGACTGAATTAGGAGCTGCTAAAACATGCTTTTAGCCACAATTTCTACTCATAAAAAAAAAAAAAGATTTTTGTGAATCGGGGTCCCATTTTAGAGTTGGCAGAACGGGGCAGCTCCATTGTTTGTCCTTTCGATAATCATACTCTAAGTAGAATAAGTGTTTCAGGCACATCCTAGCTAGGTAATGCCTTTCCGGCTCAAGTCTCTCTTCCCCACCCTCTAGGAAAATTTTTGCTGTCCGAAAATTTTCAGTATAATTAATGAATTGCAACAGTATAATTAATGAACTGCCTTTCAAATCTTTAGTTTCTTTTGTGTGTGTGTGTGTGTATTTATTCCATGCGACTTGAAATAATTAAAAAAAAGAAAAGAAACAAAGGTTTTTTTCGTCAGTGGTACATTCCCTTCTGTACCCCTTGAACCTCCCGTGATACATTCTTTTTTGTTTTGTTTTTATGTTCATATTTATGAATATCATCTTAAAAGGGGTCATTGAGAGGGCACACCTGACGAAAAAGGCATTAAACTAGTTTCTATTTTTACTACAGGCACACATATATTCCAAAATCTTCCGCATTCAGGGATTTCATTCAGCCAGCGCCTCTGCTAGATTTTTTTAATTTATGTCCCCCCCCCCCAGGAACATATGGTAATAACGTCATAAGAAAATATAATTGTGCCATAATAACGCACTGTTTCATTATAACTGTGTTTTCCAATTTCTCAAACGTTTTTACCATGAAAATTTAACCATTTTCAAAAATTGAAATACTTTAAAATTTATCCTTACTTCATATGAACTAAATAACGAGACAAGATAACAGTTTTCATCTTACATGTTCCTACTTACTAGTAATTCTGCTTCTTTTATTGTAGAAATATTTCAAACAGTACCTATTCTTCTAACAAAGTTTCTCCTTTTAAATAATTAACTTATTATATTTATTTTCGGGCAATACCATGCGTTGTGTCTTGAGTTTCACTTTTGGATCGTAATGTTACATATGAGGACTGATAATTATCAAATTTTCATTATGAGACTGAATTTTACAATTTAACAAATACAAATTCAAAGAGAAGATTAAATTTGGAAAATTTTATCATTTTTTAAACCACTTTAATTTAATAGCTTAAAGAATTAGTAATAGTATTTATGAAAGTTACGAATGTAAAGGAAAAAATCCCTGCCGGCTCGGCCTAGCACAGGAAGATTTCGAAGTTAAGTACTAGTTTCATCAACAAAAATTAAATCAAGATTAGAGATAAACCCAATTTAACAATTTTTATCTGTCAGCTTTTGACGAATTTTTGATTTCATTTTTCAGTAAGAGCTGATAAAATCTGTAAGATTTTTATCAGAATCACGTTACCGGCGGAATTCAAAAAAATATTTTTCGTACTCAACAACTCGAAATTTTCTGACACATTTTCAGACTCATTTTTAAAAGAAAAAACATGAAACTTGTTGACGTAATTTTCGAAAAGATTCAGGGTATGAAAAAAAATCACAATTTTTTCCCATCCATTGCCTTAATGCACCATTTCCAAAACAAATCCCATCATATTATTTTAAATATATGTTATTAGTACAATATATAAAAAGATTATTGCTTGTAACAAATTCAAGACTAAACCCAGAATAAGCATCCAATAAAGTACTAGTGAATCCTTTGCTCAATTTAACTAATATATATTTTTACATGTTTAAAGCTCAAAATAAAATTAAAAATACTGATTTTATAGCTGGTCATGTTATAAACTGGTGTTAACTAAAATAATAATAAACTAAGTTCTGTTAAAGTCTTATAATACAAATTCCTTATACTGGCATTTTTAAAGAAAAAAAATGGACAATTTATCAAGGTAACCAATTATATTTATTGGTACTTTAAATCAGAAAATGTAATCATGAAATTTTTAATAAAAAACTAAGTTCTTTTAAAATACAAATTCTTTATATTGACATTTTCAAAGAAATGGACAAGGTATCAAGGTAATTAAGGCAAATTTAATGCTTTGTAGAGAAAAACGAATTTTCTTGCTTTTTCATGACCATGATCATTTTTGATTGTGGTGCTTAAGTTCAATCTATTTTTCTTAAAAATTTTGAAAGATAATAATTTCAGGTCCACTTGATGGTCTAAGACATACATTAAATAGGATTGTAACTAATCCCTTTTGGTCAGTGGACAAAAGAAGGAAATTCTTCTTTCTTATTTATTTACTCTGGAATACCTTTATTATCCCATTCAATAGGATTTTTACATATCTCTTGATGTTTTTTCAGTCATGCAACTAATTCCATCATTTTTTCCCACATTTTTTTGCATTTAGCTTTCAGACCTTTGCCTGAAAAACCCTTGATATCTCCTAAAAATAAAGCTATATGGGATCCTTTTCCCTACCAGCCATTTTGTTTTTTAAAAAAATCCAATTTGTCCTATACTATATCAAATTTCTCTATCTATAGTTCACTAACTTGTAACTTCAAGCAAAGAGCTTGTAACAGTTGATTCAAGTATTTTGGACCAAATATTCATGCAAAACAGATTTGTAATTAATCCCTGTTGGTCAGTGGGCTTCTTATCTATTTACTCTGGAATACCTTTGTTATCCCATTCAATAAAGTCCCTCTCCAGCTGACTACAAAGAAAAGCATTCAGAGAATTTCTGTTGAAAACGAAAGATTCAAAGATTTCAGAGTGCATTGAGAATGTACTCTTTTTTTTTGTTGTTTGATTTAAATAACACGTACTCTTTCCAAGATTATTTTAATTTAGAGTATAGTTAAAAATTAATGAAAAAAAATATAATTTTAATCAATGATTTTTTTTATATCAAGTGATTTAAATCATGATTTTAATCATGATTTTAATCATGATTAAAATCAAGATGATTTAAATCGGAGCACCCTGAGTAGATTTATAAGCGACCAGTGTTTTTAAATTTCGTTCAATCAATTATAACTTTATTTATAAACAATTATTTTCTCAGTACAAGAGTTCGTACGGGTACCGTTATTTTCAAGGCAAAATATCAGTATTTTTGTATAGAAAAATCAATACAAAACCCTTAACGGGTTAAAAGTTTGTGACGCAGCACTTTATCTTTAGCTCTAAGAATTTTAAATTTGGAACTTAAAAATAATGATATCAAATTTTGAGTGACGCAATGCTATTAATTTACCTATACACATATATATCAAAATTTATTCATTGATGCTTATCATTTACATCTCATAAATTCGAATTATGAATTTTAAAAGATATGATATAAAAATTTAAGTGACGCCTTGATATTGCTTAAAACGATTAGTTTTAAAATTCAATTTAAATTTTCTTTTGGCTAAATACATTTACACATCTAAACAATACTTTTCATTTTCAAATGCACTGTTGAATATAGTACTTTCACTGAATCTATATAATGCACTGAATTGTATTCATTTGAATAAATTGATTTATCTTTTGTTCCACGCTATACAAAAAATCAAAAGTAAAATTTATGTAAATAGTTTTTTGCGTCATTGTATCCAAACTAAGTTAAATGTATGCAAATGGATAATATGACCAAAAAACTATTTACATAAATTTTACTTTTGATTTTTTGTATAGCGTGGAACAAAAGATAAATCAATTTATTCAAATGAATACAATTCAGTGCATTATATAGATTCAGTGAAAGTAATATATTCAACAGTGCATTTGAAAATGAAAAGTATTGTTTAGATGTGTAAATGTATTTAGTCAAAAGAAAATTTAAATTGAATTTTAAAACTAATCGTTTTAAGCAACATCAATGCGTCACTTAAATTTTCATATCATATCTTTTAAAATTCATAATTCGAATTTATGAGATGTAAATGATAAAGCATCAATGAATAAATTTTGATATATATGTGTATAGGTAAATTAATAGCATTGCATCACTGAAAATTTGATATCATTATTTTTAAGTTCCAAATTTAAAATTCTTAGAGCTAAATATAAGGTGCTGCGTCACAAACTTTTAACCCGTTAAGGGTTTTTGTATTGATATGCATATACAAATATGTGCATACACATGCATATATGTGTATATATACAATATATGTATGTACACATATGTATGTACTAGAAGGTAGCCCGTCAGAATGACGTGTTTGCATTTTCAAAAGAATGATATACCATTGCATTATAAAAATAATTATGAAGTAATAAATGTTATCTTATCTGTCTAATAGGATCAGGTGGGAGTAAAATAGCTATAAAAACAGCCCATTTATAATTGAAACTTAATTTGCAAGAAAGAACTTCACTCACAAAATTTAAAGAACTACTTCACAAAAAACATGGAAATTAAAATTAATAATACTATTTTAAAATATATTTTGTCAATTAACATTCGTCTTCGTTCATTGCTTAAAAAAAATCAATAATCTTCAATTTCTTATAAATCAGAATAATAATAATAATAATAAATAAATAAGAAGTCCTTCACGGATTAATTGCCGATAGCTGACGCCAAAATAATAATTATATAACTTAAATTTTAAAAAGTTTAACTCAGATTAAATCCTCATTTTTTTAAAACATGCATAAAGAAACCTATAATAAATTTTGATCATTAAAAATGATCCTTTATCACTTAAGTAAATTGTAACTATTAACTGCATTAACAGATTTTTTTTCTCAAATTCTTTTATTAAATTACAAATTTATTTTCCCTACAAAATACAAAAATGCAAAATTTTATTTCCATTGTTATATATATTATATATACATTGTTATATACATTATATTCTACGCGGCATTAAGTATCCCCGATAGTCTAATTACATTTTATAAGAAATACTATTCATTTTTCCCCCGATGTCTTCAGTGTTCAGAGAATTTCAAAAGAAACTCCTTTTTTATTTTAACTACCGATAGATGGCACCAACAAAGCTCAAAGTTCACAATGAATGCTATACAAATGAATGTTTACTTATGGAGGGAGAGGGCCAAACTAATTTCCACTGAAGTTATCTCAGAATATGTACATAATTAAATGTAAGTCATCTCTCAAATGTTAATTTATTTTGAATAATCTTTCTAAAAATGTAACTTTTATGAAGTTTAATTCGAAAAAATAATTTTCAATAAAAATGGCCGAATGGAATACGATAAAGCGAAGTGGAATCCGGATGAGTTCAACCCCGGAAGCGTTATACACTTTGTGTTATTATATATATATGTATGTATATCCATGTATTTATAACACTGGCGCCCGGCTAACCGAAAAGTACCGAAAATTTTACTGTATGTTAGTTTCCTTTGTACATTTCATATTTATGACATTGGTGAAGGCAATGAACTAAAATCTAAGAAACGTTTTAAATGTTTCAAAACTTATAGCATATTGCACTTGTTTACATGTTAATTTTCATAAAATTCATCAATGCCATTCCACAAAAACATCCATAAAACACAAAATATTTATTTTAAATTTAAATCTTTAGTTCATTGCCTTTACAATAGTGTAAACAACATATTTTAAATTTCATAGTGATATTCCAATAATTTTCTGAGGAATAATGTTTTGCGTATGGAATTTTCACCGAAAATTACATTATCCAAAAAATGCATTTAAAGTTTAGATTTTTGTTTTACTACAAGAATTTCAGTAATTATACATCTAAACTTCACTGTTTTTATAAGTCACTCATTTCTTTAAAAGTACTGACCCTTTTTTAATCTCTAGAACGCCATATTTTGCCCCCCCCCCCCCCCCCAGTTTTTTAACAAAGCAAAGCATGACATTTCACATCAAAGATGCGAGCGTTATCACAAACACCATATTCTTCAGTTTTAAGTGACTTGGATTGTTTGTGGCGTATTCAATACCTTTTAATTTCATGTATAATTCAATATTATACAATTTTACAGGTAAATAATAAGAAAACAGAGCTCGTCTTCTGTATCTAGGCTAGTCAGTGATGATTTGGCACCCAGAAGCAGAATTTTCAGTATCAATCTGCAGCAAACCAAAATTTATCTGCGACCCAACAATACTGAACCAAGCTACTATAATAAATACTCACTGTAACCCATAAAATAAGAAAAATTTACATTTTACAAAGAAAATTAATAACAAACACAATAACTCCTAAAACAAAGTAAATTTGTGATTTTTTTTTTAAGCTCAATATTTATTTTTAAGCTGGTAGATTGATCTGCAAGGTCTAAAATATTCTGCAGTGCTGCACAGTTTCCGCTATGGAGATTTCATACACGATCACTTTCTACGCCATGTCATTTATATCATTCCACAAAAACACCCATAAGACAAAAAATATTTCTTCTAAATTTATACCTACTTTAAATTTCATAATGATATTCCAATAACTTTTTGAGAAATCATGTTTTGCGTATGGAATTTTTACCGAAAATAACTTTTCCAAAAAATGCATTTAAAGTTTAGATTTATGCTTCACTACAAGAATTTACAGTACTATACATCCAAACTTCACTGTTTTTACAAGTGATACTCATTTTTTTTAAGTACTGACCCTTTCTTTATCTTTAGAAGGTCATATCCCCCCCTCCCGGTTCTTCAACAAAGCGTTTCTCATCGATGTAACCGTTATCGAAAACACAATGTTCTTCAGTTTTAAGAGACTTGGATTGTTTATGGTTTATTCAATACTTTTTAATTTCATGTATAATCCAATATTATGTAATTTTACAGGTAAATAATGAAAAAAAATAGAATTCGTCTTCTGTATCTAGGCCAGTCGGTGCCGATTTGACATGCAATCACTTTCTACGCCAAGGTTGTCAATCCAAAATTCGGACATGGTACAGGCTCAGCAAAATAAAAGCTGAACTTTCACGGCCTAATGGAATTTTGACGAAATTCACATTTTTTCGCAGCGTTCAGATGAAATTTGCGCTTTTTCTGCGATGCATTGACGAAATTAGCGTTTTTCCCCGGCCACTTGACGAAAATCGCGTTTTTCTGCAATCTTTCGAAGAAATTCGTGTTTTTTCTGCAATATTTCGAAGAAATTCATGCATTTACCACGATCTTTCGTCAAAAATAGCACGTTTTCCACGATCTTTTGCCAAAAATCGCGCATTTTTCATGATCTTTCGCCATAGATCCATTTTTTTATCATCCGACAAAAATCGCATTTTTTGCGATTCTTTGACGAAATTCACATTCTTTTTTCGCGATCCTTCGACGAATTTCGCGTTTTTTCCACGACCTTTCAAAGCAATTCGCTATTACACGATCTTTCGCCAAAATTCGCGTATTTTGCACGATCTTTCGCCGAAATTCGCATATTTAACAAGATCCTTTGGCAAAATACGCTTTTTTCTGCAATCCTTTGATGAAAATCGTGTTTTACCAGCGATCCTTTGGTGGAAGTCGCATTTTTCCCGCGATCCTTTGAAGAAATTTGCACTTTTCCTGCGATTCTATGAAGAAATTTGCATTTTCCCGCGATCGGTTGAAGAAATTTACTCAATTTGGCACGGTTCATACTCGCGTTTTTGTTGTATTACATCCATTCCCGCTAATCCCCCCCCCCCCTCTATTAAAAATGTCAACAAATTTTAATGCATATTTGCATCGATCCCAGAGATAATAAAATTCACTGCCGCGGAAAAGTAACATGTCTTAAAATTACATGTGTTTGCCAAATTACTTATACATTTATCGACAAGCTTGACAGAGCAGCCCAGAAGTAGAATTACACCCAAAAATAGAATGTTCATGAAATTTCAAGCAAAATTTATATTATTATGTAAAAGTGAATAAAAGATACCCTATAAACAAAACAATGCTAACCAGCACATACTTCAGGGGGAGGGGGGGGGATTGGTGCCAAATGAAGATATTGATTGTTTATAGTTTCATACAAAAATGTATGTATATATATGAAGTAACAAGATACTCGGAAGCTCATGTTAAACTTATGGGAGCGTTCTTTTCAAATTTGTGAAAATGAAAGTAACTTTAAAAAAAAAAATCGAAACCAACCAAAATCGAAAAAGTAAACACTAACCTAGTTAGAATTCAATCTCAGCCATTCTAAGCAAGAAAAATAATCATTTAAAACTATTAATATGCAAGGGAGAAATTTTTAAATGTACGCTCCCATAGGTTTAACGTCAGCAATTCCAGTTTCTTCTCATGACAAGTGCAGATTCCTAACCTTCAAGTTAATGTTAATCCTATGAGAGCGTTGTTTACATATTCCTTGCTAGCAAAAATACATTTTGACAACATGATTGTAAAAAACGAACTTTGAAGCAGGATATGAAAAAAAAATCAAAAGAAAATTATTTAAAGCTTTCTTTTAAGAGTATTAACTTTAGAATTAAATAAAAACAAGTATCTTACCTTTGCTAAAAAAAGCTATTATATCTCTTATTTACATATAACCTTTAGTTACTAAATAAACAAAAAGAGCATTAAGAAAATTTTTACTTTTAGAATTTCAAAACAACTAGTCGGAATAATATGATTCATTTTGAGCTAATCGTGTGCTCTGAACAAATTATTCACGTGTCTTCCGATTGGCGTTATAGAAATAGGTCGTTTCCTGCCAGACATAATATGCAAATATCACAAATTTTCTTTCAAAATAGCATTCTATTCTAATACTACAAAAGAAAAACACGATGTCTCTTTCCCTTTCATTTTGATCTCAAATAGCAATCAAGTAAGTTGAACATCCATTGCACATATCATCGGAGTTGAAAATTAGTTTGTTTCAAGTTGAAAAATTTTTAATCCCCCCCCCCCCCCCCAATAAATATCTGTCGCTACGCACCAACGAATACGAATTTAATCACAAAATCCATCATTATAGCGAATTTCTGCCCGTTAACAAGTAAACAAACAAACGTGGTTTAAGATTCAGTTCAACAAGATTCAATCTTATGGATTCAATAAACGATTCAAGACGCGAGAAATTGAAAATAATTTTTTGAAAATTGAAAAAAAAAATTATAAATAACAATTATATTGAATACATATAATTAAAAAAAATTTCCCCTTTTTTAAAAATGAATCTAAATATTTTGTCGACAAAAAGCAGTAATATGGAATAATAATTTCTTCATAACAAAAGAGAAAGATAATATCAATCGAAATTTCATTTAATATATTTAATATTTTAAAACTCATAATAATTAACATTTAAAATTTTAATAATTTAAAAAAAAAGTTTTACTGCCTACATTCAGATTGTTAACTCAACCTAGAATACCTAAAATGACTTTGCAAATTTTGTTTCTGATTTTATACCCACAGCAGATGGATTAAGCCTCCTCCTACATACGAAGTGACGTCAAACCTATTCACCAATCACAGACGAGAAAAGTAAAAAAAAGCGATTTTTTAAAATAACGATTTTTAAAATAAAACGAGTTTTCCCAGAAAAAAGAAAAGTGTTATTCACTTCGTATTAATCAGATTTATATTATATATCAATTTGAAGAAAATCGTTAGAACCGTTTTCGAGATTTTCAAATTAGGAACTTCCTCGATACCATACCAACGTTTTCACTTTAAAACTGGCTATTTAGATCTCAAAATATACTGCACGTAGAAATGTAAAAATTTCAGTATACGATTAGACTGCAGATATAAAACTGTTCTAGAAAATTCAGAACAATAGGACCTATATCTGCTGAGTTATTAAAAGGCGGCTTTTCGCGTTTTCTTTGATGTCGAGTTAGCTGTATATACGAGTTCCGCCATCTACGAATTCTACGATACGATACGATACGATTTTAGGCTTAAGGCTGCGTCACTCGGAATACTACCGTCTTCCATGATAAATCTAGTTAGACGGACGAAATTACGCATTATTTAAGGAGAGATTTTCCATAAGAAAATACTGGTGCTGAAGAATTTCTTAGTCTGGAAATTCAAGTACTCGTACGAACCCTGAGTACGGCCATATTTTTCGTTTCCAGCACTATCACTTCGGGAAATTCGGTTCAATATGCCCACTTTGATAGCATTTTTTGAAATATATTCTGCCTTTATTAAAAAATCGACCTATACGGCACATTATATAGTTTCTGAGTAAAAGAACTTGCCAATTGGATGCGTTTGATATTAAAAATGTGTCGGAAAATAAGCAGTGTGACATAGTACCTTCTCAACAAATTTTTGACTGTGGGGAAGCAACAGGCATTTCCGTGGAGGACAATAGTCTTTTGTGTAAATGTATGCAGAAGGAAAGACAGCATGCTTAGCTGTGTCCTTGGGATCGGCTCAATAGAGTATTCCGACTTTCGAAGAAATAGCGGAAGACTGGACAATGTGTGGCAACGATCGCTCGTCCCCTAGTGAAAGAAAAAAAAGTTCAAAGATGTGCTAGTGCGCAGTTCTGGACAGGGGACACGAGAACGTGTTGAAGAGAGGTTGTGTTTTGTCAACGTGAGAGATGTGAAGTACAAATCATTCACTCATGTTGGGGTGTTCGAAGTGTAGATATGTTTATAAAAAGTGAGAGTGTCTATCTATGAATGGTAAAGTTTATTATTGCATTTTTCAAATTAATTTTAGTTGTTCTTATGGAAAGAACTTTGGAAAGAAAAATGTGTTATTTTTGAACGATAAACCTACACGAGCTTAGAAAATCAAAAAGCTCTGCCCCACTACATCACAGCAGTTTGTGGATTTGAGTACACCCTTAATACGATAATTTTTTCTACAGCCGCTATCTATTTTTAATTTGTTTTTGCTGTAAGAATTGGTCCTATCAAAAACTTGTCAATGCAAAAGTTGTACATAATATTAAGAAGATTTATAATAAATTCATACGGATTTGATATCTTGTGAATTGACGAAGTTATTGATATTTTTCTTCTTCAACCCCCCCCTTTTTTGTTTTAGTTTTTAATTATTTTTTCGGTAAGAATTGGTCCTATCAAAAACTTGTCAATATAAAAGTTGTAGATAATATTAAGAAGATTTATAATATATTTAATTGGATTTGATATCTTGAGAATTGACGAAGTTATGAATTTTTTTTCTCCTTAAAACTCTATTTTTTCGCCTCTTGAGACCATTTTATTTATCAAATTTCTGTCATACATAAATTTTTGGCCCTTTTCTAGATGTAATAATAACTTTAAAATGGTTAGATATGTATTATAATTAAGAAATTATGAGTCTTTTCTGTTTTCACAAAACCTCTCCGTATTTCCACCCCCAAGATATCGTGTCCATAAAAAAGTGATACATATAAAGTTTTTAACTGGGGGTAGTTTGGGGTTCTAGTGGTCACGATCCGTGTAGATCTTCAAAACTTTTTCAGAAATTTCAACATAGGAGAGAATGTAATAGGTAGTGCTTCTTACGAAATCTACCTAAAAGGACAGAAATCAAACAATTTTCCTTGCCTGTGTGTGCGGGGTTAAGGAAGGGGCGCCAAGACGTGTGCTTGCACGGGCACCAAAAAGCACTTGGGCCGGCCCTGATTGTTCTTAATTCTCGACCAAATTGCAGATAAGCGGCAGTTTGGCCAGTTGTATCAGATTTGCCAGAGTTCATAGCAAATCTAATAAAAGGAAGTTTATCAATCCAGGAACTGTGTTCATCTCCAACAAGGATTGCTATTCGAGGTTTCAAGTCTCGATTTTTGCGTTCGACTGGATTGGCCTGAGGATGGTACAAAGGTCTCAATGATTAGTCTATTCCAAGAATGTAACAAACTTGTTGTAGAACAGCGCTCACAAACTGAGGGCCGTTATCACTTATGAGTCTTCTTGGGATACCGTAACGAAGGAAGGTCTCTTCAATCAGAGTAGTCGCACATTCTTGTGCAGTGGCAGTTGTTAAAGCAAATAGTTCGACCCATTTAGTGGCACAATCTTCTACTATAAAAATCCATCAGTGTCCATCTTTACTAGGAGGCAATGGTCCAAAGAGATCAATGCTGAGGGTCTCAAACCGCTGAGCATAAGCAGGTGTTCGTAATAAACCAGCCGGTTTCTGATTTGTTGCTTTATAACGGGCGCACTCTGGGCACTTCTTCACATATTCAGAAATGTATGCTCTCATGCCTGTCCCATAATATCTTTTAGCAATTCTCTGATAAGTTCCTGCTTCACCATAATGTCTGGCTGAAGGGTCGTCATGATGAAGTTTCAAAATATTTTGTCTTTCTTGTACTGGAATGACCAGTTGCGCTTCGTCGGCATCTGATTCGGGAGTATACCTATAAAGCACACCTTGATTCATCAGGAATCCTCTATCAGTCCAATTGGCGAAATCTTCGCTTTTCTGTTCGTCTTCAAAACAATCTATAATCTGTTTAAAGTTTTCATCTTGCAACTGCGCTTCCCTGATATCTTTTGGACTTCTTGTTGGTATGTCTATGCTGACAAAATTGCATGTTTCACGGAGAGCAGATTGATGATTGCAGATAGGGCGTGACAGCATGTCAGCCACAACATTTGATTTTCCAGGTTCATATTCTATTTTCTTCTTATCAATTTCTTTCTTAGCAGGAGTCACCCGATTAGGTGGTGCAGCAACAGGAGCACTAGCACCTGTATTCATACTATGCTCCACAAACGGGGTTGTCTCTCCCCCTGGTTGAAAACATTTTTCATACCTTTTGAGGACATCATTTATGTTGTCCCTTTCATCGGAATTTAGATTTTTTCCTTCATACTTCGACCGCACCAGCTAACGTGCTATTTTCTTCTTGGTATTCATCGACAAGATAAAACTTTTCCCGAGGTTTATCGCTGAAATACCATGTTTTGTTGGCAGTATCTAACACCATGTTAGCATTATGTAAGAAATCCATACCTAAAAGAGTTCTATTACCTTTGGCATCTGGTAATACTATGAACTCCGTTTCGAAGACTCGGCCTTCAATCTCTACGGGCACAGTGGCAGACAAAGTGTCTCTAACCACCGTAATTCCGTCAGCTAACGTTACTTCATCAGTATGAGGGTTCAATGCAACACCAGTTTTTAAAAATAATTCATACATACGTTCTCCCGTAATAGAACGATTCGCTCCCGTATCTGCACAAACTAACACTTTTTTATTGCAGATCGTGATAGGCACATTTGGAGCTGAAACTGCTGATGTATTTAAACTATATAGCTCAAGACGATGTGCTTGAACAGTTTGTTTTTTAACCGTAGGGGAACAATCTGGACATTTCTTCTTTATAAATCCCAATTTACCACAACCATAGCAAACAATATCGGATTCTAAGCGTCGATTAATAAACTTAGGGGAGATATGTCTTCTTTTGGAGGCTTACTCTGCTTCCAATTATTTTCTCGACGAGAAAACTCTTTTTTATCTTGTGGTACAACCGGATCTTTTTTAGGAAACGTAGATCTGATAATGTCATAAGCATCTAATTTTTCGGCAAGGTCGACTGGCGAATTTAAATTTTCCCAATCGTCTAACATATGTTGTTTGCATTCAACAGGCACGCGCCTTTTCATTTGATCAGCTATGATAAGATCCTGAAGAGCTTCAAAAGACGTTACAGTTAATTCTTTAAGCCAGTTTTCAAAATAAGCTCGAAGTTCGAAATAATAATCCCGCCAAGTTATTTCCTTGGACTTGCGATGCGTAAAGAACAGCTGTCTAAACTTTTCGGCACTAATTTTAAACCTTTTTAGGAGTAAATCTTTAACATGTGAAAAATGTGAAGCGTTTTCTTCTGATTCACGAGCAATAAGCGTAGAGATAGAAGATGGTACAACACTGAGTAAATACGAAACCCATAGATGCTCTGGTACCTTCGAGAGCTTTAGCTGACGTTCCAGGAACACCAAAAACAATGTTACATCATCAGTTTCTGGCCTGAATGTAGGCAACAGCTTTTGGATATCTATCTTACTCTCCGGGTGAGACATTACCCCTGCTGCGTTACCACCTATCTTAAAAAAGAAATAGAACAAAAAATATTATTTCTTTTAATAAATTCACTAACTCGCCGCTTCTTATCAAGCGTAAATCAAAGCGGTGAATTTTCAATAACCGAATCCCATGCAAATGAACATATTGTAATGGAGTTTTTTTTATATATGCTTTCTTTTAACTTACAATAATGTTTGTGTGTGGCAGTCAAAACTTGTGAACCCACTTTTCACCCACTTGCTGTTGACATAGAGCTTTGAAATTGGAATATATATGGATTTTGAGGGCAATATTGGAATTAAACATTGATTATTATTACTATGCGATGCCTAAGGTAGGGGGGGGGGGTACAACGGGCAGCAAATTTACAATTTAAGAATTAATCCCCATATCTCTAAAACCAGTGGAAATAAAATCTTGAAATTTAACACGCCTATAGTATAACTACAATTAGTTAACACGTGTTTCGAAATTTTTCTGATTTCCTATGGAGAAATCAGTATGAGCTTCAACAATGAGTATTTGCGGAAAAGTACTAAAGGCAAGGTTACCAGAATAGGGCAAATTTTGTCCAACTAGGCGAAATATCGCCAAATTTGGTAGTGTATTAAAAAAAAAAAAAAAAAAAAAATCTACATTTTAGCGAGTTTTAATGAAAGTATATTTATTTATTTATTGTTTTTTACATTTATATATATATATATATATATATATATATTAACTACGTGTATTGCAGTCATTAAATGAGGCGCACTTTTTAATATAAACATTGAATACTTATAAAAGAGTGTTTAAAAAATATATTTTGAAAACTGTTTAAAAAAAAACTTTCCAAAAACATAATATAAGGAAAGTGTTGTAATCGTGATTTGTGGGTGTGAGGGTGAAAGAAAGAATGAGGATGAACGCGGTAACCAAGCGGTACTTCTGGTGGATTTGGCGAATAGAGGAAGTTCGGGTATTATGGAATGCCATTATATTAAGTGCGTTCGTAATTATATAAATACGTAGCACCTATAGTCGTCGTCTGGTCCGTCCCTCTGTCTCCCCGTCTGTCTTTCCGCATATACAGTAAACCAAAAAAAGAAAAAAGTTGGACAACAGCTTCTGTTGATTTCATTGTTTAATTATTTTGCTCTGTGTTGTTCTTTAAAAGTAAAAGTTTATTTAAAATAATAACAATTTTTAAGATGATTTACACAGTTTTATTTTACTTTAATAAAACATATCTAAATTATAAATTTATAAAACGTGGTGATGATAAAACATTCAGCACCAAATAAAAACTAGGACACTTATACAATGTGACAAAAAAAAAACACTTTTAAATTTAAAACAAAAACATCTAATATTTCCTGCAATGTCCTTTTGCTGTTAATGCAGCTTGTAGCCTCTTATTCATCAAAATGGCCAGTTTTTCGGTTAATTTTGATAGTACATTTTGCCATATATTGAGAATAGCAGTTTTTAGTTCATTTTTATTCTTAATCTCTGTTTTTAGAAATTGTTTCTCCATATAAGCCCACAAATGTTCTATATGATTTAAATTCGGACTTTGGGGAGGATGGGGTAGCACTTTTTTCACTTTGTATAATAACCATTTCCGTACAATACGAGCATTATGCTTAGGATAATAGTATTGGACCAAAGAATAATTTCCATTTAAATTAAATTTTGAAGCTGTTTCTGATAAATTTTCTTTTAGAATGTTCAAATACATCACTCTGTTCATTGTACCTTCAATGAACACTAGATTTCCAACATCACTAGCTCCCATTGAACCCCATACCATAACGCACACGCCGCCATGTTTTACAGTTGCTTTTATATTTGCTTATTTTAGCGCTGTTCCTTCCCTTCGCCATACAAAACGCCGACCATCAGACCCAAACAAATTAAATTTCGACATATCTGAAAAAATAACAGACTTCCAGAGTTCTTGTGGCTTTCCAACATATTGTTTAGCATATTCAAGACCTTTTTTTACATTTCTGAGAGACAAGTATGGTCTTTGGAATGTAAAAAAATTTCTTATAGTCTCTGGAAGCACATTTATTCCTTCAACTCTCTGGCTTTCTTTACTGCAGAAATTTTAGGATTATCTTTCACAAATCTCACAATCCGTCTTTCTGTTTGAGACGAGAAAATCTTTTTGGGCCTACCACTTCCACTAGGTCTTTGAAAAAATCTGTACCTTTTGAATGTATTTATTATGTAATGAACTGTTGAACATGGCTTTTTCACAGTTTCTGCATTATATAGTACACTTTTCTGTTCTTTCCATAGTTTAACAATTAAGTTTTTCATATCAACAGAAGTTTGCTTTTTTTTCCTTTTTTGGAATTTATAATCAAGCAAAAGAAATTTTCAACAAGTTTCAGTGTCATAGTTTTGACTTGGACTCGTACCAGAAATAGACACCCTCTTAAAAATTTGCTTAATGGCAATCCAAAGTAAAAGGGAAATAAGTGTCCAAGTTTTATTTTGGCCGTGAAAAGCGCACAAATTATTTTTTAATTATTTTAAAATTTAATATGACATTTTTTTAACATTAAATAAAACTGTTTCAATCTTTCAAGAAATAATATATTTTTTTAATATTGTTAGATTACGATATCACAACTGGTTAAAACAATATTAAGTAGCAAAATCGAATCTTGTTGCTATAAAACTTTTTTTGGTTCACTGTAACACCACAAAACTACCCAACCGAATGATTTGAAATTTAATATATATAATCGTTACAGAATTTTGGCTGGTCATTTCAAGTTTTATGAAAATCGAGCCATAACTTTAAAAGATATTAATAAATGTTTTCTTCATTCTATTAAATCCTATCATACGTAACTAATTCAGTGATATCCCATGATAGGTGATGATTCTAGATTGCCATGGTGATTACATCCTACATCAGATGGCGTCATATTAAATCTGTATTACTGAATTTAATATACATAATCATACATATTTGCATAAGAGTACAGCAGCCATTGCACTAAGATCTAAATATTTATAAAACTAGTTATAGTACGAACGCAGCTCATTTGTCATGTTTGACGTACCATTTCAGACTTTTTTGTATTTGCAAGTCAACATAAAAATTGAGATACATTAAAAGTTAGTAAGGAACAAACTTCGACTACTTCTTAACACATTTGTAATGTGTTTAAAGTGGATGAAAAAAACACATATCGATATATAGCTTTTCTTCTTTTTTAAGTTACATTTTTCGGGAATTGGCAATCAGTCGGTTAATATGGATTAGAGCCATAAGGAACATTAAAATTCGAAGACAACCACGATTTAAAAGAATTACCAAAATTATTTAATGAGTAAACACCTTAGTACAGTCGTAAAAAAATAGTAAACACCCCTACTAACTGCTCAACAAATTATTGCAGAAGAAAGTTACTGGTACCGAACGATTACAAATAAAGTCTACTTTTAAATGATGTATATAAAATTTGCTTAGGGGGCCATATACAT
The DNA here is from genome assembly GCA_963932465.1 of Maratus speciosus. Lineage (NCBI taxonomy): Eukaryota > Metazoa > Arthropoda > Arachnida > Araneae > Salticidae > Maratus > Maratus speciosus. Next base: position 210,996,756 of record OZ010788.1, on the reverse strand, counting down.
ATTAAAACGAACCATAGCTTTTTTTTTTTTTCAATAGCAGTATACGATTCTGGCGGCATAAATGAACTCTACACACTTCAATTAGCCTAGAAACAAATTTTTGTGCAATTCGTACGATAAGTTTCCGAGAAATTAATTATTTTAAAACGAGCGTATTTTAAAGGCTGTATCCAAACTGAAGTTCAGTACTCGACTGTTAACCGAGAGAGCCCTCTTCTTGATCAAGGCACTTTTAGCGCCACTCACGCAGTCAATGAACCCTGCTAGATTACAGGATAGCATAAGAATTTCAAAATATCTAGTCACTTCTATCACAGGCAACCATCTTAAACCATCATTTTGTAGTTTTTTAAGCAGCATTTGAAAACTACATGGAAGAAAAATGTAAAATTTTAGATTTCCATTAAGCAGGACTTAATAAATCTAAATCCATCAAAAAAATTGTAGGTTGCAATTCATATTTTTTTCGAATATTAATTTCATAATTCATAATTTATATCATAAAATTATAAAAATTGCAAATTCAGCGTATGTATGTTTGGGTATATTAGTATTATTGCTACACAAAAAAAATAGCACATTAGGAGCATAATTTCATGAGATATAAATAAAAATATGAAAATGCAATTTAACATTAGAAGCACTAAATTTTGATTTTTTATAATTCAAAAACTTATCATTGAAATGACTTGAAATTTGGTGTCTAGGTATAGTTTGAACCAAAGATTTGAAATATCTCGTTAAAATTGGGTATTGCCATTGAAAAAAAAATGAAGTTTGGATTCGTTTTAATATGTAGATGGCTCCTAAGCAATCTTTATATACATCATTTAAAAGTAAACTTTATTTCCGATCGTTCGGTACCAATAACTTTCGTCTACTATAATTTGTTGAGGAGTTAGTAGGGAGTGTTTACTTTTTTTTTTCTCCACGACTGTATCATCTATAAATAATCACATTCTTTGGCAAATTGTTTTAATTTTTAGGCTCGTCTTGAAACAGTTGTCTAGCTGATATGGGGCATTCTCACAATCTTTTGACTTTCGGGAATAAAAATTTGGTGAAATTAAACTTGCTAAAATAACATTTTAATCTGATAGACGACTGCCTTAATGATTCAAAATAAAGAAAAAATAGTCAGCAGCGAAAATTTTTTTATTTAACTCAGGTTTAAGTTAAACTTGCGAGTTTCATTTTCCTTGCCATTTTACCACTATAACTTTCTATTTTCTTCTAAATTTTTACTTATAATGAATCGGCACAGTACCCACAGGACATTCAAATAAGAAATAATAACAATGTAGTATTTTTAGTACAAAATTTTGGTATAACATTGTCTTAAAGGGGTGTTGAAGAAGGGACGGTAAGGTAAAAAAAAAGGATGGTATAGAAAAAAAGGGACGGTAAGGAAAATTACCGCTATTTTTTGGCAAATCATGTTAAGACTTAGTGATAGCCACAATGTTCATTGATTTTTAGAAACAGTTATTTACATTGGATTAAATAAATAAAAAAAAATTTATTTACCTCGAAAAGTGCAGGAATAAACCCTGGGGACGGTAAGACTACCAATAAAGCCACGATGCTTGAAATTGATATTTAAATGCTGATTTAAATTCTGCAGTAAATTTCTTGTCAAAGAATTTTAGACATTCTTTCTCTAGCATACTTTTGCATTAGAAAAAACTTGACAAAAATTCTGTGGCTGCATCTGAAGTGATTTTCTGTATAATTTTAGAAGAGGGACGGTGAGGAGTCTAAAACCCAAGGACAGAGTTTAAAAAATAATAACAACCCTAAAAATGTGTGCAGGTTAATTTTTTGCTACATATTTGTATAAAACAATAGTTTCAGTTTCGGAAAAATATTACATCGAATTATTTTTATTGAAACAATTTTATACAGACAGCTCCAAACTTAAAAATCTGTATCAGGGACACGGGACGGTATAGGAGTTTTCCTGGTATCTGGACCCCCAACATCGTCACAAACTTATTTATCTCGTTAATATTGTTATGCAAACATGCAATGGCATGTTCCCCAGTATATGAAATAAAAAAAACCCACAAAAACATGTACTACAATAAAAAATATTATTCAGGGACATAAAAGTCAAAAGATTGTGAGAATGCCCCATATTCCGTATTACCCGACACACCATCTTGAAAAACATAGCTCTTCACTCGTCAACAAGTTGGTATAGAGAAAAACTGACTAACACAGCAATAAATACAACTGTTCAACTTTATACTGAATTTGACTAACATAACTAACGATGAAATTTTATAATTAATGACATTTTTCTTCAAATTTACCTGCAAAAAACTGTAAAAATTGAAAATAAGATTTTATTTCACCGCGTAGCTCAAACAACAGGTATCCAAACAGAACTGAGCGCAGTGGTTCATAAGAATACTAGGAAGTCGTATGGCAGATTTACGTTTGCTGTAATGCAGTGCCGTATGCGCCAGATATTGAAGTATTCCATATTGTCCAACCAGTCTATTATATCCGAATTTCCTCAGTGTTATAAACCGTTGTCGCAAGAACTGTGTCGATTTTCGTACAAATTGCCAGACGAATTGGGTATATAATCCATTTTTAAGTAATTTTCAAAACAATTTGCAACCAATTCTGTAGGGGAAATCATCAAGGAAATGTGACTGTGTATAAGTGATAAATATTGCGGTGCTGTATTCAATTATTCGTAGCGCAAAGATAAACCTCTCCAGTTTCAAACCGGGAAGTCCAGCGTTCGATTCCATTGTGTCTTAACTTCAAAGTTTATATATATATACAGGGTGCAACATGTTATCTATCGCCGACCTTTAATTTCTCAACCGTTGGTCGTACACATATAGTTCCAATTACAAAAACGCTTCAAATGAGGTAAATTTTCATGTTGTGGTTGTGGCATTGTTTAAAGTAAAAAATCAATTTTATAAAAATAAGGAAATCTAACTTTTTATACGGTCCCCCAATCCCTATAGTTATATTTAGTAAAAGTTTACACATATCATAACAGATATAACACAGAAAGTTTGACTTCTGTACTACAAAAAATGACACAGTTATTAAATTTCAAAGTTTGAGATTTTTGCACATGATTTTGTCTTTCATTGAGGGATCAGTTAAAAAATGAATTAAAGTAATTCGAGATCTAAATCTGGGTGCAATATCCTTTTTACGGCGAAATCACCTTTAGCCGGTATCGCCAAATCGGGATATCACCAAAGAGGGTTTTTTTTCATCTAAAAATTTGAGCTAACTTTTAGGTGTCATATACAAAGCGAAGAATTAAATATTCAAATTAAACAGAAAAATAAATATCAATTTATTATCATATCAGAAAATAGTCTATTATAAAAAATGAATACGTCAAGCGCCGGAATCTACTAGAGACACTGCTCAAAGTGTTCTCCACTGGTGACAATGCACAACTGAATTCGTGACAGTAAGGAGTTCTGGACACGTTGGAGCATAGCAGGTGTAACTGTGCGACAATCAAGGATGATGCGCTGCTTCAGATCAACCAGAAAAGTAGGTTCAGTCACATAGACCTGTGCCTTGATGTAACCCCAGAAGTAGAAATCCATGGGAGTCAAGTCCAGCGAACGCGATTGCCACTTTACCTGACCACCATATCCAATGATCTGTTAACCGAATTCGGTGGCCAGATATGCACGGACGTTTGGTGCTTTATGCGGAGGAGCCCCATCATGTTGAAACCCCACCTGCCATGCATGTCGAAGAGGCAGCTCTTCATACCAATTACGTACTGTGTTTTGTAGCAGGTGCAGGTAACGATCGCCCGTTAAGGTCCCATCGTAGAAGATTGGTCCAACAATCTGGGTTCCCCATATACCTCACCACACATTCGTTGACCAGCGTAACTGGTGCCGTACTGTGCGAGCGATGTGGGGGTATTCCAGAGACCAGTAGGGCATATTGTGCACATTCAGAATGCCAACCCGTGTAAACGTTGACTCATCATCTGTCCACAGAATGTCACAAAGGAACGACGGATTTTCCTCTAAGATGTTGAGCATGAAATTACAATAATCAAATCGTCGTGCGTGGTTACCCTGCATCAATGCCTGCATCAGTGTCGGATGGTATGAATGCTCACCATGCGCATGTAACAAATGCTAGACATACTGACTCGTGTATCCACATGCCTCGCTTATTTCCGCCGTGCTCAGTTCTGGATTTAAATGGGCGAAAATACCAGCACCTCCTCCATTGTCACTCTTACACCTTGCCCGTCTACTTGCTCTGGGTCATAGTGCAACAGAGCCGGTCTCTCTAAGACAGTGCAATGTAACAGTTATAGTGTCATGCGTTGAACGTCGATCCCTAGGGAAACGTTCTGAATAAACCCTCCCTGCCGCTGTGGCAGCCCTTTGACATTCGCCATAAATAAGTTTCATTTCGGCATATTGTGTGTATGTGTAGCCTGCCATCACGACCTCAGCACTGACTAGCATGTCCACTGATAGATTGCTCGTGGGTTTATTCCGAACGTGTGGCTCTCCGATACTATTGTAATTTGCATAATCATCACTTTCATGCTCGTTATAGCTCGGCAGGTCGTTTGCATTCCGCTGCCATTTATCTAGTTCATAGTGAGTATGTGTTATTTTTCGGATATCGATTCTACCTACTTTGACTTTTGAATGTTGTTCGAACCTTAAAAGTTAGCTCAAATTTTTAGATGAAATAACCTTCTTTGGTGATATCCCGATTTGGCGATACCGGCTGAAGGTGTTTCCGTCGTAAAAAGGACATTGCACCCGGATTTCGATCTCGAATTACTTTAACTCATTTTTAAACTGATCCCTCAATGAAAGACAAAATCATGTGCAAAAATCTCAAACTTTGAAATTTAATAACTCTGTCAATTTTTGTAGTACAGAAGCTAAACTTTTTGTGTTATATCTGTTATGATATGTGTAAACATTTACTAAATATAACTATAGGGATTGGGGGACTGTATAAAAAGTTAGATTTCGTAACTTTTATAAAATTGATTTTTTACTTTAAACAATGCCACAACATGAAAATTTACCTCATTTGAAAAGTTTTTGCAATTGGAACTACATGTGTACGACTAATGGTTGAGAAATTAAAGGTCCGCGATAGATAAAATATTGCACCCTGTATATATAGATTTCTTTTTACTCTCTGGACACGTAAATTAGTATTCGGAGAGTGGAGTGCAGTCACGTCATTCTATTTTTTAATTATTTATTTATTTATTTGAGTTCTTGTGTAAAATATATACAACTGCAGTTAAATTACTAACAAATAAAACTATTTTTTGAATCCTCTCTATGCTTATCATTCTTATTAAAAAAATCTAGTTGGATGTGTCAATCCTAAAACTTTCTTCCATCTCATACATCTTTTAACATTTCAAAAAGTAGTTACAAATGTCAATACTTCAATATTATTATTTCAATACTATACCAACTTTGACTTTCATTTTCAATTCCTGATTCAGTCAATTAATTGGCGTAAAAAAGAGTTAATCTAGATCATGATATTTATTAAAATCAACAGTGTTTCTTTACTCTGTTGTACAGTCGTGAAAAAAAAGTAAACACTCCCTACTAACTCTGCAACTAATGACAGTAAAAGAAAATTACTGACGCCAATCGATTGGAAATAAAGTCTACTTTTAAATGATGTATGTTAAATTTACTTAGAGGGCAAAAATCAAATCAAAACCTGACCAAAATTCCTTTTTTCAATGTCAACACCCAATTTCGACAACATATTTTAAATCTCCGTTTCAAAATATTCGTACAAACGAAATTTCTAGTCATATGAATGATAAGTTCTTGAATTATAAACATTCAAAATTTAGAGCTTCTACACTGTAAAAAAAAATCTGTAAAGTTACTAAAGTTTTTCTAGGAAACTGGGATGCCGAGAACTTTTTATGTAACGGCAACAGCAAAAATTCATGTAACAGACACACTTTTGCGCCGAAAATCAAGAAATCTGTAAGGTTACTAAGAATATTTTAGGAAACTGGGATGCCTAGAACTTTTCATGTAAATGCAACCAGGGTTACAGATAAAATTTTTGTAAGATTACTGTAATTTTAGCAGATTCATTTGTAAAGTTACAGCTTTTTGTAGCTTTACAAAAACTAGTTTTGTAGATTTACAGCTTTTTTTGTAGAGTTACAGATGAAAGGTTAGTAAGCATGTAACTTTACATCTGTAGAACTACAGATTTTTTTTTTTACAGTGTAATATTAAATTACATTTTCATATTTTTATTAATATCTCCTGAAATTATAATCCTAATGATATAATTTTGTGTGTGGTTATAATACTAAAAAGCCCAAACATAAATACATTGAATTTGAAAATTTAAAAATTTTATAATATGAATTATGAAATTAATATTCGAAAAAATATGAATTGCAACCAATTTTTTTTATAGATTTATTATGTCCTCCTTTATGCGGATTCTCAATTTAAAATTTTTATTTCAAGCAGTTTTCGAATTATCATTAAAAAACGGCAAAATAATGGCTTAAGGGGCCGTCTATGATGTGTTGAAAAGCATAATTTGAAAAAATATTCTTTACTCATTTTATTGGAATATTTGGACTGGCGATAGTGGAAACATATTAAGCGAGTCAAATGGTCATATTGGAAAGAAATAATAAATTAATAGAAATGACATAGTCATTCTGTATCATTTCAAAAATCGAGTACAATCGATTAGTTTCCGAGTACCAAACTTCAATTTGAATACAACCCCTAAAATATGCTCATTTTAAAATAATTAATTTCTCGGAAACTAATCGTACGAATTTCATGTAAATGTGGATTTAGGCTAATTGAAGGGTGTAGAATTTATTCATGGTGTCAAACTTGAGTGTTGCTATTGAAAAAAACCAAAGTTTGGGTTCGTTTTATATGTAGATGCCCCCTAAGCAAATCTTACATACATCATTTAAAAGTAGACTTTATTTCCATTCGTTTCGTACCTATGACTTCCTTCTACGATAATTTGTAGCAGAGTTAGCAGAGGGTGTTTAATTTTTTTTTTCCCGCGACTGTACATCAGCTATTTTCGAATGTCCAGCTTAGCAGGAATGGAAGTTCCAGTAGCTGCACGAGCCGCCGATGTACAGTAGAACTACGAAAAATAGAGAAAATTATACGAAAATCGCTCCCCTTCAGGTGGAATATTTCGAAATTCAAGGAGGACCTGCTTGTTATAGCCGAAAACATACATATGAAAATTGGTCCAATTCTTTGTATAACTTCAGACATTTATTGGTGGTAAAATAATGAAAATGGCGCAAAAATTACTATTACAGCACCCTCTTCAGGCGGAATATTTCCAAATTCAAGGAGGGCCTTCTGGCCATATTCGAAAAACATACAAAAATAATTTGGTTCAATTCTATCTATAACGTCATACACTTTTCTATGGTAAACTAACGAAAATGGCACAAAAACTGCTATTACAACGACGGAATGTTTCCAAATTCACCTGCTGGCCGTCGCCAAATACATACAAAAAATTGGTTTAATTCTATGCAAACTTCATGCACTTTTCGATGGTACAATGGTTGCACACGGACAGACAGACATTTTCTATAAACATGGTTTTGGATCAAAGGACGAATATGCAATGAAAAAAAAAATCATATCCAATACGAACTGCCTGTTTTTTTTATACAATACCTACATCCACTCTTATCGCAAGCATTTATTAAACACACACGCACACACACATACATATATATATATAAAGAAAAAACAAATAAAAAATATTTTCAAATTTAAAAAAGTAAAAATGTGTGTCTTGGATCACTTTAAATGCTGCTGTTTGTTCACTGTTACTGTAACAAGTTTCATTCTTTGTTCATTCAAAGCATTCTGAAATGCCGATGAATAACTTTTGCATATCAAAAAAGTTATCTCATTTCGCACTTAAGTACAATTTTCTGTTCTACTTTTTCATTATTGATTCTTACTTGGTTTGTTTGCTAGTTTTGTTCGTTTTTTTTTCGGTTTTTGTTTTTGTTTTGTTTTGTTTTGTTTGTTTTTTGTTTTGTTTTTCCCTTCTTTCAAAAATGTAGTCTTAGATTAAGCAACATTTTCTGTTTTACTGGAACAATTTGAAAAACCGAATCAAATATCAACTATATGAAACAGCTTTTCTGAAAATTTGAATGAAATTTCATACGCATATGATTCTAAAAATTTTCTCGCTCTGCAGTTTTGGGATCATAAAAATCTCTTGGGATAAACCATTTTTGAATTTTAAAACAGATATCTCAGAAGTTGTTTTTACTTTTATTTTATACTGTTACATATATATATATGAAGAGATTCAAATACAAATAACGCTTTGGTTTGCTATAGTGTGCTTTACACAAATAAAACAATAAATAATCAACTTTTAGTTTTAATTTAAAATTGATTTTTAAATTATCATTTTGAATTCTAACTAATTTAAAATGGAACTCCGAAAAAGATATAAATATATATGAGGACGTAAGTTTCAAAACTCGCCTTATCCAAAATTTTTAAAAACCGTGTTTTCTCAATGTATCTATTCTATTCGTAAAACTGCACCGAAAAAACACAGCAATACGCAAAAAAAGCTAGTTTTATCCTGCATTTCTGACATTGTAAAATCTTGGTTTACAATGAAAACAAATGGACGCAGTTAGAGGTTTTTCGTGATTTCCCAAAATTTGATTTTTTTTTTTTTTTTTTGATAAGGCGAGTTTTTAAAAACTCATGTCCTCATGTATATTCATATATGTGAAGGTCATAACGCTGCACCTCAATTAGAACATGTAGCCACCCAGACTAAACCTTTCTTCTAGATTAAGGCGCAGTTCTCAAATCCAAAGGAGCTACTTTCTGACACATTTCTGAAATCATATATGTTGGGAAACGCATAAAATTGGTAGATGTTCTTATTCACAAACTATATAATCGAATGACGTTTTCTGTTTTTTGGTAAAGGCAAAAGATATTTCAGAAAATAGCCAAAGTGGGCGTTTTAAATCGAATTTCTGGAATCCATAGTGCGAGAATGAGAAAAAAACCTGTCGGCAATAATCCCTTGTAACTCGCTAAGCAATTTATTTATTATAAAATGGGCAACGTCATTTGATTCCTATCTCTTTAATAACCGGGTCCTTTACGTTTAAAAATGAATCAGAAAATTTACCAGAAATTTTTGCGTTTGTTGAGCAGGGTATTTGAGAACCGTCTTAAGTCACGAGCACATACTTCCAATCTAAAGTTAAACCTATGGGAGTATTCTTTAAAATTATCTCGTTTGCATTTCAATAAAAGATATTAGTTCTGGTATTTATGGAATTTTAGATTCTTAATTCTTTTAATTTAAGTTATTGCAGGGTATGATTGTTTATTATGATAATGAATGATAGTTGTTATTCATTTTCAAACGAAGTAAACTTTACTTAAAAAAAGTACGCACGAAAAATTAAAAATTTTCAAATATTTGGGGCAATAATTCTCAATACTCGTTCTACATAATGTTTGAGGCATTTTGTGAAGAAATATTTTCTCAGCATACTTACTTTCATTTCATTGCAGCAAATTAAGATGGCTGTCGAGGGGTGTGGGGGGGATATATTAACCCAACTGTTCGCCCTGAATCATTCCCTGATCAAAAAAATCATTTTTTTCCCAAGTATCAAATTAATTGCGGAACTCTGGTTCGACGATAAGTGAGTAGACAAACTTGCATACCTGGTAGATATATTTCACTGCTAAATCAAATACAGTATGTCAAGAACAATTTCAAAATGTATTCAAACTACGAAGTAAAATTAATGCTGTTAAAAAATAAAAATAATGCTATGGTGTTGGCTGAAGAAGATCCGCAAATTTTCGAAATTTTTAGAAATATGTCTGAGAAAGAAGAATATCAATCGGTAAGCCACAACAATTGTTCAACAGCACTTACATCACTCATAAAATGCTTTGGTCGTTATTAACTAAAGAGAGAAGATAGCAGTCATGACATTATGTGAATAATAGAACCATTTTCAGAAAGCTTTGGTGGTGATGGGCGTTGATGATTAAGAATCAGTCAGTTTTAGCCGTATTGCCATAAGTAGCCATAAGCTTCAAGGGAGGACTTTTAAATGGAAAGTTACCTGAAATATCTCTCTCGTTCAAGAAAAATCTTGCACTGTCTCCCAGACCACACTGGTATCGGACTCACTAGCATCGACTCAAGCTCCTTAATTTGTGAACAGCATGTTAAACACTGGGCTGAATGGACACAGGTAATAATGAAAATAGAAATTTAAGCAGAAACTAAACAGAAAACTTTATCTATCACACAGCAACAATCTGAAATCTAACTTACAGTCATCAATACCAAAACCTTATTTTCGGTTCTCCATAAAACATGAATACCTAAAGCTACGGAAAGCTAAAAAGCTACGGAAATTTTTATTCAGTTATTAATAACATATTTATGACGAAAACACTTTTTATCTGCCACAGCAATTTGTATCTCGGAGTATCTTACAGATCATGGGTTAAAATTTCCAGTCCCAAACCCGTAGAATTTTTTTTTCGCCCGATCGGGTATAAAAGTTAAAAGTTCGTATCCAAGTCCGGCCCGATACCTCTATGTATTTTGATGCACGTTATGCAAAATTGTTGGCCCGGACCAAATTTTGCTGAATTTGCACGGACCAAGCCGAGCCAGTTATTTTCATACGAGTTTGATCGGGACCGGGGATGAAAATTTCGGCCCGCGCAGACCTCTGTGAAGAATGAAGTGCAGGATTCGCTCAATCTGGAAAGAGGAAATATGTCCCGATCCGGTCCGAGTCTGCGGAAAAACTTATCTCCGGGCCGGATCTGGCCCAAGCCTTGTTCAGAAGCCGGGATCGGGCTGCGGGGATTCCTCGGGTACGTGCAGACCTCTACGATGACTCATTATTTATCGTTCCTGAGTGAATTACTCTTTGTTTTTTAAGATAGCAGATCGTTTCTATGATGTGCCAAAAATGTCATAATATAGACATATTTAAAATTATATACTGGAAAATATGACATGATAGGACATTTTTTATTACATTTCCGTTTCAGCATTAAGACTACATTAGAAAATGCTCATTGACTTATCTGTTCCAAAACTCGTGCAGCAGAGTGTTAATATAACTTATTATTTATTTTTCTTTATCTGCATAATTTTGTACGTAATTCTTAAAAAAATTATGTTTTTTATAATTCATACTTTAGGGTTTTGTCTTTTTTTATCAAAAATTTTTTAATGTACATAGAAATTACATTTTGACTCATGAAATATATTGCACTTTACAGAAATGCATAAATGAATCGCCAACTAACATTTAATTTTAGTTTATGCTTGGATTACAAATTAATAATATTTTGATTTGATTAATAATATTATTAATATTTTGAGAGCTAATTATTTTAAATAAGAAAATTGAAGAACATTTTGTCAGAAAAATTAATATAGTCGATACTTTTACAGAAAATATTCATTTTAAACAAAGAGCGGATGAACAAATATGCATTTCTATTGCATGTAATTCGGTGCATTAAAAACATATTACAAAATTATTACAGAATTAATTTTATTTTAAAAGAATTTTTGCAAAGCATAGATAGTAATTTGATCTTTTTTACTTTCTTCTATCTTTACAAAAAGAAAGTATTGGATTCGTGAAAATTTTCGACTTCCGGTTTTCGACGGATTTATGCGTTTAGAATGCCCAGAACAAGATGTGATGGTTTTTAGAAAATGTCTGTCTGTGAGTCTGTCTGTCACTCTGTCACTCTGTGAGTCTGTAGGTGACGAAAATTTTGTGGGCGCTCTATCTCAAGAACTAATGTACGGAATTTCACAAAACTGTATATTTAGTTAGACCTTGATATAAACTAGACCTGATTAGTTTTTGGTGAAAATCGCCCAACAGATGGCGCTGCTATGCGGCATTTTTCACGATTTCTCCAATAGCTATATCTCAAGAACTAATGCACGGATTTTCATAAAACTTCAGATTCAGTTAGTCCAGGATATAGCTTGGTGCTGATTACTTTTTTGTGAAAATCGCCCAACAGGTGACGCTGCTATGCTGCATTATTCATGATTATCGCAATAGCTGTAACTCAAGAAAAAATGCACGAATTTTCATCAAACTTCAGATTCAGTTAGTCCCTGATATAAATTAGTGCTGTTTAATTTTTGGTGTAAATCGCCCCACAGGTGGCGCTGCTATGCTGCATTATTCACGATTTCCGCAAGAGCTGTATCTCAAGAACTATTGCACGGATTTTCATCAAACTTCAGATTTAGTTAGTCCTTGACATGAATTGGAGTATAAATTAGTGCTGTTTAATTTTTTGTGTAAATCGCTCAACAGGTGGCGCTGCTATGCTGTATTTTTTGCGATTTCCGCAATAGCTTTATCTCAAGAACTAATGCTTGGATTTTCAACAAACTTCAGATTCAGGTATACCTTGATATTATTTAGTGCTGTTTATTTTTGGTGTAAATCGCTCAATAGGTGGCGCTGTTATGCTACATTTTTCAGAATTTCCGCTATAGCTCTATCTCAAGAACTAATGCACGAATTTTCATCCAACTTCAAATTCAGATATACTTTGATATGAATTGGTGCTAAATCGTTGTTATTTCTTGTACTATTTAAATGATTTAATTGACGTGATTTATATATAAGAAAGTTTTGTGATAGCCACAACATACTAGTTTCAAATGTAATTATTATATTTTATAATATGAAAACTGAAAAATAATTATCATCAAACATTATTAAGAAGGCAACAACAGTTGCGCTATCCTATGAAAAACAGCTGATAATGATGCACCTTTTACAAACTACGGGGGCGTTTTTTTCTCTTTTAACAAATTTTCAACATAGTTTAAAAGTACATTAGAGCCTCGATTATACGAAGTAATTGGGACCGACCATCTTTCAGAAAATCGGAATTTTCGGATAATCGAGAATGCTTTAATTTTAAGATTAAAGAGAAATATGCGCGCTATTTCTCATTATAGTAACAAGTGCTTAATAAAAATAAAGCAATAGCAAAATAGAAAAAGAATAAATGACCTGAATTTTAATTGTGAAATTATGTACCTTTTACATATTTCACAAGGGTTTGAAACAATACTCTATCACGAAGTTTTTTATATTATTAGTTCACTAGAATCAAACCTTTTGCAAAGTATTGAAAAGCTTCAGAATTGCTAATTTGTTAGTTTTCTTTGTTCGTTCCATTCCGCAGCTTACGGGAGCTCAAGTTAAATTCAAAGGAATTCTAAGAAAGAGGATCGAAAATATTTATACACTGTAAAAAAAAAAACAGACTGAAATACGGAAATACTACTGGCAATCTAGAGGCCAGTAATATTTCCGTATTTTAACGGAACTTTTTCCCGATAAATTACAGAAAAATTTCCGTTAAATTCCAAAAAAAACGGAAATTTTTCTGCAATTTACCGAGAAAAAGTTCCGTTAAAATACAGAAATAGTACTGGCGTCTAGATTGCCAGTAGTATTTCCGTATTTTAGTCAGGTTTTTTTTTTTTTTTTTTTTTTTTTTTTTTTTTTTTTTTTTTTTTTTACAGTGTATGTATGTACTCATGGTTCGGAAATGGCCGCTTGCACACAAGGAATGTGATAGTAAAAAAAAATAAATAAATAAAATAAATAAATAAATAAAAAGCTTTAAAAATGGATCTCGGTTAACAGAGAGTTTCGGTTTAAAGTGTTTCAGATAAAAGAGATTCTACGTAGAATCTCTCATAATAGAATCTCTATAGAATCTCTAACAGAATCATCGTAGAATCTCTCATAAATACAGTACTATATTTATGAATTCCGCTTGTCCGTCTCGCCGTTCTCTAACTCTCATAAATATACTCGAATTGTTTTACTATAGAATTTTTCGTATTGAAAATGAATTTTGTGGCATTTATAGTTTCTTTATACGGACCCACAAAAGAATTCCGTTACATTATGGCATTTGGGGAAAAAGTCATTTGCAGTGCATTTTATTGATGCTATGACATTTCAAATATAATCAAATAAAAAAGTATCACCGAGGTGCACTACAAAATGTTTTCTAAAGATTATGGAGTGCATGGCATTAATCGTATATTTTCAAGAAAGAACGAAAGAATTATCTTATTATGATAGACAACACTGAAGAAAATATCGTTTCTGTCACAGAACTGAAATTAGTTGATTCTAGATCAAATTTTTGCGCTGATTCCTAATGAGCTTTCCTTTATTTCTCTAGGTGGTCCAGCTTTTGAGAAATTTGCATATTTAAGTTTATACAAATTAAAGGTTTTTGGGCTATTTAATGCAAATTTTAGATACAATAAATGTCAGATTGAATTACAGTCATTCACGGTAACTTTAATCCGCATTTTCTCTATTTTCATATGCCACACTCTTATTTTAAAAATATTGTTGCAACTAGGGGCATAAAAGAAAAGAAATGATCCAAAATTATTGTATGACTATCAAAAATTAAGGAATAATAATGATAAAAGCTATAAAAAATGAATTTTTAACCAGGTTCAAAGTTACCCAGCCATTTAGGGTAACTTTGCACCATTTGATAAATATTATCTAAAATAATTCATTATAAAAAAAGTATTATAGTTAGGACAACTTTGAACCCCCAAAAATGTTTTCAGATATGTAAAGACTCCGAATGCCAACATCACAAGATTTGTATAATTTATGATGTTACAACAAATATCAGGCATAAGAAAAGTGAAAGAAGAGAACCAAGAACATTTAGAAATTTAAAAAAAATCATGTTTATTGTTCATATAAAACATAAAAATGCAGTGGAAAACAATTTTCAATGTTTTATCTCAATAATACATCCATAGTTACAGTAATACATACTAGTACTAGTATTATTCAAACAAGAATAAAAAATGTCGAATGTATGAAAGGTCAAATTTGAGTAGCTCCGCCCCGAATAACGCCTTTAAATGAACATTATGTGTTTTACACATATTTGTGAAAATAGTTAAATGCTATATCTAATGTTCACTTTCGGCATTTATATAAAATATACGAGAAAAAGTGGGAAATTTTTGACAGTAGCACCTATAATCAGTAAATTATAAACATCAGTATAACTTTGAGCCGGCTCAAAGTTACCCTGAATATGTGGTAAAATGTTAGTGCCTTCTTATTTTACATTTTATTAACTATTAATAAATAAATAATCACAAAATATTACCACATTTACAACATTTAGACAATAATATGTCTGATAAATGAGTATATTGTTACTTACTATGAAAATTTAATTGGATTACAACAACTTCAAAACAGCATTCAAAATTAACTTGAAAATAGTACTACACAAAAATATATAGATGATGCATTTAATTGCGTATAATGTTGCTAATTTATTTTCTGAAGTAAAGAGTAGAAATCCCAGTTTAGAACTTTGTCAACAGAGCACGGTTCTGGAGCTTATTTAGTCTTTTGGAGTGAAAAATATTGAAAATTAAAAGGTGGTGCAAAGTTACACCCCATGGTTCAAAGTTACCCTGAATGACTGTACCTTTTCTAGACGATGACTACTGGACTATTTGCTTCAGATAAATGTCATGATCTGCATATTCTTAACAATTATCTGTCAGTAATTAAGCCTAATTTGCATATTTTTCAATGGAGTAATGTTTACGTTACTATCAACTTTAAAGTAGTTACTACAGAATCGACGTAATGTTTTTATAGACTAAATTTTTATTCTGATTTCAAATCTGCAGTCTGATTCCTTATATCACGTCTAGTTTTTGAGTAAAATGCATTTCTAGTTTTGTACGGTATTGACACAAGTTTGAGATGAAATGCTTTTTAGGAATGTGTAACCTCATTGTCAAAAGGGTGAACAGTGCCAGATTCCTATCAGGGACATAAACAACAATTTATATAATCGAAAAAAATTAAAAAAGTAGTAGAATTTATCCTAACTAATTGAAATATATCACAAAGTAACTTAAAAAGCGATTTCTGGATTTTTTGACCAAAAAATAAAATTTCACTTTTTTACAAAAACTAGACATAATTGAAGAAAACAGATTGGAAAACCATTCATTTGAGATATAATATTTAAGTATTTATGTACATATGGTAAAAATAACTGATTTACAAAGCAAGCATTTGAGAATCATACTGAAAACCTAACGAGGTAGGAAAAATGTTTTAATACTGTAAAAGCACTTATTTTCGCAAGACTTTAATTTTCGCGATTTTCGCGAGCTAGTCGTCATCGCGAAAATTTAAGCCTCACGAAATATTTTTTTTTCGCCTCAAATAATAATAAAATATCAGAAATATTTCACTTATCCAAAATTTAATGATTACAGTTACTTAAATCAGAAATAATTACAAAAATTTCTTGAATACTTACAGCCATTTCTTGAATACTATACAACTATTTCTTGAATAAAAACAATAATACGACTAATAGAATGCAGCTCATTCACTTACAATATTTATACCAGCTTCTTTGAAGGCATTCAAAATTATCTCATGTTTGGCTTTAACACCGTTAAATGTTCGCACAAGCCAAGAAGCGTGAATCGCTTTTAGTCGTGATATTTGCAGAGCCACAGATTCTTTTTCCTCTAGAAATTTAAGCAAAAGAGGTTCTATTTAGGTAGTTTCGGGATTTTTCAACTTTCGGTTCTGTTCATATAAAATTCGCGAAATTTTCAGCTCACGAAATCACCGATATCTGCATTTTCGCGAAAATTACGACTCGCGAAAATAAGTGCTTTTACAGTAGTTTGTCCTTATAAATGATACAGCATCAAAACGTCTTGTAAAGAGAGGGCAACATTTATAAAATTAATTCGAGAAATAATCTTCAATCTTATGTGAAAGAAGTATGTTATCCTTGATTGATGATGAGGAAAAAACAAAATAGCTTCTTATTTAAAAGAATGTTTCCCCATTGTTAAATTTCGTTTATACCACCAATTTTTGTTTAATATCCGTTAAATAATTGGAAACGATAATCGATTTTTTTTTTTCAGCGAAGAATGAAAAAACAGAAAAACTAGAGACGCGAAAATAAAACAAAATTCAATTTAAACGCGGATTAGGTTGGAATTGTTTGTGCATGAAAGAATATATATATATATATAAATGTAGTTATATATATATAACCTTAAGAGATGCAAAAGAAAACTAAACAGCTTTTTTATTTAGCATATATTTATTCTTTTATTTCTTTACTATTTGGTCTTTCTACTTGATTTATTAAAATTAGCTTTTTATGTTTATTTTAGAAATTTCTTTCCAGTTTTAAAAGAATTTACTTTTATAAAAATGAAAACGTTTTTCTTTGTAGCATCAAATTTGAAACATCAAATTAATTGTGGCAAAAAAAAAAAAAAAAAAAAAAAAAATCCACCATAAACGAGGCTAGCAAAAAAAGACAAGCTGACGCGGTGTGTTACAAATGTTTCTTTTAGGTAGCTTTCATTACAAAAAGCTACCTATTGCAGCCGTTCGGAGGAAAGCGATTTAAAAAAATTTTGGTATATTTTCATCGATCATGACCCCCAGACCCCGAAACCACCCTCCGTTCAAAATTGATATATATATATATATATATATATAACCATTAATTAAACATAACCTACCACCATCAAATATTATGAATTAAAGCTGTAAGTATAAATATATATATATATATATATATATATATATATATATATATATCTGACATTTGTCATACTGTAACTCTCGTATTTATGAACCGATTTGGATGTAATTCGGTGTGTACATAGTACATACCAATGTCTCGACCGAGTTCATTGGCCAGCTTCATCCGCCATTTTGTTTCAAAATGGCGGCCATTTAAAGAAATTTAAAAAATTTAAAATTTGAAATGTGGTACCAAAATTTTGAAAATGGAAAAATATTTTTTTCTTATGTATTTGACCTTTATACAAAGACTCCGGAGCAGTTTTTGTTTCGTCTATATCTTAAAAAATGGCTGAGTTATAGCATTTTTAATTTCTAGCGTGGCTGACATTTTGAAACGTCCTGAATTTTGTCACGCAATAAAAGGCGTATTTATTAACCGATTTGGATGTAACTTCGTTTATACATAGTACATACCAATGTCTCGACCGAGTTCGTTGTTCAGCTTCATCCGCCATCTTGTTTAAAAATGGCGGCCATTTAAATTTTTAAGAAAAATTTAAATTTGAAATGTGGTACGAAAAAACTGAAAATTGAAAAAATATTTTTTTCTTATGTGTTGGACCTTGATAAAAAGATTCGGGAGCAGTTTTTGTTTCGTCTATATCTTAAAAAATGGCTGAGTTATAGCATTTTGAATTTCTAGCGTTGCTGACATTTTGAAACGTCCTGATATTTGTCACGTGATAACACGCGTGAACCGATTTGGATGTACCTTGGCGTGTACATAGTACATACAAATATTTCGACCGAGTTCGTTGGCCAGCTTTATCCGCAATCTAGTTTCAAAATGGCGGCCATTTAAAAAAATTAAAAAAAAATAAAATTTAAAATGAGATACCAAAAAATTAGAAAATGAAAAAGATTTTTTTTGTATGTGTTTTACCTTAATACAAAGATTCCGGAACAGGATTTGTTTCGTCTATATCTAAAAAAATGGCTGAGTTATAGCATTTTGAATTTCTATTGTGGCTGACATTTTAAAACGACCTGATTTTTGTCACGCGATAACAGGCGTATTTATGAACCGATTTGGATGTAACTTTATCTGTCTCTGTACATAGTACATACCAATGTCTCGACCGAATTCGTTGGCCAGCTTCATTAGCAAAAGGGTTGCCATTTTAAAAAAAAATTTAATTTAAGGTATTAAAAAATTGGAAAATGAAAAAGATTTTTTTATGTGTTTGGCCTTGATACAAAGATTCTGGAGCAGTTTTTGTTTCTGAAAATTTGTTCTTTCGTTTATATCTTAAAAAATGGTTGAATTATAGCACTTTGAATTTCTAGCATGGCTAACATTTTGAAACGATCTTGTATTTGTCACGCGATAAAACATGCATTTGCCTATTTCGATGTAAGAAGGCATGTGGACAGTATACATCAATATCCCGACTAAGTTCGCTGGCCAGCTTCATCAGCCATCTTGTTTCAAAATGGCGGCCATCAAATTAAAAATATATGTATTTAAAGTGAGGTGCAAGAAAATTAGAAATTGAAAAAGGTTTCTTTCTTAAGTATTTGACCTTGATATAAGGATTCAGGAGCATTTTTTTGTTTGTCTTTATCTTAGAAAATGGCTCAGATATAGCAGTTTCAATTTCTAATGTGGGTGAAATTTTGAAAAATCTGATTTTTTGCCTGCGACAGCACTCGTATATATCAACCGATTCAGATGTGAGTGAGCATGTGCACAGCAATTACTAAGGTCTCGACCAAGTTCACTGGTTAGCCTCATCCACCATGTTGTCTTAAAACGGCTTGCACTTTAAGAAATCGCCGAATTTGGCAGCCAAATATAAGTTACCTTAAATAAAAGCCGCTTGGATAAAGCTGACTAATTTCGCGAAATTCTCATTCATAATGATTTTGTATTGATAAAAATTAGTATTGAAACTCCTATATTCGGTTTCCACTAAATTGAGCTTCGTATGTTTGAATAATATAAGTTGGATTATTTAAAATAAGGAATATGAAAGCTACCTCTTCCTCCCGGCACTGGCCGGAAGGACTTTTTTCAAAACGCTCCAGTCACGTGAAGGTCGAATGCACGAAAGCAGGTCTACGAAAAGAGATCACCTGATTTTAGGGGTCTAATATGAAAGATAGTCCAGCAGCCTGCCTTTTTACGTTAGTTCAATGAATCTTATGCACTCGACCTTAGTTCGAGGCTAAAATTCGTCTGCTGGCGGTATTTAGCATAGCAGTCTATGGAGTGTGAGTTATTAATGCTTGTTTGTAAAAATACGGTAAAAAAATTCTTTGTTATCGCAGCATATACTTAATATATTGTAATATAAATTCAAAATGCTGTTCTGTATAAGAGAAAATTCCCTAAGTTTACTAATTTTCAGTTAAAATGTAGGCACTCAACCTGCGTCAAGACTAAAGTCGTCTGCTAGCGATGTTTGCGCCTGCGCATACTGGCATTCTGGCAATGCAGTGGCTAGAATCACAGATCAACATACCGACAGCTTTGGCGTCGGACGCCACCAGCATATGGTCCATTTTACATACACGTATGTATGTTCACACATACGTTCCTACATTGTCTTTTCAAACATTAATTACTCTCTAACAAAACGCAGTATGGACTTCAAATTTTCATGGATTGTTTCTTTATACGTGGGGTGTGGGGCGAAAAGTTGTATTTAAATTAAAGAACGGATGTTGCAAGAAGACATAAGTGAATATGTGAAATTATTATTCTGGTGTTAAACTTTGAAATGGTTGGTTGGTTGGTTAATTTTTTGACGGCCGATTATCTACGCTAGGGATATAGGCCTGAGGGGGAGTGCCCTTCGTGGGGTTCTTTCTAAGGGAACCTAACCCGTATTTACGCATGGAAATCCATGGCTCGAAGAAAACCATGAAAACTCCGAACGATTAGGCCGACGGGCGCGATTGTGTTCGAACCCAGCACCTCCCGTCTACCAGCTTCGAGAGCAGAACCTCTCAGCCACTGCTGGGGCATTTTGAAATGGATAACTCCGTCTGTTTCCCTTTAACTTTCAGTTTATACGAGCTTTCGAGAGATAGTTATGATTTGAATCATGGATTGTTATGCTGATTAAGAAATATATATAAGAGAACTTTTGGAAGACTTCATAAGCTTTAGATGTGTTATTTGAGATCATATCTACGTCTAATAACTTTTCGGGCAACTTTTAATCCAACGATTTATTTAAACCGAATTTTCCGAAAGTAATTGCCTCAACACGGGGTTTGACAGTGATCAAAATTATACCCAAATTTTAACTGGCAGGTTTTAAAAAAGTCAGTTTCTGAACGGATAGCCCAGTCAGGACTGAGTGTTTTTTTATGTTATTCTCTAAGATGACACAACGAAATCTAGTGAGAAATGATGAAGTGGAGCCTTGTGAGAGAGTGTTCCCAGATAGCATTTTTAATTTGCAGAAAATTTGCAGCAGTCTTGCTTTGAAAACCTTCAAAGTCGCAGCAAGCTTAACATGACAAGACTTAAAGTTCATAATAAGACTGCAGAAAGATAATGCAAACGCCGAAGTCACCACACTTTGAACTTGCAGCTAACTTGTCGTGCAAGTTAAATTCATGCTGTATCAAATTTATTGCAAATTAATGCCAAATAAGTAATCAAAAATACTGCAAAGTAGTAATCTTTCCACGCCCCACTGTCGGATTACAACTGCTAAACTATAAGTTTTACCCCTTCAGAGGTGTTCATAGACCTGGTCAGGTTTATTGATGCGACCACACCGTCAGAAGATGCATGCTTCGTTTTCATCACCATAAACAAGTTAAGGTAACATTTGTACTTTTCAGTACGAGCCTTTTTTGGTATGTGATAAGTATAGCGTTTAGAAAAAGCGGTGCCAATCGAATAAAATTTCTGCAATTTCGGCGTACGTGCTGATTGTCTATTCTCTCAACAGAGGAATTTTTTGCTTTCGTCACTTTCGTGAATTAAAGACAGTCTTGCCATCAGTTTCACAACAAACTACTCATGCAAGTGGGGGATGCTATACCTTGCAGAAGATTTGCTGCGAATTTCTCAATTCAAATTTGTCACGGCAAGATAATATCAGAAAAAATCAAACTTGCTGATAATGTTCATGCTATCTAGGCTATTATCAATTCACTCAATAAGAGAAACAAGCCATCTATGGGATATAAAATATTTATATAAAATCCAAGTCTCTGTGTGTCCCTCACGATTCCGGTAGGACCACCTCATTGAAATGAGTAATTGTTGAAAAATACTAATGCAGGGTTACCACAGTAGCGCCAAATGTTGGCCAACTTGGCAATAGCTGGCTGATTTGGTGAAATTCCCATTTATAACTATTAATCTTTCATAAAGGAGGTCACAAAAATTTAATTTAAACTCCGCTCTTTTAAGATATTTTTTCAAAATCTATGGGCGAGAATTTAAAGTACATCTTTACATCTTCCTCCCGATGCTACTAATAAAATAACCGCCAATAGACGACGCTGTACTGTGTGAGCTCCTAACTGCGCGATTTTAATGTGCTTTAGGTACTTTTCCAGTATAAGTGCCTTGGCGAGAAAAGAAATTTGGCAACATTTTCCCGGAACCTATCCACTGTTTCATTTTATATACACGTGCATTTTTTTTTTCGATATTTATACGATTTATTTATACGATTAAAAAAGCCGTTTCTCTAATTTTATACAGAAACAGATGTAATTTGGGTACAGATGTCATATTCGCCCCATATTGGCGCGATTTTTTTCGGTTGCTAATTTGGCGAAAACATCAACTGCGTAAACAACATGATCCGGGTTACCACATCAAGCAAAATAACGACACTTTGGCGCAAGTTAAGTACCTGTTGCCTATATGATATTGGCGACAGAAAAAATTCGCGCCAATATGGGGCGAATATGACATCTGTTCCGTAATTTGTACATAAAAACATGAATAATATACATATAAAATAAACATATAAAAAAAACACTCATCAAGTTTGTTTTCATAGCTGTTTATATGATTTGACAACAATTCTCAATATTTTTCCGTTATACGGACACCATGCCAAAATGTATGCGGTACTTTTCTATTATACGGACAGCATTGTCGCCAAGCGCAATAGTTGGCGCAAAATGAAAATAAGGTGAATTGAAACATTTGAAAAATAAAAGAAAAAACATTCTCGATAGTAAAGTGGGCATTTTAAAAATATAACATTTGAAAATTACAAACTTTTACGAACTATTTTATTAAATCACAAATATATACTTAAAATAAATGAACAAATAACTGTTATACTATAAAGTAATAAAATAAAAAATCATATTAAACTGCTGCCATAAAATTATAAATATCTTTCAGCATTGCAGTAAACATTTCATTTTTTGAATGAAGGCGTAGCCACATAAAATCTATGAGATACGACTCTAAATGATGACGAACAGCTTCCCGATGTCTTTTGTTGCGCCATTTTGCGATGCCCCATAATCTTTCAACATTTGGAGTATGACATCCAGTATTAGGGTCGACAAAATTATATTTGTGATTTACTGTGAAATGATCATAACCAGCACTTAGCAGTTCATCTGTTTTATATCCTTTCCAACAATCTGTATAAATAATACATGACTTTCATCTACTTCTATAATTTTATTAGGTCCACCGATTTTTCTATTTGGTCGAGAACATAAAGCATTTGCACAAACTTCTCTCGAATAACTATTCCATTCCACTGTTGTGTTGTGGTTCATATCAAGTTGCAGATCACAAAACTCAATCGATGTCAACTCTTTGCACGATAAATATATAAACCTCAAAGCATTAAGAAAAGTCACCCGCGATCCTTTAAACCAAGTTTTTTGTCGTATTTCTACGCTTTCTTCGCATGATCGTAAGCTACAACTCAATTTCGGATTTCCAGAACTCATCCACATAATTTCATTTCATGATTTTTTGAACACAATCTTTTATTATGCAGAATTCCAAATTCCTGAAACAGTTTTATCACAACTTTCTCATCATCTGGTAATTGCCAAATGATAAAATCCATCTCAGCATCAGCAGTAAAAGTAAACTACAACTTTATAAAAAAAAAGCATTTTTAATTCGATTAATAGCAGATTAAAAAGCTTTCCAAGGTTAAGGTTAAACAATAATCATTCACGTGATTCACGTTTCATAAATAACAAATCACAATGTTTCGCATGGTTTACAATAAAAATCTACGATCAAGGTTGAAATAATTGGCGCATTAGCATACATTTTAGCATGCTGTCCGTATAACGGAAAAGTACCATGTATGCTAATGCGCCAATTATTTCAAAATGCTAAAAGATATTTGTAATTTTATGCCAGCAGTTTAATATGAGTTTTATTTTATTGCTTTATTTTATAACAGTTATTTGTTCAATCATTTTAAGTATATATTTGTGATTTAATGAAATAGTTCGTAAAAGTCTGGAATTTTCAAATGTTATATTTTTTAAATGCTCACTTTAGTACGACAATATTTTTTCTTTTATTTTTCAAATGTCTTAATTCACGTGACTTTCATTTTGCGCCAACTATTACGCTTGGCGACAATGGTATCCACATAACGGAAAAGTACCCAAATCTCACTTTCTGATGCGCAAATTACACCAAACTTATTTTTAAAAATGCCAAAGCCCCTACAGTGGAAAAGTATCAAACTGTCTATTATTTTGCGCTATCTGTGTTATAGTTTATACTATATGCAAGGTGAGTGGAGCGAAGAGTTTAAACATTAAATATTAAAGTTTCGGCACAGATGTCATACATACAACGGGTACTTAACTGTCATCAAAGTGTCGTTATTTTGCTTGATATGGTAACCCGGATGTTGTTGTTTATGCTGTTGATGTTTTCGCCAAATTGGCGTCGGAAAAAATCGCTCCAATATGGGGTATATATGACAACTGTACCAAAGTTTCTATAAAGCAGTATAAGACTAAAAATTAAGAATAAAATAAATGCAAAATAGGACTAAAGAAGAAAGAAAAATCATGCGTTAAGCATAGAATATGAAACACTTTCCAACACATCCTGAATGCTTTAAAAAAACTTCGTTATTTAGGGAAATAAGGTAAATAAGATAACTAAGTAAACATTTTAGAAAACGCATAATTTTTTTAAAAAATTGATTTCAACAATTACCGTCCATAGCAATAGTACCGTTATTACATGCCACTATTTAGCTAAAATTTAATTTAAGCTACTCTTAAAGCTACTGAAATCATATTTCCAGATATTATCATCCATAGACGGTTATTTATCCAATTCTTTGCGTGACCCTGTATATCATTTTATCTATATTCTACAAACATTTCTTAGTAATCTAAATGCAGTTCAGCGTAAAACTGCATAACTCCTTTAAAAACCACCTTTAAGCAATTTATTCTCATACTCAGGAACCCTTACGAATTCTTTTGTGTAGCCCTGCATATGAACTGTAGCATTTATACACACGGTATAGTATGCATAAATGTAGTGAAACATAAAAGCGCATATCATAATTAAAAATGCATTTCTAGCAATCATTACTTATGTACGTACAATACTTCGGAGAAAAGTTTCTTGGCGAGAAAGAAGTTTGCCAACGTATTTTCTGACAACCTATTTACTGCTTCATACTCACAAGCAATTTTTTGCATATGTATACAATTTATTTAATGTAAAAAAAAAAACTATTTATCCATTTTTATAAAGAAACAGAAGTATTTTTTGCACAGATGTCATATACGCATCGGGGTTGGCGTGATTTTTCTCTGACGCCAATTCGGCAGAAATCTCACTTTCGAATACCAGTTACTTATATATTTTTTAATTATTTGCTATCAGTTTGAAAAGGAAATAACTATAAATAAATAAAAGTTTGAATAATAATTATAGATCAAAACAGTTTATATAATTTAAAAACAGAAAATAAAAGTAAATAAACAATGGCACAGATGTCATATTCGCCCCATATTGGCGCGATTTTTTTCTGACGCCAATGTCATATACGCAATGTATACTTAACCAGCGCCAAAGTGTCGTTATTTTGCTTGATATGGTAACCCGGATGTTGTTGCGTATGCTGTTGATGTTTTCGCCAAATCGGCGTTGGAAAAAAACCGCGCCAATATGAGGCGAATATGACATCTGTGCCTAAACAATTTATTAATAAATAAAAAACAATAGCCGGCAAAATAACATCATTTTAGCGCCATAGGTATCCCGGTTCATATCAGGAAATCTGTGCCGTAATTTGTATATAAAAAAATATTATATATATTTAGAAACGATTTTTTTATGCATATAAGTGCATATATAAACAAAAATAAAAGTTCATTAGATTTGTTTTTATAGCTGTATATTTTGGCAACATATCTCACTTTCTGATGCCCGAATTACGCCAAGCTTTTTTTTAAAAATGCGCTATAATGGAAAAGTACCTAAATAAATAATTAACAGAAATAACCAATTACACTCTCAGAAATGGATTCTCAGATTTCACGAAATTTTCTTCGTTTTTGACGAAACCATTTCCTGGGATATGCTCCGAGCGAATATTTCGTCAAATTGAGAAAATTACTTTCTTCACTTGTTTGAGGATAACAATTTCGTCAAAAGTGCTTGTTTGAAAAGCGCAATCAGTGGGCTGGTGGTGCCACCTATTGAACAGTTTAGAAGCTCTTGTATCGACAGGAGAAAAAATAAGCTTCGGGGTGATTCGAACTCACGACCTCCGGTGTGGGAGACGGACGCTCTAGCTATTACGCTATTGAGTCCTCGAAGGGATATGATTTTAGATGCATGTAATGGAATCTACTGTATATTTATATTTTTATAAGGTTGATTGTAATTTTATCGATGTTGTTATACTTATAATTCTTGCAAGTTTTAATTAGTAAGGCTAATTTATTATTATTATTTCCTATGGTTAATATGAATAATTATAATATGGCTTGATTAATATAATTTATTAGGGAAATTTTCTTTGCTCGATGAATGATTAAAATATGGTCTGGTTAATTTGTTGCTCAGAAATAACGAATTTTAAAGTGCATGTGGGGGAGATTTTATCAAATTGAGTATGTGGTTGAGATTTTAACACTTTACTGTTTACAGAAGAGAAGGGGGAGGTATCAATTATGCATATTTAATTTGATAGCTATATGTATATATTTCTTAAATGAAAAAGAGATCTTGGAATTTAAAACTTTATTGACCAAATTTTCTTTTTAAACGATTTTGTAAAACACAGGAAATTTATTCTTTTCGAATTAAACCATAGCGAGCAAAGTTAAATAATCATAATAATAATAAACATTCTTAAAAACTTTAAGAGCTAAAAAAATAACTAATGCAGAAACAATAACTACCTGTATTTCAGTATTTTCTGAAAAGCGCTAAAAAGTGCAATTTTTTAAATAAATTATGACAGGAATAACATAAACAAGCAAATATCACAGATATCTGCTTATTTATGTTTGCTTGTATCCTGCGACTTTAGCAGGCAGATATTATATCTGCTTGCTAAAGTCGCAGGATTTGAGGAGGTACGGTTTCCTTAAAATGCATTGAGTCTGGCCGTGAGTGAAGAAACACCTTCGTCAAATATTTGAGAGTTTACGTGTCGTTAAAAGTCACGTGATTTTGATACGAAATGATTGTCAAAAACAACGAAATATAGCTCGAGGATTGCTGAATCGTCAAAATTGAGAGTTTTATTTCTGAGAGTGTATACAAACTAAAACATTTTATTTCGAGATTAAAGCATTGTTTTTGATTTCGATTAAAAATACATATATCTTTGGATAACTTTAATTGAAATTGGGTTCACGGCTTAATATCTCATTCCATAAACCTAAACAAACACAAGTGATTCATTCATCGTGAACCGTAAACAATATTAAATCATTGAGGTAATCATTCACAAAGTAAGTTCTCCAACAATCAATGGACAATATTCTAATGACGTCATAGTATGTAAAATGGTGGCGGTATCATTTGTTTATGGTTTGAAATCACAAAGATTTAATTTTGCAATGTCTCTTAGTTACATTATTTTATTGTCGTATTTGTGAGATCAGAACAAAAGCATATTTTTTCATTATTTAGTTATTAAAGACAGAAAAAAATTATAAATGTGCATGATTTGAAAAATTTAAATAATTTTCTTTCTTAATACTAAAAAATAACATCGGGAAGTAACAGCGAGTTTAAGTTAAATAAGTTTAGCTGTTTAATTCTGTTGTAATATTCAAAATAACTGTATTCATTAGATTTCAGTAAACAACATCAGGGCCCGATTAAACTTTGAAGTTAGAGGAATTACAATGTCATTTCAGGACCTTTCTTTTGGAGAAGCTTTTCTAAATTCCACATATACATGGAAACTCTTCAGTGTTAGAAATATTATTCCCAGGACTGGCATAACATGAGAACGGCCTGCAATTTTACACAAGTTTTTGAAAACTACTTTATATCAGAAATTTTACTAAAACTGGTTACTTTTTTGTTATAGAGGCCCACACTATTAGAATTATGACAAGTTGCAGCCAATTTCACCAAAGTCGTAACCAAGATCGTGAAGCACACACATATAATACCATATAATACCATTTTATGAAATCGAATACGATAATTTAATAGTTTTTACCTTACTTCAAGTGTGTAATTTATTTATTTTTAAGGTTTAATAATCTAAATTGTCCAATATATGAATTTAAAAAAAATGTAAACAAAGACTGAATAGACATGACCGCAAAAATCTGCAGAAAACTTGGAATTGTGCAGATTAGTGGTCTTCTACTGTACACAGTTTTTCATAAATGTGTTTCGTTCTTAAAATGTGTTATTTTCATCTATCACTGCGGAACAAATGAGAAAACTCATATTCTTCACATGAGTTGTATATATCTTTATATCTAAATTTCCGTCATTTTTGACGGGCTACCTTTCTAGTATAAAATATAATTTATATCCCAATAGAACCTTATAAAAAAGTTCCCATCAAATAACATCGGAAAACAACGAACAAGCAGTAATCTAGTGCTTTATTTGCACCAACAAAAGAACGATTCAATACCTAATAACCGGTTTTCAAGCAATTTTTGCAACGGGAGAAATTAGAATTAAAATCTGCTCAAAAATCAGTTGTCCAAAAAATTGGCGGGTCTGATAGCAAAATAATAATGTGAAACTAGGAGAAAGGCAGACGAGTTTTTTTTTTTCTGTGCATAGGAAGATGAAATGGTAAAAGTTTCAGCATCGTTCAATCAAAATGGTATGGTTAATCGTTGACTAAAAGCCAGATAAGTGTTTATAGGGAATTATTTGAAAACAGTAGTCCGAACTGTAATCCAGATTTTACTACCTCCATCGTCGTTGCAAGATACGTACAATAGGGCATATCGAAAAAATCGAAATTTCTCAAATCTTTTAGCGGTAGTGCGGAAAATTTGTGAATTCCCTTCATTAAAAATTTTGCGGAATCTTAAAACTGTGAGTTGATATCTTCTGTTGCCTCAGTGGGCCGAAAGTTCCGAAAATGGTACTAAAAGTGATTAAAATACAAAAATTAATAAATGATCACAGATTTCATTGATCGGTTAGGGGTAGTGCTTAAAAGGTACTATATTTGAACAACGACAACCAAAAATGTTTTTAGAATTATAGGTTAATATTTTCTGTCGCCTCATCAGCGTCGAATTTTTGGAAATTGTGACGCATTTTGGTATTTTTCTGCATAATGTGTTTAGTGCTTGCTCAATGCACAATTCAGACAGACTGGGTTTGGCACTCTGCCAAAAAAGTGGAAGACCCCTATTTTCATGCGGGGAAACGAATCGGAGTGACCAGTAAATCATCTGACCACTCTCTTTTGTCCGGCTGAGCGCAGTAGGCAGGTGCTACAAGCATCTGCGAATAGAAACCGATTTTAACTCATTTAAAGCAGGATACTTTTAGTCACTGTGCGGTCTTTATTGTCACTTGCACTGCAGTCGTTTTAAAGGAATTTGTTTTTTTTTCTGCATTTCGTCATCATTTTCTAATATGAGATATTGGTAACTGTTTGAAATGCCAAAATCATCGCAGTCAAAGTTTTCAAGTCGACAAACATTGCAATGCCGTATTTTTGGAACACCAAGGGATTTTATACGCATGTTTCCAGCGTATGAAGACATTATAAGATGTTGCACTCACAAGAGATGGTCGCGAAACTGATGCATATTGGTTGCGAAACTGGTGGAAACAAAGAACCATGTTTTTCAGTTATTTCAGAAACTTTTAGTTTGAAGATGGAAAATTTATACATCGATACGTCCATTTCTTCGGTTTTACATAAACGTGTTAGTGATCTGATACATGCATACCATGGAAACTATCGGCCAATCATAAAAAATATAAAACTTCTTGGGAAAAGCAAAACTACTCTCGAAGATATTGAGAACTTTAAAATGGAAGCAAAATTTTGTTTTTACATTTCTGCCTGTAAATGCGTGACTTTTAAGGAGTGTAAGTGTCCGGTAGAAAGTAAAGTTTTTGCAAAAGAACAGGTGTGGCTCAGCGAACACCTCATGAACAAAGAACGGAAAGAAAAATCTTCATTGGAAGTGTTGATGTTCCATAAACAAAACGGCTCTAGAAATGCCAAATACGAAGAGAACAGGATACTATAAGATCTGCAAAATAGCAGTCTCCTGCTTCTGCTTCAAGCTATTCAGTGGAGAATGAAAGGGAAAATGAAATAGAACATATGATGGAGGTGGAGATCTAGGAAAAGGTGGGCACCAAAAACAAGTCTTATACAGCGTCTCTTCAGCCTTCAATAAGGAGTGTTCAAATGCGTTTAAAACTGGATAACTTGTCGATTGATGGGTCTTGTTTGTAAACGATATGGTGTATACAACAGAGCCACGGCTGCTATTGCATCGAATGTTATGCAAATTTGGGTTTGATATCGGAATCAGATACCAGCCTCGTCACAGACAAAAATAAAATATGAAGGTAAAAATCGAGAATTTACAAAAAGTTGGTCTCAAAATAAAACGAAAATCGTTCCACTCTATCTGGCCTTTATTTTGATGGACGGCATGAGAAAACTTTCACATCAGAAGCACTCAAGAACAAACCGTTCCAAAGGACAATTGTAGAAGAGCGTTACTGTTTTGTATCGCAACATGGTTCTACTTACATGGGAATATATTACACCTGAAAATGGATGTAGTCCTGATATATCTAATAGCACTTACTAATACGCAACAAGTGCTTTATTGGATGATTTTAGCAACCTTATTGTTCTTGGGTGTAACGACACTGTAGTGAACACAGGTGTGTCTAATGGTGTAATTAGCAGGCTTGAATTGAAACTTCAGAGACAAGTCCAATGGATTATCTGCTTATTTCTGCTTATCTGCATACTTCAAATATTTACCAATATCTCATCTTAGAAAATGATGACAAAATGCACAAAACCACAAGAAAAATTCCCTGAAAACAACTAAAGTGCAAGGAACTATAAACACCGCACACTAATTAAAAGTATACTGCTTGTAACGAGTTAAAATCGGTTGCTACTCGCAGATGCTTGTAACGCGCTTAGACGGACAAAAGACAGTGGTCAGGTGATTTTCTGGTCACTCCAATTTGTTTCTCGGTATGAAAATAGGAGTTTTCACCTTTTTGGTAGAGTGCCAAACCCAGTCTGTCTGAATTGTGCATTGAGCAATCACTAAACCATTATGCAGAAAAGTACCAAAATAGTTCAAAATTTCCAAAATTCGATGCCGATAAGGCGGCAGAAGATATTAACCTGTAATTCTAAAAAACTTTTAGTCGTTTTTATTCAAACATGGTACCTTTTAAGCACTACCCCTAATCGATCAGCGAAATCTGTGATCATTCATTAATTTTTGTATTTTCATCATTTTTAGTCAAATTTTCGGAACTTTCGGCCCACTGAGGCAACCGAAGATATCAACACACAGTTTTAAGACTCCACAAACTTTTTAATAAAGGCAGTTCACAAGTTTTCCGCACTACCGCTAAAAGATTTGAGAAATTTCTATTTTTTTCGATACGCCCTAACGTACAATAAAATGAGTTTTATTTGTATCTAATTTGAGAAATAGATCCAAAAGATTCACAGCCTGGTTGAGGGGGGAGGGGAAGTGTTACAATCTCAATTTCCGAACCTCAACATTTCCGAGATAAAAGCA
Organism: Maratus speciosus; assembly: GCA_963932465.1. NCBI lineage: Eukaryota > Metazoa > Arthropoda > Arachnida > Araneae > Salticidae > Maratus > Maratus speciosus. Next base: position 210,964,775 of record OZ010788.1, on the reverse strand, counting down.
TTAAACAAAACTACATTATACAAAATTTAGAAAATTCAAATTGATTTTGGTAATTTTTAGATATTATTTAAATTGTGTATTTTCGCTTAAAATAAAGTGCTCCATTAATTAATTATTGATGAAATACTATATACTAATCAGTAGTTTAGCCAAATGGTTAAAGTTTATCGAAACTGTGTAAAAATATTGAAATGCTATAAAACTATATATTCATGGCAGAATAAAATTTAAGAAAAGCCACTCATCTGGAAAATTATTCAAAATATATCGACAAAAAGGCTCAGAGGCAAGCGAAATTGATCATTAAACAGAAATAAATATCTTTCTTATTCATCGTTACAGAAATTTATTGAAGAAATAACTTTGACGATAAAATGTTACAATAATTAGGGCTTATTTCAACTGCATGTGTAAGTCAGTGGGTCGATAATTGTAACGATATTTCGTTATCGTTAGCCGAGGGAGTTGAATTAGATCGGATAATTCTAGCACAAATAAAATGATCTTAGATAGATTCAACAAATTTTATGAAATTCATAGGATGATTTAGAAATAAGTACAGTCGTGGGGGGAAAATGACGGAACAGTCATTGTTAAATGAACTTTATGTATTTGAGGTAAATTCAACAGATAAATGCAATAAATATTGATGCCCTCTGATAATTACTGTAGATTTATTTCAATAGATGTTATATATATTAAAATGACAACAGCTTTTAAATTTAATGAAGCTCCAACGGTTATTTATTCAAGGCATTTCATGTTTTAGACAGAGCTACAGCCGAACCCGGTTAAGACGTTCACGATTAATACGTAATCCCGCTTAATACGCGGACGCAAGGGTGGCGGAATACGCCATCCCTCGAATATAGCTCACAGGTCGAATTGAAAAATATCATGTTTAACACGCGAACTGTTATTACGCGATCCCGCTTAACCCTTTATCTACTGACAGTACTTATAAGTACCACTCACTTAAAACTTTCATCCCATAATGAATATTATTAATATTCTAATGGTACTTTGCAAAAATACTCTTTTAACTCCACTTTATCAGAATACATGGCAGCAATAGTTCTAGGTTCGTTATTTTAGCGATGAAGGATGCTATCTTTGAAACAGTCGAAATGTTTTGTGCCGAGATTTTGTACAGATTGTCACTCTTGTCTTTTTATTTCTGCAAACATAGTAAAGGACGTAAGATAACTATTGGATTTTTTTTTATTTGCTCATTATGATCTTAGAATACAAATTGACTACCGTATTTACCCGCGTATAAGTCGAGAAATTTTGGACAAAAAAAGACATTAAATATGAGAGGGTCGACTTATACGAGGGTCCTTAATTTTTTTTCCCCAGAAGTCAAAAATGCCATTCTGAAAAGCAATTGTTCTCTTTTCGCATTCCATAACACAATGACGTCGTTTACTGTCGATTTCCATACCAGGAGAGAAAAAGAGGAGACTGAGTGACGGGTTTGGTTCTCGTGATGAATATACGGATACGCCCACTACCTCCCCTCTCTCTGAGAGATCAGTAGATAAAATTCCGAAAATGTAACACCTCTATGTGCAATTGAATCGTTCGCGAGTGGCTATAAACATGTGACTCTCTAAAAGCACGCGAAAAGCGTTATATCTTGCTTGTTCTTGATAGTACACTTATCCATTATTTCTTCGTTTATCTAACTGCACTTTTTCTCCTTGTTTTTACTGATATGGCTGATTTAGTTATTAGAAAATAGAAACGCAATTCATACGCAGCTGGATTTAAACTTAAAATTATTTCTTTTGCGGAAGAGTCTAACAACTGTGGTGCTTCTTGTCAGTTTGGGGTTCATGAAAAATTGATTCGTGATTGGCGCAAGAATAAGACAAAGCTAGAAAAAATCCCAAAATCAAAAAAAGCTTTGCGACATGGAAAATCGCCATTTCCAGAACTCGAAAATGTATTGCATGATTGGGTTGTAGAGTGCCGGCGGAATGGTTTTATTGTCACTAGAACTGCCATACGTTTACGAGCAATGAAGCTTGCAAAAGAAGAAAAGTATGGTATCCCAAACACGTTTCGTGCATCAGAACATTGGTGCACTGACGTCATTGTTTGACTTTACGCCAGCGCACTAAACTGGCACAAAAATTACCCTCTGACTTGGAAGCAAAGATTATGAAATTTCAAAAATACGCCATCGATCAAAGAAAAATGAAATCTTTTGAACTTTGCATATAGGAAATATGGACGAAACACCCATGTGTTTCCAGAAAATAAAATAGTGAACTGGAAGGGGGGAAAAGCATTTTGGTAAAAACGACTGGACACGAAAAAACCCGCTTTACGGTCGTTCTTTCCTGTGTTTGGCCGACGGTAGTAAGCTTCATCCGTTGATTCTTTTTAAAAGAAAAATGTTGCCGAAAAACGTTACATTTCCATCTGGTTTGCTGATTCGAGCCCATGAAAAGGGGTGGATGGATGCTGACGGAACAGTTGACTGGCTTAAAAATGTGTGGGGTTAAAAAACAGGAACTGTTTTAAAAAAACATTCCCTTTTAGTTTACGACTCGTTTCGTGGCCACTTTTCTGAAAACGTGAATAAAGTGGCGAAAGAACTGAGAACGACTGTAGCTGTAATCCCGGGAGGGTTGACATCCGTCCTTCAACCCCTCAGACGTTTACCTCAATAAGCCCTTCAAAGCAAATGTTAGAAAATATTGGGCAGAGTGGATTTCATCCGGTTGTTCAACATTTAAATAGGGCGGTAATATTAGAAAGCTCGACATTGCATTGATTGCCCAGTGGGTTAAAGATGCATGGAATCAAATATGATTATAAAATCTTTCAAGAAATGCTGCTTAAGAAACGAATTAGACGGCACAGAAGATGATGCCATTTTCGAAAATGATAACGACGAGGAAGAATGTAGCGATACAGAGATTGAAAGCGTGTATAATGATGAGCCGATAAGAACAGAGGATTTTTGTGAATTGTTTGGCGAGTCCGATACTGATTCTGACCTTGAATCAGTTTAACTTTCTATATTACTTTAGTATATTATTATCTTCATTATTGTATATTTTGTACTTTTTTTCATATGATTTCCATTAAATGAAAAAAAAAATTAAAGTTTCTTTATTATTGTATATTTAGTACTTTCTTTCTTTTTCTAGGTGATTTTGAATAATGTATTTAAAAAAAAAACACATTTCTTCATCGGAAAAGTGAGGGGTCGACTTATACGCGGGATTTAAAAAAAAATCAAATTTCTTGATCGGGAAAGTAGGGGGTCGACTTATACGCGGGATCGACGTATACGCGTGTAAATACGGTAGGTATTTTAAGTGGGTGGTGTACGTATTTGATTTACCATTTGAATTACTTGGCGGTACTTATAAGTACCGCCAGTACACTATGGGAGTTGGAGAAAAACTTCTCATTTACTTTTCGTCTGTGTTATATATCATTATATTATCCATATTTTTCTCTGCTTTATAATGTAATTACTCAATTGTAGCGTAGTAATGTTTTTCCTGGTATTTCTTTTTTCTTCCATTAATATTTTTGTATAGGAAATTGAAAAAGTTGTGGCACCGGCTCTTTGTTACTGTGCTAGAAATGGCAAATGTAAATTCCTATATTGCATATGTGGAGATGCGAAAGAACATGTTATCCCTGGAATATAGGCGTCGCATAATTAAAGTACCAGGCCCACCGTGGCTGAGTGGTTAAGGCAACACACCGCTAATCGCTTGAGAGCGTAGGTGGGCTGCGGGTTTAACTCTAGTTCCGTTGCACTCTCTTTATGGAGCTTCAATCTTTATGGAGCTAATTCTCAAGTGTTGTAACTTTTTTTCTGTCTCATCTTTATATATTGATGATGACTTATATCCCTTTAAGACCCAACCCGCACGATCGTGCGGGTTAGACATACATGTAAATTTTTGCTTCTGAAACAGTCGTATGTAATAAAACCCCGAATCGAATGATTGTTCTGGTTTGCAAAAAGAGTAAAGTATCATTTTTTATCAACGGATGGCGGTTTTAGTACGTGTTTTACTTTTAGCCGGCGTGATTAGCTTTGTTTACAAGTACAACGAAAACAGCTCATCATTTTATCTATCGTGAAAAGGTAATTATCAGTATATTTCTAATTGCTTAGATAAATATTTTTGCTTTAATGTCTAAATAAGTGTAATATAATAAAAAATATTAATTATACACTATTTATGTTGCTCATAGGACTTCAGATTTTGTTACCCGCACGATCGTGCGACTTGGGCGTTACGTTAGTCAGTGCTACTGTAAAGGTAAGAGCTTTCTCAATGTTCATTTTGTTTTCTGTTTCAATAATTTTGGTGACAGCCAGACTAAAAACGAAGTATGTTGTTATATAATTAATGCCATATTTTCTTGGGTGTTGTCATGGATGAATTATTTTTTTTTAATTAAATTTTACTTTTTTTTCAATTAGTAAAATTTTTTAAGACATTTAAAAAAAAAATACTTTGTTAACTTTTAACAAAGCAAAATAAAATACTTTTTCAGATGCCTAAACGGAAAAGAATTCTCACACAAGAAGAAATATTGCAATTGATGAATAAATCAGACTCTGAAATCAAATTCTGAATTTAGAGGTTGTGGACAAAATATTTAAAGCAGATTTATTAGAAAGATAGTGAAGTTCCGATGGGCTCGATGAAGAAAAAAATACAAATATTTCTTTAGAAATGGCAATTTTGGATCATTCTTCCTCATCAAAGTCCCCTAAACTCATTCCTCAAAGTTCTACCTCCAAGCCAGTTTCGGCAGAGGCTAAGATAATGAAAAACAACAACAACAACAACAACAAAAATACATGTGGTATGATAAGAAGTTCATTTCTGTACCTCATTTTGCTCCTTTAGATTTCATTCAATTCCACGTATGTCTTTCATTTCTTAAATTTTAATTTAAAAAAAATTATAGACTTATAGAAAAAATAAAATAAATATCATAAATTTTTTTTTAATAAGGCAAACATTTTTAAATTATTTAAAATATGATTTTAAGTCGATAAGTACATCTCCAATATTAATTTTTTTTTCTCATTTTTTAGGCTTTAGGCAGTATTTCAGCCAATACATCCCAAATCATCTTATAAGTAATTATTTAACAGGAAAAGCCCAACACGTACGATCGTGCGGGTGTGGCTTTCTTAGAAAAAGCCCAACCCGCACGTTCGTGCGGGTACTCTCCACGCTCCAGAGGGTGACAGAAAAAATTTTTAATTGTTTTTTTAAGTCTCATTAGGGTCAGTATAGAGTTAATAACCAGAAGAATGTAATATTTAAATGTGAAAATGTTCTGGGTCTTAAAGGGATATGCGGGCTCCTGATGTCAAGCACACAAGTCAAATGTATGTGATAAATTGATAAATAAACTAAAGGACTGCTATCAAGATTAAAATCTAAAAGAAAAAAACTTTTTTTAATGCCATCAAATTTTAATATTTACTCATTTTTCACGTGTAAAATAAAATTATGTCAACTTAACATTTTTTTTTATTGTTAACTTACGAGTTTCTTCTGGTTATTTAGCATTTTTAAGCGTTTAAACTTTATTTAAAATATCATGTGGGTTTTTCTGTTACGAGAATATTTTAGGCATAGCATACTAATGGTACTTTAAAGTATCACCTTAATTAATTAGCTCTGACGAATTAAATTTCTGACGGGTGAGTATTTTTTTTAGTTTTTGTATTATTTTTATATTTAGTTTAGTTTTAGTTATTGTAGTAACGGAAAAAAATTACATGAAAAAAATTGCAGTAGATTATAATACAGTAGATAAAGGGTTAATACGTGATAGATTTAGCAAAAAAAATACGCTTTAGACGCGAATTCAATTATCAAGAGGCGAATTCTATCTGTCTACTCCGATGTGGCCAATTTAGCTGATTTTTTTCCCGATAAAATATATCACCGATTATTAATATTTACTTTATTTAATAACACATTAATTAAGGCGAACATTATAGATTGGAAATAGTGGTAGATATTTTAATTTTTAAAAACCCAGCTAAATTAGGAACAGTGCAATTTTCTGATTTCGCGTTCTAGCATTCTTTGTCTCTCGCTTCGTGTATTTTTTTACTGTATTAGAGAGAGATAGACAAATTCAGGATACTCAGATACGTCATAAAGATTATTATTATTAGAGATGGTTATACCTGTTATCGGTAAGGTTTTAAAAGTACGTTATATCACTACTATGTTTTATAATGCATATCACAGGCAAGGAAATGAAACTAGCAAAGATTAAACAAATACGACTTTGGTTATATAATTCTTTTACGTTTTCAATCTTTCTTTTCTTTTACTTTTTGCTATGCTATCCAAAAATTAATAAGGATAGTTTTTTCTTACATTAAAAAGAAGGACAGATTATAATGGTGCTCATCACAATCAAAAGTACTAAATATGATTTTAACAACTGGAACTTCGAAGATTTAATTTTTTTCTGTTAAAAAAATTAGTTTAGCACAAAAATTATTTTTTTTTGGTTGTAACGTATTAATCGACAATAAAGCCATGTTTGAATCCAAATTTATTTTCAGTTATTATTTCAGTTGGCTCTATAACAAGAATTTCAGAATTAAAGTTGATTTCAATTAAATTCTAATCTAAATATACTTAAAACACGCAATTTTCGACTGTAAACATATAAATGAAAGTTCTAAAGTTCATTAAGATGATTAGATGCGTAAATAAGCCCAGTTACTGCAACGTTATAGAAATCACCTTTAATACACGATCCCCTTTAATACGCGACTTTCGTCTTTTCTCTTGAAATGCAACTTAACCGGGTTTGATTGTAATTCTGTAAAAGTCCATGTTATGTTGTCAAAAATTCAGATGCTACTGAATGCCAATGTCTGCCTAATAAAATATGAACAAACACTGTTTGATCAAGTGTATTGCAACATCAATAATATTTCTCTAAAATAGTTTAAAATCTTTTGCTTGTATCTTCTATTATAAAGGTTTAATAGCAGGTTTACGAAACGTGTAGTTTGTTTCACAAAAAGCAATACATCCGCCTTAATTTATAGATCGTTGACAATAGTATTACAACAAATATGTTATTAGATTCAGAATAATATTTTTTCCCCCAATATGCATGACATTTTTTAAACAGACTGTAGTATTACAAACTGAATGTCTGTTATATTTCACAAGTAATCCTCCTAGGATATGGAACATTGGGTGGTGAATCTAACACCAGTTATTCCTGTGGATCCGAAGGTGTCATAAGTATCGGAATTTTGAAACTTGCTCGGTTTTCGAGTTATTAATTTTATTCTCTTTTTCGACAACATCTCTGTTAGGCTGGAAATTAAATTAATCAATATTTGTAGATGAAATAGAGATAAAAAGAAATAAAATGGGTAATTATATTTTTATTGGCTCATTACAATTAAAAAGAGAAATTATTTTCAATTTGAATAGATGGTTTTAAAAAATATTGGTTAAAATTGATTTTCAAGAAAATTCGAAAAAAAATGAAACGTTTTTCCACTTATTCAAGCTCCATGATTGAACTTATTCTACAGAATCAAAAATCGTTTGTCAACTTATCAACAAGTAGAATTCATTACTTCGGAAATTTTTTTAGCTTTACATTCAGCCAAGGAGTAAGATTTGAGCTACTTCCAATTAGGTGGACGATTATAAATCTCCATTCACAAGAAGTGAATTTAAAGAAAATACTATTTTCAATTAATTATTTTTGAAGTATGGTGGTTAAAATGTTTCACTGACGTTTTCAGGTCACTAAAGGTGAAAAGCTTTATCGGGTAAAAATAACCTTTTTTTTTTTATGTAAAGCTTTTATTTTCATTCAAAAAGCTAAAATATTTCTTTGTAAGTTTCTCAGAGTTATAAACTTTTCATCCCACCAACTCCCAAATTACAAACCAAATCTTAAAATGACAATATAAATTTGTCAAATAACTTTTTGCATCAAAAAATCACGTAATCTGCTAAATGTTATTTTCGCAATTTCTATTATACCTACATTGTAAATATGCTTTCTTACTTAACATTTAGTATTTAATAAAATTAATATTCTATATGTACAATAATACTAGATTTATTTTTCCCTCAAAAAATCAAAAGATCCCATGCCATGGAGTAAAGAGATAGATGGAGATGCAGTATGCAGTAAAAATGGTTTGTAGTATGATGCGCGTTATTGCTCAAATTTAAATACCCTCATTCGGCCCAAACAAAACAAGCACGTGGAACAAGGACCGAATTCTTTGACATCTCCCGTGCATTTTTTTCTTCTCTAAATGAAAATGACCTGCTTACATTTAAGCATTCTAAAGTAGCATTTCATTGTATTATGAATTAAAAACTGTATTACAAGAAGTTTTCTTTTGTTTTTGCGAAAGCACGTGATGGTGTTTGGGCCGAACGTAACAGATTTTAGGGTTACATTTTTGGCGTCACCTCTAGCCACCACACTTTATGTCTATTCTTTCTCATTACTCTATGATACCATATAATGAAAATGCAACGCTTCGGATTGCCACGCAGATAATCTTATTATATTAAAATTAAAATCTGACTGTTTGTATTTCACAACTACTCTTGCTATAATGTGGAAACATTAGACGTAGAAATTAACACCAGTTATTCGCATGGATTTGTATGTCATAATAACTTTTATAATTTCGAAATTAAAATTAGTTTCCGTGACTTTATTTTTTTTCTAAATATTAACGAATTTTCTATAACGGTGGCAACGAAATTACTTTGTAGCTCTGGATACTCACACAGAGTAAAGAGAAAGAATAGAGATGAAGTGTAGTGACTGCGTGTGACACCGAAAATGCAACCCTAAAGTTCGTCACATCTGGCCCAAACACAGCCACGTACTTTGACACACCTGTCAATTCAAACCTATACTTCTTTGCTTTTACTTTTACCATTAGAAATTGTTATTCAGTACTCGCGTATTGACCATAGGTATGATTAAAATTTAGATTAAAAATTATTATTACACAGTAGACTCGCGATTTAACGACCTTCACAGGACCTCGGCAAATAGAACGTTAAATCGAATGGTCCTTAAATCAAATTTTGCTAATTGTCTGAGCGAAGCGAAGGCTAATACTCAGCGAAATATTATTGTCCGGACACATTACAGCTACGATGGATATTAACGCCATGTCCTACTTAAAAAAAAGCCTAATAAAAACCTTTCGTCAAGCATAACTCAAAAAATATTTGTCGGATTTCTTTTCTGATTGCACCAGAAGGTACCTATGAGAGCCACCAACTGAATGCACCTACTATGAAAAATAAGTTCCAAACCGTTTAAAAATTATATTAAAAAAACTGATAAAAAAGCACAATTTATCTGCATACGTCACAGAAATTTGGTGTGCATCACTTTCCCCGGTGGATGTTTTCGTAGACAACTGGTTTGAACGCATGGAGCAAATAAGAAAAAATATGCACGCAGTAATATTCAATAGATCAGTTTCAACCACGTGATCACAAACCTTGCAACAACCCGTGGCAACCGGTTTTGGTGGGCTAACAAATAATAATACAGTACTCCGTACCACGGTGACCGTTTTTAGCCTGTTGTATAAAATCTGGCCTGTTGTATGACATACAAGAGGCTAATTCCGGCTAAAAACTCAGGCTAAAAGATAGTTGTCAGTCTATCGACTGGCAATTAACAGATTTTTTTAATACTCGTATAACGAAATTTAGAAACGATTGTGGATGATTAAAACAAAAGACATGAGTGTTTATTGCTCCAGGAGGTTATCTTTCTCTGGATGTCTGTCTATCATACAGCATGCAATTTTCTTGTAAAGGATGATATTATTATGCAGTAAAACCTCCATAACGGACACACCCGATTAGTGGACACCTATACTTAGCGGGCATTTTTTCGATTACCAACCCTTAAATAACTGTGTATTTTTTACTCTCAGTAGCGGACACCTCCAAATAGAGGGCAAATTCTGCCCTCCCGAGGTATTCGCTATTCAGAGGTTTTACTGGTAAAACCTCCATAACGGACACACCCGATTAGCGGATACCTCTATTTAGCGGATATTTTTTCGATTACCAACACTTAAATAACTGTACATGTTTTACTCTCAGTAGCGGACACCTCCAAATAGAGGACAAATTCTGCATTCTCGAGGTGTCCGTTATTCAGAGGTTTTACTGTATGTATATATTATTGATAGTTATTTGATAGGGCCGCACAAAAGAATAAGAATATATGAAAAGAATATAAACTAAATTCGGGATTTGTAGATCGCTGATGGTAATGTAATTTTAGGATGTTGTTACAGTCATCCGCAGCATGTTTTCAGAGTTTCGTTCATCTAACGAAACACTACCTGTCTCACTCCTTTGTCTGTCTGTCTGTCTATCATAGAGCACGTTCTCAGAAACTATATATGTCGGAGACTTGAAAATTTGCATACTTATAGCTGAACACCACGCATCAAACGGCAAATAATAAAATTTTGAAAAAGTCTAATATTTAACCCTCTGGGCTCTAACTTATGTATTTTAAGCAATTTTTCTAACTCATCCCCTAATTAAGTAGGAGACTTGAAAGTTTGCATACTTATAGCTGAACACTTGCGATAACACGATAAATTATAAAATTTTGAAAAAGTCATATTTAACCCCCCGGTCTCTAACTTCAGTATTTTAAGCAATTTTTCTAACTCAGCCCCTAATTAAGTTGGAGACATGAAATTTTGCATACTTATAGCTGAACACTTCACATCAAACGACAAATAATAAAATTTTGAAAAAGGTCTATTATTTAACCCTCTGTGCTCTAACTTATGTATTTTAAACAATTTTTCTAACTGAGCCCTAATTAAGTTGGAGACATGAAATTTTGCATACTTATAGCTGAACACCTCACATCAAACGACAAATAATAAAATTTTGAAAAAGTCTATTATTTAACCGTCTGGGCTCTAACTTATGTAATTTAAGCAATTTTTCTAACTCAGCCCCTAATTAAGTTGGAGACATGAAAGTTTGCATACTTATAGCTGAACACTTGCGATAACACGGTAAATCATAAAATTTTGAAAAAGTCATATTTAACCCTCCGGTCTCTAACTTCAGTATTTTAAGCAATTTTTCTAACTCAGTCCCTAATTAAGTTGGAGACATGAACTTTTGCATACTTATAGCTGAACACCTCACATCAAACGACAAATAATAAAATTTTGAAAAAGGTCTAATATTTAACCCTCTAGGCTCTAACTTGTGTATTTTAAGCAATTTTTCTAACTCAGCCCCTAATTAAGTTAGAGACATGAAATTTTGCATACTTATAGCTGAATACCTCACATCAAACAACAAATAATAAAATTTTGAAAAAGGTCTAATATTTAACCCTCTGGTCTCTAACTTGTGTATTTTAAACAATTTTTCTAACTCAGCCCCTAATTAAGTTGGAGACATGAAATTTTGCATACTTATAGCTGAACACCTCGCATCAAACAACAAATAATAAAAATTTGAAAAAGTCTAATATTTCACCTCTAATATTTTTCTCGCGCAATTTTTAAATTTAAACTGTTTTGCAATATTATTTTTTGTTCATTTTGCATAATAAGTGTAATGTGACGTAATTACTTCTGTTTAAGACTTCTAACGCATGTTAATGAATTTATTTTACAATATCCTTTCTCTTTTAAAATTAACATGTAAATATAGTTTTTATGGCGTAATTTCCAATAAGTGCCTGCTTTTTATACCAAATTATTTAATTCTAATTTTAAGTGTTTTTTCTGTTTATAATAGTAACGTGTAAATATTTTTTTTTATTTGAAGCAAACATTATTGTTTGCTATGTTTATACAGTTGGCAACAGTTTAAATTAATACCATTTTCTAAAATATGTAAAAAATATCTGTCGAAATGCTGAATATTTGAATTTAAAATAGAAATAAAACCTCAAAAAATGAGTCAAATTAAAAAAAAAATTAATGGAATCTGCACACCGGGATCTTCTATTGAATAAAATGGTATAAAAATGATTAAATTCCCATGTATAGTTTTTGCTCCTATAAAACTTTTTTAATGGAACGATTTTGTCCAACTTTAGCATTAAATATCTCTTAAAAAAATTCTTCTATTTGAAAACTGTATGAATCAGCGTGTTGTCAAACATTACTCTATAATACCACCAATTTTCATATTTTTGTATGCAATAGTTTTTTTAATATTAACGAAAATGACCTCCGGTCACAAAAAATTAAAAACCGGCGGCGGCAGCGACGGCGGTGACAGCGTTAGTTATTTTTTTAGAATAGAGAGATATATAAAAATGAAAACTTGTCTATCTGTCTGTTTGTAATTCTATAAAAATCCACAATTTGGAAGCCAAAATTGTGAAAAGATACGTACATGTGTATTAAAACATGGCCGAGGCAACTAAAGTAATCCGGAATCGATATAATTTATAGTTAATTTTTAATTAATAAAAAACCACCAATTTAACAGCAATTTCTTGTCAAATTTAAGCATTTTTCGTTATAGGAGTTGCCAACAATTAAAATACACAATAAAATTATTACTACAACAATTAATTTTCTACTGCAAGATTTCCACGTGAAAAATGAAAATGAAATAAATAGTTTGCCGAATTAAAAAAAAAGTGAATATTACATCATAACTTTTTTTATTGCAAGACATTCACGTGAAAAATGAAAATGAAATAAATAGTTTGACGAATTTAAATGAAAGTTAATATAACTTCATAACTTTTCTATTTCAAGGTTTTCACGTGAAAGAGGAAAATATTACGTCATATTGGAAATATAAAGAACGTGGTGGATATAGTATAACGTCATATAAGTGTGAAAAATGTATTGAAGCATGATAAAAACCCGATTAGGGAAATATTGGCGTATTTTAACATTATTGCTCCAATTATAAATTGAAATAAGTTCATTTATACCTGTATTCTTTTGCGTCTGTTATATGCATTTATACATTTTTATATAGCGTTTTCATATGATTCATTCATACAACATTTCGGCTGCTTTTTTTAATGTTTGTTTTGTGTTGTATGTTAAATTTTGAAATTGATTTTTCAGATCAAACATCCTTCAAATTCTGGGCAACGCGGGCACTTTAGTTTGCAACAGATAAATGGCTTTTGTATCTGTACATCTAATGCTAATATTATAAAGCGTTATAATATTATAAACAGAGATGTAGTGGAGGGTATACGGTGGTATACGCCGTATACCTTCTGAATTTTTTTAAGGAACACCGTATACCCTTTGTTTCTCAAAAAAGCTATAATATATACACTGTAGGGTATACCCTCTGCCTTGAGCGTATGCCCTCTGCTTTTTTACGACTACACCACTGATTATAAAGTGTATAATTTAGGTATTGCGCGGCAGCGCAATACTTATTTATTTCCAGTGTCACTTCTCAATGTTAATTTAACATAGAAAAGCCTATGGAGATGATAACTTTTTCATTTTTTCTTCCCACCTTTATGTCCCTGATGCCACTAATTTTTTATTCTTTACTAATTCTAATAATATTATAAATTTAAAGTTTAAAAACATTTGCCTGGCGTCAGGGTCAAAACGAATGGCAAAATATCTTTGCATATGGATGAATTATAACCCAGAGAGAAACAAGGGCCAATTTTTTTGTATATTATTCAAATATTTTTCTTAATAATTCCAAATTTCACTTTTTTCATTGAGAATCAACGGACATTTTTAATTGAAAATGTAACATTTTTTCTTCATTGTTGCAAAAATTTCAAAAGCCGTAATAATAATTTATTTGATTTTAGTAGAAAGATTCCCACGTGAAAAATTTTAATTGAAATAGTTTTTTTTTTTTTTTTTTTTTTTTTTTTTTCAAAAACTAAAAAAGTGAATATGGCGTCATAGTGGAAATAAAAAGGATATTTTCAGAATACGTTTTTGCTTTGGTCAAGTTTATATTTTAGTAAAAAGTTTCTAATGGATAGCTATTTTTACTCAGGTAGCGAACTTAGTGGGGAATCACATAACTTAAATTTTAAAATGTATTTTTTGTTTTCGAGATGAGAACTATTTATACCCCAAGTTAAACTTAGGTAATAATTTTCTGATGTGTTTACATCACCCTTTGGCAGAGAATAACGTTTAAAAATTCAAGTAAAACTTTTATTTTTTTTTTTTTTCTGTATCACAGCTATAATATTGTTAAATATTAGCAGTAAGGATTCAACAGAATTTACATTTACATTCATAGCTTTCCTGAGTGGGAAATAGGGTATCTAAATTTAAGTGAAGTTAATATTTTATATTTTGATTATAGATTTTTTACGTTCAGATTGGAAGTTTTTGTTCAAACTACCGCAACCTGCATTACTACAGTGGTGAAACATTTTGAATTACACATTGGTAAACTGCATCCCACATTGTGATGCAATACCGCATACATCAAAGCCTGATGATAATACTCTGTATTAATTTTGAAATGCGTTCGTTTGAGTGCTGTAGTCATTAAAAAACTTGACATATTAAACAAAAACATAATTTGAAGAACAAATTAAAAAAACAAAATTTATTTCCTACATTGTTTAAGCCCGAGAAGGGACAGATATTAAGTTATTTCATTCAATTAGTTCTACATTTAATGTTAAATTTTTGTAACAAATTAGTTAAACCAATTGAAGATTAAAAAATAAAAATAAAATTCATACAATATGATACTTAAAACATCCTAAAAACTTAGATTCCGTTCAAATGAAATCGAAATAAATCTTAGACTTTTTTTAAAGTTTTGTATTTTGCATGCATCTTAACATTTTATGCACAATTTTCATAAACATAATACTAAATCTGCAATACAAATATTTTCAATTAAAAATGGGAGAAGTCTAAGATTTATTTCGATTTCATTTGAACGGAATCTAATTTTTTAGGGTGTTTTTAAGTATCACATTGTATGAATTTTATTTTCATTTTTTAATCTTCAATTGGCTTAACTAATTTGTAACAAAAATTTAACATTAAATGTAGAACTAAGTGAATGAAATATCTTAATATCTGTCCCTTCTCGGGCTTAAACAATGTAGGAAATAAATTTTGTTTTTTTAATTTGTTCTTCAAATTATGTTTTTGTTTAATATTATTAATGCTTGTACGTTTGCGAGGTGTTATCTCTGAAACTACATAGTCAACTTAAAAAAATGTTGGTGGCCATCTCTGCTCCGAAAAAAAGACTGTATTTATGTCCGTGCAAGAACCTACATCGCTGCAGGAGCAAAAAAGTTCTAAAATTGCGATTTCTGCGATATTGATTGGGTTAGAAACTTTAAATTTGGTGTGGTAGTTACTTTTAAGATGCAAATACTCGTAATGAACGCTCTCTAAAAGGTTCAATTTGACGGATAAACGTAAAAATTTCTAGAAAGGTTCTAAACTATGATTTATTTGGAATACTGATATTTTTGGGATACTGTTGGGGTTAGAAACTAGAACTTTGGCATGGTAGTAATTAATAAGATGTAAATGCTCGTTGTAGAACGAATTCTAAAAAATAGAAAGACTAAACAAAGCGGAAAAGGTCTAAAGATGATCTAAGTAACGAAGTACATGGAATTGTTAGGAATATAAACATGAAAATTGACATGGCTGTATTTATCATGACGTAAATTCTCGCAATAGAACAATTTCTAAAAATGTCGCTATATAAAACAGTGCATTAACAAAAAACTTTCGAAAATTTTCTATTTTTGTGTTACTGCTGAGCCCAAAATCTTAAAATTTTGCTTCGGGTTAGTTTTAAAATATACAATTGTCTCTATGAATGGTTTCTAAAAAAATTAAAATTTAAAAAGATGAAATTAACGGAAAGCGATCTCAATTACCAATAATTTGGAATTATTAGGTATAGCAACGTTAAATATTTCATAATGCTGCATTTTCTCCACAAGGCATGCAATTTAAATGCAACAAAACTGATAGATACCCACCTAGCATTAAATAAATTGTGTAAATATTGAATAAAGACTTGTATGCTGTATGAAACAGTGAGTAGGTTACCCGAAAGTACTTGTTAAAGTGTTCGTTCTCTAGGCTTTTCTCTCTCTCGCCAAGGCCACTAACAGAGGGAAGTGCCGTTTTAAATGTGATATGAATTTTTTATCTGATTCATTTTTCTAGACATTTTATCATAAGGTCATTCTCAATTATCATTAGTAGATTTTTTAGATATTAACTTATTCTGGTGAAATTTCATAATCGGGTTCATATTGGCGTATGTTAGCTTGCATGATTTGCTGAATAAATATGTATGGATTTGCAAATTACTTCAAATGACACTTTGACAGCTCAAAAGTTATGCAGACGATATATTCAGATGTTTTGTGATACTTTATGTTGCAATCATTGCTGATTTCTTTTATTTATTACATGCTAAATACAGCTCAACTTGTGCAGAATATGTTTGAAAACAAAACAATACAGCGTATGTAGTATCCAGCATACACTCATCATTTAAATCCGATCGAGCATATCTAAAACACACTCTAACGAAGTATTGCATGCCACTGTTGATGTATTCGGCACTTTGATACTATATCAGATTTTGAGGAGAGAATTCCTTAACTGTTATCGACAACCTCATTGCATCCGTGGAAAACATACATTGTACAATATTAACTATTCCGGGGGAGCAAACACCATATAAAGTATAGTCCATTCTTTATAAACATCATAGATTTGTCATTTAAAGTTACTCAAATTGGTGCGGAGCGTCTGATTATGCTCTTGACATCATTTTATAACGTTAAAATTCCGATATAAGATAATTTAGTGTTTCATTTTCTATTTTACTTTTAATATATTGCGTACTTTCAATTTTATATCCATGTATGGCTGTCTTGCACGGTTTGAATTCCCCCTTTTTTTTAAATAGTGTATACGAATTTATATATAAAATTTTGTAATTCTACAATTCGTTTATTTTCATCATTTCAATTTATCGCAGTATATGGACAATTAAAGATAACATCTCATTTTCTTTGCTTCCACATGTTATTATTAAATCTATGTTCTCAGCAATATCGCTCAGACTAATCCCTCTGAGGGAAGTCCTAGTATTGGTTTACTTCAATACACTTTAAAAATACCTAGCATTCTAATGTAGTAAAAACTACTGATTTATACAATTTTTAAAAATATATTTGTAGTATTTAGTCTAAATTTTTAGATTTAAAAAATGGTTAAAAATTATGGAATAATTTTATAAGAATTTAAACATTTTGCAAAATAAAAAAATGACTTAGACTAGTTAATTAACATTTTTTGAATAATCATGTTATACTTTTTTGCTTTAAATGGAGGCTGGAAACTTCCAGAATACTGCTTTCAAGGTCATTGGTCATCTAAAAATAGTCGTTAGAATTTCTTTCCCTTCCAAAAATGTTCCATACAACTTGATGACATCCTCTGCTTTTTTATGCAGGAGGTATATATGCGACGTCGTCAATTTCCTCGTCGGAAGAATTATTTCGAATGTCCAATCAGGATTAAGAAGGCTGCAAATTAAATCATCTTTTGAAAATGTTTTCTCAGTTTTAAACTTATCGTCAACGTCAACGTCAACATAATCTTCAAATGTGAGATTTTCCGGCCAGACAACATGTATTCGTAATGCTTGTATATTAGATGATTGGAATCTTCAGATTCGGGGTTCTGCTTTTTTAACCTCTGGGCAGCAGATTCAAGTTCCCAAGCTTGGTTCTTTAAAAATCCGGCGGGATGGAAGCAAAACTGTGTCCTGAGAAACCGCTTGCCAAGCATCATTTGCTATATGAATAGCCACTAAGAATTCGTTTTATGAATTTTGTTTACTTCTAAATTGATTAGAATACCATTGATTAGTTTCTTCGATACATTTTTTTAAACATTGTATAACATCTTGATGCATACGCTGTAAAACCAATGTAACATTTGAGAAAAGAAAAATGATCTCTACTGCTTCTAGATTTTTAATTTCTAGAGGATGTGAAATGAAGTTCTCAAAGGTCACTAAATAAAGATTCGGATTATTTGCGGGTCGTTAAACCGAGCGTGGAAAAACATTGTAAGCATCTAAAAATGGTCGGGGCCTCATCCAAATGTCGCTAAATCGAGGGTCGTAAAATCGAGAGTCTACTGTATCACTTCATATGTAAGAATTATTTGATTATTTTAACATATGTATTTTCGTATCTATATCAAAAGCGTCATTTAATATTTTGCTGCAATGGAACAAAATTCTTTTGTTACACATTCCTTATTGTCCTAAATCGTTGTTAACATTCTTCTTTTTTTTTCTTGAAAGGATTACACATAAGCACTTAAACATAAACAGATTACTTTCATTTAAAGAAATGCACAGGTGACGTCAGAGTATTCGGTCCTTGTTTCACGTGATTGTTTTGTTTAGGATGAATAAGGGCATTTCAATTTGAACGATAACCGGCACCATATTGCAAACCGTTATTGCAATATTATTAATCCTCATTAAATACCATTTTCCGAAAATGGATGGCCTCTGATAGAACATGAAGCCATTGCAAATTATTATTATATTTTTTTTTTTAGTATTGATATTAATGATACAAACAAATAAAGGTATATGAATTGTATAGAAATACTAATATAAAAGGAACAAACATGTTATGGAAGAAAATTCTATATAACTTTTCCGGTTATTTTCTAAGATTTTCCTTTTTTGTGGATACAAGCTTTGTTGTTGTTGTTGAAGAATTTCAAAGCTGTAAAAAGTTGCACACTATAAGCCTAAAGTTTACATAAAATTAAATATTTTGCATGTTTTTTAAAGTGTTATTTTTATAGATGAATGATTCACGCAATATTTACATGGAATCAAATTAATATTTGATAATAAAATGAATTAAAGTTAATGATTATTTGCTATGATACTAGAATACACAGAGTAGAGATGAAGTATGGTGTCTGGGCGTGATGTCGAAAATGTAACCCTAAAATCCATTACATTCGGCCCAAACACAACCACGTGCTTTTAGGCGCCTGTCAATTCAAACCTGTAGTTCTGTGCTTTTTCTTTTACGTTGCAAATTGTTATTCATTAGCCGCGTGTTAACCGTAGGTAAGATTAAAATTTCGATTTAAAAGTATGTGCAGTTATAGGATGCAATACCTGTTCCTGGTTCCACGTGCTTGTCTTGTTTGGGCCGAATGAGGGCATTTAAATTTGAGCAAATAACCGCCTTCACATTGCAAACTGTTTTTACTGCTTACTGCATCTCCATCTATTTTTTTCCTCTGTGACTAGAATTTTTAACTGGAAATTAAAAATAAAATTTTAAGTTTCTACTACAGAATCTGTTCTACAGCATTAAATTTCTTTAAACGTTCAATAAATCGCTGTAATTTGTTCTTTTTAGGTGCGTTCGTAATTATATAAATACGTAGCACCTATAGTCGTCGTTCAGTCCGTCCGTCTGTCTGTCTGTCTGCCCGTCTGTCCGTCTGTCAGCATAACAGAGCAAAAACTACACAACCGAATGGTCTGAAATTTTAAATACATGATTGTTGCAAAATTTTGTCGAGTCATTTCAAATTTTATGAAAATCGGATGTATACTTTAATTACAGGGACAGTCAAAAGTTTTTCTTTACATTACGGCCAATGGGAAAAATTATTGCAAGTGAATTATAATGATGTTACGGCCTTCCGAATGGTCTGAAATTTTAAATATATAATTATTGCAAAATTTTGTCGAGCCATTTCCAATTTTATGAAAATCGGATGGATAGTTTAATTACAGAGACAGTCAAAAGTTTTCCGTTACATTACGGCCAATGGGAAAAAATTACTGCAAGTGCATTTTAATGCTGTTACAGACTATGCACTTATGAAGCGCAAAAAATATACATTCAGTACAATATGGGGTGCAAAAAGTAATTATAAAACTAGTTATAGTACGAACGTACCTCATTTGCCACGTTTGACGAGCAATTTCCAACTTGTTTTATGTTATCACGGCATAGAAAGATTGTCTAGTGCGCGGTTTTTTTAAAGTAGGGCAGACGTACTCCTTAGGAGTACGTGAAGACGATCTAGGGTATACGAGAAGAGTATGTATCAGCCACAAACATACGACACGAAGCAATTAAATGAGCCAAAAAGTTCTTTTGTTTTTTGTTTTTTTAATCTCATTGACTGTTTTAAAAGCAAAATGTAAGTGTTAAAGATGGCTTTTGACTGTAGCTTAGAAAATTAACACTGACAGTTCAACAAATGCACAAGATTAAAAATATGCAACCGCCACATTGTGAAACTTGCTACCTATAAAGCTGACATTAAATCTAAAATGTTTATATGCATCTATTCGTTATCATCTGTGTTTCTAGTTTTCTATTTATGACTCTCCGAAATAAAATAAAATAATTAGAGGTATGCCAGATACAGGTAATTTTTCAAGAGACGAGGCCCAAAAGTTTGAGAAGCACTGATCAAATGCCTTAAATATTTTTTCATTGCTGTGTAATAGAATATAGTTATTAACCTCTTCTGGGACGATTTTTTTATAATGAAAAAAAATGATTTAATTTTTTTTTTTTTACGATTTATTCATTTTATATTAATAGAAATTCAAAAAGTTAAAAAAAATTTTTTTTGAACAATAAGAAGCCACAAAAAAAAAATAACATCCACATTTCTGGCCGCTGAGCGTTAATGATAATTTATGAGTGAAATGATTTCTTATAAAATAAAAAACTAAAACGGTACATTTATTTCTTACATTTCTACATATTATTAAAACTGAATATATTTAATATATCTAATATTATTTTTATCAAATATTAATGATTTCAAATAATCCAACAACACTGACTGCCGAAAAATAACTTTACGCTTTTTTAACAGTTCCCAACAAAGCTGAAAAGTGTTATTGACTTCGGTTTGTCTGGCCGTCTGGCTTTTTGTCCGCGCTCTAACTCTGGTAAATATACTCGGATTGCCCTGAAATTTTTGGATATTATTGACGTCTACCCTAGCACGAACAATGTTTCAAATGAAGTTTATAGCATGTTTAGTTCATTACAGGGCAAATCCAAAGTAATCCGTTACATTACGGCCAATGGGAAAAAATCGTTTCAAATGATTTTTAATGATGTTACACGCTTTCAAACATAATAAAACTGATATGCATTTATGAAGTGCACCAAAATATGCATTATGTAGAATATGCGGAGCAAAGAATAGTTATTATTCATTTACAGGGTCACACAAAAGATTTCTGTTATATAATGATATAGGGGTGGAGGGATTTGTTTGCAGCATATTTTGATTATATTAAACTATTTCATATATAATGAAATTGGTATACGTCGCTGAGGTTTACTATAACTTTTTTCATCCATAATACGAAGTGCATAGCATTTACAGAGACACACAAAAATTTCAGATACTATATTGTATGCAAAGTACTGTACATTAAAGATGATTGCTGGAAATGCATTTTTAATTATGATATGCGCTTTTATGTTTCACTATATTTATGCATACTATATGGTGTGTATAAATGCTATAGTTCACATACAGGTCTACACAAAAAAAAATTCGCAAGGGTTACTGGGTATGAGCGCAAATTGCTTAAAGGTGTTTCTTGACCCTCCGACTGTCTTGGAAAAGGGCAAAATTGTAATGTTGTTTTCTCTGTATTTTATTTTAAATGCTAAAAAAATGATTCTTTGAACATTTTATAAAAAAAAACTTAATAACGAATATGAATGCAATCCTTGGAAGTATTAATCATTGTTCAATGTATTAAAAATACATTAAATCAATAGAATTATATTACTTTAAATATTGCTTGTATTGCAATGAAACCTGGAGCTTAGTGAACGTATTAACACGGGCTTGTCAGTGAGGGGATGAGTTATGCATTTTTACGCTGAACTGCATTTAGTTTACTAAGAAATGTTTGTAGAATATAGATAAAATGATATAGACGGTCGCGCAAAGAATTGGATACATGGTCCTCTATAAATGATAATTTCTGAAAATATGATTTCAGTAGTTTTAAGAGTGTTTTAGTTTGAATTAAATTTTAGCTATATAGGGCGTGTAATAACGGTTATACAAAAATATTCAAGTATGTTTCCATCTATTAGTATAAATTGCTGAAAGAGAAATTTTAACCTGTTATGCGTTTTCTTGCTAAACTAAATTTTCCTATTATACAATATACATATCAACCTACGGATCAAATACAGGGCTGTTCAAAAGAATTGAAACACATATTTGACTATGGACGGTAACTGCTGAAATCAGTTTTTCAAACGTTTTATGCGTTTTCTTAAATGTTTATATTGTTATCTTATTTACCTTATTTCCCTAAATAACGAAGTTTTGTTTAAGCATTCAGGAAGTGTTGGAAAGTGTTTCATAATCTATGCTTAACGCATTATTTTTCTTTCTTGCTTATATCTCTAACTGTGCATCGGAAATAACATTATCAGTGCAGCCAAACCATAAAATTTTTGACGTCTCTTGTTGAGGGATACTGTAGTGAATAAGTTATTATCAAATTTTTGTTCTTTTTATTATCGACAGTAATTATAATTATTAATAAACTATTAAATTTAAAAAATCAAAAAACCCGACTGAGTAAAAAGCGAACTAATTAATTATTTCTCATCAATGTGAAACTACTTTTTTTTTTCAATTCCTACTATTATCTCACACTCTCGCTATATATATCTTGTTCAAATTTTCAATCATTAATAAAATACTTATTATTCAACCAATCAAGCTCAAATAAATTTTTTAAAACTTGTAGTGGATGACACTTGATGTTAATCCAGTTTTTTTTTCAAATATTAATTCATTAATTAAATTAAATTAATTAATTTTCAATAATCGAGAGAGCCCTCTTCTTGATCAAGGTATTTTAAGCACCACTCAATAGGAAAGAAGAATGGGAGAAAAAAAATTCTCTTATTGAACTAAGTAGGAATTGACTTAAAATATATTTTTTATATTGTTTATATTACTTACCTATTTTTTTATTTACTTGTATTGATGACTTTTAAGTTGTGTTTAATTGTTAGTCTATAAACACTGTTTTGATGAGGTCTGTAAATGTCTATGATAGTTAGAGTTGCAGTAAAGCTAGAGATCCCCAATACATGCACAACTTCCAGGTTGTATAATATTTTAACGGAGCTTCTGACTGTAAAATAGTCAATGAAACATCGTCTTCATTTTGAAAGACCTATCCAATGATATGCCACTCAATAGGGTGAGTAATTTTTTTTTCGTCACTACCACCATTCTGTATTTTACGGCCGCCATTTTGAATTTATAAAAACAAAACCTAGCCCATTACCATCGGCCCGTTAAGACGAATTGATACAGACCTCATTCATTAAAATCTATCCAGCCGTTGGGATGTTTCGAGGGTATAAAGAAATCCACATACACAGATATGCGTGAAACACATAACCCTACCTTTCAGTCGGGTAAAAGTAAACGTCCACATGTGGCCAAGGCGTTAATCAATGAATTCCAAGTGTTTAATCAAGTGTTTATCAATGAATTCCAAGTCCTTAAAAGATCAGTTTTTTTTTTGTATAAATAGATCTAATTTTTTTATTCACCTAAATTAACCATTACGGATCTTTTTTGGCGTAATTAAAGAAAACATAAACAAAAATATATTTTTTAAAGCACTCCTAAAACAATATCTAAATAGTGGAACCGTTTAAAGATAAATTCTTTCCCAAAGAACAAAAATCACAAAACAGAATCCATTCATTTATTTCAATCTCTTTCCCGATACCGTTTTCCATTTAGTGAAGTCTGGTTTCAATTAGATTATTGATAAACGAAAAATTCCGATAGTTTCTCATCTACGCGGAAACAAGAGAATTTATGATAACGATCATTTAATACACTTAAAAAAAACTGAATTATAAGATAAGCTAAATTTCGGATCATAAAAATAAAATAATTCTTTCCAATCAATTTTTAAATAGGATAATCATAACTTCGAGTTCTACTTGAATTAGAAATGTTTTGTTGTTTTCAGGTTTTAATTTACTTTTTTATATACATTTCGTTATTTTTTTTTAATTTCTGAAAAGCAAGAAAAATAAAAGAGAAATATACAAATAAATCTGAAGGAAAATTTTCGAATGCTTTTTGAAACATACGAATAATACAGTACGGAAGTATTCAAATTTAGACTTAGAAATTATTATTATATTGCATGGTATTATATGTATACTTCACAGCATATTTCATTAGCGACTTGTTCTTAACTTTCGTTCCTGAAACATCAAACCTAAAGTCATGTTTTAATGAAATATCTAGGGAAAACACAAGAGACAGGATGCAATGCAGAAAACCACAAAATGACTACCCATATCATCACAGATTCGACAACCGTTCTTGACATTTAGCAGAAGGCAATCCGGATCATTAGGTTGTTGCGATATTTAGCAAACGTACAAACTTCCAATTGTGGTTCAAGAACATGTGACGCTGTGCTATGCATCGTTCAACCACAAGCTATGCCCGTGCCTTATGTACTACTGTAATCAATGCTTTGCATTGGCATAATTAACGAGTGAATATGGGAAGGTTATTATGTAATAAAGTTGATTTTTATACAGTTCTCTTTGAACTGTAATACTGGATGGTGCAGTGTGAAGATGCTGGTTGATCTCTGGGGGCATTTTAACGGGGATGTTTTTATTTTATTTTTTATTTTTGCATGCAATAATCTGTTTTAACAACTAATGGTCTTTTTCACTGAGCTTGGACTTACAACCATTCCAATGCTTTGCAGAGAATTTTTTCTTCTATGAAGAAAAGGCATCTGGTATCACCATTGGTGGAGACGGTGACTTATCCTCGATAAATTTTTGTGCCCCTATTGGAGACTAGAATTCGGCAGATCTAATTAGTACACGAATAATGACTAGTTGGTCTACTTGGCGAGTTCGCAAAAAGTACTACAGGCAGAATTGGTAGTTCAGTTGACGGCAGTATTTGTTTGTAAACATGTCCTTTCCTTACTCGATATGACGTCACTATTCAATGACTGTATCTCGAGAATCATCCCCCACTTTAGCAACTTCAGTGATCAGAGATTTAGCCTTGTTAAAAATCTGACCTATTTTCATCTTGTACCATACGCGCAAAAGCAGAACGTCACACTTCCGCTTTGGCACTTGATGGCAGAATATTTTACGTTTTATTTGCAAGTGAAAAATTCTGGTGAGCAGACTTTATTTCCTTTAGTACAAAACCTATTCATTGATAACTTTCATACAGACACCTGTTTCTATTCTTTTGATCACCATCTATATTTTAAGACTGATATCAACCTGACTTTCTTAATCTTCAAAAATTGAACAATATAATATTATGAAAAGATATTCTTGTGATTTATGATTTAACTTGACTTTATTCAAATACACATCCTTAAATAGCTAACGGGTTCTCGTCCATCGTTTAAGTTGTTACTTAACAACTAAAAGCATATACAGGGTGACCATAATTGAAGTGCACGTGTTTAAAGGGCTCTACGCGTTAAACTATTTGGAATATTTTAAAAAGCTTTATAGTATTTATACTTTTTAGAGCATGCGGAAACGAGTTATGCAATAAAACTTATTAGTTTTAAATTTTACCGATAGACGGTGCTTAAATGTTAGAGATGTTTTATTAGACAATATTAACAAAAATGACTCAAATACATTTTTTAAAACTTGTAGTGGATGACACTTGATGTTAATACAGTTTTTTCAAGTATCAATTCATTAATTAAATTTAATTAATTAATTTTAGTTTTATACGGGAGAAAAAAATTTCTCTTATTAAAATTTTCAATCGTTTATTATTCAACCTAAGTAGGAATTGACTTAAAAAAAATTACATTACTTGTTTTTCTATTATATATAGCGCCATCTGTTTTCAAAGGTATTAATTTTTTTTTATTATTGCAGTGCTTATTTCCGCATGCTCTAAACTGAATAAATACTGAATCTTTTTTAAATATTTCTAAAAATTTAATCTGTAGAGCGCTTTAAACGCGCGCATTTTAATTATACCCACCTCGTATGCGAAATTAATTAATTATTTCCATGCTAACTTCAAATAATTTAATTCTACTCATATTGATTATAGTCTCTATTTTATGCAAAATATAACAGGAATTATTAAAGAACAATATTTAAGGAATATAAATTATTTAATTTTGAAGCTTTCTCTACATATTTAATTCAGAAAAATATCGTCTTATGAAATTTGAAATAAAAGCATTTTAATAAAAATTCTATGAATTAATTTATTAATTCCATTTGCGTCTTAATTCTACATAACTATGTTTACGTAACTATGTTTAATGAATCTCGATAAATGGGGATTTGTCTTAAACAAAACAATAATAAATATTTAAATTTACATATTATATAATAAAAGAAAAGGGCGATAGCTGAAAAAAAAGACAGAAACTAAGACTTCTAAATTTTAGAAGTTTTAGAATCTGTTTGCTTCCTTTTGGGAACAACGGATTTTGAACTTATTCTATCGACGATAATTTTCAGAATTTTCAAGCTATGAATTAGAGACTTTCACAAAAGTTGCTCCATACACTCAGCTAATACATTATTTACATTACATTTTGATTGCATTCGCGCATGCGCAGTGAAACATTTTTTAGTAAACCTATTCATTTTTCATCCAATTTTTATTATCTTTTAATTCTGATTGCAGGGCATTGTGTACAATGTTGTTTGTCATATTTTCTGAAAAGAACATTTTTTTTATATTAAGAACTCTGCAAATTATAAGCAAAAAACTTGGCAAAATTTGGGACTGTTTTTATAAAAACCTTAATTTATCTAATAGTGTATGTGCTATCCTCATAAAAATTAACATAGTGTATTACAATAACCCTCTTAATCATGTTCTACAGTTTGAACGCTTTTGCTACATTAGTTTTTACAGAGTTATCCAAAAGATATTCGTTCATTTTCAATTTGTTGACGGTCCCCTATGGGGTTTCGGGAAAAAAATCTATATGCACCAACAGTAGATTTTAAGGTTGCCTCGTGGAATTGGTCTCAAAAACGTTTTCTATATACTACTAAGTACTACTTGGGGATAATTTCTTACTTTTCAAGAGTGTAAACATACAGAATGATAAACTGTATATTAAGTATCTATATTACACAAGAAGCAAGAATTTGAACAAATTATTACTGGAATATATTTTGCGAAATCTCTATTTATGTTTTAAATTAATTCTTGACTTTTCTTTAACATTTTCTACATAGGCCTACGTTAAAGCTCACCGCTAATACTAATTTATATTTTAAAAAGAGGACACGTAGTTTCTACGACAAATTTTGAACGTCTTCGACACAACTTCTGCTGTTCAGTGGTGAGTATTTTGCGATTAATTCATAATGATTAATATACTTAATGTACCGTATAAAGATTATGAAGTAAATAGACGAAGATAACAATACGACAAGATCTTTTGTACAATAGAGTTTTTTTGCGTTCGTCAGTAGAAGACCAGATAAATGTATCGGAAAAAGTTACGTAAAAAATTCTATATGCACCAACAGTAGATTTTAAGGTTACCTCGTGGTATTGGTCTCAAAAATGTTTTCTAAGTACTACTAAGTATTTGGGGATAATTTCTTACTTTTCAAGTGTGTAAACATACAGAATGATAAACTGTATATTAAGTATCTATATTACACAAGAAGCAAGAATTTGAACAAATTATTTCTGTAATATATTTTGCGAAATCTCTATATATGTTTTTAATTAATTCTTGAATTATCTTTAATATTTGCTACATAGGCCTACGTTAAAGCTCACCGCTAATACTAATTTATATTTTTTAAAGAGAACACGTAGATTCCACGACAAATTTTGAACGTCTTCGACACAACTTCTGCTGTTCAGTGGTAAGTATTTTGCGATTAGTTCATAATGATTAATATACTTAATGTACTGTATAAAGAGTATAAAGTAAATAGACGAAGATAACAATGCGACAAGATCTTTTGTACAATAGGGTTTTTTCGTGTTCGTCAGTAGAAGACCAGATAAATGTATCGGAAAAAGTTATGTAAAAAATTCTATATGCACCAACAGTAGATTTTAAGGTTACCTCGTGGTATTGGTCTCAAAAACGTTTTCTATATACTACTAAGTATTTGGGGATAATTTCTTACTTTTCAAGAGTGTAAACATACAGAATGATAAACTGTATATTAAATATCTATATAACACAAGAAGCAAGAATTTGAACTAATTATTTCTGGAATATATTTTGCGAAATTTCTATTTCTGTTTTAAATTAATTCTTGACTTTTCTTTAACATTAGCTACATAGGCCTACGTTAAAGCTCACCGCTAATACTAATTTATATTTTAAAAAGAGGACACGTAGTTTCTACGACAAATTTTGAACGTCTTCGACACAACTTCTACTGTTCAGTGGTGAGTATTTTGCGATTAGTTCATAATGATTAATATACTTAATGTACCGTATAAAGATTATGAAGTAGATAGACGAAGATAACAATGCGACAAGATCTTTTGTACAATAGAGTTTTTTCGCGTTCGTCAGTATAAGACCAGATAAATGTATCGGAAAAAGTTATGTAAAAAATTCTATATGCACCAACAGTAGATTTTAACGTTACCTCGTGGTATTGGTCTCAAAAACGTTTTCTATATACTACTAAGTATTTGGGGATAATTTCTTACTTTTCAAGTGTGTAAACATACAGAATCATAAACTGTATATTAAGAATCTATATTACACAAGAAGCTAGAATTTGAACAAATTATTTCTGGCATATATTTTGCGAAATCTCTATTTATGTTTTTAATTAATTCATGACTCTTCTTTAATATTTGCTACATAGGCCTACGTTAAAGTTCACCGCTAATACTAATTTATATTTTAAAAAGAGGACACGTAGTTTCTACGACAAATTTTGAACTTCTTCGACACAACTTCTGCTGTTCAGTGGTGAATATTTTGCGATTAGTTCATAATGATTAATATACTTAATGTACCGTATAAAGATTATGAAGTAAGTAGACGAAGATAACAATGCGACAAGATCTTTTGTACAATAGGGTTTTTTCGCGTTCGTCAGTAGAAGACCAGATAAATGTATCGGAAAAAGTTATGTAAAAAATTCTATATGCACCAACAGTAGATTTTAAGGTTACCTCGTGGAATTGGCCTCAAAACGTTTTCTATATACTACTAAGTATTTGGGGATAATTTCTTACTTTTCAAGTGTGTAAACATACAGAATGATAAACTGTATATTAAGTATCTATATTACACAATAAGCTAGAATTTGAACAAATTATTTCTGGCATATATTTTGCGAAATCTCTATTTATGTTTGTAATTAATTCTTGACTTTTCTTTAATATTTGCTACATAGGCCTACGTTAAAGCTCACCGCTAATACTAATTTATATTTTAAAAAGAGGACACGTAGTTTCTACGAGAAATTTTGAACTTCTTCGACACAACTTCTGCTGTTCAGTGGTGAATATTTTGCGATTAGTTCATAATGATTAATATACTTAATGTACCGTATAAAGATTATGAAGTAAATAGACGAAGATAACAATGCGACAAGATCTTTTGTACAATAGGGTTTTTTCGCGTTCGTCAGTAGAAGACCAGATAAATGTATCGGAAAAAGTTATGTAAAAAATTCTATATGCACCAACAGTAGATTTTAAGGTTACCTCGTGGTATTGGTCTCAAAAACGTTTTCTATATACTACTAAGTGTTTGGGGATAATTTCTTACTTTTCAAGTGTGTAAACATACAGAATGATAAACTGTATATTAATTATCTATATTACACAACAAGCAAGAATTTGAACAAATTATTTCTGGAATATATAATTTGCGAAATCTCTATTTATGTTTTAAATTAATTCTTGACTTTTCTTTAACATTTGATACATAGGCCTACGTTAAAGCTCACCGGTAATACTAATTTATATTTTTAAAAGAGGACACGTAGATTCCACGACAAATTTTGAACGTCTTCGACACAACTTCTGCTGTTCAGTGGTAAGTATTTTGCGATTAGTTCATAATGTTTAATATACTTAATGTACTGTATAAAGAGTATAAAGTAAATAGACGAAGATAACAATGCGACAAGATCTTTTGTACAATAGGGTTTTTTCGTGTTCGTCAGTAGAAGACCAGATAAATGTATCGGTAAAAGTTGATAAAAAATTCTATATGCACCAACAGTAGATTTTAGTGTTACCTCGTGGTACAATATATCTCAAAAACGTTTTCTATATACTACTAAGTATTTGGGGATAATTTCTTAGTTTTCATGTGTGTAAACATACAGAATTGTAAACTATAAATTAAGTATCTAACACTAACACTTCATTGTTAATGGCTGTTTCATTTTACTGGAAGCCATCAGCCCATCAGAAGAAAATAGCTCGGTTAAAGCGGAAACTCGGTTAAGAGTGTCTCGGATAATCGAGACTCTACTGTATAATTCATTTCTAAAATGATCTTAAGAATATTTTTGTTGGTGTTCAGAGGGAGGAGAGGGTGACCTCTTCCTTGGATCCGCCATTGTAGATTACGTAGTTCAGTATTACATATTTTATGATTACTTATTTTAAATTTTAAAATAAGTCAGTATTAGAAAATTAGTAAAATTCTCTTTGTAAATATACCTGGTGGAAGAGGGGGGTGGGCACCAAAATCCATGTTTGCGCCGGGTTCAAAAAAGGCTAGTTTCGGCCCTCAGCGGAACAGCACTTCCGAATTCCAAAGCCTAAATTATCTTTTCCTTTCCCAACCATCCCAACCCAATCATTTGCGTTCTTTCTTACCAAAATGCTTACATATTTGACGTAGTGTTTCTTACACACAGGAGAATACTTCTGTCTAGCGTTCGAAAGCGTATAATGAATGTTTTACCTGTTTTTCCCCCAATGGTTTCCAAACGGTGACGAAGAATGCCAGA
The DNA here is from genome assembly GCA_963932465.1 of Maratus speciosus. Classification (NCBI taxonomy): domain Eukaryota; kingdom Metazoa; phylum Arthropoda; class Arachnida; order Araneae; family Salticidae; genus Maratus; species Maratus speciosus. The sequence continues at coordinate 210,933,659 of OZ010788.1, read as the reverse complement.
AATAACTTCAGCCATATCTGCTGACTTTACTAGGGGTAGTTTTTAGATTTACACAGTCCTTGATCGTGTTTATAAAATACTTTTATTATTATAAAATATATTTTAAATTATAAATTTTCTTACGCCATGTTCACCTTGATTATAAGAAGAATAATATACGAAATGAAAATTCTGATTTAATTTACAAAAACTAACCTTTCATTTCGTTTATTTTTCATGTCATATAATCAAGGTGAACATGGCGTCCGAAAATTTGCAGTTTAAACTACATTTTATAACATTAACACCTTTGAATTTCCCCCTGCTTTATAACAGTTGAAAGCGTTGGGGATTTTTAACATCATTTTATGGTTTTTATGTTCTAAAGATCTTATTAACCCTTTATGTACTGAATTATAAGTTCATGAAAATTTTATCTTTTAACGCATTTTTCGTGAATTTTTGAAACTACAGTAGAAGATTTGCATAGTTATTTAATAAATATTAGAGGGATTAATTAAATTTGAATTTATAGTGATTTTGTGCAATATTTATAACTCCACTCAAATCTTTCATTTTAAATATTTTTTTTAGTATTTTGTAGAATATAAGTGCAATTCTGGGGGGACGCAGGAATTATGCAACTGTATCACCTTTCAAATTTTATAGGACAATTACATTCTAACAATGTATTTTTTTTTACGTTCATCAGTAACCATCAGTTGATTTTTCACTTCCAGTACCGCACTCACACATCAAAAGACATCTACGCGCTCATTTTATGAAAAAATGGCAGGATTACTGGGACTACTCAGATAAGGGTAGATATACCTATGATCTTGTCCCAGTGGTAACTTTGGATCTTCTGCTGCTCACTCCATCCACCACAGCTTTCCTTACCGGTCATGGTCCTTTTGGAGCATACCTCTTCAAGTTCAAAAGAGCCCTTTCTCCTCTATGTGAGTGCGGTGATGATGCTGTTGCCTCTCATTATTTCTATAATTGTCCTTTAACAGCTCGCTGGCATATCCGCCGTCCTCCTGTTCTTCCAGTTGGTTGGTTAGCAAATATTTTATCGCGCCCGATTTTGCTCTCAAAGCTTAAAAATATCTTCAACTTCTTATGTAACCTTTCAGTTTTACTCCATCACTGAGACAGAGACTTTGATTCTCCCTTATTCAGTACCCAATGTTGTTTCGCAGCAACTTGTATAATATTGTCTAACTTTGTATAACACTGCATTATTTAATGTCCTTATGTTTGTTTCACAAAGCTTGCTAATGTAACATTTTTTTTTTTTTTTTAAATCTTATATATACCACTCCGCCCTCTGTCGCGCGTATTGGCGGGCTCAGCCTCGGCTGAAATTTGTAACCTTTTTTTTTTTTTTTTTTTTTTTTTTTTTTTTTTTTTTTTTTTTTTTTTTAGACCTCAATAAAGGGGACCGGGAGGGACAATCTATGCTCTACAGACTCACTTCCTAGTCTGAGCAGTCTCTCTCGGGCAGTAAAAGTAAAAAAAAGATTGAACGCCGAGATAAATATATTTCTAAAAGTTTGCGAAAAAAGATATAGAGGAAATACTTTTTGTTTTTTCAAGATACATTGTGACACATGTACTTTATTCTTTAAAAATGTTTCCTTTTCTGTTTTAAATATTTGCAGATAATTTTTAAGTTTGCTACTGTGGAAATAGACAAAATGTGAAATTATATACTAAGCCTTTTTTTTTTTTTTTTTTTTTTTGCATATGATGTCAAGAGTTAGCACAAATTATTTCTTCAAAATATTGGAGCTAAAACGTCTTCTTATATTTTAAATGATTCCTTCACATCTTTAATGCTTGTAAGAATGATTAATTGTTTGTAAGATTAAATATTTGTAATAAATATAACAATGTAAAATGTCAATCGTATTGGGTTCAACAACCGGCCAACAATGAGACAAATAGTTTCTAAGAATGAAATTTTCTCGTATTCATCAGTAGCAGGGTGAATGACAAACGAATACGTTGGAATACGTTACAGCTCACCTCTAATACTAATTTATATTTTTAAAAGAGGACACGTAGATTCCACGACAAATTTTGAACGTCTTCGACACAACTTCTGCTGTTCAGTGGTAAGTATTTTGCGATTAGTTCATAATGTTTAATATACTTAATGTACTAGATAAAGAGTATGATATAAATAGACGAAGATAACAATGCGACAAGATCTTTTGTACAATAGGGTTTTTTCGCGTTCATCAGTAGAAGACCAGATGAATGTATCGGGAAAAGTTGGTAAAAAACCGTATATGCACCAACAGTAGATTTTAAGGTTACCTCGTGGTATGGGTCTCAAAAACGTTTTCTATATACTACTAAGTATTTGGGGATAATTTCTTACTTTTCAAGTGTGTAAACATACAGAATGATAAACTGTATATTAAGTATCTATATTACACAAGAAGCAAGAATTTGAACAAATTATTTCTGGAATATATTTTGCGAAATCTCTATTTATGTTTTAAATTAATTCTTGACTTTTTTTTAACATTTGCTACATAGGCCTCGAAAATACATTCAAAGTTAAACAATGATGATGTAATAATTAATAATTGTTTGCGGCAAATATTATTTATATCAATTAATGTTTTTTGGTGGCAAGTATTATTCGCAACAAGTATAACAATTTATAAAAACTTTTCAAAATAACAGACATTACATTACATTACAAGATAAAAACACTAAAAACAATATAAAATTTAAGCAATTTTAAGCATCGATATCCAATCTCACAGTTTAAAGGTGTTATTTATGGAATTCCCTGCAAACAGTGTAATGCAGTCTACATAGGTGAAACCAGCCGTACACTTGAAACTAGACTTAAGGAGCATAAACATGCTTTTAGAAATAAAAATTTAAATTCTAAAATTGTTGACCACGCCATGAAAACTCATCATTTTCCGAGTTTTGAGAATGCTTATATAATTAGATCAGGCTGCAGCATTTATGCAAGTCGTATGTTTTTGGAAGCTTGGTACACGAGAACTGCTGATAAAGCAATTAGTGAGGCTGCATCTCTACCAGTACAATATTCAGTTTTGTTTTAACTACAATTTTTTGGCAACTTGATGTAATGTTTTTCTATTTGTTGAACTTTAAAACCTAGTATGACTTTTGCGTTAGGAATTAGCTGATGAGGGATTCAGAATGAATACGAAACGTCCTTTTATATTGTTTTTATCTTGTAATGTAATGTAATGTCTGTTATTTTGAAAAGTTTTTATAAATATGAATGAATTCAGGCGTAGTCCTTTTGTTTATATCAAAGTATAACAATCTAAAATATCAATCGTCTTTTGTTAAACAATCTAGCAACAATGCAAGTAAGAACTTCCGGTAACTAAATTTAGCTTTTACAAGATATATTAGGGGAATCTAAAGCACTAACACAGGTAACATGATATTCTATCTCAATTCTACTTTTTTCGCCCTGTTATCATTTTTTTCACTTATATATACCCTTCTTCATACTCTTGTATGTTACTGTATATACATTTGATATTTTACCTTGTATGTTACGGTGTATATGAGGGCGGTTTCCTCGTTTTCTCTCTCTTAACAGTTGTCTGAATTGTAAAATGAGTTTCTGAATTGGACAGATCAAGAGTATGGGTATAGCGTCTAAAATATATAGTCTGGAAATCGGCTATCCCAGTAGTGCTTAAAAAAGTGATAAAATATTGTATCCCTTAAATGTCAAACGATGTTGAAATCCGAAGAGTCGATCGCAGCGACATCTGCTGGATATTTTCTAAAACTCCAAGACGACTTGGTCTAGAGGCTGTTATAATACAGTTGTTATACTACATCTGTTATAATACAGTGTTATAATACATTGAAGCTTGAAATTATAACGCAGACGTCGCTGCGATTGGCTCATTGGATTTCAGAATCATTGCAGATTTAAGGGATAAAATTTTTTAGCGCTGTTTGGATAGCAGATTTCTACACTATTTATTCTAGTCTCTGTAGTATGGTGGCTATAACGCAGTGTTTAGTGGAATAAAACAATAAGTCAGGTAACATGCAATTCTATCACCCTTCTATTTTTTTCGTCCTTTTATCATTTTTTTTTCACTTTTATATAACCTCCCTTGATACTTTTGTATGTTACTGTATACACATTTGATATTTTACCTTGTATGTTACTGTGTATATGAGGGTAGTCTCCTCGTTTTCCCTCTCTTACAGTTTTCTGAATTGTTAAATGGGTTTCGGAATTGGACGGATTAACAGTATTGAGCTGACTTGGCTTATAGCGGAGTGTTTAGTGGAATCAAAACAATAAGTCGGGTAACATGCAATTTTATCACCCTTCTTTCTTTTCGTTCTTTTATCATTTTTTTTTCACTTTTATATGCCCTCCCTTGATACTTTTGTATGTTACAGTATACACATTTGATATTTTATACCTTCTATGTCACTGTGTATATGAAGGTGGTCGCCTCGTTTTCTCTCTCTTACAGTTTTCTGAATTATTAATTGGGTTTCGGAATTAAACGGATTAAGAGTATGGGGCTTATTTGGCTATATCGGAGTGTTTAGTGGAATCAAGGCAATAAGTCAGGTAACATGCAATTCTATCACCCTTCTATTTTTTTTGTCCTTTTATCATTTTAGGTAGCTTTCTTTACAAAAAGCTACCTATTGCAGCCGTTCGGAGGAAAGCGATTTCAAAAAATTTTGGTATATTTTCATCGATCATGACCCCCAGACCCCGAAACCACCCTCCGTTCAAAATTGATATATATATATATATATATATATATCAATATATATATATATATATATATATCTGACCTATGTCACACTGTAACTCTCGTATTTATGAACCGATTTCGATGTAATTTGGTGTGTACATAGTACATACCAATGTCTCGACCGAGTTCGTTGGCCAGCTTCATCCGCCATTTTGTTTCAAAATGGCGGCCATTTAAAAATTTTTAAAAATTTTAAAACTTGAAATGTGGTACCAAAAAATTGAAAATGGAAAAATATTTTTTTCTTATGTATTTGACCTTTATACAAAGACTCCGTAGCAGTTTTTGTTTCGTCTATATCTTAAAAAATGGCTGAGTTATAGCATTTTGAATTTCTAGCGAAGCTGACATTTTGAAACGTCCTAAATTTTGTCACGCGATAAAAGGCGTATTTATGAACCGATTTCAAAGTAACTTCGTTTATACATAGTACAGACCAATGTCTCGACCGAATTCGTTGGCCAGCTTCATCCGCCATTTTGTTTAAAAATGGCGGCCATTTAAAATTTTAAGAAAAATTTAAATTTGAAATGTGGTGCCAAAAAATTGAAAATTGAAAAAATATTTTTTTCTTATGTGTTTGACCTTGATAAAAAGATTCGGGAGCAGTTTTTGTTTCGTCTATATCTTGAAAAATGGATGAGTTATAGCATTTTGAATTTCTAGCGTGGCTGACATTTTGAAACGTCCTGATTTTTGCCACGTGATAACAGACGTATTTATAAACCGATTTGGATGTACCTTGGTGTGTGCATAGTACATACAAATAACTCAACCGAGTTCGTTGGCCAGCTTCATCCGCCATCTTGTTTCAAAATGGCGGCCATTTAAAAAAAATTTTAAAATTTTAAATTTAAAATGAGATACCAAAAAATTGGAAAATGAAAAAGGTTTTTTTCGTATGTGTTTGACCTTAATACAAAAATTCCGGAACAGGTTTTGTTTCGTCTATATCTAAAAAAATGGCTGAGTTATAACATTTTGAATTTCTATTGTGGCTGACATTTTAAAACGACCCGATTTTTGTCACGCGATAACAGGCGTATTTATGAACCGATTTTGATGTAACTTGGTCTGTACATAGTACATACCAATGTCTCGACCGAGTTTGTTGGCCAGTTTCATTCGCCATCGTGTTTCAAAAGGGTTGCCATTTAAAAAAATAATGTAATTCAAAATTTATAATGAGGTATTAAAAAATTGGAAAATGAAAAAGATTTTTTTTATGTGTTTGGCCTTGATACAAAGATTCTGGAGCAGTTTTTGTTTCTGAAAATTTGTTCTTTTGTTTATATCTTAAAAAGTGGTTGAATTATAGCACTTTGAATTTCTATCATGGCTAACACTTTGAAACGATCTTGTATTTGGCACGCGATACCACACGTATTCGCCTATTTCGATGGAAGAAGACATGTGGGTAGTATGCATCAATATCTCGACCAAGTTCGCTGTCCAGCTTCATCAGCCATCTTGTTTCAAAATGGCGGCCATTAAATTAAAAAAAAAATTATATTTAAAGTGAGGTGCACTAAAATTAGAAATTGAAAAAGGTTTCTTTCTTAAGTATTTGACCTTGATATAAGGATTCAGGAGCATTTTTTGTTTGTCTTTATGTTAGAAAATGGCTCAGATATAGCAGTTTCAATTTCTAACGTGGGTGACATTTTGAAAAATCTGATTTTTTGCTTGCGACAGCACTCGTATATATCAACCGATTCCGATGTGAGTGAGCATGTGCACAGCAATTACTAAGGTCTCGACCAAGTTCACTGGTTAGCCTCATCCACCATGTTGTCTTAAAATGGCAGGCACTTTAAGAAATCGCCGAATTTGGCAACTATAAGTTACTTTAAATAAAAGCAGCTTGGATAAAGGTGACTAATTTCGCGAAATTCTAATTCATAATGATTTAGTATTGATAAAAATTTGTATTGAATCTCCTACATTCGGTTTCCACTTAATTGATCTTCGTGTGTTTGAATAATATAAGTTGGCTTTTTTAAAATAAGGAATATGAAAGCTACCTCTTCCTCCCGGCACTGGCCGGAAGGACTTTTTTTCACTTCAATATGCCCTCCCTTGATACTTTTGTATGTTACTGTATACGCATTTTATATTTTACCTTGTATTTTACTGTGTATATGAGGGTGGTCTCCTCGTTTTCTTTCTATTACAATTTTCTGATTGGTTAAATGGGTTTCGGAATTGGACGGATTAACAGTATGGAGCTGACTTTGCTATACCGGAGTGTTTAGTGGAATCAAAACAATAAGACAGGTAACATGCAGTTCTATCACCCTTCTATTTCTTCGTCCTTTTATCATTTTTTTTTTTCACTTTTATATGCCCTCCCTTGATACTTTTGTATGTCACTGTATACACATTTTATATTTTACCTTGTATGTTACTGTGTATATGACGGTGGGGTCCTCGTTTTCTTTCTATTACAGTTTTCTGAATTGCCAAATGGATTTCGGAATTGGACGGATAAACAGTATGGAGCTGACTTGCCTATTCCTGAGTGTTTAGTGGAATCAAAACAATAAGTCAGGTAACATGCAATTCTATCACCCTTTTTTTTCGTCATTTTATAATTTTTTTCACTTTTATATGCCCTCCCCTGATACTTTTGTATGTTACTGTATACACATTTGATATTTTACCTTGTATGTTACTGTGTATATGAGGGTGGTCTCCTCGTTTTCTCTCTCTTACAGTTTTCTGAATTGTTAAATGGGTTTCGGAATTGCATGGATTAAGAGTATGGGTGCTGACTTGGCCATATCAGAGTGTTCAGTTGAATCAAGACAATAAGTTAGGTAACATGCAATTCTATCACCCTTCTATTTTTTTCGTCCTTTTATCATTTTTTTTCACTTTTATATGCCCTCCCTTGATACTTTTGTACGTTACTGTATACACATTTTATATTTTACCTTGTATGTTACTGTGTATATGAGTTTCGTCTCCTCGTTTTCTTTCTATTACAGTTTTATGAATTTTCAAATGGATTTCGGAATTGCACGGATAAACACTATGGAGCTGACTTGCCTATACCGGAGTGTTTAGTGGAATCAAAGCAATAAGTCAGGTAACATGCAATTCTATCATCACCCTTCTTTCTTTTTTTCGTCCTTTTATCATATTTTTTCACTTTTATATGCCCTCCCTTGATACTTTTGTATGTTACTGTATACACATTTGATATTTTACCTTGTATGTTGCTGTGTATATGAGGGTAGTCTCCTCGCTTTCTCTCTCTTACAGTTTTCTGAATTGTTAAATGGGTTTCGGAATTGGACGGATTAACAGTATTGAGCTGACTTGGCGTATAGCGGAGTGTTTAGTGGAATCAAAACAATAAGTCAGGTAACATGCAATTTTATCACCCTTCTTTTTTTTCGTTCTTTTATCATTTTTTTTCACTTTTATATGCCCTCCCTTGATACTTTTGTATGTTACAGTATACACATTTGATATTTTATACCTTCTATGTCACTGTGTATATGAAGGTGGTCGCCTCGTTTTCTCCCTCTTACAGTTTTCTGAATTGTTAATTGGGTTTCGGAATTAAACGGATTAAGAGTATGGGGCTGACTTGGCTATAACGCAGTGTTTAGTGGAATAAAACAATAAGTCAGGTAACATGCAATTCTATCACCCTTCTATTTTTTTCGTCCTTTTATCATTTTTTTTCACTTTTATATAACCTCCCTTGATACTTTTGTATGTTACTGTATACACATTTGATATTTTACCTTGTATGTTGCTGTGTATATGAGGGTAGTCTCCTCATTTTCTCTCTCTTACAGTTTTCTGAATTGTTAAATGGGTTTCGGAATTGGACGGATTAACAGTATTGAGCTGACTTGGCGTATAGCGGAGTGTTTAGTGGAATCAAAACAATAAGTCAGGTAACATGCAATTTTATCACCCTTCTTTTTTTTCGTTCTTTTATCATTTTTTTTTCACTTTTATATGCCCTCCCTTGATACTTTTGTATGTTACAGTATACACATTTGATATTTTATACCTTCTATGTCACTGTGTATATGAAGGTGGTCGCCTCGTTTTCTCCCTCTTACAGTTTTCTGAATTGTTAATTGGGTTTCGGAATTAAACGGATTAAGAGCATGGGGCTTATTTGGCTATATCGGAGTGTTTAGTGGAATCAAGGCAATAAGTCAGGTAACATGCAATTCTATCACCCTTCTATTTTTTTTGTCCTTTTATCATTTTTTTCACTTCAATATGCCCTCCCTTGATACTTTTGTATGTTACTGTATACGCATTTTATATTTTACCTTGTATGTTACTGTGTATATGAGGGTGGTCACCTCGTTTTCTTTCTATTACAGTTTTCTGATTGGTTAAATGGGTTTCGGAATTGGACGGATAAACAGTATGGAGCTGACTTGCCTATTCCTGAGTGTTTAGTGGAATCAAAACAATAAGTCAGGTAACATGCAATTCTATCACCCTTTTTTTCGTCATTTTATAATTTTTTTCACTTTTATATGCCCTCCCCTGATACTTTTGTATGTTACTGTATACACATTTGATATTTTACCTTGTATGTTACTGTGTATATGAGGGTGGTCTCCTCGTTTTCTCTCTCTTACAGTTTTCTGAATTGTTAAATGGGTTTCGGAATTGCACGGATTAAGAGTATGGGTGCTGACTTGGCCATACCAGAGTGTTTAGTTGAATCAAGACAATAAATTAGGTAACATGCAATTCTATCACCCTTCTATTTTTTTCGTCCTTTTATCATTTTTTTTCACTTTTATATGCCCTCCCTTGATACATTTGTACGTTACTGTATACACATTTTATATTTTACCTTGTATGTTACTGTGTATATGAGATTCGTCTCCTCGTTTTCTTTCTATTACAGTTTTATGAATTTTCAAATGGATTTCGGAATTGCACGGATAAACACTATGGAGCTGACTTGCCTATACCGGAGTGTTTAGTGGAATCAAAGCAATAAGTCAGGTAACATGCAATTCTATCATCAACCTTCTTTCTTTTTTTCGTCATTTTATAATTTTTTTCACTTTTATATGCCCTCCCCTGATACTTTTGTATGTTACTGTATACACATTTGATATTTTACCTTGTATGTTACTGTGTATATGAGGGTGGTCTCCTCGTTTTCTCTCTCTTACAGTTTTCTGAATTGTTAATTGGGTTTCGGAATTAAACGGATTAAGAGTATGGGGCTGACTTGGCTATAACGCAGTGTTTAGTGGAATAAAACAATAAGTCAGGTAACATGCAATTCTATCACCCTTCTATTTTTTTCGTCCTTTTATCATTTTTTTTCACTTTTATATAACCTCCCTTGATACTTTTGTGTGTTACTGTATACACATTTGATATTTTACCTTGTATGTTGCTGTGTATATGAGGGTAGTCTCCTCGTTTTCTCTCTCTTACAGTTTTCTGAATTCTTAAATGGGTTGCGGAATTGGACGGATTAACAGTATTGAGCTGACTTGGCTTATAGCGGAGTGTTTAGTGGAATCAAAACAATAAGTCAGGTAACATGCAATTTTATCACCCTTCTTTTTTTCGTTCTTTTATCATTTTTTTTTCACTTTTATATGCCCTCCCTTGATACTTTTGTATGTTACAGTATACACATTTGATATTTTATACTTTCCATGTCACTGTGTATATGAAGGTGGTCGCCTCGTTTTCTCTCTCTTACAGTTTTCTGAATTGTTAATTGGGTTTCGGAATTAAACGGATTAAGAGTATGGGGCTTATTTGGCTATATCGGAGTGTTTAGTGGAATCAAGGAAATAAGTCAGGTAACATGCAATTCTATCACACTTCTATTTTTTTTGTCCTTTTATCATTTTTTTTCACTTATATATGCCCTCCCTTGATACTTTTGTATGTTACTGTATACGCATTTTATATTTTTCCTTGTATGTTACTGTGTATATGAGGGTGGTCACCTCGTTTTCTTTCTATTACAGTTTTCTGATTGGTTAAATGGGTTTCGGAATTGGACGGATAAACAGTATGGAGCTGACTTGCCTATTCCTGAGTGTTTAGTGGAATCAAAACAATAAGTCAGGTAACATGCAATTCTATCACCCTTTTTTTCGTCATTTTATAATTTTTTTCACTTTTATATGCCCTCCCCTGATACTTTTGTATGTTACTGTATACACATTTGATATTTTACCTTGTATGTTACTGTGTATATGAGGGTGGTCTCCTCGTTTTCTCTCTCTTACAGTTTTCTGAATTGTTAAATGGGTTTCGGAATTGCACGGATTAAGAGTATGGGTGCTGACTTGGCCATACCAGAGTGTTTAGTTGAATCAAGACAATAAATTAGGAAACATGCAATTCTATCACCCTTCTATTTTTTTCGTCCTTTTATCATTTTTTTTCACTTTTATATGCCCTCCCTTGATACATTTGTACGTTACTGTATACACATTTTATATTTTACCTTGTATGTTACTGTGTATATGAGATTCGTCTCCTCGTTTTCTTTCTATTACAGTTTTATGAATTTTCAAATGGATTTCGGAATTGCACGGATAAACACTATGGAGCTGACTTGCCTATACCGGAGTGTTTAGTGGAATCAAAGCAATAAGTCAGGTAACATGCAATTCTATCATCAACCTTCTTTCTTTTTTTCGTCCTTTTATCATATTTTTTCACTTTTATATGCCCTCCCTTGATACTTTTGTATGTTACTGTATACACATTTGATATTTTACCTTGTATGTTGCTGTGTATATGAGGGTAGTCTCCTCGTTTTCTCTCTCTTACAGTTTTCTGAATTGTTAAATGGGTTTCGGAATTGGACGGATTAACAGTATTGAGCTGACTTGGCTTATAGCGGAGTGTTTAGTGGAATCAAAACAATAAGTCAGGTAACATGCAATTTTATCACCCTTCTTTTTTTTCGTTCTTTTATCATTTTTTTTTCACTTTTATATGCCCTCCCTTGATACTTTTGTATGTTACAGTATACACATTTGATATTTTATACCTTCCATGTCACTGTGTATATGAAGGTGGTCGCCTCGTTTTCTCTCTCTTACAGTTTTCTGAATTGTTAATTGGGTTTCGGAATTAAACGGATTAAGAGTATGGGGCTTATTTGGCTATATCGGAGTGTTTAGTGGAATCAAGGAAATAAGTCAGGTAACATGCAATTCTATCACACTTCTATTTTTTTTGTCCTTTTATCATTTATTTTCACTTATATATGCCCTCCCTTGATACTTTTGTATGTTACTGTATACGCATTTTATATTTTACCTTGTATGTTACTGTGTATATGAGGGTGGTCTCCTCGTTTTCTTTCTATTACAGTTTTCTGATTGGTTACATGGGTTTCGGAATTGGACGGATTAACAGTATGGAGCTGACTTTGCTATACCGGAGTGTTTAGTGGAATCAAAACAATAAGACAGGTAACATGCAGTTATATCTTCCTTCTATTTCTTCGTCCTTTTATCATTTTTTTTTTCACTTTTATATGCCCTCCCTTGATACTTTTGTATGTCACTGTATACACATTTTATATTTTACATTGTATGTTACTGTGTATATGACGGTGGGGTCCTCGTTTTCTTTCTATTACAGTTTTCTGAATTGCCAAATGGATTTCGGAATTGGACGGATAAACAGTATGGAGCTGACTTGCCTATTCCTGAGTGTTTAGTGGAATCAAAACAATACGTCAGGTAACATGCAATTCTATCACCCTTTTTTTTTCGTCATTTTATAATTTTTTTCACTTTTATATGCCCTCCCCTGATACTTTTGTATGTTACTGTATACACATTTGATATTTTACCTTGTATGTTACTGTGTATATGAGGGTGGTCTCCTCGTTTTCTCTCTCTTACAGTTTTCTGAATTGTTAAATGGGTTTCGGAATTGCACGAATTAAGAGTATGGGTGCTGACTTGGCCATACCAGAGTGTTTAGTTCAATCAAGACAATAAGTTAGGTAACATGCAATTCTATCACCCTTCTATTTTTTTCGTCCTTTTATCATTTTTTTTTCACTTTTATATGCCCTCCCTTGATACTTTTGTACGTTACTGTATACACATTTTATATTTTACCTTGTATCTTACTGTGTATATGAGTTTCGTCTCCTCGTTTTCTTTCTATTACAGTTTTATGAATTTTCAAATGGATTTCGGAATTGCACGGATAAACACTATGGAGCTGACTTGCCTATACCGGAGTGTTTAGTGGAATCAAAGCAATAAGTCAGGTAACATGCAATTCTATCATCACCCTTCTTTCTTTTTTTCGTCTTTTTATCATATTTTTTCACTTTTATATGCCCTCCCTTGATACTTTTGTATGTTACTGTATACACATTTGATATTTTACCTTGTATGTTACTGTGTATAGGAGGGTGGTCTCCTCGTTTTCTCTCTCTTACAGTTTTCTGAATTGTTAATTGGGTTTCGGAATTAAACGGATTAAGAGTATGGGGCTGACTTGGCTATAACGCAGTGTTTAGTGGAATAAAACAATAAGTCAGGTAACATGCAATTCTATCACCCTTCTATTTTTTTCGTCCTTTTATCATTTTTTTCACTTTTATATAACCTCCCTTGATACTTTTGTATGTTACTGTATACACATTTGATATTTTACCTTGTATGTTGCTGAGTATATGAGGGTAGTCTCCTCGCTTTCTCTCTCTTACAGTTTTCTGAATTGTTAAATGGGTTTCGGAATTGGACGGATTAACAGTATTGAGCTGACTTGGCGTATAGTGGAGTGTTTAGTGGAATCAAAACAATAAGTCAGGTAACATGCAATTTTATCACCCTTCTTTTTTTTCGTTCTTTTATCATTTTTTTCACTTTTATATGCCCTCCCTTGATACTTTTGTATGTTACAGTATACACATTTGATATTTTATACCTTCTATGTCACTGTGTATATGAAGGTGGTCGCCTCGTTTTCTCCCTCTTACAGTTTTCTGAATTGTTAATTGGGTTTCGGAATTAAACGGATTAAGAGTATGGGGCTGACTTGGCTATAACGCAGTGTTTAGTGGAATAAAACAATAAGTCAGGTAACATGCAATTCTATCACCCTTCTATTTTTTTCGTCCTTTTATCATTTTTTTTCACTTTTATATAACCTCCCTTGATACTTTTGTATGTTACTGTATACACATTTGATATTTTACCTTGTATGTTGCTGTGTATATGAGGGTAGTCTCCTCATTTTCTCTCTCTTACAGTTTTCTGAATTGTTAAATGGGTTTCGGAATTGGACGGATTAACAGTATTGAGCTGACTTGGCGTATAGCGGAGTGTTTAGTGGAATCAAAACAATAAGTCAGGTAACATGCAATTTTATCACCCTTCTTTTTTTTCGTTCTTTTATCATTTTTTTTCACTTTTATATGCCCTCCCTTGATACTTTTGTATGTTACAGTATACACATTTGATATTTTATACCTTCTATGTCACTGTGTATATGAAGGTGGTCGCCTCGTTTTCTCCCTCTTACAGTTTTCTGAATTGTTAATTGGGTTTCGGAATTAAACGGATTAAGAGTATGGGGCTTATTTGGCTATATCGGAGTGTTTAGTGGAATCAAGGCAATAAGTCAGGTAACATGCAATTCTATCACCCTTCTATTTTTTTTGTCCTTTTATCATTTTTTTCACTTCAATATGCCCTCCCTTGATACTTTTGTATGTTACTGTATACGCATTTTATATTTTACCTTGTATGTTACTGTGTATATGAGGGTGGTCACCTCGTTTTCTTTCTATTACAGTTTTCTGATTGGTTAAATGGGTTTCGGAATTGGAAGGATTAAGAGTATGGGGCTTATTTGGCTATATCGGAGTGTTTAGTGGAATCAAGGCAATAAGTCAGGTAACATGCAATTCTATCACCCTTCTATTTTTTTTGTCCTTTTATCATTTTTTTCACTTCAATATGCCCTCCCTTGATACTTTTGTATGTTACTGTATACGCATTTTATATTTTACCTTGTATGTTACTGTGTATATGAGGGTGGTCACCTCGTTTTCTTTCTATTACAGTTTTCTGATTGGTTAAATGGGTTTCGGAATTGGAAGGATTAAGAGTATGGGGCTTATTTGGCTATATCGGAGTGTTTAGTGGAATCAAGGCAATAAGTCAGGTAACATGCAATTCAATCACCCTTCTATTTGTTTTGTCCTTTTATCATTTTTTTCAATTCAATATGCCCTCCCTTGATACTTTTGTATGTTACTGTATACGCATTTTATATTTTACCTTGTATGTTACTGTGTATATGAGGGTGGTCTCCTCGTTTTCTTTCTATTACAGTTTTCTGATTGGTTAAATGGGTTTCGGAATTGGACGGATTAACAGTATGGAGCTGACTTTGCTATACCGGAGTGTTTAGTGGAATCAAAACAATAAGACAGGTAACATGCAGTTCTATCTTCCTTCTATTTCTTCGTCCTTTTATCTTATTTTTTTCACTTTTATATGCCCTCCCTTGATACTTTTGTATGTCACTGTATACACATTTTATATTTTACCTTGTATGTTACTTTGTATATGACGGTGGGGTCCTCGTTTTCTTTCTATTACAGTTTTCTGAATTGCCAAATGGATTTCGGAATTGGACGGATAAACAGTATGGAGCTGACTTGCCTATACCTGAGTGTTTAGTGGAATCAAAACAATAAGTCAGGTAACATGCAATTCTATCACCCTTTTTTTCGTCATTTTATAATTTTTTTCACTTTTATATGCCCTCCCCTGATACTTTTGTATGTTACTGTATACACATTTGATATTTTACCTTGTATGTTACTGTGTATATGAGGGTGGTCTCCTCGTTTTCTCTCTCTTACAGTTTTCTGAATTGTTAAATGGGTTTCGGAATTGCACGGATTAAGAGTATGGGTGCTGACTTGGCCATACCAGAGTGTTTAGTTGAATCAAGACAATAAATTAGGTAACATGCAATTCTATCACCCTTCTATTTTTTTCGTCCTTTTATCATTTTTTTTCACTTTTATATGCCCTCCCTTGATACATTTGTACGTTACTGTATACACATTTTATATTTTACCTTGTATGTTACTGTGTATATGAGATTCGTCTCCTCGTTTTCTTTCTATTACAGTTTTATGAATTTTCAAATGGATTTCGGAGTTGCACGGATAAACACTATGGAGCTGACTTGCCTATACCGGAGTGTTTAGTGGAATCAAAGCAATAAGTCAGGTAACATGCAATTCTATCATCACCCTTCTTTCTTTTTTTCGTCCTTTTATCATATTTTTTCACTTTTATATGCCCTCCCTTGATACTTTTGTATGTTACTGTATACACATTTGATATTTTACCTTGTATGTTACTGTGTATATGAGGGTGGTCTCCTCGTTTTCTCTCTCTTACAGTTTTCTGAATTGTTAATTGGGTTTCGGAATTAAACGGATTAAGAGTATGGGGCTGACTTGGCTATAACGCAGTGTTTAGTGGAATAAAACAATAAGTCAGGTAACATGCAATTCTATCACCCTTCTATTTTTTTCGTCCTTTTATCATTTTTTTTCACTTTTATATAACCTCCCTTGATACTTTTGTATGTTACTGTATACACATTTGATATTTTACCTTGTATGTTGCTGTGTATATGAGGGTAGTCTCCTCGTTTTCTCTCTCTTACAGTTTTCTGAATTGTTAAATGGGCTTCAAAATTGGACGGATTAACAGTATTGAGCTGACTTGGCTTATAGCGGAGTGTTTAGTGGAATCAAAACAATAAGTCAGGTAACATGCAATTTTATCACCCTTCTTTTTTTTCGTTCTTTTATCATTTTTTTTCACTTTTATATGCCCTCCCTTGATACTTTCGTTTGTTACAGTATACACATTTGATATTTTATACCTTCTATGTCACTGTGTATATGAAGGTGGTCGCCTCGTTTTCTCTCTCTTACAGTTTTCTGAATTGTTAATTGGGTTTCGGAATTAAACGGATTAAGAGTATGGGGCTTATTTGGCTATATCGGAGTGTTTAGTGGAATCAAGGCAATAAGTCAGGTAACATGCAATTCTATCACCCTTCTATTTTTTTTGTCCTTTTATCATTTTTTTCACTTCAATATGCCCTCCCTTGATACTTTTGTATGTTACTGTATACGCATTTTATATTTTACCTTGTATGTTACTGTGTATATGAGGGTGGTCTCCTCGTTTTCTTTCTATTACAGTTTTCTGATTGGTTAAATGGGTTTCGGAATTGGACGGATTAACAGTATGTAGCTGACTTTGCTATACCGGAGTGTTTAGTGGAATCAAAACAATAAGACAGGTAACATGCAGTTCTATCTTCCTTCTATTTCTTCGTCCTTTTATCATTTTTTTTTTCACTTTTATATGCCTTCCCTTGATACTTTTGTATGTCACTGTATACACATTTTATATTTTACCTTGTATGTTACTGTGTATATGACGGTGGGGTCCTCGTTTTCTTTCTATTGCAGTTTTCTGAATTGCCAAATGGATTTCGGAATTGGACGGATAAACAGTATGGAGCTGACTTGCCTATTCCTGAGTGTTTAGTGGAATCAAAACAATAAGTCAGGTAACATGCAATTCTATCACCCTTTTTTTTTCGTCATTTTATAATTTTTTTCACTTTTATATGCCCTCCCCTGATACTTTTGTATGTTACTGTATACACATTTGATATTTTACCTTGTATGTTACTGTGTATATGAGGGTGGTCTCCTCGTTTTCTCTCTCTTACAGTTTTCTGAATTGTTAAATGGGTTTCGGAATTGCATGGATTAAGAGTATGGGTGCTGACTTGGCCATATCAGAGTGTTCAGTTGAATCAAGACAATAAGTCAGGTAACATGCAATTCTATCACCCTTTTTTTTCGTCATTTTAAAAATTTTTTCACTTTTATATGCCCTCCCCTGATACTTTTGTATGTTACTGTATACACATTTGATATTTTACCTTGTATGTTACTGTGTATATGAGGGTGGTCTCTTCGTTTTCTCTCTCTTACAGTTTTCTGAATTGTTAATTGGGTTTCGGAATTAAACGGATTAAGAGTATGGGGCTGACTTGGCTATAACGCAGTGTTTAGTGGAATAAAACAATAAGTCAGGTAACATGCAATTCTATCACCCTTCTATTTTTTTCGTCCTTTTATCATTTTTTTTTCACTTTTATATAACCTCCCTTGATACTTTTGTATGTTACTGTATACACATTTGATATTTTACCTTGTATGTTGCTGTGTATATGAGGGTAGTCTCCTCGTTTTCTCTCTCTTACAGTTTTCTGAATTGTTAAATGGGTTTCAAAATTGGACGGATTAACAGTATTGAGCTGACTTGGCTTATAGCGGAGTGTTTAGTGGAATCAAAACAATAAGTCAGGTAACATGCAATTTTATCACCCTTCTTTTTTTTTGTTCTTTTATCATTTTTTTTTCACTTTTATATGCCCTCCCTTGATACTTTTGTATGTTACAGTATACACATTTGATATTTTATACCTTCTATGTCACTGTGTATATGAAGGTGGTCGCCTCGTTTTCTCTCTCTTACAGTTTTCTGAATTGTTAATTGGGTTTCGGAATTAAACGGATTAAGAGTATGGGGCTTATTTGGCTATATCGGAGTGTTTAGTGCAATCAAGGCAATAAGTCAGGTAACATGCAATTCTATCACCCTTCTATTTTTTTTGTCCTTTTATCATTTTTTTCACTTCAATATGCCCTCCCTTGATACTTTTGTATGTTACTGTATACGCATTTTATATTTTACCTTGTATGTTACTGTGTATATGAGGGTGGTCTCCTCGTTTTCTTTCTATTACAGTTTTCTGATTGGTTAAATGGGTTTCGGAATTGGACGGATTAACAGTATGTAGCTGACTTTGCTATACCGGAGTGTTTAGTGGAATCAAAACAATAAGACAGGTAACATGCAGTTCTATCTTCCTTCTATTTCTTCGTCCTTTTATCATTTTTTTTTTCACTTTTATATGCCCTCCCTTGATACTTTTGTATGTCACTGTATACACATTTTATATTTTACCTTGTATGTTACTGTGTATATGACGGTGGGGTCCTCGTTTTCTTTCTATTGCAGTTTTCTGAATTGCCAAATGGATTTCGGAATTGGACGGATAAACAGTATGGAGCTGACTTGCCTATTCCTGAGTGTTTAGTGGAATCAAAACAATAAGTCAGGTAACATGCAATTCTATCACCCTTTTTTTTCGTCATTTTATAATTTTTTTCACTTTTATATGCCCTCCCCTGATACTTTTGTATGTTACTGTATACACATTTGATATTTTACCTTGTATGTTACTGTGTATATGAGGGTGGTCTCCTCGTTTTCTCTCTCTTACAGTTTTCTGAATTGTTAAATGGGTTTCGGAATTGCACGGATTAAGAGTATGGGTGCTGACTTGGCCATACCGGAGTGTTTAGTTGAATCAAGACAATAAGTTAGGTAACATACAATTCTATCACCCTTCTATTTTTTCGTCCTTTTATCATTTTTTTTCACTTTTATATGCCCTCCCTTGATACTTTTGTACGTTACTGTATACACATTTTATATTTTACCTTGTATGTTACTCTGTATATGAGTTTCGTCTCCTCGTTTTCTTTCTATTACAGTTTTATGAATTTTCAAATGGATTTCGGAATTGCACGGATAAACACTATGGAGCTGACTTGCCTATACCGGAGTTTTTAGTGGAATCAAAGCAATAAGTCAGGTAACATGCAATTCTATCATCACCCTTCTTTCTTTTTTTCGTCCTTTTATCATATTTTTTCACTTTTATATGCCCTCCCTTGATACTTTTGTATGTTACTGTATACACATTTGATATTTTACCTTGTATGTTACTGTGTATATGAGGGTGGTCTCCTCGTTTTCTCCCTCTTACAGTTTTCTGAATTGTTAATTGGGTTTCGGAATTAAACGGATTAAGAGTATGGGGCTGACTTGGCTATAACGCAGTGTTTAGTGGAATAAAACAATAAGTCAGGTAACATGCAATTCTATCACCCTTCTATTTTTTTCGTCCTTTTATCATTTTTTTTCACTTTTATATAACCTGCCTTGATACTTTTGTATGTTACTGTATACACATTTGATATTTTACCTTGTATGTTGCTGTGTATATGAGGGTAGTCTCCTCGTTTTCTCTCTCTTACAGTTTTCTGAATTGTTAAATGGGTTTCAAAATTGGACGGATTAACAGTATTGAGCTGACTTGGCTTATAGCGGAGTGTTTAGTGGAATCAAAACAATAAGTCAGGTAACATGCAATTTTATCACCCTTCTTTTTTTTCGTTCTTTTATCATTTTTTTTCACTTTTATATGCCCTCCCTTGATACTTTTGTATGTTACAGTATACACATTTGATATTTTATACCTTCTATGTCACTGTGTATATGAAGGTGGTCGCCTCGTTTTCTCTCTCTTACAGTTTTCTGAATTGTTAATTGGGTTTCGGAATTAAACGGATTAAGAGTATGGGGCTTATTTGGCTATATCGGAGTGTTTAGTGGAATCAAGGCAATAAGTCAGGTAACATGCAATTCTATCACCCTTCTATTTTTTTTTTTGTCCTTTTATCATTTTTTTCACTTCAATATGCCCTCCCTTGATACTTTTGTATGTTACTGTATACGCATTTTATATTTTACCTTGTATGTTACTGTGTATATGAGGGTGGTCTCCTCGTTTTCTTTCTATTACAGTTTTCTGATTGGTTAAATGGGTTTCGGAATTGGACGGATTAACAGTATGTAGCTGACTTTGCTATACCGGAGTGTTTAGTGGAATCAAAACAATAAGACAGGTAACATGCAGTTCTATCTTCCTTCTATTTCTTCGTCCTTTTATCATTTTTTTTTTCACTTTTATATGCCCTCCCTTGATACTTTTGTATGTCACTGTATACACATTTTATATTTTACCTTGTATGTTACTGTGTATATGACGGTGGGGTCCTCGTTTTCTTTCTATTGCAGTTTTCTGAATTGCCAAATGGATTTCGGAATTAGACGGATAAACAGTATGGAGCTGACTTGCCTATTCCTGAGTGTTTAGTGGAATCAAAACAATAAGTCAGGTAACATGCAATTCTATCACCCTTTTTTTTCGTCATTTTATAATTTTTTTCACTTTTATATGCCCTCCCCTGATACTTTTGTATGTTACTGTATACACATTTGATATTTTACCTTGTATGTTACTGTGTATATGAGGGTGGTCTCCTCGTTTTCTCTCTCTTACAGTTTTCTGAATTGTTAAATGGGTTTCGGAATTGCATGGATTAAGAGTATGGGTGCTGACTTGGCCATATCAGAGTGTTCAGTTGAATCAAGACAATAAGTCAGGTAACATGCAATTCTATCACCCTTTTTTTTCGTCATTTTATAATTTTTTTCACTTTTATATGCCCTCCCCTGATACTTTTGTATGTTACTGTATACACATTTGATATTTTACCTTGTATGTTACTGTGTATATGAGGGTGGTCTCTTCGTTTTCTCTCTCTTACAGTTTTCTGAATTGTTAATTGGGTTTCGGAATTAAACGGATTAAGAGTATGGGGCTGACTTGGCTATAACGCAGTGTTTAGTGGAATAAAACAATAAGTCAGGTAACATGCAATTCTATCACCCTTCTATTTTTTTCGTCCTTTTATCATTTTTTTTCACTTTTATATAACCTCCCTTGATACTTTTGTATGTTACTGTATACACATTTGATATTTTACCTTGTATGTTGCTGTGTATATGAGAGTAGTCTCCTCGTTTTCTCTCTCTTACAGTTTTCTGAATTGTTAAATGGGTTTCAAAATTGGACGGATTAACAGTATTGAGCTGACTTGGCTTATAGCGGAGTGTTTAGTGGAATCAAAACAATAAGTCAGGTAACATGCAATTTTATCACCCTTCTTTTTTTTCGTTCTTTTATCATTTTTTTTCACTTTTATATGCCCTCCCTTGATACTTTTGTATGTTACAGTATACACATTTGATATTTTATACCTTCTATGTCACTGTGTATATGAAGGTGGTCGCCTCGTTTTCTCTCTCTTACAGTTTTCTGAATTGTTAATTGGGTTTCGGAATTAAACGGATTAAGAGTATGGGGCTTATTTGGCTATATCGGAGTGTTTAGTGGAATCAAGGCAATAAGTCAGGTAACATGCAATTCTATCACCCTTCTATTTTTTTTGTCCTTTTATCATTTTTTTCACTTCAATATGCCCTCCCTTGATACTTTTGTATGTTACTGTATACGCATTTTATATTTTACCTTGTAAGTTACTGTGTATATGAGGTTGGTCTCCTCGTTTTCTTTCTATTACAGTTTTCTGATTGGTTAAATGGGTTTCGGAATTGGACGGATTAACAGTATGTAGCTGACTTTGCTATACCGGAGTGTTTAGTGGAATCAAAACAATAAGACAGGTAACATGCAGTTCTATCTTCCTTCTATTTCTTCGTCCTTTTATCATTTTTTTTTTCACTTTTATATGCCCTCCATTGATACTTTTGTAAGTCACTGTATACACATTTTATATTTTACCTTGTATGTTACTGTGTATATGACGGTGGGGTCCTCGTTTTCTTTCTATTGCAGTTTTCTGAATTGCCAAATGGATTTCGGAATTGGACGGATAAACAGTATGGAGCTGACTTGCCTATTCATGAGTGTTTAGTGGAATCAAAACAATAAGTCAGGTAACATGCAATTCTATCACCCTTTTTTTTCGTCATTTTATAATTTTTTTCACTTTTATATGCCCTCCCCTGATACTTTTGTATGTTACTGTATACACATTTGATATTTTACCTTGTATGTTACTGTGTATATGAGGGTGGTCTCCTCGTTTTCTCTCTCTTACAGTTTTCTGAATTGTTAATTGGGTTTCGGAATTAAACGGATTAAGAGTATGGGGCTGACTTGGCTATAACGCAGTGTTTAGTGGAATAAAACAATAAGTCAGGTAACATGCAATTCTATCACCCTTCTATTTTTTTCGTCCTTTTATCATTTTTTTTTCACTTTTATATAACCTCCCTTGATACTTTTGTATGTTACTGTATACACATTTGATATTTTACCTTGTATGTTGCTGTGTATATGAGGGTGGTCTCCTCGTTTTCTCTCTCTTACAGTTTTCTGAATTGTTAATTGGGTTTCGGAATTAAACGGATTAAGAGTATGGGGCTGACTTGGCTGTACCGGAGTGTTTAGTGGAATCAAGATAATAAGTCAGGTAACATGCAATTCTATCACCCTTCTTTTTTTTTCGACATTTTATCAATTTTTTTTTTCACTTTTATATGCCCTCACTTGATACTTTTGTATGTTACTGTATACACATTTGATATTTTACCTTGTATGTTATTGTGTATATGAGGGTGGTCTCCTCGTTTTCTGTCTCTTACAGTTTTCTGAATTGTTAAATATGTTTTTGAATTGGAAGGTTTCAGAATATGGGGCTTACTTGGTTATATCGGAGTGTTCAGTGGAATCAAAACAATAAGTCAAGTAACATGCCTTTCTATATTATGACATAATACATATCGTCCTTGTATTTTTTTCGTAAAAAATGGTAAATTTCGTAAAAAAAATGTTTATAATATTTTTATGGCCATTTCTTTTCCTATTCTGACCAGAAAATCAGAGTTCTAACTTTTTACGACTGCTCTTTCATCTTCACCTAACATTAGGGTGTAAACAAAATCATGATTTTTTTTTAAAAATCAAAAAAATCGGATTTTTTTTATTTAAATCAGATTTTTTTTATTTAAATCGGATTTTTATGATTTTTTTCCCAGCGTTCGAATACTGGATAGCTACCAAGAGTTTTAGGTTTCCAAAACAATTAAACCACTAATTGCTAACATAACGTATGTTTTTACACTTTACTTAATAAAATTATAATTATTAGTAATTACAGAAATTATAAAATCTGCAAATTAGTAGTTTCATTAGGTAGTGTCATACAATAATGTTACATGCATTAATATTGTAATAATTATGCAAAACTTTATATATAGCAGTGATATTTAACATTTATTAAAATTATTAACTGCATTTTATATTAAATAGTTAACACTACTTCAAATTAATAATTATTAAACAATTAACTCTCTAATTAGGAACATATTATACATTTTTAAGCCTTAATTATTAAAATAACAATAATGTAGTATTCATTTTGGAAAGAAAAAGGGACAGAATGCTAGTTCCAAAAAAAGGGTACTATTTCATGGAGAAATGTATTAGTAATGTATTTAGTAATGATATAAGAAAAAAGAAAGAATAATTTTTAGTATGATAAATAAATTGTCCTTAATTTTTAATAATTTTATGAATAACAAATTGAAAAATACAATTAAATAACATATTTTTATAATATCCTGTATTTTCTAAAGAAATAAAGTTCTATATTTTTCCAAGATCTTGGCCACATGAATTTAGAAATTTTGTTGAATGGGGAAGTTTTTTACAAGAAATCTCTGGCTACAACTACAGGTAAATTTCAACTTTTTTTTCTTTTTAAGGCACGATGCATTTTGCCAATTTCAAAAGGGGCGTGGTGCAGCACCATTAATAAAAATGTCCTAAATGAAATAGTA
Organism: Maratus speciosus; assembly: GCA_963932465.1. NCBI lineage: Eukaryota > Metazoa > Arthropoda > Arachnida > Araneae > Salticidae > Maratus > Maratus speciosus. Next base: position 210,909,181 of record OZ010788.1, on the reverse strand, counting down.
TAAGTAATTACAGGATTAATAATTACTGCAAATAAGTAATTTCATTAGTTAGTAACACAAATAATAACAAAACTAACAAATATTATTTTCAACTCATTTTGCATTTGTATTTCGAAAAATTACTGTAAACCACCAAAATCTAAACTTACACACATGTATGTGTACGATAACCGAAAGTATTATGAAAATGAGTTAAACCCATTCATATAGGAAAAACCTAAGTTAGCCACTTACATCTGAAATCCTCAAAATATTTAAGTAACAGCATTATTACCTCTCAGTGTGGATTATTAGCTTTCAATGGTTCAATTTTTTTTTCTTTTTAAGAAAAATTTTGCTGCCTTTTCAATCCCTAATTATTATATTTTTTATTTAGTATATATGAGTTACAAAGTTAAAAACATTTATTCAACCTATACCGAAGAAGCTCTTGCTGAGCTTAGCATTTTTATACCAATTATTTCTTTTTTTCTCTTATACATTCATTTACAATTTAGCTTTGAAAAGATGTCATTCTTTTTTCTTCTTTAACTTGAGATTGCTATTAATTACTATTTATTCTTTTACTTGTAGAAATGTATTACACTTGCTATGTGTGATTTTATATAAAATAATGCATAAATTGATTACCTAAAGGAATTTATGACATTGCAAATTATATTAGATTTAAATATAATTTTTAAATGAAACTGTTTTAATTTGGATAAAAATTTAAAAACAATGCTTTTTATAAACTCAACTGTTTTTAGTTTTTTACAATACTCATGAATTAAGCTTAGAAACAATTATTTAAAGCTGTTTTTTTGTTTTTTTGTTCATAAGTCGAAATACCTGTAGAAATTTTCAAATTATGTTTATGTTAGATTTTAATACCTTTTTTGACATTTTAAACATTTAGAAAATTTTTGATTTAAATCAATGATTTTTTTTTAAAAATCGTTTGATTAAAATCATGATTTTAATCGCTGATTTAAATCAACTAATTAAAATCGTTGACACCCTACCTAACACTTAATTTATAATGGCTGTTTCATAATAATGGAAGCCATCAGTTCATCAGAAGGAAATAACTCGGTTAAAGCGGAAACTCTGTTAAGCAGGACTCGGATAATCGACACTCTACTGTATATTTCATTTTTAAAATGATCTTTAGAATATTTTTGTTGGTGTTCAGAGGGGGGAGGGGCTTTACCACCGTGACCTCCCCCTTGGATCCGCCATTGCAGATTACGTAGTTCAGTATTACATATTTTATTATTACATATTTTAAATTTTAAAATAAGTCAGTATTAGAAAATTAGTAAAATTCTCTTTGTAAATATACCTGGCGGAAGAGGGGGGGGGGGGCGCCAAAATCCATGTTTGCGCCGGGTTCAAAAAAAGTTAGTTTCGGCTCTGAGTGGAACAGCACTTCCGAAAAACTAAAGCCTAAATTATCTTTTCCTTTCTCAACCATCTCCAATCATTTCCGTTTCTTCTTACAAAAATACTTACATATTTGACGTAGTGTTTCGTACACACAGGACAATATTTCTGTCTAGCGTTCGAAAACGTATAATGAATGCTTGGTCCTTTCTTTTCTTTTTCTTTTCTTTTTTTTTTTTTTTTTTTTTTTTTTTTGCCCCAATCATTTCCAAACGGCGAAGAAGAATGCCAGAATTAACTGTAGCCATATCTTCCGTCTTTCTTTACTCGTGGTAGTTTTTAAGTTTACACGCTGCTTGATCGTGTTTATAAAATATTTTTACTATTATAAAATATAGTTTAAACTATAATTTTTCGGACGTCATGTTCACCTTGATTGTCAAATGAAAAAAATACGAAATGAAAATTCTGATTTAATTTACTAAAATTCAGTTTCTTTTCGTTTATTTTTCATGTCATATAATCAAGGTGAACATGGGGTCTAAATAATTGTAGTTTAAACTGCATTTTATAATATTAACTCCTTTGAATTTCCCCCTGATGATTGCTGCTTTATAACAGTTTAAAGCGTTGAGAATTTTTAACATCAATTTATGATTTTTATGTTCTAAAGTTCTTTTTAACCCTTTATGTATTGAAGTATAAGTTCATGAAAATTTTATCATCTAACGCTTTTTTCGGGAATTTTTGAAACTACATTAGAAGATTTACATAATTATTTATAAATTTTAGAAGAATTTTAGAAGGATTAATTAAAATTGAATTTATAGGGATTTTGTGCAATATTTATAACCCCACTCAAATCTTTTATTTTAAATATTTTTCTTAGTATTTTGTGGAATTAGAAAATGTAGAAATATAATGTTCTTACAATAGAAATATAGAAATATTTCCGAATGGAAAAATCCCCCCCCCCCCCCCAAGGCTAAGAAAGCTGAAAAGATGCAAAGGCAAAAGAAATCATCCATTTAAAAAAATTTTTGTTTTGTGTAACCCATAATGCTTTTGGAACAAGATAAAGTAATGTATCTATGTCTCATTCTAAACTGTATTACAACTAATCGATGTATTAAGTGAGTTTTATAACATGTTATTTTAATGGTACTTATAAGTACCGTCAGTAGATAAAAGGTTTAATGATACATGTGGTACATTAGGGCCATGATTAATAGTTTTTATCCAAGAATTTTATTTCACCAGTCTCTGATAGATGTGTCAATTATTGATTATATTTAAAAAAAATTAAAATCTATGATTTGAACAGTTTAAAATAATAATAATAATAAATTAAATTTATCTTGTAGTAAACATCATTAAAATTTAAATTGTCCTACCAATGTCTGAAACCACTTGTCAGTTACTGGTTCATAAACGTAAATTATTGGAAGTTTGACTCATGCATTTGTAGTATGATATCATATATAAAAAAAAGTTTAAGAATTTTATTTTTATAATAAAGATTAAAGTAATTTTAATGCATAAATTCCTTGAAATGTAAAATAAAACTTACTATATCTTTGCAAATAAGTGTCAGACACTAGTTCACTTTGTGTCAGTTACTGGTCTTTCAAAATGGAATTGGTGTCAGTTCAGGGCTTGTAAATATCATGTTATTTTCGAAAATATCAAAATATCCAATATTTTGATATATATATCCGATATTTTCGATATATATATATCCGATATTTTCAAAATAGTCAACTTACTGCTGATAATAAATATTTCCAAGCATAATATAAATTAGAAACTAAAACATATTTCAATTAACATGAAAACGTAAATCAAACAATATTCAAAAAATGCATTTCTCTTTTTTTTTTTTAGGGTTCCGTACTTAAAAAGTAAAAACGGAACCATTATAAGATCACTCTTGTGTCTGTCTGTCACAGCCATTTTACTCGTAAACTATGAAACGTAGAAAGTTCAAATTTGGGGAAATAATAAAGACTATTGACTCACATATTGTGAGATTATTAAAAATTTAGAAATATATTTAGTAAAAATGTCGAGGGGCAAATTAAGTTACTTGAAAAAAAAATATTTTCTTTGTATATCGCGTGGGGTAACGCGTGAAAGCTTTCGTAACGCTGAATTCAAAAATACATTTCTTTTAATTTTAGGTATTACATTTTCAAAGATATCGTCGAAAATGTAGCGCAAAAATCTGTCCCCCCCCCCCCCCGCATCTAATTTCGAATCTACTGAAACTAAATTATGCAAAAATTAGAGGTAGTAGACGTTAATTTAAGCCTTGCAGGAAAATTATAGCGATTACTCTAGGTCACATAGTTTTTGAGAAAATCGCATTTATGCGTTACACACAAATTTCGATTTACGGGGATTCAGCAAAAGTGTTAAGAAGCTGGAGGTACCTATCGTAGCAGAAGTATAAAAGCATTGTTGATCATGATTTTTTTAAAAAAATCGTCCGTAATTAGTCGAGATATTAACTAAGATATGGACAGTTTGAACATGCATAATGACAGAGGCGGTGTACTCTATGTACCATCGGCTTTTAAGGCCCAAATAACAACTTTTAATGTTATATATGTGTATGCAATGGTCAGTAACAGCATAAAAGCAATAAACGTCAAATTGTTAAAAACAGACTAATTCAAGTGGTCTCAAGACTCTTAAAGCTTCAAAAAACATTTTATTTTAAATTTTTTAGATGTCAATCTCCTTTCTTTTCTGAACATTTTAATATAATTGTTTCCTTCAAATTCTTATTAGAACTGAAGTTATGGCTTTTAGAATTATACCCACTCAATAGCTGAAGCGGCATTTTCGAAACTTTTAAGTCCTTTCTCTCCAAATGACTTTTTATGGGCATAACGCGCACGATATCTCAAAAACTTTCGAATATTTTCTCATGAGATTTTTAAAACGTACATTTCATGTTTATCTGTATAAACTGAACCTAAAATTTCTTTTTTATTGTTCAAAAAAAATTTTTTAAAGAGATTATGTTGTTGAAATCCTTTAAATTTTGTATTAGCTAAATACAACTTTGTATTAAAAATATACAAATGCTTTAAATACAAATTTATTTAGGTTCAGGGTAATTACTACAATATGCAGTATAAGTAGGCACCAAAAATTTAATTCTAATTGCAATATTTATTTTGTAATCCTGCGCTTAATCTGTTATATCAATTTTTTGCTCGTCAAATTTCTGACAGTTTGGAGCCCTCTATAAATGCTAATTGGGCATCTTGCATTTTTTTAAATACATGAAATAAAAGAAAATACTTATATCTTTCATCACAATAAAAACTGTGTTTTAAAATGTATGTATTTTAATATATTAAAGGTTGAAAAATTTCTTTTTTTTTTTTTTTTTTTTCCAATTTTGAGAGCCCCGAGACCCCTTAATTAGAATGAATTACATAAATACTATGGGATTCGCGACTATTTTGCATTGAATGTATCTTTCAATACGCCTCGAGTGACTTTAAAAGTTAATTAAAAACCTATCAGGAAAAACTGGGCGAGATCCAAGGCGGCTTTGCAAGTTTGTGACCTCCCTTCGAAGCTCGCTTAGCACAATGCCAAATGTAAACTTTGAACGAATGTTTTGTTTTAGCTACACTGTGGAAAGAAAGGTTATTACTATGCTGAATTTAGTTTTATGAAATGCCAAATGAAGTTTAAATATGCACTGTTTTTATTGTCAATACCGAATTAAGTTCATTATAAACAGATTAAGTAAATATTAAACTAGTTGAATGTGTCACTCCCAAAACTTTCTTCTATCTCATACATCTTAATACTTCTTGATAAATGCAGCACAGCAGCGCCACCGGTTAGATGATTTTTACCAAAATCTAATCAGTGACAACTTACGTGAACTTCTAATTCAATTGGAAGTTTAATGAAAATCCGTGCGTTAGATTTTGAGATAGAGCTATTGCGGAAATCGTGAAAAGTTCTGCATATCAGTGACACCTCTTGGGCAATTTACACCAAAAACTTATCAGGGAAAATTTATATCAGGGACTAACTGAATCTAAAGTTTGACGAAAATTCATGCATTAGCTCTAGAGATACAGCTATTGCGAAAATCGTGAAAATTGCATCATAGTAGCGCCACCTGTTGGACGATTTATACCAAAAAAAACAGCACTAATATATATAATTCGGGCTAACTGAATCTGAAGGTTGGTGAAAATTCGTGCATTAGTTCCTGAGATAGAGCTATTGCGATAATCATGAATAATGCAGCATAACAGCACCACCTATTGCGCGATTTACACCAAAAGGTTATCAGCACCGAATTATATCAAGGACTAACTCAATCTGAAGTTTTCTGAAAATCCGTGCTTTAGCTCTTGAGATATAGCTATTGTGGAAATCATGAATAATGCAGCATAGCAGCGCCAGCTGCTGGGCGATTTACACCAAAAAGTAATCAGCACCAAATTATATCAGAGACTAACTGAATCTAAAGTTTTATCAAATTTCGTTCAATAGTTCTTAAGATAGAGCGCCCACAAAATTTTTGTCACACACAGACAGACATTTTGTAAAAACATGTTTTTCAATATCTCTGACCCCTAAAACGTATAAATCCGTCGAAAACCGAAATTCGAACATTTTCACGAATCCAATACTTTCTCCTTTTACAGATAGCAGAAAGTAAAATGAGTTATGCTGAATAACTATATTTGATATTATTTAGGTTCCATATCTCTTTGAACTTTCATGGTATATCCATTTACATTTTTCTAGTGTATACTGCTATACCCAACGTTACTTTGCGTAGTTTTTTACAAAGTCCTAGTATTCTTTTAGCAACGGTTTTTTTTTTTTTTTTTTTTTTTTTTTATAATACAATTATTAATTCGTATATTTATTCTACGGAACCCTCTTTGCGCGAGTAATACTCGCACTTGCTCGCACTTGACCGTTTATTATTATTATTTTTTCACTTAGAACAAAATTGGAGAAAGAAAAAGATACAATTTGCTTTATACACTTATATAAACTATAGGATTTGTATTAAGTATCAAGAAAGTTTTATATTTTATAAAACAAAATTTTAAATACAAAATAGTTTTTTTTTTTTTTTTAATTGTAGAATTTTAACAAATATAAGCTTGTCTTATTTTTTATTCCCTAACCTGTTGCACAATTTAAACTCAACTAAACCAAAATCCGAAAAGATCATTTTCTAATAATGCTGTATATGAATAATTATCTAAATAACAGTTTATCTTTCAGTGGCTATTCTAAATTAATTGTCTCACATAATTATTAGTTCTACATTTAAAAATAAAAGCTTGAAACATGAAGCTTGGAAAAGATACTGATCACTGCCAGAGACAAAAGTTCTTTATCTACAGAATGACACAATCAATAACTGTTGAAAATTTCATTTACACTTGTTTTGACTGAAGAAAATATCAAAATTATCTTGCACGGTGATATTTTGAAAATAAATATCAAATATACAAAATATCAAACATCTTGATATTTTGAAAATAAATATCAAGAATTTGAAAATATCGATAATATCAAAAATCTTGATCAGTGGCGCATCCAGGATTACGTTTTGGAGAGGGCTATGTGCCCCGATCTGTATTTCTTCTATTTGAATTGATGGGACGCGCCGGATCAGGTCCTAACTTAAATTATTTTCTGCTGACTTGAGCAGAGTCGTAACCAGCCAGGGGAAGCTTCTAAAATATATCTTAGCTTTTGCGATATTTTGGTGTGTTTCTGTATTTGGAAAATTTTAAAGTGTGCTTGTAATGAAACGATATAAAAGAGAAAAAATTGTGGGACAAAATTAATAATTTTTCAAAAATTCCGATTTTTTAAGGACTTATTAAAAAAAATAATAATATTCTTTCATAATTTTTAAAAAATTTAAATATCTAGTCTAATCTGGGAGAGGCTTCAGCCCCCTTAGCTCCCCCGTGGGTACGCCAATGATCTTGATATTAAAAAAAAAAATGTATCGGATGAATATCAAGATATATGTCATGATATATATCCATTGATATATATCAACAAACCCTGTCTCAGTTACTAGAGTTTTTTGACGTATTTATGGAAAAAAAAAATTTTTAGTAGTAAAATGTATAAGTTTTCAAAATTTTGTCAACAACATTTTTTTAATGTATCTTTACTATTCTTTCAAAAAGAAAAATAAGCATAAAATTGATTTAAAATTTTGTAATAGTGATTTGAACAATAAAGAATCCTTAAGGTGTCAGTTACTGGGGAGTTTCACCCTATATCTGATTTTATAAACTGTCTTCTTCAATTTAAGTTAATAATAATAATAATTTATAGGTCATTCGTATTATTAACCATTTCCCTTTGAAAGTAATTCAACATCATTATAGGTCACAGGTAACACAAAATGTAACCGCGTCGTTCAGAAACTCGGACTTTTTCTAACATTTTCGATTCATTGAATCCTACAATAATTCATCAAAGATCATGTCATCTTTTTTGACATTATATCGTGATATGGCAAAGTTCAAAAGAAAAGAGGTGATAGCATCATACTTTTTACTTTTTTGCTTTTATTAGACACAAGACCCATTTTCCATTCATAACTTTAGCTATGATGGCGCCATCTGCTAGCATTTTCTAGAAACATAATTAAAACATTTTATTTTTATTTTATTTGACTAGGAACTTACCAAAACTTCTTATTTTTATTTTATTTGGCAGAACCTTATTAGAACTTTTTTGTTTTTATCTAATTCTTAACCCTTTGTGACTCAGGGCCAAACTAGAGAGGGGGCATTGACCTGTGCGCCAGAACGGAAAACAAACGGGACGCCAAATGAAGATTGGTTTTTGAGTTCTTAAGAACTTGCACTAGTCATGTGATGAAACTCGTAATTTAATGTTAGATCTATGCGAGTTTTCTTTTAAAATTTCTCGTTTGTATTTTAATATCTTTAAATAGGATAGCTGAGCTTGATCTTTAACATTGATAATTTGTACGTTTTCGGTTTTGGTGGAGTTTTTTTATGAGGCTACTTTCACTTTTGGAACCGGTTCCGAAAGTGAAAGTAACTTTATATAAAAAAAAAAAAAAATCTGCAACCAAAATCGAAAAAGTAAACATTAACCGGATTAGAGATCAACCTCAGAAAAAATTCAAAAATATTAAAATTCAAGCGAGAAACTTGAAAAGAACGCTCCCATAGGTTTAACATTAACTTGCGAGTTTCTTCACGTGACTAGTGCAGTCTCGTAAGACAATGTGATTCATATCAGTGACTTTAAACGCCTCTTTTGTAATTTTACAACTACCGTAAAATCTGTGAAAATGAAATCTGTCTATAATGGAATCCTGTCTTAAATGAAAAAAAATTACATATTCCCAACAGAAAGAATACCAATAATTATACCTACTGAAACAGAAACCTGTATAAAGTTGATTTTTTTTCCGGTTCCTTTGGATTTCATTTTCAAGATTTTAATGTGACAATATTTGACAAAGTTGATTACATATTTAAAATTTTAAAATAAGTCGGCTATTTGAAACTTAGTAAAATTCTCTTTATAAATTTACTTTGCGGAGATGGAGGGGAGAGGGCAAAATCTATCTTTGTCCCGGGTGCAAAAAATGCTAGTTTCGGCCCTGTCAACGCAAAGCAAAGTACACAAAAACGCAAAACGGCCCTGCAAAGTATAAACGAAATTTGCAAATAAATACTCCTGTTAACTAATCCATCATTTTTTTCTACTATCTCACTAGTATTTTATTCAAAGTTGCGACCACCTTTTAATGATACCCTGTATAGAGATGTGAATAGTACCTGGTACGAAGTCTATGCACACATAAAATTTGTATGAAGTTTAGTACTAGCCACTTTCACATTATTCGCGAACAATTTCTATGGATATATAGAACGGGGGGCCTAGAATGATGCTTGCTCCAGGGCCTTAGATATCCTAAATCAGGCCCTGGTATCATAAAATCATTAAAATAAACTTTAATTGATATTTCCCCATACACCAGAATGTAATGGAATTCTTTTTTGCGTCCTTGTAAACGAGTTATAAATGCTACACACTTCATTGCAAATACTGAACATTCTATTCTAAACTTCCATAACAGATAAAAATTACGTGACAATCCGAGTATGTTTACGAGAGTCAGAGCACAGACAGATAGACAAACTGGATTCAAAAATACTTTTCAATTATTTTGAAAAATGTTAAAAAAATTAATAAAGAACTAGAATCATATATAAACTTTCATTTTAAAAAAGTCCTTGCAAAACAGTTGCTATTTTTTTTTTTTTTTTTTTTTTTTTTTTTTTTTTTTTTTAAGATAATGACAATATCAGTCAGAAATCGACCGAAAATTCGGTTTCGTTTTCGTTTTCGGCCCAAAATCAGAGTTTCGTCGAAAATTTGATTTGGGCGAAAATGTTGCCGAAATTTCGGTCAGACTGAAACTCTGCCGAAACTATCTCTATTCCAAGAATCTCGTTTCTTCTTTCTGAAATTTTCAAATAATTTTCAATATTGATTTGAGCTGTGTTGGCTCAAATGAGAGCTATTTGTTTATTGCTATGAACTTTATTGTTTATAATTGTCAGTCATGACTGTCTCAAGGCGTGAGTGTAAATTATAAAGCAAGTAATGCACATATGACTAAACTTTGAAGATGATTTTCACGTGCTTATTAAAAACTGCAGACTTAACAGTAATAGAAAAATTTTAGTGGGAACCGCAGACGTCTTTCGAATACCCTTTGAGAAAGTTCTAGGAAAAAGATAATCATTTACAAAAATTATTATAAAAGATGGAAAATTACTGAAATTCGGTTTCGACTTCGGTTTCGATCTTACAAATGTGTTTTGGTCGATCATTAATACTAATACGCTGTTTTGTTTGATTAAAGAACTCAATCAAGATCGTTTCAAGATCCACACAATGTCCTAATTAAATTAGAATTGGTTCAGTATTTCAGACGTTATTGTAATAAAAGATTTTGCATATTTTGCTATCGTGAGTCCCTATAAACGAGCTATAAGAGCTATACATACTTGATAATCGAACTCATCCAAGATACTGTCAAAATTCTAACTGTATGCACTGTTCAAATTAATTTTAAATGAATTTAATTTTTCTAAAGCAGTCAACCTAAAAGAAAAGAAATCGGTAAACCGTATCTTGCCGAGATATTCCGAATGTTAATGCTAAAAAAAAAGAAAAAAAAACATTATTTCGAGAAAATCGTCTTTAAAATTTTACAAGGATCGTTCGATAGTGCATTGTTCGACAAGAATCGCTGTATCTTCTATATAAGTCTAAATTCTTAAAAACTGCTTCAAGAGATCCTTGAAAAAATGCCACTCTGTGAATTGAAATGTCTGATATTCAGACACCCTTAGGTGTCTGAATTTCAGTGTGTTCAATTTTTAGACCTTTTAAAATATCTTTTTTTTTTAACACTTCAAGCGTCTAAATCGCAGCATTTTTTGTAAGCATTATACATAGCCATGTTTGACCCCGTTGAATCCTGTAAAAATATTTAGCTATGATCCTGCCCCCTCCAGCCCGATACAACCTGATTTTAGGGGCTCCCAAATTTGGTATGCAATTTTCATAAAACTGATATATTTTTTTTCTTTTTCGTATCGTACTGATTATAATTAATATTTTGAACTTCAGAAGTAGAACAAGATTAAAACAAAAATATTTACCTAAATACAGTAAAAACCTCTCAATAGCGGGCGCCTCGGTACCGTGAAATTTGTCCGCCACTCGGAGGTGCCTGCTTTTCTGAGGTAAAAGTACATAAAAAATTTGCATGTTGTGAATAAAAAATGTGTTTTCTAAACAGTGGTGTCCTTTACAACTTTATTTAGCGAACACTCACCTTTTTCAACATAAACATATAATATATTTACCTCAGAAAAGCGAACACCTTCGAATAGACCGGCGAACACATTTTACTCAAATAACCTTATTGGCAATAACATCTGGTCTGCCATGTAGACAGCCCAACAGAATATACCGCTGGTAAGATATCTGCTCTTTTTAGACCATAGAAGTTTTTCAAAGTAGATTTTTTTTTTATATATATAATTTCCGATACTTTGACAAATTTAAAAAAGACCCTTACAAACTTCAATTTTGATTAGTATACTACGTTGCAAAAGCAACTGTAAATTACTGAACATGAAAAACAAGTTTTTTTCACATTAGCTAATTCTGCGTTTTACGCGACAGCGTGTACACTCTCAACCGATGTCCAATGCCTAATTCCTAAACTGTTATTCGTAGACATATAATTCATCCTACGAAAATGTTCCCTCCGAGCGTCTTGCAAAAGGGTAAAATAGTAATGTTGTTTTCTTTGCATTTTGTTTTAAATGTTAAGAATATATGATTCTTTCAACATTATAAAAAAATATTCAATTACAAATATGAATGTAATCCTTGAGAGTATTAATCATTCTTCAATGTATTTAAAATTCATTAAATCTATAGAATTATATTATCTTAAATATTGCTTGTATTGCTGTGAAACCTGGAGCTTAGTGAACGGAATATTACGCCCCAAACACAAGTAATATTTAATAAAAATTTCCTATCACACTAACAAGTAAGACAAAAAAAGTCCCATTCATCTAAAACTAAAATTGACCGAGTTATGAAACTTTCAATTTCATGATTTAAACCAATTTTCTGCAACTGGAGACAGATGCGCTGGGCGAAGGTTCGAGGGATCTTACACAAAAGGCTTAAAGTATTAGAAGGATTTATTTCGAGTGTACATTTCTGTATTGCAGCCGAATGAGTTACTTCGAGCAAGTTTTAAAGCTAGCTCTAATCAATTACGTTTTAATTAATTAGAGCAGAGCTCTAATTAATTAAGTAATTTTATTAAATAAGTTTTAGATTAGATAATCTAATAGCATTTTAAAATATGTATCAATTTGTAAAGTATTGCGTTTGTTGCTTTTCATCATTTCATTTAACAAAAATTCTGTTACTTTTTAACTTATCTATACTCCTATTATAAAGAGGAAAAAATTGTTTATTTGTCGGAGATAAGCTCTGGAACTACCGAACCGATTCCAAAAATAATGGTATCAAAATGATGGTGTTAGTCCAACTTAGAACATAGGCTATATCTTATGTCGGTGCCACTACCCCAAAGGGGGTGTAGCAGCAAAAAACGTTCTAAAAATGCGATTTTAGCGTTACTCAAGGGCTTAGAAATACGAAATTTTGAATATTAGTTACTTATAAGATATAAATGATGTCTAAGAACAGTTCTTAAACAATTCGAAATTTAAAAGGGTTGAAAATGCACAAAAAGTGTTCTAAAAAACGTTCTAAATGGTAGTTTCTAAACAATCTCAGAAATACCAAACCGATTTAAAAAGTATTGATGTCAAAATGACGGTGACAACGCTTGCTCCAAGATAGGCTATGTTTTATGTCGGTGCCACTACCCCAAAGGGGGTGTAGGAGCAAAAAACGTTCTAAAAATGCGATTTTAGCGTTACTGAAGGGCCTAGAAATGTGAAATTTTGAATATTAGTTACTTATAAGATATAAATGATATCTAAGAACAGTTCTTAAACAATTCGAAATTTAAAAGGGGTGAAAATGCGCGAAAATCGTTCCAAAAACGTTCTAAATGGTGGTTTCTACACAATCTCAGGAAATACCAAACCGATTTAAAAAATAATGGTGTCAAAATAAGGGTGTCAAAATGACGGTGACAACCCTTGCTCCAACATAGGCTATGTTTTATGTCGGTGCCACTACCCCAAAGGGGGTGCAGGAGCAAAAAACGTTCTAAAAATCCAATTTTTGCGTTACCGAAGGGCCTAGAAATATGAAATTTGAAATATTAGCTACTTATTAGATATAAAGGATTTCAAAGAACAGTTCTTAAACAATTCGAAATTTAAAATGCGCGAAAAGCGTTCTAAAAAACGTTCTAATGGTGGTTTCTACACAATCTCAGGAAATATTAAACCGATCAAAAAAATAATGGCGTCAAAATGATGGTGAAAACCCTTGCTCCAACATAGGCGATGTTTTATGTCGGTGGCACTACCCCAAAGGAGGTGCAGGAGCAAAAAACGTTCTAAATTGCGGCTTTTGCGTTACGGAAGGCCTAGAATCGTGAAATTTGGAATGGTAGTTAGTTATAAGATATCAATTATCTCTAAGGACATTTCCTAAAAAATCGAAATTTAAAAGGGGGTCAAAATGCGCAAAAAGCGCTATAAAAAACTTTCTAAATAGCGATTTCTATGCAATCTCAGGAAGTACTGAACCGATTTCAAATATAATGGTGTAAAAATGATGGTGATAGATCTTGCTCCAAGATAGGCTATATTTTATATCTGTTTCCACTACCCCAGAGGAGATGCAGGAGCAAAATGCGCGAAAAGCGTTCTAAAAACGTTCTAGATTTGTCGGCAATATCTCAGGAAGAATGAATATGATTTCAAACGTAATGGTAGGAAATTGATACTGACAGCTCTAACATAGACGCTATTTTATGTCGGTATCACTATCACCAAGACGTTGCAGGAGCAAAAAAGCGTTCTAAATTTCGATTTTTGTGATCGGTTGGGGCTAGCAACTTAAAATTAGGCAAGGTACATATTTATTAGCTATAAATGATCTTTAAGAACAGTTTCGAAAAAATTGGAAATTTAAAAAGCGGTGAAAATGCGCGAAAAGCGTCCTAAAAACGTTCTAAATTGCGATTTCTACTCAATCTAAGGAAATACCAAAGCTATTTCAAAAGTAATGATTGCAAATCAATTTTGACAGTCCCTGCTATAACATAGGTTATATTTTATGTTGCTGTCACTACCATCTGTGGGTTGCAAAAGCAAAACATGTTCTAATTTGCATTTTTTGCACAACTGAGGGGTCTAACACTTTGAAGTATGGCATGGTATTTACTTACAAGATGCAACTGCTTTCTAAGAACAGTCGAAAGAAAATTCCAAATTTTAAAAAAATGAAGTGAGTGAAAAGCGTTATAAATTACAATTTTTAAGCAGACGTATAAATTACCAAACCGATTAAAAAAATAATGATGACAAATTGTTGGTGACAGATTCTGCTCAAACATAAGCTATATTTTATGTCTATGCCACTACCACCAGAGGATTGCAGGAGCAAAAAACTTTCTAAATTGCGATTTCTGTGATACTGAAAAGGCTAGAAACTTTAAATATGACATGGTAGTTACTTATAAAATATAAATGCCCTCGAAGGAACGTCGAAAATAAATTCGAATTAAAAAGGGGTGAAGCGAAGGGGAGGTGCGAAAAGCATTCTAAAAAAGTTCTAAATTACGATTCTATGCAATTTCAGGGAATATAAACCGATTATAAAAGTAATAGTTGCGAATCAGTGGTAATAGTCTCTGATCCTACACAGGCTATATTTTATACCAGTGATTCTACCACCTGGGGTTCACAGGAACAACAAACGTTCTAAAAAAGGGTTTTAAAAGCTTTTTAAATTACGTTTCTGTGGAATATTAGGAAATAACAAACCGATTTCAAAATTAATGTTGGCAAATTAATGGTGACAGTTCCTGTTTCAACATAGCCCTTTATGTTGAGAGAGGTGGTAGGACTTAGAATTCGACATGATGGTTAATTTTAAGATGTAAGAAGATGGTTTCTAAAAAATTCAAAACTTCAAATGAATACTGAAATGAGCGTATTAATTGAGCATAAAAGTTTCAAAATATTTTCTAAATTATCATTTATTTAGTTTTATTTCATTTTATTAATTTAAGTCTCATTTCTGCCTAATACAGTGTAATAATGATGTTTAGTCAAACTGTGTTTTAAATAGTAATTTTTGAATTATTCCTAAAAGTAATAAGTACCTTTTAATAAAATGAAATATTACCTTTTAATAAAATAAAAATTTAGTTTGTACCTTTTCATAAAAATTAGACATATAAATATCACTTGGCATATTTCAAATATTACGCGAGCAAAGCCGCGGGTTTTGCTAGTATTTTTAATGCAAGTTGTACAATTTTTGCCCCCGGTATGCTATTTCTTTCTCCCAGCTTAATTTGTGTCGTCTCCAAAAAATAACGTTACGTTGTATAAGCCAGTTGTAAAACAAAGCAGATGTATCATTGTACGATTAAATACTCTATAGCAATTTTTTAAACTTCTAATCATCGCGCATTTTCAATTTTTATACCGTCGTATTGGGGGGAAAAAATACTTTTAAACGCAATTTGTTTGAAAACTGAACATTTTTTTTTTTGAAATATTAATTTTTTTGTAGTTTTTAGAGCCTTTTGCTTAATATTGGCAACGGAAGTATTCCATTTCTGTAGAAAGTAAAGGAAAAATAGTTCTAAAATAGTAATTATATACTTTTGTTGCCATTTTCTCATAACAACCGAAAGAAAATGTAATTAAAGTACGTGCTATTTATAAAAACATATAAACGAATGATTTCTTTTAAAACATGGAGCTATTATAAACTAAATTTAATTTTAAGTATCTATATTAATTTTACAAACAAATGAAGGCCTATGAATCATTAGCTTGCCTTTTTTGTCGAGTTTCTTTAACGGCATCTTTTTGCTGCATTTGTGTATTATTTTGCGATAGTCCTATGCATACTTTACTGTAGATGTTTAAGAGTGGATAGTAAATGTGGAATTCTTAAGCGGATGCGGATAACGTCATTTTATATGAAATAAAAGCATGTGCTTTAAGTCTTAAAATTGAAATATGTTTTGTAATATTTATATATACATACATTTTTTTTTCCATCGGGAGCAACACTAAATTCTGAAAAAGCAGAATTCCTGTGTTTTAGCCTCCGGTATGCTATTTTTTTTCTCCCAGTTTATTTTGTGTCTCCTCCAAAAAATTACGTTACGTTACAGAAGCCAGTCGTAAAACAAAGCAGATGTATCATTATACGATTAAATAGTCTATAGCCATTTTTTAAACTTCTAAGCATCGCACGTTTTCAATTTTTATAACCGTCGTATTGGTAAAAAAATGTACTTTTAATTGCAATTTATTTGAAAATAGCATCTCAATTTATTTTTGAAATATTAATTTTTTTTTTGTAGTTTTTAGAGCCATTTGCTTAATATTGGAAACGGAAGTACTCCATTTAGTCCAGTGAAATTAGGTTTTTTTTCTGGGCATAATTATGAGAGTTTTGAAACTTGGTAATATTGTTTGGAAGGGTCTACTAATGAACATACTAAAAGTCCTGATGGATGGGGGGGGGGGTGAGCGCGAGGAGGAGGGCGTAAAAGAAGGTACCATTTTTTGGTTTTTTGTTAATATCTAATAATCTATAAGTCCTACGAAAAAATTTCTAAAGCAAAAGTTAAAGAGAATTAAATTCTCTATGAAAAAGGTTATAAAAAATTTTTCTCTAGAAGCCATAGTTAACGAGATAATCGCATTCAAAAATGAAGAAATTTGCCGAAAGTCACACCAGTGTCAGAGAGCGGGTCAATGGCACTTGCATTTCATCTATTTAACTTAAATTTAAATGACCGTTAATAAATGTTGTGGTCAGGTGAATGGAAGCCTGAACAATAACTTCAACAAATGACATTTTTCTTAACTATAGATTATGTTATGTAGATTATATGTTCCGTAATCGGGTTTGAAGTCATTTTAAAAAGCATGGATTAACGCCAATTTAATTTCCTTCTGTAACTTTTGTTTGGTATACTTTTTTTACATAGATTATAGACATGTTGAGCCTTCAATCCGTCAGCACCAAATAGGAATACGACAAGTTTGTTCGATAGAGCTATTTCACGATTCGACGCAGCGACAAGTTTTGGACAGGAGTTTGGTTTGAAATAACCATTGAACAAAAACTTATGCTATCTATGAAATGCTCTCATAGCTCACACAAGTTCGAGGAATAAGTGGGATCTGTTCGCCACAGCTACCTTTCATATTTGTACCACCCTGGAAGAATTCTGTGGTTTACTTCTGGTGAACAACATAAGGATTTTCGTGAAGCTCGGATGAATAGACATGCTGCGGATATCTCCAAACTTTCAATTTGATTTGAAAATCATCACCTGTCCTTTCCTCAGATCGATATAATTATATCAATATCTTCTGGGGTTACTGGAGATGAAACTATCACCTGCTTCAAAACTTTGGAAATCGGGAGTAAAATGATGATTCGGGTGTCTAGCAAATGTTACTAAGGCTTAACATATTTGCCTATAACCAGTTGTACACTGAATGAGGTTTAGTATTGCTCCAGGGGCAACAGGATCGGTGGTTGTGATAGGCACTAACGTATGAACGAGCTTACGTTTCCAACCCCCAATATCAGGAGACAGTTCATTTCCCTGCCACAGCTGTATCTGTAAGCATATATTTTTATCTGAAGAGGTTAAGCCTATGAGAAGAACAAGTATATCCCCATCCTGTCCAACAACAGTAAAGTTGTCACTTTCACTCAGTGCATCTATAGCAATCTGAACAGTCAGAGTGGCGGCATTATTAGGACTTTGCTGTCATGAAACTACTTTGTCATTTAAATTAGAGTACAGGATGGGAATCAACATTGTCTTATTGTTCTTATTTCAGAGAAACTGATTTGGGGGAACACTGATGACAGTATGTTCTCAAAATATATGTCAACTGAAGTTTTCACTGAGCACCTTCTATTTTTTTCATCTACATTATTACTGTTTACAGTGTCAGTATATCCATCGAAAACAATTCTGAGTCCCTTTCCACAATAGTGTTTCTTAACGTACTTTATTTAGGTGTTGCAAATTCCTGTATTGTTCATCCCTTCTTCCACACCACCTCATATATCTGGAAGCCACCATCCACAACATTGTTGGTATAATATCTCACCTGATTGTTCAAATATTTGACACAAAGCACTTTTCTTTGTCCTGCACATCCCGCAATCATTGAAAATAAAGAGAGGATAATGAGTCTATTCATATTGTAGGTAATTTGCTAAATCATCATTACTACGTTTTCTCAAGGAAATCCGTTAGAATATAACTAGAGGATCCACAGTTTTAGTAGTATCATGAAATTTTGTTGAATTGTGCATACGGTTGAGTGATTGTGCTATATCTTTCCGAGGAGTTAGTTTCCCATCTGAGTAACATTTGCTGGACACCTGAATAATCTTTTTACTCCCGATTTCCAAAGTTTTGAAGCAGCTGATAGTTTCATCTCCAATAACCCCAGAATATATTGATATAATTATATCTATCTGAGGAAAGGGCGGGGGATTTTCAAACCAAGTTGAAAGTTTGGAGATATCCGCAGCATCTCTCTTCATCCGAGCTTCACGAAAATCCTTATGTTGTTCACCAGCAGTAAACCACAGAATTCTTCCAGGGCGGTACAAATATGAAAGGTAGCTGTGGCGCCCAGACCCGACTTATTCCTCATCCATGTGTAAGCCCTACAGAGCATTTCATAGATAGCATTAGTTTTTGTTCACTGGTTATGTCAAACCAAACTCCTGTCCAAAACTTGTCGTTGCGTCGAATCATGAAATAGCTCTATCGAACAACCTTATCGTATTCCTCTTTGGTTCGGACGGATTGAAGGCTCAACATGTCTATAATCTACGTAAAAAAAAAAGTATACCAAACAAAAGTTACAGAAGGAAATTAAATTGGCGTTAATCCATGCTTTTTAAAATGACTTCAAACCCGATTACGGAACCATCACGACTTTTACCCATCAGGACTTTTAGTATGTTCATTAGTAGACCATCCCAAACAATATTACCAAGTTTCAAAACTCTCATAATTATGTCCCAAAATGACCCAAAATCTGCCTAATTTGACTTATCTATACAACATAATCTATACAACGTAATCTATAGTTAAGAAAAATGTCATTTGTTGAAGTTATTGTTCAGGCTTCCATTCACCTGACCACAACATTTATTAACGGTCATTTAAATTTAAGTTAAATAGATGAAATGCAAGTGCCACTGACCCGCTCTCTGACACTGGTGTGACTTTCGGCAAATTTCTTCATTTTTGAATGCGATTATCTCGTTAACTATGGCTTCTAGAGAAAAATGTTTATAACCTTTTTCATAGAGAATTTAATTCTCTTTAACTTTTGCTTTAGAAATTTTTTCGTAGGACTTATAGATTATTAGATATTAACAAAAAACCAAAAAATGGTACCTTCTTTTACGCCCTCCTCCTCGCGCTCACCCCCCCCCCCCCCCCCCCATCCATCAGGACTTTTAGTATGTTCATTAGTAGACCCTTCCAAACAATATTACCAAGTTTCAAAACTCTCATAATTATGTCCAGAAAAAAACCTAATTTCACTGGACTAAATGGAGTACTTCCGTTTCCAATATTAAGCAAATGGCTCTAAAAACTACAAAAAAAAAAAAAAAAAAATCAATATTTCAAAAATAAATTGAGATGCTATTTTCAAATAAATTGCAATTAAAAGTACATTTTTTTACCAATATGACGGTTATAAAAATTGAAAATGTGCGATACTTAGAAGTTTAAAAAATAGCTATAGACTATTTAATCGTATAATGATACACCCGCTTTGTTTTACGACTGGCTTCTGTAACGTAACGTTATTTTTTGGAGGAGACACAAAATAAACTGGGAGAAAAAAAATAGCATACCGGAGGCTAAAACACAGGAATTCTGCTTTTTCAGAATTTAGTGTTGCTCCCGGTGAAAAAAATAAAAGTATGTATATATAAATATTACAAAACATATTTCAATTTTAAGACTTAAAGCACATGCTTTTATTTCATATAAAATGACGTTATCCGCATCCGCTTAAGAATTCCACATTTACTATCCACTCTTAAACATCTACAGTAAAGTATGCATAGGACTATCGCAAAATAATACACAAATGCAGCAAAAAGATGCCGTTAAAGAAACTCGACAAAAAAGGCTAGCTAATGATTCATAGGCCTTCATTTGTTTGTAACATTAATATAGATACTTAAAATTAAATTTAGTTTATAATAGCTCCATGTTTTAAAAGAAATCATTCGTTTATATGTTTTTATAAATAGCACGTATTTTAATTACATTTTCTTTCGGTTGTTATGAGAAAATGGCAACAAAAGCATATAATTACTATTTTAGAACTATTTTTCCTTTACTTTCTACAGAAATGGAATACTTCCGTTGCCAATATTAAGCAAAAGGCTCTAAAAACTACAAAAAAATTAATATTTCAAAAATAAATGTTCAGTTTTCAAACAAATTGCGTTTAAAAGTATTTCCCCCCCCCCCAATACGACGGTATAAAAATTGAAAATGCGCGATGATTAGAAGTTTAAAAAATTGCTATAGAGTATTTAATCGTACAATGATACATCTGCTTTGTTTTACGACTGGCTTATACAACGTAACGTTACTTTTTGGAGACGACACAAATTAAGCTGGGAGAAAGAAATAGCATACCGGGGGCTAAAAATGTACAACTTGTATTAAAAATATAAGTTAAAAAGTAACAGAATTTTTGATAAATGAAATGATGAAAAGCAACAAACGCAATACTTTAGAAAATGATACATATTTTAAAATGCTATTAGATTATCTAATCTAAAACTTAATTAATAAAACTACTTAATTAATTAGAGTTCTAATAAGGGTTGGCATGATTTAAATCAAGATTTAAATCAACTGATTTAAATCAAGATTTAAATCTAGATTTAAATCAGCTGATTTTTTTAAAAAAATCATTTGATTTAAATCTTTTTTTTTTTTTTTTTTTTTAATGTTGGAAATTAGTTAGCAGAGAAATAAGAAGTTGGTGTAAATAAGTAGCAGGTCAGGTGTTTTTCTGGTATTTCCAGGATTGCTATCAGAAAGAATGTGGCAGATGCAGGTTAAGCCCAGGTGATTACAATCCAAAATGAGGATTTTTCCCTTGCCGAATGCATATATCAATGGAAAATTTTGGGTAAAAAGTTAGAAAATGTATTAAAGATAGAATTACAAAATTTAAAGCAAGATATGAACAAGCTATTAATGGCTGTCATTTTGCTGGAGTTTTATTAAGTCCCTCTGTTTTAAATCGAAATGAAATTTCACTTAATGTAGAGGAAAATAATGAAGGTTTTGCATTCATTAAAGAAAATTGTTCAAATCTTCTCACCACTGTAGCACATTTTCAAGCAAAAAATTGCCCATTCCAAAAATTACCATTGCTTGAGAAAAAAGTTTCAGTTATTATGACAGATTATGATTGGTGGAAGTCCTTTTATGTAATGGGAGGTAAAGCGAGAATCAGCGAAATTGAAATTGAATTTATTTACCAAATAACAACAGCCGTGGCTTCATCTGCTGGAGTAGAAAGACAAGGTTCAGGCTTCCATTCACCTGACCACAACATTTATTAACGGTCATTTAAATTTAAGTTAAATAGATGAAATGCAAGTGCCATTGACCCGCTCTCTGGCACTGGTGTGACTTTCGGCAAATTTCGTCATTTTTGAATGCGATTATCTCGTTAACTATGGGCTCTAGAGAAAAATGTATATAATCTATTTTGTGGAGAATTTAATTCTCTTTAACTTTTGCACTAGAAATTTTTTCGTAGGACTTATAGATTATGAGATATTAACAAAAAACCGAAAAATGGTACCTTGTTTTACCCCGTTCCCCTCGCGCTCACTCCCCATCCATCAGGACTTTTAGTATGTTCATTAGTAGACCCTCCCAAACAATATTACCAAGTTTCAAAACTCTCATAATTATGTCCCAAAATGACCCAAAATCTGCCTAATTTGACTGGACTAATTTAGGTATAAAGAAAAGGAAAAATAGTAATTATAATATATATATCTGACGCCATGTTCTCATAACAACCAAAAGAAAGTGTAATTAAAATACGTGTTATTTCGAAAGAGATGTAAACAAATGATTTCTGTTAAAACATGGAGCTATTATAAACAAAATTTAATTTTAAGTATCTATATTAATGTTACAAACAAATGAAAGCCTCATTAGATAGCCTTTTTTGTCGAGTTTCTTTAACGGCATCTTTTTGCTGTATTTGTGTATTATTTTGCGATAGTCCTATGCATACTTTACTGTAGATGTTTAAGAGTGGATCGTAAATGTGGAATTCTTAAGCTGATGCGAATAACGTCATTTTATGTGAAATAAAAGCGTGTGCTTTAAGTCTTAAAATTGAAATATGTTTTGTACTATTTATATACGCACTGGGGGGCTTTGCCCCCTGCAAGCTACGCTTGCCAACCCCCGTTCAGACACCGCAAAATCTAAAAGCACGCAAATTTGATCGGTTTTAAAAAGATTAGAGAAGATTGAATTATAACGAAAAAACCTATAGCGATCTCCCTGTAAATGGGTTTCCATTCAATTCCCTTTGATTGCGAAAATTTAAGGCCGAATCAGCTGCTGTTAAGACATCCAATGGTTGCTTTCGTGTTTGATTAAAGAAGATCAGTTAAACATTTGAAAAGAAGCTAAAATAAAATCAATTAAGTAAACAAAGTCTTTGCCTCCCGGTATTTTTTAACAGCGTTATAAAACGATTGACATAATACAATTTACTGCTTTAACCCTTTCAAGGGCGGTAGTTCATTTTTTGATTAACTTAATTTTAATTCTTAAATGCCACATTGGCACCAGAATATTGGAATGAAAATTTTCCCTTTTTTAAATAAGTGAACAAAAGCATTTCCGTATTTCGAAATTTGTTTGTAAATTCTGGTGCCATTCACTGATTTCAACATTTTACGAATAGAAGTACCTTGCCCCTGAAAGGGTTAAACGCATATTAAAGTATTTATTATTTTAAAGTTTCCTTTCTCTTTTAAATATTCACGTGCAAATACAATTTTCAAGACATAATTTTCTATATTTTCCTGCTTTTAACACGTACTCATTTAATAGTAATTTTAAAGTTTTTTTCTGTTTTTCATATGCACGTGTAAATAAATTTATAATCGTTAGGAAGTATTATTCTTTCCTCTGTTTTTAGAATTGAAAACAATCTCTATAATAGGGATAAGTCGCCAAATATTATTCTATCGCCATCATTTCCCCTTTTCATAAGAAAGGTTTCCATTTTGAATAAAGAATAAAAGTTATTTTTTCGAATAAAACTACATAAAAGTTGCCATGATCGCAAAGATTTCTTGATACTTTTATATTAGCCGGGCGCAAATCTCGCCAATAGTTTTTTTTTTTTTTTTTTTTTTTTTTTACTCGCCAGTTAGCATTTTTTTTTTTTTTTGGAGTGGTAAATTAAAACGGTACTACTTGGTTATCCCATCGGCCAAAAATCTATTGCCAGACTATAAGATTAAATGCCAATAATGGTTGATCGTGAATGTCACATTCACTTGAATGTTACACGTGTTTACGCCATCAAGTCATTTTTATTTCGACGTTTTATTTGTATTTTTATTAATGCTATACTAATTTATTTGTTCTTCCGTTATTTAAAATAAAAATTACATTAATTTGTATAATTTGGCGAGTGGTTTGGCGATTTATATAATTTGGCGAAATTGGTCGACAGGATAACTAAGTAGTACCATTAAAGCATTTCTTTGAATTTCAAATTAAATGTCATGATTTGTTGCATTATTTAATCGGGTTTGCGTGATTTTTTTTACGACAATTTGGCGAAAACCTCGTTTTCGAATACCAGTTACATATGTATTTTTAAATTATTTTCTATTATTTTAAAAATGAAATAACAATAAATAAATAAAAAATTAATAACTATTGAACAAAACAATTTATAACATTTTTTTAATAAAAAGAAAATAAATGTAAATAAAAGTTTATTAATAAATAAGCAACAATAGCCTGGTTACTATGTCAGGCAAAATAATGCCATTTTGGCGCCAATTAGGTACCCCGGTGCGTATAGTAGGACATCTGCGCGTAATATTTTTCTTTTTGTTTCGTTAAAAAAAGAAGTGAAAGCCATTAATTTTAAATGTTTCAGTTTAAAATAAAAGTTTTGTATTTAAAAAAAAAAAAAAAAAAAAAAAAAAAACATTGTTCTTAGCATAGATTTAAGGGAGGCCAAACTGGTCGCCAAATTAGTTTAAAATAATAACCTTTTCTGAAATATGGAAAAAATATATCTGTTATGATTAAAATTTGAGGTTCCATCATTAGAAAAAGTATTTAAAATTTAAAAATAATTAATATTTCGAAAACTAATTCGAATTTAAAAATTCTAATACCAGTTTTGAGATCAGCGGATCAATACTGATTTTTGGTGTTAATTTCATTGCAAAGTATTCCATATTTTAGGAGAAATCGCCATGAAACATAATAAGTTGCTTAATCAGTCGTTTCAAAGAATCGTTTCATACATTCGTTTCATTTCAGTCGTTTCATATATCCGTTTCATAAATTCATTTCATTAGGATTTTATATATACGAGTTGGAACCCGTCGAAATTCGACGAATTAAAATGTTTAGAATGGAACTGTTAGATCGAATTTATAATAAACTTACAAAAATAATTACAATAAAAAATTCATCTTGCATTGGTTAAAACAAATAATGTTTTTAACCCAAAATTACCAAAATATTATTTCCAAAAACTTCAACTGCTTAAATTATATAAAAATTAAACTGTATTAGAATACGTAATCAAGATGAGTAATTATGTGGAAGTTATCGATTGAGGCTCTTATGTTTGTTTTTACGGGATGAAAAATCAGTAAAAAGGATTTCGCTTTGTCACATCATAAAAATTTCCCCCATAAAATCTAAACTGTACGTTATTTTCACATCCTCAAAATTTACATACGCACCACTCAAATTCACAATTTTGAAATATTTTAACGCTCAATACATTATTAATGAATGTATTTCCAAACTTAAAGTCACGTTTGTCCGTTACAACTTTTCATGTGAATATTCGCATTAAATTTAAGTTCTAATCTCATTACCCACGAAAATTTACCATTCAAAAATTTGCCTTTAGTTGCCATAGCGTTGGCCATTTAGTATTGCTCAAATATTTAGTTTTATCAAAGAAAATGATCGTTTTGTTTTAAATATGACATCAGTTTTACTCACTGAATCATTTTGCCTAGCGTCTCAAACTCAGTATCAGCGTAATGTAAAAATATTGAAATACCTTCTTCAATCTTTTGATTTATTAAGAAGAATGGGTGTTTTTTTTAATGACTGACGTCATTTTCTGTTCAAAAATTAGAGAAAAGTTACTTTTATTTGTAATGTGAAAATGGCATCAATAAGGATATAATCAATAAAAATAAATAAACCATGACTACTTTCCCTTTACTTTTAATACGAATGGAGTACTTCAGTTGCCACAATTACAAAATTGGTACTAAAAACTATAAAAAAATTAATATCTCAAAAATAAATTGAGATAGGGCTTTCAAACAAATTGCATTTAAAAGTACATTTGTTTCCTTGTACGATGGTGTAAAAATTGAAACTGTGCGATGTTTAGAAGTTTAAAAATTTGCAGTAGCGAAAATTGCAAAACCGAAATTTCATTTCAAATTTCAAAGTGTTGCCATTCGCAGAATGACGTATGCGTTACGCACAGATATGTTTGTCCTTTATAATATAGATAGGGTAGATATATTTTTTTTTTTCATTGGAGGCAACACTTAATTCTGAAAAAGCAGAATTCCTATTTTCTAGTTCTTTTATATTTCTTTTATTCTTTGTATATTTTTGTCAGAATGTAAATAGATTTCAAATTTATATTGTAATAGTTATTTTACTCTCAACTATTACCATTTTTTTTAATATCCAACGATTATTTGAGGGGCTCACAACAATAGTAGACCAAGTCCATTTTTAAAAAAATGCGATAGTTCATTTAGAAGGTGCATAACATCTGTTTTATCCACTCCAAAAGTGAACAAAGTCTGTTTTCACATGTGTGTCACATGTTTATCACATATGTGTCATCTGTTTATAGACTTGGTTTACTGTGGGAGTGGATTAAACAGATTTTATGCGTCTTCTAAACGGATTATCTCTCTCTTTTTTTTTTTTTTTTTTTCAAAATGGACTTGGTCTACTATGGTTGTGAGACTCTCATTTATATTTCTAGTAAATTTGTGAATGACCCCCATTTCGCAGCAAAAAAAGATTATGATTACACACCTATTACTCAGTCAGTTTTAATGGTAGAAGAATGAAACTTTTTTGTCTTACTTCTTACAAGGAAGGTCTCCATACGGGCATATTCAGAAAAATCTGAAAAAATTACAGAGTGTTCGTCTCGTGTGGATATATATGTTTATAAAAAAAATTTGGCGGAACCCCGATAGAACGTTCGTAAAAAAATAATAAAAGTTTCGTTTATTTGTCGATTTATCATCGGTTGGCGATGAAATGAAATTTCGAAAAATGCTTTTTCATGTCGAATACTCTTTAAGATAAAAATATTTCATATTGAACTTGTTTAAATAAATTTAACTTAAATAACTGTAGTTTTGCCAGTTTTAGTTTGATTTAGCTATAGTTTTGTCATATATGTATTTATAATGAAAGTTAAATATCAAATTTTATGAATTAAAACAAAATTAAAATTGTTTCAATATCTCAAAATTAAGTCCAATTGAGCGCTGTCGGTTCAATTTTGTTGCTATGGAAACGACGAATTCCTTGGTTTGAAATGAATAACTGCTAAATGAATCTTGCCTTTATTTTGGAATACGCTTAAATATATGAAAGTATTTTTCATAGATGAAATTGTTTTTAAAGTAATAAAATTAAGTAACAAGCAACATAAATATGTAATACGAAAAAATGTATTTATTAAACTCTCTCATTGTTGATGTTTTCATTAAATACTTTTTACACGCATTCTAAAAATCAATTAACAAACAATTTTCAGATGCATTAAAATCGTTTGCTTTTGGCAAGGAAAAATACTGCTTGCCAAATCGCGTGACGCTTTCGTCTTTTCGCGCCAAATACTCGAAAGTATTTTATTTTTTTTACAGACTTTCTACTGTAATTCCGCCGCTAAAGTTGACTGATCCTTTATTACATACATAAGTAGTTTAATTGGTATTTTTTTTTTCAAAATATTCTGAGTATGCCCCGTATGGAGACCTTCCTTGTTAGTAATAGGATATTTTTACTAAATATTACTTATAGGATCGGGGGACCGTATAAAAATTTAAATTTCGTAATGTTTTAATAAATGTTTTTCTTGACCCAAATCACTTTGAAAATACTTCTTTACCTCATTTACAACATTTTTGTAATTGGAACTATATGTCTATGATAAGCGGTTTAGGAATTAGCCTTGGACATCGCTGAGAGTGGTCACTGTTGAGAATGGACCTGTATAGGATATATGTATTATACAGTGTTTATCAAAAAAATGTTTACACAGTTTATTCGCTAATAACTAGCATGTTCTTTTTCTTTCACGTTTCTGTAGTTTGAAATAATGGCTAAACTCTCAGAGTAACCATATACTAACTGGGAGGCCGAACCAAACTAAGCTTTAAGAAAAGGAAATTTTACATCGCGTGCAATTTCAAGTTCGAAGATGCAAATGAAATGCAGAGATAGTTTAAGAGAAAGTTTCAAGCAGATCCCTCTACGCAAGTTAGCAAGTTACAATCGCCAATATTAGAGAGAAAATTGAGAAAGATGGAACAGTTCAAAATATTCACAAACAATGCTCGGGAAGACCGAAGTCATCAACAAAGGCAAATAAAGAGAAGTTAGTCGCTCAATGTTTGGGATTCCATTGCTTTGTGTTATCATCAATGCCTGGATCTGGATCATAACAGTCATTAATTTGAATATAGGTGTTCATTTTATAAAACGCACTATCTTGTAGTTCCTTTCTACAATCAAAGTGAAGTCTTGAGTTAATAAAAAAAAATTACTTTAACCCTCTAATTCGCATGGTGGAAGGCGTTCTAAAAATTCCGTAATGCAAAGAATCCGAATTCATACCAGAAAATCTAAATAATAATTTTCGCTTTATTTAATATCGGAATGCCTGTTATAAAATAAAGCAAAGATTTCTATAGAGTCAAAACACTGTTTTAAACACTAGTGTCGTGAAGGAAATTTTCACCTTGTTATTAATAAACTTTATAATATACTTATAACTACTTAAAAGGTGACAAAAACATATAAAAACATTATTTAATGTAACCCGAAATCTTTCGAACACACACGCGTTCATTTTCAAAGGGATAAAAGATGATTGACTGAATAGAAATACATTTAAAAACAAAAACAAAAAGTTTATATCAAGTTTAACAAACCCAATACAGCTTTATCCAGATTGCATCAAACAGAAAATATTAAGATAAACTTCGAAAAAGCTAAAATTATCATTTCAACGTCTAACCACTACTCATCAATAATCCGTGAATCCATTGAAATTTTACTTAGAAGTGATAATGTTTGTAACGACGCAATTTGGTACAATATCCTAAATATTTCACGACCTCCTGATAATATGAACTGATCTTTTCACCCCTCTACAGAGAAATGGACTGAACTCCGCTTGCGCATGCGTACTATTTTTGTTTTTGTTTTTAAATGTATTTCTATTCAGTCAATCATCTTTTATCCCTTTGAAAATGAACGCGTGTGTGTTCGAAAGATCTCGGGTTACATTAAATAATGTTTTTATATGTTTTTGTCACCTTTTAAGTAGTTATAAGTATATTATAAAGTTTATCAAAGATTTCTATTTTAAATTTCCGGTATGAATTCGGAATATCTGAATAAAAAATCCACTAAATTGGAAACATGGGTACCATAAATACTATCATGGGCATTAGAGGGTTAAATTCTTTTTATTTGTGTAAACATTTTTTGAGCACACCTTGCATATCATTGAAAACTAGTTGTTTGTTGAAATATTTTATTTTCGAACCATACGTTGCTTGCTTCACTCATAAAGACAACTTACCAAAAGTGTTAAAACTTAAATTTAGAATCATCTTTACGATTCACTTTAGAATTTCTTGATATATCCATAAAATATTTACGCTGTCACCAACATTTTTCGGAAGGTTTATTTTTCCTTCTTTTAGCACAGTAACGTAATCTGTTTTGGACTCGACAAATGTTTGACAACACTCCAAGACGTCTCATTAGTGGGTCACGTTGTTCCAACACGTGGCTGTTTGATGCTGTCACTGTTCCAAGAAATGACGTCGTCCTATATCATTTTAAAGTAAACTTGCCCAAAGAATTTAAAGTGGAACAAATTAAAATTATGCATAACACTCATGGAAGGGTCCAAGGTTTTAGAGTGGGGTGAGATGAAGAAATTGAAGTGAGACTGTTTAGATTGTCAAAATTTGCGAAAGTATATATTATTTTTATGTGTTTGCTAGGATTGCTGGAAGACATCGTCGGCGTCGATGTCAAATGGATTTTTAAAATTATTCAAGGTTTCATGTTGTTTCAAAACTACATCATCAACTTCGAAAAAGGGCAGTATCTTTTCGAATACTGAAAGATGCATTAAAAAACCTACTTAGTCATATTAAATAATATTTATATGATTACCATCATTATTATTAAGGTCAGCCATTATAGCTCCTAATTGAATACTGGTATAGCTATTATATTATGATATAACAGATCTGGAACAAACACCATAGATCTATGAATTTAAAATCAAAATTTCAAGAACTTGCTCTCGCTTTTCTACAACGTTGTAATTAATCAAATTAATAACGTAATGCTCAAGAAATGATTATACTATGTAGTTAATTTTTAAAAAAGTTTCATATGTTTCTTATGTATCTTCAATACCATGATAGTTGCTAAAATTGAGTTTAGTTGAAAAATTGGATGGGCAATGGCTCACAACACCACTTTCACTTTAAGTAATACCATAAAATTATATATCAGTGCAAAGATAATTTAATCAAAAATGTAATGAAATAAATTTTGTTCAATTGTTAGTATTTAAACAAAAGTTGTAGACAAATAAACAAAACAAAAATAAACACAGCTTGTTTAGGTTAATACGAAGCAGTTTTCTTTTATTTGAATGCAGCCAATGAGCATGAGTGTTTAGAAAATCAATCAGGTGACATTAGGAATCAACTGTTATATCTTGTTTTGGAGGATATTTGAGGATTGTGAGGAGGATATTTGTCAGTGCTTTATGTCATGGATATTAGAGTTGAATGTAAAACATAAGAAAATTAAGGAAATGTCACAAAGCGTTGATTGATCACCTAAAGCGATGTAAAATAGCACTGTTAAGTGTACTACTAATAGTACTATTAAGTTATGAAAAAATTAGAAGGCAAATTGGTGGAAAGGTAACCAAAGGGGGAAATTTCTAAATTTTTAAAGCAGTATAAGAAGATTATGTCACTGCAAAACCAAATTGATAAACGCAGAAAAGGTGCACGATAGCAAGTGGTGGTAGATGAATTAAGAAACTGTGCATAGGTGACAGAAGAGAATCATCTGGATGCATACAATATGAAGTGGCGCAATTCAGTTTGATGCAAGGACTATTCGGCGCACATTGCAAGGATTTGGTTTCAATGCTAGATTTACACGAAAAAAGAGCCATTTTTTATCCCACAAACTGAGGTTGAAAAGATTAAATTGATCTAAACATCATGTTAACTGAACAACGCAACAATGGGATAGTATTAATTTATCTAACAAAACCAAAATCTCATTGTTTGGTAGGATTGGCATAAAATATGTAGGGAGAAGAATCAGAGAAGATTTGCATCCTAATAGCATTAAACACAACGTAAAGCATCCAATCAGTGTTATGACATGGAACTGTATGACATCAAAATATAAAATTTGTCCAGAATTTGTGTGATTAATGGGAATATGAATACCAAAAAATATATAAATGAAATACTTCAATCCCAACTGAAGCTTTCCGTAAGTGATCTTTTCCAAGAAAATGAAGCATTTATATCTCAACAGGATTCATCTTCATTTCAAGTTGCTAAAGTGACTGCACTTGACCTGCTGAATTTTGCGCGACTTTCAGAAAAAAAAAACGATATTATTAATTCATAATGAAGAGAAGAAAAGTTTTCCAACTAAATAAATAGTCTTCAAGGTTGGATTGTAATACAGCATAGAGCATTGGCACGGCAAGCCAAGATAGCCAGGTTCGAGTCGTGCCCTGGACATTTTTCGCTCTGTTGGAATAAACTTCAATTCTGCTACTCCAACCTTGGAAACACATAATTTATGCTCAAAAATAATGTATTAATATCAAACTATATTTATTTTTACTCAGTTTCTTTCTAGATACAGCAAAAGTAGAAAAAACAAAAAACAGGAATTCTGCTTTTTCAGAATTTAGTGTTGCCCCCGATTTAAAAAAAAATATATGTATAAATACAGATACAGTAGAGTCCCGATTATCCGACTTAATATGGAACAGGCTTACCTCGGATAAGCAAGAAACTGGGATAATACTGCAATAAACCGGATTTACACAAATCGGCGCCAACTAAGGAGATGAAATATAAATTTTCACTTAATTCATTAATTTTTATGGTACAAGTAACATTTCTTTGATGTGCATTTCCGTTACTTTTAAGAAAAATGGGGAATGAAATTGTTTATTTGAAAAAGTCCTTGAAACTTTCTTGTTTGTTGAATGTCAATTTTACTGCATTTTTTCCCCTGCAGTATTACGCTACTGCATAGCTACCAATTTCTAAGATTTTTTTCTTACCGCTAAAACTTACCAGTAAATTTTGCCTAATTCAATCGCCGAAATCTAACAATTGTCAACGTATAAATATGGCAAAAATTTGCATTAAATTTTAGAGGTCACAAAACCGGACAAATTGGCAGCTATGCGATTCTATTAGTGTCATGAAAATTGCATGTGTAGCCTCTTCTTTCTGCTCAAAGTATTAAATAGTTTTTTTCAATCGAACTTATACCTTTGGAATGGATCATTTTCTTCTGATGGGCTGATGTCTTCTATTATTATGAAACAGTCATTATAAATGAAGTGTTAGGGAAGATGAAAGAGCAGCCGTAAAAAGTTAGAACTCTGATTTTCTGGTCAGAATGGGGAAAAAAAGCCATTTTTTATTTTATTATTATGGTCCATCAGAAGAAAATAGCTCTGTTAAGGCGGAAACTCGGTTTAGCGGGACTCGGATAATCGGAACTCTACTGTAGTTCAGTTTTAAGACTTAAAACACGCGATTTTATTTTATATAAAACGACGTCATCCGCATCTGTTGAAGAATTCCTCATTTACGATCCAGTCTTAGACAACATCTACAATTAAGTATGCATAGGACATCACTATCTCAGAATAATACGCAAATCTAGCAAAAGAAATCAGCAAGAAACTCGACAAAAAAAATCGGCTCTCTCATGCTCTTTAATAAAAAGCTATGCGTTGCTGGCGACTGGCTTTTTCGCTTATCGTTGCCTCAGATTAATCTCGGAAAATGAAACATTTGAAGTTATTGAAAAAAATTAATAGTTCAAAAAGTATTTGTCAGAAAATTGTTGGACAAACTGCGTTAGAAATGTAAAAAATTGTATTTTTTTTTAATAGCTAAATTTCAAATCTAATGATTATGCCGTTTTTCAAATATTGAATTTAAAAAATTACCCAATTTCACAATGGAGTACCATAGCGAAAACCTTCACGCGTAAAAAGATAATGACATCTGTAGAATACAACATCTGTAGATACAACATCTGTAGAAAAACATGCATATGACGTCATTATTGGGGAATAATATACAAACCCCGAAAAAAGCAATAATAGCTCCATGTTTTATCAAAAATCATTCATGTATAATTTTTCAAAATTCAGAAAATGTTATTATACACGGAATAATAAATTGCATTCACTCATATTTTTATCGTTTGTAAAGTAAGTTTGCAGTAAATTACAATTTATCAAATTGATAAATAAAAACGAAATAAAACTAAAATTCACCTGATTAATTAATAGGCGATATTCTTGACATAAGCACGTATTTTAATTTAAATTTTTTTTCAGTTTTTATGAGAAAATGGCAACAAAAAGATGCAGTAATCTACTATTTTCCCTTTAATTTCAATATAAATGGAGTACTTCAGTTGCCACGATTACAAAATTTATTTTAAAAACTACAAAAAAATTAATATCTCAAAAATAAATTAAGATACAGCTTCAAACAAATTGCATTTAAAAGCAATTATTTTTCCTGTACGACGCTGTAAAAATTGAAAATGTGCGATGTTTAGAAGTTTAAAAATTTGCAGTAATGAAAATTGCAAAACCGAAATTTCAAACTGTTGCCATTCGCAAAATGACGTATGCGTTAAGCACAGATATGTTTGTCCTTTATAATATAGATACTTAGAATTAAATTTAGTTTATAATAGCTCCATATTTTATCAGAAATCATTCATTTATATATATATTTTTTTTAAATATACGAACACCGTAATTAAAACACCGTATTTTAATTACATTTTTTTTTTTCAGTAGTTATGAGAAAATGGCAACAAAGAATATAAATGCTATTTTTCAACTATTTTTCTTTTACTTTCTACAGAAATAGAGTACTTGAGTTGCCAAAATTAAACAAATATCGCTAAAAACTACAAAAAAAAAAATAATATCTCAGAAATAAACTGAGATGCAGTTTCCAAACAAATTGCATTTAAAAGTACTTTTTTTTCCAATGCGACGGTATAAAAATTGAAAATGTGCGATACTTAGAAGTTTAAAAAATTGCAGTAGAGTATTTAAGAGTACAATGATACATCTTCTTTGTTTTATGGCTGGCTTATACAAAGAAACGTTATTTTTTGGAGACGACATTTTAATTGCTGGGAGAAAGAAATAGCATACCGGGGGCTAACAATTAATTGTTTTTAAAAATAATATAAATAAATGTTTCAAACAACCTTCAAAATCCAAATTAGATTAAAAAATAATAATAACAATAATAACGTACGGTAATTTTCAACTTAAAATCAGAGCCGGCGTAACTATCGGGTAAACGGGGGCGGTTGCCTACGGTCTCGCGCCAGTCTTGATAAGGGCCCCGAGCCCCTTTATACAGTTCTAAATAACGTTATTCGGCGTAAAATAATGATATCATTTGCTCTAAATTTGTCTTTAAATGTTTTTTTTTTTTTTTCGACAAAAGTTAGTATTTATTTTATAGCAAAAGTTGATATAATTGTCGGGAAATGTATAGAGCTGAGGATCCTGAAAGTAACTGTAAACGTAAAAAATAAGTATTTAAAATATTCTAAAGGAAAGAAGATTTTTAGAAATAAAAAATAATTATACTCATTGCATATGAAAGAATGTGCATGTTATTTTTCGTACATTTTATACTCGATATATTATAAATCAATCTATGATAATATAATTTGAAATATATATATACTAGCAAACCCCGCGGCTTTGCTCGCGTAATAGTTGAAATATGCCAAGTGATATTTGCTTGAGTATTTTTTATTAGAAGAACACTTTTTGAAATAACTCAAAAATTACAAATTAAGCCATACTTTGACTACACTTAAACTTACTAAATAAAAGTGCAATAGACAGAAATGAGATTTTAATTAATAAGAAGAGCTAAAACTAATTCCAATTAAACGATAATTTAGAAAGTATTTTGAGACTTTTATGCTCATTTCATACGCTCATTTCAGTATTCATTTGAAGATTTGAATTTTTTAGAATCCATCTTAACGCATTTACATCTTAAAATTAACCATCATGTCAAATGCCAAGCTTCTTGTCTAACAGACTACCACCTCCCTGGTGTTAGAGGTCCCAACATAAAATGCCGAAACAGAGTTGAAATACAATGTCTCGAAAAATGTTAAAACAGGGACTGTCACCATTAATTTGTCAACATTAACCTTGAAATCGATTGGTATTTCCTAATATTCTTTAGAAAATGAAATTTAGATGTTGTTAAAGGCTTTCTTGTTGTTCCTACCAACCAGGTGGTAGTGACACTGGCATAAAATATAGCCCGTAAAGGATCAGGGAATATCACTCTTGATTAGTAACCAATAACTACTGTAATCGGTTTATTATATCCTGAGATTCCATAAAAATCGTAATTTAGGACACTTTTAGAATGCTTTTCGCTCCTTCTCTTCGCTTCACTCCTTTTTTAATTTAGAATTTATTTTCGACTGTTCTTAGAGGACATTTATATTTTATAAGTAACTACCCTTCTATATTTAAAGTTTCTAGCCTCTTCAGTACAGCAGAAATCGCAATTTGGAAAGTTTTTTGCTCCTGCAACCTTCGACATAAAATATTGCTTATGTTTGAGCAGGTTCTATCACCATCAATTTGCAACATTATGCTTAAAACCGGTTTCGTATTTCATACGATTGCATAAAAATCGTAATTTAGAACGCTTGTAGAACGCTTTTCGAGCACTTTATCCTTTTAAATATTTCCTGAGATTGCGTAGAAATCGCTATTTAGAACGTTCTTAGAACGCTTTTCTTTCATTTTCACCCTTTTTAAATTTCAAATTTTTAAGGAACTCTTCTCAGAGAATATTTAAATCTCATAAGTAATTACCATGCCAAATTTCAAGTTGCCTTCAGTATCACAAAAATCACAATTTAGAAAGTTTTTAAAAATGCAACCGCAAGGTGGTAGTGACGCCGACATGAAATAGATCCTATATTGGAGCAAAGGCTGTCATCATCAATTTCCAACGATTACTTTTGAAATCGGTTGGGTACTTTCTGAGATTGCGTAGAAATCGCAATTTAGAACGTTTTTTAGAACGTTTTTCGTCCATTTTCACCCCTTTTAAATTTCGATTATTTAGGAAATGTTCTTAGAGATCATTTGTATCTTATAATTAACTGCCCTGCATAATTTCAAGATTCTAGGCCCTTCAGTAAAACAAAAATCGCAATTTAGAACGTTTTTTGCTTCTGCAACCCCTAGTTGGTAGTGATACCGACATGAAATAGAGCCTATGTTGGAGCAAGGACTGTCATAATCAATTTCCAGCCATTACTTTTGAAATAGGTTGGGTACTTTCTGAGATTGCGTAGAAATCGCCATTTAGAACGTTTTTTAGAACTCTTTTCGCGCATTTTCACCCCTTTTAAATTTTGAATTTTTTAAGAAATGTTATTAGAGATCATTTATATCTTATAAGTAACTACCATTCCAAATTCCATGTACACTTTTAAAAATTTTGTAATAGGTTGAACCAACTTTTGGTGCTCCAGTAGCTGCTACCATAAGATGGTGAAATCTCACCCCAAGATTTGGAGCTTCGATTGAACCTTAGCTCCAAATGTTGGTTCAAGATTTCACCATCTTATGGTGGCAGCTACTGGAGCACCAAAAATTACTTCAACATACCACAAAATTTTTAACAGTATATCTGGGCCCTTCAGTAACACAAAAAACGCAATTTCGAACGTTTTTTTTTTTTTTTTTGCTCCTGCACCCCCTTTAAGGGTGTGCTTAGTGTCCCTTAGTGGTCGGTGCCACTACCCTTTAGGGGTAGTGGTACCGACATAAAATGTAGCCTATATTGAAGCAAGGGTTGTCACCATCATTTTGACACCATTATTTTTTAAATCGGTTTAGTCATTCTTGAGATTGCGTAAAATTCGCCATTTAAAATGTTTTTTAGAACGCTTTTTCGCAATTTCATTCCTTTTAAATTTCAAATTTTTTTAAGAATTGTTCTTAGAATTTTTTAAGAATTGTTCTTCATTTATATCTAATAAGTAACAACCATGTCAAATTCCATGTATCTGGACCTTTCAGTAACACAAAAATCGCCAATTTTGAATGTTATTTTGCTCCTGCACCCCCTTTAGGGGTAGTGGCACCGACATAAAATGTAGTCTATGTTGGAGCAAGGGTTTTCACCATCATTTTGACGCCATTATTTTTTAAATCGGTTTGGTACTTCCTGAAATTGCGTAAAAATCGCCGTTTAGAACGTTTTTTAGAACGCTTTTCGCGCGATTTCACCCCTTTTTAATTTCGATTTTTTTAAGAAATGTCCCTAGAGATCATTAGTATCTTATAAGTAACTACAATTCCAAATTTCATTTTTCTGGGGACTTCAGTAACACAAAAATGTTTAGAACGTTTTTTGCTCCTGCACCCCCTTTTGGCCAGTGGCACGGACATAAGATATAGTGTATGTTCTAAGTTGGACTAACACCATCATTTTGATACCATTACTTTTGGAATCGGTTCGGTCGTTCCAGAGCTTGCTTCCTACAAATAAACAATTTTTACCTCTTTATAATATTACTAGCAAACCCCGCGGCTTTGCTCGCGTAATATTTGAAATATGCCAAGTGATATTTATATGTCTAATTTTTATTAAAAGGTACTAACTAAATAATTATTTTATTAAAAGGTAATATTTTATTTTATTAAAAGGTACTTATTACTTTTAGGAATAATTAAAAAAAATACTATTTAAAACACAGTTTGATTAAACATCATTGTCACACTGCATAAGGCAGAAAGGATACTTAAATTAATAAAACGAAATAAAACTAAATAAGTAATAATTCAGAAAATATTTTGAAACTTTTATGCTCAATTAATACGCTCATTTCAGTATTCATTTGAAGTTTTGAATTTTTTAGAAACCATCCCCTTACATCTTAAAATTAGCCATCATGTCAAATTCCAAGTCCAACCACCTCTCTCAACATAAAGGGCTATGTTGAAATAGGAACTGTCACCATTAATTTGCCAACATTAATTTTGAAATTGGTTAGTTATTTCCTACTATTCCACAGAAACGTAATTTAGAAAGCTTTTAAAGGTCTTTTTTAGAGCGTTTGTTGTTCCTGTGAACCCCGGGTGGTAGAATCATCGGCGTAAAATATAGCCTGTGTAGGATCAGAGACTGTTACCATTGATTCGAAACTATTACTTTTATATTTGGTTTATATTCCCTGAAATTGCGTAGAAATCGTAATTTAGGACTTTTTTAGAATGCTTTTCGCACCTCCCCTTCACTTCACCCCTTTTTAATTCGAATTTATTTCCGACAGTCCTTCGAGGGCATTTATATTTTATAAGTAACTACCATGCCATATTTAAAGTTTCTAGCCTTTTCAGTATCGCAGAAATCGCAATTTAGAAAGTTTTTAGCTACTGCAACCCTCTGAGGGTAGTGGCACAGACATAAAATATAGCTTATGTTTGAGCAGGTTCTATCACCAACAATTTATCATCATTATTTTTTTAATCGGTTTGGAATTTGATAAGATTACATAAAAATTGTAATTTATAACGCTTTTCGTTCACTTCATCTTTTTAAATTTGAAATTTTCTTTCGACAGTTCTTAGAAAGCAGTTGCATCTTGTAAGTAAATACCATGCCATACTTCAAAGTGTTAGACCCTTCAGTTATGCAAAAACGCAAATTAGAACATGTTTTGCTTTTGCAACCCTCGGATGGTAGTGACAGCATCATAAAATATAACATATGTTATAGCAGGGACTGTCACCATCGATTTTCAACCATTACTTTTGAAATAGCTTTGGAATTTCCTGAGATTGAGTAGAAATCGCAATTTAGAACGTCTTTAGAACGCTTTTCGCGCATTTTCACCCCTTTTTAAATTTCCAATTTTTTCGAAACTGTTCTTAAAGATCATTTATATGTAATAAATATGTACCTTGCCTAATTTTAAGTTGCTAGCCCCTACCGATCACAAAAATCGAAGTTTGGAACGCTTTTTTGCTCCTGCAACGTCTAGGTGATAGTGATACCGACTTAAAATAGCGTCTATGTTAGAGTAGAGGCTGTCAGCTTCAATTTCTTACCATTACTTTTGAAATCAGTTTGATTCTTCCTGAGATATTGGTGACAAATCGGCATTTAGAACGTTTTTAGAACGCTTTTCGCTCATTTTGCTCCTGCATCTCCTCTAGGGTAGTGGAAACAGATATAAAATATAGCCTATCTTGGAGCAAGATCTGTCACCATCATTTTTACACCATTATATTTGAAATCGGTTCAGTATTTCCTGAGATTGCATAGAAATCGCAATTTAGAACTTTTTTACAACGCTTTTTGCGCATTTTGACCCGCTTTTAAATTTCGATTTTTTTAGGAAATGTCCTTCATTGATATCTTATAACTAACTACCATTCTAAATTTCACGATTCCAGGCCCTTCCGTCACGCAAAAACCGCAATTTAGAACGTTTTTCTCCTGCACCCCGTTTGGGGTAGTGGCACCGACATAAAACATAGCCTATGTTGGAGCAAGGGTTTTCACCATCATTTTGACGCCATTATTTTTTAAATCGGTTTAGTATTTCCTGAGATTGTGTAGAAATTACCATTTAGAACGTTTTTAGAACGCTTTTCGCTCATTTTCAACCCTTTTAAATTTCGAATTGTTTAAGAACTGTTCTTAGACAACATTTATATATTATAAGTAACTAATATTCCAAATTTCATATTTCTAGGCCCTTCAGTAACGCAAAAATCGCATTTTTAGAACGTTTTTTGCTCCTGCACCCCCTTTGGGGTAGTGGCACCGACATAAAATATAGCCTATGTTATAAGTTGGGCTAACACCATCATTTTGATACCATTACTTTTGAAATCGGTTTGGTATTTCCTGAGATTATGTAGAAAGTACCATTTAGAACGTTTTTTAGAACGCTTTTTGTGCATTTTCACCCCTTTTAAATTTCGAGTTGTTTAAGAACTGTTCTTAGACACCATTTATATCTTATAAGTAACTAATATTCCAAATTTCATATTTCTAGGCCCTTCAGTAACGCAAAAATCGCATTTTAGAACGTTTTTTGCTCCTGCACCCCCTTTGGGGTAGTGGCACCGACTAAGATATAGCCTATGTTCTAAGTTGGGCGAACACCATCATTTTGATACCATTACTTTTGGAATCGGTTCGGTAGTTCCTGAGGTTATCTCCGACAAATAAACAATTTTTACCTCTTTATAATAGGAGTATGATGATAAGTATAAGTATAGATACATATATTGCCGAATTTTGCAGTCAGGCGTTGGCAATCAGACGTTGCAGTCAGACGTTGGGCACAACTAAGTGATTTGTCAGGGTCGCGTGCAATATTGTGCTAGCCCTGCTTAAAACTTTCCTTCCGAAATCCATGTATAAAAAATACTTCAATGCATAAAAATGCCTATATGAGGCATTCTCACAAAATTTCAACTTTCGGGAACACTGTAAAAAAAACGGACTAAAAAACGGAAATGCTACTAGCAATCTAGACGCCAGTACTATTTCCGTTATTTTTACGGGAATTTTTACCCATAAATTACAGAAACTTTTCTGTTTTTCTGATTAAAAACGGAAATTTGTCTGTAATTTATGGGTAAAAATTCCCGTGAAAAAACGGAAATAGTACTGGCGTTTAGATTGCCAGTAGTATTTCCGTTTTTTTTATGGTGAATGAAAATCTGGTGAAATTAAACTTAGTAAAATGACATTTTAAACTTATAGACGAATGCCTTAATGATTCAAAATAAAGGAAAAATGGTCAGCAGCGACGATTGTTTTATTTAACTGAGGTTTAAGTTAAACTTGCAAGTTTAATTTTCCTTACCGCTTTACCTCTCTAACTTTTTATTTTCTATAAGCAATTTTGGACTATTACACCATATGTTATTCAAATATAATATATTTACATTTCATTTATTTATATTTTTATTTTCTTCTAAATTTTTACTTATAATGAATTTGCATTGTACCCACAGAACATTCAAATAAGAAATAATAACAATGTAGTATTTTTAATACAAAATTTTGGTATAACATTGTCTTAAAGAGGTGTTAAATAAGGGACGTTAAGGGGAAAAAAGAGACGGTAAGGATGGGACA
The DNA here is from genome assembly GCA_963932465.1 of Maratus speciosus. Taxonomy (NCBI): domain Eukaryota; kingdom Metazoa; phylum Arthropoda; class Arachnida; order Araneae; family Salticidae; genus Maratus; species Maratus speciosus. Next base: position 210,867,910 of record OZ010788.1, on the reverse strand, counting down.
GCTGGAAAACTACTACCTATTTTTTGGCAAATTATGTTGAGACTGAGAATAGCCAGAATGTTCATTGATTTTTAGAAACGGTTATTTACATTTGATTAAATAAAAAAAAAATTAATTTGCCTCGAAAAGTGCAGGAATAAACCTTAGGGACAGTAATACTACCAATAAAGCCGCGATGCTTGAAATTGATATTTAAATGCTGATTTAAATTCTGCAGTAAATTTCCTGTCAAAGAATTTTAGCCATTCTTTCTCTAGCACATTTCTGCATGAGAAAAAACTTGAAAAAAATTCTGTGGCTGCATCTGAAGTGATTTTCTGTATAATTTTAGCAAGAGAGACGATAAGGAATATGGGACGGTATAGGAGTTTCGTGGTACAGTCGTGGAAAAAAAAAAGTAAACACCCCCCACTAACTCCTCAACAAATTATCGTAAAAGAAAGTGACCGGTACCGAACGATTGGAAATAAAGTCTACTTTTAAATGATATAGATAAAATTTGCTGAGGGGGCCATCTACATATTAAAACGAACCATAACTTTGTTTTTTTTCAATAGCAGTACACAATTCTGACATCATAAATGAACTCTACATCCTCCAATTAGCCTAAAAACAAATTTTTATGCAATTCGTACCATAAGTTTCCGAGAAATTAATTATTTTAAAACTAGCGTGTTTTAAGGGCTGTATCCAAATTGAAGTTCGGAAATCGATTATTAACCGAGAGAGCCCCCATCTTGATCAAGGCACCTTAAAAGTCAATGAAGCCTGCTAGATTACAATACTGCAGAAGAAATTTCAAAATGTCTAGTCACTTCTATTTTAGACGGCCCCTTAAACCATCATTTTACCGTTTTTTAAGCATAATTTGAAACTACTTGGAAGAAAAATGTGAAATTTTGGATTTACATAAAGCAGGACTTAATAAATCTAAATCCATCAAAAAAATTGTAGGTTGCAATTCATATTTTTTTCGAATATTAATTTCATAATTCATAATTCATATCATAAAATTATAAAAATTGCAAATTCAGCGTATTTATTTTTGGGTATATTAGTATTATTGCTACAAAAAAAATTAGCGCATTAGGGGCATAATTTCGGGAGATATTAATAAAAATATGAAAATGTAATTTAACATTAGAAGCACTCAATTTTGAATGTTTATAATTCAAAAACTTATCATTCTAATGACTTGAAATTCGGTATCTAGGCATAATTTGAACCGAAGATTTGAAATATCTTGTAAAAATTGGATATTGTCATTGAAAAAAATGAAGTTTGGATTCATTTTAATATGTAGATGGCCCCCTAAGCAAATTTTATATACATCATTTAAAAGTAGACTTTATTTCCAATCGCTCGGTACCAGTAACTTTCTTCTACGATAATTTGTTGAGGAGTTAGTAGGGGGTGTTTACTGTTTTTTTCCACGACTGTACATTTGGGCCCCAACGTCGTCCAAAACTTATTTATCTCGTTAATATTGTTATGCAGTCGAGAAATGGATGTTTTCCTGTATAAGAAATTAAAAAAAAACACAAGAATACGTACTAAAATAAAAATTATTTTTCAGGTAACTTAAATTCAAAATTATGTGAGAAGCCCTCATATCATTTTAAGTATGACATAATTTTCAGCACCAAATGCTTTTCGCAAGCAATAATTTAAAGTTTTCTTTCATTTTCAATATTCACGTGTAAATATATATTGCAATTGAAAATATAATTTTTGGAAATATTTTTTAATTTGGCAATAGTAAAAAAATAATAATAATAAAATAAAAAATGGCTATTTCAAAAATAGCCCACTCTTTCTCTATTCAAATCTCAAAGGACAAAATACACAGACGCAAAACAATATACAAGAACATGGTTTTAAATAAATGTCTTGCAAACAGCGCTAAAAATTACCCGATACAGGACAACTCATACAGATTTTTTTTCTCATGAAACCAAAAAATCTGCAATTTTCTTCTTAAATATTTCTTACCCGAAACTTACACGTTCTTCTATTTCTAAGCCCCAACTAGAGTCTTCCAAAGACCGGGTTGCATCCGACCCGAATCTGAAATTTCTGCTGAAAGTCAACCCGAGAGCGACAAAAAGGAATTCGTCAAGCAAATCCGAAAATGGAAAAAAGTCGTCAATCCGATGCTAATTCGAGACGAAAGAAAATTAGTTCGTATTTTATAGAATAAACAATTATAAAAAAGCCTATTATTTTATCTTTTTGTATAAAAATGAACTTAAATACACTTATTAATATTCAAATATATAAATTTTGCATTTGAAAAACATTCAGTACATATTTTCTTTTGAAAAATCCGGTCAAATCAAAAGTGTGAAAACCTGACCCGAAACATTTAAAGTCTATCTAATTCGGGCTAAATTCGGTTATCCTATCCGATGGAGGACCGTAATTCTAAACTACTGTAGAAAAGCAATTATTTCATGAATTTTGAGAGGAAAGTGAAGAAACTCATTTCATGCCTCAAAATGGCTGGCTTTTCTTTCTTTCTTTTTTTTTTTTTTTTTTTTTTTTTTTTTTTTTGTAATGTATATTTTTAAAGATTTTTTTTTATTTTCTCACTTTTTTTCATGATTATTCCTTATTAAAATATATTTGATGTAACATTTAAAAAAATATATTAGACGTCACATTTAAAAAAACCAAAAAAATTTTTAATGTGGCGTCTAATATATATTTTTTAAATGCATTTTTTGGAAACAGACCTGTATATATTACAGTGATTAAAATTGTCTTTAAAGTATGAATTAATGTCTGAAATTGGTATATAAACTTTAAATTATAAATACAGGTATTACAATCTCAAATGTAGATAACTTACATTTTTATAATATGAGTATAATTACTCGGCACTTTAAGAGTGATATTCCTTTCATCTAATACATCATTCTTCAAGTAAGGGGAAAATTATGATTTCAAAAAACTAGTGCAAACCGAACAATTCAATTTTTTTTTAAAGCGCTAAACTGTCTATAATGCTTGGCAGGAAATCCTGCCAGTCGGATTATATGGGTTTTATATCTATATAACTATAAATAGGGTAGATGTGCCAGTAATGGACACCCTTAAGGAATTTCTCTAAAAATTGTTTTTTAAGTAATAGTTATGCGTATTATATTTCAGTTTTTTCAATATTATATTAATATATCAACAATATTTAACCCTTACCATAGCCTAATTTCCCAATATGAATCAAAATTTAATTGTAAATAGCAGAAATATATCAAAACACCTAAAATGCCAGCAATGGACACCCTTTGTTCCAGTAATGGACTTGGACACCCTCTATTCCAGTAATGGGCACCCCATAAAAAGTAATAAATATAATTGCTTTTATTACTGTATTTAGAACTAATCGAACGAAATTTTCAGCCGAAAATAGAAATATTACCGAAATTCGGTTTCTATATCGGTTTCGGTCGATCCATAATCTTAATTACTATTTAATTTTGAACACTTTTTCAATTTGCATTATCTATATATCTCCAACAGGTAAAAAACTAAAGCGCATTTCAATCTTTTTGAGAAACCCTGTCTATATGCCGGAGCCGGAGTCGGTTATTTTTCCTACTGACTCCGCAGCCCTGGTTTCTGAAGTTAAAACATCTATTTTAATGAAGTCGTTTCAATATCAAGAAATCAGTTTAGGAAAAAGATAATAATAAAAAAAATCAATTGCTAGCTATGAAATCACTTTCTAATAATGTTTTATTCTGAGGGGAATCTTTTGATCTTCTGAAATTAATTCTTATTATTATCATCCATAAAGTGAAGGCTTTATTTTTAAGCCACGCAAACTAAAATTTCAATAAATGCAAAGTCATTTGGGTGTATTTATTGCATTTTTCTGCGTATTGTCAGGAAAATCGTATTTTTCTGTCACACTTGCTGAAGAAAACAAGCATTCTGATTTTAAAATCTGAAATACTTTACGGTAATTACGTCAAAATGATGTATTTTTCTGAAATACAAACAGTTGCTGCGTTTTATTTCCTATTTTGTTGGCATGCTATATCATTAATTACCCCATTTAACTAAGTGTTTCGATACCTTAAATGCAATGGGAGCATTCTGCGATTTATATTATTACAATTACATAAAATACGATTTTTTTAGATTTATATTAAACTAGAAAGGTAGCCCATCAAAAATGACGGAAATTTAGATATAAAGATATATACAACTCATGTGCAAGAATATGAGTTTTCTCGCTTGTTCCGCAGTGATAGATGAAAATAACGCATTTAAAGAACGAAACACATTTATGAAAAACTGTGTACAGTAGAAGACCACTAATCTGCACAGTTTGGTTCCAAGTGTTATGCAGATTTGAGTCTTTTTGCGGTCATGTCTGTTCAATCTTTGTTTACATTTTTTTTTAATTCATATATTGGACAATTTAGATTGTTAAGCCTTAAAAATAAATAAATTTTACACTTGAAGTAAGGTAAAAACTATTAAATTATCCTATACGATTTCATGAAATGGTATTATATGTGTGTGCTTCATGATCTTGGTTACGACGTTGGCGAAATTGGCTGCAACTTGTCATAATCCTAATAGTGTGGGCCGCTATAACAAAAAAGTAACCAGTTTTTAGCAAAATTTCTGATATAAAGTAGTTTTCAAAAACTTGTGTAAAATTGCAGGCCGTTCTCATGTTATGTCAGTCCTAAGAATAATGTTTCTAACACTGAAGAGTTTCCATGTATATATGAAATTTAGAAAAACTTCTCCAAAAGAAAGGTCCTGAAATGACATTGTAATTCCTCTAACTTCAAAGTTTAATCGGGCCCTGATGTTGGTTACTGAAATCTAATAAATACAGTTATTTTGAATATTACAACAGAATTAAACAGTTAAACGTATTTAACTTACGTAATAACCGTAATAACCCGCTGTTACTTTCCGATGTTATTTTTTACTATTAAGAAAGAAAATTATTTAAATTTTTCAAATCATGCATTTATAATTTTTTTCCGCCTTTAATAACTAAATAATGAAAAAATATGCTTTTGTTCTGAGCTCATAAATATGACAATAAAATAATGTAACTAAGAGACATTGCAAAATTAAATCTTTGTGATTTCAAACCATAAACAAACGACACCGCCACAATTTTATCTACTATGATGTCATTAGAATATTGTCCATTGATTGTTGGAGAACTTACTTTGTGAATGATTACCTCAATGATTTAAATTTTTTTTAAGTTTCACGATGAATGAATCACTTGTGTTTGTTTAGGTTTATGGAATGAGATATTAAGCTGTGAATCTAATTTCAACTAAAGTTATCCAAGGATACATGTATTTTTAATTGAAATTAAAAACAATGCTTTGATCACGAAATAAAAAGTTTTAGTTTGTATAATTGGTTATTTCTGTTAATTATTTATTTAGGTACTTTTCCATTATAGCGCATTTTAAAAAAAAGCTTGGCGCAATTCGGGCATCAGAAAGTGAGATATGTTGCCAAAATATATAAACAGCTATGAAAACAAATCTAATGAACTTTTATTTTTGTTTATATATGCACTTATATACATAAAAAAATCGTTTCTGAATATATATAATATTTTTTTATATACAAATTACGGCACAGATTTCAGATATGAACCGGGATACCTAACTGGCGCCAAAATGGTGTTATTTTGCCTGCTATGGTAACCCGGCTATTGTTTTTATTTATTAATAAATTGGGAACAGATGTCATATTCGCCCCATATTGGCGCGATTTTTTTCTATCGCCAATATCATATAGGCAACAGGTACTTAACTTGCGCCAAAGTGTCGTTATTTTGCTTGATGTGGTAACCCGGATCATGTTGTTTATGCTGTTGATGTTTTCGCTAAATTGGCAATCGAAAAAAATCGCGCCAATATGGGGCGAATATGACATCTGTACCATAAATTGTTTATTTACATTTATTTTCTGTTTTTAATTAAAAATTACGGCACAGATGTCATATTCGCCCCATATTGGCACGATTTTTTTTCTGACGCCAATGTCATATACACACCGGGTACTTAACTCTCGCCAAAGTGTCGTTATTTTGCTTGATATGGTAACCCGGATGTTGTTGTTTGTGCTGTTGATGTTTTCTCCAAATTGGCGTCGGAAAAAAATCGCGCCAATATGGGGCGAATATGACATCTGTGCCAAAATTACTTCTGTTAAAAAATGGGTAAAAAAAATAATAAAAAAATGGGTAAATAGCTTTTTTTACATTAAATAAAGGTACTTGTTAGTTATCCCGTCGACCAAATTACTGTCGCCAAATTGTAAGATTAAATGCCATTAATGGTTGACATTAAACATGATCATGTGTTTCTTACGTCATCAAGTGATTTTTAATTCGACATTATATTTGTATTTTTATTAATGTTTTGCTAATTTAATTGACCTTTCGTTGTTTAAAATAAAAATTATGTCAATTTGTATAATTTGGCGAGTGGTTTGGCGATTTATATAATTTGGCGAAACTGGTCGGCGGGATAGCTAACAACTACCTAAATAAATTGCATACATATGGAAAAAATTGCTTGTGAGTAAATAGTTGAACAGTTGTTGTTTGTTGAGCAGTAAATAGGTTGTCAGAAAATACGTTGGCAAACTTCTTTCTCGCCAAGCAACTTTTCTCCGAAGCATTGTACATAAGCAATGATTGCTAGAAATGCATTTTTAATTATGATATGCGCTTTTATGTTTCACTACATTTATGCATACTATACTGTGTGTATAAATGCTACAGTTCATATGCAGGGCTACACAAAAGAATTTGTAAGGGTTACTGAGTATGAGAGTAAATTGCTTAAAGGTGGTTTTTAAAGGAGTTATGCGTTTTTACGCTGAACTGCATTTAGTTTACTAAGAAATGTTTGTAGAATATAGATAAAATGATATACAGGGTCACGCAAAGAATTGGATACATAACCGTCTATGGATGACAATATCTGGAAATGTGGTTTCAGTAGTTTTAAGAGTAGTTTAAATTAAATTTTGGCTAAATAGTGGCATGTAATAACGATACTATTGGCTATGGACGGTAACTGCTAAAATCAATTTTAAAAATTTTTTATGCGTCTTCTAAAATGTTTACTTAGTTATCTTATTTCCCCAAATAACGAAGTTTTGTTAAAGCATTCAGGATGTGTTGGAAAGTGTTTCATATTCTATGCTTAACGCATGAATTTTCTTTCTTCTTTAGTCTTATTTTGAATTTATTTTATTCTTAATTTTTTAGTCTTATACTGCTTTATAGAAACTTTGGCACAGTTGTCATATACGCCAATTTGGCGAAAACATCAACAGCATAAACAAAAACATCCGGGTTACCATATCAAGCAAAATAACGAAACTTTGCCGGCAGTTAAGTACCCGTTGTGTATATGACATTGGCGTCAGAAAAAAATCGCGCCAATGTATATGACATCTGTGCCGAAACTTTAATATTTAATTTCTAAACTCTTCGCTCCACACCCCTTACATATAGTACAAACTATAACACAGATAGCGCAAAATAATAGACAGTTTGGTACTTTTCCACTGTAGGAGCTTTGGCGTTTTTTTAAAAAAAAGCTTGGTGTAATTTGGGCATCAGAAAGTAAGATTTGGGTTTGTTTCCGTTATACGGATACCTTTGTCGCCAAGCGTAATAGATGGCGCAAAACGAAAATCACGTGAATTGAAGCATTTAAAAAATAAAAGAAAAAACATTGTCGATACTAAAGTGAGCATTTAAAAAATATAACATTTGAAAATTCCAGACTTTTACGAACTATTTCATTAAATCACAATTATATACTTAAAATAAGTGAACAAATAACTGCTATAAAATAAAGCAATAAAATAAAACTCATATTAAACTGCTGGCATAAAATTAAAAATATCTTTTAGCATTTTGAAATAATTGGCGCATTAGCATACATTTTGGCATGGTGTCCGTATAACGAAAAAATATCGAGATTTGTTGTCAAATCATATAAACAGCTATGAAAACAAACTTGATGAGCGTTTTTGTTTGTTTTATTTGTTTATTTTATATGTATATTATTGATGTTTTTATGTACAAATCACATCTGTTTCTTTATAAAATTAGTGAAACGTCTTTTTTATATTAAATAAATCGTATAAATATCGAAAAAAATGCGTGGGTATATAAAATGAAACAGTGGATAGGTTCCCGGAAAATATGTTGCCAAATCTCCTTTTTCGCCATGGCACCTATACTGAAAAAGTACCTAAAGCACATTAAAATCGCGCAGTTAGGAGCTCACACAGTACAGCGTAGTCTATTGGCAGTTATTTTATTAGTAGCATAAGGAGGAAGATGTAAAGATGTACTTTAAATTCTCACTCATAGATTTTGAAAAATATCTTAAAAGAGTGGAGTTTAAATTAAATTTCGGTGACCTCCTTTATGAAAGATTAATGGTTTTAAATGGGAATTTCGCCAAATTAGCCAGCTATCACCAAGTTGGCTAACATTTGGCGCTACTGTGGTAACCCTGCATTAGTTTTTTTCAACAATTACTCATTTCAATGAGGCGGTCCTACCGGAATCGTGAGGGACACACAGAGACTTGGATTTTATATAAATAGATAGAAAATGAAATTTAGAAAATGCTTCTAAGAGTTAGGCTCTTCTCTTTTAAAAGAAAGGTTCCAGTTTAGACATCAGGACTGAAAGCTTATGGAATTTGACGACATTTTCAGGTTAGTCTCTGTAGATTTAGTTTTCATGAATGAAAGTTTCCGCTTAAAAATAATCAAGCAATCTATCCTGGAATATCCAAGGTTAAAGATGACGATATACTGTCCGTTCACAGTGCAGAAAAAAAAATCGCTTTTAATTCAAAACACAAAAAGCTTTTTACATTTACGATTTTTTTATTTTAAAATGTCCAAAAGATAAACCAAAAATCATTTTTGCTACTTTAGTTACAAGCTGCTAATCGTGATTTTTTTTTTTTTAACTATTTATAGCGACCTTTATTAATCTGAAATTTTGAATATTTGATTTAATTAGTTTTATTTATTTATTTGTTTTTTGTAAATTTTAATTTCGTTTGCCAATTGTTATGGAATATCGCACGAAAAAAATGCTGAATTATTTACATTGTAAGAGCAATCGGATTCATCTTTTGCAATTGGGTTGCACGCAATATTTATAAAATATTCATGCTTAAAAATTACTTTAAAATACATATAAAATCAGTATACTGAAGTACACTTTTCAAACAAATATCATTAAAAGTACTTTTTGTTTTTCATTCGACGTTGGAAAAGTATAATGTGCGATTAGAGGTTAAACAAATTACAGTAAAAGCAAAAATTGTTGGTGAATTCATTGCCACCATAAGTATGATGCCAGCGTTACTCATGTCTTTTCCTTATAATACTGCGTTAAGTGCAAACGGGTTCATCTATCGTAATTTGGTTTCACACAAATTTTAAAATATCCATGTCTGCAAAATACTTTAAAATCCATCAAAAATCAGAAACAGGAGATACGATTTTCAAACAAATTTCATTTGGGAGTACTTTTTTAGGTAGCTTTCTTTACAAAAAAGCTACCTATTGCAGCCGTTCGGAGGAAAGCGATTTCAAAAAATTTTGGTATATATTTTCATCGATCATGACCCCCAGACCCCGAAACCACCCTCCGTTCAAAATTGATATATATATATATATATATATATATATATATATCCATATATATATATATATATATATATATATCTGACCTATGTCACACTGTAACTCCCGTAATTATGAACCGATTTCGATGTAATTCGGTGTGTACATAGTACATACCAATGTCTCGACCGAGTTCGTTGGCTAGCTTCATCCGCCGTTTTGTTTCAAAATGGCGGCCATTTAAAATTTTTAAAAAAATTTAAAACTTGAAATGTGGTACCAAAAAATTAAAAATGGAAAAATATTTTTTTCTTATGTATTTGACCTTTATACAAAGATTCCGGAGCAGTTTTTGTTTCGTCTATATCTTAAAAAATGGCTGAGTTATAGCATTTTGAATTTCTAGCGTGGCTGACATTTTGAAACGTCCTGAAGTTTGTCACGCGATAAAAGGCGTATTTATGAACCGATTTGGATGTAATTCGGTGTGTACATAGTGCATACCAATCTCTCGACCGAGTTCGTTGGCCAGCTTCATCCGCCATTTTGTTTCAAAATGGCGGACATTTAAAATTTTTTTAAAAATTTAAAATTTGAAATGTGGTACCAAAAAATTGAAAATGGAAAAATATTTTTTTCTTATGTATTTGACCTTTATACAAAGATTTCGGAGCAGTTTTTGTTTCGTCTATATCTTAAAAAATGGCTGAGTTATAGCATTTTGAATTTCTAGCGTGGCTGACATTTTAAAACGTCCTGAATTTTGTCACGCGATAAAAGGCGTATTTATGAACTGATTTGGATGTAACTTCGTTTATACATAGTACATACCAATGTCTCGACCGGGTTCGTTGGCCAGCTTCACCCGCCATCTTGTTTAAAAATGACGGCCCTTTAAATTTTTAAGAAAAATTTAAATTTGAAATGTGGTACCAAAAATTGAAAATTGAAAAAATATTTTCTTCTTATGTGTTTGACCTTGATAAAAAGATTCGGGAGCAGTTTTTGTTTCGTCTATATCTTAAGAAATGGCTGAGTTATAGCATTTTGAATTTCTAGCGTGGCTGACATTTTGAAACGTCCTGATTTTTCTCACGTAATATCAGGCGTATTTATGAACCGACTTGGATGTACCTTGGTGTGTACATAGTACATACAAATATCTCGACCGAGTTCGTTGGCCAGCTTCATCCGCCATCTTGTTTCAAAATGGCGGCCATTTAAAAAAATTAAAAAATAAAAAAATTTAAATGAGATACCAAAAAATTGGAAAATGAAAAAGAATTTTTTTGTATGTGTTTGACCTTAATACAAAGATTCCGGAACAGATTTTCTTTCGTCTATATCTAAAAAAAAAAGGGCTGAGTAATAGTATTAGGTAGCTTTTTTTACAAAAAGCTACCTATTGCAGCCGTTCGGAGGAAAGCGATTTCAAAAAATTTTGGTATATTTTCATCGATCATGACCCCCAGACCCCGAAACCACCCTCCGTTCAAAATTGATATATATATATATATATATATATATATATCAATATATATATATATATATATATATATATATCTGACGTATGTCACACTGTAACTCTCGTATTTATGAACCGATTTGGATGTAATTCGGTGTGTACATAGTACATACCAATGTCTCGACCGAGTTCGTTGGCCAGCTTCATCCGCCATTTTGTTTCAAAATGGCGGCCATTTAAAATTTTTAAAAAAATTTAAAATTTTAAATGTGGTACCAAAAAATTGAAAATGGAAAAATATTTTTTTCTTATGTATTTGACCTTTATACAAAGACTCCGTAGCAGTTTTTGTTTCGTCTATATCTTAAAAAATGACTGAGTTATAGCATTTTGAATTTCTAGCGAAGCTGACATTTTGAAACGTCCTGAATTTTGTCACGCAATAAAAGGCGTATTTATGAACCGATTTGAATGTAACTTCGTTTATACATAGTACATACCAATGTCTCGACTGAGTTCGTTGGCCTGCTTCATCCGCCATTTTGTTTAAAAATGGCGGCCATTTAAAATTTTAAGAAAAATTTAAATTTGAAATGTGGTACCAAAAAATTGAAAATTGAAAAAATATTTTTTTCTTATGTGTTTGACCTCGATAAAAAGATTCGGAAGCAGTTTTTGTTTCGTCTATATCTTAAAAAATGGCTGAGTTATCGCATTTTGAATTTCTAGCGTGGCTGACATTTTGAAACGCTCTGATTTTTGTCATGCGATAACCGGCGTATTTATGAACCGATTTGAATGTAACTTGGTCCGTACATTGTACATACTAATGTTTCGACCGAGTTTGTTGCCCAGCTTCATTCGCCATCTTGTTTCAAAAGGGTTGCCATTTAAATAAAAAGTAATTTAAAATTTAAAATGAGGTATTAAAAAATTGGAAAATGAAAAAGATTTTTTTTATGTGTTTGGCCTTGATACAAAGATTCTGGAGCAGTTTTTGTTTTTGAAAATTTGTTCTTTTGTTTATATCTTAAAAAGTGGTTGAATTATAGCACTTTGAATTTCTATCATGGCTAACACTTTGAAACGATCTTGTATTTGTCTCGCGATACCACACGTATTCGCTTATTTCGATGGAAGAAGGCATGTGGATAGTATACATTAATATCTCGACCAAGTTCGCTGGCCAGCTTCATCAGCCATCTTGTTTCAAAATGGCGGCCATTAAATTAAAAAATATATATATTTAAAGTGAGGTGCAAAAAAATTAGAAATTGAAAAAGGTTTCTTTCTTAAGTATTTGACCTTGATATAAGGATTCAGGAGCATTTTTTGTTTGTCTTTATCTTAAAAAATGGCTCAGATATAGCAGTTTCAATTTCCAACGTGGGTGACATTTTGAAAAATCTGATTTTTTGCCTGCGACAGCACTCGTATGTATCAACCGATTCCGATGTGAGTGAGCATGTGCACAGCAATTACTAAGATCTCGATCAAGTTCACTGGTTAGCCTTATCCACCATGTTGTCTTAAAATGGCAGGCACTTTAAGAAATCGCCGAATTTGGCAGCGAAATATAAGTTACTTTAAATAAAAGTAGCTTGGATAAAGCTGACTAATTTTGCGAAATTCTCATTCATAATGATTTAGTATTGATAAAAATTAGTATCGAATCTCCTACATTCGGTTTCCACTTAATTGAGCTTCGTGTGTTTGAATAATATAAGTTGGCTTTTTTAAAATAAGGAATATGAAAGCTACCTCTTCCTCCCGGCACTGGCCGGAAGGACTTTTTTAGGTAGCTTTCTTTACAAAAAAGCTACCTATTGCAGCCGTTCGGAGGAAAGCGATTTCAAAAAATTTTGGTATATTTTCATCGATCATGACCCCCAGACCCCGAAACCACCCTCCGTTCAAAATTGATATATATATATATATATATATATATATATATATATATATATATATATATATATATCTGACCTATGTCACACTGTAACTCCCGTAATTATGAACCGATTTCGATGTAATTCGGTGTGTACATAGTACATACCAATGTCTCGACCGAGTTCGTTGGCCAGCTTCATCCGCCATTTTGTTTCAAAATGGCGGCCATTTAAAATTTTTAAAAAAATTTTAAACTTAAAATGTGGTACCAAAAAATTAAAAATGGAAAAATATTTTTTTCTTATGTATTTGACCTTTATACAAAGATTCCGGAGCAGTTTTTGTTTCGTCTATATCTTAAAAAATGGCTGAGTTATAGTATTTTGAATTTCTAGCGTGGCTGACATTTTGAAACGTCCTGAATTTTGTCACGCGATAAAAGGCGTATTTATGAACCGATTTGGATGTAATTCGGTGTGTACATAGTACATACCAATCTCTCGACCGAGTTCGTTGGCCAGCTTCATCCGCCATTTTGTTTCAAAATGGCGGCCATTTAAAATTTTTTTAAAAATTTAAAATTTGAAATGTGGTACCAAAAAATTGAAAATGGAAAAATATTTTCTTCTTATGTATTTGACCTTTATACAAAGATTTCGGAGCAGTTTTTGTTTCGTCTATATCTTAAAAAATGGCTGAGTTATAGCATTTTGAATTTCTAGCGTGGCTGACATTTTGAAACGTCCTGAATTTTGTCACGCGATAAAAGGCGTATTTATGAACCGATTTGGATGTAACTTCGTTTATACATAGTACATACCAATATCTCGACCGGGTTCGTTGGCCAGCTTCACCCGCCATCTTGTTTTAAAATGGCGGCTATTTAAATTTTTAAGAAAAATTTAAATTTGAAATGTGGTACCAAAAATTGAAAATTGAAAAAATATTTTCTTCTTATGTGTTTGACCTTAATACAAAGATTCCGGAACAGTTTTTGTTTCGTCTATATCTAAACAAATGACTGAGTTATAGCATTTTGAATTTCTGTTGTGGCTGACATTTTAAAACGACCTGATTTTTGTCACGCGATAACATGCGTATTTATGAACCTATTTGGATGTAACTTGGTCTGTACATAGTACATACCAATGTCTCGACCGAGTTCGTTGGCCAGCTTCATTCGCCATCTTGTTTCAAAAGGGTTGCCATTTAAAAAAAAAAAATAAATTTAAAATTCAAAATGAGGTATTAAAAAATTGGAAAATGAAAAATATTTTTTTTATGTGTTTGGCCTTGATAGAAAGATTCCGGAGCAGTTTTTGTTTCTGAAAATTTGTTCTTTTGTTGATATCTTAAAAAATGGTTGATTTATAGCACTTTGAATTTCTAGCATGGCTAACATTTTGAAACGATCTTGTATTTGTCACGCGATAACACACGTATTCGCCTATTTCGATGCAAGAAGACATGTGGATAGTATACATCAACACCTCGACCAAGTTCGCTGGCCAGATTCATCAGCCATCTTGTTTCAAAATGGTGGCCATTAAATTAAAAAATATATATATATTTAAAGTGAGGTGCAAAAAAATTAGAAATTGAAAAAGGTTTCTTTCTTAAGTATTTGATCTTGATATAAGGATTCAGGAGCATTTTTTGTTTGTCTTTACCTTAAAAAATGACTCAGATATAGCAGTTTCAATTTCTATTGCGGGTGACATTTTGAAAAATCTGATTGTTTGCATGATATAAGTTGGCTTTTTTTAAATAAGGGTTATGAAAGCTACCTCTTCCTCCCGGCACTGGCCGGAAGGACTTTTGAATTTCTCTTGTGGCTGACATTTTAAAACGACCTGATTTTTGTCACGCGATAACAGGCGTATTTATGAACCTATTTGAATGTAACTTGGTCTGTACATAGTACATACCAATGTCTCGACCGAGTTCGTTGGCCAGCTTCATTCGCCATCTTGTTTCAAAAGGGTTGCCATTTAAAAAAAATTAAAATTCAAAATGAGGTATTAAAAAATTGGAAAATGAAAAAGATTTTTTTTTTATGTGTTTGGCCTTGATACAAAGATTCCGGAGCAGTTTTTGTTTCTGAAAATTTGTTCTTTTGTTGATATCTTAAAAAATGGTTGATTTATAGCACTTTGAATTTCTAGCATGGCTAACATTTTGAAACGATCTTGTATTTGTCACGCGATAACACACGTATTCGCCTATTTCGATGTAAGAAGGCATGTGGATAGTATACATCAACACCTCGACCAAGTTCGCTGGCCAGAATCATCAGCCATCTTGTTTCAAAATGGCGGCCATTAAATTAAAAAATATATATTTTTTTTAAGTGAGGTGTAAAAAAATTAGAAATTGAAAAAGGTTTCTTTCTTAAGTATTTGAACTTGATATAAGGATTCAGGAGCATTTTTTGTTTGTCTTTACCTTAAAAAATGGCTCAGATATAGCAGTTTCAATTTCTATTGTGGGCGAGATTTTGAAAAATCTGATTTTTTGCATGCGACAGCACTCCTATATATCAACCGATTCCGATGTGAGTGAGCATGTGCACAGCAATTACTAAGGTCTCGACCAAATTCACTGCTTAGCCTCATCCACCATGTTGTCTTAAAATGACAGGCACTTTAAGAAATTGCCGAATTTGGCAGCCAAATATAAGTTACTTTAAAGAAAAGCAGCTTGGATAAAGCTGACTAATTTCGCGAAATTCTCATTCATTATATTGATAAAAATTAGTATTGAATCTCCTATATTCGGTTTCCACTAAGTTGAGCTTCGTGTGTTTGCATGATATAAGTTGGCTTTTTTTAAATAAGGATTATGAAAGCTACCTCTTCCTCCCGGCACTGGCCGGAAGGACTTTTTATGTTCGAAAACATAAAAAAATGAAATTGGACAATTTTTTGAAATGAATGAAAAATTCAGTAAAAGCACAATTTATGGATTAGGTCGTTGTCACCATCAGTATGATTTCAGAGTTACTAACTGACAGCTTTTTGACAGCGTTACTGTTTTTGCTTTAAAATTTAGATAGATGGCATGCTAACGAGAATTTCACTAAACTGTTAACACTAAACTGTAACCAAAACCGCTACGCCATTTGGTTAATTTTCTTCTTTCGTATTGCCTTTAAAATAATACATTGTTATATTACAACCGCCAAAGTAAACGCGCATTCTGATGCTTAAAGTTGAGGGATTTTACTATGGTTGCGACACAGTAACGTCATATTCTCTTATTCTATTTTTTATCTTTTACTGACGAGAATGCACAAAGCTCCATTATTGTGATTGCCATACTATTTCATTTTATTTTATTTTATCTGGAAGGCCCCCATGTTTAGCACGGGCAAAGCCGGGTAATTCTGCTAGTAGTATATACATCAACTTACAGATCAAATACAAGACTATTCAAAAGGATTGGAATACATATTTGACTATGGGCGGTAACTGTTGAAATCAATTTTTTTAATGTTTGCTTAGTTATTTACCTTATTTCCCTAAATAACGATGGTTTGCTAAAGCTTTCAGGGAGTGTTGGAAAGTGTTTCATAGTCTATGCCGTACGAATGATTTTTCTTTCTTGTTTGAGATAAAATTGATAATGATAATTATGAGGTTAAAATCTCTGTTTCTTCTATTAATATTATTCATTTTTTTATTTTTTTTTAAATACAAGGTGCTTCGGGTATTTGAGAACCTGCATTATAGGTGAAATATCACCCTGTATGTGTATATCATGGTTAAAAATCTTTTTCTGTAACATGCAAACATGTCAGAACCTAGACTAATTGAGGAAATGAAGTAACATGCTGTCATTGGCTCATTGGTTGAAGAACACTTCGACGTAGAGATTGCCATACTGTTGAAACTCTCCCGGCCACTTGTCTTTAATGTAAGGAGACAACTGAAGACTGCCAGGTTTCATGTGGTAAACGTTTCATGCAGGAAACAACGTTGTCAGCAATACGAAATCATCAAAACACCAGAATTTGTTAGTCAAGTCGATGAAAATCCTGCGAAGTTGATAAGAGCACTCGCTAAGGAGATGCAGGTTGATGAGGCCACAACTCTGATGTGTGATTCATTAAAACCTTCGCTAGAGGTCGTACGTGATGAGAAAGTACAGTTCTTGCCCGAGAGAGCACAACTGCCTGACCAGAGACAAGCGCCTCCTTAACAAGCTGAAACATCAAGAGGAGTCAGGAATGCTCTTGTTTCTTTTCAATGAGAAAAACTTTGCCCAGGTCAAAAAAGTGGACAGCAAAAAGAACGGTGATGGTGTAAAATAACCGAAGAGGTTCTAACAGACACGAGAAAATTTCCAGCCTCACTGATGATTCTGGGGGGGTACTGAGAAGCGAAGACGATCTGATGCATCCACATTTCTTTCTTCAAGGTGCCAGAGTCAACGCCGTTGCTTATACCTAGGTGTTAAAGTGCTAAATTACTTCTGTAACATGTGGGAGGCCGTACGTTTTTTAACAAGACACTATCTTTTGCACTATCCCATACGGCCAATGCAAACCAAAAATGGATGGTTAAAGCATTCATGACGATGTCATCTTCAGCTTGTTAGCCCCTCAGCTACCCAGATATTAACCGAATGGTCTATTACGTATGTGATGTGGCGTAGCTGAGAGGGACTCCAATAGGCATCCACACAGCGATGTTGCGGCCCTCAAGGCAGCCGATTTGTATGCAGTGGTAAATGTTCCCAACACTCATCTGATCATTACCTGCAGTCTGTTTTGACAGCTTGTAGAAGCAGTTATTGCGGTTGGCAGTGGTTTCAATTAGTCCAAGAGCTGTTAAACATTTTAGGGAAGGTATTTGAGGCACCCTGAAAATTTGTGCAACACTTCTTTTGTAATGCCTGAATACAAAATCGAATGTCTGTCTGAAGGATCGTGGCCCAAAACCTGTGCTAGACAAAAAATGGCACTTGACACGTGTCTGGCACAGTTTTTGTGCCGACTAAAGTGTCTGTCATTTTCAAAATATTCTTTACTAAGCATAAATATTATTGTGCCTCAATCTCAGCGTGCCTCAAATACCTTTTTTGGTAGTCAAAAAATGGCACTTGACACGTGTCTGGCACAGTTTTTGGGCCGACTAAAGTGTCTGTCCTTTTCAAAATATTTTTTTCTAAGTATAAATATTATTCTGTTTCAATCTCAGCGTGCCTCAAATACTTTTTTGGGGTAGTGTCAAAAAATGGCACTTGACACGTGTCTGGCACAGGTTTTGGGCCCCGATCCTTCAGCCGGACATTCGATTTTGTATTCAGGCATTACAAAAGAAGTGCTGCACAAATTTTCAGGGTGCCTCAAATACCTACTCAAAAATGTTCAACAGCTCTCCTACTAAATGTATGATGTTATCCAATGTGTATATGGTCACTTAAAACGTTTAAAAAACTGCTCTATCTCTAGTGTATATTCTTGTTTGAAAGGAGGTGTTGATTTGTTCTCAAATACCTGTCGCACCCTGTAGATTATGTTAAAAAGTACCCCTGACAAAGTTGGTCATTCATTGGGCAAGTTCGGTGGGAATTCCAAAATTAGACGAAAATCACAATTTAATAAAGAAAATAAAAAATTCCGAAGGCCCCTCGAGGACGCTAATCTCTACACATACATATGTCAGGGTTTCTCTTTTTTATGGAGGGACCTGAGTGCGTCTACTGGTGGAGCACCATTGGCGCTATTACTGGCAGGGCAAGCGGAGCACTTGTGCATGGCCCACATATTTCGAGGGGCGAAAAATCTTCCATCTTCACTCGTAATTTTATTAGAAGACATCTTAATGTGATGGAAAATTTTTAAAAGTTTGATTTATTACACGAATTATGTAAACTAAAACTAAATTACAAAATAATTTTGATAAAACTGGTACGAGGAACTAGGGCTGGATTATTTATCAATATATCGATAGATATTAATATTTTTTAACTATCGCAATAACAATACCTAAACTTTGGCTCTGTTGATATATCCCAACAAAATAACAGTGTTTAGAAAACACTGCAATTACGAACACGAGCCCCGAAAACAGTATCGTCAAATATCTCAAAACTCAATAAAATAATAATGTTTTGCGCTCACCGCCACAGCACCGGAAAAAAAATCTATTCCAATGTCTTCAACCTCCTGCCTCATCCAAAACAGAAAATCTACCTTGATAATCTTTCTTTCCGCTGATTATCTCCGTTAGAAATTATCCCAATCATTGCTATACTTTCATTCACTGGCCTAGAACCTAGATTTCTTTCGACTGTCTGCATAAAATACTGAATAACATTTATCGTCCATTCTTCTATCGTTGGCCTACACGTATTGCAACAACTCCAGATACATTATGAATATTCACATGAGCACTGGTTATTCGTTGTCGCGTTTGGTACAGTAGATAGCTGGTTATCATCGAGTCTGTACCTGAGAAGCTGAAATGCTCAGCTTGCGAGCAACCAATCAGAGTTCGCTAATGGGAAAGATTCGCCTTTTGTTACTAACAAGTTGGTGAAAAGCTCAAGGTCAAAGCAGTCATTCACTGTGATGATTGGTTGCTTTTAAGAAAAGCTTTCCAGTCAGTAATGTTTATTCATATGGTACCTCATTCTTTCTTCTTTGTCGTTTTAGAGCAAAGTTTTCTCGAGTGAATTTAATATACCCTGTTTTAATATTTTTCAGCTTTGAATATTTATCAGAAAACAAAATTTAAATTAATATAAAATTATTCCCAAATGTGATTTGTGTATTTATACATATTTTTTTAATGTTTAAATGTTGTTTTCTTATAGTAAATAGGTAGGAAGATATAACTACAGTGATTTTTTTCTGTTAAGAATGAATTGATTCCTTAGGGAAAGATTGAAAAGCAACATTTCTGTTGCGTCTATGATCCACTGAAAACTGTTTAATAACAAATATATTATAAACAAATATATAGCTTCCTCTTTTCCTGTGCTAATTGGTCCCACCAGTGGCCGAGAGGTTCTGATCTCGAAGCTGGTAGACGGGAGGTGCTGGGTTCGAACCCAATCGTGCCCGTCAGACTAATCGTTCGGAGTTTTTGTGGTTTTCTTAGAACCATGGATTTCCATGCTTAAATACAGGTTAGGTTCCCTTAGAAAGACCCACACGAAGGGCACTCTCCCCCTGGGCCTATATCCCACGAGTAGATAATTGGCCGTCAAAAATCAACCCATCCTGTGCTAATTAAAATAAAATCGTCAACGTTCTAAATTTTTGAATATTTTATTTTAGTTTGTATTTTATAATTTTCTCAGTTATTCGCAACGCAATTAAATAGTTAAAATATTACTGATGAATAACAAAATAAAACAAAATTTAAAATAGGTAGGAAGGTCTAGGGTGTGCATAGGATAGGAAGAATAGGAAACATACTATTTTTGAAGGAAAATACTTTGAAACAAATGGTATAAGGGTAAACAGATATCAAACATTGTTTTCTTTTCTAAAATATTTTCTGCATAAATATGTGTACTTATTTTAATGATGCTGTGTTAACATATCGGTATGAGACATTGATTCGTTGCTCTCTACATCTGTTTTTACTTAAATGGCTGCTATTGTACCGTCTATGTTTCGAAATTAGCAATATTTCTATATTTGCACAATTTAAGGGAGTTATCGCGATATATCACCAATACCAATATTAACTCGTTGATATATTTCGATATTAAATTTCTGATATCGTCCAGCCCTACGAGGAACAGTTTATTTTTATATAACTAACATTTATGACTTGAGTTACAATTATACCCAATTTCCATGTATTTTAATACATATATATATATATATATATATATATATATATATATACATGTACATAGTATTTACACAGGCTTTCTTTTTTTAAGAATGTAAGTGTATTTATATTATTTTACTTTTTAGATGTTCCAAATTATCATAAAATGGTAACGAATCATTCCTGACTTCCTTCTATCAATATAAGTACGCTTGAAAATTTAATATGAGTAAATAATCTTATAACTACCTTATATGTAGATTTTGTTTTAGTGTCGGGGGGCGATCATATATATTAAGTATGTTTTAAGAATATATAGTATTAATTCATGTGTGTGTAGAATTCATGAATGTGTAGAATTAATTCATGTTTATCTGCCAAATAATTTTTTTTTTTTATTAAAAGAATAACTAAAAATATAACTTATGTGCAGAATGATTCACAATTTTTCATTTACATTTTGTTTTTATTCAGTAATATATAATAGCATGTTCACACAGTTCTTGTATAAATGCTTTATGAAAGTATGGTAATATAAGATTAGGCCCGAAAATATTTTCCCAGAGCCTAAATATTTGGTGATCGGGTCCTGGATGCAGCAAGCTCTTTATGCCTAGTCTTTCTTGAAAGTACGTTTCACAAGTGGACAAGTGGCCCACTGTATGATTCTACAATAAAAAGAAGTGTAATCTCGATGGTACTGATGGCTAGGATTCCTATTGTCAGGTCCTCAGGTAATTGGCACGTACTTTCTAGATGACTAGTCTGTAAGTCACTGATGGTTTGTGGGGTGGGATGGGGTGTTGAGATTGATTTAATGGCAAGCCTTCTTGGCATTTGTCCATGTTAAGGAAAATTTAACAAAGTATCAAGAGACACTAAAACGGGAACTATTTCCATTTCGTGATATCTTAAGAGGCTACATCCCTCACGCGAAAACACCAGCTCGCTGATGTTAATCCTGTGAGAGAATTCTTTTTAAATATCTCGTTTACTTTTCCATATTTTAAAATGATTTTTTTTAACTGTATAGTTCAAGTCAGTCTCTACAATCGCTGTTTTTTTTTTTACTTTATCGATTTTGTTTGCATCTTCTTTTTATTCGGAACCGGTTTCTAAAGTCAAAGTATCCACATCCGTCTGAAAATTACCTCTCCTAATTAGAAAATCACACAATTGGTGAGCAGATTGATGTAATTACGCACTTTTGAAAATAATAATATTCTTAAAAGAAAAGAATTGCATTTTCAAATAGTACTTTTTACTTGGGGAAATTTAAATTCCCTTTCAAAACAAAAAAATCGGAAATTGTACGTCAAGCGTCGTAAATGAGGTGCATTCGTACTATAACTAGTTTTATAAATATTCAGATCTTGGTGCAATAGCTGTTACACTCTTATGCGAAAATGCATGAATACAAAATTTATTGCGATTATATATATTAAATTCAGTAATACAGAAATAATACGACTCTATCTTAAATAAGACGTGGCAACCAAGGCACCATGGCAACCTAGAACATTACATATCATGGATGATCATTGAATAAATTACGTATGATCGAATTTAATAGAATGAAGAAAACTTTTATTAATATATTTTTAAGTTTTTATTCGATTTTTATAAAATTTGAAATGACTAGACAAAATTCTGCAACAATTATATATATTAAATTTCAAACCATTCGGTTGGATAGTTTTTGCGCTGTTATATGTGGACGAACGGACCAGATGACGACTATATGTGCTACATATTTGTATAATTACGAGCGCACTTAAAAATGCTGAAGACAATTTGAAGAATATATAACTTAAAAACTATCAGCTGTTTTCTACAGAATTTCGAAAGTGTTGTCTCTTTAAGTAAAATATATGATTCTGTTTAAAAATAAATCTTTCTGCTGCCTCATACATCGTGACTTTAACAATTAGGTGCTTCATAAATCAATGTTGAAGATTAATGTATCGGTTTGTGTTCAAGAAATTCATTTTACATTTAGCCGAAGTGACCGTACAAAAATCGATACCTAAGTAGTTGCTTAATTGCTTCAAAATAAATTAGACAAAAAAGAAAACCTGGCTAGTCGCCATTTACTTTTCTGAAAAATGTGTCTTTGAAAATCACTTTGTGTTTACTTAAAAATACATCTTTTCTGTGAGATTTCCTGGAGAAAATAAACCACACAAGAGCAATCATGATTTAGGGGAGTCAAAGCTACGCAGTATTTTTCTTAAAAATAGATTATGAGGGAACTTGTGGTTTAGCTCACTCTAGTGAACGGCACACCGCACTAAAAAAGCTAGATACTATCTAAAACTGATTTACGCAGGGAAAAGTTTTAATCAAAACTTTATGATCAGTGAATTGTCTCAATCTCAACAGATTTTACTGATATGTAATATGGATTTATCGGGATATGTTGCTTGATTTAATAGAAATCTGATTTACCATATTTAATGTACACTTGTATAATGAGAACTTTTTTTTCTCAAAAGTGTCGGCCAAAATTGTAAGATGTGCTTTATGCACGGTGTATTTCTGTCAGTTATATATTAAATCACACATGCTTGTACTAAATCATTGAAAACAAGACATAAATTTCGTAATGAAATTGTAGAATAAGCAAGTCAAATGAATTAAATACAGGGTGCCCACGAAATCTTTTTACGATTTCAAGTTTTCATTACAAACGGAAATGAACAGATACGTGTGTGCGGAAAGTAAGTACTATTAAGAGTATACCGGTAGACCCGTGCAAGGTTTTCGCACTGCAATCATTAAATTTATTTTCAGATACATTTTTCATTAATTTATAATTAACCGCAATTTTTTTAATCAAGTAACTTGTTTTAACGAAATATGAGCTTACTATGTCAAAAGACTATTCAAAACCTTTCGTATAATATCCCATTCATCGTTGTGCGCTTTGTATCTTGTATGTGCATAAAAAAGGGATGTTGGCATCATAAATAACACGTATGACAATACTTAAGCTGAAAGTATAACGAAAATTCAACATTTATTTACCATGTCATTAAAACAACTCGCAAAATAATAGCAAGCTATACGAAACCTCTGGGAAAGATAATGAATCACCTTTATATGCAGTCTACGAATTCCAATAAACACATTTCAGATATCGTTATACCTAGATGAATATTTATTAGCCATGTCAATAAAACTACTCTCAAAAAATATTCAACCGAGGCTCGCAACAGTTTGTTGTCGCGTTCTGTTCCACACCATGTGAAAATACTGGCAGGAGCAGTTTCATCTTTATCTTTTGCTGAAATTAAAATGAATAATCCATGCTGCTAATCGCTTGAGAGCGTAGGAGGTTTGCAGGTTCGAGTCCCGCTGGTTCCGTTGCACACTCTTTGTGGAGCTCCCGGATGTAAAAATTCTCTGTGTTGTAAATTTCATTGTGCTATCTCGTCCCTGTATGTCGACGATGACTTATAAGCCTTTGGGGTCAAGCACACAAGTCTGATGTATGTGTTCAATAAAAACCAAACCAAACCAAATGTGCAACTATTCATAGCATTTTCTACTTTTTCAGATATTTGATATTGTTTTTCTTGGAAAGTCATGTCATTAAATAAAATATGATCCTCGGCTGTGTTAACAATTTAAAATTTATCGCAAAGTTTTGATTTCCTTTTTAATTTTTGAGGACTTAATACTGAATTTTAATTTATTTTACATAAAAAAATTATTGATTTATTATAGTAACCAAAAATTATTTTTTTCAAGTTAATAATAAACTAATGAATAATGAGTTTGTTAAACTTCAAGAGTTGGAGGTTTATAATTATTAGTTCAATCTTTTAATTAACTTAACTTGGGTTTTTTTATGATAAGATGGAACTTTGCAATCGACTTCTCACTCACTTTCTGATAGGCTAAAATTATAAAAATTATATACAGTCGCGGGGAAAAAAAAAAAGTAAACACACCCTACTAACTGTACGGCAAAGACTAACTTAACTTGGGGTTTTTTATGATAAGATGGAACTTTGCAATCGACTTCTCACTCACTTTCTGATAGGCTAAAATTATAAAAATTACATACAGTCGCGGGGAAAAAAAGGTAAACACACCCTACTAACTGTACGGCAAAGACTAACTTAACTTGGGTTTTTTTATGATAAGATGGAACTTTGCAATCGACTTCTCACTCACTTTCTGATAGGCTAAAATTATAAAAATTACATACAGTCGCGGGGGAAAAAAGGTAAACACACCCTACTAACTGTACGGCAAAGACTAACTTAACTTGGGTTTTTTTATGATAAGATGGAACTTTGCAATCGACTTCTCACTCACTTTCTGATAGGCTAAAATTATAAAAATTACATACAGTCGCGGGGAAAAAAAGGTAAACACACCCTACTAACTGTACGGCAAATTATTGTAAAAGAAAATTACTGGTACCAAAGGATTGGAAATAATGTCTACTTTTAAATTATGTATATAAAATTTGCTTAGGGTGGACGTATCAAAACAAACCCAAACTTTGTTTTTCCAATAGCAATAACCAATTTTGACACCATAAATAAATTCTACACCCTTCAATTGGGATAAAAACAAATTTTCATGAAATTCGTATGATTAGTTTAAGAGAAATTAATTATTATAAAATTAGCCTATTTTAGGGGCTGTATCGAAATTGAACTTCCGTACTCTATTATTGAATTGCTGCAGAATGACTATGTCACTTCTAATAATGTATTATTTATTGCCAATAGGGCCATTTTACTCGCTTAATATGTTTCGACTGTTGCCAGCCCAAATGTTTCAATAAAACAATAAAATGAGTATATATATATACATATATATAACCATTAATTAAACATTACCGACCATCATCATAAACCGCAATATTGTGAATGAATTGTATATATATATATATATATATATATATATATATATATATATATATATATTCAGTTATAATTTATACACCAGGGTGTATTTTTAGCTAAATTTTGACGATATTGTTAAACTGTTATCTATTAATTTAATAGTGCATTTTAAATAATGTAATTAATATCTATTTATTTTATATTAGTTTAAATTTGTTTTACAAGGTATTTCAAATTTTATTTCAAAATGTATTAACTGCATCCTTTGGTATCATTTACTGTGATTTCTTAACTGTTTTATTCACCTTAATCTTTTTGATATACTGGTAGACATGTGCACATGGATTTTTGTAAAATACTGAAATATTAATCGGTATGGTGTTTATTGTTTATATTTTATATCCTATAAATATTTAAATACGTTTTGTTGATTCTTCCATTTCATATTGTTTGTTTCTATTCTGCTTTCATTTTTAATCAATTCACTTGATTTTAGTGGTTGTTCGGGCACAGGGGAAAATTAATTTTAGCTTTAGCTTATTTTTCCCACAGAAAACAACCATTTTGCTTATATCATTGAATTCTGTGCCCTTGATAACGTAATTCAATGTATAAGCTTTTCAATTTTTGTCGGTGTCCACTTTTTTATTTTTTCTTCCATAGTGGTTCTTATAATGTTTTTTTTTTTTTTTTTTTTTTTGATACTTACAGCTTTGATTCATAATAGTTGACGGTGGTGGGTTGTGTTTGATTAATGGTAATATATATATATATATATATATATATATATATATATATATATATATATATATATATATATATTATGCTTTTCTGCAAGTCATAGCTGACCCCTTAAACCATCATTTTGACACTTTTTAATCATAATCTGGATACTTCTTGGAAGAAAATTTTGAAATTGAGAATTCGCATAAAGCAGAACATAATAAATATAATTTATCAAAAAAAAAAAAAAATGTTGGTTGCAATTCATATTTTTTGGAATATTAATTTCATAATTCATAATTTATGTTATAAAAATTTTTAAATTACAATTCAATGTTGTTATGTTTGGGTTTTTTAGTATTATAATCACACAAAAAATTATTACATTAAGATTATAATTTCAGGAGAAATTAATAAAAATATGCAAATGTAATTTAACATTAAAACCTCTAAATTTTGAATGTTTATAATTAAAAGCTTATCATCCAAATGACTTGAAATTTCGTTTCTAGGCATAGTTTGAATAGAAGATTTAAAATATACAGTAGAGCGCCAATTATCCGAACAAGTCAGGATCAACCCCAGTTCGGATAAGCAAAAGTTCAGATAAATGGACAGACAATTTAAGGGATGTTTTTGACTATACTAAAACCTTCACATGTTATCTAAGCTTAGGACTGGCAACATCAGTTAGTGCTGGCATGTTTAAAAATTATTTTTTCTTGTTGTTTACATTTTTTTTTTCTCTTTTTATCATTTTCTCCAGAGATTATAATTTAATCAAAAAAGCTTTTAATTGTTGCTTGCTTCAATGAAAACATTCGTTTCAATGCTGCCATATCTCTAATTCTTGTCAAACACGATTAGTTTAAGAGAAATTAATTATTTTAAAATTAGCCTATTTTAGGTTAGTTGAATAGGATCTTCTGCCGTTCGAGCCATTTCATAGTTTATTTTCAAACATTCAAAGGCTTCGTTATGTGATGGACCTGTGTTATTTTCAGAGCATTCGTTTTCATTTTCTTCAATTTCTTTTTCATCATGAATCTCATCTACAGTCTCATCATCATTTAAAATCTGATATCCAGGATCATGTACTTCCCTATTTAAACACTCGTTAGTTTCATTTTCTTCATAGCTTAGGATTTTTCCCTTATTGTTTTACATTCTACGTTTTTTGATCCACTATCAGTTTTTTCTTTATTTAAAATTTTATTCCAAGCCAATGGATAATTGGGAGTTCGGTTAAAAAAGTTTTGGGAGAAATAGGCTGTTCGGATAATTGGAAGATCAGTTAATTGGAGTTCAGACAATCAGCGCTCTACTGTATTATCAAAATTGTTTATTTCTGTTGAAAAAACAAAATTTGGGTTTGTTTTGATACGTAGATGCCTCTCTAAGCAAATTTTATACACATCACTTAAAAGTAGACATTATTTCCAATCGTTTTGGTGCCAGTAATTTTCTTCTATTATAATCAATTGCAAAATTAGTATGGGTGGTTTTTTTTTTGTTGTTGTTGTTTTTTTTTGTTTTGTTTTTACTACGACTGTACACATCCGATGACAGTGCAACATTTCGATATTTTTAGAACTTAATTATAAATGAATAAATTAATTTTAAGACATCTTTCCGTTACTCGGTCGCTGGTGATAAATTGATAAATATTCTTCACAGTTAAAACTTTTTAGGTGTTACAAAAACGAAAAAGTTAATTATGCGCAAAATCACTCCTCGCTGAAATATGCCAATTGGCTGCAAAGATGAAAAATTTTCAACACAAAAAAGCAGAAAATGTAAATTAAAAATAAAGATTGTAATAATTCTTAAAAAATAGTCTTTATAATTTAATAGTTTTATAATAATTAAATTATGATTATACGTTGAGAAAACGATTTGGAAATCCTGAGTACATAGTTTAAATCATGCTTTTTTTCTTTTCCTGTTGCCATATCTTTAAATCAAAATTTACAATTTGTTTTACATAAATTCACAAGCTCGAACATTCTATCAATCGTAAATTAAAGAGGTAAATTTTATATAGTCGTCAGTCTGATTTAACGTATTGCATCGACTTTCTTTTTTTTTTTACATAGATTGCAGTTATGCAATAAGGCGTAATTTTTACGATAGACATTGAATAATTTTTTTTAATTATTATTATTATAACTCGAGTATTTATTTATGTGCACTTGTATATTTATTCACTTTAAGTCAATGAGGTGTGTAAAATAAAAGAATGTTGGTATCATCTTAGTGATATACGCTGTAAAAAAAAAAAAAAAAAAAAAAAAAAAAAAAAAAAATCTGTAGCTCTACACATGTAAAGTTACATGCTTACTAAACTTTCATCTGTAACTGTACAAAAAAAGCTGTAAATCTACAAAACTAGTTTTTGTAAAGCTACAGAAATCAGTAGCTTTACAAATGAATCTTCTAAAATTACAATAATCTTATTAAAATTTTATCCGTAACCCTGGTTGGACTTACATGAAAAGTTCTAGGCATCCCAATTTCCTAAAAAATTCTTAGTAACCTTACAGATTTTTTTTATTTTCGGTGCAAAAGTGTATTTGTTGCATGAATTTTTGTTGTTGCCGTTACATAAAGTTCTAGGAATCCCAGTTTCCTAGAAAAACTTTAGTAACTTTACATATATATATATATATATATATATATATATATATATATATATATATATATATATATATATATATATATATATATATATATTATTTTTTTTTTTTTTTTTTTTTTTTTTTTTTTTTTTTTAACAGTGTAGTTCATGAGTACACATTTTCAAATTTTATGTCACTGAAAATAAAAAGTAAATTCCAAAAATGCTTATTAAAACTGCCAGTAAAGATTAAATTTTTATAATTCCAAATGTTTATTAATTTTAAACTTTTTTTAAATATACGACACTGACAAAACTATAATAAGAGTTAGAAGATGGGGAAGATAGAAAAAAAAATTATTTATTATTTCTTTATTATTATTAAACCGGTATTTTGTTAAGCCTATTGTTTACCGGAAACGTAGACATTAAATTTTTACGTAAAATTAAAAAAACATTAAAATGCGAAAAAAATGGTATAAGGTACTAAATTTTTATGCATTGAATCCTACAACATTTGTATACAAAAAATATTTTTAAAAATTCACTAAGCTTTCCAAAAACCACACATAAATTGAACATAAAAAAATGAGTATTATAGAAATAAACAGAAAGCGTTCTAAGAAAACGAAAATAAAGAAACGCCGACATTTAAAATATCTATCTATATTATAAAGGACAAACATATCTGTGCGTAACGCATACGTCATTTTGCGAATGGCAACACTTTGAAATTTGAAATAAAATTTTGGTTTTTTAATTTCCTCTACTGCAAATTTTTAAACTTCTAAACATCGCACATTTTAAATTTTTACGCCGTCGTGTAAGAGAAAAAAATGCTCTTTTAAATGCAATTTTATTGAAAGCTGTATCTCAATTTAATTTTAAGATATTAATTTTTTTGTAGTTTTTATTACATTTTTTGTAATCGTGGCAACTGAGGTACTCCATTTCTATTGAAAATAAAGGCGAAAAAAAAGGGAAATAGTAGATTGCTGTATATTTTTCTTGTCATTTTCTCATATATACTAAGAAAAAAAATTTAAATTAAAATACGTGCTATGTCAGGAATATCCTCTTTTATAAAACCCGGTTAGTTTTGGCTTTATTTCGTTGTTATTTATCAATTAAATGATTTTAGTTTATTGCAATTTAACTTTACAAACGATACACTTTCTCTTTACAAAAATGTATTTTAAAGAATATTTTTGTGACTTATTTTCTCCGCATTTACTTAATTCGTATCAAAAATTTGAAAGAATGCATTTTTATTAATACGTGTGTAATTACATTTTCCGAATTTTGAAAAAAATATAAATAAATGACTTCTGATAAAACATGGAGCTATTATAAACAAAAAAAACGAAGTCATATAAATCATTAGATACCCGAGATTATTTTGCCGAGCTTTTTAAATGACGCCATTGCTTTCTATTGGGTTTGTGTATTATTCTGCGATAATGATGTCATTTGCATACCGTTCTATAGATGTTGTTTAAGACGGGATCTTAAAAGTGGGATGCTTTAGCGTAGGGTTGCACAACCGGTGCCCTGCGATGGGTTAACTTGTATATTTAAAAGACCAGGCTGTTCTTTTAGTCATCAGCACTGAGATTTCTACTGAACCGATTTTCATAATTATTTTTTAAAAAGAAACCTGTTCATTTGTAGATGTGCCCGTACTAGCTATTTTTTTATTTATTTATTTCCATTTTTATATTTAATGTTAAGTTTTTTGTTAAAAGTTTTTTTTTCTTTAAAATGGTGGCAATTGGGTTACTCCATTGTTGCAGAGACATGAGAAATAATGAAGTTTGTTTATTTTTATTAATTATATCCTTATTGATGCCATTTTCACATTACAAATGAAAAAAACTTTTTTTTACATTTTTGAACAGAAATGACGTCAGTCTTAAAAAAAAACGTACACTCTCCCTCATAAATCTTTTACATTGCAAAATTTTTTCATTACGCTGATACGGCGTTTGAGACGCTAGGTGAAATGATTCAGTGAGTGAGAATGATGTCATATTTAAAATAAAATGGTCATTTTCTTTGGTAAAACTAAATATTTGACCACAAATGCGTCTATAAGAAAAATTTCAGCATTTATCATAATTACTCATCTTGATTACGTATTCTTCTAATACAGTTTAGTTTTTCAATCATTTGAACAGTTGAAGTTTGTGGAAATAGCATTTTGGTAACTTTAAGTTAAAGATATTATTTGTTTTAAGAGTTAGACAGCCAATGTAAGATGATTTTTTTATTGTAATTATTTTTGTAGGTTTATTCTAAATTGATCTAACAGTTCCGTTCTAAGCATTTTCGTTCGTCGAATTTCGACGGGTTACAACACACACACACACATATATATGAATGAGATGTGTATGAAGTGAAATGTGTATGAAAAAAATAAAGTATAAATAAATATACATTTAAAAAATAAGATTCGGTTTTTATTCACTTTTTTAAGTTCTTTATATGTATATTTATATTTACATATATTCCGTTTCAAATTTTAAATTCTTTCAAACAAATTAAACATCTAATTTCTTAAATTATAACTTATTAATTTTAGTCATACTTAAAAATTGTTATAGTTTTTGAAAGGATGACGAATTTTGAATCCTTTATACATTTTTAAGTATAGAAAATAAAAAAATATTAATGTGTTATCAGTATTACGAAAATATTTATTCAAAAAATTATTAAAGTTTTTAAAAAAATCATTTTTACGAGTACTTTTTTCTATGACGAATCTGTTTTCAAAATTTCTCTAAAGACAATAAATCTTGTAGACAATTTAATAAGTATCTATGGGAAAATAACTGTATGAAGTCACATGACTTTATTTTTATAAAACCACGCAACCTATTTCGGCCACACCGGTTTAAAAATGCCCAGTATACAGGACATCGATGAAAATCTTTTTAAAACTCAAATAGATTTTTTACATTCAATATAATTTTCTGAGATTGCCCAACAACGACCCAAAAAGCATTTCTGATACTTTCGGATTAACAGTATGGCAACGATCACTCGCGAAACATTTCACTATTTATGGCAGTCTTTGTGATTCTGATAATTTCAGTGTTGAAGCGCGTAGGTCGATTAGATATCTGTTAAGTTCATGGTTTATTTATTTATTTATTTTTGAAGTTTTACTTTAATTTGGAAATGTAGTTGTTAATATTGCACGGAAACAAACTAATGATGAATTATTAACATTGTTTGAAGTGTTAACGATTTAAACTTTCATAATTGGGTTTCGCGCAGATTTAATATTCATGCTATAAAATTATTTTTAAATCCATAAAAAATCAGTTAATTGAGGTACAGTTTTCAAGCAAATTGCATCTAAAAGTACTTTATTTATTTATTTATTTTTATTTATTTATTGTATTCGACGGTGTGAAAATTTAAACTGTGCGGTGTTTGGAAGTTAAAAAGACTAGGGTATAAACCGGACATCCTAGTTTGATTGCTATAGGTAAAAACCATCTTTTTTCTAATGAAAACTCTAATATATATATTTTTTAACATTTAATATATATATTTTTTAACATTTAATATATTTTTTTAACATTTAATATATATATTTTTTTAAATGCTCAATAACAATACTAAAAATCATTTTTATATGAAAAATAACAATTTGTTTGTGAATACTGTGTATAATGTTAAGATTGAAGACTAATCATTCATTCCCTTTTCACATATTTTATCACATAGCACATAAATGTTACAATCACAAAACACTGACAAAGACATTAAGATATTTGATGACTTTGTGGTAATAACCCGCTATTAGATTAATTGACATTCGTAATACATATTGTGGGGAATATTCACTCTGGTAATTTTCGAAGCATTTCGAGCTCAGTACTCGGGTAATTAATTCCATTCGTGTTGCCCTTTACGAAATTTTCTAATTTTGTTATGATACCTTTTAGAGCACCTTTTGCTCTGTTTAACTTTTCCATATCAGCTATTTCGCTGGGACATAAACGGACCACAAAATGTTGTGAATACTGTGTGTAACGTTATAAGACTGAAGACTAATCATTGGTACCCTTTTCACATATTTTATCACACAACACACAAATGTTACAATCACAAAACACGCGGATAAAGCCATGAAAATATTTGATGACTTTGGGGTAATAACCCGCTATTAGATTAATTGACATTCATAAAATATATTGTGGAGAATATTCCCGACCCGCTATAACACAAACAGAATGATAACGTGACTCCCGGCATTTGTTTGATTTCAAACGAAGTTTTGAAATTTATTGAAAGCAAAAACGCGTAGTTGGATTACTTGTCTTAAATTTGTGTTTTATTTACATTTTATTATTTTATTTATTTATTGGTGAAGTTTTAATTTCGTTATGGAATGTCGCCCGATGGCGTGGTCAGTAAGCGGAGGCTGCTGTCATTCCGAGGGCCAGGGTTCGAGTCCCTGGGTAAGACATGGATGCAATTGTGAATGTCTCATTGTAGTTATATAATATATGTAATGGAAAAATAAAAATTGTTGTGACTTGTTGCTGTTTCTATGTATAATAAGGATCATTCGAGGCGACAGCCATTGTAGCTATAGGCCCCAAAGCATTTTCCACTTAGGTGGACTTCAAATCAAAAATGCCGTTATGGAATATAAGCAAACAAATGCTTGGCTATTTATATTAATCAAAGTGCAAATTGATTTTTCTTTCGTAATCGTTTGTACGCGATAGAGAGAGATTTTTAAAAAAATCACACTTGAAAATTATTTTAAAAATCATAAAAAATGAGTAAATTGCGATACAGTTTTCAAAACAATTGGGGTACAGTTTTAGAACAAATTGCTTTTATAACTATTTTATTTTTTATTCGACAGTATAAAAAATGAAAATGTGTTATGTTTAGAAAATAAAAAATTGTAGTTATATTTAAGTAGTAGTAATTGTAGTTAGTAAGTAATTGTAGTTATATATTAATTGTAAGTTAAATTTAATCGTCTGGTGTTGCCACCGTCAAAGTGACGTCATCTTTACAGGACGAACACGTTTGTCCTTTATAATACAGATTACAGTGAAAGCTAAATTTATTGGTGAGGTCATTGGCATTGTCAATATGACGCCAGTGTTACTCACAGATATGCGTTTGCTTTGTAATATAGACTCGCGTATGAGCGATTCCCACATAATTTGGGAGGTTCTGCTCTCGAAGCTGGTAGATGGGAGGTGCTGGGTTCGAACCCAATCGCGCCCGTCGGCCTAATCGTTCAGAGTTTTCGTGGTTTTCTTTGAACCGTGGATTTCCATGTGTAAATACGGGTTAGGTTCCCTTAGAAAGACCCCCACGGAGTGCACCCCCCCCCCTTTAGGGCCTATATCCCTCGTGTTGATAATTGGCCGTCATAAACACAACCAACCAACCTCACATAATTTGGATTTTTAAGTCCCTTAATAATAATTTTATTATAGCACATATTATTGGTATTCTTTTGATTCTTATTTTATAAAGCGTGTTACTGCATAAATACGTATTACGTGTGTAACAGTAAATGTAAATAGATAATAAAAATTAGGCTGCTCACATTTTTTCGGTTATTATTATTTTTTTAATTCTGTCGCGAAATTTTAAATCGCTTACCGTATCTCTTGCTAAAATTATGCATAAAATCACTCCAGATGGAACTGCAGAGACTTTTTCAACTGTTTCCTCTTACAGAACTACGCTAGAAAAAAAAATTGCTGTAATCAGAATTTAAACCAGCATTGAACTAT
This sequence comes from Maratus speciosus, assembly GCA_963932465.1. Taxonomy (NCBI): domain Eukaryota; kingdom Metazoa; phylum Arthropoda; class Arachnida; order Araneae; family Salticidae; genus Maratus; species Maratus speciosus. The sequence continues at coordinate 210,833,108 of OZ010788.1, read as the reverse complement.
CAATTTCAAGCAATGTGACTTTATCAGTAGTCGTACTGAACCTAGATTTGTTCCTGGACATATAGAGGTAAATTATAAAATGTTTTTTTTTTTAGTTACATGTAAATAACTGTTGATAAAAATCAAGGAACATCATGGTTACCGCTTAGGCTTAACATGACTTGACTAATAATAGATTGAAATTTTCCTTACCGTCCCTTTTCAATCTTGCTATTAAATAGATATTAAGAGTCTCACAGAGATAGTACAGTATTAAACATTAGTTTAGAATAAGACCATGTTTAATTATAGCAACAAGAACAAGAAAGTTTAAACTAGAAGTTTAAAAATACCATTTTATTAAGCTGAATTTTACAAGTTTCTTATTCTTGAAAATTAAAATTATGAGAGAATGATTCATATATCAATTTAAATATGATGGGTCTTGAAAAAATACATTCCGAGATAAATTGATTTAAAGTTTTAAGTATTCTGAAGACAAACAGAAACATTACAAAATAAAAAAAATTACAACTTTTGATTTAATTACAGTATTTACATGTTATTTGAGTTATTTTATTTTTGAAACTCTAGGTTGTTTTAATAATCAAGAAGTGAAAATAAGACATTTTGAAGATTTGTGTGTCACTGGCTATTTTAAGAAGCATTTTCTTTTTCTTTTTCTTTTCTTTTTTTTTTTTTTTGTATAATTATTCAAGTGCATTTTTTTAAGTTTATTCAAAGGGTTATTTATGCAAAGTAAAAGTATGTCGGTTCATATTTCACTTAGTAATTAAAAGAAAAACTGCTTCGTGCTTCAACTATTACCATACACTTTTTACACTACTTCAACTATTTACATCATAAATAGTATCTGAGAATTTGTGAGAACGTAGTACAGTTTTTTAGGTTTCTAACGTATTTTAAATTACATTTAACAAGCACTGTAGTGATATAATTTTTTCCCATCATTTTTCGCATTATACTGCACATAGTACTGTAGCCTCTTTAAGCCGCTTTCTACCTTTCAAAAAGTGAAAACTTTACAAATGGTCAAATTAGCTTGAATGTCTGTACTTCAAAAATAAGGGATATATGTAACATGCTTTATGTAAAAGGTAAAAAAAAATGCTTTTGCACAAACAATTTTTTTTTATTATTTTATTGAAACTTTAAAATGTTGTTTATTTTATTTATTTTTTTATGTAATATTTCCATTATGTTTTTATCAGATTTATCCCAAAAGTTCCCTTTTTGACTTGCACGTAAATCCTTGTCAACATTGACACATCGATGAACTAACTTAGAACAGACTATAAAAGTCGTTATGAACATCTAGCTCACATTTAAGAATTTTACACAACCTTTACTTGCCATTAAGTTTTGACGCTCAATCGAACCATTTGTCATCTGGAATACAGCTTTATTTTTAAAATAGTCGCGGAGTTACATGCTGAGAGACAACAGCAACAATACTAAAAGGGAGCTATCGAAATTACGATGACCGAATGTGAGATATTTTGCATTTGATTTTGAACAGTGGATGCAAATCTATGGCACATTCGCCTAATGTGAAATGTCCAACAGCTTATAGGTATGATAACAACTTTGTAGGTTAATTCTATTTTATTTTTGTTATGGTATGTAGTTTTGTGTAACACTTACAGACTATTAAAATAAACCAATTACTTTTATGTACGCATAAAATATTTAAATGCTCCCACGGTTCAAAATTTTCCTTGTGTGTCTACAACATTCTTTTCCTTCAATCCGTTCGACACGTAGTTGCTTGTCTAATCTGCAAGTATCGAATACATTAAATATTTGGCAATATAAACTTTTAGTAAACTTTTAAGCTGTAAAAAAAAAAATCTAATCGATGTAGTCTTAAACTCTTTTCCACCTCGTGTAAGGCATTGTTAATTGATAATGTTAATCTCTATCAGTGCTCATCAAACGCAAGTACAGATCTCATGAAGGCTGTCGCTGTCAAACATTATGCTTATACAATTCATACGGACGCTTTTAATATTCTTCCCAAAATGGTATACAATTATCTGAGGTTTATATAAACACTGCCAGATAAATAATTGGATTCAGGCCAAGAAAGAAGCTTTTGGGAAAACATAATTAGTTTAACATTTTGCATTTTCATCTTTTGAATATTACACAAGAATTCACTACATTTCACATAAACTATGCACAGTTTCACATAAACAGAATACAGCAGTTATGATGAATTTGCAGTTCCATTTGTCTCTAATTTTCTAAATTTATATCAACTTTCAATATAGCAACTTCAAAGTTTTCAATTTTTCAGCCTACTTAAAGCTTGTTACATTTCAGTTTATATAAAAAATATATATATCATTCAAAACTTACAAACGTCTACAACTCATTTAAATTTTAGGTTATAAAATGTAATCATGGTACATATTATATACATAAAAGATATAATCATAAAAAATTTTTGCAATATTTTTCTATATAACTATATTCTACTAATCTATTATTTAAAGCTCATTACTGTATTTATTTTTTTTTTAAAGTTGCATAAATATTTTTAAAAGTCAATTATGCTCATATAACAATCTTAACTAAGTTTGTAATTTATCTTAGAAGGAAGGTTTTTATAAGGGTATAGTCGAAATATAACGTAAAAAATACTAAAGATATACTCATATGGATGTACATGTGGATGTACATAATTATTTTTTTTAAAGTGGGTGGAATCTCGATATTATGTTAGTTAAAAAATTATGAAAATTTCATTATTTTCAATAAACATCGCTCTTTTGATGAAGTATTAGTAAAACGTAATGATATTTTTTTATTCTATTTCGTATGTTTTATTATAATGGTACGTTATAAGTCAGATCAGAAATATAACAAATAAAAGTTGCACAAAAAAATATTTATTTAACTATATTTTAAATAATATTTTATTTCAATGTGAAAAGGAAAATTTTCAACAGAAGAACTGAGAAATTTCGGAAAAAAAACTGTTCCTGCAACCATGTTTATTCATTACAAATAATCTCATTCAGTGTTAATATTAAGAATGAATAAATTTATAGCACAGAGTAGGCTCAGTGAAAAGGTAATCAAACTATTTTTACATCTTCCATCAACCAATCTTTCAAGAAATGCCTTGCACTCTTTATACATGTGTTTTGGATCGGTGGGTTTTTTATTAGTCAGAATATCAAATTAATTTGCTTATCTACAAATTATTCAATTTTTTACATGATATTCTCTGAATAGCTTGAAGATCATACTGTGTATGTTTACTTCAATGTATACAGCACTGACATATTGTGAAAGTAATAATAATAATAATAATAATATCTTAATATTCAGATCGAAAATTAAGTGCTTGAAAATCATCTTAGCTCAAATATAAAATAAACAGATCTTTCAACTTCCCAAATAATTATTTAAATACACGATAAAATTAATTAGTTAATGTGAGCGCTTCACAAATTTTGATTGCAAATCGCACCAAAGTAATGTTTGGTAAATCGCAAGGAGTACTTGTCTTTGGTGATAAAACTTAAAGTTTTTTTATTTTATTCGAGTAAATCTATCGAGATTCCACCGCTAAATCTGATTGATCTTCTGTTATACATATACTTACGTTTTGCAGCATATTTAGTTGCATAATTTTTTTGAGAATACGCTTTAAAGAGATCTTTCTTGTAATGAGGTCTCTTCTTTTGGATTTCATACCTTATTATAATTCATTTACATATTTCCTTTTATTTTATTCCAGACAAATTGTACTACTTTCTTACAAAGGAATCTTTGAAAAAATTCCAAATTCAAGTTTCACTAAATTCATTTAATATATGCTACAGATTTCCAACTCTGTTGCGACACTCTCTTAAGCCTTTATTTCGTGTATCAGCTATTTTTTACCTTTTCTTCACACTATCTCACATACTTTGCCGAATTTTCTTCAAAATAAATCCTCGCAAAAAATCTCACTAGAGGAAACACTATTATATTTACTCTATCTACCATTATGCTCACATCTCCACAAGTTGTAATTTATTTCACTTTGATACGCTCATTTCAAACTTAATTTTTGCTCATGGAAAACCTTGAACGTTTCTCTTACAGTACAATATTTTATTTCAACTTTTATAAAAGTTGACTCAATACATAAATAGAAAACGAGTTTTTGTTATTTGACCATGTTTTTCTGTTTCGGGTGTGTCAAAAGCTCACCAAAACACCTGTTGCTTTGGCGTTTCTATTTAATGCGAAACCTTTGAAAAACATTATATTTAAGCATTATTTTCAAAAGGAATAAAAATTATAATATGAAACTTTAATCTATATGCAAATTATAAGGTCTTCTGACTAGTTATGCAACAAATGAATAAATACATACAACATTTTATATCTTTTAACTGAAAAAAAACATCAAACTTTTATAGCATTTTGCCAAGCTTTTTTAAAATATCAAAACTTTCTAAAATCGACTTTTAAAAAAAGCATCAGAAAATCAGCAGAGGAAAAAATATCCCTGTGCAATAATTATCAGAAAAGGTAGGATAAAAAATCAAAACTATACAAAATAATGTCATAAAATCCATCACAAGTTTGATGAAAAGTTCTCATGCATCCTTTTAGTGAATTTATTGTTAAATAACTGTACAACACAGCACGATGTTGTATTAAATAAACCTTAAACCAGATATACAAAAAAAAATCGAACATCTGTTTTGCAGTACCCTCTTTGTAAATATATTTGATTGGCATTTTCTTCTTCAAGTAATCTGTATTTTTCCATCAATTCCTATCAAATAATACGTAACAGGAATAATTATAGCAATTAAAAAGACGTATTTTAACTCTTCGATGCTCTTCTTTCATATTACATTATCCTGAAGTACCACCATAAAGGAATAGATTTATTTAAATTAAAAATTTTCCTCGAACTATGTCCTCGTGTATTTAATTAGTCAAGTCGATCTTTTTTTCAACGTTCTCTTTAAACTATCATTATAAATATTTTATAAACATCTCTATAAACATGGTGTAACAATTCAATATCGTAGCCAGGATTTTATTTTGGAGGACGGGACTGAACAGGAATGTCACCTTACACGGGACTCGTGGTTGGGGCTCATTTCGAGGAGGACTCCAGCCTCCTAAGCCCCTTCTTCCCCCTCCCCGCCTGGCTACGTGTCTGCAACAATTAGAAGCTTTTTCGTGGCATATGTTTTACTGATTGTTTGTATGATGTTTTAAATACAAATATATGCTTCAATTATTGACAAAATAGTACCAGTATAGTCTAACAAAAGCAAGATTTTGAGAATAACCTCATACATGATTTTGTCATATTCACTTTAGAACATAACTTAAATTTTTGTTTACAAAACATAACTTACACCCATGCAGTCAGGCGTAAAACTGCAAATATGAGGCTATTCCCATCCCGCTTGAAATAAAAATATATCAATGCAATTTTTGCTTTAAGAAGTCAAAGAGTATGCAAATTATCGCAAGACTTGCTGGTCATACAAGTCCTCCTCCATAACCGTTTAATGATGCACGTTGCCTTGCTTCGGGAGCTATCACTGTTGCGCTTACGCTGCTTTTCAGCTAATTTGGCTTTCATACGAATTTGAGTTATAATACCCACAAGAAGTTCGTCAAGTTGGTGGTTGATTGCTACAGATATCTCGATGAATTTGCAACCTCTTTCCTTGGCTAGCGTTCTTCCCTCTGAAATTCACATAAAAGACCAGAATCAGGTAAAAAGTACTTAAATTTAAAGTATTTATAAACTACTATAAACAATAAAGGCGTACAAAATCTTCAAAAAAGTAGTCCGTTTCAGTTCTGAATTACAAAGTGTTAAAAGTATGTTTCATGAATAAGTAAACTGATCATACATAATAGTTGAAAGTAAATTGTAATTAATTGCTTAAATTCATGTTTTTGTGTATATGCAAAAAATTTGCTTTAGTTCTGAATTAATTTGTATTATAAATTTGTGTCAAAGCTAAGTAAAACGGTTATAAATAATTGATGAAATTAATTCATAATTAATTGTAAAAATTCATGTTTATTTGTAATTAAATCTATGAAAGTTCTGAATTCAATTTATCATAATTCTTGTCTAAAAAGCCCCCCATTAAAAACTTCTCTGGAAATCTTTTCATTTATTCCCAACTAGCTATCCTACCTGTTTTTTCATGGATCCGGGATAGTAACCTTAAATATACCTAAAATCAGTGTTGAATTCAGACATTTTTCTTCGCAAAGGATTTCTGCAGTTCCGATGGTTATTCAAAGGTCTGCAGTTATTAATCAGCAAAGTACTGTAAAGTATTCTGGAGGTGTTGGAAAGTGTTTCATAATCTATGCTTTACGCATGATTATTCTTTCTTGTTAAACATCATTAGGGTATTAGTCCTTTATCTCCTTTGGTTTCAGCCCATTTTTTCCACCCTTATTTTTTCGATTAGAATTCCGACGAACTTTCCGTCTAACGCTACATGTGGCTCTGGGACAAAGATCCAGCTGAGGGTCCCTATAAGATATTTTTAGCTGTAATTTGTATTTATTTTTTTAAATATCAGATTTTTGTCTTTGGGGTCCCGGGCCAGTTTTCCTATTTGAGCTTGTGGCAGTCAGGCTCTGCCCAAAGGCCCCAGAAGAGAGTGACTTCAAAAAAAAAAACATAAAGACCCGTAAAAACGATCCCCAGTTCCGAAACTGAATACCCAAGGCTCCTTCTGCAATGAAGCGCATATACCACTGACCCAGCCTGGCCCATCTTGACCCAGTGCTAGGTGCTAAAAAAGACTGGAAGAGCTAATATAAGTCTATATGACTTAAATCTATTATCACAATACATCTGAAGCCCTCCTGCCTAAACTGAATCCCGAATTCGTGTGCTCGACGCAACTTTATGAGCTGCGTCAAAGGGGTGGGGGCGAGAGAAGCTAGCAAAAGTCAATGGGGAAGTATAACATAAATCGATTGCGTCCGACTCTGACAGCTTCAAGAGATTGCCTGGATTCGAGCATCGCAGCCGATTCTTGACAAGATAGCAGTCGGTTGACTGGAGCCATCGAGAAAAAAATGACACAATCGAGATGTCCATAAAATCGAGAGATTCGATTAAAACATCTCGACATCGCACAACACTAATCCAGATAGCTCTATTGGGAGAGCATTGGTAATTAAAGACAAAGGTTCTGGGTTCCAGTGCCGGTTTGGACACATTTTCATTCAGTTGGAAAACATTAGTACTCGGATATTGCTTTGTCATACTTTTGAGATGAGATTTTATCCTCTCTTTAAACATCTCTTCTTCCTACAGCAACAGCTATTGGAATTTGGAGATCTCCAGATTGTGAGATCCGTCGTATTTCGCATTCATAATTGACAACATTCCAGCGATGTCAAAAATAATTAAATACAGTAAACAATACTCACAACACGATTATGTCGACGCTATATTTCAAAGGGACGTTTTCATAAATGTAAAAGTGAGATTCATGATTTATTATTTCTTACATCTTAATATTTTTCCCTATTTTGTGGAACTGTATAATTTGTATTTATTTACAAATTCGGTGTGATATTCTATTAAACGTCACCCGGAGTAAATATCTATCACCTACCGATGCTATTGGATGTTTCTAAGATTTAGATGGAAGGCATTTTATCCTTTAAAATAATTTGTGTTAAAGAACATTAATCTCTGTTCGCGTGAAATGAAATGCCACTGAAAATTTTAGCTTGAGAGCCCACACTAGTTATGGGGAAAGGAACGAAAACTCTAATGTTAAGTCTGTGGAACGTTATTTTAAAATATCTCGCTTGCATTTTAATATTTTTAATTTTTTTTTAATCGGATAGCTGAGGGCTGCTATCTCTAACCGGGCTAGTTTTTAGTTTTTCCATTTTGGTTATAGTTTTATTATTATTATTATTATTATTATTAGGATAGTTTCGATTTCAGAACCGGTTCCAAAAGATTTTTTTTTTTTTTTTTTAATTTTGAAACCAAAATGAATTATTCTGAAACCATGACTAGTATTGGCTCTTAATGATAGTAATATGTTTCAGTTCTTTAAATGAAAATGCATTTTAAACACTTTAGCTGGCGGAAAATTTTCTTATGTACTTAGCTTAGGGCTCAAATTTTGTAAGAAATTATTTATGAAAAACATAAAAAGTATTATATTTTGCACTCACCAACAGTTGTGACAGTCCTAAGCCTTGCAAGATCTGTTTTGTTGCCGACCAAGATGGCTGCTTTGGTTCCAAGAGTTGTTTCTATCTTGGACAGAATCTGTCTCGCTTGAACGTAACTTCGGCGATTCGTCACTGAATAAATAATAATGTAAGCATCCGGCAAATTTTCTTTTTGCTTAATCTGAAACATTTTTAATCCAATAAGAAAGGGATATTTATATATATAATATATATATGTGTGTGTGTAGATATAAAACTTCTGAACACATAATTTGTGTAGTTATAATATTAATATATAATAAGGATAAAAATATTAATATAATTTAATATAATGTTATAAATATTAAAGACAATATTATTAAATATACATATATAGTTTAAAAAACGTTTTAAGCACCAGAACTTTTTAATTAGTTTCTTCAGCATTTAAAGTAACTTCATCAGTACGAATGGTGGAATTTTTGCCCATAAGGACTGACTCATAAAAATCCGCACAAACTTTACTTGTCTGGAAAGCTGTAAAAAACGCGACAAAGAACACAAATGGACACTGTAAGGTAACTTTAATAACCACATTACTCTGTAAAACTGTTATCTGGTTTCAATTAAACCGTTTCGTTGGAAATTATTGATTTTAGTTTTGGTGGTACTTGCAGACATTGTGCAAAATTTAGCTCCATAATTTTGAGATAGTACTTGATTTGATTGGTCAATTTCTAGATGTTATCTGCTTTCCAGCCTTTAGCATACAATTTGGATATAAAATACGCTCAGAACCCCTCAACTGGTTGAATTTTGAGAACGATAGCCGAGTTGTCGGATCTCTCTACGAAATTGATGTCGTACGACGTCGAATGCTCTTGTTCAAATGCCGTTGCTCCTTGACAGAGAACCCAGACTTTCGGATGAACAGACGACTCAAGCCTTTCGGATCCATCACAATCCAAACGAGGATCTTGTCTTCAAATTTTTCTTTAGTAGCGAATTTGGTGATAAGTTTTGTCGTGGAGACGTCAGATCTGTAGTAGCTACCGTTATCGTTAAAAGTAAATGAGTGAGCTTGAAATATGACTCGTCATCCAAGATGAATCCTCGATCAGAGAATTTTCTGAATTAGCGATCACACTTCGTTTTCGTAGCAACCATTTGCTTTTCTGTTTGTTTTGGTACGACCCTTTTGTTGTAATATTTGATGTTACGCTTCTTGGTGATTGTCCTATGTAAGTAACCGTGGGAAAAAGTGAATTTGGAAGCAGAGGAATGGATTAATACTCGGTCGTTTTTGTCAAACAGTCGTTTCAACTATTGTAACTTCGGCTTGGGAGTTTTTTGGGCTTTCCTACCGATCCCGAGTTGTCTTTTGGCCGCGAGTCCCTTCTAGTAACGTTGTAGAACATCGTATATAGTTTGTTTGGGGGATATTTTCGGCAAAAAAATCGTTCACGATGCACTTGTTCCTATGATGAATATTGCCTTCCTAAAACTTGTACACACAGATACTCCTCTTTCGGCTCCATTCTCGAAAAGCAAAAGATTATTTAATGGACACTTGGCTGACGGGTATGCTCTTATATACGATAACATAGCACTTCATGCGCAGATTTCGCCTGATTCGTATTCCTTTGCTGTTTTGCATTACTGCAAAGTTTGTGCGGAGTTTTTACGAAACAGTCCTTACATAGAAAGAAGCAGCGAATTTGAGTAATAAATTTAATGACCAAAAGAATTACAGGAAATTACCGTGAACAGCCAATAGATAATAGGGAAAAATGTTAATAGAAATTAAGCAAATTATGCTTTTTTATAACATTTTCGACAATCTGGCAATAGCAAAGTCACAATTAACAAATTTTTATGATTTTATAGATATAAAATGCATTATTATATTAATTAAGTTGCCTAGTAAACTTTTTTCAGTTAAAAATTATAGAGGTAATCCTTCAAAATTCGTAAAAGACTAAATTTCTCATAGAAAAATATAACCTACATTGACAAAAGTAACCACTTTCGATTTTCGACGTTTTATCGAATACATAGGCACACGGCAACTTATTCTTAAACTATGGGGATGTAAATAATCATAAATAGCTTGAAACATCTTTTAGTGAAGACTCAGTAATGAGGGCGAATAGGGGATTAACAACAAATTAAATAAAGAAACACAATTGCGTTAGATAGAAAAAATATGTTTTTTTATAATATTTTCTACAATCTGGCAATGGCAAAATCACAATTAACAATTTTTTATGATTTTATAAATATAAAATGCATTATTATATTAATTCAGTTTCCTTGTAAACTTTTTTCAGTTAAAAATTATAGAGATAATCATTCAAAATTCGTTTAAGACTAAATTTTCTCATAGAAAAATATATCCTACAATGACAAAAGTAGCCAGACAAAGTTGATTTTCAACGTTTTATCGAATACATAGACACACGGCCAATTATTCTTAAACTATTGGGATGTAAATAATTATAAATAGCTTGAAACATCTTTTAGTGAAGACTCAGTAATGAGGGCGAATAAGGGATTAACAACAAATTAAATAAAGAAATACAATTGCGTTAGATAGAAATACGTTTGCGTTTTTTAATAAAAAACATCAGAAATTATTTTTTGAAGATAATAATTGAGATGCTATTTTCTCATAGAAGTACGGGTTAACTTTTTATCAGTTTCCAAACACGTGTTATTATTGAAAAACAATTACAAAAATACAGACAATTTAATCAAATAGTTAAAAAACACATAAAAATCATTTTAAAAACAAAACATTAAACGTTTCGAACTTATTCAAAGTTCCTCTTCAGTAATGTAAATAAACACAAACCGCCGAGAGATAACATAATTCAACTTGCAATTGAGAGCATCTGCCACAAACAATTAAGGAGGCAGATCACGTTGAGCAGCCAGAAAATGGCTGTATTTACAGCAGTACGAAAATCAATTACGGGGGCAGATCACATTGAGCAGCCAGAAAATGACCGTATTTACAACAGTACGAAAAACTCCGTAGTTTCTTAACCAATGAATGAAATGCAACAATTTTTTTTCTTTACTTTCACACATTCTTATGGTTTGATAAAATATTTAAATACACACATATTCAGTAATATTAATTAATTAAATCATAACGACAAAAAAGGCTTTTGAAAAATATTAATATTGAAATATGTATTTTGCGCGCACGATTTTACAAATTCTACTGTAGATATATGTTTAATGTTTCATATTTTGTTACTTATAATACTACATTTTACTCTGAACCTAAATTTAAAAATTTATTCAAATTCTTTAGTATAATTAATGGCTTTTCCAAACATATTCACAAAATTTCACCGAAAAATGTATACTTATTTTATCAATCCACAATTTTCTGTGACAAAAATCAGACTAAATTGAGGTTCAGCATAAGCTAATACATGTAAAATAAGAATATACATAATTTCAAAGTTCTATGATAATTAGTTTTTAAATAAGAGTGCACGCAATACCAAAAATCAAGTTTTAGAAAAACGGCTTCAAAGTTGGCTTATAATATTACAGCAAATGCTTTTATGCAAGATATGTTTAGCCATTACTTCTGTTCTAATTGGTATTATTGTAAATTTCTTTTTACAGTGTGTTTGTAACTTTTGAAGGAATCCATTCTGAAATTTGTGAAATATCATTCTTTTTTAACCGTCAACGTGATCTGCCCCCTTAAACACAGAGATGGGTAATTGAGTATGTGATATTCTTCCAATAGCATATGAAATGCTACTATATTTCATGTATATGTATATTATTCCGGTTATTATTCTTTGCTCCAACTGAGTGAACATGACGAATTTGTTTAGCTGTTCCACATTACTTGTAGAAAGCAGTCGCGCAGGAAGCATGTTGTATGCCGGTGAAAGTTAATGTCTTCTAAATATAATTTTTTATCAAGATACTTTCAAACGGTGCTGCATAAGCCTGGCTCTTTCCCAGGACCAGATTTCGGTTTTATGCGCCCAGTACAATCCCCTCAACCTCTGTTGTATCTTCCAAGGCGTAGAAAGGAAGTATAATGCTAATAAAAAACCACTCTAGCGTCGAGAAATTTTTACTTGAAGCATTTGCCTGTACGTCATTAAAAAATACAGTCGAATCCGGTTAAGACGCGTTTCTTTCAAGGGAGTGGTCAAAAACTGCGCATTAATCCCTTTCAGGAGCAAGAAAAAAATTTCGTAAAAGGCTGAAATAATTGACTGACACCGGAATTTACAAAAGGAATTTTCAAAAAATAAAAATTTGCTTTTCGACACTTCCATTGTAAAAGCAAAAAATGTTATTAAAATATTTCTCGGTGTCGTTTGTCAATTTTGGAATTATTAGGTGAAAATCAAGTAAAATTTTGGAAAACTAGGTGGTCACACCGTGTGACCACTGCCCTTAAAAGGTGAACTCTTAAGGGGTGAGGTGATTTTTTTATAAAATAAGTGGTGGGATGGGGTGTATGTAACCAGGGATCTGTTCAAACATTTTTCCCAGGGTCCTGTTTTTGTGAAATTATGAACAGCTTTTTAAATTTGTGAAAAATCTAGTCATAATTTTGTGAATTTCAAATAATCGTTATATTCAGGTTCTTGTTTATAAATTTTAAAGAAGATATATATGTATGTAAAATGCATGTACTTTCTTCATACATGTAAAATTGAGAAGTCAGATTTTACTTTTAATTGATTAAATTTGTGAAAAGTTCATTTTAAAGCCAGGAAAAAATTCTGAAAGGCCTATTTTTAAGGTAAAGAATTTTGTGAAAGGTCCTGCTTTAATGTAAAAAGTTTTCTGAGAGGTCCTGTTTTGAGATGGAAAATTTTGTGAAGGGTCCTGTTTTGAAATAAAAAAATTTGTGAAGGGTCCTTTAAAGGACCCAATTTTTTCCTAAAGAGATCTCTGGTAACCCTAAAATTTGATTTCTTGTGCACTCCTTAAAATTTAGCGAATTAAAATAAGAAAATTTCCTGTGAATTTTGTATTATTTACCTATATAAAAACAACTGAAAAAGTAGTGTAAGTGTATATACATATACATATAAATTCACGTATCTAAATACCACAAAAATTTTGTTTGCAAATATAGAGCTCATATACAATTTCTCTGAGGTGCAAAACACCCCACCTCACCAGTTATTTGTTAAGCGGGATCGCGGTATTAAATGTGATTTGCATAATGTTGCAAGAACTAATCTTATTTACACAATTAATTGTCTAAATGAACTTTAGAGTTTTATTTATGTGTTTACGATCAAACATTGTGTCTTTTACGTATATTTAGATTAAAGTTTAATTGCATTCCACTCTTACTCAATGTGTCTTTTTATAGAACCGACTGGAACGATAAAGAAATAAGATATGGATTCCAACATGGCTTTATTGTCGATTAATACGTTGCAACCAAAAGTAAAACAACAAACCTTTCCTACCAGATTAATTTTTAAAAGAAAGAAAAAAAAAATATTAAATCTTTGAAGCACAACCCAGATTTTAAATCATATTTAGTATTTGTAATAATGAATATAATAATGAATACCATTATAATCTGTCCTTATTTTCAATATAAGAAAAACTATCCTTATTAATCTATGTGTAAAAAATATTGTTAGCATAGCAAACGGTTAAAAAAAACATAGAAAACATAAAACAATTATCCAACCGGAGTCTTATTTGTTTAATCCTAACAAGTTTCCTTTTTTTTTTTTTTTTTTTTTTACCTATAACATGCATTATAAAACCTAGTAGTGATATAACGTGCATTTAAAACCTCACTAACAACAGGTATGATCATGTCTAATCATGATAATTTTTATGACGTATCTGAGCAACATGAATTCGCCTATGTTTCTCTAATACAGTAAAAACATACCCGAAGCGAGAGACAAAGAATGTTTAACCCCTTGAGGGCCGGTGGGATATATTAGAGTAGGTAGCTGTAAAAGTATGCACGGGGAAAAGATACGTACTGGCTGATTTAATATAAAGAAACATTTCTACAATCATGGCTGCTAGGTGGTAGTTTGGTCTCAAGTGTAGTAGTTGTGTATTCAAACTTTTTGAAAAAAGTAGCACTCCGTGCAAAGAAAATGAGGTAAATTTATATTTTCGAATTTTCTAATATTTTTTAAATTTCACTTTATTGTTCAGCTGACAATACTTCGAATTTTTACAAATCCGGAAATTCGGTGGAGAACGTAAGCTCTATAGCTTCTAAATGACGTATAGTTTACCTCGATCGCATTTGTTTAAACTTGTAGGCAGCTGGTTAAGTAAAATACTGTGGAATGGGGTAAAAGTACGCATCCGTCTTGGGGCAAAGATACGCACAAGCTTAAGATGCGGGGCTTTGCCCTATCGTTTTAGCTAGATGAAAAGCTTTCCACAATTACGTTGTGAAAAGTTTTATTTTTTATAAGTTAGTATTGTATAAAATATAATAGCTACTTAACCAATATAAGCTAGTTAACTACCTTGTCCTTTTTAGTTCCAAGTTTTTTTTTTTTTTTTTTTTTTTTTTTTTATAGAACGTAGGTACCTACCTGCCTGCTTTTAAAAATCAATATTCTTGTTTCATAAAACGATTTTGTTTTAACCCTTAAGCCTTAACCCTTAACCCCTATTAACGATTTCACAGACCGCTGCTATATTCAGTTTTTATAGCTTAACTTGTAATTTTCAATTTAACTATTGATGTTAGTTTAATTCTGATTTGTTTAGAAACTTAGTAGTATCGCTAAAGACTTCAAAATGAGGAAAATTTTTATTATAATAGACATTTACATAAAGTTTAGCGCAGAAACAGTATCTTATGAATCAGTCAACCCTTTTATTCATTCTACGATCAAGCGGTCTTTGAGACCGCTCACAGCATTTATGCAACAATTTTTGTCACAGTAGTTAGAAGTTAACTGCTATTTGCGATCTCACAGACCGCTGTTTTTTTTTTTTTTTTTTTTTTTCATGGTTTAACTTACAATTTTCAGTTTAACTATAAATACTAGGGAAATTTACTAATGCTTTTGCATAACTCATTCGTTTTATTGGAAATGGGGTAAAAAGTCCCAGTAATGGGGCAAAAATACACACTGCGTATCTTTGCCCCACCACTGCGTACTTTTACCCCCAACCGATGGGGCAAAGATACGCAGAGCAATATTTTTTTTTATTGCAATTTTTCACAGGATTATAATTTGACAGAATGTCGGTTGATGGTGGCACTTTCCTAAGGTCTAACAATTTAATCACTCGTTACATAAGTTTAGACCAATGTGTGCGTTAAAAATTAAAATGTATGGAAAGTGCGTAACTTTACCCCCACCTATGATTAATGGAGATTTGCACCCGAAAAATTTTATCAAATTTTGCTTTTCTAACTTATAAAAGTCGTAAAATTGCTCTTCCTTATTTTGCGATAAAATTTTTGGAAGATTCCGGTATGAATTCGACATTACACAAACAGAATTACTTGCCCCTGAAAGGGTTGAAGGCGGATCAAAAACGAATCGCAGTTTTGCTAATTTAGCGGTTTTTTGGTTTATTCATATATCTACCACTATTTTCGATTAGTAATTTTCGCCTTAATTAATCTGTTATTAAATAAAGTAATTAATACTATCCAGAAGCATTGTTTTTTATCTGTATGAAAAAAATCCGCTAAATTGGAAACGTTCGAGAAGAGAGGAGGAATTCGCGATTTTTTTTCTTCAAAAGACCGAAAATTTATAGCGAATTAAGCGGGAACGCGTAATAACCGTTCGCGTATTAAACGTGATACTTTTTGCATTAGCCTTATGGGTGATATTCAAAGGATCGGAAAAAATTAGCATATTAAGCGGGATTGCGTATTAACCGTGAGCGACTTAACCGGTTCCACTGTACTGGTATCTTCTTCGACGCTTACGCACTAGCTATGACTAAGAAATAAAAAGCTTTTTTTAATATGGATTAGCTTTCTTTATAATTAACGAAAATCACTTAATTAGTTTATTGCCATATTTGGTCATTCTTAGTACCCTGTCAAAATATCCTTTTCACGCGACTTACTAATATAAAAAACTGCTGGTGAAAAATAACACACACACACAAAAAAAAAAGAAAAGGAACAAAGAAATGTATTCTTATAGTCAGGGCTTAATTTCTAACAAAATAAAAAAGAAAAAAATCCTGCGTCAAGCATAGATTATGAAACACTTTCCAACACATTCAGAATAATTTAAAAAAAATTCACCATTTAATAAGTTGAAATATGATGTATAACTGAACCATTTGGAAACGCAGAACGCATTTCAAAACCCAATTTCAGCAGTTCCTATCGACAATCGGAAAATTATCCGAATTGTTTGAGCAGCCCTGTATATGATATTAGATTTGTATCTATAAACTGCATGCATGCAAAAATTTATTTCAATTCGAAAATACATACCACAGTTGAAAATTCTCCTTCAGCAATTTCCTCTAATAAGGAGAATGGTACGTGAACTTTTTTTGTGCAGCCCTGTATACGATGTATAGAATTTATATGCAACGAGTAACATGCAAAAGATTAGTTAAATTTAAAACTACATACCAAATTTGAAAACGCACTTCCAGCAATTATTGCTCAAAGACAGTACTGTGTCTGATTTATTTTCTGTGTCCCTGTAAATGAACGATAAATGCTATGGCTGCCCTATTCTATATGAATCATCTTGTAGTGAAATTCAGTGATTTATAGCAATTTCAATACATTTGAAATAGCGCAATGTCATTAAAATACTCTGCAAACAAATTTTCCCCATTGACCATAGCGTAACGGATTTCTTTTCAATGCCCCTGTAAATGAACGATTAATACTACACGCTTCATATTCAATACCTAACATGCCCCGGTAAACATCATTAACATATATCAATTGCATTAAAATCCGAGATTATTTACGCGAGATACAGCGTGAACAGAAAAAAGGGCAGACGGACATACAATCAGGCAAGCGGAATTCATAAACACTTTTCAACTATGTTGGAAAGTGTTAACCCTTCACTGCACGAATTTTTCTATTTTTGTGGGGGTTTTTAATCTATATATTGGTCTAATAATGGGAAAAATAGTAAAAAAAATTAATTTTCAAAATTTCATCTAAAATTTGAAATTTTATTGTGTGTTCCATATGTACATATTTAGGGTTTTAAAATATTGTATTGCTATATTTTGCAACTAAATGAGCTTAAATAAATTAATCTTATCTGCTTAACACTCTGCAACTTTTATTATATTAGTATTTTTAAATATTCAGTAAAAATAATGAAAGTAAATCTTACCTTAATAGCTTAATCAAATTTTTTTGTTTTGTTTCCGAAGAACAAATTCTAATTTTTTGCATAATGCAGCCGCCTGACATGGACAAAATAAGTATTATTCCATTCTTTGGATATTCCTTGATCAGTTACAGTGATCATATTAGCCAAATTCATGGCACATAATGAAAATTATAATGTTTTTAGGTATATGCCAGATATGGCACTTGGTATAGTGAAGGGTTTAAAAAGTACTAGAGCTCTAATATTCTGCAGTAGTATCAAACGTAGTATATTCCCCCTTAACCTACACTCGTATATTTATATTTCATACATTACTTACAAAATTTAAAGCAATTTCGTCTTCATCAATATAAATGGTTTTATGTATTTTTACTATATTTAAGTATTGCGCGGCAGCGCAATACTTATTTATTTCCAGTGTCACTTCTCAATGTTAATTTAACATGGAAAAGCCAATGGGGATCATTTTCATTTTTTCTTCACACCTTTTTGTCCCTGATGCCACTCATTTTTTATTCTTTATTAATTCTAATGATATTATAAATTTAAAGTGTAAAAACCTTTGCCTGACGTCAGGGTCAAAACAAATGGTAAAATGCCTTTGCATATGGGTGAATTATAACCCAGGGAGAAACATTGGCCAATTTTTTTTTTTACAATATTCAAATATTTTTCTTAATAATTCCAATTTTCGCTTTTTTCATTGAAAATCAACGGACATTTTTCATAAAAAATGTAACATTTTTACTTCATTGTTGCAAAAATTTCAAAAGCCGTAATAATAATTTATTTCTTTTTAGTTGAAAGATTTTCAAGTGAAATATTAAATTGTTTTTTTTTTGTTTGTTTTTTTTTTGTTTGTTTGTTTTTTTTGTTTTTTCAAAAATGAGAAAGGTGAGTATGGCGTCATAGCGGAAATAAAAAGGATATTTTCAGTGTAAGTTTTTGCTTTGGTCAAGTTTATATTTTAGTAAAAAGTTTCTAGTGGATAGCTATTTTTACGCGGGTAGCGAACTTAGCGGGGAAATACATAACTCAAATTTTAAAACGTATTTTTTTTTTCCGAGATGAGAACTATTTATACCCCAAGTTAAACTTAGGTAATAATTTTCTGATGTGTTTACATCACCCCTTGGGAGAGAATAAGGTTTAAAAATTTAAGTAAAACTTTTATTTTTTAGTG
Source organism: Maratus speciosus (assembly GCA_963932465.1). NCBI lineage: Eukaryota > Metazoa > Arthropoda > Arachnida > Araneae > Salticidae > Maratus > Maratus speciosus. Next base: position 210,814,400 of record OZ010788.1, on the reverse strand, counting down.
TATCACAGCTATAATATTGTTAAATAATAGCAGTATGGATTCAACACAATTTACATTTACATTCATAGCGTTCCTGAGTGGGAAATAGGGTATCTAAATGTTAATTTTTTATGTTTTGATTATAGATTTTTTACGTTCAGATTGAAAGTTTTTTTCCAAACTTCCGCAACTTGCATTACTACAGTGGTGAAACGTTTTGAATTACACATTAGTAAACTGCATCCCACATTGTGATGCAATACCACATACATCAAAGTCTGATGATGATACTCTCTATTAATTTTGAAATGCGTTCGTCTGAGTGCGTTAGTTATTAAAAAACTTGACATATTAAACAAAAACATAATTTGAAGAACAAATTAAAAAATCAAATTTTATTTCCTACATTGTCCGAGAAGGGACAAATATTAAGTTATTTCATTCAATTAGTTCTGCATTTAATGTTAAATTTTTGTAACAAATTAGTTAAGCCAATTGAAGATTAAAAAATAAAAATAAAATTCATACAATATGATACTTAAAACACCCTAAAAAATTAGATTCCGCTCAAATGAAATCGAAATAAATCTTAGGCTTTTTTTTAAGTTTTGTATTTTGCATGCATCTTATCATATTATGCACAATTGTCATAAACATAATGCAAAATCTGCAATACAAATATTTTCAATTAAAAATGGAAGAAGCATAAGATTTATTTCGATTTCATTTGAACGGAATCTAATTTTTTAGGGTGTTTTAAGTATCATATTGTAGGAATTTCATTTTTATTTTTTAATCTTCAATTGGCTTAACTAATTTGTTACAAAAATTTAACATTAAATGTAGAACTAATTGAATGAAATAACTTAATATCTGTCCCTTCTCGGGCTTAAACAATGTAGGAAATAAATTTTGTTTTTTTAATTTGTTCTTCAAATTATGTTTTTGTTTAATCTTTAATTATTTATCTATAATAAAATCTAATAAATGGACAGAGCAAAAATATTAAAATCAGGGGTGGGGGAAATTTCACAAAATCCTACTCGCCAAGTATTTCTTTGCATCAACTAGCAAAACATAGCACACAGCACTGTTTCGGTTGGCTCCGGAATATAAGCACGTTGTATTCCGACCAATGTTTAAATATTCACTAAAGGTCAAAGAAGTACCGGAGCAAATTAAGCACTGCTTATAGTCTATATTCATGACTAATTAAGGAAGAAAGCTATCCTGCTACATTTTAAAAAATCTGCAGCAAACTGTCCTGTCATACGACCGTTTTTGAAGATGACAATTACTTGACCATATTGTTAAGCATATCCGACCATATTATTGAGCAAATTATAGTCAGAATAGAGATAAATTACGTTTATGTACCCGCTTTCTACAAAAACGGTCGAATGACTGGACAGTTTGCTGCAAATTTGTAACAGTGTAAGACGCTTCCAAGATTTCTGTGCCAGGCAGGTCTTTGCTATGATCTACCATCTACCGGAAAATTCTCACAAGGGAACTACTTTTGATAAAGCTCGCAACTAGCTTCTGTATCTAGTGCATTTGATAGCTGCATAGGCCAAAGTTAAAGAACCGATCAAATTTATCTACAACAATCGTATTTAATGATTTTACAGTAGCATAACTTTCTGAAAATGCAATTCTTGGATTATTAACACAGAAAGGTTTTTTTTAAGAACTTTAAAGTACAAATTAGTTAATAATTAATTAAACATTGAAGACAGTTTAAAACTTTTTTCAGGAACCTACGAATCTTATTTTGAAAAATACAATATTATAATTGCATCTTTGGCTGTGCGAAATTAGCTTTATTCATCACAGTAAAAATTTCCCCGGCAACCTTGGCCGAATCTCATAGTCGTTTGCTGTGTGTGAGTGAGTAGCGACTTGGATTCGTAGCACCATATTTAGCGACTTAACTCGCTTTTGGCGTGAATTTCACAATTAAAAACCATTATTTTAAAATTAAATGTATACGGTATAATACGATTCTTGCAGACAATATTTATCGTTTCTCTAATTTTGGCCTATTCGAGAAACGATAGTGCGAGCTTTACCAAAATTGGTTCCCTTGTCAGGTCGAACACGATCTGGAAAGAATAAAATAAAACCCCGCACCCAGTCTGAATCTGTGGTCAAAAGTAAACCCTAGTCTGTACAGATCTGTAATACGACGATAATTACTTAATAACTATCAGTAAGGCCGTCGCTAAGGGGAGGAATTATGGGGTTCATATTCCGCCCTAAAATTTACAAAACTTTACTTATTTATTAACAAAATTAAATTAAATGATATTTCATTTTTAAGAACTTTTTCCCTAAAAAAACCAAGGATGGACTAACATATTGTTGCATAAATTATGTAATTGCAAGAAAACGATACATATAACAAGATGCATTTATAAGATACTATATTAAAATTTAAAACTGAAACCCCTCCATAAATATTTTTCCAGCTACTGACAATCAAGATTTTCTAAGGAATACTGCTACAAAATTTAACTGTTTATCGATTTCTGTTATTAAATTCTTATTAATACTGCTTTTAAAAGCTTGTCATATTTTCAGAATTGGAAACAATGTCGCCAAAACTTCATTTGTCACCTCCTCACCCAATTTCTGCCGTTCTAAGCCCGGAACCATGTGGCCCATACATTTTTCTACATTCTGTTCATCACCAAAATTGAAACATGAAATTACATTTGAGAGTGAGACAGCTTGTATTAGAAGATATTCGGAATAGAAATGCCTCACTCAATTATTCGTTATTATAATCAATAAAAAGACAAATTATATGATTCGTAACAAGCGTAATTAATCAAAATTCTTTTCTGTAAAAAGTTCATCACAGACTAATATTTCTAGTTAACTGATCAATGCATACATCGTTGTATAATTTGTAGCAGAAAGACATGATATTACCTTTTTAATTGTGATTCTTAATTTGCCTAGTTTTTCCTTTATCAAAACACGCACATAATGTGGAACTCGTACGGAATTGTCTACCATTTTTTTTAATAAATAAAAATAATTTAGTGATGAAATAAAGGTATTACCTTTTCTTCTATTGAACTGTACTCTAATAACTCCAACTCAGATTCAATGCCATCCAAAGATACTATGACGCTTTTGTTTTGCGGATCATCTGGAAGAAGAAAAGAATGTTATAATAAAAAATGCTTTTGAAACTGTTTTAATAATTTTTGTGTTATTTTGTAATCAAGTGAATTTTTATACAAAGCAACTATTTTCTAAGTAATAAGCAAATATATTTCCATTCATATATTCATTTTCGGAAAAAAGCACCGGAATTTATTTTTAAAAGCACAAAATGACCATCAGTAATGCTTAGGTCATAATGTTACGTCATTGAACAGTGATGCCATGATGTGAAAACAGAAAAACGGGAAAATGTAACTATCTATTGCGGTACATATAGAGGAAGTTCAGGTATTATGGAATGGTCGGGCAAAGTGGAATACATCAATATATGTACCGTGCGGTGCTGCAGTCAAGCGTAAAACAGCCAAACGATTTCCTAGTACTTCCATGACCTAGATACTAGTAGTACAGCTTTTTAGTACTGCGGCAAGTTCTGTTTGGATACGTCTATTGGAGTGACACGGTGAAATCAAACCTCATTCTCAATTTTTGCAGTTTTTTGGCAGGTAAGTTTTATAAAATTCGTAGTAATTACAAGACCTTTTTCATCAGTGATTTTAACCAATTCAGTATTAAGTTGAACAATTATATTTATTGCTGTTTTAGTCAGTTTACATCTATGCTAACTTGTTGACGCGTGAAGAGGTTATTTTTTTTTTTCAAAATGGCATGTCAGGTAATATGGAATATCAGCTGGACAACGGTTTCAAGACGAGTCTTGTGAAGATGAATAATCATTTCACTGCAATGTACCATCTGAGATAGGCTTTTTAGCAGATTGTACACCAGATGAGAGTGTACATGTTTTGCAGTTGAAGATATTCAGAGGATGGAAGAGAGGAGGAGTGGATAAAATGCCTGATTGTGCGATGTGAGCCCATGTGGACTGCGATCATACCGGAAAAACAGACTACATTTGCAATTTTTCTAAAAATTAAAACAATTTTTCAAAGAATCTGATGATTTGTAGACTATGTACTACTGTTTACTCATTAACCCTTTAAGCGTCCGGGCTATTTTTTACTTTATGTTTAATGATTCGTAAAATAATACCTATGAAAACTGTTTGTATGGGGATTTGTTTATGATTACCTTACATATTTAATTATCTTATGCACTGCAAAAAAATAACATTAATATCAGTTTTGTATTAAATCAGCCCTTGATTTCAAAGATTACGCGGCGGAAAAACCCAATTAGGACGCTTAAAGGGTTAAATAATCTTGGTTATTCTTGTAAATGTCGTTTTTTCTCGCAATTTTAATATTCCATCTTACCCGAAAAGTATCGTTCTTTTTTAAAATCTAAATGTTGACACGTATTTCTTTCTTCCACTTTAAACGCAGTAAAAATTTTTTAAGAAATAGTTAAGGCTTGTACTTTACTAACTTTTAGTGTATCTCACATTTTTTATGTTGACTTGCAAATCAAAAAAGTCCTTCCGGCCAGTGCCGGGAGGAAGAGGTAGCTTTCATAAACCTTATTTAAAAAAAGCCAACTTATATCATGCAAACACACGAAGCTCAATTTAGTGAAACCGAATATAGGAGATTCAATACTAATTTTTATCAATATAATGAATGAGAATTTCGCGAAATTAGTCAGCTTTATCCAAGCTGCTTTTCTTTAAAGTAACTTATATTTGGCTACCAAATTCGGCAATTTCTTAAAGTGCCTGTCATTTTAAGACAACATGGTGGATGAGGCTAAGCAGTGAACTTGGTCGAGACCTTAGTAATTGCTGTGCACATGCTCACTCACATCGGAATCGGTTAATATATAGGAATGCTGTCGCATGCAAAAAATCAGATTTTTCAAAATGTCACCCACAATAGAAATTGAAACTGCTATATCTGAGCCATTTTTTAAGGTAAAGACAAACAAAAAATGCTCCTGAATCCTTATATCAAGATCAAATACTTAAGAAAGAAACCTTTTTCAATTTTTAATTTTTTTGCACCTCACTTTAAATATATATATATATTTTAATTTAATGGCCGCCATTTTGAAGCAAGATGGCTGATGAATCTGGCCAGCGAACTTGGTCGAGGTGTTGATGTATACTATCCACATGCCTTCTTACATCGAAATAGGCGAATACGTGTGTTATCGCGTGACAAATACAAGATCGTTTCAAAATGTTAGCCATGCTAGAAATTCAAAATGCTATAAATCAACCATTTTTTAAGATATCAACAAAAGAACAAATTTTCAGAAGCAAAAACTGCTCCGGAATCTTTGTATCAAGGCCAAACACATAAAAAAAAATCTTTTTCATTTTCCAATTTTTTAATACCTCATTTTGAATTTTAAATTTAATTGTTTTTAAATGGCAACCCTTTTGAAACAAGATGGCGAATGAAGCTGGCCAACGAACTCGGTCGAGACATTAGTATGTACTATGTACAGACCAAGTTACATCTAAATAGGTTCATAAATACGCCTGTTATCGCGTGACAAAAATCAGGTCGTTTTAAAATGTCAGCCACAAGAGAAATTCAAAATGCTATTACTCAGCCATTTTTTTTTAGATATAGACGAAAGAAAAACTGTTCCGGAATCTTTGTATTAAGGTCAAACACATACAAAAAAAATCTTTTTCATTTTCCAATTTTTTGGTATCTCATTTAATTATTTTTATTTTTTAATTTTTTTAAATGGCCGCCATTTTGAAACAAGATGGCGGATGAAGCTGGCCAACGAACTCGGTCGAGATATTTGTATGTACTATGTACACACCAAGGTACATCCAAGTCGGTTCATAAATACGCCTGTTATTACGTGAGAAAAATGTGACGTGAGACGTTTCAAAATGTCAGCCACGCTAGAAATTCAAAATGCTATAACTCAGCCATTTCTTAAGATATAGACGAAACAAAAACTGCTCCCGAATCTTTTTATCAAGGTCAAACACATAAGAAGAAAATATTTTTTTAATTTTCAATTTTTGGTACCACATTTCAAATTTAAATTTTTCTTAAAAATTTAAATGGCCGCCATTTTTAAACAAGATGGCGGGTGAAGCTGGCCAACGAACCCGGTCGAGACATTGGTATGTACTATGTATAAACGAAGTTACATCCAAATCGGTTCATAAATACGCCTTTTATCGCGTGACAAAATTCAGGACGTTTCAAAATGTCAGCCACGCTAGAAATTCAAAATGCTATAACTCAGCCATTTTTTAAGATATAGACGAAACAAAAACTGCTCCGAAATCTTTGTATAAAGGTCAAATACATAAGAAAAAAATATTTTTCCATTTTCAATTTTTTGATACCACATTTCAAATTTAAAATTTTTAAAAATATTTTAAATGGCCGCCATTTTTAAACAAAATGGCGGATGAAGCTGGCCAACGAACTCGGTCGAGAGATTGGTATGTACTATGTACACACCGAATTACATCCAAATCGGTTCATAAATACGCCTTTTATCGCGTGACAAAATTCAGGACGTTTCAAAATGTCAGCCACGCTAGATATTCAAATTGCTATAACTCAGCCATTTTTTAAGATATAGACGAAACAAAAACTGCTCCGGAAACTTTGTATAAAGGTCAAATACATAAGAAAAAAATATGTTTCCATTTTTAATTTTTTGGTACCACATTTCAAGTTTTAAATTTTAAATTTTAAATGGTCGCCATTTTGAAACAAAATGGCGGATGAAGCTGGCCAACGAACTCGGTCGAGACATTGGTTTGTACTATGTACACACCGAATTACATCCAAATCGGTTCATAAATACGCCTTTTATCGCGTGACAAAATTCAGGACGTTTCAAAATGTCAGCCACGCTAGAAATTCAAATTGCTATAACTCAGCCATTTTTTAAGATATAGACGAAACAAAAACTGCTCCGGAAACTTTGTATAAAGGTCAAATACATAAGAAAAAAATATGTTTCCATTTTTAATTTTTTGGTACCACATTTCAAGTTTTAAATTTTAAATTTTAAATGGTCGCCATTTTGAAACAAAATGGCGGATGAAGCTGGCCAACGAACTCGGTCGAGACATTGGTATGTACTATATACACACCGAATTACATCGAAATCGGTTCATAATTACGGGAGTTACAGTGTGACATAAGTCAGATATATATATATATATATATATACAGTCGAACCCGGTTAAGACGCGTTTCAAGGGAGTGGACAAAAGTCGCGTATTAAGCGGGATCGCGTATTAAACGTGATTTGTACAATGGTGCAGGAACCGGGCTTATTTACACATTTAATAGTCCAAATGAACTTAAGAGATTTCATTTATACGTTTATGGTCGAAAATTGTGTTTTTACGTATATTTAGATTAAAATTTAATTGTATTCCACTTTAACTCATTGTTTCTTCTTATAGGAGTGACTGGAATAATAACGAAAGATAAATATGGATTCCAACATGGCTTTATAATCGATTAATACGCTGCAAACAAAAATAAAACAACAAAAATAATTTTCCTATTAGACTAATTTTTTGAACATAAAATAAAAAGACAAATCTTTGAAGCACAACCCAGTTTTTAAAATACTATTTAGTACTTGTAATAATGAATTCCATTATAATCTGTCTTTCTTTTTAATATAAAAAAACTATCCTTATTAATATTTATAAAAATATTGTTAGAATAGCTAAACGTGAAGAAAACATAATGTAATTATCCAATCGCAGTCGTATTTGTATAATCCTTACGAGTTTCCTGTTTTGTTGCCTGTAATATACATTATAAAAATTGTAATGATATAACTTCATTTACAGGTATGATCATCTCTAATCATAATAATTTTTATGACATATCTGAGTAACCTGAATTCGTCTATATAGCTCTACAACAGTACAAACATACACGAAGCGGGAGACAAAGGATATTAGGAGGCGGGATCAAAGAAGGATCGCGATTTTGCTAAATTAGCAGGTTTTTGTTTTAATTAAATATCTACCGCTATTTCCGATTAGTAATTTTCGCCTTAATTAATCTGTTTTTAAATGAAGTAAAAATACTTTTTGGAAACAGTGTTTTTATCTGAATAATAATAAAAAAAAATCCTTTAATTTTGCAATGCTCTTGAAGAGAGAAGGAATTCACTTCTTGATCAGTGAATTCGCGTCTTAAGTGTGATTTTTTCCTCAAATGACAGAAAATTTATCGCGTCTTAAGCGGGATCGCGTAATAACGGTTCGCGTATTAAACGTGATGTTTTTGCATTAACCTTATGGGAGGTGTTCAAGGGATCGGAAAAAATCCGCGTATTAAGCGGGATCGCGTATTAACCGTGAGCGTCTTAACCGGGTTCGACTGTATATATATCAATTTTGAACGGAGGGTGGTTTCGGGGTCTGGGGGTCATGATCGATGAAAATATACCAAAATTTTTTGAAATCGCTTTCCTCCGAACGGCTGCAATAGGTAGCTTTTTTGTAAAGAAAGCTACCTAAAATGGTATTCCATAATACCCGAACTTCCTCTATATTGACAGAGAAGAATCCTCTATAGAGAGCTTCCTCTATATTCACAATGATATTTGCATGTATATCGATTCATAAGCGACAAATTCGCGAACCGGAAAGCTATTTCAAAATTATTGCTATTTAAAATCATTTTCACCGCTTGCTACCGTTTTCGGCCAATTTTTTTAATTGTTCGTTTTACTTAGAGTAGGCATTCTGAGTACGCACTTTATTTACGTTTGAAGATACTTTAGTCAATCTCAGTCATCATCTTATCAGCCACCCTTAATACACGTGGTGGAATGATTGTGGAAACCAAATTATGTTTAATGATAAATTTAAATACTATAAAACTGTCCCAAAACACTGCAATGATAAATGCAACAGTCGGGCAGGACTATTTAATCCGGTGCCCAAAATTCAACTATTCATTAGGAAAACAAGGTCAAAAGGAAGATAGCAACACGGACAAACCAATAGCTAACTTCTCGCACGTTTTTCAGACTTCAGTGAGATCAGAAAATAACAGGACGAGGAGATTTAAGTCATCTGCTTCGTGAGTCATTCACATGCAGTAGGAACTAATACAATCGCTTCACAACCGTGGATATAGGTGGTGACTTTAGCCATTTTTTCGGATGAACCTGAACCAGAATAGAAATAGTAATGATTTTCAGGAACTGTAACAATATGTTTTAATAATTGCACTAATCGGAATGATATTTACCATAATTTCACGAACCGGAATAACATTTCTCATTATTTTACGAAACCGAATGTCGTTCCGGTTTGCTCCGCTACATTTCGAGACCTTTTTCTACATCGTTCCATAAAATGTACAGTCGTGGAAAAAAAAAAAAGTAAACACCCCCTACTAACTGCGCAACAAATTATCGTAGAAAAAAGTTACTGATACCGAACGATTGGAAGTAAAGTCTACTTTTAAATGATGCATATAAAATTTGCTTAGGGGACCATCTACATATTAAAACGAACCATAACTTCATTTTTTCAATGACAATACCCATTTCTGACAACATAAATGAACTCTACACTCTTCAATTAGCCAAAAAACAAATTTTTATGCAATTCGTACCATAAGTTTCCGAGAAATTAATTATTTTAAAACGAGCGTATTTTAAGGGTTGTATCCAAATTGAAGTTGGGTACTCGATTGCTAATCGAGAGAGCCATCTTCTTGATCAAGGCACCTTAAGCAGTCAATGAAGCCTGTTAGATAACAAGGCAGCAGAAGAAATTTCAAAATATCTACTCACTTCTATCACAGATGGCCCCTTAAACCATCATTTTGCCATTTTTTAAGCATAATTTGAAAACTATTTGGAAGAAAAATGTGAAATTTTGGATTTTCATAAAGCAGGACTTAATAAATTTAAATCCATCAAAAAAATTGTAGGTTGCAATTCATAATTTTTTCGAATATTAATTTCATAATTCATAATTCATATCATAAAATTATAAAAATTGCAAATTCAGCGTATTTATGTTTAGGCACGTTAGTTTTATTGCTACACAAAAAATTATCACATTAGGAACATAATTTCAGGAGATATAAATAAAAATATGAAAATGTAATTTAACATTAGAAGCACTAAATTTTGAATGCTTATAATTCAAAAACTTATCATTCAAATGACTTGAAATTTGGTGTCTAGGCATAGTTTGAACCAAATATTTGAAATATCTCTTTAAAATTGGGTATTGCCATTGAAAGAAATGAGGTTTGGGTTCGTTAAGATATGTAGATGACCCCTAAGAATATTTTATATACATCATTTAAAAGTAGATTTTATTTCAAATCGTTCGGTACCAGTAACTTCTGTCTACGATAATTTGTTGAAGAGTTAGTAGGGGGTGTTTACTTTTTTTTTTCTACGACTGTACCACTTGGATAAAACACTTTTTTTTCCTAACCTTCTATTTAAACGAACGAAAATTCTGCTTGCATAAATAATTTTAGTTTATGTAAAACTATTCAGTTTAAATTAAAAATACGATTTTGTATTTCAAAAATCTTACAGAAAATGAAGAACTTAAGAAAAAAAAAAAAAAAAAAAAAGACATTTTATAAACATTTGGGACCGTTTAATTTTATAAAAGGTCAGGAGAATGTTCAGGCACTTGCATTTTTATGTATTTTAGCTCTATTTGGCACTCATTTTTTCGCGTTAATGTAAAATGTATTTTAATCATTGTTGACTGACACTTTCACTCACCACTAGTGCTGCCAGCTGTCTTACGTAAATTCGAGCTCCAAATGCTCCGGACACCAGTATTTTAAAGAAATTTTCTTAGTCTTATCTAATGGCAGAATTATTTGCAATTAAAGATGGCAAAGTAAACTATAAGAAATAAGTGGTGTCCAGAGAATTTGGAGTCCTGGTTTACGCGTGACACCTGGCAACACGGGTGGTGAGTGAGAGTCCCCTCTCGAGTGTAAAGGGTTAATATGGAATCCGAATTTTTAAAGAATAGAAGCCCCGCCTTTTTCTAAAATTTTTGGTAGATTGGTTTCTTGGAGCAGATTTTCAAATTTATGCATCATTAAATATCTTACAATGTATGGATTTAATATAAGATTAGTAAAAATCTAACAAAATATTTCAAGACGTATGATATGTATACGCATTTTTCTATTAAAAACTTTTATGGGAGAAAAATCACACAGGTGGAGCTAATGATTCGAAACATGTCCTTAATCATAATAGAAGCGTAAAAATACAACGTTAAAAGCACCAAAAAATTTAAATTTTAAGCATTAAAATTTATTAAAATTTTTGGTGCTTTTAACGTTGTATTTTTACGCTTCTATTATATTGCACCAAGCTCCTTCTTTATAATTATTGATGTCCTTAATCAGTTATATTTGGTTATATTAACACAAGTATATTCGTGATCGGTCAACAATGTGTTAGCACTACTTTTCCTATTGAAGTCGAATACACCCCCCCCCCCCCTCCACCTTTTAAAATTTTGAAGTAAAGTTATTTTTAACATTTAATCACTTTTAACTCAGATGGCGTTTTCTTTTTTAGTACTTTTTCTTATTACATCATTAAGTTACATTTATGCATAAAGAAATAATTTCAACCTCTTCGATATTAAATAGAGTAAGGGAAAAAAAATTTGCTCCCATAAATCGTTCTGGTTTATCTTAGTCCTCAATTTATATTAAAAATCCACTTTTTCTCGAAACCTTAAATTGAAGGAAATACTTTTAAATAATGTGACTTTTTTTAGAAAAACACTTGTAACCGTTTGTTCGTAAACAAGAAAGAAAAATTATGCAGTAAAGATAGATTATGAAATACTTTCCAAAACTTCCAGAAAACTGTAACGAGACTTCTCCTTTTAATAAGGCGAAAGAACATATATTTTAAGTAAACAATCTAGAAAACGCATAATACATTTTATACAAATTACAGCAATTACCGCCGACAGCCGGAAAAGTACTCGGATTCATTTATCCAGCCCCGGATAGGATTTATAAATTTCTATATATTCTAAAATTTTGTTTAGATAGTAAACACATATCATTGCTAAAAATTAACCTTCAGCGATTTTTTCAAATAGATGAAAATGTATTAAAATTCTTTTGTAAACCCTGTATATATCTGTAGATTTCTATATAGTCTAAACATTTTAAAATTTTGTTTACTTACAAAATGCATAATGCAGTTTAAAATTCTCCTTCAGCAATTTCTGCCAATTCATTTCTTGCAGCCTCGTATATGATCTATAGCAAGGGCTCTCAAACTTTTAGACCGACATAGCACTAAATTGCAGTTCATACTCCCACGTACCACCAGGCAACAAATGCAAAGCTAATATTTAAAAAAAAATGAAAAACAAACTTGTCTGAAACTGAAAATTTCTCCGTTTTTCTTGCGCTTCCGTCTTAGCTGATTTTACTGCATTTAAAAATGCATGATTACATTATTAAATTGGCACTTTGGTTGACTTATTTATATTGATATGCAAATAAAAAGTAGTATCTTCATTACATTTTAATAATATACCGATTCATATATAGTAGGTTGATTGCACTTATGCCTTTGTATCGCTAATGAAACTAGTCGTCGGGGCCCACCGTAATACTTACCCATCATGGATGTGCATAATATAAAATATGAAAATAAAACATGTATAAACTATTAATAAAATGCATTGCAATTCCAAAATAAAATTTAAATGCATACTTAAATATTTTTAACAAAACAGGACCCTGATTGTATTACAATGGGAGTCTATGGGAATTTGTGAAATACCGAAGACAGCGCCAAGTTGGTGTCCCTTTTGGCGAAATTTTTTATCGTCAGATTTGGCGATATATTGTCCAGTTGGCGATAAACTTGGCGACATTTAGTGATAGTTTGGGGATGGTTTTTTGGTCGACGGGATAACCGAGTAGTACCGAATTGCGTAAAAGAAACATCCTTATAAAACCAAAAATAATAATCATATTAACTAACATAATAAAACACACATACTACAATATAAATTAAAACACACATAAATAACGCCTGCATTCAACAGTTAAAGGTATATATAAATATTACACAGACATACATACAATAAATACAATAAACCCAACTGGAGTGAAAAATTAGCCAGAGCGAGGAATTGAACATGCAGTGGTTCCGGGTTCGATTCCTGGCTCTGGCTAATTTTTCACCGCAGTTGGGTTCATTGTATTTATGTATGTATGTCTGTATAATATTTATATATACCTTTAAATATTAACTAAAAGTTTACTGCGTCAGATTAAGCGTCTTATTTCAATTAAAATACATCTTTGAATTGAAATTTCAATAAAATACACGGTCATGAAAAATCGAAGAGTGTGAAAAATAGGATTATAAATATCTCGGCAACTAATTATCCGAGCGACTTCATCTTTTATGCAAAATTTATGTTTTTTCATTGTCTTTTACATTCACTCCTTAAAATAAACAATTTCGAAAATGTTTATATATCTTTTACCAGAACGAATATTTCGAGAGTCCGAAACAAATAGTGCCGGATAATAGAGGTTACTGATATTCAATAGATCTTCCTTTGATTACGTACTAAGTACACACCAAATTTTAAGTCCCTATCTCAATTTGTTCAGGAGATAGAGCGTTTACAGACACACAGACAGACGGCAAAAAAATTTTTCTAAAAATATGTTTATCGGAATCTCCAGTATCTGAAACGTGTAAATCCGACAAAAAAAATTTTCGATTTTGAAAACGATTACAAGACTTACCCTATACTACGTATGATGGGTAAGTAAAAGGTGGGCTTGCTTTATTAAGTACAGCTTCCTCATGTCTGGCTCAGTATTAGTTTTAATCGTAAGATTCGACATTAAGTTTATTCCTGCATTTGTTTTTCACAAAAGAAGTAAAGAAAAGCACATCCACATAGATATGTTGTGCTTAAAAAATAAATAGGCATTTTAGATCCTTTGCGGATATCAGAGTGTATTCAGTTTTTCTCACCAACTAAAATTCTGCTACATTTAGGGTAGACAGGGGCTAGTTGGCCATAGGGGCATGTTGACCCAGTAGCAATATTTTATAAACTTTCTGTTAGGTGACATTGTCAGTTCAACCAAGTATGCGTTGCTTCGCTTTCCTCCTCTAACATCAGCGCCCATTAAAGAACCGGCGAGAATTTTCAAAATTTTGCTAAGGTGAGTAAATTTCCTTTCCTATAAATAATCATTTTTTATTTGTTTGTAGATTACATTTCAGATTTTGATTTATAGTATTCAGAAAAATAATTGTTCGTAGTTATTGTAGGGCATGTTTGTTTATTGAAATGCTTTCAGAATAATTCCTTACAGTCATGAAAAATAAAAATGGCGATATGGAATTAGTTGGCCCATTTGATACGGGTCAGGTTATTTTATGTTTGTCTTCATTGTAATGATTAAAATGATATCAAGTTAAGCAGTTAATTCTATTTATATCTATAAATGGATTTTTTTTTTTTACTTTAGTCCATTTTTCTCGAATTAATAATTTTACATTTTTATGATTTTATGACTTCATTAAGGGCAAATTCAAAAGGGCAACTTTCTGACATAAGTTTTAATTTATTTTTGTTCGAAAATGCATGAAATTAGCTGGTGTTGTTGTTCAGTAACTATGTCATTGAGCTGTTTTTTTTTTTTTTGTTTTGTTTTGTTTTTTGTTTTTTTCATTTTTTGCAAACGCAATAGATCTTTCAGAAAATAATGTCAAAGCGGGCGTTTTGAACCGAATTTCCGCGAGAAGGAAGAAAGAGCACTCAAGAGCGGGCGAAAAACGCGTTTATCACGTGATCAAATTTGCTTATAACTCAATAGGTGATTGATTTATCCAAAAATGGAAAATACAGTTCAATTCCAAATCGCTCCCAAGGCCAGGCTTTCCAATTTTATGCCTTTCCGTTAAAAAGTCAATTTGTAAATATCTCAAAATGTTTTTCGCTTGTTGAGCTGAGCAGTTAAGAACAGCCTTAATGAACGTTGTATGGTAGATTCTCTTTAGGCTATATTGTGTTTTCGTTCCAAGAAATAAAAATTAAGATTGGTATTGGTAATATTTTGAGCATTTCTTAAACTTCTACACTATCAGAACATTAAAAGGTGACGTGGGCTAACTTACGCCGCAATCGGGGCAGGTTGGCCCAAGCGACTTGGTGTCAGTTCGAATTTCTAAATTATTACTTACAGTTAATATTTTCAAGTTTTACTATTGTGACTTCTTCCTGAAAATACACTAATAGTGGTAACATAAAAATAAATTTAAAATTTTGAATTGTATTTTTTTTTTTAATTATTAGAACAAAAAGCGGGTCAACTAGCCCCGGTCTACCCCTACCTTTGGAATGTGGACACTAGGGTGGTCACAAGCAACATGGGAAAAAAATTAACATTTTCTTCCGGGGATCCCTCTAAAAGTTGCCAATCAGTTAGAAAATGAGATTGGCAAAGTTTCAGCTCAATTGAATAGATTTAACCTGTACCTCATCGAGGTTGAATTCTTGAAAATTTGCGATTTTTGGCGAAAAACTGTAGTTTTTCTTTCATTAATTGAAAGCTATTTGTCTTAGAATCCTGATTCTTCTTATTTCATGGAAAATGTTGTTGCCTTGAACTTTTACTCTCATCAAAGCTTAAATTAAATGACATTTAGTGTTTTTCAAGTCAGCTTATGAACCATACCCTCAAACTCTGCATTTTTGAAAAATAAGTGGAAAATGAGAAATGAATAATTTTTATTAAATTTGATGTTATTATTTTAATTATTTGCATTTAAAGGCAAAAGAAATTAGACAATTTTTGTAGTTTTAACTATGTTTCACGAATTATAGTTAATTATTAGTTATCTAGTTCCGTGCATGGAAAGAATTCCCAATTTGTATTGCGGTTGAAGTTGAAGCGCATTTAAAATGAACCTCTGAATTTCTCTTCTTACTACAAGGCTGTTTTTATTACCTGCTATAGTTATTTATTTTTTAAATCGACGAAACATTCCAACCCCCACCCCCCTTTCGGTATTATGGTAGCAATGCAAGATTTTTTTTATTATGCCATATGCTCATCAAATCACCTGCAGTAAGTTAAGTAATTGTCAAGTTTTATGTATTTTGTTTCAAAATATTCCCAAGTTAAACTGAACACCAGAGACACTACTAGACTTGCAGTACACCCACCAGTTAATCACAAATTTTAATTTTAAGTAGAAGTGTAATAGAACTTCGCAAGCAAGTATTTCGAAAATAAAGAATTGAGTTCATCAAAAACAGATTTCACAATTCCGATTTACAGGGAGCTTTTGTTAGCTACGATGGAAAACTTTTCCCTCATTTTTTGAATAAAGAAAATTTTACAATTTATTTATTCAAAAGAGATAGCAGTTGATTGTGGATAGCAGTCTTATTTAGTTGTGGAGATGAGGAACACTTAATAAGAGTTCCTCACCTTAAAAAATAGTATCGAAATAACACGGGTAAAAACTGCATTTTCAGCAGTTGAAGAGTGTGTGGAAGTTAGTAAAAACCAGGCAATGTGTTTTGATACCACTGCAGTAAACACTGGTCGCCTCAAAGGATATATCTATATCACTAGCTTGCATATATTTATATCAATTATTAAAGTAAAATCTTCTGTATTTACCATGTCGCCACCATAATTTACAAATTAATATAAAAGCTGTTTTCAGCCAGTTATTTAAAATAAGATTCAGATTGGATGGCCCAAGTTGGACCAGATTAAGTATGAAAATGCTATTGATGGTAAAATATTAGATATAAAATACTTAATTCAGAAGAAATTTCAAGCGTTCTTATAGAACATTTAGAAAAGTAATAGCCCATGGGTGATTATAAAGAATTTATCTAACTTTGTTTAATTTTTACAGGACATCTTCCTCCAAAAGACATCCAATTTCAATTCATCAACGATGGGTATCACAGGTCATTTATTCTCTCAAAATATTTCTTTTCAGAGATCAGTTCTCATTAACAAATTTAGAAAAAGAAGGTGTTAGAGACATTTGATTATTTATAATCAATATTTATATAAAAGCATGGTTCAACGCTTCCACTTCCCCGCAATCAACACCTGCAATTATTAAAATCACCTGTTGAGTACAGAAAAATTTATAAATAGCTTGCAGAGAAAGCACTCGCTAAAATGATAAACCACCTTTGGTATCTGAACTCTGTTCAAGTTGCATTTTCATTTTTTAATAATACTTTGGGGAAAACAGTGCAAAAAAGTATGGCTGTAAAATTATTTTTCCGACTTCGGATATAGATATTAGAATTCGGATATTTTTCCGACTATTAATGGTAATATTTGAAATTAGGTTTTCATTTGTGTTATGCGTTTTCCAAATTGCTTACTTAGACGTCATCTTTCACCTTAGTGTGAATGGAAGTTTTGTTAAGAAGAACCTGTGGAAGTTTTGTTACAGTATTCTGAATGTGTTGGAAAGCGTTTCAAAATCTATGCTTGACTCATGATTTTTCCTTCTTGTTCTTATTCCGGCAATGTCTATTCTTGTATAAAGGAATAATTTGAATCTTTTTGCTTCAAAATAATTTTAAGCAAAAATAAATAAATGGCTTAAATTTAAACAAGAAAGAAAAATCATGCATTAAGCATAGATTATGAAACAGTTTCCAGCACTTTCAGAATATTTTGATGAAACTTCCCATAATTAATAAGGTTAACGATATCTAAATAAACAATTTAGTAAACGTACAACACATTCAAAAACAAAATTTAAGTCATTACCGTTCAAAGCAGGAAAAGTATTCGAATTCATTTATGCAGTCCTATATATATGATCTACAGATTTCTATACACGCGATATATTAAACTAAAATTTAATTCAGACAGAAAACGAATGGCATATGCTAAAAATTCGTTAAGTTAGAAAACTTATAACACAGTTGAAAATTCACCTTCATCAATTTTTGCCGATAGATGAATACGTACTAGAATTCTTTTGTACAGCTCTGTGCATTATCTACAGATTTTTATGCACGCGATGTATTAAACTAAAATTTCATTCAGACAAAAAACGTATGACACTACTAAAAACACACTTCAAGAAATTGCGATCCATAGGCGATAATGTATCAAGTTCTTTGCTTATTGCGTTGCCCTGTTTATGAATTTATTTATACTCTACAAAAGCCCCTTAGTACACTAAATATAACTATGGTTCAGCTGGTAAATGAATAACATAATTAAAAACCACCTTCAAGCAATTATGCCCATTCGCATTAACGCGTACGAATTCTTTTGTGTAATCCTGTATATGATCTGTGTAATTTATACACGCCTCTTAATATGAAAAAATTTAGTTAAACGCGCATACCATAACATAAAACGCACTTCCAGCAATTATTGTTAATAGATAACTGTATTCAAGATCCTTTGTGTGTCCCTGTAAATGACCGATACATACTATGCGCATCATATTCTATTCTATATATCTTGTAGTGCACCTCAATAACATATGGAAATTTCATTATCTTTGAAACAGTGTAATTACATTAAAATTGCAACGCAATCGGTTTTTCCTCGTATACCATAATATAAAGAAATTATTTTGAATGTCCGTGAAATCAAACTACAAATGCTACACACTTCCTATTTAATAGAAAACCTGCCATAGTCAATTTTAATAACATATATAATTTACATTACAATAATCCGAGTATATTTATGCGAGTTAGAGCACGGTCAGGCGGCAGACAGACAAAACGAAGTCGTAAACACTTTTCAATATTGGAAAATTTCAAAACACTTTATTTTTCATTAATTAATAATATTATTAAATATTTCTCATATTTTTACTTGGTTTAATTCCTTACGAAAGGTAAATAATTTTACTCTACGAAAAGGCAAAATGATATAGATGATGATATTTTTTAGATATAGACGAAAGAAAAACTGTTCCGGAATCTTTGTATTAAGGTCAAACACATACAAAAAAAATCTTTTTCATTTTCCAATTTTTTGGTATCTCATTTAATTATTTTTATTTTTTAATTTTTTTAAATGGCCGCCATTTTGAAACAAGATGGCGGATGAAGCTGGCCAACGAACTCGGTCGAGATATTTGTATGTACTATGTACACACCAAGGTACATCCAAGTCGGTTCATAAATACGCCTGTTATTACGTGAGAAAAATGTGACGTGAGACGTTTCAAAATGTCAGCCACGCTAGAAATTCAAAATGCTATAACTCAGCCATTTCTTAAGATATAGACGAAACAAAAACTGCTCCCGAATCTTTTTATCAAGGTCAAACACATAAGAAGAAAATATTTTTTTAATTTTCAATTTTTGGTACCACATTTCAAATTTAAATTTTTCTTAAAAATTTAAATGGCCGCCATTTTTAAACAAGATGGCGGGTGAAGCTGGCCAACGAACCCGGTCGAGACATTGGTATGTACTATGTATAAACGAAGTTACATCCAAATCGGTTCATAAATACGCCTTTTATCGCGTGACAAAATTCAGGACGTTTCAAAATGTCAGCCACGCTAGAAATTCAAAATGCTATAACTCAGCCATTTTTTAAGATATAGACGAAACAAAAACTGCTCCGAAATCTTTGTATAAAGGTCAAATACATAAGAAAAAAATATTTTTCCATTTTCAATTTTTTGATACCACATTTCAAATTTAAAATTTTTAAAAATATTTTAAATGGCCGCCATTTTTAAACAAAATGGCGGATGAAGCTGGCCAACGAACTCGGTCGAGAGATTGGTATGTACTATGTACACACCGAATTACATCCAAATCGGTTCATAAATACGCCTTTTATCGCGTGACAAAATTCAGGACGTTTCAAAATGTCAGCCACGCTAGATATTCAAATTGCTATAACTCAGCCATTTTTTAAGATATAGACGAAACAAAAACTGCTCCGGAAACTTTGTATAAAGGTCAAATACATAAGAAAAAAATATGTTTCCATTTTTAATTTTTTGGTACCACATTTCAAGTTTTAAATTTTAAATTTTAAATGGTCGCCATTTTGAAACAAAATGGCGGATGAAGCTGGCCAACGAACTCGGTCGAGACATTGGTTTGTACTATGTACACACCGAATTACATCCAAATCGGTTCATAAATACGCCTTTTATCGCGTGACAAAATTCAGGACGTTTCAAAATGTCAGCCACGCTAGAAATTCAAATTGCTATAACTCAGCCATTTTTTAAGATATAGACGAAACAAAAACTGCTCCGGAAACTTTGTATAAAGGTCAAATACATAAGAAAAAAATATGTTTCCATTTTTAATTTTTTGGTACCACATTTCAAGTTTTAAATTTTAAATTTTAAATGGTCGCCATTTTGAAACAAAATGGCGGATGAAGCTGGCCAACGAACTCGGTCGAGACATTGGTATGTACTATATACACACCGAATTACATCGAAATCGGTTCATAATTACGGGAGTTACAGTGTGACATAAGTCAGATATATATATATATATATATATACAGTCGAACCCGGTTAAGACGCGTTTCAAGGGAGTGGACAAAAGTCGCGTATTAAGCGGGATCGCGTATTAAACGTGATTTGTACAATGGTGCAGGAACCGGGCTTATTTACACATTTAATAGTCCAAATGAACTTAAGAGATTTCATTTATACGTTTATGGTCGAAAATTGTGTTTTTACGTATATTTAGATTAAAATTTAATTGTATTCCACTTTAACTCATTGTTTCTTCTTATAGGAGTGACTGGAATAATAACGAAAGATAAATATGGATTCCAACATGGCTTTATAATCGATTAATACGCTGCAAACAAAAATAAAACAACAAAAATAATTTTCCTATTAGACTAATTTTTTGAACATAAAATAAAAAGACAAATCTTTGAAGCACAACCCAGTTTTTAAAATACTATTTAGTACTTGTAATAATGAATTCCATTATAATCTGTCTTTCTTTTTAATATAAAAAAACTATCCTTATTAATATTTATAAAAATATTGTTAGAATAGCTAAACGTGAAGAAAACATAATGTAATTATCCAATCGCAGTCGTATTTGTATAATCCTTACGAGTTTCCTGTTTTGTTGCCTGTAATATACATTATAAAAATTGTAATGATATAACTTCATTTACAGGTATGATCATCTCTAATCATAATAATTTTTATGACATATCTGAGTAACCTGAATTCGTCTATATAGCTCTACAACAGTACAAACATACACGAAGCGGGAGACAAAGGATATTAGGAGGCGGGATCAAAGAAGGATCGCGATTTTGCTAAATTAGCAGGTTTTTGTTTTAATTAAATATCTACCGCTATTTCCGATTAGTAATTTTCGCCTTAATTAATCTGTTTTTAAATGAAGTAAAAATACTTTTTGGAAACAGTGTTTTTATCTGAATAATAATAAAAAAAAATCCTTTAATTTTGCAATGCTCTTGAAGAGAGAAGGAATTCACTTCTTGATCAGTGAATTCGCGTCTTAAGTGTGATTTTTTCCTCAAATGACAGAAAATTTATCGCGTCTTAAGCGGGATCGCGTAATAACGGTTCGCGTATTAAACGTGATGTTTTTGCATTAACCTTATGGGAGGTGTTCAAGGGATCGGAAAAAATCCGCGTATTAAGCGGGATCGCGTATTAACCGTGAGCGTCTTAACCGGGTTCGACTGTATATATATCAATTTTGAACGGAGGGTGGTTTCGGGGTCTGGGGGTCATGATCGATGAAAATATACCAAAATTTTTTGAAATCGCTTTCCTCCGAACGGCTGCAATAGGTAGCTTTTTTGTAAAGAAAGCTACCTAAAATGGTATTCCATAATACCCGAACTTCCTCTATATTGACAGAGAAGAATCCTCTATAGAGAGCTTCCTCTATATTCACAATGATATTTGCATGTATATCGATTCATAAGCGACAAATTCGCGAACCGGAAAGCTATTTCAAAATTATTGCTATTTAAAATCATTTTCACCGCTTGCTACCGTTTTCGGCCAATTTTTTTAATTGTTCGTTTTACTTAGAGTAGGCATTCTGAGTACGCACTTTATTTACGTTTGAAGATACTTTAGTCAATCTCAGTCATCATCTTATCAGCCACCCTTAATACACGTGGTGGAATGATTGTGGAAACCAAATTATGTTTAATGATAAATTTAAATACTATAAAACTGTCCCAAAACACTGCAATGATAAATGCAACAGTCGGGCAGGACTATTTAATCCGGTGCCCAAAATTCAACTATTCATTAGGAAAACAAGGTCAAAAGGAAGATAGCAACACGGACAAACCAATAGCTAACTTCTCGCACGTTTTTCAGACTTCAGTGAGATCAGAAAATAACAGGACGAGGAGATTTAAGTCATCTGCTTCGTGAGTCATTCACATGCAGTAGGAACTAATACAATCGCTTCACAACCGTGGATATAGGTGGTGACTTTAGCCATTTTTTCGGATGAACCTGAACCAGAATAGAAATAGTAATGATTTTCAGGAACTGTAACAATATGTTTTAATAATTGCACTAATCGGAATGATATTTACCATAATTTCACGAACCGGAATAACATTTCTCATTATTTTACGAAACCGAATGTCGTTCCGGTTTGCTCCGCTACATTTCGAGACCTTTTTCTACATCGTTCCATAAAATGTACAGTCGTGGAAAAAAAAAAAAGTAAACACCCCCTACTAACTGCGCAACAAATTATCGTAGAAAAAAGTTACTGATACCGAACGATTGGAAGTAAAGTCTACTTTTAAATGATGCATATAAAATTTGCTTAGGGGACCATCTACATATTAAAACGAACCATAACTTCATTTTTTCAATGACAATACCCATTTCTGACAACATAAATGAACTCTACACTCTTCAATTAGCCAAAAAACAAATTTTTATGCAATTCGTACCATAAGTTTCCGAGAAATTAATTATTTTAAAACGAGCGTATTTTAAGGGTTGTATCCAAATTGAAGTTGGGTACTCGATTGCTAATCGAGAGAGCCATCTTCTTGATCAAGGCACCTTAAGCAGTCAATGAAGCCTGTTAGATAACAAGGCAGCAGAAGAAATTTCAAAATATCTACTCACTTCTATCACAGATGGCCCCTTAAACCATCATTTTGCCATTTTTTAAGCATAATTTGAAAACTATTTGGAAGAAAAATGTGAAATTTTGGATTTTCATAAAGCAGGACTTAATAAATTTAAATCCATCAAAAAAATTGTAGGTTGCAATTCATAATTTTTTCGAATATTAATTTCATAATTCATAATTCATATCATAAAATTATAAAAATTGCAAATTCAGCGTATTTATGTTTAGGCACGTTAGTTTTATTGCTACACAAAAAATTATCACATTAGGAACATAATTTCAGGAGATATAAATAAAAATATGAAAATGTAATTTAACATTAGAAGCACTAAATTTTGAATGCTTATAATTCAAAAACTTATCATTCAAATGACTTGAAATTTGGTGTCTAGGCATAGTTTGAACCAAATATTTGAAATATCTCTTTAAAATTGGGTATTGCCATTGAAAGAAATGAGGTTTGGGTTCGTTAAGATATGTAGATGACCCCTAAGAATATTTTATATACATCATTTAAAAGTAGATTTTATTTCAAATCGTTCGGTACCAGTAACTTCTGTCTACGATAATTTGTTGAAGAGTTAGTAGGGGGTGTTTACTTTTTTTTTTCTACGACTGTACCACTTGGATAAAACACTTTTTTTTCCTAACCTTCTATTTAAACGAACGAAAATTCTGCTTGCATAAATAATTTTAGTTTATGTAAAACTATTCAGTTTAAATTAAAAATACGATTTTGTATTTCAAAATCTTACAGAAAATGAAGAACTTAAGAAAAAAAAAAAAAAAAAAAAAAGACATTTTATAAACATTTGGGACCGTTTAATTTTATAAAAGGTCAGGAGAATGTTCAGGCACTTGCATTTTTATGTATTTTAGCTCTATTTGGCACTCATTTTTTCGCGTTAATGTAAAATGTATTTTAATCATTGTTGACTGACACTTTCACTCACCACTAGTGCTGCCAGCTGTCTTACGTAAATTCGAGCTCCAAATGCTCCGGACACCAGTATTTTAAAGAAATTTTCTTAGTCTTATCTAATGGCAGAATTATTTGCAATTAAAGATGGCAAAGTAAACTATAAGAAATAAGTGGTGTCCAGAGAATTTGGAGTCCTGGTTTACGCGTGACACCTGGCAACACGGGTGGTGAGTGAGAGTCCCCTCTCGAGTGTAAAGGGTTAATATGGAATCCGAATTTTTAAAGAATAGAAGCCCCGCCTTTTTCTAAAATTTTTGGTAGATTGGTTTCTTGGAGCAGATTTTCAAATTTATGCATCATTAAATATCTTACAATGTATGGATTTAATATAAGATTAGTAAAAATCTAACAAAATATTTCAAGACGTATGATATGTATACGCATTTTTCTATTAAAAACTTTTATGGGAGAAAAATCACACAGGTGGAGCTAATGATTCGAAACATGTCCTTAATCATAATAGAAGCGTAAAAATACAACGTTAAAAGCACCAAAAAATTTAAATTTTAAGCATTAAAATTTATTAAAATTTTTGGTGCTTTTAACGTTGTATTTTTACGCTTCTATTATATTGCACCAAGCTCCTTCTTTATAATTATTGATGTCCTTAATCAGTTATATTTGGTTATATTAACACAAGTATATTCGTGATCGGTCAACAATGTGTTAGCACTACTTTTCCTATTGAAGTCGAATACACCCCCCCCCCCCCTCCACCTTTTAAAATTTTGAAGTAAAGTTATTTTTAACATTTAATCACTTTTAACTCAGATGGCGTTTTCTTTTTTAGTACTTTTTCTTATTACATCATTAAGTTACATTTATGCATAAAGAAATAATTTCAACCTCTTCGATATTAAATAGAGTAAGGGAAAAAAAATTTGCTCCCATAAATCGTTCTGGTTTATCTTAGTCCTCAATTTATATTAAAAATCCACTTTTTCTCGAAACCTTAAATTGAAGGAAATACTTTTAAATAATGTGACTTTTTTTAGAAAAACACTTGTAACCGTTTGTTCGTAAACAAGAAAGAAAAATTATGCAGTAAAGATAGATTATGAAATACTTTCCAAAACTTCCAGAAAACTGTAACGAGACTTCTCCTTTTAATAAGGCGAAAGAACATATATTTTAAGTAAACAATCTAGAAAACGCATAATACATTTTATACAAATTACAGCAATTACCGCCGACAGCCGGAAAAGTACTCGGATTCATTTATCCAGCCCCGGATAGGATTTATAAATTTCTATATATTCTAAAATTTTGTTTAGATAGTAAACACATATCATTGCTAAAAATTAACCTTCAGCGATTTTTTCAAATAGATGAAAATGTATTAAAATTCTTTTGTAAACCCTGTATATATCTGTAGATTTCTATATAGTCTAAACATTTTAAAATTTTGTTTACTTACAAAATGCATAATGCAGTTTAAAATTCTCCTTCAGCAATTTCTGCCAATTCATTTCTTGCAGCCTCGTATATGATCTATAGCAAGGGCTCTCAAACTTTTAGACCGACATAGCACTAAATTGCAGTTCATACTCCCACGTACCACCAGGCAACAAATGCAAAGCTAATATTTAAAAAAAAATGAAAAACAAACTTGTCTGAAACTGAAAATTTCTCCGTTTTTCTTGCGCTTCCGTCTTAGCTGATTTTACTGCATTTAAAAATGCATGATTACATTATTAAATTGGCACTTTGGTTGACTTATTTATATTGATATGCAAATAAAAAGTAGTATCTTCATTACATTTTAATAATATACCGATTCATATATAGTAGGTTGATTGCACTTATGCCTTTGTATCGCTAATGAAACTAGTCGTCGGGGCCCACCGTAATACTTACCCATCATGGATGTGCATAATATAAAATATGAAAATAAAACATGTATAAACTATTAATAAAATGCATTGCAATTCCAAAATAAAATTTAAATGCATACTTAAATATTTTTAACAAAACAGGACCCTGATTGTATTACAATGGGAGTCTATGGGAATTTGTGAAATACCGAAGACAGCGCCAAGTTGGTGTCCCTTTTGGCGAAATTTTTTATCGTCAGATTTGGCGATATATTGTCCAGTTGGCGATAAACTTGGCGACATTTAGTGATAGTTTGGGGATGGTTTTTTGGTCGACGGGATAACCGAGTAGTACCGAATTGCGTAAAAGAAACATCCTTATAAAACCAAAAATAATAATCATATTAACTAACATAATAAAACACACATACTACAATATAAATTAAAACACACATAAATAACGCCTGCATTCAACAGTTAAAGGTATATATAAATATTACACAGACATACATACAATAAATACAATAAACCCAACTGGAGTGAAAAATTAGCCAGAGCGAGGAATTGAACATGCAGTGGTTCCGGGTTCGATTCCTGGCTCTGGCTAATTTTTCACCGCAGTTGGGTTCATTGTATTTATGTATGTATGTCTGTATAATATTTATATATACCTTTAAATATTAACTAAAAGTTTACTGCGTCAGATTAAGCGTCTTATTTCAATTAAAATACATCTTTGAATTGAAATTTCAATAAAATACACGGTCATGAAAAATCGAAGAGTGTGAAAAATAGGATTATAAATATCTCGGCAACTAATTATCCGAGCGACTTCATCTTTTATGCAAAATTTATGTTTTTTCATTGTCTTTTACATTCACTCCTTAAAATAAACAATTTCGAAAATGTTTATATATCTTTTACCAGAACGAATATTTCGAGAGTCCGAAACAAATAGTGCCGGATAATAGAGGTTACTGATATTCAATAGATCTTCCTTTGATTACGTACTAAGTACACACCAAATTTTAAGTCCCTATCTCAATTTGTTCAGGAGATAGAGCGTTTACAGACACACAGACAGACGGCAAAAAAAATTTTCTAAAAATATGTTTATCGGAATCTCCAGTATCTGAAACGTGTAAATCCGACAAAAAAAATTTTCGATTTTGAAAACGATTACAAGACTTACCCTATACTACGTATGATGGGTAAGTAAAAGGTGGGCTTGCTTTATTAAGT
Source organism: Maratus speciosus (assembly GCA_963932465.1). Lineage (NCBI taxonomy): Eukaryota > Metazoa > Arthropoda > Arachnida > Araneae > Salticidae > Maratus > Maratus speciosus. Next base: position 210,787,108 of record OZ010788.1, on the reverse strand, counting down.
ACAGCTTCCTCATGTCTGGCTCAGTATTAGTTTTAATCGTAAGATTCGACATTAAGTTTATTCCTGCATTTGTTTTTCACAAAAGAAGTAAAGAAAAGCACATCCACATAGATATGTTGTGCTTAAAAAATAAATAGGCATTTTAGATCCTTTGCGGATATCAGAGTGTATTCAGTTTTTCTCACCAACTAAAATTCTGCTACATTTAGGGTAGACAGGGGCTAGTTGGCCATAGGGGCATGTTGACCCAGTAGCAATATTTTATAAACTTTCTGTTAGGTGACATTGTCAGTTCAACCAAGTATGCGTTGCTTCGCTTTCCTCCTCTAACATCAGCGCCCATTAAAGAACCGGCGAGAATTTTCAAAATTTTGCTAAGGTGAGTAAATTTCCTTTCCTATAAATAATCATTTTTTATTTGTTTGTAGATTACATTTCAGATTTTGATTTATAGTATTCAGAAAAATAATTGTTCGTAGTTATTGTAGGGCATGTTTGTTTATTGAAATGCTTTCAGAATAATTCCTTACAGTCATGAAAAATAAAAATGGCGATATGGAATTAGTTGGCCCATTTGATACGGGTCAGGTTATTTTATGTTTGTCTTCATTGTAATGATTAAAATGATATCAAGTTAAGCAGTTAATTCTATTTATATCTATAAATGGATTTTTTTTTTTTACTTTAGTCCATTTTTCTCGAATTAATAATTTTACATTTTTATGATTTTATGACTTCATTAAGGGCAAATTCAAAAGGGCAACTTTCTGACATAAGTTTTAATTTATTTTTGTTCGAAAATGCATGAAATTAGCTGGTGTTGTTGTTCAGTAACTATGTCATTGAGCTGTTTTTTTTTTTTGTTTTGTTTTGTTTTTTGTTTTTTTCATTTTTTGCAAACGCAATAGATCTTTCAGAAAATAATGTCAAAGCGGGCGTTTTGAACCGAATTTCCGCGAGAAGGAAGAAAGAGCACTCAAGAGCGGGCGAAAAACGCGTTTATCACGTGATCAAATTTGCTTATAACTCAATAGGTGATTGATTTATCCAAAAATGGAAAATACAGTTCAATTCCAAATCGCTCCCAAGGCCAGGCTTTCCAATTTTATGCCTTTCCGTTAAAAAGTCAATTTGTAAATATCTCAAAATGTTTTTCGCTTGTTGAGCTGAGCAGTTAAGAACAGCCTTAATGAACGTTGTATGGTAGATTCTCTTTAGGCTATATTGTGTTTTCGTTCCAAGAAATAAAAATTAAGATTGGTATTGGTAATATTTTGAGCATTTCTTAAACTTCTACACTATCAGAACATTAAAAGGTGACGTGGGCTAACTTACGCCGCAATCGGGGCAGGTTGGCCCAAGCGACTTGGTGTCAGTTCGAATTTCTAAATTATTACTTACAGTTAATATTTTCAAGTTTTACTATTGTGACTTCTTCCTGAAAATACACTAATAGTGGTAACATAAAAATAAATTTAAAATTTTGAATTGTATTTTTTTTTTAATTATTAGAACAAAAAGCGGGTCAACTAGCCCCGGTCTACCCCTACCTTTGGAATGTGGACACTAGGGTGGTCACAAGCAACATGGGAAAAAAATTAACATTTTCTTCCGGGGATCCCTCTAAAAGTTGCCAATCAGTTAGAAAATGAGATTGGCAAAGTTTCAGCTCAATTGAATAGATTTAACCTGTACCTCATCGAGGTTGAATTCTTGAAAATTTGCGATTTTTGGCGAAAAACTGTAGTTTTTCTTTCATTAATTGAAAGCTATTTGTCTTAGAATCCTGATTCTTCTTATTTCATGGAAAATGTTGTTGCCTTGAACTTTTACTCTCATCAAAGCTTAAATTAAATGACATTTAGTGTTTTTCAAGTCAGCTTATGAACCATACCCTCAAACTCTGCATTTTTGAAAAATAAGTGGAAAATGAGAAATGAATAATTTTTATTAAATTTGATGTTATTATTTTAATTATTTGCATTTAAAGGCAAAAGAAATTAGACAATTTTTGTAGTTTTAACTATGTTTCACGAATTATAGTTAATTATTAGTTATCTAGTTCCGTGCATGGAAAGAATTCCCAATTTGTATTGCGGTTGAAGTTGAAGCGCATTTAAAATGAACCTCTGAATTTCTCTTCTTACTACAAGGCTGTTTTTATTACCTGCTATAGTTATTTATTTTTTAAATCGACGAAACATTCCAACCCCCACCCCCCTTTCGGTATTATGGTAGCAATGCAAGATTTTTTTTATTATGCCATATGCTCATCAAATCACCTGCAGTAAGTTAAGTAATTGTCAAGTTTTATGTATTTTGTTTCAAAATATTCCCAAGTTAAACTGAACACCAGAGACACTACTAGACTTGCAGTACACCCACCAGTTAATCACAAATTTTAATTTTAAGTAGAAGTGTAATAGAACTTCGCAAGCAAGTATTTCGAAAATAAAGAATTGAGTTCATCAAAAACAGATTTCACAATTCCGATTTACAGGGAGCTTTTGTTAGCTACGATGGAAAACTTTTCCCTCATTTTTTGAATAAAGAAAATTTTACAATTTATTTATTCAAAAGAGATAGCAGTTGATTGTGGATAGCAGTCTTATTTAGTTGTGGAGATGAGGAACACTTAATAAGAGTTCCTCACCTTAAAAAATAGTATCGAAATAACACGGGTAAAAACTGCATTTTCAGCAGTTGAAGAGTGTGTGGAAGTTAGTAAAAACCAGGCAATGTGTTTTGATACCACTGCAGTAAACACTGGTCGCCTCAAAGGATATATCTATATCACTAGCTTGCATATATTTATATCAATTATTAAAGTAAAATCTTCTGTATTTACCATGTCGCCACCATAATTTACAAATTAATATAAAAGCTGTTTTCAGCCAGTTATTTAAAATAAGATTCAGATTGGATGGCCCAAGTTGGACCAGATTAAGTATGAAAATGCTATTGATGGTAAAATATTAGATATAAAATACTTAATTCAGAAGAAATTTCAAGCGTTCTTATAGAACATTTAGAAAAGTAATAGCCCATGGGTGATTATAAAGAATTTATCTAACTTTGTTTAATTTTTACAGGACATCTTCCTCCAAAAGACATCCAATTTCAATTCATCAACGATGGGTATCACAGGTCATTTATTCTCTCAAAATATATCTTTTCAGAGATCAGTTCTCATTAACAAATTTAGAAAAAGAAGGTGTTAGAGACATTTGATTATTTATAATCAATATTTATATAAAAGCATGGTTCAACGCTTCCACTTCCCCGCAATCAACACCTGCAATTATTAAAATCACCTGTTGAGTACAGAAAAATTTATAAATAGCTTGCAGAGAAAGCACTCGCTAAAATGATAAACCACCTTTGGTATCTGAACTCTGTTCAAGTTGCATTTTCATTTTTTAATAATACTTTGGGGAAAACAGTGCAAAAAAGTATGGCTGTAAAATTATTTTTCCGACTTCGGATATAGATATTAGAATTCGGATATTTTTCCGACTATTAATGGTAATATTTGAAATTAGGTTTTCATTTGTGTTATGCGTTTTCCAAATTGCTTACTTAGACGTCATCTTTCACCTTAGTGTGAATGGAAGTTTTGTTAAGAAGAACCTGTGGAAGTTTTGTTACAGTATTCTGAATGTGTTGGAAAGCGTTTCAAAATCTATGCTTGACTCATGATTTTTCCTTCTTGTTCTTATTCCGGCAATGTCTATTCTTGTATAAAGGAATAATTTGAATCTTTTTGCTTCAAAATAATTTTAAGCAAAAATAAATAAATGGCTTAAATTTAAACAAGAAAGAAAAATCATGCATTAAGCATAGATTATGAAACAGTTTCCAGCACTTTCAGAATATTTTGATGAAACTTCCCATAATTAATAAGGTTAACGATATCTAAATAAACAATTTAGTAAACGTACAACACATTCAAAAACAAAATTTAAGTCATTACCGTTCAAAGCAGGAAAAGTATTCGAATTCATTTATGCAGTCCTATATATATGATCTACAGATTTCTATACACGCGATATATTAAACTAAAATTTAATTCAGACAGAAAACGAATGGCATATGCTAAAAATTCGTTAAGTTAGAAAACTTATAACACAGTTGAAAATTCACCTTCATCAATTTTTGCCGATAGATGAATACGTACTAGAATTCTTTTGTACAGCTCTGTGCATTATCTACAGATTTTTATGCACGCGATGTATTAAACTAAAATTTCATTCAGACAAAAAACGTATGACACTACTAAAAACACACTTCAAGAAATTGCGATCCATAGGCGATAATGTATCAAGTTCTTTGCTTATTGCGTTGCCCTGTTTATGAATTTATTTATACTCTACAAAAGCCCCTTAGTACACTAAATATAACTATGGTTCAGCTGGTAAATGAATAACATAATTAAAAACCACCTTCAAGCAATTATGCCCATTCGCATTAACGCGTACGAATTCTTTTGTGTAATCCTGTATATGATCTGTGTAATTTATACACGCCTCTTAATATGAAAAAATTTAGTTAAACGCGCATACCATAACATAAAACGCACTTCCAGCAATTATTGTTAATAGATAACTGTATTCAAGATCCTTTGTGTGTCCCTGTAAATGACCGATACATACTATGCGCATCATATTCTATTCTATATATCTTGTAGTGCACCTCAATAACATATGGAAATTTCATTATCTTTGAAACAGTGTAATTACATTAAAATTGCAACGCAATCGGTTTTTCCTCGTATACCATAATATAAAGAAATTATTTTGAATGTCCGTGAAATCAAACTACAAATGCTACACACTTCCTATTTAATAGAAAACCTGCCATAGTCAATTTTAATAACATATATAATTTACATTACAATAATCCGAGTATATTTATGCGAGTTAGAGCACGGTCAGGCGGCAGACAGACAAAACGAAGTCGTAAACACTTTTCAATATTGGAAAATTTCAAAACACTTTATTTTTCATTAATTAATAATATTATTAAATATTTCTCATATTTTTACTTGGTTTAATTCCTTACGAAAGGTAAATAATTTTACTCTACGAAAAGGCAAAATGACAAAGTAGATGTCGGTGGATATAAGAGCAAAACAGAAAGAAATCACGTTTCAATAGAAGTAAAGATCACTTGGAAAAATTGACATTTTCATGTTATTTCTGTAACTAAATTTTTGTAGTCTGCTTTAATTTTTTTCAACTCTCGCTGAAACTATAAAATGCTGGATTTTTATTTACCTAGCAAAATTGATTGATCCAGATTGTTATTGATTTAGTCAGAAATTTTCAAAATTACAGTTGCTTTTGATTGATTATTTGTCAAGAAGTTTAAGCAGAAAATAAAACTTTCTTATATAAAAGTTTAACCCATTAAGCGGCGCCATTTACAGTCTGCAAACGCTTACTTTTAATGCCCAAACTAACAAATGACACCAGTAATTTTTTAGTATTAATTCGATCTTACAATATCATGCTTTTGATTATTTTAAAATAAATTTGTTCGTAAATTGCGGTGGGAATAAAAAGCTGCAGGGTACCTCAAACTCTACTCACCAATATTGGTCGTCGATTTCTCAGCTCGTACTAGGTTTAATTATTTGAAAATTGTATAATATATTCGTGACATTATGGCATTTTGTTTAACGGATTTTTGCATTATTCAGCAGAATTTAAAAATTAATTACCTATACTGATCACAGTGCTTTTTTTCATGAAAAATTACATTGTGCTGCTGGAAGTTCAAAACGTGTGAGAGAACATTACAAGTGAAGTTTGTATTCAAATTGGCCTAGAAACATCAAATCATCTTACAAAGATTGCCCGAATTTTGGCATTGTTCTCTTGACAATTGGATGCGGATGAACTATTTCCATGTTGGTGATCATCCAGAACGAAGCTTGTTATCCTAAACTGCCTCATTAGTTTTGATATTGAGTATCTACGTGGACTAATTTCGATTCCAAACTTTACATTAAAGAACGGTCATCTCACGCATTCTGAAATTTTGTCAGACCGAAATGCATCAATGATGCAGCCAGCTGTTTAAGGGCGGTTGGAAGTCAAATTGGTGAAAAAGTCGGGGTTTTTTTATGTTTTGAATCCTTTATTTTCCCCCCTTTCAAATGGTATTTTACTTTTGTTTCTACGACAACAAGAAGTTAAAAAGTTTTAAGTAATTCATTTTCTTACATCATACATAATCATTACATTCGTAAATTTTAAACTCAATTTTCTCAAAATGTTGCTTTTTAAACTTCGATGTACCTTATCATAGAAACTACTACATATTATTGTTTGTAATCTTGAAAGAATATTGAACAGAATATTTTTGACAGAATCATATGTATCCCTGATCAATCTTAAGTGAACTTTTGTTACAAACATTTGTACAAAAGTTTTATACAAAGGTTTTTCTTTGGAAAAATGCAACATTTTTGTTATTTAAAAGGGGGTTTTATTCCATATATTTTTTAAATAACTAAAGAATATCTGTTTATAATGTTTACTTCACTTTATTAGGAATGATTCATATTAAGTATACAAAAATTTCCAAGTGAATATTTTAGGTAGTTTCTGAGAAAAGATACAATAATTTAACATGATAGGTATATGGACATCCAAATACTCTTAATATATAGGAAACCATATTTTTAATCGTGCAAAATTATACAAAAAAGGCATTAAACAAAAGGTTTTGGTACCACGAACTTATCTCACAATTTTCAGATGATTACATTATGAATTAGCTGCGTTATCTTGGTAGACAGAGTTCGAACCCCCTTTATTAGATATCAGAGTCGTATTTGAAGGCACTGGGTTCGATTGACTTTTAGGAAACTTACCTCCTTAGGGGTTGTTACTATAGCGGTTGTTACTATAAAAACCTATTTTACCTACATAAAGTATAATTGTCGACTTTGTATTCATAAAACCTTTCGTAGCTTTGCAACAAATGGTCTTATCGACTTGCGGATGTTAATCCCCTCACTGAGATGAAATTACTCCCCCCCTCTCTTTTCCTCCCCCCCCAAAAAAAAAAGTGGTAAAACAACTTTATTTTTCGTGGGACTCATCGAATCTTCATTTCTATTGCCAAAACGAAGTTTTTCCCAAATTTTCATGAATGGCCATCAGTTGTTTTATTTTACTAAATTTTGGTCTATTTTACCTGTACTAAGCCGTGGACATAGTACCTTTCAACACTAACCTTTTAAATTCCTTCCACCCAAAATGCATAGGTAGTATCCGAAATGAATTATTTTCTTCACGAAAAGGTCAATAAACATGAAAAAACATTGAAACTGTTTTAAAATGACAAATTCCAAAATACTTAGTTCATTTCAACAATCCCCGATTCCGTTGCAGAATTATGTAACTATCTTGTGATAGAAAAAAAAGGAATCTGTTGATGTTATTCTCTGTATTTATCGATATACATCAAAGTTAAATACATGAATTCTAGTTACTATGTCACAGGGAAATACTACGCATAAGTCAATTCTAAAAGTAATTCCGCCCAAATAGTAATAATGATAATAAATAACATTGAGAATTCGCTGTATCCCGAAACTTTCCTACAAATCAAGTGTACTTCTTTGAAAATTGTGTGATATATTCGTGGCATAAAAGGTTTTTGTTTAATGTGTTTTTTATATCATTTAGCAATATTTAAAAAATTATCTCCTATGCCACCGATCAGGGGTTATTCTCATTGAATAATACATTCATATGGCCGATAGTCCGGAACAGTCGTGCGGATCATTATAAATGAAATTTGAGCTCAAATTTGGCTCTGACACTCATTTACCAACGACCTTGCAAAGGTTTCCAGAACTTTACCAATGTCTCTGACACCTTGATGTGAAACACCTTTCTTCCGTGTTCGTGTCACTCAAAACAAAAAATCTTGTCCTGAATTTGTTCACTATGTTGGTTAATGCGTTAAAACAAATGTCTCAATGCCAGGAACATGTCTAAAGATTTTCAAATGCTAATTGCACTTAATACTAACTGAGATATTTGCATCTAATCTTGGTAAGTAGATTTTATTTCACATTTTGTGTAAAAAGGTCTTTAATTTTTATTGTTCAGCAGGGGATCCATCTCTGGTTTTTCGGCTTTCGAAACATACTGATTGATGTACTAGAACATAGCTGAAAACTACTACAGGTGGTATAATCTTTACGTTCATGTTTTTTCACAGTTATTTAAAAAGCAAATAAATAAATAAATATTTTACACAGATAACACTTGCAATGTATTTCTACGTCTAAAATAACTAGAAAACGTCTTTGTGCTTCTGTCGAGTTACTTAAAAAACTATTAATTTTCAATCCGCGGAAAATACTCAATTTCTTCGAGCAGTCCTTATTTATCAAATAAATTATAAATTATTATTACTAATTTTTTTTTTTTTTTTTTTTTAAGAAATTGAACCCGGGTGTTTTACAAAACACTGAGTTTAAACAAACTGTATGATGAAGGAAAAAGTTTTAAATCAATTTTACACCCAATAAGTGGTACACATTAGGAATATGAAAGTCACCGGACATGATTTGTCAACGTCTGTAGACACATTATTTATATGGAAAAACAATATTTTTTTTGTTATTATTTAATTATTTACATGTTACATAGTTACATTATGCTACATAACATTTCCATTATAACGTCTGGAGGAGTCTGATTTTAATAATCGAGTGTAGAACATCTCGATTGTAGATTCTCGGAAGTAAACGATGAATGTACTGTATCAATTGTGTTTTTTACGATGACGATTTTTTTCGTTTGATGAATTTTTGAGAATCACCCATCACTAGTCAAAGGGTCATGATCGATGAAAATATATCGAAATTTTCCGGAATTGCTGTCCTCCGGAACTGCAATAGGTGGCTTCTTACTTTTTGCAATGGAAGCTACCCAAAAAAAAATATGCGGGCAAACTCGGATTCTGCTAAACTAGAACCCTCCGATCCATGCTTGTTCAAACTTTCAGTAAGCAGGGGCGCACCTCAAAGGCAGAAAACAATGAAACGTACCATTATTTAGTAAAGTAGTTATTTATGATGACCGTTAATAAACGCAATATTAGCCGTTATTATCATAATTAGCTATGCATGCACGTCTGTAAGATTTAGATACGTCTTACAGTGGCACTTATGAGATCCCTGCGATGTAAATGTACATGTAAAAATAAATTCCATTTAAAAATATATCCACAAATCCTAATAAATTTAGCATTAAGTTTTCTTAAAAATGAAGGAAGGGGTGGGGGTGGGCGAGACCTTAAAATTGTTTTGCAGTGGAAGGTGCCCAAATCTTCAAGTCTGCCTTATTATATTGATGATATTTGGTAGGTCTCTGTCATATATAATTTTTTTTTTCATAGAAATTTTTTAACTTATAGAATTTGATGGTATCATCTGCTGAGGAAATTCAAGATAACTCAGTGGCGTAGCAGTTCAAAATTTATAAGAAAAGCTCAAATAATCAACTTCAAATAAATTAAACAACTGAGATTATCAATAATTCATAAAATATTTATGAGGATAATTAATCATTCAAATTGATCATTAATACCATTATCACATAATCAATTATTTTATTTATTTTATATAAAGATATTGAATTTATAGAATCGTGAATATCAAATTAATAAGAAAAGGGTGGTTCAGGGGGTACAGCCCCATGATATAACTACAAGAATTAAATACCATGCATCAGGCACAGATTATGAAAGGATGTTAGAATCCACCTCAGTGAGGAATATCAATCTCTTATGTTTAAACTATCGTAACACCAATAAAATCAAGTCAAGTCAACGCAGGTGCTGAACGATTATATACAGTGGATCGTAACCTCTGTTAAACCTCAATCGAAAGTTCAAAAAAACATAACATTAAAATTTAAAATAACCATGAACTAAAATTAAATAATTTAGAAACTCAGGTGGAGTATAGAAAAAGCCGAAGTTTCCTCATATGCATTCCCGAGTTCAGAAGCCCCGGGGTTAAATATACCCCCCCCCCCCCCAGTAGTACAATGACTAATTCTAAATATTTAGTTAATCATTACTTCGTTGACAAACTATAGTGGTCGAGGCGCGAAAAGCAAGCATCGAGCGTACCACAAGGCAAGTTCTTAATGTCCTGGGAACTCTTTAAAAAAAAAGCCCAAGGACATATATTTGAAAAAATAAGAAGTTTACGATAGTTTCTCATTGCCGAAGCTTTCCAGGGTGTGCTCGTACGGATCTGCCTTGAAACAGACACTTTGCAACACCTTAGCTAGAACCAATAATGTACAATGTAAACAATTTTTTCCCTTAGGCCATAATGTAACCTAATTTTTATGCGTCTCGGTTAACAAGCCATAAATGAGGCACGTTTCACTTTCATTACCGAAGATTCTAAACCTCAATACATGGCAATTCGAGTATATTTACAAGCATTAGAGCAAAGATAGGCGGCATGACGCCAAATTGACAGGTAAACCGAATTCATAAACACATTATTTATGTGTGCATGTGTGTTTTATTACTCTTTATCTTTGTTGGAAAGTGTTGAAAAGTTTCAATAAAAATAAACAATACTGGATTAATCAGTGCGTGTAATTGAAATTCGCGTTGCGATACTGAGAGTTAAATCTTTCCTTCTTCGGGAATATGGAGGCGCTTTAACCCCATAAGCTTCGCCCTTTCCTACACCTCTGATAGAACTTTTCTTTATAAAAAAGCTCATGTAGTTTAACTCAGTTAAATAACAGTAAAAATCCTTAATTGAAATGCAACACTACAAAAATATTGCATGCATTTTAAATCCTAGACTGATTTTTTTAGTTTTATCATCAAACAATTTTCATGCGCTTCTTCACTTTTACCTCTATAATATACAGAATAAATTTGAAAACCTAAGAAAATGCAAAACTGTTCAAAATTATTTGCCCTAAAGAATCTCTCCTTCTTCTTGAGTGAGCAGATTCTTGCATAAGTTATGTAGTAGGAATTTCTATTCAAAGAGCGTGAAATTAAAACTGCATTGTTCGCGCATAACAATTTTATTATTATTATTATGCAGCGTTTTTTTAATTATATTCTTAATTATAGCATTTATTTTTATTTTTAATTTCACATTTTCACAGGGATTTTTTATTTTACTTATATCTTGCTTATAATAATGAAAATTAATTAAAAATAATAATAATAAGTACCGTATTCAAAAAGCAAAATTCTAGAAATACATTAAGAGTGACATTTAAGTGTACACTTATAATTTTATGTTGGAAGTAACAAATATTTGTTTGATGTCTCGATAATTTTATTGCACTTATTACATATAGTATAAAAGTTTTAAAATTTTTCTCCGTATCTCGAATTTGGCGAATAAAATAAATTATAATGTGGTATTCTCTCTTTGCTTAGAATTTAGCTTCTTGGGATCAGAAACGATTATCATCGCAGAGACTATGTAGCATCTTGTGAGGTATGCTTATTAAGAAGTTTTGTAGCGAAGCTGCGAAGACTTTTACTTATCAAAAGTTGAGTTGCGATGCATTTATATACTATAGTTTCGCAGTTTTGTGGTGGATGCTACAAGATTATTAATTCGTCAACAGTGAGCTACGATGTCGTTTAAGGGGGTCCGGGACACATTTTCAAAAATTTTTTATTTATTGAGTTAAAATTTTGAAATTTTTTGTGAAATTTTCATTATAAAACTTCTCATAATTTTTTTTAAAAAAATTTGAATTTTAAATGTTGTTAAAAAAGTGGGGTAGTTTAAAATCGTTATAACTCGAAATATTATTTATAGAATTTCAATTTTTTTTCGTTTAAATAAACAGAAATATATAAATTTTAATTTAGAGCCAGCATTTTTAAAAATATTAATTTTTAAAAAAATTAAAAATATTTAACGAAAAAATTACAAAAAAGTGGTGCAACTTTTAAAAAAAAATCATATTTTCAAAAGTAAATATTTTTTTCAAATATGCTGGCTCAAAAATAAAGTAAAATAATTGAAAAAGATATGTTCCGAGTTTCAATCCTGTATCTTTAACGGTTCTCGAGTTATAAGAATTTAAATATGAGAAATATTGAAAAAACTTATTATGAAGAAAAACGCAATTTCACAAGAACTCGTTTCCTTGACAACCATAGCTTGAAAGGCAGATTTTGAAAACAAACCAAAACGTAAAAATTAATATTTTCTGTTCTAATTAAGATAGAAACATGATTTAAACATCATTTTAAGCAGAAAACGGCAGAGAAATTTTTAATCCAATAAAAAAAAAAAAATTTAAATTTGAAGATTTTTGTGTCCCGGACCCCCTTAATGCCGATAGTGGAGTTTTTAAATTTATAAAGGCACTCCTCTGCATTATAAAGGTATTCTGGGAAAATTTTGGCTTATCGATAATGGGCGAGACTAAAGAAACAAACAGTCTGCGGCAGTATACGTTTCGCATTAGATCGTTGGAGTCACGTGATGCTCTTTTCGTGCACCTCCATTCGTGCATTCGATCATCAGGTGAATCAAGTGGCCTGAAAAAATAAGAGTCACATGCACCGCGGCAGCCTGTCTTTTTCGTTAGCCTCGGGTACGGGGTTTGTGACGTCCTGCTGGTTTGAAAGAACGAGTTTTTACGACAGCAATAGTTATTTGGTAAATATAGTGATAAGAGCAATTGTGAATGGTTGTGAATAAGTTTTATTATATTTTAGTTTCGTTAGCGTTTTTCTAGTTATAGTTATTCTCTTCTAAATTTATTTTAATTTTCTATGTGTGAATGTTTCCATCAAGAGAGAGATATTTAATTGTCTGTTGTTTATGCAAAATGTTTATGGGCATTTCGATTTATTCTTCTAGACAAATTTCACGCGCTAGCGTAGATTAGAGGGTGCTTTTGTGTTTAGAAATAGTTTCTCCTGCTTCAACAGCTTGTTTTGGTAAGAAATTCACCTTAGTCACAGAGTTTTTCTACTAGTAGAATGAAGTACAGTTAGATTCTCGATTATCCGAGCCCGGCTTAACCGAGTTTTCACTTTAACCGAGTTATTTTCTTCTGATGGACTGATGTCTTCTATTATTATGAAACAGACATTATAAATGATGTATTAGGTGAAGTATTAGAGCAGTCATAAAAAGTTAGAACTCTGAATTTTCTGGTCATAATGGGGAAAAAAAAATGGCCATAATTTTTTAACTTTTTACGACTGCTCTTTCATCTTCACCTATTTCATCTTCACTTCTTCTGTTTCATACTAATAGAAGCCATCAGTCCATGAGAAGAAAATGATCCATTCCAAAGGTATAAGTTCTATTGAAAAAAAAACTATTTAATACTTTGAGCAGAACGAAGAGGCTACATCTGCAATTTTCATGACACTAATAGAATCACATAGCTGTACGGTTTTGTTACCTCTAATATTTAATACAAATTTTTGCTATGTTTAATCATTGACAATTGTTAGATTTCGGCAATTGAATTAGGTAAAATTTACTAGTAAATTTTAGTGGCAAGAAAAAAATCTTAGAAATTGGTAGCTATGCAATAACGTAATACTGCAGCAAAAATCTCTCTATTCCAAAAAAAAGTAACTTACGCTGTCACCGCCGCCGCCGCCGGTTTTGAACTTTTTGTGACCGGAGGTCTTTCCCCGTTAATATTAAGAAAAAAATTGCATACAAAAATATGAAAATCGGTGGTATTATAGAGGGATGTTTGATAAACACGCTGATGCAGACAGTTTTCAAATCGAAGAATAATTTTAAGAGATATTTAATGTTAAAGTTGGACAAAGTCGTTCCATTAAAAAAGTTTTTATAGGAGCAAAAACTATGCATCGAAATTTAATCGTTTTTAGATCATTTTATACGTTATAATTTCCCGGTGTGCAGAATGATTTAATTTTTTTAATTTGATTCATTTTTGAGCTTTTATTTCTATTTCAATTTCAAATTTTTAGTATTTCGAGAGATATTTTTTATTTATTTTAGAAAATTATACAAATTTAACCTGTTGCCAACTGTATAAACAGCGCAAACAATAATGTTTGCTTCAAATTAAAAATTTACTTGCACGTGACTATTATAAACAGAAAAAAAACTTTCAAATTAGAATTAAATAATTACGTATAAAAAGCAGGAACTTATTGAAAAGTACTTCATAAAAACCATATTTACACGTGAATTTTAACAAAGAAAGGATATTGTAAAATAATAAATTTATTAACATGCGTTAGAAATCTTAAATAGGAGAAATTACGTCACATTTACGTCAAATTACACTTATTACGTAAAATGAACAAAAAATAATATTGCAAAACAGTTTAAATTTAAAAATTGCGCGAGATATTTATTTGATATTTCGAGATGAACTTCTCAACTATTTTTGTTGGGACAGCGCAAATAATATTTCATTTCTAACAAAAGTATTTTCACGTGAATATTAAAAAGAGAAATAAAAGTTTGGTGAAAATTGCGTGAGATTAAAAACGATACATTTAAAATGTCTTTCATTTATTTATTTATTTATTGAACAACAAACATACGACTTGTGTGCTTGACATGAGGGCCCGCTTAAAATGCCTTATTTAAAAGAACTTTCTTTTCGCTTTGTTAAAAAATACCGGGAGACAAAGACTCTGTTTACTTAATTCATTTTATATTAGCTTATTTTGAAATGTTTAACTGGTTTTATTTAATCAAAGAGGAAAACAGACATAGTATCTTTTAACAGCAGTTGATTTTTCCTTAAAATTCCCCCAATCGAAGAGAAATGAATAGAAACCCGTTTATAGGGAGGTCGCCACTGTTTTTTAAATTATAATTCAATCTTTCAAAATCTTTTTAAACCCGATCAAATTAGCGTGCTTTTAGAAACTGCGGTGTCTGAACGGGGGTTGGCGAGCGTAGCTCGTAGGGGGCCGAGCGTCCTAGTAAAATAAAATAAAATAAAAACTGCAGCAGATTTGACATTCAACAAACAAAAAACTATCAAGGGCTTTTTCAAATGAACAATTTCATTACCCGTTTTTCTAAAAAGTAACAGAAATGTGCATCAAAGAAATGTTACTAGCATCATAAAAATTAATGAATTAAGCGAAAATTTATATTTCATCTCCTTAATTGGTGACGATTTGTGTAAATCCGGTTTATCGGAGTTTTTTGCTTATCCGAGGTGAGCTTGTTCCTTATTAACTCGGATAATAGGGACTCTACTGTAATTTATGCTAATTTAATATAAGTTATTTAGCTTTGGAGAGTAAAAGGGAAAATTTGAGAGTAAGTAGATTTTTTGAAGCAGCTTAATGGACTTGTCCTCTTTTTTACATTTGACATGCTAATTTAGTTTGGACTTTTGAAAGACTATATTTTTGCTTCTGAATAATTTCTTTTTAGGAACATAAATTATTTCAAGTATTTTTTTAACTTAAATCCAAGCAGGATACCCCTCTTAGTTAAAAAAAAAAAAAAACTGTTTTCGCATACATTTAAGCTTCTTTCTTATTTATTATAGCACAAGTTAACATTAGTGGGTTTGAAGCGCAGCCAAAAAAAGACGCGGCCGCAATACTTTTATTCCCTCTTGGTTGTCACGTGATCAAATAGGCTTCTTTGCACTAACTGTTGAACGACCGTGTGTTCAAGGTAGGCTGAAAAGCAACCAAGATCGGTGGAACGCAGTGGCCTTTCTCTTTCACTGGCCGTTGTTCTAGATAATCATACAATAAAACAATTTTCCTTGGCTTATTACCAATAGCGATAGAAATTGTGTGGAATTATTCTGGAAAGTTCGAAATAGATGTTTAAAGTTAAAAGGAAAATAATAAGAAAGAAATTTAATTGCTAATAATTATTAAATAACTCTGCTTTGGAAAGAATTAGAATAGAATACTATTATAAAATTTAAGAACAGTGAAGAGTTTTTGTATTTCGAACCATTTATTAATTTGTCTATATATTATATTTTAATGCTTAAAAGATGTTGAAGGGACATTGGAGGAAATAACATGTTTTGTATTGTTTGTATTTTATGTATTAAAATAACGGTGTTGGACAAAACACTTTCAAGAAGGAATATTTTTCTTGTAATTTTTTAATTAATTGTAATTTTGAGCGGGAATTCTCACAAAATAAACACGCTTCACTCGCAAATCACGTAATAGAAAAAATGAATATTTAATGGAATGTCTAAAAATATTATGCGAATTTAATATATATTCATATAATGCGAGTTTCTTTTCATGGAAAAAGTATTTGAATATTTATTCAAAGAGCTATATTTTCAGGGGAGGAGGGTAAGATATTTTATATTTAGTATATTGTAAGCGATAAATTATTGTCTATAATCGATTATGCACACCTTGTCACTGATTCTATCAATATTTGTTGGTTGAATTTGAAAATATCGTTTGCCACTTTCTCAAAATAATTATAAAATTCAAATTTATTTAAGACAAATTCTTAAATTCTTGATTCTGAAATAACCATATATTCTCAACCGAAATAAGGCCTTGTAACTGGATAAGTGATTAAATCATTGGAGGAATTTTATATGTTTTAAAAATTTGTGAACACAAACAGTATTCAAGTTACTTAAAGGTGTTTTTTATTTATAATAGAATACATTTAAAAAAAACTTAGCACTTTCGAGCATATCATGCTCGGCTCATCCAGGGTTAAAAACCTGATGATAACCACCTTTGTTATTGTAAGTTGATCTTAAGGATTTTAATAAATTGATACGTTATATCATTTTAACTTAATATTGGAAGCATATATTGTTGTTATTGTAAGGTGAATTTAAGGATTTCAAGAAATTGATATGTTATATCATTTTTAACTTGGAATTTTATATAATAAATATATTTTTATTATTTGCGTCATATATATGAAGTTCGTCTTGTTAGAACAAGAAATCGTCTTTGATTCTTAAATTCGACGCACTTAAAAAGGAATCATCTCTCGATACTTCATTATGCTTTCTATCATCAAGAATTCCAACAATTTTTCTTGTTTACCAATTAAAATAAAAGCTATAGTGTTCAAAAACAATATAATATCACTACCGTGTTTCACACTTATAATCATATCTAGAGATTGGAAAGCACTTTTTTAATCCTCAAAATTGAGTTTCGGTGAATGGAACCAAAAAAAGATAAACTTTAATAATTGAATATTACTTTCTTCAAAAATTCTAAAGAGTTACTAATAATTTTTTTTTTTGTAAATTTCAATCTTTTTTACGATTTATTAGACTACTCAATGCTTTCACTGGCACTTTCACTTTTATATTCTAATTTATGTAACTATTTTTTTGTATTTCAGAGTGTGACGTAAATACCAGAACATGGAAAATATCTCTAGCTAAAAGTCAATGTTTGTAAAAGCATTATTTTCGATTTTCTTTGGAAAGTTTTTGCAATCCCGTTTTGAAATTAATTTAAAAAGGGCAGTTCTCGTTTGATTCTTAAACTTTTCAGAAGAATAAAATTTTCAACGACGTTTAAAACCGAAGAAACATTCCTTTTTTGCATAGCAACTCGATGAAAAAAAAATCCTTAAATCGGTAACTTTTTCATGCATAATCAGAGTCAATTTTTTGTTCTTTCAACACGATAAATTTTATATTTTTGTATGAAAACTCGTGAAAATTAGAATCATATATAATATTTCTGTTGTCAACATTCCTTTTTCTATGCATTTACAAAAAGCAGAACGATGAACGAGGTATCATTCGAAAGTTTTTTGAACCGGCTTCTTACATTGTACACTCACATTTCGTTAAAACATGTTTTTAATTAAAATTTTAAGTTAATTAAAAATTAAATCAGTATTGTTTTCATAAATGAAATGAAAGATGTTTCTCAAATCAGTGTTGCCACAAAAATAAAATACCGCATTATATCGTGCTTAGCATTGATCATAAAAAAAAACAGTGTAAAAAAGATAAAGTGTGACGTCTCCGCACGGGTTTATTTTATATTTATGATTAAACAGCAAAATTGAAATTGAAATGTTTAGAAAAAGACCACCGATCGACCGAAGCAGTGGTATTTCACGTATAGCTTAAAAGCTATGCTTTTTTATATTAGATTTTAATTGTATTTTGTGTGGATCCAATTTATTTTCATTTGTCCTGTGTTTTACCCTAAGCCATGACAGCACCCTTTAATGTAGTTAAAATATAATTAATTTTTTTCTCGCTCCTGCTTTTGCTATCTTCTATCATTTTTTACTATAACTTTGACTGGATAAAGAGATGATCTTCTGTCTTGACTAATGTTGTAATTGTTCTTTAAAGTTTAAACCTGCACCTAAAAAATACTAGGTATAGCCAAAAAATGTCATACTAAAGTGTGAAGCGCTCGCACGGATCCACTGATATATATATATATATATATATATATAATATGACTAATTTTATTTCCAATGTCAATTTCCCTTTATCTAAGCCCATTCAAAACGCGCAACGATGAATAAAGTATCTTACAACAGGTTTTCCACATCGTACACTTAAATTTCGTTAAAACACGATGCTTGATTTTAAAAAAAAACTGCTGTTAATTAAGAATGTATCAGCAAAAATTTCAAAGATTGCACTGCGTAAGCTTCGCACGGTCCACTGATAACTCAATGCGCACGCAAATTAAAATCGAAGTTTCTACTGGCGCACAGTGGAGTGTCAAAAACCCAAAAACTTGTCAAAATAAGCAAAAATTAAAATTTTCTTAATAATTGTAAAAAGCGTATTTTTTAATAGCTGACTAACTGGTGCATCGATGTATGCCTATTTCAGAAGTATGAGTCATATCCGGTGGCTCCGAGTCTCAGTTGGAAAGGAGGTTTCTTTGCAAAAGACGTGCTTTATTGTCACGTTTCAACTTTGATAATATGTTTAATTATGTTTAAATGTACATTATTTGTGACTTCAATAGCTTTATTTTTAATATAATAAAAAAATTAAAATTAAAAATGTGTTCTTTATAAGACTTTCTATCTCCAATTTTGGTATATTGATTCAAATATGTACCCTTTTAAAATGTGTGCCGGACCATTTTTAAAGTAGAGAGTCGTATTGCTTATACTTTTGAAGGCCAATTTAAAAAAAATATATGTTCCACATATAGTTGCCATTTTTAAATATAAATTGTTTTGGTAATCTATTAATAACACACAAAAACCAGAATCTCTATACTACAACACAACTTTGCTGCATACTAAATGCAAGTAATATATGCAAGTATAATATAATTAAATCCAAATATAACTAAATGCAAGTATAATATAACTATTAATACATTTGTTTATGTAAATAATTAAAAGTTTCCATATAATATAACTATTGTTTGTTTTCGGATATCGGATAGCAAAACCCTCTGTGCTTTTGCACATGCATCAGGTCTACTTTGATTTTATCAAAATAGGGGAGACCAGTGTTCGTTTAGCCGCGTTTGGCTGAGTGACAATCTTAGTAAAAATCAACAAATGAACAACTTCGGAAAATACCCAGCTCAGTGTAACACCCCGTTGGATAGTAGAATCGTCCCAGAGTGCTAGGCGCTGCTTTTGAAAACGAACAGTAACCACATTTAATTAAACATTACTAGTAAATTAAACAACTCTGTCAAATATTTTTTTCCTCTTATAAACAGTAAAAAGTTAAGTAAACTTTATATTTTATATTTATTTTTTTAAGTAACTGCATACTTTTATGTGTATATAACATTAAGTGTATTTACTAATAGTAAGTCAACAGCAATGATTTTAATAGAAAAATACATAAAAAATAATTTTGGCCCTGGATTTTGCTTCAAATACTCCACTGTTCGCCGTTTCTCTTTCCCACTCATACGGATTCTAATAATTACTACCCATGGGTTATTCAGATATTTTTTTCCATTTAGGGTAAAGTGCCCATATTTCATCCCCCAGTCACTTTTAGGTCCTAAATGTTGTAATTTTCAGTGAAAACCTGCCAAATTTGGATTTTACATAGACTAACTACCCACGCACATAGAAACATAGACAAATATCGTACAAAAAAAATTAACAATGCGAAACATTGTTTTTTCAAAAGTATCTACAAAATGCAAAAGAAAAAAAAATGGTCTCAATTTTGTCCCCCCGAAAAAACCAATACGCCGAGACTTAACTTATAACTAAATCAAAATTTATTTCTAAAAGAGTAAGTAATTTAATTTACATTAAAGTAAGGCACAAGGAAATGTACTAATTATCAGTGGAATAATAACATAACGAAACATTAGTTATCCAAACATGAGGGGAAAATCGAAAAAATTGTCATGAAAAAGCATTCCTAATTTCGTCCCCGGGACGAAAATAAGAACTGCAAGGGGGACGAAATCCGGACCACGCTACTTCCCAATATGGCGGAGCTTCAGTTCCTATAAGATGAACTGAGCGTACTAAAACTCACTGTATGCTTCTGTCGGCAACTTATCTACGTAAAATACATGCAATGAATAAGAAATAAATACTTACAGTACAGTAACTAACGCTCTACAAAGGTCGTAATAAGAACTCAGGTCTTCTAAAAATAGTAAATTCGGCGTCTTTAATTTATGTATGCGTCTTGGCGAATGAAACTTTCAATTCTGACCCCTTTTACCTTCCGTACCTTGTACCTTGCGTCATAAGTGGCGCTACTTTCACAGAAGCGGAGAAGTTAAGGGGGACGAAATTAGGAAAGGGAACGAAATATGGGCACTTTACCCTAAACTTCAAAATTTTATATTTTCAATGTTATCGTTAAATATTCTCATAATTTCTTTCTATTATCTGATTTGTGCGTGAAATCCATCTATTTTCTTAAGGATGTATTCGAAAAAATATTTTTCCACCCTCAACAGCTCGAAATTTTCTGAGACATTTTCAGACTCTTTTTAAAAGTAAAAACATGAAACTTGCTGAGGTGATTTTTGAAGAGATGTATAAGAGGACGTGTGATTTCATTTTTCGCTCAATTCATTAGAATTTGATTCTTAAACAATTGTTTTCTCAGTATGATCATTTTTTTTTTCATTCCCAGATCTCCCGCTTCGGAAAACTCGGTTCAAAATGTCCACTTTGACGGCATTTTTTGCAATATTTTCTGCCTTTATCAAAAAATCGACAAGCACGGCACATTATGTAGTTTCTAAATAAGAGAATTTGCCAGTTTGATGCGTTTGAGAGCAAAATTGAATTTAAAAATAAATTAGGGAATAAGCAGTTTGGATTGGAATACACCTTCAAAATGAACACTCAAATTCTGTATTATAAAGAAAAAACATATCCGTGAATATAACGCCTGACGCCATATTAACAGTGGCAATACCTGACCAATAATTTTTTTAACAAAATTTCGAAATTTTTAACTTCTAAACTTTCAAATTTTATACCATTGGACAGGAAAACAATGCTCTTTTAAATGCAATTCGTTTGAAAACTATACATCAATTTGATGGGGGTATTTTATGTTCTAAAAAATAATTTTCAAGTATAAATTTCTTTTAAATCTATATTGTGTGCAACCCGGTGACGAAATATTAAACGGTGTGCGCTTAAAAAAAATATTATTAGTTCAGAATTTGTTTTCGGCTAATATTCCAAAACGAAATTAAAATTTTATTTGAACATAAATAAAATGATATAAAAAAAACACAAATTTAACAAACGTATAAACCATTTAAATAATCAGCATCAAAAAGGCTGCTGTATATAGTGAAATCTTTAATGATTTCTTCGCTTATTAACTCCTGACAGGCAGTTGATACAAAAGTACCGTTTTTAATATTTTTTTTTGCAAACTTTATTTGACTATATATTTGGTATTTTTCATTTTAAAATGTTTTTGGTAGTGTCAGTACACAATCTAAAATATATATGTTAAATGTAAAAAACTATTAGTTTTCAATAATAATATAAAACAAGACCGAAAAAAATCACGCGTACAGCATAGATTATGAAGCACTTTCCAACACATTCAGAATACTGCAAAAAAAATTTACTAACGCGTTCTGCAATTACCATAAATAGCCCGAAGAATATCCGAATTTTTTCTTGTAACCCTGTATAGGATCCATAGATTCGTATGTATATTACATAGTATGCTAAAAGTTAGTTCAATTAAACGCACAGCACAGTTGAAATATCCTATTTAGCAGTTTCCGTTATTAAACGGAAATGCACTTAAGATCTTTTGTGTAGCCCTGTATAGGATCTATAGAATTTATACGCACCAAGTAATATGAAAAAAAAAATAGTTACATTTTAAAACGCGTCTATCACAACTGTAAACGCATTTCCATCAATTATTCTTCATAGGCAGTACTGTAGCCAAATACTTTTGCGTGTCTCTGCAAATGAACGATCAGTTACATGCACACCAGATTCTACAGTAAGCGTTTTGTAATACACCTCAGTGATATATACAAGTTTCAATATACAGTCGGACCTCGTTATGCCGACACCCGGATTTCACGTCACTCCGCTTATCACGTCAGTTTTTCAGTGTCCCGATTTTCTGTATATGATTTTAATGAAAATAAACTCCGGATTTTACGTCGTTGAATAATTTCCAACTCCGGATATCCCGAAGGTTTAGGAAAATTGTCCATTTTTCATAACCCATCTTATAAGCACGGAAATTAAGCGGTAAGAATTTTCTTAGCTAAACTTTTCACAAAAGTCCCTAAATTACCCATTGAGATAAATCAGAATTTTTACTTCAATCCTTTATCTGAATAAATAAACCCACACACTATGAATGACCCACTTAAGCTCTAGATAGACGTATCAGTCTATTCGCGGTCTTTTTGTTCTGGTCAGGCTTCGCTTTCTTGCGGTTACACGGGATTTTCCATCCGACTAAAACAAGAAGCATTGCATTGAAACGATCAGAAATTATCTAACATCCATTTGAAACAACGAATTTTGGTTACAATTCATTGTATAATATTGAAAAAAAGAATTATAGGAAGCACACATAGGGATAAGCAAACCTTAATTCATCAATATTTTATGTAACAATAAAAAAACAAGTCACCATAAATCTGATTTTTATTCTTTTCAATTTTGTTTTCGTGTATATTTTGTTTATTAATAATGTTTTATTGCTTAAAACTGCAAGAACAATTATGAATTTAAAATTGTCTTAAATTAATTTAAAATACAGCTTTTTAAAAACATATTTTTATTCCAACTCCGGTTACCGCGACACTCCGCTTATGACGACACTTTTTTCTGGTCATTAGAGTGTCGGGATAACGAGGTTCGACTGTATTTAAAATAGTGTTAATATCATTAAAATACACCGCAAACTTTTTTTCCCATATAGGCCGTAACGTAACGGAATCCTTTTGAGTGTCCCTGTAAATGAACCGTAAATGCTACACACTTCATTTTCAATATCGAACATGCCATAGTAAATCCAAATAACATATATCAATTTCATGACAATCTAACTATATTTACGCGAACTAGAGCACGGAAAAGCGACTGACTACAGACTGCAGACAGCTGACAGACAAACCTATATTTAAAATAGTGTAATATCATGAAAATACACCTCAAACGTTTTTTCCCATAGGCCGTAATGTAATGAAATCCTTTTGAGTGTCCCTGTAAATGAACCGTAAATGCTACACACTTCATTTTCAATAACGAACATGCCACAATAAACTCTAATAACTTATATCAACTTTATGACAATTTGACTATATTTACGCAAGTTAGAAAGCACGGACAGACAGGCAAACCGAATTCATAAGCACGTTTCAACTATGTTGGTAAGTGTGTTTTCATCTATGTTCTGTAACCCGGACTGACCGGGTTGGGGGAACTAGCTATAATTAATTACAAACAAAATATGTCTTGTTCAAATACTCGTACTTTTGTCACTGTATATCTTTTCTCGAGTTTTACTTTTCTATGTACAAACAAAATATTTCTCTTAACTCTTCTCTCAACTTCCGTGATATTTTACACGCTCGCAAAACGGTATGAGTCACAGATATCCTCAAGACACCATGCCGTCCATTTCAAGATAGAACTTCTCGAAAAGAATTAAAAGTAAATGCCAAATTCTTCTTAAGAAGGCGGCACTTTTTGGAGTCGTAAATTGCAAAAAGCAACAAGTTTGGAACTCGACCAAATTTTTTTTTTTATTATTATTTATTTAATGGTGAAGATGAGTAAACAGAAATGTATCTAGGCTGAAAAATGGAGGCTTCCTAGTTCAGACACCAGGAAGAAAAGCAAACTATGCATTATGAAGGGGTTTTCGAAATCGGTTAAAATAATGGATCGTTTTGTTAGTTCTAAAGCAGTGGCACTCACTAAAGTTTCTGTAAGAGCCAAAATATGCTACAGAAATGAGCTCGAAGTCCACATTTACATTTTTTCAGTCATATGTCTACATTTTATAATGAACTACTATTATAAAGGGGAGCTAGGGGATGAATGGGACAAGGGATGGATGGGATATTCTCAATATTTCAGGCAATAAGCATTTTTTTTTTGTTGTTGTTCCTTCCTATCCTCATATATGGCACTACCATACAGTGTGCTTCAGAACCAAAAGTAAGATCATACAGTTGTTTTCATTTTTCTTCAAAGTTTCATTTCCTGACAATTCTGCTTAAAAGTTTTTTTTTTTTTTTTTTTTTACATTTGAAGTTGTCAAATACCTTATACAATATAAAAAATTAAGATATGTTTTAGTTATTTATTTCAAGGCTCAATATCGGTTATTAAAAGGAATTAATATTAAACATTCTGACAAAATAATTTCTAAGGCAAAATGGCTGACAAATGAATATATGCATTATGGGGATGGTTGGGACATTACAAATGGAGATGAATGGGACTATCTCATTCATCCCTAGAGATGTTAAAAAATTTATTTATTGACTAATTAATATTATATAAGTTCATAAATTAGCAATTTATGTTAATTATTGGTATTAAATAGTGCAAATATTATATAGGTTGTTTATTATTAAAAATTATTGAATCTTATTTATTGTATTCTAATAAAAGCTATTTTATGAGATCATATTATAAGATCATATATTACAAATATAATTACATATAGTTTATAATTGTCAATGTTAATTTGGTAGCATTGAATACAGCGAGGAAAATATTTGTGTCCCATCCACCCCTATTAGTGTCCCATTCATCCTTGCTATGGGGATGATTGGGACAAATAGGAATTTTTTTTAGGTAGCTTTCTTTACAAAAAGCTACCTATTGCAGCCGTTCGGAGGAAAGCGATTTCAAAAAATTTTGGTATATTTTCATCGATCATGACCCCCAGACCCCGAAACCACCCTCCGTTCAAAATTGATATATATCTGACGTATGTCACACTGTAACTCCCGTAATTATGAACCGATTTCGATGTAATTCGGTGTGTATATAGTAAATACCAATGTCTCGACCGAGTTCGTTGGCCAGCTTCATCCGCCGTTTTGTTTCAAAATGGCGGCCATTTAAAATTTTTAAAAACATTTAAAACTTGAAATGTGGTACCAAAAAATTAAAAATGGAAAAATATTTTTTTCTTATTTATTTGACCTTTATACAAAGATTCCGGAGCAGTTTTTGTTTCGTCTATATCTTAAAAAATGGCTGAGTTATAGCATTTTGAATTTCTAGCGTGGCTGACATTTTGAAACGTCCTGAATTTTGTCACGCGATAAAAGGCGTATTTATGAACCGATTTGGATGTAATTCGGTGTGTGCATAGTACATACCAATCTCTCGACCGAGTTCGTTGGCCAGCTTCATCCGCCATTTTGTTTCAAAATGTGGGCCATTTAAATTTTTTTTTTTAATTTAAAATTTGAAATGTGGTACCAAAAAATTGAAAATGGAAAAATATTTTTTTCTTATGTATTTGACCTTTATACAAAGATTTCGAAGCAGTTTTTGTTTCGTCTATATCTTAAAAAATGGCTGAGTTATAGCATTTTGAATTTCTAGTGTGGCTGACATTTTGAAACTTCATGAATTTTTCTCACGCAATAAAAGGCGTATTTATGAACCGATTTGGATGTAACTTCGTTTATACATAGTACATACCAATGTCTCGACCGGGTTCGTTGGCCAGCTTCATCCGCCATCTTGTTTAAAAATGGCGGCCATTTAAATTTTTAAGAAAAATTTAAATTTGAAATGTGGTACCAAAAAATTGAAAATTGAAAAAATATTTGACCTTGATAAAAAGATTCGGGAGCTTTTTTTTGTTTCGTCTATATCTTAAGAAATGGCTGAATTATAGCATTTTGAATTTCTAGCGTGGCTGACATTTTGAAACGTCCTGATTTTTCTCACGTAATAACAGGCGTATTTATGAACCGATTTGGATGTAACTTGGTCTGTACATAGTACATACCAATATCTCGACCGAGTTCGTTGGCCAGCTTCATTTGCCATCTTGTTTCAAAAGGGTTGCCATTTTAAAAAAAATTAAATTTAAAATTCAAAATGAGGTATTAAAAAATTGGAAAATGAAAAAGATTTTTTTTATGTGTTTGGGCTTGATACAAAGATTCCGGAGCAGTTTTTGTTTCTGAAAATTTGTTCTTTTGTTTATATCTTAAAAAATGGTTGATTTATAGCAGTTTGAATTTCTAGCATGGCTAACATTTTGAAACGTTCTTGTATTTGTCACGCGATAACACACGTATTCGCCTATTTCGATGTAAGAAGGCATGTGGATAGTATACATCAACACCTCAACCAAGTTCGCTGGCCAGATTCATCAGCCATCTTGTTTCAAAATGGCGGCCATTAAATTAAAAAATATATATATATTTAAAGTGAGGTGCAAAAAAATTAGAAATTGAAAAAGGTTTCTTTCTTAAGTATTTAACCTTGATATAAGGATTCAGGAGCATTTTTTGTTTGTCTTTACCTTAAAAAATGGCTCAGATATAGCAGTTTCAATTTCTATTGTGGGTGACATTTTGAAGAATCTGATTTTTTGCATGCGACAGCACTCCTATATATTAACCGATCCCGATGTGAGTGAGCATGTGCACAGCAATTACTAAGGTCTCGACCAAGTTCACTGCTTAGCCTCATCCACCATGTTGTCTTAAAATGACAGGCACTTTAAGAAATTGCCGAATTTGGCAGTCAAATATAAGTTACTTTAAAGAAAAGCAGCTTGGATAAAGCTGACTAATTTCGCGAAATTCTCATTCATTATATTGATAAAAATTAGTATTGAATCTTCTATATTCGGTTTCCACTGAATTGAGCTTCGTGTGTTTGAATGATATAAGTTGGCTTTTTTAAAATAAGGATTATGAAAGCTATCTCTTCCTCCCGGCACTGGCCGGAAGGACTTTTTTATTTCATAGTATTTTTCTGTATAACAATAATCTAGAATAAATATTGTGCATAGATGTAGTGAAATTTCTAATGTATGAAATGTGATATATAATATTGATATTAACTTTAAAAAAAATATTTAAAATATGTATTTTTGTAAAAATGTCCCGTCCATCCCCCCATCTCCCTTACATATCTACTGCATATTTAAATACTAACCAATGTTAACAAATATTAACCGCGTAGCAGATAAAATCATTTAGTGAATAGGAAACGTTCCTGGAGTTGAGATTACACATTATAGATAAGGCTTTCAATAGGGTAGGAGAGTACACAGTGAGACAGCTGCCACTTTGACATATAGTTGTAACTTTTTCTTCAAGCTGGCACACACACATAACAACCTCATCTTATGCAACACGTGGATGTAGTTTCGGCACTTCAGTTACTCGTCCGACAAAATAGTAAATAATTCCTTATTTTATAGTGATTAAAGTTACATAAACGTCTATTTTAGAGTTTATTTCCTTCAATATGACATATATTTACTTAACCAAACCAAGCTATATCTAATAATACACTATTTCGGCAAAACGACTTAAACTTTTTAAAGTGATGAAATTGATGTAACAGATGTGGCATCCATTTTGTTACAACGTAACGAAAGTACACAGTGAGACACACAGTTGTGGTACACAGTGAGACGTGTCTTATTGTGTACCTACTATGTGGTTCTGATATTTAAAAAGTTATTTATTAATAAAAGAAGGTATTCTCTCTCTCTCTCTCTTTCTCTGTGTGTGTGTGGGCTGCGATGGCTAGGGAAATTTATTAAACGTAAGAGGCTGAAAATTTGCATGAAGGTAGCCAAGGTCTGGCATTGTCCACCCGAGGCTCATATTTTTAATATTTTGAAAATCTAGAAATATTAATTAGAAATCATAAACTGCAGAAAATTATTGATACGGTGTAAAAATGTATGATTTATAAAAATATATATATTGTCTCACTGTGTACTACTTGTGGTACACAATGAGACAATTTTCGATACTCCGTTATGCTGCTTCTGTGCTTTTATAAATAACTTTTCTAAACCATTTATACATTAATGTGTAGCGCATTTGTGCAGCTTAAAGATGTAGCAAAAAAAAATTTCAAAAGAATAAAAATCGTCGCCATTTGTTAAGTAATAATAATTTTCGTCTCACTGTGTACTACCCTCCCTTATTCTACTCAAGTATTAGTACTGAGGTTATTGAAGTGGATTTTTTTTTTAAATAGAAGCCTTAAAATATTATTTTTATTGTATCTTATTTTAAAATTAATTTGAGGATCAAAAATGCATTTAAAAAGATACATTTTACAAAAGACAAGCTGTTTCAAGAATATACCCACTCCCACATTTTCACTTTCCATGTGTCACTATGTATTTATAAATTTTGCATTAAATCATCCATCTCTTTAATAAACTTTTAATTTATTGTCATATAAAGTGGCAATATTTTTTCTTGAAACACCTTCTATATATATAGGCATATATTTATATATACAATTTTTAATTATGTGTCCAGTTTGATTAGCCACATGAAAATAACGTGGAAACCGCGTAGTAAATATCAATAAAATAAATGGATAAAAATCGATGCTTCTTTTTTGACACGTCTTTAATGTTTTCTCGAAAAAAGTAATATACATTCTTTAAAGACGTGTCAAAAAAGAAGCATCAATTTTTAACCATTACATTATTTAAAATTAGGTTTTAACACATAATATATCAGTTTCCTAAGTCTGTGTCGAATCGTTGATAACACATTACATTATTTAAAATTAGGTTTTAACACATAATATATCAGTTTCCTAAGTCTGTGTCGAATCGTTGATAAACACCCCCCACCCCCCACACAATCATACATATATGGATATATGTGCATTAAATAGTCTTTATTTTCTAATATTTCGAATTCCTGAATTTCTGGTTTGAAGTAACTTCGAAATCTTTAGTGGTCCGTTGGTCTTAGGACAAGGACGTCGAACCTGTGGCACGTGATGGAATATTTTCGGCTGGGTGTTTGATATTCGCAATCAAGCTATGGTGAAATTACAGAAAATGCACGAATATAGATAAGCTGAACTTGTCTAAATTCGATTGTTTGGAAATGAAAGAATTTTAATTGATGCTAATTGAGTTCCAATCTAGTTCATTATGGGCTAAAAAAATTATTATGCTAAGAAAAGATTTGGAAACTAACTAAAATGTAATTCTTATTTATACCTTCATATGTTACAACCCCATCCCCATTTTTTACTTTAATAAAAAATTTTCATATAACTTTGATTCATTGGGTTTTTTTTTTATCCACTAAAGTTGTTTTTCAGTTGCCACTCATGGTCATGTAAAGTATTTTTTGAAAAAATTGGCATGTGGATGTAAAAAGTTCGTTGCCCCTGGTCTAGGACCACTTTAAAAGAGTCGAACTACTAAAGGAAAATTTGGGTGATTCATAAGTAACTAAAAATCTACTTTTTTTTTCATTCGAGACAAATTTTAGACGACGTAATCATACACTATTAAAAATTGGCAGCAAACTGTCCAGTCATTCGAGCGTTTTTATAGAAAACCATTACTTAACCGTAATTTAACTCTATTCCGCCCATATTATTTCCTATATTATGGTCGGAATTGGAGATCTGCACGGGCCGGCCCGTGGCCCGAAGCCGAGCCAGGCCCGTCCCGCGGGCTGGGCTCGGGTCTATTTTCATTCCCGGGCCGGGCCCGGGCCTTACTTTTTTCAGAAGTCTCGGGCCGGGACGGGCCGGGCCTAGTCACTATTCTTTACGGGCCGGGCCGGGCTGGGCTCGGGCCTTACTTTTTTCCTGAAGGTTCGGACCGGGCCGGGCCTAACTTATTTTTTCTGCACACACCCGGGTACTAGTTTCATTCCTAATCCTCACGGCCCAAAATTTTCATTCCTAGTTTTCACTCACAGCGTATGAAAATCATTGTCTCGGAATGGCCTGGTCCATTCAAAAGTCAGTAAAATTAGGCTTGGCACAAATTTTTTGTCAATAAGGCACACATTTTTAAATCGCCATTATTCTACAATTAAACATTCAAATTCATTCTTTTTAAAGAGTATAGTAGATTTCTACACTTATTAAAACATAGTAAAACGTGTGAAAAAGAACCTGTATATGACGGAATCTTGTTTTAAGCTGAAAAACGTGTTGATCCATGCAAAATTAATATACTACTTAATACTGCGTAAGAAAATTATAAAAATTAATAACAAACAAAATTAATGTACTACGTAAGAAAATAATATATAATAAATTTACACCTTCTAAGAAGGGAACTTTTCTACAACGCATTTTTTTTTCTATGCAATTCAGTGGTCTTAGATTTTACTGTATAGCATTTTTCAGATATTTAACACTTCAATACATGGAATATGGATTAACAATATTAATGATAACTGAAACATTTACATGTAAGAAATAGAGATTCATTAAAAAAATAAATATCGCACCCTGCGGCACTTCTATAAAAATGAAGATTATAAACATGAAAAGAAAGGTTAAGATAAATATTTTTGGCTTGATCTCCTCGTACGAGAAAAACTTCTAACCAAATCGACATAAAAATCAATGTTTTGTAGAAATTCATTCGGGCCGGACCGGGCTCGGGCCGAGATTTTAACTTTTTTTCGGGCCGGGCTCGGGCCGAACTTTCAACCGGGCCGGGCCAATAATTTTTTTTCTACGGGTCGGGCCGGGCGCGGGCGGAACTTTGAACTTTTTTACCGGGCCGGGCCAATATTTTTTTTTGTACGGGCCGGGCCGAATTTTTTTTTCTCTGAGCCGGGCCGGAGCCGGACCTGGAAATGTCGGCCCGTGTAGACCTCTAGTCGGAATAGAGTTAAATTACGGTTACGTTTTTACGGTTTACGGTTTTCTATAAAAATGGTCGAATGACTGGACAGTTTGTTGCAAATTTTAAACAGTGTAGGATAAATGTTTTTCTTCTTTATGTTTGCGGTGTAAACCTACAGTAGCTTGGCAATAATTCTAGGCGACTTTTTCCTAACCGCCATGTCTCAACTCTCATAAATTAAGGCACTCCAAAATCTCGAGACAAACAGAAAATACAAATATTTATCCTTTATCTTCTATCTCATTCTATAGCCAGAAGAGAGATATAAGAATGTTAGAGTGTATTTAATATGCTCCATCAATAAATGAAGTTATAAGCCTTAATATAATTTTAATTGTTTAAATTACTCTATTGTTTTCTTTTTCAATGTATTTTAGTCAGTTTTTATCTACCGATGCACGGTCATTGTTTAAAAAAGATAAAATAGATTTCGCATCAATCGCCAAATGAAGATGTTTCTGTGTTAGACTGATTCTTCTTGTTTGTTCTGTGTAATGCAAGTATGCATTTATGCGGGCATATATACAGATATTTAATAAAAACAAAATGTTTTCTTATAAAAAATTTCTACTCAAATTAAGACGTTTGCCTTTACTAAACAATTCAATTAACCTCTGGCTAATTTTTTTCAAATCTAAAATACAACCAGGCTCATAAATTAAGGATAATGACTGTCCTGTACAACGTTTATATGCATTTCTGTTAGAATATCACTCATATTCGTTAATATATAAACGTTTGTGTAAAAGTTCAACCGTTTTTTGTTTATAGCATGAAGAGTTTTCAACTAAATTTAACGTCATATCCGAAAACGTAACAAAGTGCAGTAGAAGCATTATCCCTTTATGTACTGAATTATGAATTCATGAAAATTTTATCTTCTAAAGTATTTTTCGTGAATTGTTTATACTACATTAGAATATTTACATAATCATTTAATAAATTTTTGAAGGATTTTTGAAGGATTGAAGGATTTAGAAGGATTCATTAAATGTGAATTTATAGGGATTTTGTGTAATATTTATAACCCCACTCAAATCTTTTATTTTAAATATTTTTCTTAGTATTTTGTAGAATTAGGAAAAGTACAAATGTAATGTTCTTACAACAGAAATATAGAAATATTTCTGAATTGAAAAATTCCGCCCCCACACCCACCCAACGCCAAGAAAGCTGAAAGCAAAGGCAAAAGAAATCATCCTCTTAAAAATATTTTTGTTTTGTGCAAACAATAATGCTTATTGAACAAGATAAAGTAATGTATCTGTAACTCATCCTAAACTGTATTACAACTAATCGATCTATTAAATGAATTTTATAACAAGTTATTCTAATGGCACTTATAAGTACCGTCAGTAGATAAAGAGTTATACTGCAATTGAAAAGGTAATATAGTCAGTGTTTGATAAGATATGAGCATTTGTATGAAATAATATTTAATGTGTATGCTCGAACAATTCTGAAATTATATTCCATAATTTAGTAGTCAACTATATAGAGTGACTTACATGAAAAGGGTAGTCGAATATCGCGAACATTTTGAAAGATATTTACGATATTGTCAGATAAATTTCACACATGTTGTTTTTTTTGTTTGTTTGTTTGTTTGTTTTTTATATAAATTTTTATTGCTATTGTTAAATTATTGCAGCAGATGAAATAATTTATACATTCTTTGAATACATTTTTTGATAGATTATTCAGCCAACCCACCAGTGGATCGCGACCTATAATTTAGGAACTTCTGCTCTAGAGTATTATTTTTAAACCAAAAAAGTTAGTTTTTAGTTCCAGACTACCTTAAAAGAATAGCCATTATAGCCATTTTTCGAAAAATAAAAAAATTAATTTACTGTATTTATTCGTGTATAATGTACATTTGTGTATAATGCTCCTTTTTTGTTGTTTTTGTTGCTGTTTGTTGTTGTTTTTTTGTTTTTTTTTTTTTGGGGGGGGGGGGGAGGTGGGTCGTGTATAATGCTCATCATAGTATTTTGACGGCGAAAAAGAAAGGTATTTATAGAAAATTCAGTAAAAATACAGACTCACAAAAAGAAAAAAAAAATCGATATTGAACTTACAAAGAAAAAGAAGAAAAAAACTCTAAAATAAATTTCCATAATTACTTTTGTATAGTCTACTCGTAAAATTACGGTTTCTGCAATACACTTTTCTCATATTGTACTGCAGAAGTTTTCATGCATGTTTAACGATTCATAAAATTATAGCTATGAAAAGTACTGGTATGAGCCTTTGTATTTGATAGCCTTGCATATTTTTTTTATCTTATGCACTTCGACTTTGAATTTAAAACTTGTGTGACGGAAAAACACGATTAGGTCGTTTAAAGGGTTAAAGATTTTTTTTTTTTTTAAATATTTATCGACACCGGAAATCTAACGTTACTTGCAATTAGTAGGAATTGTAAAAGGCAAAAAATTGGGCTCTGTATTGTGTCCTTACGTTTATTATGTCTCCAAAGTGTTTCCATTTACGATAAGTATGAGGATTGCACTGCTTTTTTCAAACTGCAAGTTTTACAATGCACTAAAGCAAGCGGTAACGCAGGTACCACTGGAAAATTCAGTGTCGGCGAGCCTTGCATGTGATTTTTAAGGAAAGAAGAAGAAAAACTGACAAAGAAGCTCCTTTCCAGAAGTGCCAATTAAGTGACTTAGTGAGTGCATGTATAGTTTCATATAGTTTTCTGAAATATACCGTATACAGGGTGAGTACAAATGATGGACCCTATTTTAAGAAATTATATTTTCGAAACTACTCCACGTATTACAATAAGTGATACATGAATTTAAAGAGAAATATACCAAGTTTTTTTCAATTACAAATGTTCGATGTGTGACCCTCTTGTTACACGGCATACCTCAAATCTGTAATCCAGTTCGTTCCAAACATTTTGTAGCATCACTCTGTCAATGGTTCTGAAGGCTGCACAAATGCGTTCTTTAAGTTCTAGCAGTGTTTTCGGCATTCGTGTACATAAACAATGTCTTTGACGTAACCCCACAAAAAGAAATCACATGGCGTTAGGTCTGGGGATCTTGGTGGTCATGTGATTAAGGGTAAATCACCATCACCCGCTTGAAGACAGAGCAGATTTTCTGTTTCAGCAGAATGGAAACCCACTCATTAGTCTTTGCAAGTAGATAGTTACTTGAACGAGGAGCTTCCACACCGGTGGATGGGGCGTTTGGTGTTTGGAACGAACTGGATTACAGATTGGACGTATGCCGTGTAACAAGAGGGTTGCAGAGGGGCACACACCATCACCCGCTTGAGGACAGAGCAGATTTTCTGTTTCAGCAGAATGGAAACCCACTCATTAGTCTTTGCAGGTACATAGTTACTTGAACGAGGAGCTTCCACACCGGTGGATGGGGCGTTTGGTGTTTGGAACGAACTGGATTACAGATTGGACTTATGCCGTGTAACAAGAGGGTTGCAGAGGGGCACACACCATCACCCGCTTGAGGACAGAGCAGATTTTCTGTTTCAGCAGAATGGAAACCCACTCATTAGTCTTTGCAGGTACATAGTTACTTGAACGAGGAGCTTCCACACCGGTGGATGGGGCGTTTGGTGTTTGGAACGAACTGGATTACAGATTGGACGTATGCCGTGTAACAAGAGGGTTGCACATCGAACATTTGTAACTGAAAAAAATTTGGTATATTTCTCTTTAAATTCATGTATCACTTATTGTAATATGTGCAGTAGTTTCGAAAATATGATTTTTTTTAAATCGGGTCCATCATTTGTACTCACCCTGTATAATGCGCACCCAACTTTTTAGCCCTAATTTTTTTATGCGCATTATACTCAAGTAAATACGGTATTACATTGAAAGGGATATTCAACTTTAAAGGTTAGTTATTTCTCTATATTTGCGCAATAATTTATGCAAATCTTATTGCCGTAAATAAGCATCTATATTTCGGTTTTCAAACATAGTGCATAGACCAGGGTTAGCGAACTTTTTATAGTTGCCTGCCAATTTTTTTTTTTTTTTTTTTTCAAAAAATATTTTACATGACCTTGACGTGCCAACTATAAAACAAATTTAGTGGATTGAAAAATAATGAATCAAAACTACTTGAAAATTACTTATTAAGATTTTTTCTAATATGAGTAACATACATGTAAGTATTACACTGAAATAATTATAGAAACACTCATATTTTAGAAATTAATAAAAAAAATAATGTGATTAATTGTAATGTATCTTGGATGAAAAATAATTAATATCATTTTAATGCTCAGTTAATTTTAACAGAATGATGCAAACTAAAATGAATTTATCTGGCAACTGCTCTCTATTTGATTTTTATATTATTCATTTGAGAAAATACTGACTCACAGGTATAAATAGTAAGAAAAATTATTAAAATGAAAAAAAAGCTAGTTTATAATTAAATAGTTCTCAAATTAATTTTCAAGTTGCCATAATTTACCATCGGTATTTTTATTAATACATATAATATTTTTTCCTTTTTGGTAATTTTCAAATATTTTCTTTGTTTGATAAATTTTCGAACTATATTGAATAAGATTAAAATTCTTCAATTTCCAATTAATCGAATTTAGAATTAAATCGGGCCATCTAAATTTGTGTATTTTATGTAAAATCACTGTATCCTCATTTAGAGATATAATCAATAACGCGCCCTGCTAAAATTATTCTTTCGCGTGCCAAAAGTGGCACGCGCGCCATAGGTTCGCCGACCCTGGCATAGACAGTCGAAATATTCAAGTAACCATTTATCAAATCTGGAGTATACGATTAAACAAAGGGTTTGGTTAACCAGTATCACATTTTTTAATAATAATTAAAATTATTAAAACATACAGTATTTAAAATAGTTCAACCCAGGCAATCCCCATGATATATAGTTTAAAATAATAATTATTATTATTATTATTAATTAATAATAATAATAATAATAATATCTAACTTACAAACTCTAATTCACATCCAGATTTGGGATACAAAATAGTACAGAAAGGTTGAACAAGCCGCGTAAACAAATAAATACCAGCCAAGATAAAATTGATCAAATAATGAGGATGTATTAGCTCAAATCAAATATGTATAAATTATCATCTCAAACGGAATTTTATTTCCTGTGCCTATATATTATATTTTCTGGATTTACTTGATTAACATTTTCTTTATATAACTCAATTACAGTATGAGAAAAGAAAATCTACTTATATTATGCTATTGAAGTTGTAAATATTATCATAATATATGGCTCATTTTTCTTTCTGTCTATTTTGATATCCTATATTTGTATACTTATATTATATTAATTATAATTCTTATAAACGTGAATTTTTGATACAGAAATGTTAAAAATGATCAGGAAGTTGCAACTGTCTTATTCTTATTATGTGAAAATCGTGTAAAAGTTTTCGTTTGAGTTCTTTTAGAGATACGATTTTAAACATTTTGTTTTTTAGCATCAAGAAAAATAAACAAATATCAAGAAATTATAATATTTATATGAAATTCAAAACTTAAAGTGCTCAATTGATGTGATAAAAATATTGCCGTGAAAGTCGATAAAGATACTATTAAGACTATTTATGAGTAGACTCCACATTAAAATTCAAACTGCAACGTTCTAATTTATTTTTACTGGTAATCTATAAAGTATAAAGACGAAATAGTTAACTTATTAAAAGTATTACGGATAAAAATTCAAGCGAAGACTTTTTTACTTTAAAACATGTCTCTCTAAATTTTTGAGGAGGGAAAAGCATAAATTTAGCCTTATAAGAATGCTGTTAATTTAGAGTGTTTTTATATGTAACATGGTGGTGACATAGGGATTTATTTCGTAATTTAAATATGAAAACTTTTATTTTACAGTATTTCCATTAAAAAAAATATTCTTTTATGCCTCACCTTTCATAAAAATCTAAAAAATATATTGTTTAAATAGAAATAAAACACAAGAATTTTAGCTAGTAATATTTTTTTAAGGATAATAATGAGAGGATTACATGATTAATGAATGATTACTGAGATAAATAATGAATAATGTAATTGCATGAGCACAGGACGCATACTAATCAGATGGAAGTTTTTGTCCGAAATATGGGAAAAATTACATTCCACATATTCCAGATATTTATAATACTCCCTTGAATGATTTCATAAGACCATGGGAAAGACGAGTAATACAGGTCAACCAAGGTTCACCAAGTTTTTATCCAAAATTGTCTCGACCAGTTAAATTTTATTGCCCGTATTTCGTCAGTCTGGTTTGTATAAAATAAATCAACTTTACAATGTCTTATTTTGAATTCTATAGTATTTGTTTCAAAAATAGCAACAGAAGTTTTAGTCGATAAAATACCAAAAATTTTTAGCTCTTTTTAGATTGCGAATACAAATTTACATTTTACGTAGAGCTAGCTAACGTAGAACGTAGTCGGCTAACTAAAAAAGTGATAAGTAAAAAAAAAATTTAGTAAATTTTTCATTGTAATTAAGATTGCTTACAGTATAATCTCATTAATTATATCCTCAGCAAGATATTCCTAAGTAAAATTCCCTTATTTTATTTTTCTTTAAAAAATATAACTTTTAATGTTTCCTTGAAAATTGAGACAAATTTTCTTCTGGAAATACTTTTTAAAAAAGAAAGAGTTTTCCCTTTTTTGAATGAGGAAACAAATTTTCGCCAATAAAATTCGAATAATATTTGTTTAGATTTCGTGCCCAAATTAACATTTTTCATAGAGGGGTATCCTAGTTAAAAAAATAAAGAGTAAAACATTTTTATATAAATATTTTATTGGAATTAAGTTTAAAAATAATCTCATTAAGCACTTTTTTTATTTAATTTCTTTTAATATATTTTCAATATTTTAATAAAAACTGAGAAAGAAAGGAAGAAAATATTTTTTTTTCTTCTGAAAATACTGTTAACCCCTTGAGGGGCAAGCAAAAATTTCTCTAAATATTGGATTCTCACCGGAATAATCGAAAAGTTTTATTTTTAAATAAGGAAAACCAATTTATCAGCGATTTTCCTCCAAAGTTAAAAGTATAAAATTTAGTAAAAATTTTCTGGTGAGAGTCTTGTTTAAATTCCCCTCAAGGGGTTAAAAAGGAGTCTTTCATATTCGAATTTCTATCTAATAAAGTTTCAATATCAATAGATCTGTTTAGATTCCGTGCACAAATTTGCATTTTACGTAAAGACATCCTGTTGCCGAAAAAATAAAAGATGAGAAATTTTTATATTAAATATTTTATTGTAATTCTGCGTAAAGTAAAATCTCAATAGGCATAATTTTGAACAAAATATTTTAATTAAAATTCTTTTGTTTATTATTTTTTTTTAATATACTTTAATGTTTTGGTGAAAATTGAGCTAGAAAGGAAATATTTTTTTCTGAAAATACTTATAACAAGTTGGAAATTGCTCGTCAAACGTGGCAAATGAGGTGCGTTCGTACTATAACTAGTTTTATAATTATTTTTTGCACCCCATATTGTACTGAATGTATAATTTTTTGCACTTCATAAAGCGCATAGTCTGATACATCATTAAAATGCACTTCCAATATTTTTTTCCCATTCCCCGTAATGTAACGGAACACTTTTGACTGTCCCTGTAATTAAACTATACATCCGATTTTCCTAAAATTTGAAATAGCTCAACAAAATTTTGCAACAATTATATCTTTAAAATTTCAGACCATTCGGAAGGCTGTAATATCATTAAAATGCACTTGCAATAATTTTTCCCATTGGCCGTAATGTAAAGAAAAACTTTTGACTGTCCCTGTAATTAAACTATGCATCTGATTTTCCTAAAATTTGAAAGGGCTCGACAAAATTTTGCAACAGTTATATCTTTAAAATTTCAGATCATTCGGAAGGCTCTAATATCATTAAAATCCACTTGCAATAATTTTTCCCATTGGCCGTAATGTAAAGAAAAACTTTTGACTGTCCCTGTAATTAAACTATACATGCGATTTTTCTAAA
The DNA here is from genome assembly GCA_963932465.1 of Maratus speciosus. Taxonomy (NCBI): domain Eukaryota; kingdom Metazoa; phylum Arthropoda; class Arachnida; order Araneae; family Salticidae; genus Maratus; species Maratus speciosus. The sequence continues at coordinate 210,747,766 of OZ010788.1, read as the reverse complement.
ATTTAAAAGGGCTCGACAAAATTTTGCAACAGTTATATCTTTAAAATTTCAGATCATTCGGAAGGCTCTCATATCATTAAAATGCACTTGCAATAATTTTCCCCATTGGCCGTAATGTAAAGAAAAACTTTTGACTGTCCCTGTAATTAAACTATACATCCGATTTTCCTAAAATTTGAAAGGGCTCGACAAAATTTTGCAACAGTTATATCTTTAAAATTTCAGATCATTCGGAAGGCTCTAATATCATTAAAATGCACTTGCAATAATTTTTCCCATTGGCCGTAATGTAAGGAAAAACTTTTGACTGTCCCTGTAATTAAATTATACATCCGATTTTCCTAAAATTTGAAAGGGCTCGACAAAATTTTGCAACAGTTATATCTTTAAAATTTCAGATCATTCGGAAGGCTGTAATATCATTAAAATGCACTTGCAATAATTTTTCCCATTGGCCGTAATGTAAAGAAAAACTTTTGACTGTCCCTGTAATTAAACTATACATCCGATTTTCATAAAATTTGAAATGGCTCGACAAAATTTTGCAACAATCATATATTTGAAATTTCAGACCATTCGGTTGGGTAGTTTTTGCTCTGTTACATGCGGACAGACGGACGGACAGACGGACAGACGGACGGACAGACGGACAGACGGACGGACAGACGGACGGACAGACGGACGGACTGAACGACGACTATAGGTGCTACGTATTTATATAATTACGAACGCACCTAAAAATGAGTTTTTTATATTCAAGTTGTCAAAACACAGTGTTTGTACTCCTCAGGAGTTTTGAATGCCCAATTTTTCGCAAAGTAATATTTGCTTTATTTAATAAAGAAATCCTGTGTTTTAATATGGCGACCATTACTTTGCGAAAAATCTAGTATTCATATCCCCTGAGGAATACGAACCTTAAATAAGTAGACTTCAACTGTTGATATTTTTGCATAACGTCGCAGGTTGCTGCTATGGGATGTGTGAGACGCCACTTGGAATTTCATTATTTATCTGGCTTTTAAAAGTTAATGAAATAATATACAGAAAAAATGCTGTTCGGAAACTTCTTTTGGTGTAAACAAACGAGTTAAGAGGTCAAGTCCCTTTGAAATATCAAACACAAAATTTTAAAGCTTGCCATCGTAAAAATTATTTAACTTGCATGTACAAACGTTTAAAGTAATAAAAATTAAAACAAACAAATTTTATAATAACTTTTTTCAATATTATTAAAGAGTTTTATGAGGAAAAATTATTTACAGAAAAAATGCAATTATTAAAATAAAATTTGAAAAGTTTCATTTTTTCTTTTTCGATTTCAGAAACTTTTAAGAAACACACTTCTCCTGCAATTTTGAACTTTTTGCAACATTTGTTTTCTTATATTTTTCTTACAAGTACGCTCTATAACGTTAAGAATCAGATTTCCAAAAAGTTAATTAGCTTAAGAAAAAATAAATAAAATGTTATGAAAAAAAAAGCATTAGAAAGGACTATTTATTTAAAATATATAACTACTTGTAGTCTTGAAAATTTTAATTTTATGATATTGAAAGGTCCAGTCAAATAAAAAATATATGCTGAAGTTTTAGCATTTTGATCATAGTGATGATATATTTGAAAAAACATAAATTGATAAATTTGAATTTCTAGATTAAATTCAAATGGTCATTTAAATGGAAATCGATGCAGTAAAAAATCTTTTTCGTATCTTTTTAGGTGCGTTCGTAATTATATAAATACGTAGCACCTATAGTCGTCGTTCAGTCCGTATGTCCGTCTGTCTATCCGCCCGTCCGCATATAACAGTGCTAAAACTACCCAACCGAATCGTTTTAAATTTAAAATATATTATTGCTGCATAATTTTGACGAGCCATTTAAATTTTTATGAAAATCGGATGTATAGTTTAATTACAGGGGCAGTCAAAATTTTTCCGTTACATTACGGCCAATGGGGAAAATTATTGGAAGTGCATTTTAATGATGTTACAGCCTTCCGAATGATCTGAAATTTTACATATGTAATTGTTGTAAAATTTTGTCGAGTCATTTCCAATTTTATGAAAATCGGATGGATAATTTAATTACAGGGACAGTCAAAAGTTTTCCGTTGCATTACGGCCAATGGGACAAAATTATTCTAAGTGCATTTTAATGATACAGCCTTTCGAACAGAATGAAATTGATATGCACGTATGAAGTGCCCTAAAATATACATTCAGTGCAATATGCAGTGCAAAAAATATTTATAAATCTAGTTATAGTACGAACGCACTTCATTTTCCGCGTTTGGCATGCAATTTCTAACTTGTTAATCGTAACAACATCTTAATTATCGTATCTTCACGAAACTCCGTCAGAATATACTACTGATTAAGGATCGACCGAAACAGGTTTTTAAGGCCGAAACCAAAACAGAATTTCGTTAATCTTCCTATTTTCGGCCGAAAACGAAAATATAAAAAAATAAGTAATTAATGCAGACAAAAATATACATAATTATTAATTAATTATACGTGTTTATTAAATATACATAACTATTATTTAATTACACGTGTGGTCCAAGTTGGCTCTCTGTGCCTCTGTCCAAAACTTTTTTACTTTCATATAAAATAGAATGTAATTAATTCATCAACGACACAGAATGATTTTATAATTATACTAATTTCATCTAATTAAAAAATGTTTTAGGCATGCATACCTCGATTTATCTTTTACATTGATTTTTGTAAATGATCATCTTTTATACTAGAACTTTCTCAGAGAGTATTCGAAATACTTCTGTGGTTTCAAACTAAACATTTTCTAATACTGTTTAGCCTGCAGTTTCTAATGAGCACGTGAAAAGATTCTTCAAAGTTAGTTTAATCATATATGCATTGCTTGCTTTTTAATTTGCACGTCAGTCATGACTTTGCGCCAACAACGAAAACGAAACCGAATTTACGGTCGATCTCTGCTACGAATATCTAATTTCATTTTAAACAAAAAACAAAAATTATCATGTTCGTCATTTTTCATAAAATGAAAGGTACAGAGATTTTTTAAAGAATGAGATATTTTTATCAATTTTAAGCCATAAATAAATAAATTTTCCAAGAATTAATGTAAATTTTAACTACGCACACAACACTACGCTCGCAGAACTCAGCCGTATGATCCACTTATTTTTTAACTTAGACAGTTAGTGTCTAATTAAAATGATGTATTATCGAAGCATTGAATTCCTTCAATAATAAAAAAAAATAAATCTCAAACTTTTTGAAAACATATTAATTGAAATATTAACATTTTAGACAAGGCGAATACATTCCTTGGAATTTCTAAGAAGTGTGGCATCATTATTTTAAATTTTAAATTTTCTATTTAATATTTAAATCGCAGAATAGGTAATCACAGTATTTAATTGCAGAATATACAATATTTTTTCCTAATTAAATAAGATGAAAAATCCTATTAAAAATTTTTGTATAACTGTACGCATCTTGATTTTGAATGATTTCATCAGCGTAAATAGTAGGATTTGATTTAATTTTTATGTTAAATCAGTGAAGTTTCAATATTTTGAGGGAAGGTGGGCGAATCAATGTGGAAATTTTCATACTTTACCTAAAAAAGAGCTGCGGGAAAAGAAATCTTCAATTCGAGAATTTTTTTACAAATAGGCGAATACATTCCTTTGAATTTCTAAGGAGTGTGACACCATTCTTTTAAATTCGAAATTTTCTATTTAATCAGGGTTGCCACGCTTCAAGGAATTTCTAGACCAGGAAATTCTTCGGCACCAGTATTTTCTTATAGAAAATCTCTCCTTAAATAAGGCGATATTTCGTGCGTTTAACCTAGATTTTTTTTTCTATAAACAAATACTGATATTGTGCCTGGAAAATTCCCTGATGCGTGGCAACCCTGTTAATATTTAAATCGCAGAATACGTAATCATCTAATTTAATTGCAGAATGTGTAATATTTTTCCTTATTTAAATAAGGTGAAAAATCCTATTAAAAATTTTCGTATAACTGTACGTACCTTTATTTTGAATGATTTCATATACATTTCTTTTCTTTACACTCCCAAGAAAAAAATTTAAAAACGGCAGAACGAATGCCGGAACACCTGTATGATGATTAAAATCAGTGTAAATGGTAGGATTGCATTTAATTTTTATGTTAAATGTATAATTATGTATAACGTATGTATAATTTTATGTAGTTTCAATATTTTGAGGGAAGGTGGGCGAATCAATGTGAATATTTTCGTGCTTTACCCAAAAAAGAGCTGCGGGAAAAAAAATATTCAAATTCCGGATTTTTTAAAAAGTGTACAAGATGTTAAAATTTCATGAAATTTTGCTAATCTTTTTTGGTAATCCTTTTCGCATTGCACAAGTTTAAATTGTTTTAAATTAAAACCTTACAAATTAGCTAACTTTTAATATTAGTAAAAATATTAGAAAAAAGAAAAGAATTTCTTCATATTTGCACTTTAATATTTTTCGTATTCATTCTATTGAGAAACTTATCCCTAATTCTATTGAATATACTTTTTTGATTGTGTATAAAAATTATATGTCATTTCTTACTCATATGCTGCATTTTAATCCTTTTAAAGGTAGAAAAATATCTAAAAAACTCGGTCTGATAAAAATGAATTTAAAAATTTTATTTATTATTATCGAATCTTGACGTAACTCAGTCAGAATATACAAAGAAAGTCTAAATACATTTTAAACAAAAACTATAAAATTGACGTTTTCGCTATTTTTACAAAATGAAGGGTGCAAAAGTTTGAATATTCTTAAATTAATTTTACAAAGATAGTAATTAAAGTATCCATAATCAAATCAACCCATATTTTAATAGGACAAATCAGATTTATCAATTTTTCACACTTAATATCGCATTTTGTTTTCTGTTACGCTGCTAAAACAGATTTCACGATAACTGCTACTTGTAATCATATTAAGTTTATTCTTTTAGGTTTCTGAAGTTGTCTAATTATTACTATTTTACATGACGTGACTTTTTCTCTCGTTTTTTAAAATTTAAATAGTTGTGTGGGGAGAAATATTTCAAAATTATCTTCTACATTAATCATGACGTGCTTTATATATTATTGCTAAATAAAACTAAATATTGCTGAGTAATTGCAAAATAAAGTACACAATTTACAGTAGTTCATTGTACCATCGTCCTACATATAGCGCAGTTTGTAAATAGGAAACCAATGAAGTTTAGTTGCTGGTTAGTTTTTCCATTTAACATTTACATTTGTTGTCTCATTAGTCTGTAACAGCATTTTTTTTTAAATATTAATTTTTACTATACGTGGTAAATATGAAGTAAGTTGCATCAAAAGGACATTAGAAATTCCACTTACCTTGCCAGTTATCGTTTTGGCATATATATTCTGATGTCATGAATTGGTTTCTGATCGATGTTTTTCCAACTCCATTTGTTCCCACCAGCCAAACAACGAACTTGGGAATATTAGGTTGTTGTTCTGCAGGCACGGATGGTGTAGATCCCTGAGATGCTGTAGATGTCGAAGGCGAGGCAGATGCACTATTATTTGAAAAAGCTGGAAAGGCGTCTTCAGACCCTGGTGATGTTGGTGTGGAACATAGTGAGGTCGATCTTGATTTACATCTGAAAGAGTCTCCTCTGTTGATTATACCTTTAGATGTAACGCTAAAGTTTCGGACCAGATGGAAATCACCGGGTTCGCCATCAGGCACAGATAAAGAATGGGCTATGCTTGACCGTGGAGTTGAAGAAGCTAACTGGGAACCACTCAATGAATGGGGTATGTGTGCCGAATGGCGTTTGGCTCTCAATGAGCGAGATCGGCTGTGTGATCTATTGGAGGCATGTGTCGTGCTCAAATGAATTGCTGAAGCCCTACGAGTTGACGGACTTGGAGTTTTAGCCGATATTCGAAACTTTGGTGCCGAAAGCCTATTGTCATCTGACTCGCTGCTTTCAAGAAATTTGTCAGAAGATCTGCTTCGGGATTTGGATGGAGAACGAGACACTCTTGTGCTTTGCTGGCTCATTTGGTGCGTCATTGTAAATAAATCTTTGCTTTTTGATGTGATGGTCTGAACCGTGGAAATATTTGTAACAGTTTTCTACTTTGTCTTTATTCACATCTTCACATATGACTTGCAGATCAACATAATATCTTTTCGCTAAAGATACACTTCTTTGGTTCTCTTTGGGAACTTTTCACTTTTGGCTATAAATTTATTCGTTTATTCTCAATTTAATCGATTGAATATAACTTTCAAGACGTTTCTTAGAGTGGTGCAGGAACTGATTTATATATCTGTGTTTTCTTTTAAGAAAAATTAGCAGTCTTTTCACTTTTGCTTTAACTCTGAACAAAACAATGCTTAAGCACACCTTTATCGCAACTATCCTTATGATTGAATTTTGGCATTTCTCCTAAGGCACCTGAAGACCCCGCTTTTTCGTTTACGTCTTTGCGCATGTGCCAGAAAATACGTCATTCGCTTTATGATCCAATAACCACACTCGTGACGTCACACACGACCTGCCGATGCCAGCCAAGATAAATGTAATTCTCTCTGGCTTTCGTCGATCTTTTTTTGGAATGGCTCCGAAACTGTTGATGGGTTTCAGTAAACACAGGCTAACGTCCTTCATGATCTCAATTTTTTTAAAGAGAAAGGGGGAATCGTGGAGGTCCTAAAAGCGTCTACTTCTCTTTCTTATCTTAAGCAGCTGCTGGAAAGAGAAAAACAGACAGTTTTTATAACAATAAAACTGCTCCCTGAAAAACATGTGATGGGGCACATTTATAGGTGTGTGTTTTGTTTCGTTCTAACACTTCATTCTCAGAAAAGTTACTTTGACATGCTTTTAATATAAACACGAAGAATTGCGTCATAAAACATACTTGAGATTTAAGTAAATGCCATCTCAATCTCTCTTTAACACCTGTAACGGCTTTTGGCAGAGTCTTATCGAAGAAACTGCGAACCGAAGTGTAATAATATCTTTTCTGTAGAATTTTTTTAAATTGGAATACAGATTTTTTTTTAAATTGTCGTTCTTGAAAAATTTTCGAATTAGAAGCTTGATAAATGTAAAAAATAACGTTTTTAAAATGAATTATTAAAAAAAAAAATAGTAATATGGTTAAAGACGGAATTCAATCAATTCAAAACAATTTGTTTTGAATTGATGGAGGCTTTCAGATTAGGATTTAAAGATTTTTGGTAATGGACACGGAAGGAAAATTAACAGTTTGCTATTATTGACAGGTGAAGGACATTATACAGGTACTTCTATTTCATGTTTTGTATTTTTCTTATAGGTTTGGGAGGGTGCACGTTGTTCTGCATTCATACATGTTAAGATAATTTAATTTATTAAAGTTGCAATTTTAAAGTACTTTTCCAAAAGACATTTATTAAAACGTTTTTGTTTTGTAATTTAATTATGCTTTGATTATATTAATTTTTTGTTTAAGTTTGGTTTATTTACCTTTTTAAATTTTATTTATAAAATGACAATAGTTTTTTCCCGTATTGAGCGCAGGATGGACGTGTGTTCAGAAACCTGAAGCTTTTAACAGTGGGGTGGAGTTAGGTCTGTCTGTCCTCCCACTGATGAAGAACAGACAGTTTTTTGCCTGTGTTTTTATTTTTTACCTGTATTTTTGAAATTTTTTGGGATTTTTATAGTTAAATATTGTTGATATACACCTTCTTTCCAGGGTTATGGGGTTTTTGCATTTTTAATTATTGATGAAATACATTTTGTTACACTTGATATGAGCTGCTTTTGGCGCCAGTTATGCAATAATTTTTCATTAATTATATGATATATATATATATATATATATATTTCATCAATAAATTTGTTGTTTGTATTTCAATTACATTTTGAAATATATGTATACATTCTAATACCGGTCTCTTATTTCGTTTAAAAATTGATCAGTTCTTAATAGCTATTGAAATTCAAAGCATATTATGAAGTGCTTTATTAATGAAAATTCGTTTATAGAATTTCAACTCTAGTGAATAAGAAATGAAAACTCTAAATAAAGTTTAATTAACCCTAGAACTACCGGAAACTTTACTCAAGGTTTATAAATAATATTCTACGCCTGAACTTTTATTTAAAACTATTTAACTTATTTATTTAACTTATTATTGTCTGGTTTATATATATTTAGTTTATTTTATAGAAATTTCTGGTTTGAATAAATATTTTGAACGTACCTGTCGGGTCCATTGGACCCGTCTGGTAGGCGTAGGGTTAAATAATAAAATTAAGTATTGGCGAAATTATATAGTACCACAGGGTGAGTCAGAATTCATAGGTAAAATTTCATGTCAGGGGTCTTCAATCCGTGGCAAGCATTGTTAAGATTAGAAATATGCTTTCTGGGACATCAAAAATTACTTTCAAAGCACCATATTAGGGAAAATACCTTCTTTAGATATCAAAATGACAAAAAAGAAGGGGAACAGTGGTTCAGCACAGATAAATATCTTCCAAATAAACACAGATGCAGGCGAAGGTAATTGGCATCTTTCTTACCCTAAGAAGTTGGAACTGCAGTACCGCTTTATGCTCTCTACTAGCACCCAATGCCTAATATAAGTACACTTTCTCATGTATTAATGTGATACTGTAGATGTAGAAGAAAAACTCAGTGTTGTTACCATCTTTTACTCTTTTGAACGTAAACTTGTGAAATAATTATAATGCAAAATTTATGTAGTAGATGTCGCTTAATGTGATCACGCTTAATTTTATCTATCATTTAATTCCTGTTTAATTCACATACGTTATATTCAATTTTCTACTAAAATCAATCGCTTTATAGATCAATTTTTTGTTTAATGTTATCCTTTTTTTTGTTGTTGTTGTTGTTGTTGTTGTTTCAGCAAACGAAAACCTGAAAAGTGTACAACTGAAAGCGAAGTTCTGTTACAAAGCCCATTGAAAGCATAGAAATCAATATTCCTGCTTCGATTAAAAATTGTTTTGTTAGGCAGGATCTCTGAATTTGAAAAAGATGACAAATTTATAACTTCAGAACCGCCGGAAAGCGTACCCGATGACATTGGATGACAATCGACAATGACGTTCCTATATATGCAAAGCTTGTAAAAACTCAAATTTGCGGATAAATACAAAACAAAAATGATGATCAGAAAGACGACAGGGCAGATTTTTTGAAAAAACAAACACCTACAATTGCGGAAATGAACGGGCTAAAAATTTCGAAACGAGGTATACAACATTGCTTCGAAAGTTTTCGTAAATAATATCGTATGAAAAAATATGTTAATGATATTTTAAAGAGAATTTTAAACAAATATAAATTACCGATTTCCTTAAAAAAATGTTTTCTACCCACCTCCATTTTTTTTATCCTTAACAAGTCATTAATTCATCAAGGTAAGTTATAGAAATACTAAATATTATCAAGTATTTTCCTAAAGCACTTCTTGTTATCAACCGGATTTTGTATTAAAAACTCGTAGTTCCGAAATGATCACATCAAGCGTCATCTACTGCATTACTACTACTACTATTATTAAATGTTCAGTTGTATAGAATTTCTAATTACAAATCTTAATTATACATACAAACAAATAATGTTTTCTTATGAATCCAGAAAATACTGAGAATTCTGAACTTCAACAGCGCACATACACAATCTGTCCGTCTTGAAACCCAGACGTGTATACATTTCTTGCTTATGCTATATTTGTCTCATTTATAGGCGGTCTGCAGAGCTTTAAGGGGGTTCAGGACTTAAAAACTTTTAAAAAATCGATTTTTAAATATCTATTTTCATTATTCAATTAATTCTGAACACAGTGCAAAAAATATTTGCATTTTTAATGAAGTTATAAGCATTTATGTAACAATCACTTTCAAAGCCATACACATTTAATTTCTACTTTAAGTCGCGTTTTCTCAAAACTTGATTTTTGACGACTATCCGTAAGATTAAAAAAAAAAAAAAACTATTTGATGGAATGGCTTAAAAATTTTTTTGCATGCATATAACATCATTATCTGTAGAATGAATTAATAATTTTAGATAGTTTAATATTTTGAGTATTTTTAATGAAAAAAAAATTGTATTTTTAGGGGGTTTTAAATTTTCAAATTTGAGAGTTTTGTTTAATAAGGTTTCCTTTTAATGATAGTTATATCCTTAATTCATTCTATAGAGTAAAGTTTCCTGATCATTTTAAAGCAAAAATTAGGTTCATATGTCAATTCAACGTTAAGATATCTTACGGATAGTGATATGACACTTAATTTTTTTTCCGAAAATTGTCTTATATAAATTTTGCTATATTTTTTATTTTATTACATTGAAGTACTTCATTTTATAATTTTATAAGACTACAAACATACCTTTAAAATTTCAGAAACTTTTAATTAGTTACATTGAGTACTTCTGTTTCTACATCGACTCGAAGCGAGAGCTCTGTTTATATGTTTTTTGGTATCATTAAAGCCCTGAGCCCCCTTAAGAAATTTCTCGTTGTGGCTTTCGGTCAGGTTGAAAACTCTTACTTTAAGGGGTGACAGAACAAATGTAAACCAGAAATTTACATCATACAATGCATAGGCTTATCGCAAGCGATGAACCGTTAAAAGACGCTTTCTGATCGCAACAAATGACTTGTTTACACAATAAATTCTTCTACCAAATAATTACAGAAATTTGTTTTGATTAATATTGTTTGTAAGAAAAGCTTGAACTCATAGATATAGCTCAAGAAAGTATGAATAATGATAAAAAAAGCTTTATTTAGGATTAATAAAAAATTAATCTTAAGGACTGAGTATTATACTGTCATTCTTTGAAAAATCTCACTTAATTGAGAATTCATATCTTTTTATATTCCGAAATTCTTTCTTGGAGGTTTAACATACTTTTAAGCAAATTCTCTGAAAGAAATTTAGCTAATTAGAAATCCTGCCCTCACCCCCACCCCAATCCCTCTCACTCCCTTGAGCTCAGTTTTTTTTTTTTTTTTTTTTTTTAATCAAATAAAGCTATTTTACTTTGCAATTTCTTGATTTATTTTCCTCATTGTCCCCCATATTAGCATTCTAATTAGTAACAACATTACGCATGAATAAAAACAGCAATCATTTACTAGATATTTCGTAGTAAACAGGGTTCTTCCCACAATCAGAGAGAACCCTGTAGCGCTTCTATGCTTAACTTACGACAATGCTTTGTACTGTGTTTTGAGCTTGTCAAGGTCTATCCTATCTCTCCTTGAAGTTTTATCCATCAGTTCTGATTCACCCTATATCGAATCAATGTATTGTTAAACTTTCTAAAAACTATAAGACTTTTTGCTTAAGATATCACTTCCCAACCTTTACTTATTCATTTATTTACAGAATATTTTAGAGAGAAATTTAAAAATAATTTTATTATGATAATAGTTCTATTCATTAGTGTAGTGTTGCAAATCTACTAGCGACTATATTATCATTTTTATTGTGTTGGGATAACGATATTGCATTGGGGGTTCAAAGTGAAAATTTTATTTATTCATAAATTTAAGAGATAAACGAAAAAACATACTGTTTGAGAAACAAGAATGTAATTCATGTTTCTTATAGTTTTTTATTTTCGTTTAAAAATCCGTTTGAAATTTAATTGAATTACTGATGTAATAAAACGAGAAATATTCTACCTGATTCTAAAGCCTTTGCGAGATCAGTGTTAGTAACATAAAGAAGCTGCTTGATATCCCGTGCGCATCCTCATTTTCTGTTTGAAGTCCTTATCCAGAATTATCGAAAACCCTAATACATCTTTTTCTGCCATTGTTGTACAGTGATATTTTAAAGTAAGAATTCAGACTTTAGAATATTTCTATGAGTGGTTGAATGTAAATGACAAATTTTCTATTTTAAACGGATTTTCCGGAACATGAAAAGTCTTCATGGGGGGGCTATTTAGGTTTTTCATACTTCTATGTAAAATGAGATTTTTTAAATGGAAAAATTAATATTTAAACAATTTTAAGATGTTATTAACAATTTTCTACTGTATACTATCGGTATCGGGCTAGGGCTCTGATGACACAAAATTTTCAGGTTCGGATTTCAAATTGTCGTGCGCGGGCGCAGAAAAAAGAGCACGCTCTTGCGCCTTCAACATATCATGGGAATGTTCCGGCAACTGTGCTGCCATTAATGTTCGGCTTCTTAAAGATAATTTTCGTAGATGTCTTTTTTCCCTCAAATCGTGGAAAACTCACCAATCTAAACTCAAAATTTTCTGAAATCCACCAATCAACACACGGAAATTTCGTTAAATCGAAGGGGTTTTCGGCAATAATGCTTTCAGTACTTTTTATGCTTTGTGGCGAAGTCTTTTAGAGTGTGTCTTGTACTCCGACAACAAAATAAATATTTATTCTCATTTGGACCATCAGAAATCAGAATTTAAGCATATTCTTCCTTAGTATTATTATCATATAGATTCTAATAAAGATAAAAGTTATATGAATGCGAGTTAATGGCTTTTAAATTATTAAATGAATCAATGGAATTTAAAATCAACTAAGGTTGTACTTCTTCATTTTTCGCCGAGAAACACTCATAACACAACCGTGATCACAAAATAATTTCACTTGCACATAATTTTGCAAATCTCGAATACTCCAGTATTACGTAAACTTCGATTTTTAACCTTTAACTCATGTCACAGAAATTGTCACATAACTAGTGTGAAGCGGTCTGTGAGACAGCTCCATCGAAAGATGAATAAAAAACGCGATTAACTCATAAGGTGGTGTTTTTGTACTAAACTGTAGTGTTTGTAGTTAAACTGAAAATTGCAAGTTAAACTATAAAAATTGAAAAAAATCGCGGTCTGAGAGACCTGTAACATCAGTTAAAAGTTAAAGTAAATTTTGAACGGGAGGGGGTTGAGTAAACAGGAAAAAATACGGTATTTCCCAAGTAACACCAATAACCGCTATCACAACATTAAATCTACTCATCCCAAATTTGACTCATTACTGACTATAATATTACAGACCTCCCACTTCAAGAAGATGAAAGTTCAATAAATCAAAATTAAACCTTCTACCACTGATTCAGCTTCTACTTCTTCTTCAGCAAATTTACCGCCAGCTGTCTGGAACTTAATTAAACAGAAACGAAAACAAAGGTTTCTTTGTTTGTACAGAGATTCATTATGCGTACCTTTGCAGGTGCTTGCCAAGTGTGCCAATGGCCAATTCCTGAGCGGTCGTTGATTTCCCTTGAAGATGCACCCTAGTAAACAGGAATTAACCCGAGGACGGACATTTATCTTAAAAGACGTTGATCTTTGACAATGCGTGTTATTCTTGAACAACATTTTAGATTTTGTGCACATACCAGCTATAAATTTAAGAGAGAAATTGTCCGACGATGAATACATCCGTAAATAAATATTTCTATGCGGTATATTTCTGGTACAGAAAGATTGCACTGGTCGGCAAAAAAATAAAAACGTTTCCTCCCTGTAAACTAAATACAGTGAAACCCGGTTAAGACGCGTTTCAAAAGAGTCGTGTATTAAGCGGGATCGCGTATTAAACGTGATTTGTATAATGTTGCATATGAGCTGGGCTTGTTTACACATCTAATCGTTTAAATGTGTTAAAATCATATTTAGTACTTGTGATTGTGATAACGAGTACCATTTTAATTTGTCCTTCTTTTTATATAAGAAAGAAATATCATTATTAATCTTTGGGTAGCATAGCAAAAAATAAAGAAAACATTGAAAACATAAAAGAATTATACAACCGCAGTCATATTTGTTTAATCTTTACGAGTTTAATTTTTTTGTTTATCTTAAATGCATTATAAAACATAGTTTAATAATAACATTATAAAATACATTTAAAACCCCACTAACAACAGGTATAATCATCTCTAATTATAATAATTTTTATGACGTGTCTGTGTATCCTGAATTCGTCTATATATCTCTACTACATTGAAAACATACACGAAAGCAAAAGACAAAGAATGTTAGGACGCGGGATCAAAGAAGAATGACAGTGTTGGTAATTTAGTGGGATTTTTTTATTCAAATATCTGCCACTATTTTCGATTAATAATATTCGCCTTAATTAATCTGTTATTAAATAAAGTAAATATGATATTACTATTTGGAAACAATGATTTTTATCTGAATAAAAAACATCCCCTAAATTGATCACACGGGAGTAGAGAGGAATTCGCATCGTGACCAATGTATTCGCGTCTTAAACATGATTTTTTTACTCAAAGAACCAAAAATCTATCGCTTATTAAGCGGGATCGCATAATAACCGTTCGCGTATTAAACGTGATATTTTAGCATTAGACTTATGGTCGATGTTCAGAAAAAATCCGCGTATTAACCCCTTGAGGGGCACCGGTATATATTATATACCACCTACAATTAATGAAGTTTTACACCAGAAAAATTTTATTAAATTTTACATTTCTAACTTTGGTGGAAAAAAGTCGTAAAATTTCTTTTACTTATTTTGAAATAGAATTTTTCAAAGATTCCGGTGGGAATTCAGCATTTCACAAACGTAATTGCTTGCCCCTCAAGGGGTTAAGCGGAATCGCATATTAACCGTGAGCGTCTTAACTGGGTTCGACTGTATGTAAAGTATACAGATCTAATATTCCTAATTCTAAATATGTTATCCAAATTGCTCCAGCTCGTACCATTTTTCCGAGAAACAGTTTTATAATAATAAAAAATAGTGAAGGATTATTATATTAATTTGCAATGCTAGATAAAATTGAAATCATGAAAGAAGTGTTTTCACTGTCTTAGATATCAGACTGATAAAATATAGCATGGAAATTTAATTGGTTGATACTTCTATAGGGCATTTTTCTTTTTATGTCCCCTCCCCCCTCCTTTCGTGTCCGAATTTGCAATTTGTTATCCATATTTTCATTCCTTAAGCCGCTGTAACTCGGGTAATCATATTTATACATTTATTTGCAGGTAATTTACACATTATTATGTACATTTTATGGTTTGCAAAATTTCCACTTATGCTTTAGCAAGATATAAAATACCTTAATTTTAAAAGCAAACCCTTCTACCAAAAAAATGGACGTGTTACAGTAATTTCGTTACCATATTTTTATTTAGCAGAGTGAAATCTATAAGAATCAACTATTATTTTTACAAAGAGGATTTTAGTACCGACCATTGTTATTTTCAGAATTATCTGGATCTTCATAAGAAAGACAACATTCTCAAGTAGTTACACTGTTAAAAATTTCTATAAACACACAGAAAAAAACCGAGACTATCTGTAAATTTACACTAGTTCTCGGTTAAATGTATTCGATTGAGTTTCTCGGTCATTGTTTTACAGACATTTTCCTTTTCTTATATCAAATTCCCTTAAGGATTTCCATGTCTATATTTAAAGATACTTTTATCTTTGGTATAAACTGTCATTCAAAATACATACTTTTATTAGAAAAAACCCAGAAAATTTGGTTTAAAAATTGTTTTATTAAAAAAATAGAATATTTTAGAAAGGGAAAATTCGTTTCTTCAGAGTGAGCGGGGATTTTCAAATGTTCAAAAAGTTTGTAATTTCGAAAAATAAGCTAAATTATTACCATTAAAAATAAATAAACTAAATAAATGTACTAAGTCTTGTTTATTTTTATCGATGTAAATTTACAGAGTCTACCTCAAATTTGCTGAATAATTTATCTGTTATTTAACAGAATCTCTGTTTTTCTAATCTCTGTAATTTAAAATAAGACTTACGGATAATGGATTACCAGCAGATTCAATCCAATTTCACAGAAAATTTTTTAACAGTGTACAGAACTTTATTTTCATTTATGCTGCCGACTATAATTTTTATGCACGGCATAATAACAAATTTAAGACACAAGCTTTTCAGCGGTGATGCATCTTTAAATTAACATATCATTGGTATATTTCAAGAACAAATAGAATATTTTTACTTTCTTCTATCTTTACAAGAAGAAAGTATTGGATTCATGAAAATTTTCGAATTCCGGTTTTCGACGGATTTAAATTTTAGGGGTCAGAGAACCATAATAACATATTTTTACAAAATGTCTGTCTGTGAGTCTGTCTGTCTGTCTGTCTGTGTGTGTGTGTGTGTGTGTGTGTGACGCAAATTTCGTGGGCGCTCTATCTCAAGAACTAATGCATGGAATTTAATAAAAATTTATATTTAGTTTGTCCTTGATATAAATTGATGCTGATTAGTTTTTGGTGCAAATCGGTCAACAGGTGGCGCTGCTATGCTGCATTTTTTAAGATTTCCGCAACAGCTCTATCTCAAGAACTAATGCAAGGATTTTCAGCAAACTTCAGATTATGTTAGTAATTGACGAGAGTTGATGGGTGTAAATCGTCCAACAGGTGGTGCTACTATGCTGCGTTTTTCACGATTTCCGCAATAGCTATATCTCAAGAATTAATGCACGGATTTTCATCAAACTTCAGATTTAGTTAATCCTTGATATGGATTGGTTCTGTTTACCTTTTGGTGTCAATCGCACAACAGGTGGCGCTGCTGTGTTGAATTTTCCCCGATTCCTGCGATAGATCTATCTCAAGAACTAATGTACAAATTTTCATAAAACTTCAGATTCAAATATACTTTGATAAATATTATTGCTGATTATGTTTTGGAGTAAATCGTCCAACAGGTGGCGCTGTTATGCTGCATTTTTCACGATTTCCGCAATAGTCCTATTTCAAAAACTAATGCATGGAATTTCATACCTTTAGAAATCTCACGATGGGCATACACTGTAAAATAAATGGACTAAAAAACGGAGATTCTACTGGCAATCGAGATGCCAGTACTATTTCTGTATTTTAACGGAAATTTTCCCCCATAAATTACAGAAAAACGCAAAAATTTTCTGTAATTTATGGGGGAAAATTTCCGTAAAAATACGGATTCCTGGAATTTATGGTGGGAAAAATGTTTTATTCATGTATTTAACTTAGGGTGACTAAATATTATACCGGTTTTATAACGGGACTTTTTTAAAGCTTTCATAATTTTAAAATCTTTATATATGTATATATACGCTTTAAAATCTTTATAAATATAACTTTAAAATTATATATATGCACATATATATTTCTTGTCCGAAGAATTTAATAACTTCTTAAAATGTAACAAATATTTTAAATGAAAAACTTTGTGAACTGTGCGAATTACAGTCCCCCCCCCCCCCCCCAGTTTGAAGACGTCCTCGAATTTCGAGGGCTCTTCTCAAATGCGACGCCACGACGCGGCGTTACTTTCTGTCGTATTTCTAAATTGATTTTTGTTCAGAAATGCATGAAATTGGCAGGTGTTCTTATTTAGAAACTATGTGATCGAAAGGTGTTTTGCATTTTTTGGTGAAGGCAAAAGTTCTTTCAGAAAATGCTGTCAAAGTGGGGATTTTGAACAAAATTCTCGACACACTCCGTCATTAGGAGAAAACTTGTTGTCACATAACAAGAATCGTTTATAACTCGATAAATACTTTATTTATCTAAAAAAAGAAAGCTCTATTCGATTCAAAGTCACTTCAATAGTCAGACCTATCCATTTTATGCCTTTATGTTAAAAAATGAATCAGAAAATTTCGCGTCGTTGAGAATGAAAGGGTCTAGCAGGATAAGCATAGCGAAATGGCCCCCACTGCCAATGTTTGAAATAACATGTATGGTAATAAAGCTCACCATGAGAATTCAATATAGAGTGTTTTTAGCCCCTGACCTTGAACTGTCCTTGAGATAATCGGCGAAGTATGCGCCGGTGCTACTATTTTTCAAATACGTTTTTCTCAAAAAGTATAAAAGTTAAAAAAATGAAAAAAAATGCCAGTTATTGCAGAATATATTAGTTCACATTATATATTTTTTTCACATTTTTACACACATTTTAACATAGAAAAATAAATAAAAATATTTTTAAAATTTTTTATTAATGTAGTAATTTTATATTTACACCAACCAAAAAATTACAGAATAATGTTCCATGTATGTACTTTATAGAAAAAAAATTTCCTTAAAATCGGAGATGCGCTTTTTGAGTTATAAAAAAAAAATGCTAGCAACTTGTTAAAATATTCGTAACTTTCCCTGTTTCTATTTGTAGAAATACACTACTATTAATGCATTGGTCAATTCGTGACATTTCCACTTGGGCAGGATGCGCAGTGCGCCAAAATAAGATAATGTTTCCATTTATACCACTTTCCTATAGGTTTGTTTCGTGTTTGTAAATATTCTGTTATTTTGACGTACTTCGCGTCCTTCTCGCGTAATAATATCAAGAATTGGTAAATAAAATGTTAACATTTGCCTGCTATGATTTTCGCATTGCAGAAGGCTATGGGGCTGTACGAGTACGGTGTACATATATAACGTATCACTTTAGGGGGGAGGGTTCTGTGTGGGGGAGGGTCTGGGACTTGACATCGGAAGATATCTGTAGGGAGAGGGGAGGGTTGTCATTTGATATAGTTATCATTTTTGAAAAAAACAAAATATACTTTTCTCGTATCTTTTTCTTTGCATCTGTTATCTTAAAAAGGAAAGAAATTGTAAAAATAAAAAGAATTTTTAGACACTAATCACAATATTATTAGGAGGAGGGGGATTCGCGAAATGATAGCGTATGATATCGGAAGTTTAGGAGGGGTCCGAAATTGCGAAAAAGTTGATAACCTTATATATTTACAGATCCAATTGAGCTTCACCTGCACAATAGACTTGATATTAGTACGCGAAAAGTATGCGCAATACACCAAAATACAGAATTGTTTCGTGTTTACCAACACGAAACAATAAACCTATAGGGAAGTGTTATGTATGGAATCATTTTGACGTACTGTGCATCCTGCTCGAGTGGAAATGTTAGGAATCGACCAATTCATTGATAATAGCGTATTTCTGAAAATGTAAACAGGGAAAGTTACGAATATTTTAGCAAGTTGCTAGTATTATTTTTTTATAACTCAAAAAGCGCATCTTCGATTTTAACGAAGTTTTTTTTCTTAAAAGTACATACTTTGAGCATTATTCTGTAATTTTTTTGGTTGGTGTAAATATAAAATTACTACATTAATAAATTTCTTTAAAAATATTTTTGTTTATTTTCCTATGTTAAAATTTGTATAAAAATGTGAAAAAATATATAATGTGAAGTAATTTGTTCTTCAACAACTGGCATTTGTTTCATTTTTTTAACTTTTGTACTTTTTGAGAAAAACGTATTCGAAAAATAATAGCACCGGCGCATACTTCGCCGATTACCTCAAGGACAGTTCAAGGTCAGGCGCTAAAAACACTCTATATTGTATTCTCATGGTGAGCCTTATTACCACACATGTTATTTGAAACATCGGCCGTGGGGGCATTTCACTATGCTTATCCGGCTAGACTAGGGACGGCAAACCTATGGCACGTGCCAAAAGTGGCACGTGAAAGAATAATTTTGACGTTGCTTGTGGCTCTAAATCAGTATACGGGGCTATTGCACAAAGGACACGAACTTATGCTGAAAATATGATTACTAAAGAACATCTGATTTTGTCTAAATTCCATTAATTGGAAATTAAAGAATTTTAAAATATCGTAATCGGCTTTTTAAAATATCGTAAATTACCGCATTAGTAAAAATACCAAAGGTAAAATTGTAGCAACTTGGAAATTAATTTCAAAGCTATTTAAAGAAAATGGCGTTTGTCATTATTTTCACAAATCAATTATAGGAAAAATCAAATAAAAAGCATCTGTCAGATAAATTCAGTTCAGTTTGCATTCTGTTGAAATTAACAAAGTATATAAACTTGATATTAATTATTTTTTCATCCAAAGTGCAATAACAAAATTAATCACATAATTTTTTTTGAATAATTTCTAAAATATAATTTTTTTTTTTACGATTATTACAGTGTAATACCTACATGTATGATGCAATGTTTTAAAAATCCTAATGTGTAACTTTTATTCATGATTTTTCAATCCACTAAACTTTTTCATTAGTTGGCACGTCAAGGTCACATAAAATACTTTTTGGGGAAAAAATGGCACGCGGCTATAAAAAGGTTCGCCAACCCTGGGCTAGACCCTTTGAGAACCTTAACTATATTTTCAAAAGGCGATAAATTTGTCTCCAAATAAGTCTTCGAATTTTCAAATTTTTAACCAATGATGATGTTCAAGTTCATAATATATATGATTTTTTAAAATTCTTGAAAAATGGACATTCTTTTTGTATTTCCATTTATATTTTATACTAACTAATGCAGTCCATTTAATTGTTACTATTGTAGTAGCACAGATTTTAGGATTTGATGTTCAAGCAAATTATATGCAGCATTCCATTATAGGAATTATATGAATACGTAATACAACCTGAATATTAAAAATCCCTGCCGGCCCGGACTACAGGCAGAGGTAGATTTCAAAGTCAAATATACTAATTTCACAAACAAAAACTAAATCATGATTATAGATAAATCCACTTTAACAATTTATCTGGCCGCTCTTGACGAGTTTTTATTTCATTTTCATATAATAGCTGGTTTTATCAGAATCATGTTAGGGCGGTATTCAAAAAAATACTTTTCCATGCTCAACAACTCGAAATTTTCTGGCATAATTCCAGATTCATTTTTAATTAAAAAAAAATATATGAAACTTGCTGACGTGATTTTTGAAGAGATTTATAAGCGACCTGTGTTTTTATTTTTTGTTCAATTAATTAAAACTTGATATATAAACAATTATTTTCTCAGAAGGACAATATTTTTCGTTTCTAACACAATCGCTTCGGGAAATTCCGTTCAAAATGCCCACTTTGACATCATTTTTTGAAATATATTCTGCCTCTATCTAAAAATCGATTATTACGGTACATTATATAGTTTCTGAATAAGCGAATCTACCAATTAAATGCGTTTGAGAGCAAAAATGAATTTAAAAACCAGTCAGAAAATAAGCAGTTTGGATTTAAGCGCATCCTTAATACAATGATTTTTCCAACACAATCCGCTTCGGTAAATTCGGTTCAAAATGCCCTTTTTAACAGCATTTAATAAAATATATTCTGCCCCTATCAGAAAATCGACCACTACGGTACATTATATAAGAAGAATTGGTCTAAGAATTGGTCCTATCCAAAACTTGTCTATATAGATGTTGTAGACAATATTAAGAAGATATATGATAAATTCATGGGGATTTTATATCTTTTGAATTGACGGAGTTATGGATTTTTTTCTTCTTCAAACCCCCTTTTTGTTTTCGTTTTTAATTTTTTTTTGCGGTACGAATTCGTCCTATCAAAAACTTGTGAATATAAAAGTTGTAGATAATGTTAAGGAGATTCATGATAAAATTAATTGGATTTGATATCTTGAGAATTGACGATGTTATGGATTTTTTTCTTCTTCAAACGCCTTTTTTGTTTTCGTTTTTAATTTTTTTTTTTTTTTGCGGTACGAATTGCTTCTATCAAAAACTTGTGAATATAAAAGTTTTCGATAATGTTAAGGATATTTATAATAAAATTAATTGAATTTGATATCTTGAGAATTGAGGAAGTTATGAATTTTTTTCTCCCAAAAACCCTATTTTTTGCGCCCCTTGAGCCCATTTTTAACTTTATCAAAAATCTGTGATACATAAATTTTTGGCCCTATTTTTAGAAGTAATAAAAACTTTAAACTGATTTGATATGTACAAAAATTAAGAAGTTATGGGGGGTTTTCTGTTTTCACAAAACCCCTCCCTATTTCCCTCCCCTTGGTCCGATTTTGCCCATTAACGAACTTGACCGAGATTTTATGCCCATTGATTTTATGTATCAGTTTGGAAGAGATTGGTGCAGAATTACGAAAGTTATCGTGTCCAGAAGAAAGTGATATAGATAGATAGATAGATAGATAGATAGATAGATAGATAGATAAAGTTTTTTACTGAGGGTGGTTTTGGGTTCTAGGGGTCATGATCGGTGTAGATCTGCAAAAAGTTTTCAGAAATTCCAACATAGGGACGATCCGAATAGGTAGTATTTCATACGAAATCTACCTAATAGATCAGTTTACGGAGCAGTATTTTTTTTTTTTTTTTTTTTTTTTTTTTAGAAAAATATTTACATTTCTAACTTTATTTTTAATAAAATATTTAACTTTTCGTATGTATTACATTATTTTAGATATGTACAAATCAGAAATTAATTGTTATTTTAATTTATTTGTGTCTTCTTCATTTAGAAAAAAAACTTTTATTCTGTTAAACTGTCAGTAAAAATACAATTTGAAAGTATCTTATGTGATTTTTGCGCATTTTTACTTTCTTCTATCTTTACAAGAATAAAGCATAGGATTCATGAAAATTTTCGAATTCCGGTTTTCGACGGATTTACACGTTTTAGGAGTCAGAGATCCCGAAAAACATGCTTTTACAAAATGTCGGTCTGTGAGTCTGTCTGTCTATTTGTCTTTGTGTATGTGAGACAAATTTTGTGACCGCTCTATCTCAAGAACTAATGAGCGGAATTTAATAAAACATTAGATTCAGTTAGCCCCTGATATAAACTGGTGCTAGTTACTTTTTGGTGTAAATCGCCCAACAGGTGGCGTTGTTATGCTGCATTATTCACGATTTCCGCAGTAGCTCTATCTCAAAAACTAATGCACGGATTTTTATAAAACTTCCGATTACGTTAGTTCTTGATATAATTTGGTGCTGATTAAGTTTTAGTATAAATCGCACAATAGGCGGCGTTGTTATGCGGTATTATTCATGATTATTGCAATAGCTCTACCTCAAGAACGAATTTTCACCAAACTTCAGAATCAGTTAGTCCCTGATATAAATTAGTGCTGTTTAGTTTTTGGAATAAATCGACCAACAGGTGGCACTGCTATGTAGATTTTTTTACGATCTCCGCAATAATTTTACCTCAAAAACTAATGCACGGATTTTAATCAAACTTCAGATTCAGTTACAACTATAAGTTGTTGCTGATTAGGTTTCGGTATAAATCACCTAACCGATGTCACTGATACGCTTCATTTTTTCATTAAATATAAACGTGTATGAGATAGAAGAAAGTTTTGTGATTGCCACATCCGACTAGTCTATTTTAAATTGTTGGTGTTTTATTTTATTTTACGATTTTTTACAGCGTACGAGTGAACTCTAATTACAATTTATTTGAGATTTTGTGAGCCACAACCACTTTACTGCTGAATTCTACGAAAAGAAAATTTTAGATCCCAATTAAATTACTTATTTATTTTTTATTAGCGATTAGCAGTATAGACTGATCTCCATATGAATCCCATTTCAATCTTTACCCTCAAGGTTTCAGTGTTACTATTAAACGTCACCAGTATATTTATGATATTTTATTATCAAAACTGACTGTATTTATAATAGAAGGGTAACAAAGTAATATAAATGAAGAGCTCAGGTGATAAAGGTGATAGGTTTAAAAAATTTTGAGCTAATCCTATGATTAAAGTTAATCAATGATCCTGTACCATCTGTTAAATTACTATTTGAAAAAAAAAAAAAAAACTAATACTGACAGAGATTTTAATTGATTGACATTAAATCTGACATTTAATTGATTAATTTGACAATAAACGCAAATAGATATTTGGAACATTACAGCTCATTTTCTCAAAATGATGATGAGGCGTTCGGGAGACAATCTAATTCTATTTTAAGTGGCGTTTTTTTAAACAAAGGAACATTGAAAATTTTCTATATATTAGGTTGAGCAAAAAGTTCTGGGAAATTTTTAATCTAATAGTTACCCAATAATTTGTATCGTATATGATAGTCGTGCCATGGATGCCGAGCTCTATTGCCAGCAGTTGGATCGCGTCTGCGACAAATTGGTGCAGAAGAATCCAAAATTGGTCCATTGAAAGCGCGCTTTGTTTCAGCAGGACAATGCCAAACCGCACGTGGCCCAGAGGGCCAAGGATAAGTTTGCACAATTGGAGGGCATTGAAATTCTTCCACATCCAGCCTACAGTCCAGACGTGGCTCCATCCAATTACGGCATTTTTCGATCAATGCAATACTTTTTCAAGGGCCGTCAATTTGAATCCTTTAATGAAGTTGAAGAAGCATGTCAAGAGTTTTTCGATTCCAAGGAGTCGCCATGGTACTTCCAGCAAATCCGGAATCAGCAGAACAATGGCAGAAAGTCGTGGACTATGATGGTCACTACTTTGGAGAATAGTCCTTCTTGCTTTGTTTTTAATTTGCGCATAAAAACGTAACTTTCACAAATTTCCAAGAACTTTTTGCTTAACCTAGTATTTATACAGTGATAAAAATTTACCCTTAATTAAAATAAAATTAATGAGTTCAATCAAAAAATCACGAGAAAAAATTATATACAGAAATATTAAGAAAATATTAAATATTATATACATACGAGAAAATATTATATACATACAATATTTTTATAGTTACAATGTCTTTAACTGTTTATACAGAACATTTTCATTTGATGGAGTTAATCGATTTGTGCACTGAACGGCTCAAACTGTGTCACTTGCCACCTTTGTCATCTGCATTTG
Organism: Maratus speciosus; assembly: GCA_963932465.1. NCBI lineage: Eukaryota > Metazoa > Arthropoda > Arachnida > Araneae > Salticidae > Maratus > Maratus speciosus. Next base: position 210,723,098 of record OZ010788.1, on the reverse strand, counting down.
GCAATAAACGCAAACAGATATTTGGAACTTTACAGCTCATTTTCTCAAAAAATGATTGTGTCACTTACGACATTTATCATCTGCGTTTGACAATAAACGCAAATAGATATTTAGAACGTTACAGGTCATTTTCTCAAAATGATGATTGTATCACTTACCACCTTTATCATCTGCATTCATGTATTTTCGTTCGTGGTTATGTTATTTTTTCGCAGATTAATAAACATTTATCTTTTTTAAAATGCGGATACACAATCCCTTATCAGATGCTAATGAAATTTATAAAATGATATGAGTAAAAGTGTTTTGATCGAATATACCTATTTTAAATTCACAGAAATCCCTTATCAGATTCTAATGAAATTTACGAAATTATATAAATAAAAGTGTTTTGATCGAATATACATTTTTTTAAATTCATATAAATCCCTTATCAGATTCTAATGAAATTTACAAAAGGATATAAGTAAAAGTGTTTTGATCTAATGTACATTTTTTTAATTCATATAAATTTAGTTATGTGATTATTGTACATACATATACAGGGTGCAAAGGAAAGTCCCTTTAACCTGAAAATACTTGCGAACGGAGAGAGCTACAGCTATGCAAGTGAGGTAACGGTATAGTAAAGCGACTACGCCCGATTTAATGCAAACGACAGCAGCGACCGTAGTGGCGAAATTTGGAAGATAGCCATTGCAAATCGAAAACGAAAGGAGATAGAGCAAAATTTCCAATCAGAAAGTTTTAGAGCATGAATTAGTTAGTAAGAAACGACATTTGGTTTACATGGATAAGATAAACCTTCGCCTGCATACCTAAAAATGTCCGAAGTCTATGCACTCTATTTTGTGTAAACATTTGAATGGAATAGCCAGAAGTATGAAGAAATACGCACAATTTATTGTATAAATACGTATTTATCTCAATAATTTTTTATAAAGTCACAGAAAAAAAAAAAAAAAAAAAAAACTGTTTTACAGTGATAAAAAGTTAATATTCAGTATGTTCGACAAGTTCGTCATTGCTTACGATACACGTTTGTATTTGTGAGAGTACATCTGCATGCACATTTCTCAGCATGTAACGTCTATTGCGAGCTTCTTCAATACAACGACATAGATTTAACCCTTTCAAGGGGGGTGGCTAGACGGTCTAGCCAACTAATTTTAATTCCAAAACTACAATGACACCAAGAATATTTTAATAAAAATTTGCTTTTGCAATGAAAGTGCAAATTAGTGGGGTTTTATTCCCTAAGAAATTCGTTTGAAAATTCTGGTGCCAGTCAATTATTTCATAATTTTACGAACAGAATTTTTCTGCCCCTGAAAGGATTAAATTAAAATTTTAAATGCATTAGAAATTAGATTTTTACAGATATTACAGTACAGTACAACGTTACAATTTGCAATTGCGCACTGCTACATTTCCGAAATGTGAATATGCAAAGTAGAAATGTCGCTCATCGATTGTGGACATTTTTGGGTGCACAGGTGACGATTTATCTTATCCGTGTGAACCAAATATCGTTTCGTACTAGTTAATTGATGTTCTAAAACTTTCTAATTGGAAATTTTGCTCTATCTCTTTTCGTTTTTGATTTGCAACGGCTATCTTCCAAATTTCGCCACTAGGGGCACTGCTGTCGTTTGCACTAGGTCGGTAGTAGTCGCTTTACTATACCATTACCTCACTTGCATAGTTGTAGCTCTCTCCGTTCGCAAGTATTTTCAGGTTAAAGGGCATTCCTTTGCACCGTGTATAGGATTGCAGTCTTTTAAATGTTGTTGTATCTTTCATTATTGCAAGTTTAGGAGTAACTTTGTCAGTGTACAGTTTCTATCATTGTATCTTTGTAGTTTTTTTTCTTTTTGTTCTCCGAAGTCTAGATTTAAAAACCACTTTGAGTTGGAATAAGACCAATAAAAGTAGCACAGAATGTAAATAACAAGAAGTCAAATTTTAAGTAGTGCTTGTTTCCTGACTTCACTTGTGTGAGATCTAAGACTGCAGATACTATTTCCTGATCTTTATCTGTACATAGTAAAAAAAATACCAAAAGTTTTTGTGGTTTAGCAGAAACTTTTGCGAAAACGATAGTGAGGTGATAGTTACCTACGATTGCGGAAATCTTTCCGTTACCTTCAGAAATCTTTCGGGGAAAGACTAATAAGGAGTATATTAATACATGGAAATTATTCCAGAGGGAAACATTCGCCTTGCATACAATATTTCAAATGCAAATCAAATTTCAAAGTACAAAGTAAATTGCTTAAAAGGCGCAAAGTCCAACATAGTGAAAAATATTCCAAGCCGGGACTCGAACCCGGGCCATCAGTATAGCGCACTGACGTTCTACCGACTAAACCACTTGGAACGATACCCAGCACGGAAAATTTCTCACTATTATATGTTGTCAAGGCTACAAACGCAGCACAAGATGGAATATTCAACGTGAGCCACCGAACTGGGGCAAACACGGAACATAATTAAATCCAGCATCCATAGAAACTATATTAATACATGGCAATTATTCCAGAGGGAAACATTCGCCTTGCATACAATATTTCAAATGAAAATCAAATTTCAAAGTACAAAGTAAATTGCTTAAAAGGCGCAAAGGCCAACATAGTGAAAAAGATTCCAAGCCGGGACTCGAACCCGGGCCATCAGTATAGCGTATATTACATACGCTATACTGATGGCATACGCTTGGCTACGTGTTACATACGCTTGCATACAATATTTCATTTGAAATATTGTATGCAAGGCGAATGTTTCCCTCTGGAATAATTTCCATGTATTAATATAGTTTCTATCGATGCTGGATTTAATTATGTTCCGTGTTTGCCCCAGTTCGGTGGCTCACGTTGAATATTCCATCTTGTGCTGCGTTTGTAGCCTTGCCAACATATAATAGTGAGAAATTTTCCATGCTGGGTATCGTTCCAAGTGGTTTAGTCGGTAGAACGTCAGTGCGCTATACTGATGGCCCGGGTTCGAGTCCCGGCTTGGAATCTTTTTCACTATGTTGGCCTTTGCGACTTTTAAGCAATTTACTTTGTACTTTGAAATTTGATTTTCATTTGAAATACTAATAAGGAGACTCAAAAAAGAAGATACTTTTCATATTTTACGGAAACATCAGTGAAAATAAAATGGCTCTTTTTCTGCTAGTAAATTTCGAAAAAGACGTTTCAGTTAATTTCTAAAGCTGCCAGTTTTTGAGATTTCTGATTGGTTTTTTTTTTTTTTTTTTTTTTTCCTAAAACAGTTTCTGAAGATAAGAAAAAGATGTTCAGAGCTGTGGATAACTACTTGATTTACAAATGTTTCGCTCATGTCAGAAAATATTTCTACATTTTATTTATTTATTTATTTTGTAGTGTGAATTTGGATTGCTTCAACCGTGAAAGTGACATCAGTTGTTAAAGAATCTGGCATTTTTATACATCAAATTAAAATATTTAGCTATGACTATGGTGCAATAATACTATATTTTTCACATCTTTATTCTGCCAGTAGCCGGTTCTACATTATATAAAAGAATACATTTTTTAAACTATTACACTCTTCATTTTTTATTTATATCGTCTACGTTTTACAGCTTAAAATATTTCGTTGTTACACTTTCACATCCAGGTAGCATATTTTGGTGAGGGAGATTTGGTTCATATTTAACTCCATTGTTTTTGTAACTCGTAAACAGTCGTAAACATAAAGTTTATTTTGCGATTCATCACCTATCGCTGACTAACGGAAAATGCTTTAAAATTAATTTATTAACTTATAATTAAGTTCTAAAAATACATAAATTACATACTTAAAATGTTGTATTGTGGCAAAAAATACACCTGTGTGCAGCGTAATCAGAAAACGGATGGAAAATCTATTATAAAATTCCATCTTTACATGCGAAAACTAAGTTAAGTAAGTTAACAATAAATATCATTTTAATTCCGTTGATATGAACGCATAAAACCGTGGCAAAGTGATGTTTATTGCTGAAAATAAAAAAAAAAAATTTTAAAAATGGAGTGAACATAATATCAGAAGAAATATGTAAATTTTCAGACAACATTCTATTTTTCTAAAAATGTAACTACTTTTTCATTTTTCCATAAAAGTAAAGCATCAGTTACAAGATAAATCTCTCTGTGTTGACATTTTAAACTGATTTTTAAGTAGCGAAATTCATGAAAAGTAAATCACGAAGTAGCTATCGACTATAATTAAAAATAATTGGAGGTTTTACGAAAACATAAAACGCGCTTTCTCTTGACACCTGAATACGGAAGCTAAAATTTCACTTATGAATTATTGAAAATGATTTTGCAATCGTGTCAGAAAGATCTACGTTGTCGAACGGAAGTAAAGACAACTTTAAGAACATCCTAAAATAATTTGCTCCAAAATCTATTTACCTATTACAATTCTATAATCTGTGTGTATTGCTGGATGAAAATTTGTTATGCAGCAATAAATTATCCGTAAATATAACATGAACTCAAAAGATTCGTTGCTCAGTTAAAAGGTGACATTAAAATAACACAAATGTTAAAAGATGGAAAACTCTAAAATACACATGTATTTAAACCTCCAACCTCCGAGTACTTTCGGTTGTAATCGCAACCTTCATCAGGGGAAAAAATTCCTTTACTCAATTTTCTCCCTGATGAAGTTTGCGGGTGAAACCGGAAGTAATACTCCGAGGTTTAAATAAATGTGTATTTTACATCTTTTAACATCTATGTTATTTTAATTGTCACGTTTTAAATAAGCAATGAACCTTTTAAGCTCGTGTTACATTTACGATTAACTCGAAGTGGAATTTTGCATTTCGCGCTATGTTATTTAATAAATTATATTTTTATTATAAAGATTCCTATCTTATCTTTATTTCAAAAGATATAGGGAACCTACTTAGACTTCCGCGGCCTTTTTATATCCTTCTCAAATGGCCACTAAAATATGTAAGCATTGCTATAATTTTTCTCCGGTGTGATCTCACGTCGTACTTTTTACGACACCAGTGTTTTGTTTGTTACGGCTATTACAAAACAAGGTATTTCATAATAGTAATAAAAGAGGTAAGTAAGAAAAGGAATTATACATATGAACAGAGAAAAGTAAATTATTTTAATAATACTCACAGGGAAAGAAAAAAATATCCAAAAATATACTTTTAAAAGCAGGTAAGATATAATTTCTTAATATTGAAAATTGTTTCATGAAATACATCGAGCACGATTTAATTCAAGAAGACAAAAATAAGAAAATCGTTTGTAAAAAGATCCAATTTCATCTTTCATATTTTAAACAATTTTTTTTTTTTTATGCCAGAAAAAGCTTTCACAATATAAAACTTTTCACTTTTGTTGGCATATTCTGCTTTACGCCGTTTTGTTGTTTTATCTTTACTGATATAAAAATTTATTTTCAACTTATTCGTTGTCCGATAATATTTTGATTATGCAAAAAGTATTTTCAGATTAATTTAATGTCAGACTTTTCTTGATTACTGAAAGTAAAAATTCTTCTTCAAAAAGTTCCTGCCTGAAGTCGAAATTTCGGGATAAAAATGGAGCCCAAACTGGCAATTCTGATATCCGGTGATATCGAAATATATAGGGGAATTTGGCCTTGTGTTTTAAAGCAATGTGGACCTTTACCTGTAATTTCGTTCCGCATTCCTGAAAACGATATTAATGTCAATGCACTATTATATTTCCCAATGTGTCATACAGAATTTGGGGTGTTAAGGATAAAATCTTTTAGTTGATCATTTATAGTAGGATTTGGTAAAGAAAATAGAACGATATGCAATATACTAAAACCATCCCTGAAAAAGTGTCTAACAATGCAAGTAGCGTCAAAATACGTTAAGCAGAATTTTTTAAACGGTTAATATTTTATAATTGGGTTCACTTGATTATTGAACTTTCCTCTATAATTATATAACTAAGCAACGCAGAACAATACAGTACATACAAAAACGTTTACAGAAAAAGTATCTAACTAACAATGCAAGTCTCATCCATACCTGTCCAGTAGAACTTTTGAAAAAGGCTAAACTTTCACAATGGGGTTTACCTCAATATAGAACTTTTCCCCTTAATTCTATAATTAAGCAACATAGAACCTTATGTTACAAACTAAAACCTTCTCTGAAAAATTGTGTAACTAGCAGTGTAAGTTTCATCATGAAATCTATTCAGCAGAATCTTTCTTAAAAGGCTAATCATTCATAACTGGTTTCATCTTATTATAGAACTCTTCACCATAATTCTATAACTAAACAACGTGGAACAATATATTATATATACAAAAACCTTCCCTGAAACGCTATATAACTAACAGGCCAAGTTCCATCAAAATCTATTCAGCACAACTCAAGTTATAAGCTGCCGGAACGAAATTCTCATTTGCATTTTATATATGAGGGGTTCTCAATCATAGTAGACCAAGACCATTTTGAAAAAAAAAACGAGATACTTCATTTAAAACGTGCATAAAATCTGTTTTATCCTCTTTCGCAGTGAACCAAGTCTGTTTTCACATACTTTCTCATATATGGCATCTGTTTACACACTTGGTTTACTGTGGGAGTTGATAAAACAGATTTTAAAGACCTTCTAAATGGACTATCTCATTTTTTTTTTCAAAATGGACTTGATCTACTATGGTTGTGAGCCCGTCATATATAGTAGATTATAAGAATGATTTTTGAAGATAAAACGCTTTTCGTAACGGATTGTTCATAAAAATCATGTTTATCAGAAAAAGCATTTAAAATTTTAATTCCGAAAATCTGTTATAAATACTCATCACAAATTCTTAAAAATCTCCAGTTTTATGTTGCACTTTCCTTAATCCTTCAAGACGAGCGTAACGTACAGGGTGCTCAGAATCTGTGATTATTCATACCCATATATTTAACAGTAAATTTTGTCATATTAAATAACAGCATTTCTGAGGCTGAATTGATTAAAAATTTCCATTTTGAATTACCGGTGAGAAAATATTAAAACTTCTGTAAAGTACGCTTGTCGCGAAGTGGTTAATCATGATATTAGAATATATGTTCTTTTTTTTAATAATTTTAATACGCACTTGCGATTTGAGAGCTGAAACAAAAATATCCATTAAAGCACTTTTAATAGTCTGAGAAGCAATGTCACATTTTTTGCAAACACTTTTAGCGTCGGGGATTGCGATGTAGCTATGACATTAGATGTTGCAGATAACGAAACTGTCAGTTAATTACCGCACCATAGGGGGGGGGGGGGAGGTGCCATGGCAATATCACACAACGCGGTGCAATATGAAATGAATCGTGACCCGATTATTGATTATACATCCGAGAGGTAACTTCAGTAATCAGGTTGCCATTCATTTCACACAGGGCGTAATTCCTTTGCAACATCCCCTGCTGCTGCCTTAGCTGAATGGCAGTTTTGTTATCTGCACCATCTAATCTGTATCAAAATCAGCGAAGCTAAAATTGATTTCAAAAACATGACGCTGCCTCACAGACTGTAAAAATCTTACGAAGGAAACAAAAGTCGTTTTGGACAGCTACCTGTACAGTTTTTTAAATAAAACAATAAAAAGAAATATGTGATATTCGTCGGAAAATGGCTATTCAAAGGTAGTGGGTTACTTTAATTCAGACCATAAAGTTCGAAACAATTCCCCATTCATGAATAATTCCAGTGCCATTCCTACACGGTTAAACTCAACTGTCCATCAATCTATCAACGACTTGTCTACCTCAAAGACGAACGACCGACCTTGTGTTGATTTCTTGATCCAGATATAGATCGCACCTGAGAGAGAGAGAGAGACAGACGTTCCGGTATTGGATGATGACATAGTTGGCATGGGATTCTCAAGGGCTAGAATACGGACATTGAAACAAAAATTACTAGAGCTTTTGACTTAAGCATATCAACTTTTCTTTCCAAAAAAATTTTTATTTATTCATCAGAAATTTGTCTCCTGCCCCCAAAGTACTATATTGTAATTCATTATTGCCAATACTTTCCTCAATCCTATAGTCTTTAAATTGTATTTTGTCAAACACCTTAATGCGATTCTCAAAAAATATTTTTTCATGCCCAGCAACGCGAAACTTTCTCACACATTTTCTAACACTTTTTCTAAAATATAAAAGCATAATAATTGCAAGCATGATGATTGAAGTTATTTGTAACCGAACAGTTTTTTTCATGCTTTGAAAAATGAATTACATCTTGAAATATAAGCGATTATTATGTTAGGGTGGTAGTTTTTTTTTTCCTTTCTTACACTACCACGTCCAAAAATTCGGTTCAAAACAAACAATTTTTGAAACATCCTTCTGCCTTTATCGAAGATTGGAAAAGCAGTTCGATTATATACTATTAGTAAAAGTATCTGCAAATTTGATACGTTTTTGAGCAAAAATGAGTTTAAAAAAGGTGTCCAGTTTGGATTTGAGAACAAACAGCCTTAACAGACAAAGAGCCAAGAATAAAATTCTTCATAAAATACCTCAAAAAGTAATACTGTATTTTAAAGAAACACAAATTAAGAGTGTCATTGTTTGATTTGGGTTTAGCTTTTTCGTACTCATAATGATATCGTATGCCAAAATCAAAGTTTCAATGGCAACCCGCTTTTTTTATAATTTATTTTCTTAATACTTAAAATTGTTTGGGCATAGAATATTTCATCTCACTCAGCAACACTGCGACGAGCGGAGCACTTCATTTTCCCCGAAATTTTAGCGAAGCTAAAAAAGGTTAAAGTGCTAGCGATTTTCTTCTGGTTACAGAGAAAGATTGTGCTTACTTTGTAATGTATAAGTATTAACTGAAATTTATTTTATGTAGTGACTTTAGCTTCAATAAAATTGCTTATTAACAAAGAAAACTCATAAATGTATTCGAAAGATTACACGAAAGATTGGACAATAAATGTTTTTGTACAATACAGTCATAAATAAGTCGTGTGTTAAAGAAACAATCGCTTGAAATCTGTTTTATTTTTTCTGGTATTGGGTTTCCAGTGCGTAAAGTTAAAAATGTATTGTCTGTTATTTAACTTTATCCCTGTTTATGCAATAATCTCATAATGACAGAATCTTTGAAAGCGAAATGGGTAAATAATAACCCTTATCCGTCCTTCCTACATCACCTCCCACGTGACATCGGTACTTTGTCACATCGGTCCAGTGATCGGTCGAATGGCACTTGTAAGGTGACAAGATTAACTCGCTCGGTACCAAGCATCTCTTACAGAAATTGTATTCGGTTTTCAGCACTTTTACTTATCCCTTGACAACAAGCGCAAGAAAATACTACAAAATTAATTTTTTTAATATAGTTACAACTACAACCTAGTGGCGAATCGTGTATAAAAAGGGAACGTCAGATAACATCTGGGCAGAGGAACCCAAAACGGCCTCTAAGTGGCAGAGGAATACAGCGCTCTGAAAATATCTGTTTCTTATCAACACATAAATGGCAGTTTTGCACGATTATGATTACAAATGAATGAAATAAATCTGTTTTAAATGTCTAGAATAAAATCTGTTCTTTAGTTTTTTTTTTTTTTTTTTTTTTTTTTTAAATCAACCAATGAAGCGCAAATCAAATTACAGTTCAAAACTGTAAATTTGTTAATTGTACAATGAAAATGCCTATCTAAAATTGGTATTTTAGCTAAATACAGATACATTAATATTAAAATTAAAATAAATATTTGTGTGTAATTCAGTTATGCAGCTAAAAATTCTTAACACACACATTCTTAAATAACACTATGAAAATTACTGGGAAACGTTTCCGAAAATCAGTGATAGCTAAAGAAACTTTGTTTTTATAAATACTTCTTTAAAACTCAAAAATACATTGGTTTCTGAAGTTTCTAAATATAAGAATGCTTTTTGGAATCTTGAGTAACCCGGAAGAAGCTATTGCATATTTTCATTCGTGGTTATATTGTAATTTTAAAGATTATGAAACATTTATCTTTATTTACAGCATGGTAAGAACGCTGACTACAAATCAAGAAGTACCAGGTTCCTATCCTGAGACAAGCTTGAGTATTCACAGTGCGTTGAATTCCATTTAAATTGGAGATCTTATTAGACCTTGTTGGCCAAAAATAAGCATGGGAAAGACTAGGGAGGGTTGACCATAGGGGAGGCTTGACCTACCCATCAGTTTTTATATTTAAAAGAATTTCAGAATTTTATCAAAAGTTGTCAACCAAAGCTACTGGAATGCTCAAACCACAGTCTTTGTTTCATACAGATATTCGAAATAGGTGTGGAAAAAATCAATTGTGAGGCGTTTTCAACCTAAAAGTTGTCTTTTTTCGAAATATTTTGTAAGCTTTTTTCAGAAAAAATCTATCATAGAAATTTCAGTAAGCAGGTTTTAAGTAATGCAGGAATATCGAGCTTTCATTCTAGGCATAAAGATTGTACAGTAAATTAGGCTTAACATAACAATCTGCTATTCTTTAGAAAAGGGTTATATGGGGAGGCTTGACCCAGTCAATGTGAAGGAGGGTTGCAGATGCTCAAGGCTCCCTTAATTAAGCGGTTTTCGAAATATTTTTATTATACATTGTGCATAATAAAAGGTTAATGGTTATATATAAAAAATAATGTAAATTTATTCTGTAAATTTATTCTGTAAATTTATTCTGTAAAGTTATTCTGTTGCTACAGTAAAATTTGATGATGGGAAAGAAAATGTTTAAAACTGATTAAAGAAAGATGTGAAAAATTGTTGCAGTATCCGCTACAGGAAAACATTTAATGCAATATAAATGGGAAAGTTATAGGAACTTTTATCCATTTAAATATTACTTACAATAGGTAAATAGAAACGGTGAAAAAGACTAGAATGGACTAGAAAATATGAAAGCAGCAGTCTTAAACCTTTGAGGGTCCGTGGTATGTTTATGAAACCACTTAATTTTTATTCCCAAACGCCACAATGGCACCAGAATTTGGTTAAAATCTTTTCCATTTAATATGTGTGTGAAATATAGCCTTTTTCTTATTTACAAATAAATTTAATCGTAAATTCCGGTGCCAGTCATTTATTTCAACATTTTAGTACTGAGAGTACGTTGCTCCTGAAAGGGTTAAATCATGTTAATGATACGTTAAGTGCTCATGCGGCTGCAAAAGAACATAGCATTGATCGAAAAACCTTAGGAAGGTATGTAGACAAATTTCACCAGGATGAATACAGTGAAATGAAGCCAAACTATGTGACAACTAGAGTTGTCATGTCGAGTGTCACAAAAAGTAGGACAAGGAGACAAAAACAAAGCTGGACAGTGACTCCTAAATTCGATCATAATAAGGCATGAAACCCTATGAAAATGGAACCTGTCTCTAACGGAATACTGTCTTAAATGTTAAAATTTCATTTTCCCTGCTCGGACAAAATTCTGTTTAAAACAAAAATTTTCTCCTCTGGCTTGCGATTGCGTTTAAACAGGTTTGTTTAAGCATCATATTTTCAAAAATATTTTTTATAATAATTAAAACATGTAGCATAAAGTTATTTTGCTTTTTTTTTTTAATTGATTTTATTTCTCTTCATAAATATTTCAATATAAAACAAAGTGAGTCAAGCCTCCCATATAGTGTGTCAACCCTCCCATATGTGGGGAGCCTTGAGCCATTATTTTCTCATGATTAAAATCAATCATTTTTCAAATTTCTTATATATTAGACTTATGCAGCAATTTTATTTTGATAAATTGATTGTATAACGAATAAAATGATGCATAATACTTTATTCTACGTTCAATATTTAGAAAATAAAAAATCATTTTGTAAAAAGTGGGTCAACCCCCACTAGTCTCCCCTAAATGATGTCATGCTTCTGCATTTTGCTTGTTTATTCTTCAACATTTTACCAGTTCATGGTTGAAGCTACGGAAGTTTACGATTCACTCGTAGCATCAACTGGTGAAATAAAGTTTCACCATTGAATACTGCAACACCAAAAGTTGGTTCAACCCAGCATCAAACTTTTAAGAATGTAACAGAATCAAACTTAATCATGAATTAGCATTATTACCAGGGGCGCTATTTGAGGGGGCTGGGAGGGCCTTACCTCCCCCCCCCCCCCAAAGGAATTTGATATTTCAGAAATTTTATCTGTCATCACTGGTCAGACTCAAAAAAAAATTCAAAAAGGGCTCAAAAGCTAAAATAACTTGTCAGATTTTATTTCAATAAAAAATGCATGCAATAAATAAATACTTTAGACACAATAACTAATAATTATCAAAAATATTTTCTAAACACTTTGCTATTCCAACATTCTCAAGGTGAGACATTTATCACTAATGAGTATTTTGGCTAATTTTAAAAAGACATCTGAGAAAAAATTCTATTAGTTGCTGCTCAGCCATGTGCAAAATAATCAAATAAAAACTCGTCCTCCTCAGAGCTAGAATTTTCGAGGTGAATTCTCCTTTCTAGTCCCAAATTTAGATGGGATTTTTTTTTTTCTTATAAGAAGGGTGTTAATTCAAGTTCTTGATATGAATTATTTTATTATTTGAATTTTTTATTTTACATTATTAGCGTCATATTGTATTAAATACAATCATTACAACACTATCAAATCATTTGCTTTATTAAATTACTCGTATATGCAGTATGTTCTTTATAATCTGCTAAACCTGATACTAGAGTTCTGCGTGGATCGGGTTGTACCCCACCCGAACCCGACAAATGTCGTGAACTGGAAACTCAACACTATAGAATCATTTGCTTTATTAAATTATATTATGTGCAATATGTTCTTTATAATCTACTAAGCCTGATACTAGAGTTCTGCCCGAATCGGATTGTACCCTACCCGAACCCGACAAATGTCGTGAAACCGAAACTCAACTCTAGTTTCGAATTTCAACCCAACCACGAAATATTCATATCTGAACCGAAAGTGAAAGAAAATGAATCTTTATTTTATTACATTTATGGAAAAGTAGTCTACTGTTTTTGTAGATTACCATTACAAAAATGAACACATATGCACCCATTAATACTCACATATATAGCTTTTTCATTTGAAAAATATTCAGGGCTTCCTTTTCGAAAATTGGTCCATCCCAAACCCGACCAAAGAGAGATAAAGCATAACCTGAAACGTTTAATGTTAAATCTTACACCTAGAGAAAAACAATAGCATAAATCTGATCTGACCCGCCGCTTGAGTTGCGGCAAATTCGGGTTACCCGACCGAATGCAGGACTTTAATTTACCCTCATCCCGAAAACTGCCTGAAAAATTTACATATATGAAATGCAAATTACAATTTCTTTCCGGCAGCTTATAACTTGAGTTGTGCTGAATAGATTTTGATGGAACTTGGACTATTAGACAATTTTTCAAGGAAGGTTTTAGTAGCATATCGTTTTATGTTGCTTAGTTACAGAATTATGGGGCAAAGTTCTAAAATAGATAAACCCAATTATGAATTATTAGCCTTTTGAGAAAGTTTTTGCTAAATAGATTTCAATTGAACTTGCACTGTTTGTTACACAATTTTTCAGAGAAGGTTTTAGTATGTAAAATAACGGTCTATGTTGCTTAGTTATAGAACTAAGGTGAAAAGTTCTATAATGAGGAGTGAAAGATTACCCTTTCTCAAAAGTTCTACTGGACAGATGTGGATACGACTTGCATTGTTAGTTAGATACTTTTCAGTAACCGTTTTATATAACATATTCTTCTACATTGTTTAATTATATAATCAAATGAACCCAATTTAAAAGATTAACTTTTTAAAAAATTCTGCTACACGGATTTTGATGAGACTTGCATTGTTAAATACTTTTTCAGTGATGGTTTCAGTATATTGCATATCGTTCTATGTTCTTACCAAATCCTACTATAGATGATCTAAAAGATATAGTCCTTAACAGTCCAAATTTTGTATGACACATTAGAAAATATAATAGCGCAGTGGCATTTGCATCGTTTTCAGGAATGCTGAAGGACATTACAGATAAAAATCCATATTGCATTAAAACATAAGGTCAAATTCACCGATATTCCATTCAAAATTCGTTTGGAGAAACTGACCAGCATAGCGGGCGAAGCATGTTAGTATTTTAATACAATTATAGAAAAATAGCCTGCAATTCTATCTCTAACATCAATTTTATTTTTATGTAGATATATGAACAAATATATACGTATATATATATAGTCAAACTTTTTGTAATAATAAATATGTATATACAGTAAAACGTCCCTAAAGCGACCACGTTCTGTTCTAATAAAAATTGGTTGCTCTGAGAGGTGGTCTCTTAATGGAGGTTATGTTTAAATATAGATTTTAATTGTTGAAAAAGGGTAACAATTAATGTTACTAAAATTTATTTTTCACGTTAGGAAAAAATATAAAAAATTAAGTATCAAAACAAAAGTTATTTACATAAGTTAAGTACTGCAGAGTTTAAAAAATGAATATATTGACGTTTGCTTTGATTTTACGGTTTTTTCTTTTATAACTTATATTTTCAAGTCCTTTCGAATTTCGGTAAATAAATGCAATTTTTCTTTTTTCTTGATAGGAACAAAGAATGACGATTTCATTAATTTATCTATTTCTTTGAGAGGTTCCCGACAGAATAAGGCAAGGGAGTTTATTGACCGTCATTCTTAATTTGTCATCAGAGCCTAATTCATTGCCTAAAAAAGGCATAAAGGTGTTTAAACGCTTAAAAGTTACCAGAATAAAAAAAAAATCTAAACTTAGTTTAGAAGTTTGATGAATAATGCGCTCTCTGGAATTATTTTTCTAACAAAACCTTCTTCAAGCAACCAGGAAAAAAAGGAATTTGTTTCATTTTCTTCAAAGAAATTGGTCGCTCATGGAGGGAGTTCAACTGTGATGGTCTCTGAATGGAGGTAAAATTAGTATTGAGCTTATGGGAATAAATTTCGTTCCATGAAAAAATGGCCTTTCAGGGAGGTAGTCGCTTAATGGAAGTGGTCACACTGGGAGGTTTCACTATACTACCTATTACATTCTCCCCTATGTTGGAACTTCTGAAATTTTTTTGGATTTATTTTCTTTCAAGTAGAATCCAAGTAGAATCCAAGTTTTTGAAACGCCAGTCTTTCACGGAAAATGGTCTCTCGTGTCCTTCCTGAAAGGTATTTTTATTTGAAATCTTCACCGCGAGCAAAATCTTGATAAATTCCTTCTTTCGACTTTTTCAAAAAATTCTTCCGATTTTGCCATTTTGTATTAAGGCAAAAAACAACCACCTGGTGCTCCTTATAAATGCAGAAATCGACTTCTTACTACATTTATAAAATTTACATAAAAATAATTTTGTGCTTAAACTTTTGGCACGGTTATTTTTGTTCCACTCTTAATTTCCATGATTTGGAATATAATTTAAGACTACAATTATTAACGCACATAAATAGAATATTTAAATTGAGAAAATATTGCGTCTGAGGGATTTCCTGCATTTTTATAAAAAATGTTCGTAAAACTAATATTAATTTAACCCTTTATAAAGCATTTTAATTATGTTGCTAAAATGTCGAAATGATACAATGTCACCAAAATTTAAGAACAAATAAATTTGAAGGTAATTAAATGCCATTTGTAGGATACACTATAAAAGCAAAGCTTTATTGAAATATGTTGGTACCAATAAGGCATTTGATGATTAGATTTAAGTTGGATAAATACTTTCCACTGACTTATAAAGGGTTAAATTCTCTTTCCCTGTTTCTTTCTAAAATGCACTTTGTATATCTTTATTTCAGATATATCTTAAAATACAATTACGTTAAAAATATTTTTATCTACAGCCAATTTAAGTGGTTTTTTGGTAAATGAAAAAATACAGGCAAACCGCTTAGAGGGTTAAAGTTTTATTTAAAAATTGTTGTTGTGCTTAAATTTTTGACAAGCATCAAATACTAAGAAAAAAACAAAGAAGGCAGTGTTTATTCTTTAAAATCAGTGGGATTTCAAGGATTTTCAGCTGCGTTTTTAGAGTTTCTTGGTTGTTGTTTTTTCCCTGAAATAAAATATAGCAACAATTTAAGTAAACTTAGAATATGATCTCTTTACTCTCGATTCTATTTGGAACAAAATGATATTTAGAAATGAACTTGGTACAGAGGCAAACGTCCTGTAGATGGCACAAATGACACACTTGGCAGTACCTGTCTAAGGAGAAAAACCTCTTTGTTTAAGGCATACAAAGTAGTATTGTAGTCTACAAGCGATGCAGAATGCCGACAGATAGAAGATAAATCTTTTAGGGAGTAAAGTAGCAAGGATAGTAGATCTCTCTCTGTCTTTTTTTTCCCCTTGTAATTTAAAGATGCGTCTTTTCAAAATGTCAACATTTAGCGTATCCTTTAATCGTTTAAAAAAAATTACTGCAACATAGGATTTGGTACATAAAACCTATTTTTATTGATTTATTTGTACATTTATTTATTTTTATTGATTTACTTATTTTTTTATTTGATTCAAACAGTTTTCAATATTTATTGGCAATTTAAAAAAAATCCTCACAACAACAATGAAAATTGATAAATATTTTAAATACAATATTTATTATATAACAAGGTTCGTACAATTCTTGAATTTGAATACCATTATTTCCGAAATATCAATCTTCGTCTTATTGAATTGCAGAAATCGAAATAATATGCTTTTTTAAATAATTAAAATATAAAAATATGAAAAAAGTAAAATTATAACGTTTTATAAAATATTTACAAAAGTTATGATTTGAACAATGGAACAGTGAAGTATCATTGTGGATTATCTAGTTGTGTTGCAACTTGAAGAGTAAGCAAACAGTAAGCGACTTGCAGAGGCAATAAGGAGCCATAGAAAGCAAAATATATAACTGTAGTAAAAACTACATGAAATTGAGGAACAACTTAATTTAAAGAAAGGTTTAAAAGAAATAAAAGATAGAAAAAAATTAGATTTAATAGCTTAATTAATTTAACAATTAAAAAAAAGGGAGGAAACTCCATTAGTTCCAAAAAAAGACAGACAAAATACCATAGAGGACTAATCCATCTCATAAAAAAAGGCTCTTTAGAGAGACCATACAATTAAAAGTAAGACGAAAATGCTACTATAGCAGTCTAAATAAATATTTTACTTATTTTTATTTTTAAATAATAAACCAGAACAGAACGGGCAAAAAAAAAAAAAAAAAATAAGTGCAATTGAATAGAGAGGAAAACTTAATGTCCATCATCAATTAACAAAGCATTTCTAAAGCGTTCGCGAGTAGAGCTGTCGGAGACCTCAAAGTCTCGAAACTCTGGACTGAGTTCATTAGGAACATTAGAAACACTTTTATAGAAGTCTTTAGAGAGTTGGCTGATACATTTTTTTAGGGAACTGGTACAGAGACGAATAGTATTACGAATAGTTACGTTATTTCCTGGGGTAACGATGACCGTTTCTGATGAAACGAAGTTTTTTATTATGGGCCCAGATTAGACAAACATAAGTAAGAATAGATAAACAGGACTGTTTCCAGGGGCTTCCTAGTTACGAAGCAACTCCACGCTTTCTGGATGAGTAGATGGTAAAGCACATCTTGAAAAAAGAGGTGGAAAAAGTATATCTTTATGCAAAAAATGCAACTACTTAAAATAAGGGTAGAAAATTTAAAGGATAGCAAAGAGCATTGAGTGGAAAGTGTCGACAACTCTGCTAAGTGCCCTCAACATATGTTATGTGAACACCTAGAGAATTGAAGATGAAATGAGTAGAAAGTGTGAAAAAGTCTATATAAGTGAATAGCCACGCAAGCGACCAGTCCGAAAATAGGGAGAGCAGAGTTTCACCAATAAATCATCTATGTGGAGTCAGAAATGAAAATTGTTGGTGAAAAACAAGAACTGCGAATGAAACGAAAATAAACGTTTTATTGACATAACAATTACAGTAAGTACTCAAATGTGTCAGCATCAACATCGATACAGATCTAACCTCGTCTAGCTAGTGATTGGCGTACCCTTTGAAAGATTTAATGTGTTTCACAAGCTGTTGCAGCAGCGGCTGAAAGTCTTGCAATGAGGTCCTCATCAGAGGCAATTGGTATCTCGTAGATGAAACACCTGGAATCTTTCAAAGGCTACGACAATCACTTGCTAAACGCAGCCTGGCCTGTATCAATGTTGGTGGTAGTGGCACATTTGAGCACTTACTATAATTGTTATGTCAATAAAACACTTGCTTTCATTTCCTCCGCATTTCTTGGTTTTTGCCAACGCTTAAGATTTTATAAGATTTTTTTAAGATTTTATAAACCTTTTGAATTTTGTAAAATAGTAGTTTCTGACCCCTTGTTTAGTTAAAGGGATTTTTAAGGTTTTTTTTTTTTTTTTTTTGTAAATGGATTTTAACATTCTTTCTATATAAGCTTCCACATAAAAAGTATGAGAAAACTTAGAACTGGTGCGGCAATCCATGTTTGTCGAAATTCTGTGGAGTGACCCTTTATTTCTCATTGATTTTTAATAGAAATATAGAGTCAGTCATTCATAAGTAATTTGTACGAAAATACATTAATTTAAAAAGGGTGATTAAAAATGTAATATATGTAAGTAACACAATGATTTATTTTTCAGCTACAACAGCTTCTTGTTTGCAGAAGAAGAAATGCACCACAATAGGTTTCTAGATGTCTGTTTCAGTCATGCATTACATTTAAGCCGTAGGTCTGCCCCAAAATCTAAATTTAGAAGAAAACAGTATTGTGACAGTTATGGAAAAAGCTTTTAAAATTCAATAGAAGCAACAAAGTGTCAATTTGAAGTTTAAGAGGGTTTTTTTTTATTATTATTATTGATACGTAAAATATACGACATCAAAATTATTTATATACAGGGTGGTCATAAAGAAACTTTGCCGATATATGGAACTCTAGCGGCCGGTCCGTTTAACCGATCGAGATGAGATTTCAGATATAGTTATTCAGAGGTATGAACTCGGGATTCTGCGAACGGCATCCAATTGGCGCTCACGGTTACGGTTATAGGTACAGAAACTCGAAATTTTTGAATGGCAAACCCATTTTTTCGTCGCAAAATGTTCAGCGCATGCGAAAACCCTAATTAGCGCTGGAACGGTACGTGTATCGCAATAAACAGACGCGTTATGCACGCACAAAAAACAGCTCTGCGAACGGCCAAAAAAAAAAATACGATCGGGGCGCACGGAGGAAATTTGCATATGACAGCGGCAAGAATCCGTTTTCTACGCTGACTAATTGGAGAACGGCGTTCTGTGATTGGTGTCTTGCCTCTGTCATATGAATATTTCCTCTGTGCGCCCCGATCGTGTTTTTTTTTTTTTTTTTTCTTTGGCCGTTCGCAGAGCTGTTTTTTGTGCGTGCATAACGCGTCCGTTTATTGCGATACACGTACCGTTCGAGAGCTATTTAGGGTTTTTGCATGCGCTGAGCATTTTGCAATTAAAAAAAATGGGTGTTGCCATTCGAAAATTTTGAGTTTCTGTACCTATAACCGTAACCATGAGCGCCAATTGGATTCCGTTCACAGAATCCCGAGCTCATACCTCTGAATAACTATATCTGAAATCTCATCTCGATCGGTTAAACGGACCAGCCGCTAGAGTTCCATGTATCGGCAAAGTTTTTTTTATGACCACCCTGTATTTTTATTTCTAAAAGCCTGGATGCTTTAAAACAATATTTTCACAACGAAATGCATTTCGTTTAACTTTTAAAAGTGTAAAAATTAAATTCCGCGGACCGGGATGGATTGGCACTAATTTTTTTCATTGCATGACAGATTTGGTAACACTTTTTTTTTTCTTTTTTTTCTTTTTTTTATGTTTATAATAAACTATATATATGAATATAAGTGAGTATCTGTATGTTCATTTTTCTACATAAAAAAATAAAATGTATACTACAGCTATAATTACAAAGTATCATATATATTCTTTTCGGTGTTAAATGACGTTAAAACACGTTGTTTGATTAAAAATTGCAGTTAATTAAAAAGTAATAACTCGATTAAATAATCTCAAAGATTGTAGGGAGAAAGCCTCGTATGGGTGGTTCCACTTTTTTTTCCATTAGTGGATTAATAAAATATGGATTGAAATATTTTTCATTTCGGGTATCGAGTCGGTTTCAGGTTGAAGTGTGAGAGGTAGGTTGACCCGAGATAGAATTTTGGGAACTCTAATGTGGATAAAAAGTGAGAGTTTCTACAAAAATATAAAGGTAAGAAAAAAGTCCTTAAAATCAGGACTTTTTCCTTTAAAACTTACTTACAGATTCTAATTATTTCATCAGTTTATTTTTCTTATAAGATTTTCGTAACACGTCGTCATTTACAAAAAATTTGACTTACTCTTGTTCACATGCTTTCGTCTGTATGCTTTTTACTATGCTTTCAAAATCCAGTTTTTTTTGGGGAAGTCATTTTTATTGGTTTCACGCATTGCAGGAGAAAATTTAAATTCTTGCGCATCAGTATTATTGTTTATAGGATAAGAAATATTCCTGTTTAGTAATTCCCAGTAGATTGAAGTTTCAAGCAAAATCTGAAGAATTTAATGAGTTTTTGTGCAAAACAAAAATTGTAACAGAAATTAGCCCATTAGACTCATGGAAGACATGTAATAAGCAAATATTGAAAATGACTATACGAAACATGGTGAGTGTGGAATCAATAAATTAATCTGTTACTTATTTCAGTAGCTTCATCAGCCTTTGTAGGACGAATATTTCCTGCTTTTGGTTGGCTGCAGTCAAAGCATAGGAACCGACAAAACAACTTAACTTCTTTTACTTGCACCAGATCTTCTATAAAAAAATTATTTGATTTGATTATTTTTATTATTTTTGACGAATACTTTTATTTTGTTATACGTTTTAAATATTTAACCAAAACTTAACACGTGCTATTACATTATAGTGTATTATCATTCCATTTGTTTTAAATGTTAAATTTGAATTGAGTAACATGCATTTTCATTAAAAATAATTTTCCTCTTTTTCTTTTTTTTTTAATTTTAAAAAAAGTAACTAATGCTGTCACAGTCGCAGTATTTTTTTTTTCGACCGGGGTCTTTTTTTGTTAATATTAAGAAAACTACTGCATATAAAAATATGAAAATTGGTAATATTATAGAGAAATGTTTGATAAACACACTGGAATAGACAGTTTTTAAATCAAATAATTATTTTAAGAGTTATTTAATGTTAAATTTTGTCAAAATCGTTCCATTAAAAAACCTTTATAGAAGCAAAAACTATACATGGAAATTTAATAATTTTTTTAAAGGATATACATTGCAAGATCGCATTGCGCAGGCTGCATTTTTTTTTTTTTTTTTTAATTTGACTAATTTTTTAGGGGGGTTTTTTATGCAAATTTTCAGCATTTGAAGAGATATTTTTACATATTTTAGAAAAGGTTATTATTTTAAATTGTTGCCAATTGCAGAAACAGCGCAAAGAATAATACTTCCTTAAAATTAAAAATTTATGTACGCGTAACTATTATAAACAAAAAGAAAAAATAAAATTCGAATGAAATGGTTACGTGTTAAAAGCAGGAAAATATTGAAAATTACGCCATAAAAATTGTATTAACACGTGAATATTAAACTAGTATGTTGCGGCCATCACAAAACTTTCCTCTATATAAATCACGTCAATTAAATCATTTAAATAGTACAAGAAATTACGTCAATTTAGCACTAATTCATATCAAATTATATCTGAATTTGAAGTTTGATGAAAATTCGTGCGTTAGTTCTTGAGATAGGGCTATAGCGGAAATTGTGAAAAATATATCAGAGCAGCGCCACCTATTGAGCGATTTGCACCAAAACATAAACAGCAGTAACTCATATCATGGAAGACGGTAGTATTGCGAGTGACGCATCCTTAAGCCTAAAATCGTATCGTAGAATTCGTAGATGGCGGAACTCATATATACGGCTAACTCGACATCAAAGAAAACGCGAAAAGCCGCCTTTTAATATCTCCGCAGATATAGGTCCTATTGTTCTGATTTTTCTAGAACAGTCTTATATCTGCAGTCTAATCGTATACTGAAATTTTTACATTTCTACGTGCAGTATATTTTGAGATCTAAATAGCCATTTTTAAAGCGAAAGCGTTCGTACGGTATGTAAGAAGTTCCTAATTTTAAAATCTCGAAAACAGTTCTAACGATTTTTTTTAAATTGATATATAATATAAATCTGATTAAGACGAGGTGAATAACACTTTTCATTTTTCTGGGAAAACTCTAATTTTATTTTTAATTCACTTTTTTTTCCCTCCGAAAATGATCTTATTAAAATTAATATATAATATAAATCTATTTTAGGTGAACCGAATAAGACCATGTGTGTTTCCAGGAAGACTCTTATTTGTTTTATAATAAGCATGGAAAATCGGACTATATTTTTCCACCATTTATGGGAATTTCACCGAAGTTGCGTCTACTGTATTCACGCGCTTAATTTCTTCTGATCAACGTTTAGTGCGAAGTTTACGATCCTTCCGTAGCTCAGTCGGTTAAGTGCGGGCCTCGCAATGCATAGGTCGCGACGTCTGTCCTCTTTGAAGCAGTCAGCATTTTTTTTAAAGCATATATATATATATAGATTTATTTTGTAAATGCAATATATTGCACCTCACTGCATTATTTATAAGAAATATTTTAAATGAGTTGCATTAATTGCATTACTTTTATAAAAATCATTCATTTGATTTTGTAAGCTTTTCAATGCTGAAGTTTAAATCTAGAATTTTATTAACAAAAAATAATAAAATATAGAACCTAGATTAAAATTATTACTAGTGTTTTAAATGAATTGCATTACTAGCTTTTCAATGCTGAAGTTTAAATCTAGAATTTTATTAACAAAAAATAATAAAATATAGAACGTAGATTAAAATTATTACTAGTGTTTTAAATGAATTGCATTACTTTTATAAAAATCATTTCATACTTCAGTAAGATTTGTAAAGCTGAAAACTAATCAAGGGATAATGAAGCATAAAACATTATTTTAAGTCTTTATTAACCAAAAATATAGAAGAATTTTTCATTATCGCTGAACTTTTATTGCATTTTAATAATTTGCGAATCATAACAAATAATATATATATACACTTTTTTGCGAAATAATTAATTTTTAAATAATTAAAAATCACTTATCAGGCAGAAATTTTTTGTTAATTCACTAATTAGTCATTTGAAGACTACCGCTTAAGACGTTTATTTAAAAAACCATCTGGTAGACAAAATCTAGTGAATTTTGGAACGTCAATTCCGATTTAACGTGAACTAAAATTATGAATAATATTATAAAAAATGAGATATTGGGGTGATGATGGACTAGTAATTAATTTTGTCTTAGCATTTTCTTTTACTTTAAAAAAATGAAGAGAATTCTAAAAAATATTTTTTAAGGTAACGAAATTAATGCAATAAAAACTGTTTAAAATCTAAGAACACAGGCTTTTGACGTTTATTTCAATAAATTTTCTGATAGGCAAAATCTAATGAATTTAGAAACGTCAATTTTAATTTAATGTGATATAAAATTAATAATAATAAAAGGTATTTTGAGAGGGGGGATAATAATTAATTTTGTCATTAAATTTTATTATTCTTAATTTTTTTTATATATAAGAATACTTAACTCTAATGAAATTAATGCCAAAAAAAAAAAAAAAAAAAAAAAAAACCTAGCTCAAGATCTGGAATTTTAACTCTAAAGTAAATAAATGATGGAGAAATATTGTGCCTATTACTGAGTAAAACTGGAGTATTTTAGTACTTCAGAGTCAGTGTACACATTTTTCTCGAGTATTTCAGTATCATTTAATAACATTTAATCTAGCATATTTTTTAAACATTTTTACTGTTAAAGATTTTCTTATTCAACTTCATCAAATTTGGTTCAACAGATGGCAGCAGCAGCAATCTAGACAGTTAATATTTTTATTCTTTCAGATTTTCAAGTAAGGATTTCCTCAATAAATATTAAATAAAAGTTGAGAAATCTCTTGAAATTAATAGTATTACTCATAAATGAAAACAGGAATAATCCAGAACTCTTTGGATTGCATACATGTTAATTTATTTTTAATAATCACTAATTTGAGTTTCACTGCTCTCGCACTGGCTGCCATATTGGAAGGGTCAGAAAACGTCCCTAGATCACGCTCTCAGTTACTTCATTCGTCAACATAGGCTGAATTGGTGTTGCCGTGTCTAGTCTTTTTTCCTGTGTCTGAGCCCTAGATCACGCTCTCCGTTACTTCATTCGTTAACATAGGCTGAATTGGTGTTGCTGAGTCTAGTCTTCTTTCCTGTGTCTGATAGTTACATACATCAATAATTAACTGATTTTCTGCATGGTGTCGCCATCTACTGGCTAAATTCAGCATTAACAATAAATGGGAAAAGTATTCACAGAAAAAATTAAGTAAAATAAAACCTCAAATTAAATAATTCAGTTGGCTAACTAAATTATTAAACCGTTTCCTAGCATTAAAAATTTCAAGGTACAAAATATAATTAAAATCTGTTTTTGAAGTATTTTACATTGCTTGTTGCAGGATTAGTTAAATACATCAATAATTAAATACTTCTCTGCGTGGTATCGCCATCTATTGCCTAAATTCAGCAATAACAATAAATGGGGGGGGGGATATCACAATAAAACTTTCTTTTCAATAATGGGAGCAATAATAATGTATTTTATGCATTTTATACAGTTGTATCCAGTAAACCTAATATCCTATCACCCCAATACAACTATAGATTAAAAACTTACATGATGGGAAATTATTTCTTAAAAAATAAAAAATCAGTAATTTCCAAATAAATTTTATTTAAAAGTATTTTTTTGCTTACAATGTTATTGTATTTTTAATAAAAAGGTTTAAAGAGTAATATTTCTTTATATTTTTCTTAAGAAAGTAAACCTTTTACATAGTAAGTTTTAACAAAGTTTTCTATATCTGTGAAACAAACCATAACCCCCCCCCCCACACACACACACACACACACATTTTGTATATTACTTCCATATCTTACTAAAAAGTTCTTTAAAAAATCAAATAGCACAGCACTCTTTACAATATAAGTATCAGGTGTGCTTTTTTGAAGGGGGGGGGGGGCAGGGAATTAAAGGTGAATGGAAATCACAATTATGAGTTCCTATCATTAGCCTCTAAAATTTTTTTTTATCTTTTTACTATTAACTTAAAAAAAGTAATGATATCAATTAAAAAAACCCTTAACGGGTTAAAAATTTGTGACGCAGCGCTTTATCTTATTGCTATAAGAATTTTAAATATGGAACTTAAAAATAATGATATCAAATTTTAAGTGACGCTATATTATTTATTTTATCATTTTATTTTTGTTTTATTTATAATTGCATGCGTAAGAATTATGTTAAATTTAAAAGGATGTATAAAAATTTATTCATTGATGCGTTATCATTCACATTTTTCATAAATTCAAACTATGAGTTTTAAAAGATATGATATCAAAATTTAAGTGACGCTTTGATGTAGCCTTAAACAATGTTTTAAAATTCAATTTTAATTATTTTCGATTTGGCTAAATATATTTACACATCTAACCAAAACTTTTAATTTTCCAATATACTGTTAAAAATACCACTTTCATTGAACCTGTACAATGCACTGTAATGTATTTATATGAATAAATTGATTTATCTTTTGTACCACGCTATCCAAAATCAAAAGTAAAATTTATGTAAGTGATTTCTTTGCGTCATTGTATCCAAACTAAGCGAAATATATGCAAATGGATATTACATGTGCATTTGTGTAGGTACATTGTACAGGTTCATTGTACAGGTTCAGTGAAAGTGGTATTTTTAACAGTATATTGGAAAATTAAAAGTTTTGGTTAGATGTGTAAATATATTTAGCCAAATCGAAAATAATTAAAATTGAATTTTAAAACATTGTTTAAGGCTACATCAAGGCGTCACTTAAATTTTGATATCATATCTTTTAAAACTCATAGTTTGAATTTATGAAAAATGTGAATGATAACGCATCAATGAATAAATTTTTATACATCCTTTTAAATTTAACATAATTCTTACGCATGCAATTATAAATAAAACAAAAATAAAATGATAAAATAAATAATATAGCGTCACTTAAAATTTGATATCATTATTTTTAAGTTCCATATTTAAAATTCTTATAGCAATAAGATAAAGCGCTGCGTCAGAAATTTTTAACCCGTTAAGGGTTTTTTTAATTGATCAAGGTATACATGAATCTGAAGTTTGTTGAAAATCCAAGCATTAGTTCTTAAGATAGAGCTATTGCGGAAATCGCAAAAAATGCAGCATAGAAGCGCCACTTGTTGAGCGATTTACACCAAAATGTATAAAACGGTAATTTCTGTCAAGGACTAACCGAATCTGAAGTTTAATGAAAATCTGTGCATTTGTTCTGGAGATTGAACTATTGTGGAAGTCGGGAAAAATACTGTATAGGAGCGCCACCTGTTGAGCGATTTACACCAAAAGCTAATCAGCACCAATTTATATCAGGGACTAACTGAATATTATTTTTTATTAAATTCCGTTCATTAGTTCTTGAGATAGAGCGCTCATAAAATTTGTGTCACACACAGACAGACAGACTCTCAGACAGACAATTTGCAAGAACATGTTTTTCGGTCAGCGCCACCTATTGAGCGATTTGACCAAAACATAAACAGCAGTAACTCATATCATGGAAGACGGTAGTATTGCGAGTGACGCATCCTTAAGCCTAAAATCGTATCGTAGAATTCGTAGATGGCGGAACTCATATATACGGCTAACTCGACATCAAAGAAAACGCGAAAAGCCGCCTTTTAATATCTCCGCAGATATAGGTCCTATTGTTCTGATTTTTCTAGAACAGTCTTATATCTGCAGTCTAATCGTATACTGAAATTTTTACATTTCTACGTGCAGTATATTTTGAGATCTAAATAGCCATTTTTAAAGCGAAAGCGTTCGTACGGTATGTAAGAAGTTCCTAATTTTAAAATCTCGAAAACAGTTCTAACGATTTTTTTTAAATTGATATATAATATAAATCTGATTAAGACGAGGTGAATAACACTTTTCATTTTTCTGGGAAAACTCTAATTTTATTTTTAATTCACTTTTTTTTCCCTCCGAAAATGATCTTATTAAAATTAATATATAATATAAATCTATTTTAGGTGAACCGAATAAGACCATGTGTGTTTCCAGGAAGACTCTTATTTGTTTTATAATAAGCATGGAAAATCGGACTATATTTTTCCACCATTTATGGGAATTTCACCGAAGTTGCGTCTACTGTATTCACGCGCTTAATTTCTTCTGATCAACGTTTAGAGTGAAGTTTACGATCCTTCCGTAGCTCAGTCGGTTAAGTGCGGGCCTCGCAATGCATAGGTCGCGACGTCTGTCCTCTTTGAAGCAGTCAGCATTTTTTTAAAGCATATATATATATAGATTTATTTTGTAAATGCAATATATTGCACCTCACTGCATTATTTATAAGAAATATTTTAAATGAGTTGCATTAATTGCATTACTTTTATAAAAATCATTCATTTGATTTTGTAAGCTTTTCAATGCTGAAGTTTAAATCTAGAATTTTATTAACAAAAAATAATAAAATATAGAACCTAGATTAAAATTATTACTAGTGTTTTAAATGAATTGCATTACTAGCTTTTCAATGCTGAAGTTTAAATCTAGAATTTTATTAACAAAAAATAATAAAATATAGAACGTAGATTAAAATTATTACTAGTGTTTTAAATGAATTGCATTACTTTTATAAAAATCATTTCATACTTCAATAAGATTTGTAAAGCTGAAAACTAATCAAGGGATAATGAAGCATAAAAAATTATTTTAAGTCTTTATTAACCAAAAATATAGAAGAATTTTTCATTATCGCTGAACTTTTATTGCATTTTAATAATTTGCGAATCATAACAAATAATATATATATACACTTTTTTTGCGAAATAATTAATTTTTAAATAATTAAAAATCACTTATCAGGCAGAAATTTTTTGTTAATTCACTAATTAGTCATTTGAAGACTACCGCTTAAGACGTTTATTTAAAAAACCATCTGGTAGACAAAATCTAGTGAATTTTGGAACGTCAATTCCGATTTAACGTGAACTAAAATTATGAATAATATTATAAAAAATGAGATATTGGGGTGGGGATGGATTAGTAATTAATTTTGTCTTAGCATTTTCTTTTACTTTAAAAAAATGAAGAGAATTCTAAAAAATATTTTTTAAGGTAACGAAATTAATGCAATAAAAACTGTTTAAAATCTAAGAACACAGGCTTTTGACGTTTATTTCAATAAATTTTCTGATAGGCAAAATCTAATGAATTTAGAAACGTCAATTTTGATTTAATTTGATATAAAATTAATAATAATAAAAGGTATTTTGAGAGGGGGGATAATAATTAATTTTGTCATTAAATTTTATTATTCTTAATTTTTTTTATATATAAGAATACTTAACTCTAATGAAATTAATGCAAAAAAAAAAAAAAAAAAAAAAAAAAAAAAAAAAAAAAAACCTAGCTCAAGATCTGGAATTTTAACTCTAAAGTAAATAAATGATGGAGAAATATTGTGCCTATTACTGAGTAAAACTGGAGTATTTTAGTACTTCAGAGTCAGTGTACACATTTTTCTCGAGTATTTCAGTATCATTTAATAACATTTAATCTAGCATATTTTTTAAACATTTTTACTGTTAAAGATTTTCATATTCAACTTCATCAAATTTGGTTCAACAGATGGCAGCAGCAGCAATCTAGATAGTTAATATTTTTATTCTTTCAGATTTTCAAGTAAGGATTTCCTCAATAAATATTAAATAAAAGTTGAGAAATCTCTTGAAATTAATAGTATTACTCATAAATGAAAACAGGAATAATCCAGAACTCTTTGGATTGCATACATGTTAATTTATTTTTAATAATCACTAATTTGAGTTTCACTGCTCTCGCACTGGCTGCCATATTGGAAGGGTCAGAAAACGTCCCTAGATCACGCTCTCAGTTACTTCATTCGTCAACATAGGCTGAATTGGTGTTGCCGTGTCTAGTCTTTTTTCCTGTGTCTGAGCCCTAGATCACGCTCTCCGTTACTTCATTCGTTAACATAGGCTGAATTGGTGTTGCTGAGTCTAGTCTTCTTTCCTGTGTCTGATAGTTACATACATCAATAATTAACTGATTTTCTGCATGGTGTCGCCATCTACTGGCTAAATTCAGCATTAACAATAAATGGGAAAAGTATTCACAGAAAAAATTAAGTAAAATAAAACCTCAAATTAAATAATTCAGTTGGCTAACTAAATTATTAAACCGTTTCCTAGCATTAAAAATTTCAAGGTACAAAATATAATTAAAATCTGTTTTTGAAGTATTTTACATTGCTTGTTGCAGGATTAGTTAAATACATCAATAATTAAATACTTCTCTGCGTGGTATCGCCATCTATTGCCTAAATTCAGCAATAACAATAAATGGGGGGGGGGGATATCACAATAAAACTTTCTTTTCAATAATGGGAGCAATAATAATGTATTTTATGCATTTTATACAGTTGTATCCAGTAAACCTAATATCCTATCACCCCAATACAACTATAGATTAAAAACTTACATGATGGGAAATTATTTCTTAAAAAATAAAAAATCAGTAATTTCCAAATAAATTTTATTTAAAAGTATTTTTTTGCTTACAATGTTATTGTATTTTTAATAAAAAGGTTTAAAGAGTAATATTTCTTTATATTTTTCTTAAGAAAGTAAACCTTTTACATAGTAAGTTTTAACAAAGTTTTCTATATCTGTGAAACAAACCATAACCCCCCCCCCACACACACATTTTGTATATTACTTCCATATCTTACTAAAAAGTTCTTTAAAAAATCAAATAGCACAGCACTCTTTACAATATAAGTATCAGGTGTGCTTTTTTGAAGGGGGGGGGGGCAGGGAATTAAAGGTGAATGGAAATCACAATTATGAGTTCCTATCATTAGCCTCTAAAATTTTTTTTTATCTTTTTACTATTAACTTAAAAAAAGTAATGATATCAATTAAAAAAACCCTTAACGGGTTAAAAATTTGTGACGCAGCGCTTTATCTTATTGCTATAAGAATTTTAAATATGGAACTTAAAAATAATGATATCAAATTTTAAGTGACGCTATATTATTTATTTTATCATTTTATTTTTGTTTTATTTATAATTGCATGCGTAAGAATTATGTTAAATTTAAAAGGATGTATAAAAATTTATTCATTGATGCGTTATCATTCACATTTTTCATAAATTCAAACTATGAGTTTTAAAAGATATGATATCAAAATTTAAGTGACGCTTTGATGTAGCCTTAAACAATGTTTTAAAATTCAATTTTAATTATTTTCGATTTGGCTAAATATATTTACACATCTAACCAAAACTTTTAATTTTCCAATATACTGTTAAAAATACCACTTTCATTGAACCTGTACAATGCACTGTAATGTATTTATATGAATAAATTGATTTATCTTTTGTACCACGCTATCCAAAATCAAAAGTAAAATTTATGTAAGTGATTTCTTTGCGTCATTGTATCCAAACTAAGCGAAATATATGCAAATGGATATTACATGTGCATTTGTGTAGGTACATTGTACAGGTTCATTGTACAGGTTCAGTGAAAGTGGTATTTTTAACAGTATATTGGAAAATTAAAAGTTTTGGTTAGATGTGTAAATATATTTAGCCAAATCGAAAATAATTAAAATTGAATTTTAAAACATTGTTTAAGGCTACATCAAGGCGTCACTTAAATTTTGATATCATATCTTTTAAAACTCATAGTTTGAATTTATGAAAAATGTGAATGATAACGCATCAATGAATAAATTTTTATACATCCTTTTAAATTTAACATAATTCTTACGCATGCAATTATAAATAAAACAAAAATAAAATGATAAAATAAATAATATAGCGTCACTTAAAATTTGATATCATTATTTTTAAGTTCCATATTTAAAATTCTTATAGCAATAAGATAAAGCGCTGCGTCAGAAATTTTTAACCCGTTAAGGGTTTTTTTAATTGATCAAGGTATACATGAATCTGAAGTTTGTTGAAAATCCAAGCATTAGTTCTTAAGATAGAGCTATTGCGGAAATCGCAAAAAATGCAGCATAGAAGCGCCACTTGTTGAGCGATTTACACCAAAATGTATAAAACGGTAATTTCTGTCAAGGACTAACCGAATCTGAAGTTTAATGAAAATCTGTGCATTTGTTCTGGAGATTGAACTATTGTGGAAGTCGGGAAAAATACTGTATAGGAGCGCCACCTGTTGAGCGATTTACACCAAAAGCTAATCAGCACCAATTTATATCAGGGACTAACTGAATATTATTTTTTATTAAATTCCGTTCATTAGTTCTTGAGATAGAGCGCTCATAAAATTTGTGTCACACACAGACAGACAGACTCTCAGACAGACAATTTGCAAGAACATGTTTTTCGGTTTCTCTGACCCCTAAAACGTGTAAATCCGTCGAAAACCGGAATTCGAAAATTTTCATGAATCCAATACTTTCTTCTTGTAAAGATAGACGAAAGTGTTGGATTCATGAAAATTTTCGAATTTGACTAATTTTTGAAGAAAGTAAGGAAGAAAGTAAAAAGAAAGAAAGCTTTAAAATAATGAATTCATTAATATGTGTTAAGAGCAGTAAATGGGGGAAATTACGCCATATTTAAAATGGCCAAATAATAACATTGGTAAATAGTTTAAATATAAAAACATATTTACACGAGACATTTTTTCCATATTTGGAGATAATCTTTTAAACTGTTGTTGCCCATTCTAAGACAGCGTAAATAATGGTATTTCCTTTCTAAAAATAAAGATATTTTCACGTGAATATTAAAAAGAGAAAGTAAACTTTGGCGAAAATTGCGTCAGACATAAAACGATACATTTAAAATGTCTCATTTAAAACAATTTTCTTATAGCGTTGTTCAAAAATACCGGCAGGCAAAGACTCTCTTGAATAGTTCATTTTATATTAGCTGATTTTCTAACTGATTTTAGCAGATCTTATTTAATCAAACATGAAAACAACCATTAGATGTCTTAAAGGCAGCTGATTCGGCCTTAAAATACCTTACACTGTAAAAGAAATTCCGCAACGTTCCTGGGAAAAAATGGGCAGCTGAGTTGCCCATTATTTCCAAGAAACATTTCTTGAAAATGACTGGTACTTTACTGTATATGTTAAAAACTTTCTACAGAAATGCCAGTAAGTTTCCTGCGAAATACCAGGAATATTTCTGTTGACAGCAAAACATTACTGACATATTCAAGGATGGAGTAGCACAAGAGTGAAAAATGTCCAGACCAGGGATCGAACCTGGATACTTGGCGTGCCGTGCCAATGCCTTACCTGTTAGGCTATCCGGACCGATACCTGGCTGACATAATTCACTCTGGATATTCGTTCCCTTCATTATGACATTACTGACATTTCACAGCATGTGGGATCCGCAGACGATTTTTACATTTCCAGTTGACAATTTTCGCTTTATTATCATTATTTGTTAGAATGAAAAAATATTTTGAAATTGACATTAAAATTATTATTTATAATTTACACGAAAAAATAAATTTTCAGTTAAAATTCAATAAAGTAAATATATATGTTATATATTGTTTCTGAACTTTGCTTAAAATATAAAAATATATAAATGTAAATAATAATTAGAAAAAAAATCTAGACATAAAATATTTTGGATTTTCGTCAGTGATTATGTTAGTTTACAAGTTAGATAAAATACATATAAATTTTCATGAAAAAAAAACCTAAACGTAATTGTATATTTTTTCCGAAAATAAAAAAAAAATTCAATTTTGCAGCAATTCAAAGTGTCAAATATATGTCAAATTTAAATCATATTGTAATAAAGTGTTAAAATATAAAATTAATTAAAAAAGAAAAAAAAAGTCAAGAGGTAGCATCGAACCCGGGCCGTACGGGTGGCGTGCAAGCTTCCTGCGTCCACACAACGAAAGACACGTTGAGAGCTGCAAACTAATGGGTATTTGAAACGTATGCTAAAACTCGGCATCTAATTTCTGAAAATCTAAGGCCCATTTGAAGAAATCCTTTCACAAGAATAATTAGAGATAAGAACTCTAAAACATACTTTAAATTAATCAAAATAGGTGAGAATCATATTTGATTGTCCCCTGGTTAATGCAGATCCAAATAATAGGTGTATTTTTTTTTTTTTTACACAGTCTGCTCTTTAAAGATTTCACAGACAAGTACGAGAGATAATCTCTTAGTGATGTCACAGAGGTATTGTATTTTAATCTGAATTATCTTGACAATAGAGACGTAAAGGTGTCGTCTATTGATTTATTTGCATTCCATATTGATTTTTTTACATTCATTTAAGGAATTCGTTTTCGACACTCGCGCGCGAGCAACGGATTATAGGAAAAAAAAATAATAAATGGCGGTTTTGCTGTTTCCAACTTTTGTTCAGGAACGTTTCAGATAAGAAAACCAGAATTTCACAGGAAAGAGCTAAATTATTCTGAAAACCTGATAAAAGGCGAAACGTTCCTGGATTTTACATGGAAAGTTACCATTTTTTTTTACAGTGTAGTAAAAAAGGAATGAATAGAATACCTTTTACAGGAAGTCGCCACTGTTTTTTTTTTTTTTTCAACTGTAATTCAATCTTCCGTAATCTTCTTAAAACCGATCAAATTAGCCAAGTTTTTAGAGTCTGCTGTGTCTGAACGAGGGTTGGCGAGCATAGCTCGTAGGAGGAGAGTTCACTAGTATATTACAATAAAATAGTTTCATAGAAATAACTTGAAATATAATGTTTATACATATATATATTTTTTCAAATACAGTTTAATTCTACTTATATTTATAAATGTAAGTTATTAAAGTTATTAAAGTCATTAAAAAATTCAGAAAATCTCATTTTAGTCCAGTCAAATTGTCAAAAATAGATGCAAAAATTCTGCTAGAAGATTTTATGTTTTTAAAGTGTTTATGAGGATGCTAATAACAGGAATTAATTGTTTTCAACAAAATATCTCGAGGCTAAACATTCTGGAGCTAAAAAACCGCGAAATTTTCGGACTTTTTTCAGTTTTTTGCCTATAACTTGAAAATTATAAAGTTTTTGTGTACCATACTTATTTACAAAAAGAAAGAACATTAAATTTTCTACAAATTTCATAATAAAAACGTTTTTCTAAACTCATTACTAAGCTCGCCACGGCTTTCTAAAAAATACACTTTTTTTCTAACTTTGTGGAAAATCTCAAAAACCAACATGTGATACCATGTTTTATTCATTTTATCCTCTTTAATGTAACTTGTTTATATTACAGGTTTTTGCATGATAGCAATAACGGTTAATTACAACGGTAACATTGTAAAAAAAATTTGACAACATTGTATTTTTTTTTTTTTTTTTTTTTTTGTATTTAGAACTTAAGTGGAGAACATTAATAGTTGGTATTTACATGAATTTAAGTAAGAATTACGGTAAGATTTTTAATGTATTTAGTAACTTCTGGAGTGCTTACGGGTTGATGGGTTTGGTCCGTCAACCTCATCTTGAGGAGAAAACGAGCAGGTTGCTTGTTTTTCAACAGCCTTGATCTTCTTTGAGCTTTTTGCCACATCATCAACCTGGTTGTCAAAGTCATCGTCGTTGCTGGTTTGGTGGATGGTTTCCAAGGCATCAGCTTCATCATCCTCTTCTTCTGGGTAAATAATGTCGTCCACATTTTCGCAGTTGATCCCGTTACAGTTTTTGGAAATTGCAGAATATTTGAGTCCTGATTTTTGGCAAGAACATGCCTTGCTGCACCCTTTTATTCAGCTACATGAGGTGCTGGGTTTTGGCACATTTAAACTGGCTGAAAGAGACCGTCAGACCTGCAAACTCAACCCCATTCTTCAGGGGATGTTGTTTCCTAGCCAAGCTTGTAATTGACAATAACATCGAAGGAAATGATGCGCAGCCTCTTGCGTTGGTGGTAGCTTTCCAAGATGAAGTTTGCTGTTAGTGGCAGATTTAGCAAATAACGGGAACATCATGGTGTTCAATGCCTGTGTGGTGTCTGTGCATCCGCTGTATAGTGCAATGATGAATTTTTCTCCAGCCTTGATGATTTCTTGACGGGTTGACTCTGGTTTATTGAACATACAGGCTATTTCCTTAAGGTGATCGTATTTTTTTCAAAGTGTTACAAAACTTTGACTTTCCTTGCCCAAAAAGAGCGGTTGTTGTATCGCATCCTCTGACTACATGAGTGAAAAGAACATAGTTGTAATTGTATTTGTATGACATGGTTGAAAACCACTTGGTTTCGATTTTACCTCTCCCTGGATTTTGGAAAAACAGATTTTTGAGTTGATATCCCAAGCTCGTCATGATCACGAGAAAACCAATGTCTTCTCCGACAATACTACACTTTCAAAAGCCTCGGCTCTTGAAATGGCTGATGTAATAATCATGACATCAGTGTCTTGTTCTGCCTGGTCAGCTTGAATTCTGTTATTTTGAAACTTTGTTTTAAGAAGTTAAATGAAGCGATTCCTGTTTCTTTCTTTGGCTAGAAATTTGTCGTGACGGAAGATTTTGATTGACACTAGTTAGTTTTTGTTTTATCGCGCTATCGTCCTTTTTCGTACTATGCTAAACTATGTTGAATGTGTCAGTAATGTTTTCATTAACGATTTTTTTTAAAAGTGGTTACAATTAATTAATCGATTTAATCATTATTATCCAACTATATTTATATTACATTATTCTGTTAACATTTTTTAACTAATTTTGTAGTCATATCCCATTATGAATGAAAAATTAATCGAATTGTAAGAATAAAGATAAATCAGACCATCCTACAATAGAATGATGATCATGAAAATTTTAGCAATGGACACTCTACAAAAATAAATATTTTTATGATCGTCGCGCCCGATACATTCACAGACAAATTGCCTGTAATTGTATCGGGCTCGACGATTAGGGGTTAAGCATATAGGGTGATAATACATCAAACAAAATATCTAAACTTAAGATACAGTTATGCTAAATTTAAAATTTAATAATGTGTATATTTGTAATCTATAATAAGGTCAATTTCACATGATCTAATACTATAGAAAATGCACAGTTAATATTACACAACTTTCCCATGATTTTTGTATTGCCAATCTGAAACAAGCCGTTTTTACATTTGATGCGTATGTGTGTAACTTACTTTCGGCAAAAGGTGAAATTTTAAAGAAAACTGGAAAAGATTTCTTTTTAAACTATCAAAAGTAAGGTGTGGTAGAAAAACGGAAGAAATCGTCATACGGACACATTTAAACCTAATACCTAAAAAGCACTATAGACATAAATAGCACTAAAAATCGTACAACTTACGAGAAAAACGTGCAATTTGGTAACCCTACCTTCTACCCACCCTTCTTGAAAATTTCCCTCCTTAATTATCTGTCACTCCTTACTCGTCAATAGGTACATTTCATTTCCACAGTTAGTGATGAAAAGAAATTTTTTTGGGGATAGGAGGCGAAAAATAGATCACTTTCTGTGAAATTGAAAAAAAAGTGTTGTTTTCGAAAAGCCGTATCGCGTTTAGTATTGGGTATAGAAAAACGTTTTTCATATCAAATTTTTAGAGAATTTAATGCTCTTTCTTTTTGTAATTAAGTACGGTACACAAAAACTTTATAATTTTCAAGTAATAGGCAAAAAACTGAAAAAAGTCCGAAAATTTCGCGTTTTTTGACTCCACAAAGTTTAGCCTCGAGATATTTTGTTGGAAAACAATTAATTCCTGTTACTACCATCCCCATAAACACTTTAAAAACATAAAATCTTCTAGCAGAATTTTTGCATCTATCGGCCCTATTTTCTGACAATTTGACTGGGCTATTTAAATTTAAATTATTTTTATTTTCCTTTATCGAATATACGTGATTGATTTTTACATAGCATCGTATATGTAAAACTATCAAAAATCACGGGATATATAAAAATTTTTGTATTTAGGCAGCTTGGAGTTAAAGGAAATTCCGAAATTCAAACCCCTAAATGTGCATTCTCTAGTTCTAAATCTATCTTAACATATACTTAAAAAAAGATGAGCAATCTTAATTTTTTTGTACAAATTAAACTAATATAGGAACAATTGCAAAGTTGAAATACTTAGCATATAAAACAATCCATGTATTTTTCCGAAGAATAAAAATTTAGTTTTACCATTTTTATTTTTCGTTCTTAAAGAAAATAACTATAATAAATAAATAAATCCTGTAAAAACAGTGTAATTTACGAAAGAAATCTGTTATTTTCTCGAACTCTGTGTTTCTATGCAGTAGAGCTTTTTAAAAAAATCTGATTTTTGTTTCTTTTCTTTTTCTTTGGTAACTAAATCTAACAACCTATATACTTAAAAAAGATGAGCGATTTATTATTATTATTATTATTATTATTATTATTATTTTGTTCATAATATAGGATTTGTTATAGGATATATTATTTGTTCTAATATAGGAACAATTGCAAAGATGAAATACTTATAGTATAAAACAATCCATGTATTTTTCCGAAGAATAGCAATTTTCTTTTGTGATTTTTATTTTTACACTGTTAAAAAAATATTAAATAAATTAATTAATTAATTAATCTTGTTAAAAAAAACGTTTAATTTACGAAAAAAAGTGTTACTTTCTCGAATTCTATATTTCTAAGCAGTAGAGTACTGTTTTGAAATTTATAAATAAGAAATTTTCTATAAAATAACCAATTTTTCTACGGTCAATTTAATTGGTAGATTTCTCTCAGTTTACAGGATTTTTTGCACTCAACCCTTACTGTTTCGAATATATAGGAACATTCAAATTAAGGCAATTAAAAAAAAAAACCTGTATTTAAAACACATCATAAACTCCATGTAAACTCACTCACAGAAACAAGATCTCTAGGTTTATGAGTAAAGCTGGCGTTCTTCTGAAATATTTCTGACATTGTTACAAATACGTCAAGCACCCGAGTCAGAAAATGAGTCAGGTTTTTTTTTTCATTTTTTTACACCAAATTTTATTTTTAAAGAAATCAATCAAATAATCCATCTTGAAAGACCTTGACTTTCGGCGGCTAGCTCTTTCATCTCAGTGTAAAATTATGAAAAAGAAAACGAAAATGTAAACGACGTCTGTATACAAGAGATACTTTTCCCGTTACATTTCAGTCTATTTTTATAACATTTTGCAAAAGAAAAAATGGAAGTAAAAAGAAACAGAACCCCTTTTTTGAGACTTAAAATTCCTTTATTCTCTGATGAAGTTTATTCTTTTTTTTTTTTTTTTTTTTTTTTTTTTTCTGTGTAGATTTTTTTTTAGTACGTAATATATGTGTTTTGCAGAAATAAATAAGGCATTTTTGAGCGGTCCTTACATTAACAAGAACAAAAATATTGTTTGCAATATTTATTGTGGCAAAGAAGCTGTTGAAATTTCAGATATCCATTGTACCAAGTGTCCTAAAATAGACTGACTGTTTTTAAAGTTCAATAACTTGCAAATGGTGATAGTTATTTAAAAAATTCTTACAGGCGGGGTGGGGGGGATGTAAGATGCCAGAAGTTTTTTACTGCGATTCCCGGTTTCAGTTCCAAATATCAGCAATAGATAGCGCTGGAAGCACTAGGCACCTAATCGAGGTCAAAACCGAAATCACACAGCATTGATGGGAACAAAGGAGGCTAAATATATGGAGTGGGTCTCGTTCACCAATTCATTCGTTTGTTTTATTGCCGATCCATATACACTGGTTATCAAAAATTAAGGAAAAGTCACAAAATGCTAATTTTGAAATACGCGAACACTCAAAAGGAAATAATATAATTCGAGTAATTACTATCTCTACAGCACAGCTAGCCCATATAACATCTCATTCATGTCACACATGGTCACAAGTGTCACAGTCACTACGGTGAAGCAAAAAAATAGGAAATTCCATACATCTCATTATGAGTCTCAAATGATCACTATATGTGGCTCCACTGAGAAGTCAATGTGACTGCTGCTTTGTGACGAGTCACCAGGTGACTTTACAATGTAGTTAAATTGTGATTCTCATGTGACTGCCATTTTGAGACTCAATTTCATAGTCATCATGAACGTTGCATTATGATAAGTCACCAAATAATATCATATTATAGTCACATGGAAACTTTTCCCAAAAGAGCACAATGGTGACTTCACAGTAGTCTCTCTGTCACCTGAAAGTCATCATGTGACTTTAATGTGACATTATTTGGTAACTTATCACAATACAGCGTTCATGATGACTTTGAAATTGAGTCTACAAATGACAGTCACATGAGAGTCACAATGTAACTACATCGTAAAGTCACATGGTGACTCGTCCCAAAGCAGCAGTCACATATAGTGATCATTTGAGACTCATAATGAGATGTATGGAATTTTCTTTTTTTTTGCTTCACCGTAGTGACTGTGACATTTGTGACCATGTGTGACATGAATGAGATGTTATATGGACTAGCTGTGTTGTAGAGATAGTAATTATTTGAATTATATTATTTCCTTTTCAGTGTTCGCGTATTTGAAAATTATTATTTTGTGA
This sequence comes from Maratus speciosus, assembly GCA_963932465.1. Taxonomy (NCBI): domain Eukaryota; kingdom Metazoa; phylum Arthropoda; class Arachnida; order Araneae; family Salticidae; genus Maratus; species Maratus speciosus. Next base: position 210,683,244 of record OZ010788.1, on the reverse strand, counting down.
TTTTTCCTTAATTTTTGATAACCAGTGTATTTACCCACTATCGCATCAATGCTGCTGGATGATTTCGGTTTTGGTTTGTATTGAGCACCTATTGCTTACAGCGCCATCTATCCCTGATTTTTTGAACTGAAACCGGGAATCACAGTAAAAAAACTCCTGGTATCTTACATAACCCTTCTGCTTTCTTTTTTTTGTTTAGCTGTCATCAACTGCAATTATTGAATTTTAAAAACAGTCAGCACATTTTAGGACCCCCGTTATAATTATGCCAGTATTGTTTCAATCAGCTTAAATATTAGCAACATTAGATACGTGTTGTGTTTAATAAAAAATATTTATGTATGTGTGTATGTGTGTGTGTTAAATACGAAGTACAAAAAGTATCCAGATGAGTGAGGTTTACCAAATTTTTATTTTACGAAATCGTGAATTTTAGCACGTGAAATTAAAAAAAAAAAAAGAAAGAAAGAAAGAAAAATAAGCATTAAAGTAAAAGTAGTATTTTAAAAAACACTCTTTTATAAGCATTCCATTTTCTTCTTGAAAATCACACCTATTTTTTTCAATGCATTTTATGTTTTTTTCCCAAAAGTTTCCGTTACAGTACATAATTTTGGCCTGAGCACAGAACTCAATTATGAAAAATGCACTGATTTTTTTAGAAAATTTTAAATAAAAAATGAAGATTGTAATATTTTTAAAGCTTTTTTCAATTAATAGTTTAATATTAGTTTATTATTATATGTTGAGTAATCAATATAGAAATCCTAAAAAGTTAGTTTAAATAATGTTTTTTTTTTTTCCCTCTTGCCCTATCTTAAAAAAGAAACAGAGAAAAAATTATTTATTTTTTTATTAGATTCACTTACTAGCACTTTCTACCAATCGTAAAAAAATCAGTAAATCTTTCATAATCGAATTCGTTCGGTGCCCATGCCAAATTAATGTATTGTTATGGAAACTTTGGTAGGAAACATAAAATGTAAACTAGAAAACAGGAATTCTGCTTTTTCAGAATTTAGTGTCGCCCCCGATGAAAAAAAATATATGTATATATAAATAGTACAAAACATATTTAAATTTTAAGACTTAAAGCACACACTTTTATTTTATGTAAAATGACGTCATTCGCATCCGCTTAAGAATTCCACATTTACGATCCACTCTTAAACATCTACAGTAAAGCATGCGTAAGGATGTCACTATCGCAAAATAATACACAAATGCAGCAAAAAATGTCGCCATTAAAGAAATTCGACAAAAAATACGGCTGTCTAATGATTCATAAGCATTCATTTTTTTGTAACATTAATATAGACGATTTCAGTCGTGACGTCAGTCATGACGATTTGGTTGGAAACTGACCCCAAACAAACGATTGCTATGTTGTATTTTCTAATTTGTTTGTGTGTTGCAGCTATATCTTATACCTATATCCCACATCTAAGTGTTTTAATATTTGATAAGTACTGGTAATATTTTCCACAATTTATATTTAAAAAGAAATGACGCATAGCAACCGTTTGTTTGGTTCAGTTTCCAACCAAAACGTCATGACTGACGTCACACTGAAAGCGTCTACAGATACTTAAAATTATATATAGTTTATAATAGCTCCATGTTCTACATAAATTATTCGTTTATATTTTTTCAAAATAGCACGTATTTTAATTACATTTTCTTTCGGTTGTTATGAGAAAATGGCAACAAGAAGATATAATTACTATTTTTCAACTATTTTCCCTTTACTTTCTATACAGGGTGATTCATAAATATCGAAACAATAGGCTATCTCCTTAAATATTGCCCCTAGGCACATGCTTCCAATTGCAAAGTTTCATAAAAAAAGGTGCAAAATTTGATGAGATAAGCTTCAACTCCATGTGGGGTCTATATGAGAAAATACAAAAATTAAATTTTTATACGGCCCCCGTAGAGTAAAATTCCCAATTAGGAATTTTTTCCTTATTTATTCCTGAATTAAACGCAAAAAAATTCATCTCGATACCTTCAAAATTCGCCGAGATATCAAAATCCAAAATTCGTGACTTACACCATTTATCCATGCCTCTGAGCGACGAGTTTTTGACTCATTTTGAATGCAAGATAGGGGTCATCCACAAATTATACATTATTAAAAGTCGATATAAGACAGTGCCTCTCCTTTAGACATAAAATAGGCAGAGTATAGATTTTACATTAAACCTGTTTTCAATGTATGCTGGTGATCTGCACGGGTTGAAATATCTAGGTCCGGTGCCGAACCGACCCATAGGAAAAAAAAGTTTGGCCCTGCCTGGATAAAAGTTCAAATCGTAGCCTGACCCGCCCTGACTGAATTTCTACATAGTTTTTTACATCGATATGGTTAAAAGTTGCTTCGTATGGAGGAGTTCTGACCAAAAATACTTATTATATCTTTTCTCTATTTCATGTTTATAATGATTATTTTTAAAGAAGTTGCGATTATTTGTTTTATTAATGAATAAATAAATAAAGATTTATATGAAAATGATTCACTTCTCCATTAATATCGTTAATCCATATTCCATGTGTTGGAGACAATGAAAAATGGTATAAAATAAAATATTTTAAGATGGAATCACATAGGAAAGAAAGAAATCGTTATAGACAAATTCCCTTCTTAGGAGTTGTAAATGTAGTTTATTTTTTCTCAGGTATTATTATATTCATTTTCCATGGATCAACAGATTTTTCCGTTTAAGAAACGATTCCGTCATAGGCAGATTTTTTAGGTAGCTTTCATTACAAAAAGCTACCTATTGCAGCCGTTCGGAGGAAAGCGATTTCAAAAAATTTTGGTATATTTTCATCGATCATGACCCCCAGACCCCGAAACCACCCTCCGTTCAAAAGTTGATATATATATATATATATATATATATATCCATATATATATATATCTGACTTTTGTCATACTGTAACTCTCGAATTTATGAACCGATTTGGATGTAATTCGGTATGTACATAGTACATAGTACATACCAATGTCTCGACCGAGTTCGTTGGCCAGCTTCATCCGCCATTTTGTTTCAAAATGGCGACCATTTAAAAAAATTTTAAAAATTTTAAATTTGAAATGTGGTACCAAAGAATTGAAAATGGAAAAATATTTTTTTCTTATGTATTTGACCTTTATACAAAGATTCCGGAGCAGTTTTTGTTTCGTCTATATCTTAAAAAATGGCTGAGTTATAGCATTTTGAATTTCTAGCGTGACTGACATTTTGAAACGTCCTGAATTTTGTCACGCGATAAAAGGCGTATTTATGAATCGATTTGGATGTAACTTCGTTTGTACATAGTACATACCAATGTCTCGGCCGAGTTCATTGGCCAGCTTCATCCGCCATCTTGTTTAAAAATGGCAGCCATTTAAAGTTTTAAGAAAAATTTAAATTTGAAATGTGGTACCAAAAAATTGAAAATTGAAAAAATATTTTTTTCTTATGTATTTGAGCTTGATACAAAGATTCGGGAGCAGTTTTTGTTTCGTCTATATCTTAAAAAATGGCTGAGTTATAGCATTTTGAATTTCTAGCGTGGCTGACATTTTGAAACGTCCTGATATTTGTCACGTGATAACAAGCGTATTTATGAACCGATTTGAATTTACCTTGGTGTGTACATAGTACATACAAATATCTCAACCGAGTTCGTTGGCCAGCTTCATCCGCCATCTTGTTTCAAAATGGCGGCCATTTAAAAAAATTTAAAAAATTTAAAATTTAAAATGAGATACCAAAAAATTGGAAAATGAAAAAGAGCTTTTTCGTATGTGTTTGACGTTAATACAAAGATTCCGGAACAGTTTTTGTTTCGTCTATATCTAAAAAAATGGCTGAGTTATAGCATTTTGAATTTCTATTGTGGCTGACATTTTAAAACGACCTGGTTTTGTCACGCGATAACAAGCATATTTATGAACCGATTTGGATGTTACTTGGTCTGTACATAGTACATACCAATGTCTCGACCGAGTTCGTTGGCCAGCTTCATTTGCCATCTTGTTTCAAAAGGGTTGCCATTTTAAAAAAATTAAATTTAAAATTTAAAATGAGGTATTAAAAAATTGGAAAATGAAAAAGATTTTTTTATGCTATTGGCCTTGATACAAAGATTCCGGAGCAGATTTTGTTTCTGAAAATTTGTTCTTTTGTTTATATCTTTAAAAAATGGTTGAATTATAGCACTTTGAATTTCTAGTATGGCTAACATTGTGAAACGATCTTGTATTTGTCACGCGATAACACACGTATTCGCCTATTTCCATGTAAGAAGGCATGTGGATAGTATACATCAACATCTCAGCCAAATATAAGTTACTTTAAATAAAAGCAGCTTGGATAAGGCTGACTAATTTCGTGAAATTCTCATTCATAATGATTTAATATTGATAAAAATTAGTACTGAATCTCCTATATTCGGTTTCCACTAAATTGATCTTCGTGTGTTTGAATAATATAAGTTGGCTTTTTTAAAATAAGGAATTTGAAAGCTACCTCTTCCTCCCGGCACTGGCCGGAAGGACTTTTTTTCACTAGTTTTACTGTATTTTAATTTTTTGCCTTAAAACCTACTATACTTAAAAAATATGAAATTTAAAGTTTTATTGTAAAATAATGGCCATTTAAAATTGTATGCATTTGTTGTAAAAGTTTTTAAGCTGAGCCAAATTTTAGTTATTTTTGCACGAATTAGGTCAGTCGGAGATAATGATTTTAATACGGGTTTGTCTCGAAACCGGGACTGAAAATTTCACCCAGGGGAGACCTAGGAATAAGGAAGCCAGTCCCGGTTCGGTATAACCAGTGGCCGAGGCCCCACCAGTGGCCGAGAGGTTCTGCTCTCGAAGCTGGTAGACGGGAGGTGCTGGGTTCGATCCCAATCGCGCCCGTCGGCCTAATCGTTCGGAGTTTTCGTGGTTTTCTTCGAACCTTGGTTCTCCAAGCGTTAATACGGATTAGGTTCCCTTAGAAAGACCTCCACGGAAGGCACTCCCCGCCCCTTAGGGCCTATATCCCACGTGCAGATAATTGGCCGACATAAATACAACCAACCAGTGGCCGAGAGGTTCTGCTCTCAAAGCTGGTAGACGGGAGTTGCTGGGTTCGAACCCAATCGCATCCTTCGGCCCAATCCTTCGGAGTTTACATGGGTTTTCTTCGAATCTTGGATATCCTTGCGTAAATGCGGGTGAGGTTCCATTAGAAAGACCTCCACTGAAGTCACTACCCCTCCCCTTCGGGCCCATATCCCTCGTGTAGATAATTGACCGTCATAAATCACCTCAACACCCGGTTCGGTATGAAAAAATACGTTAGACTCGTCCTCGTCGAGTCTTCAGAAAAAAGTCGCCCATCCCGGGCCTGCCCCGGCCTTAGAATACAGGCTTTTTTAACGGCCTCGCCGGGACCATAAAAAGACTGAATATGTGAGGGTTAAAATTATGAAAAACTCTTAATCGGCATGTTAGAAAAAACATTGTTTCAAATTACACATTTAGCATTTATTTATGGACATTTAAACAGTACAAAAGGAGGTGAATAGGTAAAAGTTAAACAGAATCGGAAGTTTAAGCTACAGAAAGAAGTTACTTTTTCACGTACAATTTTTTAAAATGCATTTAAATAGTTTATTATGAGCCAATCAATGTTTAAAACTTCACATGCGTTTTTCTGCATGATGGTTTATTTTCTTTTTACCATTTCTCGTCTTTAAATTATTATAAGTCAAGAATCGTAAATAAAAAAGGTGAAACTTGGAACATGTATTTTTTGATTATTTTACATTAATTTTGTTTCGACAAATTTGAAAAAAATGTTACTTTTGAAAATATGATTTTCTTAAAAATAAGTTACGTATAATTTTTTAAATAAATATTTTTAATATTTTTAAAATTAATATTTAAAAAAATCCTGAAACAAAACTTAAAATTATATTTTCCTCTTTAATTAAATTAAAATAATTTGAAATCCGATGAATAATGTTTTGAGTTATAAAGATTTTTATTTAAATCCGCTTAAAAAAATACTAATCATTTAATTTTTTTTAAACTTTATGAGAAATATTAGGATGTGATTTTGTTTGCAAATTATATGGTTAACTATCACAAAAAAAAGAAAAAAAATCAAAATTCTAGCTCAAAAAATATATTTTTTAAGTTTTTAGACCTCTTAAAGTAACATTGTTTCTTGGATTGTACGCATTTCAATTTGTGTCTAATCCCTTAAGGGTGTTCTCAAATCCAAAAGGACAACTTTCTGACATACGTTTTAATTAATTTTTGTTCGGAAATGCATGAAACTAGCAGGTGTTGTTGTTCAGAAACTATGTAATCGAGCTATTTTTTCCGTTTTTTTGCGAACGCAATAGATCTTTCAGAAAATAGTATCAAAGATGACGGTTTGAACCGAAGTTCCCGAAGAAAGCAGAAAAACCAGTCCGTGAAGGGCGAAAATCGTCTTTGTCACGTGACCAAAATTGCTTATAACTCAATAGGTAATTTATTGGTCCAAAAATGGAAAAAACAGTTCGATTCCAAATCGCTTCCATGGCCAGGCTTTCCAATTTTATATCTTTCCGCTAAAAAATGAATTTGTAAATGTGTCAAAACGTTTTGTGCTTGTTGAGCAGAGCAGTTAAGAACAGCCTTAAAACCTGGTGAATTATTTAAACGGCTGTAACTCTGCGAGTTTTTCAGTTATGAAGATGCAATTTTTTGTGTTTAATTCAGGAATGGATAAGGAAAGTCTTTCTGATTGGAATTTTTACACTACGGGGGCCGTATAAAAATTTAATTTTCGTATTTTTTCAAATAGACCACCCATGGAGTTGCAACTGATGTCATTAAATTTTGCACCTTTTTTTTATGAAACTTTGCAATTGGAAGTATTGGTCTAGGGGCAATATTTAAGAAAAAAGCCTATTGTTTCGATATTTATGAATCACCCTGTATAACCGGAGTACTTGAGTTGCCAAAATTAAACAAATGGTGCTAAAAACTACTAAAAAATTAATATTTCAAAAATAAATGGAGATACATTTTTCAAACAAATTGCATTTAAAAGTACTTTTTTTTCCAATACGATGGTATAAAAATTGAAAATGTGCGATGCTTAGAAATTTAAAAAATTGCTATACAGCATTTAATCGCAGAATAATACATCTGCTTTGTTTATTGCTAGCTTCCGCAAGGTAACGTTTTTTGTAGGCAAAATAAGCTGGGAGAAAGAAATAGCATACCGTCCCGGGGGCTAAAAAAAAAAAGGTGGGATTTTTAAGATGTGAAATTGAATGTTAATAAAAGAGTGGCTATTGAAAAAAAAAACTATTTTTACTTTTATACTTATCATACAGCACGATAGTGCTGTATAGTAGAGCTCAGCCGCATCTTTTGCGTTTTGAAACATGATGAAAAGACAACAACTCGATTACAATCCGAACCAAAAAACATTCAGTGATGAATAATGGCTTGTTGGAAAGCTCTTAATTTAGCGATGTGCCTTTCAAAGGTCGGGTTAAAAAATATCCAATATTAAGGGAATGGCACCCATTTAAACTTTAAGTAGCACTATTCATTCCATAATTTAACATTATAGAAATATCTCCTTTTTAATTTTCTAATTAAATCTTTTCTTTTGTGTTGCCACACTCTAAAAAATAGCACAATAATAAAAAAAAAAAAGACATAATACGAGTACTTTGTTTTTATAAGTCAATAAAAATCCAGATTTCAATAAAAATTCAGAAATTTTCGATAAATGCTAGAATATTTGGTTTAAATTTCTAAATATCGCACATTTTCAATTTTTACACAATCGTGTGGGAGAAAAAATGTACTTTCAAATGCAATTTGTTTGAAAACTGTTACTCAATTTACTCATTTTTTATGGCTTCTAATTTAAGTTTTAAGCACGATTTCTTTTCAATGTATCTCTATTGCATGCAGGCTCTATTATGGAAGAATAATGATCCATTATCACTTAAAGCAATACAAATAGTTTCAATAATAAAAATGTCTCTAGCTAATATTCCGTAACAAACTTATAAAATGAGCAATGAAATAAAATAAATAAAATAAAAATTTAACATCTATGTAATCGCAAAATTTTCAAACTTTACACCGTCGAATACCAGGGAAGATGTACTCCCAAATATAATTTGTTTGAAAACTGCATATCATTTTACGTATTAGGAGTCTTAAGCGCTTTTAAAATTACTGTTAAAATTTCTAAAGCTATAACCAAAATCAAAATAGAAAAAAAAGAGAGAACTAACCATTTTTTCGTGAAATAAAGAAGAAATAAATAAAAGTGGAATTATAGTAGAAACACAAATAAATGAAAAAAAGATATTTAGTGTATTTTTAAATTAATTCTTAGTTCTACAATTTTACATTTACGACATTTTCTATTTTGCTTTCGCTCATTTTTACCCTTTGAAATTTTCATAGTATCAAATAGAAAGAAGGGCTAAGAAATAAAAACAGAGAAATAAAACATAATTTTACTCATTCCTCTTCACGAAGCAACTTAATCTAAACTAGAAAAAATCGTCTGCTTACAAATTGTCATCTACAAATATTAGATCATAGATTTTTGTTTCTAATATTTATCCAAGGAGGCTGGGCAAAATCTAATTTAAGTTTTTCGCGTGCATCGATAGAATTATTGACTTATATTTAGAGCAAGTTTAAACAAGAAATACCGATTTTCATATAACTTTTTCTTAAAAATGACGCGCTTAAACTTTTTCACAAGGCCACTATAAAGCAGAATGACTAAGCAAGAAAAACGTCATTTGATAATCATTTATTTTAATTCACTAATCTGAAATGTTTCTTCTAGATTTGTCAAATGACGTCATTTTTATCCAATTTCGTCAAAATGATTTCGTGTGATTATCAGTTTCGAATAAAAGAGTGAAATCTTAAAAGAACGCAATACTTTTTATAAATGAATTTTGGAAATGTGTATTTTAACTTAATTTACGTTTAACCTACATGATAATATTGTTTATTACTTGAAATTCACTATTCAATCAAATTTATGTCATAGTTTTGTCTTAAATGTATAATAAAACTAGATTTACACTTCCAACAAAAAATAATTGTAAGATCTCATGTAATTTAAATGCAACGCAGTGGGTTGCTATGCCAACTAGTTTTATTAAAAGATGAACACTGGGAAAATAATTTTTTTTTCGTTACGCAATATTAACTAAAAGATTAAAAATAACTACCTTATAAGATGCCTTGTAAAGAAAGAGCTACAAAATGGAAGTTTAGGAAGTGGCAAAAATAAAACAAAGAAGCTCGTTCTGTATATTATAAAGATTGGAGTAAACAGAAGAGAGAAAATCATAGTGTTTCAAAGAAAAGATGGGAGACCAAAAAATGGTAGGAAAGAAAACAAGGAAAAGCTTTTAGCTTCTGGTAATCTCTGTCAACGAAAAAATTTGTTGGAAATTTCCCATTTTAAATCTAAATGGTACCGGCGGTATATCGTTAAGCTGCGATATAGCTGCAAACGTACAGATAATAAAAGGCAAGTAAAAAACGTAAAAAGTCGCCATAGGTATTGTACAAGTTGAGTGATAGGCCGCCAATATTATTACAAAAAAATTCTTGCGTTTTTAAATACGAGCCGCCGGGTCTCAGAGAAAAATCTTGTAAAAAAGTTACTGTCAAATATGGATAAAAAGCCACTATCAAATTTAGAGGTTTCTGATGAAAATAAAGCACAGTTCCATATCAAAAAGCTTCTAGCAGAAACGTAACAAGGGTGCTTAGCAAACGATTTTTTTTTGTTATTGAGCTGAAATGAAATATTACAAAGATTTAAAAAAACAAAAAAAAAAACAAAAAAAAAATGTGTTCAGTAATATTAGCCAGCATTAATGATAAGGACAAAATTTTTGTTGAAGATGGATGTGAGCAAGGGTTCCACAGTATATATTCTGAACCGTACTTCAAGGAATTTGCATACATGGGAAAAAGTTTAGTATTTGGAAATTTTGATAAAATAATAGCGGAAAAATGGAATAAAAGTGCTAAAAAGCATCAGATTCAGTCTAATAAAAATGAAACTGAAAAAATAATGGTCGATTCAAACGTAGATGAAAACGAAATTAAAAATTAAACCACAGTTTTCGATTCAGATTCAAAGAAAACTTATACAAAATCGTTAAATACAAAACCGTGCTAGCCAGCACTTTGTAAACTGCCAAAAAATATGATAAAGAAATTATAAATTTCTCGAGGACGCTTCTGACCTTCCTTGTACCTTTCAAAGTCAAGGTTCAGAAAGGTTGTGTGAAGGAATGTCTTTTCTTTGTTGGATAGAAGGGGAGAAATATGTCTTTTGGGATTAAATAATCTCGCGCGTGTACAAACGTTTCGTTTCGATATGTTCAGTCATTACGGGATAGCACACACTAAAATAATTTTACTGAAAGCGTGACATAAAAAATTCCTGTATATGTTGATGAAAGTGTATTAAATGTAATTAATGTAAGTTTTATAAAATAATTCATGTTTTAAGAGGTAAAACAAGTCGTTGCATATGTTCTATCAAAAAAAAAAAAAAAAAAAAAAAAAAAAACGTGATTTTTTACAGAAACTTGCAAAATCGGAAAATAAATATGAAACACTTTATTTTTCCCTAAAAAGAAGTAGTACTGATGCATTTTACAATATAGGGTAATAGACTTACTTTTAAACCGCAATTTGCCAAAAATATAATGGGAGGCAAAATGAGGTGAGATTTACCCCCAAGTATGTAGTAACGTTACAAAAATGGTGCGTGTGCTTAGGGTTGAGTTAATTATGCGCTAAACGATGCCCGGTAACATGCGCCAATTGTCTGTAGACTCAATTATGTAATTTATCCGTACCAAATACGCCAATCGTCTCTAGACTCGATTACGTAAATTATCTTCTTAATAAATGCATATTTTACAAAGGACACGTACTTTTCAATTTTCTTGATTTTTTTTATCAATGGTTACAGCTAGATGTAAATAGGTTAGTCATTATCGCGGCATTTTAGTTTGACCTACGAAATATTATATAAATATCCAATATTAGCAATATATCTGATATTATTTACAGGTGTATTGTATAATATTTTCAATCACTTTTGATCATTTTTCTGCTTTCAGTCGTTTTTAGACTTTTTAGTTTTGAATTCCCACCAAGTCCCAAAACCAGAAATTTTCCCTTTTCATAGTTTTTTTCGCAGTTTTAATTCATTCCTTATAACTGTTTCTTACCCTAGCTTTTTGTGTGTTTGAGAGGTAGACCTACGATACTGCATAGTCCTTTAAACCAGAGGGGCGTAGGTACGTAGCAGAAAAATTCAAGAGATCACACTATGTATAAAACTTAGTATAACGACTAGTCTGTCGCCAGTCCTGAGTAAAGTGATCAGTATCCCAATATGGGGGTTAGCAATAAGTGTGGGGTCATCAGAGCTCTTGAAATACGCTGGTGAACCAATGTATCTGTTAGTTTTTGATTGGGGCAATTGGTTGGGCCAGTTGATTGAGGTCATTTGGTAGGTTAGTTGGTGCGGTTGTTTGGTTAGTTGAAGTTGGTTGATTAAGTTCCTGAAAGGATCTGAAAAGGGTGTGAAATGATATAAAAAACTGGTGGAACCAGAGAGAAAAGTAAAGCTCGATCTAAAAGAGTTACAGTAAAAATTTGGCAAAGAGTTTCAGTCTAAAAATGTAAGTAGTGCGTAGAAGAGTAATGGAACCAGATTATCTGTAAAGCTCATGAAATTACCCAAATTTTTGTTGATAGCTGAAAATGTGGACTGAGCTTTACTGGTTCCTTATATTCAGAATCATATTATCCACTCAAAATGTGTACTGGGTATAGTAAACAGAATGTGTACTTATGTACTAAAACTTTTCTGTCAGGCCCAGAATTGCGGACGTAATTGCATGAAGTCAAGCTAAACTCCACGAAGCTAAAAGAATGTAAACCATGAAGTAATATTTTAAGTATAACATTAATATTGTCAGGTTGCTGAGGTATTGTTGTTATTAACATTTTTGACATAACACATTTAACGTAATAATTTTTATTTCATGTAATTACTGTGAAAAGGGAACCTTATGTCAATGGACTTAAGCCAGACAAGTAGTTGCTAAGTACTATGACTATTGCAAAGCATATGGTTGAATCGTAAATGCTTAAGGTTTTGATCTTACTTTGGGCTTTGATCTTCCTGTCTTATCACCTGGAGTGACCCCTGAAATGGAAATTGGTTCATACTTCGTACTGAGCTGACCTTTTCAGGTTTTCGCTCATTACCAAATCAGCCTTTAACCTATTTTATGAATCCAAATTTTTAAAAAAAGTTATGAATGTTTGGAATTCAGAATGCGTTAAAAATAAAATTTATCCCCCTGATTGATTTTAATGCACCAGTAAAGCTCAGTCCACATTTTCAGCTATCAACAAAAATTGGGGTAATTTCATGAGCTTTACAGATAATCTGGTTCCATTACTCTTCTACGCACTACTTACTTTTTTAGACTGAAACTATTTGCCAAATTTTTACTGTAACTCTTTTAGATCGAGCTTTACTTTTCTCTCTGGTTCCACCAGTTTTTTATATCATTTCACAATTACATTAACAGATGGTTTCAACTAATTTCAATTCCTTGCACAACAGTTTTACTCATTCGGTTACCCAAAAGAAACCGTGTTAATTACTGGTCTGAACGACATATGTTATGAAAAATTCTTGTAATTACAGTAGAGCGTCGATTATCGGAACTCCAATCAACCGAACTTCAATTATCCGAACAGCCTATTTCTTTCAAAGAAAAAAAATTAACCGAACTTCCATTTATGCAGACAGCCTATTTCTCTCAAAAAAAATTTTTTAATGATGAAGGCACTGTGGATGAGATTTAAGATGAAAAAGAATTTTAAGAACTGAAAACGAATGCTCTGAAAATGAACCAGGTTCATAACATAACAAAGCCTCTGAATGTTTGGAAACTGCTATGAAATGACTCGAACGGCAGAAGAACTCTGATCTTATTCAGCTAACATATTTAAGAAGAATTCGAGATATGGCGGCATTGGAAAGAACGTCTTCTTTGAAGCAAGCAACAATCGAATGATTTTTTGCTTAAATTATGATATCTGGAGTTCAGAAAATGATAAAAAGAGAAAAAGAAAATTTAAAATGATAAAAAAAATAAACGAAAAAAACAGTTTTTAAACACGCTAGCACTAACTGGTGCTGCCAGTCCTAAGCCTGGACAAAGTGTGAAGGTTTTAGTATAGTCAGGAACATCCCTTAAATTGTCTGTCCATTTATCCGAAATTTTGCTTATCCGAATTAGGATCGGTCCCGACTAGTTCGGATAATCGCCGCTCTACTGTATCTGGTTCGCACAGGATTTTTAAACTTAACCAAAAAAATTGGGACGTCACAAGAAAATTAGAATCTCTGGCAATTCTCAGATGAATGTACACAAACAGTAAACAGTAAAACAGGAATTAAATGCGAAAAATACTCAAAATGTACACTTTTTTCTAAGTTTTATTTATTTTTTTATTAGTTATTAATTATTCTCTAAATATTTTTTTCTTGGAAAATCCATATTTAAAATAACGTTAGATACATTAATTTTGAAATCTGAAACTCTGAACAAATCCTTTAATAAGTAATCGAGTTAAGATGTTTTTCTCTGTTGCTAATTTTATCCAACTACTAACACTTATAGATGTTCAAAAAAAAATTCTACTACCTGGTCAACAATATTTCTTTTTTTATATATATATATATTCCCAAAGTCCCTTTTATAACGCAAAAAGTAAAAAAATCTTCATATATTATTCTTCAAAAGATTTGTAATCAAATTGCTTTTTTTTTTGTTTTCCAGTAAATATTATTATAACATGAATACTGAATTGTTCTATGATAACGAGTTACCCTGATGCCGTGGCTCTAAATTCAGTTCAAAAAGACCGCTTTGACACTATTATATCAAAAGTTCTTTCCTTTTGTAGAAAAATGGGTAAGGCTATTCAATACTTTTGTACTTGAATAAGGATACCTGAAAAATTTGATTGGTTTACGAATAAAAATGACTTCGGGAATATCTCAGAAAAACAGCCACTTTGAATTTCAGATCAGCCAACATACGATGATCATGCATAGAAGATCACGTAGATCATGCGTGTTCAAAAAGAGTTCGGATTGGACAAACTATGGGAAACTTAGCGTATATTAAATAAGAAATGTTGCCACTTCTGCAAAACACAAGATGTCCTATCCAGTGTTGTAGTCGTAAAAATAAACAGAGGGCATACGCTAAAGTCATGAACGTCATGCCTAGAGTGCATGGTATAGCTTTATTTGAGAAAGAGAGGGTATACCGAACTTCTTTTTAAAAATCCAGAAGGTATACCTCCTTATCAACTCCACTGCACCCCTAGATCTTGAAAATGCCATCGTTTTAATATTAGATGAGACTTGGACCTAATCTGTTCTATAGAAAACTACAAAAATGATATAATTTTTAATAGCAGTAACTTAAATCAAATATACACATTTTTTTCTAATCATATCTCCTTTGATTAATTGTTCTTCGTTCTTCAACTTGCTAATTTACTCACACTAGAATCACTGGCGGCTATTTTGCATTTTGGAAAGTAAAATTCCCACGGGCATGAATATTTTACACTAAGAAAATTTTCCAACACTTATGCGGAGGGTGAACTTTGAAATGCGCAAAAATCGAAGAAAAATATGAAATTTTGCTTATGGGTTAAAATTTATAAAATACCAAGTTATTGGTATATATACTTGACGGAAAGTTTGTTTTCATACTTTTTAAAATTAAGTAAGGAACAAGTAAAAATTTAATTTAAAAAATCAAAAAACCCGACTGCGTAGAAAGCGAACTAATTAATTATTTCTCATCAATGTGAAACTATTTTTATATTACTTACCTACTTTTTTTATTTACTTGTATTGATGACTTTTGAGTTGTGTTTAATTATTAGTTCCTATCTGTAAACACTATTTCGACGAGACCTATAGATGTCTATGAAGGTTAGAGTTGCAGTAAAGCTAGAGATCCTACCTACACAACTTCCAATATTTAAACGGAGCTTCTGACTGTAAAATAGTCAATGAAACATCGACTTCATTTTGAAAGACCTATCCAATAATATGCCACTCAATAGAGTGCGTAATTTTTTTTACGTCTTTATCGCCATTTTGTATTTTATAGCCGCCATTTTGAATTTATAAAAATAAAACCTAGCCTATAACCATCGGACGGTTCAGAAGAATCGATAAAGACCTCTTTCATTAAAATCCATCCAGCCGTTGGGATGTTTCGAGGGCATAGAAAAATCCACATACCCAGATACGCGTGAAACACATAACCCTTAATTTTTATATTTAAATATAAATGTATATTTTTAAACTTGTAACATCTTTATTATTATTATTTGTTACCCTTTAAGTAAACGGTGACTAAACGGTGAACTTTTGACTACTTTGAGGTCTAAGCACGAGTGCCACTCGTGTTGCCGTTTTCTTTGAAGCGAACTAAAGCCGAGAGTCTCTCGGTATCAACTTTTAACTCTCTCAGCTACAAAAGTACCGACCGTATACGTTCGCAGTCTTTTCATATATTATCATATATAGTTGTGTAGGTAAGATTTCTAAGCTTTATTGCAACTCTAACCTTCATAGACATCTATAGGCCTCATCAAAACAGTGTTTATAGATAGGAACTAATAATTAAACATAACTTAAAAGTCATCAATACAAATAAATAAAAAAAGTAGATAAGTAATATCAAAAAATTGTTTCACATTGATGAGAAATAATTAATTAGTTCGTTTTTTACGCAATCCTTTATTCAACAAGTTATTGTTAATATTTTAAAATTTACCCAAGAAGTTTTGCAGAAAATGTTTCACCTGCAATAAACTTTGGAATTTTAGAAAATTTTGAAAACTGAAAAAAAAATCTACATAAAAAATAAAGAAAATTACTGATCTATATTTTCCCCCCAACATAAGTGCTGAAGTTCTCGCAACTTAGGCCATACAGTAGATACCGAGTGTCCTAAAAAGGACTGACTGATTTTAAAATTCAATAACTTGCAAATGGTGACAGATATTTAAAAAAATTTTGCTGGGGGGTTATGCATAAGGTCAAAAATTTTTTTTTACAATGATTTTTGATTTTAGTTCGAATTACAAAAAATAGATGGCGCTGTAAGCAATAGGCGCTAAATACAAGCTTGATTTTTTGGCCTTTTTCTTCTTCCATGCAGAAAAAGGAGATAAAAATGTATAGAGTTGGTCCCGAATTACCAAAAACCGAGCCTGAATTTAGCGTCTATTGATCGCAGCGCCATCTATTGTTTGTAATTCGAACTAAAATCGAAAATCACTGTAAAAAAACTTTGACATCATACATAACCCTCCTGCAAGAATTTTTTAAATATCTGTCACCGTTTGAAAGTTATTGAATTTTAAAATCAGTCGTCCTTTTTAGGACACCCGGTAGGTGACCAATGTCACGAGTTCATAGAATTGATAAAACAAAGAGAGTTTACTTTGTAAAAAAATATTTTTTATAAAACAAAATTCGCGAATAACCAAGTTCAGTAATCGCAAATGTTGAAATGTTCCGCATTTCCTACTTCGCGAATAATTAAAATTCGCGAATGTTAAATCCGCGAATGTTAAGGGATTACTGTATTTGCTTAAAATTGGCTATTAAAACATAACCTCGATACCTTAAGGGAGCCAGGTAAGCGAAATTTGGGAAAGAAATCGATTTTTACTTTTTTATATAATTAAATAGTTTAAACTTTTATCTTTCCAACGATGCGTCACACATGTTTATATGTAAAAAAGAGAAGTGTTGGAATTATTCATTCTTGCTAAGAGTACTTCACAGCTTATATGGCCATTTAAATCTTTAACCCTTTCCGCCACAGTGTGCCCGGGTCGGGATACCTAATTTTAATTCGAAACTTTCAAATGGCACCAAGAATATTTTAATAAAATTTTGCATTAACTGTTGGAAATACTAATCTCTTTCAGCATTAGATAAACTCATTATAAATCAAGATAAACTGTTTTTCAAAAAACACTTAATGCCTGTCGTAAATAAGACTTGATTATTCTTCCATCCATCATATTAGGAAAATAGAAAATGACTTCCTTGTTTATCTAATGTGTCAATCAAAAACTGATAAACATTTAGAATGAAAAGCTGCCATTTTGACAGCTGAAAGAACTATATTAATAATTTAAAACTTTAAATGATATTTAGTGTTCTATTAATACATATAATCTAGAATTTTTATTTATGTAATTAATCAAGAATCAATAATGTATATTATAATTTTTTCAGTGCGTGTGAAGTAATGTAACTAGATAGCAGCAAAAATGTACGCTCCAGTTTTGTATTTTAAGATATAAAAAATAGTAGTTTAAACCAAAATATTCTTCAAAATTCATGGGATGCATATGAGTAAAAAATACACACAATAATAAAAAAAAAATCAAAAGTTCTTATAGGTGCAGCTACACAGGATATTTCAGCTTTATAATGAATTGAACCAACTTTTTTTTTTTTTTTTTTTTTTTTTTTTGGATATACAGAAAATTACTGTGTTAACGTGGACGATCATGAAGCAAAAGGTAAGCAGATTTACCTTATCTTTATTTTATGATTTAATGTGATTATTATTATAGCACGTTAAGTCTCATCTTTTATTATCCAACATTAACAATGAAAGTGTAAAGTAACAAGTTTTTAATTTCTAAAAAAGTCGTGTGTAAATTCCGGTGTCAGTCGATGATTTCATCATTTTACAACAAAATTTGCCTGTGCCGGAAAGGGTTAACTGACTTTTTCTCAAAACTTGGATTTTTCATGTTTGTGTTTCTTTTTTTTTCAATATCTATTAAACTTAAGAACTCAGATTTTTTTTTTTTAATGCTTGCATTATGTTATATTGTATACTTTAACACAGGGATTTAATGATTTTTTGAGAATTATTTTTTTAGGCAGTGAAATCTTACCAAAAATGCTAATTTATAAATGACTTTCAACAAATAATTAATAATTAATTTTCAGTTTCACTTAGAAAGCAAATGGTCTGTTAAAATACGTAACGCATGTTATTCTAACTACCCTAAAAAATCTAGACCTCTGTCTTTCACCATTTCTGAGAATAAACAATTAAATTTAAAAAATCAAAAAACCGACTGCGTGAAAAGCGAACTAATTAATTATTTCTCATCAATGTGAAACTATTTTTTTTTTCCAATTCCTACTATTAGCTCACACTCTCGCTATATATATCTTGTTCAAATTTTCAATCGTTAATAAAATACTTATTATTCATCCAACCAAGCTCAAATAATTTTTTAAAACTTGAAGTGGATGACACTTGATGTTAATCCAGTTTTTTTTTCAAATATTAATTCCTTAATTAAATTAAACTAATTAATTTTCAATAATCGAGAGAGCCCTCTTCTTGATCAAGGCATTTTAAGCGCCACTCAAGAGGAAATAAGAATGGAAGAAAAAAAATTCTCTTATTGACCTAAGTAGTAATTGACTTAAAATATTTTTTTACATTACTTGTTTATATTACTTACCTATTTCTTTTTATTTATATTGATGACTTTTAAGTTGTGTTTAGTTGTTAGTTCCTATCTATAAACACTGTTTTGAAGAGGTCTATAGATGTCTATGATGGTTAGAGTTGCAGTAAAGCTAGAGATGCTACATACACAGCTTCCAGATTGTATAATATTTTAACGGAGCTTCTGCTGTAAAATAGTCAATGAAACATCGTCTTCATTTTGAAAGACCTATCCAATGATAGGCCACTCAATAGGGTGCGTAAATTTTTTTTCGTCTCTACCGCCATTTTGAATTTTTTTTTTTTTAAACAAAACTTATCCTATAACCATCGGGCTGTTAAGACGAATTGATAGAGACCTCATTCATTAAAATCCATCAAGCCGTTGGGATGTTTCGAGGGTATAAAGAAATCCACATACACAGATACGCGTGAAACACATAACCCTTCTTTTCAGTCGGTTAAAAAGGTACATAAAGTTGGTGAATTTAACATGGTGGAGATAGGGCTTTTCCGGTCCCCTTAATATTATTGTGTTTTAGTATATTAACAAAACTCTTTTAACTAATTCTTCAATATTTAAGAAATATGTTCTACAGTTACAAATCGAAGACACAAGAATTCAAAACAATGTATATTTTCGATTATGGTCATCTAATGTAATTTATTCTTACTTCCAAGATAACACATTGAACATTTCTTCTTGCATTAGTGCTATATCCCAAATAAGTTGCTTAGTTGCACGAGTGGTTACAATGATAAAATTAATTTAATGTATAAAGATTTTGATACTTTTACGCCAGAAAATGCTCTTTTAGGAAAGCTTTTTTTTAATAAAATAGGCGCAAACTAGTAACAGAAGCTTAAAAGCTTTTGCACAAATCCTACAACAGCTATTATCGTTAAAAAAGATAGTTGTTCTTTCTTTTTCTGTAAACGTGCCTACGTTCTATTATCTGCTTTGAAACTTTCATCGCTATAAAGATTTTTCTGTATACTGACAAAATATATGTAGCTGTAAAAAGAGTGTTTCTCCAGCCATCATTATATTTCTTTTAAACAACAATGATGGCTAACGTATTTTCACCAATAACATTTATCTTTAATGCTTGTAAATCTTCTACCCACGTTTGTTTCACAGGTTTGTTTGTTTTTTACCTCATCTTAGCAATAATGATTCATTCTTTTAAACTAATGAATTCAGCAGTTATGATAAAAAGTACAATTTGGTGAAGATATACATACATCTTCAAAAAGACGATTAGGGAAGATGACGATCACAAGAAAATATTACTGTAGATTAGCTAATGTGTTCAAACCACATGACTATCATTAATAATTTTAATAATTTAATAGTAATATCATTAAAATATTTAATTTTTTATGTTAATATTAAAATGTTGTTTTACAAAATTGTATCACGCTTTATTCCTAGCATTGTATGATTGCATTCAGTGCGTAAACTTATTGAAAAAATATAAACTATGTGTGGGAAAAGTACCTCAATCACACTAAATTTAATCTAATCCCAAAATCTAAATTTTCTATTTAACACAATAATTTTTGTCTTTCTGTTGTATCTGTTTTACAATTAGGTGACTACATTAAAAAAAAAAATCAGATTAAATAGACACAGACACATCTATACTAATAAAAGAAAGTTTCGCTCTGTGTGTGTGTCTGTCTCTCTATGTGGATGTGTGTGTGTGTGTCTGTCCGTGTGCAATGGCTAGCGAAATCATGGCACGTACGAAGCTAACAATTTTTGTGAGGCTAGCCCAAAGTGTCTCCTGATGCACCTGATACTCAGAATTTTAAAATTCTAATAATTAGTTGAGTTATTAATTAAAAATCGCAACTCACTCTCATTAAAAACTCATGTCGGTCCTTGAGAGAGGGAAAAGGTATTGGCGCACGCGCAGAAGCCTTATTTACGCATCGGTTGAAAATGAAGAACAAAAAGAAAGAATTTCGGGATATTTTGAAATTATTTATTAACTTACATCGCCAGACCGCTTAGTAAAAATCAGTTATCCCCTAAAAAAAATTTCAAAAAGAGTCGTTTTTTCCAAAAACGTTTTTCTCCCTTATTGCAACGCCCACCAGGGGGCAATTTTAGAGGTACCGTCAAACCAAAAATCAGAGTATGCTCTTAATGCTCAAACCTTCTTCTAATCGATGGTGTAGTCGGTTTTTAAAAATATGAATTTTAACCCTTTAAAATACACCGGTGAATTCGGGTCATTTCGCGGCTCACGGAGACGATATTGTTTCTACGCTAAAAGTAACTAAACATCGTATTTTAACACAATCTTTTTAGGGCATCTCAATAGACCAGATTTACATCACCTACAAAAATTTTAAAACGTTCGAAAGGGTAGAAATATTTTTTACAAAATAAAATGTGTGAAAATTTCGACGAAATCAGTAAAAACCTGAGTGTTTCATCGCGGTTTCCCTCGTTTTTGGAGCGCATAGACTCCAAAAATCAAATTACGCAGAAAATAAAATGCCAAATAGTACATATTTTCAATTCAATATTTTTTCATTTAAAAATATAAATTCAGATAAAATGGAGTTAAAGACATAAAATCATACAAATTTGAAGTTAACTTAAAGGTCATTCATCACAGTCTCGGAAAACGCCGGGCGGTTCAGCTAGTATACAATAGATTCCCTCAAATCCGCAAAGTTTGGGACCAGAGGTTGTGCAGATTTTAGAATTTTGCGGATTTCTGGTCACTGCTTTGTTTACATTTTTTAAAAAGTATATTGAATGTAATAATGCACTTAAAATCATAATGAATGCTTACACTGTAGTAAAATAATACAAAATAAGAAATTTTTAAATGATGTTAAAATATTGGAAGTAAAAGTCAAGTTAATAATTAATAATGCATAATAAAGATGATACAAATTTTTCCTCAATTAGTTAATGAAACTCATCTCATAAAGTTACACTAATAATTTATGTCTAAATCGTAAAATAATAAAGCTTTATTTTATATTTAGCTAGATTTAATAATAGTAAAAGTTATATAATACATAAATGTATTTGTTAAAAAGGTCGCGATTGCCACTGATATCAGCACTGTTTTGATTTTTTTTAGAAATAGATATATGTACTGAATATTGTACTGAATGTATATTTTAGTGCACTTCATAAGTGCATATCAATTTCATTCTGTTCGAAAGCGTGTAACATCGTTAAAATGCACTTGAAATATTTTTTTCCCATTGGCCTTAATGTAACGGAAAACTTTTGACTGTCCCTGTAATTAAACTATACATCCGATTTTCATAAAATTTCAAATGACTCGACAAAATTTTGCAACAATTATACATTTAAAATTTCAGATCATTCAGAAGACTGTAACATCATTAAAATGCACTTGCAATAACTTATTCCCATTGACCGTAATGTAACGGAAAACTTTTGACTGTCCCTGTAATTAAACTATACATCCGATTTTCATAAAATTTGAAATGACTCGACAAAATTTTGCAACAATTATATATTTAAAATTTCAGACCATTCGGCTGGGTACTTTTTGCTCTGTTATATATGCGGACAGACGGACAGAACGACGACTATAGGTGTTACGTATTTACATAATTACGAACGCACCTAAAAATCTTAAATTTTTGACCTACATCGTGACTGAAAGTTTCTCTATTTACACATTCGAAGATGTGCGGATTTTAGTTGTTTGCGGATTTCAGGGAGTTTACTGTACTATAAAATAAAGAGCAATAAAATGACATTGTCTTGGAGGAAATTGACTTACACTATTTAGTGACTAAACAAGAAAGAAAAATCATGCGTTAAGCATAGATTATGAAACACTTTCCAACACTTCCTAAATGCTTTAACAAAACTTTGTTATTTAGGGATATAAGTTAAATAAGATAACTAAGTAAACATCTTACAAAACGCGCAAAACATTTGAAAAACTGATTTCAGAAATTATCATTTATAGATACGGTCATGTATCCAATTCTTTGCGTGACCCTGTATTTCATTTTATCTATATTCTACAAAAATTTCTTAGTAAACTAAATGCAGTTCAGCGTAAGAATGCATAACTCGTTTAAAAACCACCTTTAAGCAATTTTCGCTCATACCCAGTAACCCTTACGAATTCTTTTGTGTAGCCAGCAATCATCGCTAATGTACAGCACTTCGAATACAATATAGTATCTGAAATCTTTCGTGTGTCCTGTAAATGCTATGCACTTCGTATTATACATGAAATGAGTTATAGTAAACCTCAGCGACGTATAACAATTTCATTATACATGAAATAATTTAACATAATTAAAATACGCCGCAAACAATTCCCTACACCCCTATATCATTACGTAACGGAATTCTTTTGTATGGCCCTGTAAATGAATAATAACTATTCTTTACACCGCATATTCTGCAGAATGCATATTTTAGTGTACTTCATTAATGCATATCAATTTTATTATATTTGAAAGCGTGTAACACCATTAAAAATCATTTTAAACGATTTTTCCCCATAGGCCGTAACGTAATGGAAAACTTTTGACTGTCCCTATAAATGAACTAAACATGCTACAAACGGGATTTAGAGAGCGGACAGGCGGACAGACAAACCAAAGTCATAAACACTTTTCAACTTTGTTGGAAAATGTTAAAAATGTTGCGCTAATCATAAGCTTACAGTTTCATGTGTATTTTACATGTTCTTTTCTGTCATTTTTCTTTTCTTTTCTTCTTAATGCTGACTGTTATTACTCTTATAGACTAGACTATACTTGCCAACACCAAATAAAAATAAACTATTCTAATTTAAAAATTAAATATACTGTTAAATAGCATACATAGTATACATATACAATAATTCGTACATAAGAAAAATGTGAATGCTTATCGTGATAATATGATGATTATTTCTTAGGTCAAAATGCGCAAAACACAACTTCCCGCCATAACAACCACAATGATAGTTCCAGAATGTCTTACAAATCTACCCTATATATATAAAATCCTAATGAAATCAATTTATGAAACGGATATATGAAACGAATTTATGAAACGGATATATGAATCGACTGATTAAACAACTGATTATGTTTCAAGCGATTTTTCTTAAATATGGAATACTTTGCGATGAAATTAACACCAAAAATCAGCATTGATCCGCAGATCTGAAAACTGGTATTAGAATTTTTAAATTCGAATTAGTTTTCGAAATATTAATTTTTTTCTAATTTTATATACATTTTTCTAATGATGGCAACTCAAATTTTAATCAAACAGATATTTTGTTTTCATATTTCAGAAAAGATTGACATGGTAAACCGGCTATTGTTGTTTATTTGATAATAAATGTTTATTTACTTTTATTTCTTTTTATAAATTACTAGCAAACCCCACGGCTTTGCTCGCGTAATATTTGAAAGATGCCAAGTGATATTTATATGTCTAATTTTTATTCAAAGGTACTAACTAAATTTTTATTTTATTAAAAGGTAATATTTCCTTCTATATATAAAAAAAAGTTTTGATTTGGAAATGGACCAATGAACATCTGCGTAGATATTCCGGGTTGAACCGCATCCAATTTGAATGCTTAAGCACGGCCTTTCATCGTTAATATTAAGAAAACTGTTGCATACAAAAATATGAAAATCGGTGGTATTATAGAAAAAGGTTTGATAAACACGCTGATGCAGACAGTTTTCAAATCGAAGAATTATTTTAAGAGATATTTAATGCTAAAGTTGGACAAAGTCGTTCCATTAAAAAAGTTTTATTTGAGCAAAAACTGTGCATGAGAATTTAATCATTTTTAGATCATTTTATACGTTATAAGTTCCCAATGCGCAGATTGCATTTATTTTTCTTATTTGACGCATTTTTTGAGGTTTTATTTCTATTTTTAATTCAAATTTTCAGCATTTCGAGAGATGTTTTTTACAAATTTTAGAAAATGTCATTAATTTAAACTGTGGCCAATTGTATAAACAGCGAAACAAATTATCATATCAAATATTCCTTCAAATTAAAAAATTATTTACACGTGACTATTACAAACAGAAAAAAAACTTTAAAATTAGAATTAAATGATTACATGTTAAAAGCAGGAAAATTACGTCATAAGAACCATATTTACACTTGAATTTTACGTCATATTTAAAATGCCCAAAAAATATGGTAAAACAATTTAAATTGAAAAATATATTTGCGCGAGATATTTTGAGATAATCTTTTCAACTATTATCGTGAATTCGAAGACAGCGCAAATAATATTTCTTTCTAACAACAAAAGTATTTTTACGTGAATATTAATAAGAGAAATAAAAGTTTGGTGTAAATTACGTCAGATTTGAAACGATACATTTAAAATGAATTATTTAAAAGAACTATCTTATAGCGCTGCTAAAAAAATACCGGGAGACAATGACACTGTTTACTTAATTCATTTTAAATTAGCTTATTTTCAAATAACTAATGTGTTTAATTAAATACGAAAACAGCCATTGTATCTCTTAACAGCAACAGATTTGGTCTTAAAAATCCCCAATCCAAGGAAAACGAATGGAAACCCGTTTACAGAGAGATCGCTACTGTTTTTTTTTAATTCAATATTTTTAAAGCCGATCAAATGCGTGCAATTAGCGTGCTTTTTGGATTTTGGTGTGCCTGAACGGGGGTTGGCGAGCGTAGCTCGTAGGGGGCAGAGCCCCCTAGTTATTTTATTAAAAGATTTTTTTATTAAAAGGTTTTTTTATTAAAAGTTTTATTAAATTTTTTATTACTTTTAGGAATAATTCAAAAATTACTATTTAAAACACAGTTTGGTTAAACATCATTATTACACTGCATTAGGCAGAAATGAGACTTAAATAAATAAAACGAAATAAAACTAAATAAATGATAATTTAGAAAATATTTTGAAACTTTTATGCTCAATTAATACGCTCATTTCAGTATTCATTTGAAGTTTTGAATTTTTTAGAAACCATCTTCTTACATCTTAAAATTAACTAGCATGTCAAATACCAAGTCCTACCACCTCTCTCAAGATAAAGAGCTATGTGGAAATAGGAACTGTCACCCTTAATTTGCCAACATTAATTTTGAAATCGGTTTGTTATTTCCTAATATTCCACAGAAACGTAATTTAGAAAGCTTTTAAAGGCCTTTTTTAGAACGTTTGTTGTTCTTGTGAATCCCAGGTGGTAGAATCATCGGCATAAAATATAGCCTGTGTAGGATCAGAGACTGTTACCATTGATTCGCAACTATTACTTTTATAATCGGTTTATATTCCCTGAAATTGCATAGAAATCGTAATTTAGGACATTTTTAGAATGCTTTTCGCACCTCCCCTTCACTTCACCCCTTTTTAATTCGAATATATTTTCGACAGTCCTTCGAGGGCATTTATATTTTATAAGTAACTGCCATGCCATATTTAAAGTTTCTAGCCTTTTCAGTATCACAGAAATCGCAATTTAGAAAGTTTTTAGCTCCTGCAACCATCTGGTGGTAGTGGCACAGATATAAAATATAGCTTATGTTTGAGCAGGTTCTAACACCAACAATTTGTCATCATTATTTTTTTAATCGGTTTAGTATTTGATAAGATTGCATAAAAATTGTAATTTAAAACGCTTTTCGCTCACTTCATATTTTTAAATTTGGAATTTTCTTTCTACTGTTCTTAGAAAGCAGTTGCATCTTGTAAGTAAATACCATGCCATACTTCGAAGTGTTAGACCCCCTCAGTTTTGCAAAAAACACAAATTAGAACATGATTTGCTTTTGCAACCCTCAGATGGTAGTGACAGCAACATAAAATATAACCTATGTTATAGCAGGGACTGTCATCATTGATTTGCAACCATTACTTTTGAAATAGCTTTGGTATTTCCTGAGATTGAGTAGAAATCGCAATTTAGAACGTTTTTAGAACGCTTTTCGCGCATTTTCACCCCTTTTTAAATTTCCAATTTTTTCGAAACTGTTCTTAAAGATCATTTATATCTAATAAATATGTACCTTGCCTAATTTTAAGTTGCTAGCCCCTACCGATCACAAAAATCGAAATTTAGAACGTTTTTTTGCTCCTGCAACGTCTAAGTGATAGTGATACCGACATAAAATAGCGTCTATGTTAGAGCAGAGGCTATCAGCATCAATTTCCTACCAATTACTTTTGAAATCAGTTTGATTCTTCCTGAGACATTGCTGACAAATCGACATTTAGAACGTTTTTAGAAAACTTTTCGCGCATTTTGCTCCTGCATCTCCTTTGGGGTAGTGGAAACAGATATAAAATATATCCTATCTTGGAGCAAGATCCGTCACCATAATTTTTACACCATTTTATTTGAAATCGGTTCAGTACTTCCTCAGATTGCATAGAAATCGCATTTTAGAACGTTTTTTACAACGCTTTTGCGCATTTTGACCCCTTTTTAAATTTCGATTTTTTAAGGAAATGTCCTTACAGATCATTGATATTTTATAACTAACTATCATTCCAAATTTCACGATTCTAGACCCTTCCGTAACGCAAAAACCGCAATTTAGAACGTTTTTCTCCTGCACTCCTTTTGGGGTAGTGGCACCGACATGTAACATAGTCTATGTTGGAGCAAGGGTTGTCACCATCATTTTGACGCCATTATTTTTTAAATCGGTTTGGTATTTCCTGAGATTGTGTAGAAACCATCATTTAGAACGTTTTTTAGAACGCTTTTCGCGCATTTTCACCCCTTTTAAATTTCGAATTGTTTAAGAACTGTTCTTAGAAATCCTTTATACCTAATAAGTAGCTAATATTTCAAATTTCATATTCCTAGACCCTTCAGTAACACATAAATCGCATTTTCAGAACTTTTTTGCTCCTGCACCCCCTTTGGGGTAGTGGCACCGACATAAAATATAGTCTATCTTGGAGCAAGCATTATCACCATCATTTTAACACCAATATTTTTTAAATCGGTTTGGTATTTCCTGAGATTGTGTAGAAACTACCGTTTTGAACTTTTTTTAGAATGCTTTTCGCGCATTTTCAAACCTTTTAATCTTATAAGTAACTAATATTCCAAATTTCATATTTCTAGGCCTTTCAGTAACGCAAAATCGCCTTTTTAGAACGTTTTTTTTGCTCCTGCGCCCCCTTTGGGGTATTGGCACCGACATAAAATATAGCCTATGTTCTAAGTTGGACTAACACCATCATTTTGATACCATTACTTTTGAAATCGGTCCGGTAGCTTCAGAGATTACCTCTGACAAACAAACAATTTTTACTTCTTTATAATAATAGTATAGATAGATATAAATTATTTTGTTCTATAATTATTAATTATTTTTTTTTATTTCCTTCAGAAAATAATAGAAAATAATTAAAAAATACGGTACTACTTAGTTATTCCGTCGACCAATTTCGACAAATTATATAAATCGCCAAAACACTCGCCAAATTATACAAATTGACAATTTTTATTTTAAATAACGAAAGAACAAATAAATTAGTATAACATTAATAAATATACAAATAAAAAGTCGAAATAAAAATCACTTGATGACGTAAACACGTGTAACTTGCTTAAAGTCAAGTGAATATGACATTTACGATCAACCATTATTGGCATTTAATCTTAAAGTTTGGCGATAGATTTTTGGTCGACGGGATAACTAAGTAATACCAAAAATGCATATGTAACTGGTATTTGAAAACGAGGTTTTCGTCAAATTTTCATTTAAAAAAAAAAAAAAAAAAAAAAAAAATCACGCCAAACCCGCTTTGCGTATATGACATCTGGCCAAATATTACCACTCGAAAAAAAAAAATGCTCACTGGCGAGTTGAAAAAAAAGCTACTAGCGAGATTTGCATCCGGTTAGCGTAACAGTACCAAGAATTCTTTGCAACCATGGCAAATTTTATCTAGTTTAATTTTTAAAAAAATTTAGATTTTTTAATCAAAATGGAAAACTTACGGTCCCATATTGGCGCGATGTTTTTTTACGCTCATGTCATATACGGAACGGGCACTTAACTGGCGCCAAAGTATCGTTATTTTGCTTGATATGGTAAGCCGGATGTTGTTGTTTAGCCTGTTGGTGCTTTCCCCAAATTAACGTCGTTAAACAATCGCGCCAATATGGGACGTATATGACATCTGTGCCAAACTTTCATATGAACGGCGAAGGGATCAGACCGTATTTGTTTATGGCAGTTGATGACTTGAACTATTATAATATAGATGAAATGATGGCGATAGAATAATATTTGGCGACTTATCACCAGTGCCAGGCTAACATTAAAGTACCAAAATGGCACCTAGAGAATAAAAGCGAAGTGGTCCGCCTGGAACTGTTGATGATAGTCATATGACTTAGGCTATTGTTATAGAGATTGTTTTAAAATACCGGGAGACAAAGACTCTGTATACTTAATTTATTTTATTTTAGCTTCTTTTCAAATGTTTAACTGATCCTCTTTAATCAAAAACGAAAAAAAAAACATTGGATGCCTTAACAGCAACTGATTCGCCCTTAAATTTTCGCAATCAAAGGGAATTGAATAGAAACCCATTTACAGGGAGATCTGCACAGCTTTTTTCAGTATAATTCAATCTTCTCTAATATTTTTAAAACCCATTAGATTAGCGTATTTTTAGATTCTGCGGTGTCTGAACGGGGGTTGGCGAGCGTGGCTTACAGGGGGCAGAGCCCCCTAGTAATTTTATAAAGTCTTTAACTTTCATTGCTCGATCTTAAATCTCGTCTAGTGCACATCAGCTCCCATTGTGAACATAATGGCTACTATGTCAACACAAGATTTTTTGCATTCGTAAATCCATTAAAACCATTATTTCTATCTTTGAGGTAGTATATCTATTCTGTACTTAATGTTATAAAAGTAAAGTTTGTTTGTTTGTTTATTTGTAGGAGGTAATCTCTGGAACTACCGAACCGATTTTAAAAGTAGTGGTATCAAAATGATAATGTTAGTAGTCCCTGTTCCAACATAGGCTATATCTTAGGCTTTGATAGATATGGCTGCAGTGAGGTCAAGATTCAAGCCAAAGTAGCAATGATGTGAAGATCAATTTTCTCTTTTTAACATTTTCCAACAAAGTTGAAAAGTGTTTATGACTTCGGTTTGGCTGTCCGTCTGTCCGTCTGGCCGCGCTTTAACTCCCCTAAATATACTCTGATTGCCCTGAAAATTTTGGATGTTATTGACGTTTACCATAGCAAGTTCCCTATTTCAAATTAAGTTTGTAGCATGTTTAGTTCATTTACAGGGACAGCCGAAAGTTTTCCGTTACATTACGGCCTAATATGGAAAAAAATCATTTAAAATGATTTTTAATGATGTTACAGCTTTCAAACATAATAAAATTGATATGCCTTTATGAAGTGCACTAAAATATGCATTCTGTAGAATATGCGATGCAAAGAATAATTATTCATTTACAAGGCCATACAAAAGAATTCCGTTACATAATGATATAGGGATGGAGAGAATTGTTTGAAGCGTATTTTAATTATGTTAAATTACTTCATAAATAATGAAATTGATATACGTCGCTGAGGTTTACTATAACTTATTTCATGTATGATACGAAGTGGATAGCATTTACAGGGATACACAAAAGATTTCAGATACTATATTACTATACTGTATCCGAAGTACTGTTACGGTAGAGATGATTGCTGGAAATGCATTTTTAATTATGTTATGCGCTTTTATGTTTCACTATGTTTATGCATAGTATATATGCTATAATTCATATACAGGGCTACACAAAAGAATTCGTAATGGTTACTGGGTATGAGTTCAAATTGCTTAAAAGTGGTTTTTAAATGAGTTATGATTTTTTACGCTGAACTGATTTAGTTTATTAAGAAATGTTTGTAGAATATAGATAAATTGATATACAAGGTCACGCAAAGAATTGGATACATGATCTTATATAAATGGTAATTTCTGGAAATGTGATTTCAGTAGTTTTAAGAGTGTTTTAGTTCGAATTAAATTTTAGCTAAATAGTGGCGTGTAATAAAAGTACTAGAGGGTATACTACAGGGTTGTACAAAAGTATACAAGTTATTAGTATGTTTCCATCTATTAGTATAAATTGCTGAAAAGAAATTTCAACCGGTTATGCGTTATCTTGCTAAACTAAAAATCCCCATTATATAGTATATGTATTAACCTACAGATCAAATACAGGCCTGTTCAAAAGAATTGGAATACATATTTGCTATGGACGGTAACTACTGAAATCAGTTTTTCAAATGTTTTATGCATTTTCTAAGATGGTTACTTATTTTATATACCTTATTTCTTTAAATAACGAAGTTTTGTCAAAGCATTCAGGAAGTGTTGGAAAGTGTTTCATAATCTATGCTTAATGCATGATTTTTCTTTCTTGTTTACAAATCGTGCTGCTAAAACTGTGTTTATTTTTATGCAGGGTATTTCTTATTGTCGTTTAAAAATAGTTACTTTCTTAACAGTTAGTTTTAGCGGCATAATAAGTTCCAATTGCAAAAATGTTTTTAATTTTATTCTGCATCATATGAAATTGATTTACGTTAAAATAATTATTTTTTAAGTAGTTAAGAAATTACAAATTTTATACAATGCCTAGGTCCTAAAAATTTTATTTAGAAAACATTTGCCCATGTTCTAGCAAGTAAAACAGCAAAAATATATTATTTTATGGGCAAAACTTACTGAGTTATGATAGTTAGAATGTTATGCATGTTCCTCGTTTTAGTCAACATAAATAGAAAAACGTGATTTTAGTGCCAGAAAACGCTGAACAGGCATGAAATGCAAAGTATCATAACTAGGAAAATTTTTGTCTTGCAAAAATTAAGTTTTTAACCACAAGCTGATTTTAATGGTGTGGATTCATCTCAACAGAAAACAGCATCTATACTTACGTCCCAAAATTATTTAAAACATCTTGTTTAACGGCTTTCTAATTAAAACGTCTGTTGACAGCATACACAAAAGATTAGTTATACGTTACAAAAATAATAGGTTGTTGGAAACTGTTATCTGAGCAACTGTGGAACGATACAACCTGTTAACCAAAAGTAACTCTTTTTCCCATCTCTACCATGGAGGTACCCAGGCCTATCAATAGTTAGCCGAAGAAACTGTAGAATGAAGAGAACGTTTATAACTTCCGGGATGTAGGGGACAGCATATAATTTGCCCTTTCGCCATAAACCGAGAGATTGAATAGTTCAAGATTAGGAGTAGAATAATTTTGTCAAAAAAGTTTGTTGCGATATTTTTACTAGTTTCTCGAATAGGGTTTATTTCCTGGTACCTTCAGTACCGTTATAGGCAGGTTTCACAGTAAAATAAAACTGGTTGCTTTTGCTTTTTTTTTTTTTTTTTTTTTTTTGCTTTTTTGCTTTGTACGTGTAAATCTGAGAAGCGTGCAAGGACTTAACTGAGTGGAATTTTAAGTAAAACAAACGGATGAAGTATAAGAAAAATAATAATGCATTTCTTGTCCTTAAACTTTCACATTAGCTAACAAACATTGCTTAATGTTCAGCAAAGAAATTCAAATTCTTATTTATGAGTTTCGGGGATTTTTTTTTCTCCGTCTGTCTACACGCTGTTAATTATATGATTCGACTATTTGAGTCAGGCTTAAAATTTTCTTTTGCTCAGACTTGGTGCAACACATTATTTATTGTAACTTTGAATTTAGCAGCTAAGAAGACGTTGAAAGCCTGGATTATGGGGTTAAGATTGACATGATGGAAAAAACAACACCCCTGTGGAGACTTTAAGTCAGACATCTGGATCCTACAAGGACAGCACGTGCTATATAAAAGTAAATTTCAAAGGTCATTTCTTGCTCCAATTTTTATTTTTGTGTTTTTAACAACGGAAAGAAGAAAGAAGCTCACAAATATGCCTTCCCAAATAATAAATAGTTTACCTTTCGAAGAATGGAAGCCCAATAACCTAGAAAGAAGTTTCTAGGCCAAAGAACAATAACAGCATTTTTAAAAATAGTAAAACATTCACATTTTTTACACAGAAATTTAAACTTTGATGATGTTTTTATTGAGATGTTCATAATTTATCATATGTGAAAAAAAAAGGGAAACTAGAACGTAAAATCATGCGTCACGCATACATTATGAAGCACTTTTCAACATCATTGCATTCATATAAATTATTTCGTAAAAAAAATCCATTTAAAATTATTAAAGGTGTTTTTTAAACGCATATATTATCCAACTGAAATATCAAAACCAAGTACTTTCGAGCATCTGACGTGCTCATCATCTGGATTAAAATCGTTAAAAACCAGAGGTCGAGTTCATTCATTTATCTTGATGGGCTGTCCCAAAATTCAAACGGAAAAGGAAGAAGGCTATGTTGTTTAGAATGTTCCAAAATTCAGACTGGAGTGGAGAGGGAGTTCACGTTATTCCTAATATTGTGAATGGTGATGATAATGCATCATTACACCTATAAATAATTCGACATAGAATTTCAATTGATTCGATAATTAATAACTTTTGGTAACCTGATAACTTCTTTATGATCCTAACTCTCTTAAAGTCAACCCTAATCTCTTGCTCTTAAAGCAGCCAAGAAATTGCCGTTCGACATCAGTTTAGTTTAATACTTGTGATGTGTTCTTCTCCCAATAAGGTGAATTAATGATTCAAGAAACTTAATATAGTTTATAGAATTTCCACTTAATAATTATACTGTTACGAAACTTCATTTTTTCATATCATGAAAGAATACAGTAGACTCTCGCTAATCAGGGACGTAGCTACAGGGGGGGTGTGGGGGGGGTGCGACACCCCCCCACTTCGGTAAACTCATATGCATTCGGTAATTTCACTTTCGTTCAAAAATTGCATCATTTGGCTCTGATTTTTTTTAAGAATTTTTAAAAACATATTACAAAATATATTGCAAAACAGAAAACAATGTCAAACCATATTTGAAATTAATAAATATTTTAAATATATAGATTTTCTAATTAGAAACTTCCTTTCTCTTTGCACTATGTAATTTTTTTTTCGCTGGGAGTCCATTGCAATTTCACCTTTTAACTATCCCATGGGTCTAAGAAGGGGAGGGAGAGGTGTCCAGGTTACATTATCCCCTAGAAGATTAAGTATACCTTCTTCCTATTTCTATTCAGTATCCCTGTAAGCTAGAAGATAAGGGTAGAGAATATCTTCGCTTCATTTAAGAAAGGAATCTGGAGAAAAGTGCCTTGAGGGTAAATGCGTACACTCCTTGACCAATGCAAATGAAATTAGAAGGCCAGACTTCTTGTTCATTGAAATTCGTTTAGCTGGACTCTGAAAGTTATCGGGGATTGATATTTCGTGGGTTTTTCGGTGGGCAGGATGTCGCCAGATGTTTACTGTTGTATTGTCTGTTTTTCAAAGCAAAAAATAAGAGAGAACAGGGAATCTTTTCTTATCAAAGAAAATTAAAACGGTGTAATAAAATTACATCAGCTACTACGGATGTACCGAATAGTGATTTTGACCGAATACCGAATATTCGACCTACAGGCGAACCGGATACCGAATATCCGGCTAGCCGAGTAGTGACTATTCGGCCAATTACCAAATATTCGGCTGGTCGAATATTTAAAATTTTTATTAATTAAAAAAGTTTCATATTTCATGGCTTCTTATGGTGAATTAAACCACCAAGGGAATATATTTTTTTTAATTCTAAAACAAACAACTCAGCAAAAATAGCTTTTCTACCGAATATTCGGCCTACAAGCGAACCGTATACCGAATATTAGGCTAGCCGAATTAACTGTTAGGCCGAATACCGAATATTCGGCCAGCCGAGTAGTAACTATTCGGCCAAATACCAAGTACTCGGCTTGTCGAATACTTTTATATATCAAAGATTAAAGGCATTAAAATGTTAAATTTTAAAATAATTTTTCACAATATTTAATGCAGAAATTTACATATTGATAAACAAGAACTTTTTACAAGTAAACTTTATATGAAAAAAATCTTCTTTGTGTTATTTAAAAAGAGAATTTTAAAATTTTATTAATTAAAAAAGTTTGATATGTCACAGCTTCTTCTGGTGAATTAAATCAAGTGAATATATATTTTTTTAAATTCTAAAACAAGCAACTCAGCAAAAATAACTTTTCTGCTGTCTTTGATTTAGCATGGAAGTTTTAGATCAGTGTTTCGAATGGGCGATTATTTTCAGATATTGTAAACATACACATTGTTCCTAAAAAATTGTAAAAAACAGAGATAATATGGTCAAGACAAAAAAAATGTTGAACAAAAAACAACACTTCACTCCATTTATTTCATTAAAATTACAATATATTCAGTCAAAAATTCTGGGTGTGCAACTACAAGCCGAAACTGAATTTTCGTTCACAACTTTATCAGCAAATGAAGATATTTTAGCAAGATTTGTTTCATATTAATTTAGTTTGTATTAAATGTGATGATATCATTGAAAATGACTGAATTTTGGCCAGTGACACAGTTTAAATACTATAAATTGCATTCTGAATAAAGGAATGTCTACCTCATAGTTGTTTAAATATGAAAAGTGGCAATTTCTAGCACTTCTCATCATAATATTATATTTCACAGAAATCAAAGCAAGTTTGTTAAAAATATAGGTATGATATCTTCGTTAAGGTTAACAAATGAAAATCCAAGTTTGACCTCGAATAAGATGAGATACACTTTATTTATAACTGAATAAGTAGATTGCGATTGTGGTTTTCTGAGCAAAAATTGTCTTTCTTGATGTGTATTATCAACCCTGAAAGTTTTTCTGTTTCGATTAGAAGCGCACTTTTGTGTGAAAAAGCAAGAAACCGGTTTTTTACTAGAAAAGGTTCAGGAACTTGCATTTTTACATTATTAATTCCTATGAAAATCTCCATAATGGTTAATTTTCTTAAGTAATACTTTACAAAAAGCAAATAATGTAAAAACATTCTCTTTTACTTAAATATGATTCTGTTTCTAATTTTTATGAACATCTTTATAAGTTGACAGCTAAAAGTAGAAGTTGTGTAAGATTTTTAAAAATGTTTTAAAAGTTTTCTTTTAAGTATTCGGTTTGGCCGAATATCTTGATATTCGGCCTGACGGAATATTCGGTAACATGGCCGAATACAGAATAGATACCGAATATTCGGTACATCCCTATTATCTACTATATACAATGGTATATTGTATCTTCGAAAAACTAAAAGTTTCTTGAAAAACTTATTTAAAAAAACGCGGAAAAAAATCCTTAAGGATGTTCTCAAATCAGAAGAGCTACTTTCTGAGACATTTCTGAATTAACTTTTGTTCGGAAATTGGCAGGTGTTGTAATTCAGAAACTATGTAGTCGAAAGACGTTTTCCATTTTTTGGTAAACGCAAAAGATTTTTCAGAAAATATTGTCAAAGTTGGCGTTTTGAACCTAATTTCAGACACGGTAGCTCGAGAAAGGCAAAAAACTTGTCGTCATGTGACAACATTTGCTTATAACGTGATAAGTAATTTTATCAAGAAAATGTAAAACTAGTTTCCATTGTATTCCGCTTCAACATTCAAGCCTGCCAATATGCTTAAAATGAGACAGAAAATGTGTCAGAAAATTTTGCGTTGTTCAGTAGGCAGCTCGAGAACCGCTTTAAAGAAAAATAATATAAGATAGAGAACTATAAAATACTGGATTTTTTCCTTTGTAACTTAATATAAACCGACGATATATTTTAAGATCTGGATCTGTTTTTGTCACATAGTACTGGAGGGTATACGGAGATATACGCCGTATACCCTGATCTCTGGATTTTTTTATGAAGCTCCGCATACCCTCTGCTTCTCAAATAAAGCATTGGAGTATACTGTATCTATGAATGTTCATGACTTTAGCGTATACCCTTTGTTTTTTTTACGACTGCAACACTGGTTCTTGTCATTCAGTTCGAAAAGATATTTTTTTTATGTTCTTGAACTTGTTTTAAAATCATCAGTTGTATTGCTTTATAAAGCAAGTGCATTGATGATAAAACATTAATCTTTCTTCTAATTGGCGTATTGAGACATACATTTACATTCTGCTGCAAAAACATTTTTTTTCTTTGTTTTCTGAAATGAAGGGATCTCAAAGTTAATTTAAATTAATTTAAAAAAATCTTTTGACTTCAATCAGGCTAATTCATGTAACAGAATCAACGCTACAGCTCACAAAAAAATGCAAGCAAAGTAATTTTGCAGTACACAAAATAATTTTCCACACTGTCTACTCTCTCTCCCCTTCCCCTTCTCCATCGGAAAAAGTCTTTTTGTGTTTAAGACTTTTTTATTATTATTATTATTGCAAATTAAAATAATATTTAATTTTTTTATACTTATGTTCAATTGCTCAACATGATATTTGACTATTTCAATTCTGCTAATTTTTTATATTACGAGTTCCAGCTTAAAAATTCAACAGAAAAATACCCTCCAAGTAAAGTGCAGCTTCGATTAGCCACATTTTGTGGTTTTTAAAAACTATTTAAAGCTGTTCTGAAATCGTAACTTATATCTTTTTTTACACTTTCGTGAAGAAATTTTCATTTTTAAATGCACGAAATTTGCAGATATTCTTTCTTATTCGTAAAAGAATAGAGTTTCTCCTTTTTCCTATAAAGGTAACTGGTCTTTCAGAAAATGGTGCCAAAGTTGACGTTTGGAACAGATTTTTTTAAAAC
This sequence comes from Maratus speciosus, assembly GCA_963932465.1. Lineage (NCBI taxonomy): Eukaryota > Metazoa > Arthropoda > Arachnida > Araneae > Salticidae > Maratus > Maratus speciosus. The sequence continues at coordinate 210,645,793 of OZ010788.1, read as the reverse complement.
GTGACAATCGGCAAAAGATCATTATGAGGTAGCAATTGATTATAACTGTAATACATTTATCAGAAAATTTAAAAGTACTATTTGATTTCAAAGAGCTTCATGCCTCATGCCTGCTGATTACATGCTTCTGGATAAAAAAAAAAAAAAAAAAAATGTCTACCTAAATGTGTCAGAAAATTTAACATTCTTGAGAGGAGTAAAAATATTTTTTAAGAACAAGTGTTTTTTTTTTTTTTTTTTTTTTTTTTTTTTTTTTTTTTTTTTTGCATTTAATACGAAGTTAGAAAACTGCTTAGTTATTTCAAATCTGATTCCGTGTATGGTGTATTTGGTAATTTTGATCATATGTGACAGAAAAATGCATAATATAAGAATAGGAAGGTTTGGATTTTATTTTTTATTTTCTTTTATTTCTTTCCTTTTTTTCTATAAATATTTACCAAGTAAAAACATTCTGTAAAAAAGTTCCAAGTAAAAAAATTCTTCTGTCCCGCTTTATGCAACATTGTCTACTAAATGTTTCCGTCGTCCTCTGTAGTTTGTTTTGGTCCTTTGATCTGCTTTGGGGGACAGACAGTTGAAATTTACTCATTGAAGTAATCTGCAACAATTATCCTTATTCTAATTACCAGAGAAAATAAAAACTACTAATTAATCAATTCTCTCATATTTTTTTTTTATTATTATTATTATTGATTTTGTTATTTTATCTTACGTTTTTACTTGGATAAATATTTATGGAAAAAGAGAAATAAATAAAATAAAAAATAAAATAAAATCGAAATCCTCCTATTCTTATATTGTGCATTTTTCTGTCACATATGATTAAAATTATCAAATATAGCACACACGGATTAAGATTTGAAATAACTAAACAATTTTCTAACTTCCAGTTAAATGCCACGTTTATATATATATAATAAATAAAAAAAATACTTGTTCTTAAAAAATATTTTTACTCCTCTCAGGAATGTTAAATTTTCTGACACATTTAAGTAGACATTTTTTTAATCCAGAAGCATGAAATCAGCAGCCATGAGGCATGAAGTGCTTTGAAATCAAATACCCTTTTTAAATTTTCTGATAAATGTATTACATATAAAGTTATAATCAATTGCTGCCTCATAATGATCTTTTGCCGATTGTCACGTTTTAAAAAAATCTGTTACACACGTCAGCTTTGGCACCATTTTGGAAAAACACAAATTAGGCCTGAGTAAGCCCAATTAATGTTTTCTGTACCAAGCCGGGACTGGTTTCATTCTTCCAAGTCTTAACGGGAAATTTTTTCAATCCCGGTTTTCACCCAACCCGTATGAAAATCATTGTCTCAGCGTGACCTGGTAGCAAAATACAACTAAATTAAAATATAGTAAAACGTGTAAAAAAACCTGCCTATGACGAAATTCTGTTTTAAACTGAAAAAGTGTTTATCCATGCAAAATGAATAGAATAATATGCGAGAAAAGGATATATAATACATTTACACCTATTAAGAAGGGAACTTGTCTATTTTGCATTTTTTTTTTTACTTTTCAGTGCAATTCCGTCTTAGAAGATTTTACTGCATAGCATTTTTTAGATTTTTAAGTCTCCAGTACATGAAATATGGATTAACAAAATTAATGATAATTGAAACATTTGCATATAACAAATAGGATTTATTTAAAAAAATAAATAAATATCGCAGCCTACGCATTTCTATAAAAATAAAGATTTCAAAAAAAAAAAAAAAAAAAAAAAAAAAAAAAAAAGAAAAGAAAGAAAAGAAAGAAAGAAAGAAAGAAAGAAAAGAAAGAAAAAAGCTAAGATTAATTATTTTTGATCAGAATTCCTCGTACAGACAAATTTTTAACCAAATCGACGTAAAAATGAATGTTTTGTAAAAATTCACTCGGGCCGTATCAGGCTCGTGTCGAGATTTTAATTTTTTTCCGGGCCAGGATGGTCTCAGGCTGAACTTTTAGCTGCTATAACGCCGGGCCAGGGCAATATTTTTTTTCGACAGGCCTGGCTGAGTTCAGGCCTACCTTTCATAATGGGCCGGGTCGATTTTCTTTCTATCGGTCGGCCTGGCTCAGGCCTGAAAATTTCTACCCATACAAACTTCTAACTTAAAATTGATAAAGTATTGCAAATTTCAAACTTTGAGTTATAAATAAAAGAAAAAAAGAATTATTTTTTAAATATTTTCTGTTCAATTTATTTGTATTGTAATAATAAATAATCAATCTAAATCTGTCTTTTTACACCTCACCCTAAATTACCGCTTTTACCTTTGCTGCCTGCCCCCTCATTGGAGTATCGCGCACGAAAAGCTTAAACCTTATGTAATGAGGTGATTTTAATAACGTGGTGAGATGGTGTGTATGCAACCCCAAAATTTTATTCCTTTCTTCTGCACTCCACAAAATTTAGCGAATTAAAATAAGAAAATTTCCTGTGAATCAGGGGCGGATCCAGATACTCGGTTGGGGGGGGGGGGGGAATACCGAATGATATATAATCAACACAGTCATAGTTTCTATTGGTTAAATCATTCCTTGCAGTTAATTATTATATGAATATGAAATAATTAATGCTATTTAAAATTACTATAGACTCTCGATTATCCGAAGTTCCATTAACCGACACACTCGGTTAACCAACCCTCTCATTATATAAGCCTCCTCTCCTGAAGATATGGTTTATTATTACTTATTGTGCCGAAAAATTAAAAATGTTACCATTGAATTTATTTATTAAATGTCTTATTTTTATTCTTCTTTTCCTTTTTACTCTTTTACTCTAGTAATTATTTATCTTATCGGTTTATTCAAAAAAGGGACTGAATAAAAATCTCAAGGGGGTTTAACATTCTTGAAAAGTCAAAATGTGTCATCTAAGCGGTGCGTATACTTCTTCAGAATTTACTCATTATTAGTCCATCAAGGTTAACATTTGTTACTGAGACTCACGTCTGTTTCCATAGCTTCTGTACAAGAGGTAGAAAGACAGCGAAAAATAGTAAACCAAACAATGAACGGTGGGTGACAGTAGAGCGGCATTTTCTATTCAAATCACCTAGAAGGTCTTTCATTAAGTAAATACATAAAGGAAGAAATGATTTAGCAAGTTGGCTTTAAAGAAATTAACACACCATTTGCATTTTAGCTTTTAACTGACTAAGACATATTCCTTTTTTATTCGTTCATCAAATACCCCTTAAAATTCCCCAATGTGGGTGGCAATAGCAGTACATTTTTTTAAAAAACATTAGTGGGTTTTTTTTTTTCAGAAAACATTAAGATGCTTGAAGTTTTGAAAGGTCCTTTCTTTTTCTTGTTTCTTTCTTTCTTTGGAAATCGCTACGAATCCCATTCTTTTCTCAAACAAAAGAGCTCTCTGCAAAAATATTATACAGAAATTAGAAGTGCAGCTTCTTTGAAAAGATGAAAAAGTTTCCACACTTTAAACGGATCCGCATAACGGTGTCAAATTTTCTGTTGTAAAAATTCAACAAAAGGTACACGAAGTGGCATCGTCCCCCACCTCAACCCATAGTGTCAAAAATTATGACGCCATACTCTTTTTGACTGGACATAATCCTTTTTTATTTATTAAATGCAGAAACGTCAGTGAGGTTTACCACTGACACCCGAAAAGTGTTTGGTTTCCGTTTGCTTATCTGCCTGTTCCGCGAAAACTGTCGTTAAAAACGTTGGAATTATATCTTGGGGGGAACGACCGCCCCGATCGCCACTCCCCCTCGATCCGCGCCTCGGGGAATCTCCTGGCACTAAATATGCTTTTTTTCACGGCCCTTTGACAAAATTCGCATTTTTTCAGCGATTCTTTCACGAAATTAGCGTTTTTTCCGAGATTCTTTCACGAAAATTGCATTTTTTCCGCCATTCTTTGGCGAAATTTGCGTTTTTTTCTGCGACTTTTTGACGAAATTTGAGTTTTCTTCTGCGAACTTTTGACAAAATTCGCTTTTTCCTACGATCCTTTGCAAAATCTGCGTGTTTTGCGGTCCTTTGACGAAATGTGCGTTTTTTCCGTGATTTTTTTGACGAAATTCGCGTTTTTTGCGCGATCCTTTGACGAATTTGGCGACTTTTTCTGCGAACGGTTAACGAAATTGATTTTTTTTCGGCGACCATTTGTTGGAATTCACGATAAGCGGTGGATTTATATTTTTTGGGCCCCATGTATCCGCGCCTGCTGTGAATTTTGCATTATTTACTTGAATAAAAACAACTGAAAATGTACTATAAGTGTACATACATATAAATACACGCATCTAAATACCACAAAAAATTTTTCTTTATAATTGAAATTTCTCTGGTGTGGAAAAGACCTCAACTGAAGAGTTAAGGGTGTTCTCAAATTTAAAAGGACAACTTTCTAACATAAGTTTTAATTTATTTTTGTTTGAAAATGCATGAAACTAGCTGGTGTTATTGTTCAGAAACTATGCAATTGAGCTGTTCTTTCCATTTTTTTTTTTTTTTTTTTTTTTTTTTTTTTGCAAACGCAATAGAATCCTTCAGAAAATAATGTCAAAGTGGGCGTTTTGAACCGAATTTCCGCACGAAAGGAGAAAGAGCACTCAAGAGCGGGTGAAAAACGGGTTTGTCACGTGATCGAATTCGCTTACAACTCAATAGGTAATTGATTGATCAAAAAATGGAAAAAACAGTTCCATTCCAATTCGCTTCCATGGCCAGGAATTTCTTTTTCTACGCGGTTCCCCTTTTCAATAATTTTGCTCTTTCGAAAGAAATGTAACTTAAATAATCATTAGAAGAAATTTTATATCTTGCTCTTTCGATATTTTTAAAAAATCCATTACAAGTGAAGAAAGGGCGCGTTGTTGCAGATCTGCAACAAACAAAGGTTTACGTTTATCTTATACACATTATAAATTTCCTAGCTCAAAAATGGTCTTTAAATAAAGAATTTAAACTTACCTTTGTAAACAATATACTTGTAGACGTCTGCAGACTTTTTTAACTCCACTATTTCAAAGCTTAATTCAGCAAATATCACGTGTAGCTGGTCAAGCAATAAATCAAGGTTTGGCGCGAAAAAGAAAAAAAAAATCAGTATCGCCATCTGTTGCGGATTTAATGAAATAAGTATGTTAATAGTAGTGTAATAGAATAACAACAATCAGCAAAATCGTCTTTTGAAGTTTACTGTCAAAATAACATTGACTTTATGGCTATGTTGCAGATCTGCAACACGGGGATACAAAGGGTTAAAGTACCACAGTTTTCTATCCCAATTAAAACATACACATAGAATGCATTCGAAATGACACTTTTAGGAAAGAGTAGTAAATTTTTCCTTTGACCATCACTAGATAGTAATAGCAGTTGCAATAAGCTGAAAATTGTTCACGAAGCTATTTTGGCACTTGTGAATGTCAATTCTGCTTCCACTTTCTTGTCTGACATGGCATCCCTAACTTTTGCTTGGAACCATCTTAAATTTTAAAGGTAAGGCTATCATATTTTTTTTCCTTTCTAGGGGTTAATATTAAGCCACTGATATAGAAGCAAAAAGCTGGTTTAAATTTTTCTTTCTCAAACGACACTGACCTCATAATAATAAATGAAAGAAAATCCCAAGTTTCCTGCGGTTAAGTGTCGGCAAGTGTAATTCATAATCGTTACCGGCATCTCAGAAAACATGTGTATGCCGTTTCATGTTTTCTTTCCGGATTCTATTTTGAAGTCTAACTGTCACATTAAAACTAGGAAGTAAAAAAGAAATGTTTTTGACTCATTCTCACACTTCCTAGTATTTAAGGTAAGGTTTAGAGGCAGAGTTTCTAGACTTCGCAATTCGATTAATATATTCACTATGCAAAAATTTCGCTAAAAATTTATCAAACTATGTAACAATAGAGATAGGAGTTTCAGGGAGCTGAATTTCGACATAAATTAAGTACTTTTAAAAATATATTGTAAGAAATATTAAAGACTTTATAAATAACAGATTAACGATAAACATACAGGGAATATGATCAGTTTGGAAATTTTTGTTCAAACTATGACAGCTCACATTCCAGAACTTCGTGATACTCTTTTGACGAATTCTAAGATGTTGAGACAAGTCAACAAGCAAAAGCTTGGCGATAATGGCAGCAGAATCACCAGGATTTTGTCCAAAATCCTTTGGACCAGTGATGTGCGAAGGTTAAATACCCAGTGGGGTAGGTATTTATTTTTTGGGTATTACCCGTGTATTTACTCAAGGCTGGGGTAAATGCCCAAAAATTGAGTATTTTCATATTCCTGTGTAAAATATTATCATAATCTTGGAAAAATCTTAAATGATATCAGCTTTCAGTTTAGTTAAAGAAAAATACCTGCTGTTGCCCAATTGAATGGCCTTGCAAATCTTTTCCATTTACTATGTTCTAACATTTTAAGATACCTGTCAAGAAAGCATTTTTTTTTTTTTTTTTTTTTTTTTTTTTGTATAAATTAAATTGATATAGTGTAGACCATCAAACAAAGAACCATTTACATGGAATATTCAGTCGAATTCTAAATGAAACAGGTAAAAAATGATTCCTTGAAATTTCCAGGGAAAACTAAATGGGAAGGTTATTTGCGTTGCATTAATACTTTAACGCTCAAGATATTTTAAAGTTTGTTATATGTCGATGTTTGTTTCGTGAATATTTTTTTAATATAAAAAATAAAGTACTTATAATACCAAAGTCTTATAATACCAAAAAAAGACACTTCTTAAATACACTATAAAAAGTAGATGCCAATACCTAGCCGTACGGAGAGATAAGTAGGAATGCTGCGATACGTGTACATTTACGTGCTCAAAACAGCCAATAACACGCATTAATCTTTTAGAAGACAATAATGAAAAAATTTACCTATGGTGGAAAACTCAAAAAAACTATAAAGGGTTAAAAGCATAAAATATAAATAAGTTTTTATTGCAAATTACAGCAGTCAGTGTAAAAGCTAATCTGCTAAAAAAATATTCTTTTAGATGATGTATTTTGGATTGGTATTTTAAAAAGGGTCTCTGTTTTTAAACCAGTTGTAAAACTAATTGATTTCCTCTCAATAAAATGAACATCAGATTCATTTAGTATATAATAACTTAACACCATAATATATTGTCTAAATAGGGAAAAGACTGGTAAAGTGGCCAGTGAGTGCAAAGTGTCCATTTGAGTTTTTTCCGCTGTATAAGGAAAGGACATCTAGCGTCACACTTGCAGTGATGGAACAGTGTAGCAGCAGAGAATCAATTGACACCGCAAAATTTTATTAGTATTCGTCATCTAACTTCAGGATCAAATTTTAAAAGCCGAAGAATACTGTAAAAATTTAGTGGTGACAATCCGTTAACTGCTGCGCCACTGTTTCATCAGTGTACTGAGTTGAATTACTGTGGATCAGTAAGAAACACCTGTCCGTTCTCTATGACTCCTCTATGACTCCTGTTGTACACTTGAGTTCAGGCAATTTCATTGGTCTACGTTTAACAGGTCTATGATATGATTGGCCTAAGTCACCAAGACGATTTCTGCAATGATGACTATGACAAAAAAAGTAACGGTAGATTGGTGAGACGGAAGTGTTTGTTTGTAAACATGCCCTTTCCTTATAGTACCTCCGCCACGCTGGAACTGGACGAAACTGTCGTCACAGTTGCTGGTAGTATTGTCTGCGACTTTGAAGCGGAACGCTACATTTTTCTAGTTCTGAAATTATTTTATTGTGTTTTTCGTATTTTTGATTTTAAGCAAGTGGTGCAATTTATTGATTATAACTAAATAATATGTATTTTATAATTATTTGCTCTTATGCTGTTGGATCAGTGGGAAATAACCTTTTAAATGATGTATGTTTGAAAACGCTAAGTCATGCAGATTAGATGCTAGGCCACAGTTTTTGTAATGACGTCATTCCGGGCAAAGTGGCCACAAAGAGATCGGTCAAAATGGCCAGATGGCTAGTTTGCCTGGAAACGATTTTTTATTCATTGTTCATAACAAACTACTATTCAAAAATATTTCCTTTGAAAGGAAGAAGACAAGTCGGAGCAGTAACTTCTGCAGAGAAAGGCTTACTCTCGACATTTGCAGTCTTCATGTCTGCTGGGGGCCCTTGTATTCCTCCATTTGTCATATTGATACTCATTACTGTTAACTTTACTTTGTAACGATTCAATACTTAAAATATTACAAAATATAATACTTACTCTTAATGAATGTTTAGCTTGTGTTGATCAAATCTGCATCTTGATCAAAGTAATTTGTTCATTTACCCATGCTGGCTACTTTACACAGCCTAGGTGGGCAAAGTAACCATTTTGCAGTTTTTCTGTAAAGTAACGTGTACATTTAATAATATTATTTTAAAAGTAAAATAGCAATTGAAACTAAAGTTATTATAGTTGCTATTGGTATTTGTTTATAGAATTTCACTGATTAAAAAGTGTTAGAGAATTGCTCTTTTATTTCAAGAACATTCCACCAGATAGCAGCATCAGACAATCTTCTTTATTGTTTTACTGGCACAGACACTCAGAACATTTGGTGTTCCTCCATGCCTTATAGCAGTGTGCAGCAAAATGCTGCTGGATTAAAAATCCAATAATATTCCAAAGGAATAATATTATACATTAAAAACTGCAACAAACTAATATTTTATACATAGTTCAAAGTATTTATTTATCTTAGTGTTTTGTAAATAGTCTCAAGAATATTCATCTGTTTTTTATATTGTGAAGTGTTATCAGTATTGTATGCAGCATATTATTCTAGTGTATTTAATCTTCAAATAAATTTATTTTGTTCATCCTAAGAAGAATATATTTCTACTGAATAATACATCAAAGCATAAAGGTAAAACTTTTAACCTTTTTATTGTTTACTATTGAGGAATTTCGTATTCATACCTTCCATATGGAATAACATTCCAACAAAAAGGTATCATAAAAATTCATCAAACCTTATAGTGGCCACTCTAAAGTACTTCCTGTAACTTTATCGCAAAAAAAAAACTTATTTGAGACAAATTTACAAAAAATAAATAAAAAAAGGGGAATGTGTCATTACTCCTCTCTATCTTTCAGCAGATATTTTAAATCTAGTGATTGAAGAAGGTACAGTTGGTCAAAAAAACAAAGAAACATTTTAATGCCGAAATTCTCAGAGGAAAGAAAACAAGAACGAAAAAAAAAAAAACCATGCGTCTAACATAAATTATGAAACAATTTTCAATACATTCATAATACTGTAACGAAATTTCACGGTTTTTTAATGTGAAAGTTGATATCTAAATAAACAATTTGGCAAACACATAAGGCATTTGAACTGTTAGATGATTATTTAAAATGAGACTAATGTGATATAACAACAATCACATTTAAATCATATAATAAAGGTAAAGGAAATCTGCTTACCTTCTTCTTCATGATCGTCCACGGTAATTTTCTGCATATCCAGGAAACTTTGGATTAATCCGTTAAATATCTGAAATATCCAGTGGGATTTCCCCTGTAAAGAGCTGATAATTTTTATTTATTATAAACTGTGTATTTTTTACTTATATGTATCCCAGGAATTCTGCAGCATTTTTTATTTTAAACTGACATTTTTATATATCTAAAGATACATACTGTAGCATACATTTTTGCTCCTGTCTCGTTTAACACATTCACAGAAACTGACAGAAAATAAAGCATAACATTATTTAGTCTTAATTAATTGCATAAATAAATTCAAGGTTATACATTAATAAAATACTCATTTTCATTTAAAGTCAATAAATTGTTCTTGTAGTTTTTATAATGTCAATATTACAGCTTTATAATGCAAGTGTTTATAAAATTTTGATTGGCAGTTGAAAAGATGAAACAGGAAGTAATGTTCTAATTTCACAACATGATGGGTGGATAAAGTAAACAGTTTCACTTATGGCAGACATTAAGTGTTTTTTGAAAAGTAATTAACTTGATGTATGATAAGTTTTATCTATTTCTGAAGAGATTAGTATTTCTAACAAGAACATCCTATTTCTGCTGTTACCATCAACAGTCGGAAAAATATCAGGTTTTTTGTGTGTGTGTGCAGCCCTGCATATGATCTATAGATTTGCGTGTATACTACATAATATGCTAAAAGTTAGTTTAGTTAAACGAATAGCACAGTTGAAAATTTCCATGAAGAAACAGAAATGTACATGAGAAGTTTTGTGCAGCCCCGCATATGATCTTTAAAATGCATATGCACCAAGTAATATTTAAGAAACAGTTCAATTAAAAAACTCATACCACAATTGAAAACCCCCTTCCAGCAATTATTGTTCATAGGCTTCAATAGATCAAGTATGGTTCAATTTCTTCTGTAGCCAAACACTTTTGTGTGTCCCTTAAATGAACGATAAATTCTATACACAGCATGTTATACAGTAGGCTCTGTGTAGTGATATAAATTTACACCTTACATAATATACACCTCAGTGATATAAATTTCAGTATGTGTAAATTAGTATAACACCATTAAAATACACCGGAAACGATTTTCCCCCGTAGGCCGTAATGTAACGGAATTCTTTCGAGCGTCTCTGTAAATGAACCGTAAACGTTACAGAGTTCATTTTTAATACAGAACATGCCATAGTGATACCCATTAACATCTATGAGTTTCATAAAAATGAGACTATATTTATGTCAGTTAGAGGCAGACAGACAAACCGAAGTTATAAACACTTTTCAACACTGAAAAAAATGAAGTACTCAAAAATGAGTAAATCAATGTACTCATACCAAATTGAGTATGTTTGGATCAAAAATGAACATATGCTTTCTCAATTTTGAAACATCGCATGCTATCAAATCCAAACAAAACAATAATTTTGAACCCTGTAATGGTTTATATCATTTATTTAGGTATAAAAGATGTTTATTACTTAAATATTAAATTATGCACAGTAATTTAAAATAATTTAAAAGTGCTTGCAAATAATCTGCATACAAATATTCGATTTGGGTACCTTGTTAATAATTTTGATATTTTTCTTAATAAATGATCAATTAAACGTTTCTTGTTAATAACTTTGAACGGGAAATAAATATCCGTACATTTTTAGTTTAATTTGTAAGTTCAGGGAGTCATTTCATAACAAATCATACTTAAACTCAGCCACGAAATCAAAAATAAGTATATGTGTTTCTCAGTTTTGCGTACATTTGGATCGGAGTTATTTTGAATATGTGACATATTTAACATTGAGTACTGTTTACTCAATTTTGAGTGCCCATTTTTTTCAGTGAACTATGTTGGAGAGTATGTTGGAAATAGCCATTCGACTAAAAATTAGGATTTTTTTCAATTTATGTTTACAAAAAAATAAGTTTAAGGGTCATCTTCAAATTGAAACTGTACCAAACATTGTAGCTTCCAATATATGCAAACAATTTTGACATCATATCTGGCTTTTTTTTGTAAATTTTACCTTAGAATATCAAATGAAAAGTCCTTCGGTCAAATAGATAAGAAATTATGAAAACTTAAAATTTGGAACTCTTAATGTTAAATTCATTTGTAATTGTTCCAAAAACAGATTGCAATGCAGGTAGTTTTTTTTTTTTTTTTTTTTTAACATAACTCAAGAACTAATTTGCTGAATAATCTGTAATTTTATAACTATCATATTTATTCTGCAAAGTAATTCTTGAATTTTTCTTAAAAAAGTACTCATTGCAACTGTTTCGTAACTCTGTATGTATTAAAAACGAATTTAACATTAGGAGTTCCAAAATTGAACTCTTCATAATTCATAAACTACTTGAGTGAATAACTTCCCGTTTAATATCCTAAAGTAAAATTTAACGAGAAAGCCAAATATGATGTTAAAATTCGATGTTTGTACTGAAATTTTCAGAATTTGGTACAATTTCAGTATGAAGATGATCCTTAGTTTTGTTGTTGTTGTTGTTGTTTTATGTAAAATGAAAGAAAGCATAATTTCCAGTCGAACGGCTATTTTTTGAAGAAAAAAAAAGGGTTAAAATTCATGGGGTGTTCATTTTTTCTTTTGGTCATTAGTGCATCATAAACTATCAATAACACTTGATAGTTTAACCTTTATTTATAAAATTGAACATCATATGAAATTAGATAACACTCAACATAATACGTATGTATTAAGTTGAGTATGTAAAGTTGAGTGTATGATCTGCAGAGAAAAGTAATGTATCCGGGAAAGAAAAATCTTATAAGAAGGTTTAGATAATATCTCCTTTTTATTGGAGTAACCTACGTAGTACTAATACATTAGTTGAAGTGTTGTTGAGCATATTAAGAGCATCAGTCACAAAAATTTAATTAAAAATATATTTTTACTAAAACTCTTCTGGGTAAATAAATACATTTAGCTTTGTCATATTCTTCATTACAATTAAAAAAAGACAAATTCAATAGTTAAATGTAAAATGTTGAGTATTGAAATTTTCAGAGTTTGGTAAATCTCGACATGAAGACGAGCACTAAGCTTTTTTATGTAAAATGAAAGAATACATAATTTCAAGTCGAATGGCTCTTTTAGTCTTCTTCTGGGGAAATTTGGTGTTTAAAATGCATGGGGTGTTAAAAAAATTTCTTTGGGGGGGGGGGGGGGACTGAACATTAAATTTGTTTTTAACCTTTATTTATGAAACTGGTCATCATGTGAAAGTAGATAAGACTCAACTTAAGATGTATGCAGTGACCTGCAGAGAAAAAGAGTGTATCCGGAAAAGAAAAGTCTTATGAGAAGGACTGATGAGAAGAATATACACCCTTTATTGGAAACGTAGCACTAATACATTAGTGTTACGTAGTTTTATTACGACTAGTTAGTACTAATACATACTAATAACTAGTTACTAAGTAGGTTGAGTTAGAGGACATTGATACGATCTTTTGTAGCTCGTAAAATTAATTTGAAATTGCTTTAAAATAAAAGTTATTGCCGAAATATGTAGATGTGTTATTTCAAGTTTTCTTTTTATTTTAATTTTTCGTGATAAAGTGAAAGGCGTAAATACTAAAAGAAATTTTTTGCAAATGTGATTTTGTATCAATCTTCCACTTGCACTGAGTAAATAATTCACACTTGGGGTACTTTGAAAAATCTAGATTTTCTTTCAAAACATTGTAGATTAAGGGAAATAAACTAAAAGCAATTTACATTTCATAAAACTTATTTATCAAAAAGAGTATAAAACAGACATTTCCAAATAAAAGGAGAATAAACTGCATTGAATCAGTTTTGTCAGATGGCATCTATAATAAAACTATTACAAATAAAAATACTAAAAATAAAAATACTACATCGCTCTGCCTGTTTCTATGTGTGTTTGTGTCTGCGATGGCTAGAGAAATCTGCGGCACATACTGAATTTTTTCTGAAAATAGCCGAAGTTCTCTTCTTATGCACCTGAGTTTCAGATTTTTTAAATTCTAATTATTAGCTGAGTAATTAATTAACAGTCGCAACTCACTCTCATCAAAAAGTCATTTATTTGTTCTCCGAGCGAGGAAATGCGTGCGCATGCGTACAAACTCATTAACGCATTAGGAGCTAGCGAAGAAACATTTTCGACTGTATTTCTTTTTTGTTGTTGTTGTTGTTGTTGTCGTTGTTTTTTGTTTTAATCCAAATTGACCATACCGCTCTGTACAGTTAAAATCCAAAGACATATTCCGAAAAATCGGACTCTTATGTCTCAAATGGTGCAATAAATTCCAAAAAATGTCGCAATTGACTCTTTGAAAGAAAATTTTCAAAAAGGTTAGTTTTTCTGCCTTATTGCAACGCCCCTTTAGGACGCAAGTTTAAAGGTAGGAGAGGTAGGGGAGGGTTGATACATTGATAATTTTTCTCAACAAATGGCATTAACAGCCATTCTAACACAGGTGAAGGCTTCTTTTATTTGCTGAAGCCATCAGTACCTGGACTAATCAGTGAAGAACTGACAACTTTTCTTTCCTTTTAATTTTGAAGGTTTTTAGAATGTCAATGTAAATTTTTTCATTGACTGATTTTCTTTCATAACTCTTATTATTGTGAATATAATATCTTGTAATTTTTTTTTTATTTATAAAGCACATTGTTAGGATTAGTTTTACTAGAAAGTAAATTACCATTTTGCAACTGCATTTGTACAAAGTGATTGAAAATCCAATAAGGCATAATAGGGAGAAATGATACATCAGTACTGGGGAGAAATGATGCACTTGTATATTTGAAATTTAATAGTTTTTTTTTTTTTAAAGTTTTCAAACTAATATAGGACTGTAATATTCATTATTGTTTTACAGCAAGAGCTACTGAAATTGGTAAGGAAGAACAAAGAGACTATTCATATCCGTTATGTAGGTTACATAGAAAAGCAGTGCGGTGATAGATGGTTAGTTCACTTTGCTCGGAATGTAGAAGGGAAAAAGTTTAAATGGCCTGAAAGGGAAAATGTTTCTATAATTTACGAAGGGCAAATTGAAAAAACGTTAAATCTACCCGATTTTACTTATATTAGTTTTTCTTTTGATCATTTCAGGGGTGGCGGCATGTTTATGAAACCACTTAATTTTAATTCCCAAATGCCACATTGGCACCAGCATTTTGGTAAAACATTTTCCATTTAGTGTGAAAGTGAAATATATCCCTTTTCTTATTTCTAATTAAATTTGTTGGTAAATTCCGGTGCCATTCATTTATTCAACACTTTAGCATTGAAAATGCTTTGCCCCTGAAAGGGTTAAAAGAATCTTAAATATGCTAAATTTATGTTAAATTGTTTGCAAATCAGCAATATTCACTTCATTTTTCCTTGCAGCTAGATCTCTAGGGGTTTTTTTTCATTATTTATTTTCTAAAAAGTGTATTAATAGAATTGTTTAAATAATAGCAATAGTTTAAATATTTTTGTAAAAAACATTTCTGAAACAAAAATATGCCAATGTCATTCGTTTCAAATTTTACTTAAATATTTCAAGATTTATCATAAAATATTGTATGACGCATAAATTGAATTGTCTGCACTTTTTTTCAATTTACTTAACAATGTATCAAACCTCCCTTGCTAGTGTATCAATCCTCCCCAGTAATGGGGAGATTTGATACAGTAGTAGCCATTCAAAATAATTGGGATAAATTTTTTGAATGACTATTTTTTAAATTCACAATATTTTTAATAAATGAATAAAAGGTCACTTTATAAGAAAACACGAAACATTTGTTTAAAAATAGCTTTCTAAGGGTTGTAAAAAATTAGAAAAAAAAATTGTATCATACCTCCCCTACCTCCCCTACTGACAAGCCAAAATTATGCTTATAAATCTGAAACCTTCTACTAATCGATGGTGCAATTGGTTTTTTAAAATATTAATTTTAACCCTTTCAAATACACCGCCAAATGCAGGTCACTTCGTGCCTCATGGATAGGATATTTTTTCTGCGCTAAAAGTAACTAAACGTCCGTATTTTAACACAATCGTTTTAGAGGATCTCAACAGACCAGATTTACATCACCTACAAAAATTTCAAAATGTTCATTTGGCGGAAACATTTTTTACAAAATAAAAAGTGTGAAAATTTCGACAAAAATAATTAGAAACCGAGGGATTTCTGTGGGGTTTCTCTCGACTTCGGTTAACGTTTTCCCTCTTAAATATGCATATTTTTTATGAAATTTTAAAAAGGACTTGGTTTTAGTTATATTTACGATCCATTAAAATTTCACAGAATTCGGACAACAATAACTATCTATTTTGTTATGGTAATGAAACCGACGCAAAAAAGGGAGAAAAAACCCATTTACATATCGATAAACGCGTTGGTTTTCTATACGAAAGGCCGGAACTCGATAAGACTATGTTGAAATTTGGATTCAATTAAAATAAATATCGTACGTTTTTTGCAATTTTAAGGGTTTCATTCTTCATTTAAAAGTATCTAAACTAAAAAAAAAGTTCCGCATTTGTATATCAATATGGCAATATGCAAATAAATATATACAGTAATTATTGTTAACTTTAAAACGATTGAATTATTAAAGGAAAAGAAATGAAACTACACATAAATGAATCGAATTATAAAAAAAAAGTTACTACGTTTTATAAAGCTCATTGTTCAACTTATTTAATTAAAAGAAATTTTGAATTTTTTTTACAATTTTAAGGGTTTCTAATTATTCTTAATTTTAAAACAATTGAACTATTAGAGAGAAAAATTACACATAAATGAATCGAATAATAATTTTAAAAAAATAACTACATTTTACAATTTTCACTGTCCAATCGATTTAATTAAAAAAATTTTCGTATTTTTTCGCAATTTTAAGGGCTATTTTTATCAATACCAATGAAAAAAAATTATTTCACTTATAAAAAAAAACCCTCGCTAGATGGCGTCAAAAAAACTGTCAAAAGATATAAAATTATACAAATTTGGCTGTACAAAGAGGCTGCACGTTCCGGTAATAATTCCAATACAGGGCCCCCACCAGAAATAAGATACAATAAAACCTGCTTAGACGAAAACGCAGTGGTAAATTCCGGTTAATGCAGGTTATTTAAACAGAGCAATACATAACTGCATTTGGGGGGGGGGGGGGTGTCTGGAAACTGTTTTTTTTTTTCAGTTTATTGAACGATTCCGTAATAACCAGGCTTTTTCTCTATTAGAAAATAAATTTTCTGGATAGTACCTTTTTTAAAACCCTATATAGTAGTATTTGCTTACAATTTTATTATTTCTTTTTCAGTATTAAAGTTTATGATGTATTTGTAATTACTTTTTCATCTAAATATTTTAAATACAAATTTAAAATATTGAAACTTAATTAAATTTTAATTGAATTCATCAATTAATTTTGAATAAAAAAGTTTAAAGTATCAGGCAAATAAAAATTTAAAACCTTAAGCTGTGACTTTACACAACTTTCCAACAGAACAAGAGCCGGGCCCCATCTCTACCCCTCCCCCCTCTGTACGGACATGCGATACAAATTTCAGGTTCATTTCGGACAACACCGGGCGGGTCAGCTAGTAACAAATAAACTTTCATCCTTTAAAATAAAAAATAAAAAAACATGAAACAGAAGGATTCTTGTATTTCATGAACACAAAACTGCAAATTGTAAGTAGAAAGGTCAATTTTAAGAAAGAAATGACGACGTTCACCTGTTTCCTTTATTGATTGTTGAAACTGGTAACTTTAGTATAATATTTAATAAAGGAATCGATAGCTCATCATTAATGTACGAAAAACAAAAAGTTCTGCGGCTTCTTCCTTAAGTATGAAATTTGATAGTCCCCATCATCATATCTGGAGAGAATTTCCCCAACGAAATGCTTAACACTCTTCTTTTTACCCGACTGAAAAGAAGGGTTGTGTGTTTCACTCGTGTCTGTGTATGTGGATTTATTTATACCCTCGAAACATCCCAACGGCTGGGTGGATTTTAATGAATGAGGTCTCTATCAGTTCGTCTTAACGGCTCGATGGTTATAGGCTAGGTTTTTTTTTATAAATTCAAAATGGCGGCCGTAAAATACAAAACGGCGGTAGAGACAAAAAAAAATACGCACCCTATTGAGTGGCATGTTATTGGATAGGTCTTTCAAAATGAAGATAATGTTTCATTAACTATTTTACAGTCAGAAGCTCCGTTAAAATATTATACAACCTGGAAATTGTGTATGTAGGATCTCTAGCTTTACAGCAACTCTAACCATCATAGACATCTATAGACCTCATCAAAACAGTGTTTACAGATAGGAACTAACAATTAAACACAACTTAAAAGTCACCAATACAAGTAAATAAAAAAATAGGTTAGTAATATAAACAAGTAATATAAAAAAAATTATTTTAAGTCAATTCCTACTTAGGTCAATAAGATAACTTTTTTTCACCCATTCTTCTTTCCTCTTGAGTGGCGCTTAAAATGCCTTAATCAAGAAGAGGGCTCTGTCGGTCTTAAAATACCTTGATCAAGAAGAGGGCTCTCTCGAAATTGAAAAGTAATTAATTAAATTTAATTAATGAATTATTATTTGAAAAAAAAAACTGGATTAACATCAAGTGTCATCCACTACAAGTTTTAAAAAAATTATTTGAGCTTGATTGGGTGAATAATACGTATTTTATTATATTTAATTAAATTATTAATTATTATAAAATTTGAACAAGATATATAGGGGAGACTAGGGACGGTTGAGCATACGGGAGGCTTGACCCACCCATCAATTTTCATATTTAAAAGAATTTCAGAGCTTTATCAACAGGTGTCAACCAAAGCTACTGAAATGCTCAAACAACAGTCTTCGTTTCATAGAGGTAATCGAAATAGGCGTGGAAAAATCAATTGTGAGGCGTTTTCAACCTAAAAGTTGTGTTTTTTAGAAATATTTTGTAAGCTTTTTTCCAAACAAATTATATCATATAAATTTAAGTAAGTAGGTTTTAAGTAATGCAGAAATATCGAGCTTTCATTCCAGGTATAAAGACTGTACAGTAAGTTACGCTTAACGTAACAATGTGGTATTCTTTATAAAAGGTCTATGTAGGGAGGCTTGACCCAGTCAATGTGAGGGAGGGTTGACCATATGCTCAAAGCTTCCTTAATTAAGTTATTTTGGAAATCTTTTTATTATACACTGAGCATAATGAAAAGTTAATGGTATATACATAAAAGAATGTAAATTTATTCTGTAAAGCTTCAGTAAAATGGTGTGATGGGAAAGGAAATGTTTAAAACTGACTATAGAAAAATGTGAAAAATTGCTTGAAAATGGGAAAGTTGATAGGAACTTTTTTTCCATTTAAATATTGCTTACAATAGGTATATAGAAACTGTGGGAAAGACTAGAAAGGGCTATAAAGGATGAAAGCAGCAGTCTTAACCCTTTGAGGGGCAGTGGTATGTTTAAAAAACACCTTAATTTTAATTCCGAAACATCACAATGATACCAGAATTTTGCTAAAATCTTTTCATTTAACACGTATCTGAAATATAGCCTTTTTCTTATTTCCAAATAAATTTGTTTATAAATTCCTGTGCAAGTCCTTTATTTTAACACTTTAGTACTGAAAGTACTTTGCCCCTTAAAGTTTAAATCATGTTAATGATAAGTTAAGTGCTCATGCGGTTGCAAAAGAACATAGCATGGATCGAAAAAATTTAGGAAGGTATCTAGAAAATTTTCACCGGGGTGAATACAGTGAGATGAAGCCAAAGTATGTGACAACTAGATTTGTCAGATCGAGTGTCACAAAAAATAGAACAAGGAGATAAAAATCGGGACGGTGGCTCCAAAATCCGGACATAATAACATGAAATACTATGAAAACGGAACATGTCTCTAACAGAATGCTGCTTTAAATGTTAAAATTTCATTTTCCCTGCCGTACAATTATACCTGCTCAGACAAATTCCTGTTTAAAACAAAATTTTTCTCCTCCGACTTGCGATTGCGTCTTAACAGGTTTGTTTAAGCCTCATATTTAAAAAAAATATTTTGTTATAATAATTAAAGGATGTAGAATAAAGTTATTTTGCGTTTTTTAAACTGATTTTATTTCTCTTCACAAATAGCGCAATATAAAACAAAGTGGGGCAAGCCTCCCTTATAGTGGGTCAACCCTCCCGTATGTGGGGAGCCTTGACCCATTATTTTTTCATGAATAAAATCAATCATTTTTCCCATTTCTTATATGTTACACTTATGTAGTAATTTTATTTTGATAACTGATTGTATAACGAATAAAATGATATATAAATCTTTATTCTACGTTCAATATTTAAAAAATAAAAAAACATTTTGTAAAAAGTGGGTCAACCCTCCCTAGTCTCCCCTATATAGCAAGAGTGTGAGCTAATAGTAGGAACTGAAAAAAAAAAATAGTTTCACATTGATGAGAAACAATTAATTAGTTCGCTTTTTACGCAGTCGGGTTTTTTGATTTTTAAAATTTAATTATTTATTCTCAAACTTTACTACAACAAAATCACCTTCTTTAACCCTTCACTGCACTACGTGCCACATCTGGCACATACCTAAAAGCACTGTAATTCTTATTATGTGCCATGACATGAATTTGGTCAATATGATCTCTATCCCTGATCAAGAACAGTCCAAAGAATGGAATAACACTTATTTTGTTCATGTCAGATGGCTGCATTTGACAAAAAATTAGAATTTGTGTTCAAGGCTGGAGTAGCACAGTTGAAGTTTATTCCAAAAGAGTGAAAAATGTCCAGACCAGGGATCGAACCTGGATACTTGGCGTGCCGTGCCAATGCCTTATCTGTTAGGCTATCCGGACGATACCTGGCTGACATAATTCACTCTTATTAGTTGGACTTGGCTGCGAACTGCAGCGCCTGAATTATGTCAGCCAGGTATCGTCCGGATAGCCTAACAGATAAGGCATTGGCACGGCACGCCAAGTATCCAGGTTCGATCCCTGGTCTGGACATTTTTCACTCTGTTGGAATAAACATCAACTGTGCTACTCCAGCCTTGAACATGATTTAATCCAGTTGGAAAAAATATTCGTTCCCTTCATTATGAATTAGAATTTGTTTTTCTGGAAACAAAAAAAAGTTCGATCTAGCTATTAAGGTAAAATTTACTTTCATTATTTTTACTGAAATACTTAAAAATATTAATATAAAAAAAGTTTCAGTGTTAAGCACATAAAATTTATTAATTTAAGTTCATTTAGTTGTAAAATATGTATATAGCAATACAATATTTTAAAACCCTAATTATGTACATAGGGTACACGCCATAAAATATCAAATTTTAGCTGAAATTTTGAAATTTAATTTTTTTAATATTTTTCCCATTATTAGACCGATTTATAGATTTCAAATAATTTTTTTCGTAAAAATAGAAAAAACCGTGCAGTGAAGGGTTAAGATCTTCTGGCTTCAAAGAAAAAGTCATCATAACATCTAAAGGATTACCATTGCTGGACGCACATAACTCTGATAAATCCGATCATGAATCTTCGATTTCAAATCCACTTGAGTTCACTGTTGAATCATAATTTATTTCAGAAACTTTAATTTGTTTTCTTTTCCTCTTGACCTGCTTAGAGGGAGCTGTATCGAAACCCAACAAAATATATATATATATTATCTTGGGCAAGAAATATCATCTGATAATAGTATCATGAATGAAATCAATAGAAGAATAAGAAATGGATGGAGTGTTTTTGGGAAGAACAATACTATTCTGAAGAGTAGCATGCCCCTGTGTTTGAAAAGAAAGGTATTTAACCAATGTGTTTTGCCTGTCCTAACTTATGGAGCAGAAACATGGACGCTAACAAAACGGATGGTACAAAGATTACAAACAACACAGAGAAGTATGGAAAGATGTATGCTAGGTATAACTAGAAGAGACAGAAAAAGAATAACCTGGATAAGAGGTCAGACGAAAGTTTTTGACATCATTGAAAGAATTAAACGGCTAAAATGGAAATGGGCTGGGCACATCGCAAGAAGACAAGATAATAGACGGAGCACAAACACCCTACAGTGGTATCCCAGTGATGTAAAACGGCAAAGAAGACGACCTCAAGTAAGATGGAGTGATGAAATCAGAAAAGTAGCCGGTGTAAATTGGATGACTAAAGCACTAGACAGGAAACATTGGAAAAATCTGGGGGAGACCTACCTCCAGCAGTGGATTGAAAACGGTTGATGATGATGATGATGATGATATCAATTACTTAACCATTTTCAAATTTTTCGCTTTTTGTCTCTGTGTTTTATAACCTTTCATTTTCCTTATTGTTGCGTACCCCACAAGTAGCCAAGAGGTTCTGCTCTCGAAGCTAGTAGACGGGAGGTGCTGGGTTCAAACCCAATCGCGCCCGTTGACCTAATCGCTTGTGGTTTTCTTCGAACCTTGGATTTCCATGCGTAAATACGAGTTAGGTTCCCTTAGAAAGACCCCCACGGAGGGCACCCCCCCCCTTCCCTCGGGCCTATATCCCTCGCGTAGATATTCAAAACTCAACCAACCAACTTTCATGTTGCGTAATTGTTCGTGCAGTAGATTTTCTGGAGCGTCCGTGTAAATTCTTGATCTTTCTCTTCTTAGTTTCAGTTGAAATTTTAGGAAAAGGTCTCAATCAGGTGAAGTGATGTCCTTAGAAGTTGAAGACAAACAAATATTATCAGTCTTTGGTGGTGTTAAATCTTTTCGATTATTCTAAGTGGAGATGGAACCTTCAGTCGTTTCAAGTGGTATTTTCAGTGGCTTCCTGAGCACCTGCATAAACATCAGATGCCATGAAGCACGCTTCTGAGAGGGCTAATTTATTAAAAGGCCAGATTTCTGGTTTTGAAAAGCCACTTACAATGTTTTTGCCAATGAACGAGTCGAAATAGTCAATTTTGGCAATGCTTGAAATGTAGTAAATTAATAAACATTTTCCAATGCGATTTACATGCCAATCATTAAAAGCTATTTATAATTTTGTCTTACGGGTTCCGAAGACTGCAAAATCTAATGGTTGTAGGCTGCGGGATGTGTGCAGAGGGAAATACAAATACACTACTCCATTGTCACTTGAGTATTTTATGGCCTCTATCTAAATATGAGACTCGTGATTGTAACAATGTAATAAAATAGGCTTGTATCAATGAATCAATGCGGTTAAATCGAAATCGAAAGTCTCATAATAGTCCAGGCAATAAAGACCGTATAGGGGCTCTACCTAGCAAAATTCATGGTAGTTCTGGAAAAAGGCTCACTGTATGTTTTTGGGTCGCTGAATCCGAATTTTTAACTTCCCACCAAAATTTCCCGCGGCACCCCCCCCCCCCCAAATTTTGGTAAATGCCCCCAAGAAAGGTTTTTATTAAAAAAATCATTTTTTCAAAAAAAAAATTTCATCAAATTTTTTTTTACTATTGTTTAAGGGAAAAAGTATCTAGAAATTCAGAAAGTAGACAAAATTTGCCACAAATTAAATATATGACATTATGACTTAGGATGAAGGGGAAGTGGGGATCTGCCTCGGAACATGCGCGCGGTGCTGCGTGAACTAAGTTGCGCAATTCTACTTAACCACTCACACGTTTATATTCGCCCTCCCATCTCCCCTCCGAACTTTCTCTATAAGGTTTACTTTATGTTTTTTGGGTCGCTGAATCCGAATTTTTAACTTCCACACAAAATCCCCCCCCCCCCCTGAAAAACCCCCAAAAGTTGTTTTTAACTTAAATTTCTTATTGTTTTAGGGGAAAAGCATTACGAAATTCAGAAACTAGACAAAATTTGCAACAAATAGGATATATGACATTATGACGTAAGATGAACGGGGAGGTGGAGGGCTGCCTCTGAACATACACTGCGGCACTAAGTTATGAAGTCCAGGCAATAGAAGATTTTACCTGGAAAAATTAATACTAGTTCTGGATTTCGACTCACTTTATGTTTTTTGGGTCGCTGAATCCGAATTTGTAACTTCCATCAAAATTTCACCCGGCAACCCCCTCAAAAAATTGATATTTTGAAAAAATTTGGTTTTTGAGAAAAGCGCGCGGGGAATATTCCGAGGTAGCCCCCTCTCTCCCCGTTTATCCTACGTCATAATGTCATATATCCTATTTGTTGAAAATTTTGTCTAGTTTCTGAATTCCGTAATGCTTTTCCCCTAAAACAATCAGAAATTTAAGTTACTAACAACTATTTGAGGGGGGAAGGGGGTTCGGGGCGGGAATTTTGGGGGGTAAGTAAAAAATTCGGATTCAGCGACCCAAAAAACTTAAAATAAACCTTATAAGGAAAGTTCGGAGGGGAGATGGGAGGGCGAATGTAAACGTGTGAGTGGTTAAGGGGAATTGCGCAACTTAGTCCACGCAGCACCGCGCGCATGTTCCGAGGCAGATCCCCCTACCCCTTCATCCTAAGTCATAATGTCGTATATCTAATTTGTTGCAAATTTTGTCTACTTTCTGAATTTCTAGATGCTTTTCCCCTAAAACAATAAAAAATTGTTTTTTTTTTAATAAAAACTTTTTTGGGGGGGGGCTTTTTTACCAAAATTAGGGGGGGGATGCCGGGGGAAATTTTGGTGGGAAGTTACAAATTCGGATTCAGCGAACCAAAAAACAAAAAGTAAGCCGATTTCCAGAACTACCATTAATTTTGCTAGGTAAAATTCTCTATTGCCTGGACTTTAATATCTGATGGAATATGAAACATAGTTTATATCTATATCAATATCTTTATAACTTTAATGGCGTTTTTCATGTACATTTATGTAAGAAATGTCAACTATCATTATTGTATACAGGGTTTTCGTAGCTGTTTGGTAAGCAGTCTTCTAGTTTGCCTTGTGTCTCTACCACTTCCTTCCCATATACTTTATGCATTGCACACTCATCAAAAAACGCTGAAAGTACAAATTGGCGATTCATAGCTAGTACACTATCCATTCGATTAATACAAATCATTATGAAGAAAAAGTTGTATAGTGTTAACTTTAATCATGTTACCCCTAATGCAATTACTTTTTGTTCCTATTTCAAGTGTTTCAACAATATATTTTCTTCGACTTCGACTTCGAATAACTTTTTGACCGAGGCCCCTGTGGACAACTCCACACATCCCCGGGATCAGAATTTGTGAGCAATGACAGGAGAGCAAACTAAGACCTGGATGGTAGCAATAGAATTAAGGGGGGGGGGGGCAAAAAATAAAAAGGGGTAATAAAAAAAACCTGACAGTGGAAGAAATGAGCTACTTGAAGTAAAATATAATATAAAATGACAGGAAAAGGAGAAAGCAGAGAGAATTTACTAGGAGGAAGTTTAAGTATAGCATTACAACAACTAGATATATTTTTGGATTTTATAAAATTTCTTGTATTTTTTCTAAGTTTTTTCTAAGATTTTTTATAAGATAACAAAAGCTTTTTCAAAGCTTTCGAACAGATGAGTAATAGACTCAAGTAAAAATAAATGTTAGTAATGAAAGAGGGTAGCCTATATCAGTATGTGTATATTTTCTTCAGAAGTGTACTTTGTTAAATTATTTGCTCACTGTTATGTTTATTGGTATAAGACGTATTTATTTTGTTGAATCTCAGATTGTTATCAGTGCAACAATTCCATTATGTAAAGACACCAATTCAGATGCCTCCTTCTTAAAATTGTTATGCCGTTTCAGCCTATCTGTTAATTTATAGGCGTCCGTAGCTGCCCTACATTTTCAGGACTCTCTAGGACAGTTGTTACTGATGAGACTTCAGATAGTTTCTCTACAAGTTTTTTGCGAGATTGGTATTGGTTGATATCGTCTTAATCCATTTTGCAATGGTAGAGTTCGTTAGCATGCGCCTACATTTAACCCTCCTTAAGTTTTTAACTATCGCATTAGATATTGCTCTGTGATCATGTCTGAATAAGTGTCTGTCAAAAATTTATCCAGATCTTCAGGTGACATTGGCTGACTTACACTCTAAATAAAAATGAGTGACTATTCACACTGGAGGAGTGAATAGTCACTCTATCGCAGAGTCAAAATATGCCCAACCTCTTAAGAGTGACTATTCACTCCGAGCAAAAGTAAAATTTTTTACTCTCTGAAAGAGTGAATAGTCGCTCCTGGTAAATGACTATTCACTCTAAACAGGGGTGAATAATCACTTTTTCGGAGGAGTGACTATTCACTCTTGCTAAAAGAGTGCTTTTTTTCTCCCCTGTTAGGAGTGAATGTTCATTTCTTATGGAGTCAATTCTTTTTTTATTTTGTTTTTATGGGCGTTTTAAAAGAAATTCACAGAATTAGATTTTTTAGAAGAATCACATCTTTTACGACATGCAATGAAAATAGATACAAGCGTGGTAAAGATTGGAATAAAATACTTTATTAGCAATACTTATTTAATTCATAGTTTGTAACACAAATTGAACTTTTAAGGAAAAATTCAGTTAAAGTTACATATGAATTAAAGTACATTACTGTTTGGAAAAAAAATTTTAAATATTTTATTACAATCTTATCGCTTGTGTTTGCTTTCATTGCATGCCCTATAAATATATGATAATTTTATAATGTCCATAAGGGCAAGTAATTAACCGAAATCTTAATCAGTTAATGTTTTTTTTTTTCTTTTCAGATACCCATTTAGTATTTTAATAATTCCCGTGATATACGTTATGTTCTTTTTTTTTTTTCATGTGTTTTCAAATTTCAAATGTTTAGATCACAGAATTCATTGCTAATGAATTTAAATATGATCAAACGTTATTGTTTACTGTATTTTAGTTACTTTTAAAGTTTTATTAAGAACTGTATAATAGGTGGATGTTATATGATTGACAACGTGTGATTTCAGTTTAAATTTTGTTTTAAATATAAAATCCTATCTTTTTAGCGCTATTTCGCACAACCCTATTCCTCAAAAATATTTTTAATTTTCTCACCAAAAACACAATGTTTATCAAATGTCCAATAAAAATCAAGTTTCTAAAATGGCGGAAGTTTTTCAAAAATAACGCGTTTTCCTGAAAAGAGAAAATTTGGGAAAACTCTGTGGATGATTAGAGGCTTGTGTGGCGTACATTCCAAAAAGTTTCGTTTTTAAAAAAACTATTCCAAGTTTCCTCAAATTTTAGCCTTATTGTACCGTACAAATTATTAAACCAACAACTATGACAAAAAAGGTACTAGATCAAATGCTTGCTTGTACTATTCATTTAAATCTTTCACACACCCTTAATTCTCTGTCACTAGTTTATTTTTCAAATTTTTCTATAAAGAGCTCCATTGAAAAAACAGCAATATATTATTTGTATATGATAAAGGACTAGAAATAATAGATTTTAAAATTGCGCATAATCTATATATATAAGTTAATTGTCTGTGAGTAAAGAAAGACTTTTCTTCATGAACACCTACTGCCACCCACACGCGGTTGTAGTGGTTAGATAGCCCTTGGTCTCCTGCTGTTAGTAAGGCAGGTTGGTCGCAGTGCGTGGAAGTGGGGGATTACAGGGACACTCAAAAGAATTTCATTACATTACGGCGTATGGGGAAAAATCGTTTGATTCCCCCCTAAAGGGGTTGAAAGAGGGAAATAAATCTAATTTTAAAAAAATAAAGATATGTTTCAGCGATTTTAGAAATCCCCCCCCCCCCCCACTTAAGGGGATTAAAGGAGGTGTCGAAACTTTTTGAGCATTTGGCCATATCTCAGTAGCCGTTTTAGCTAGAAGCGTGAAATTCCAGAAAATAAATCTACTAAGAAAATAATTAAACATGTAGTATTTCAGCTATTTTAGAAATTCCCCCTCCAAAAAAGGGGTTTAAAGGGGGGGGGGTCGAAAATTTTAGAGCATTTGTCATATCTCACCAGCCGTTTGAGGTAGGAGCGTGAAATTCCAGAAAATAAATCTGCTAAAAAAATAATTAAACGTGTGTTTCAGCGTTTTTAGAAATTCACCCTTAAGAGGGTAATAAGTGGTGTTGAAACTTTTAGAACATTTGGCCATATCTCAGTAGCCGTTTTAGGTAGAAGCGTGAAAATCCAGAAAATAAATTACTAAAAAATAATTGAAAACATGTTTCAGCGATTTTACAAATTCCCCACCCTAAGGGGTTTAAAAGGGGGGGAATCGAAAATTTTAGAACATTTGGCATATCTCAGCAGCCATTTTAGGTAGAAGCGTGAAATTCAAGATAACAAACATACTAAAAGAACAGGTAAACACATTTCATCTTTGCTAGATATATTTCGTTTGATTCAAGGCTTTTTAGAGAAATCGACCAGCGAAGCGGGCGAAGTCCGCTAGTTATTAATAAAAATTGATTTAATTGTCCGTTTATCCTATAGTTTTTATATCCTTGCAGAAAGTATCTTTATTCTTCTATTAATTTAAAAATTCACAATAGATTAAAACATTTTCTGAGATATAAATACATACTCTTTTAACTTTTTTTAAGTTTAGATTCTGTATATTTTTTTTTATTTAGGATTTTTATTTTAAAGTTTGATGTTTGATTTAAATAAAATTTAAAAAGCGTGAATTTTGGGTTCTTAATTTTTCCAATCTTAAAATTTGCAAAATATTTTTGACAAAACATAAGATTTATTACAACGCCTCCCTATTTAAATTTTAAATATAATTCGGAATATGGAATTAAATCAATAATTTAAAAAAACACAATTGATTTAAATCACGATTAAAATCAAACCGATTTGATTTAATGAGCACTTCTGTAATGGCAAAATATCAAGCAGGACGGTCGTTCTGCCAAGCCAAGCTGAAAGAAAAAATGCTAACCTCGCCAAACAAACAAACGCCAAGAATAAAACGCAAGACACCGTAACTGCTTATTATACTGATGACAACTTCTCCATGTAAAATCAACCAAACATGCCAGCGTAAAATTTCCCATATCAAAAGAACCAATCATCGCAGAAAAATAAAACCAAAACCAAAAGGACCTAATGGAAAATATCTTCAATTTGAGACCAAATGCATCCTCATAAATTAATTATAAACAGAGATATAGATTTTTTAAAATAACGTCGAGATACTGAAAATGATCGATTTATTTTCTTCGTCACAATTTATGGTTCAATCAAGGTAGAGACTTAAATAATGGACATAAAAAAGTAAGGATTGCATTTTTGGGCAGATATTTACTCAATCTACGTGCTTTTGTAAAATTCAGCTTTAAAAACACAAATTTTCTATTCTTAATTAGCGAAAAACTGTTAATTAATTTTAAAGTTTATAAATTATGCCAAACAGCGATAAACCCGCCAAATCATTTTAGAAGTCTTTTAAAATTTTTTATATTATCCTTTTGCATTGATTTCATCGAAGAAAACTATGGCCGAGATCCAGATAGATTTTTCGCTGTTAGCGAAATGAGTTTGACCAATCAGAAGCCAGAATGTTTGAGAATTTTTGCTGCTTCTGGATCCCGACCTATGTCATAAAAGTTTTGAGTCATTTTCTTAGTGCCATGGATGAAGTGCAATGTTTACAGAAATTTAGGCTGGGATCCAGATGGATTTTTCGCTGTTAGCGAAACGAGATTCACCAATCAATAGTCTGCATTGCTGCAAACAGCGAAAAGTTCGCAAAAGTGCAAGCTTCTGATTAATGAATCTCGTTTCGCTAACAGCGAAAAATCTATCTAGATTGCGGCCAATTATGTTGAACACAATTTTGCATTTCCACATCCAGGAAGGGTATTGATGTCATAACAACAGTGCGTATTCGAAACTATTTAAGGCATTGATTCTGAACTCCTTTGCTATACATTTCAATATTAAAGAAGTTGTTGTTTCAATAGTTTTAGTACTTTTCTCTATTGCTCACTCTAAAACACGAATATCGAAATTTAACCAACAGCGCTCAGAAACTATAGCGCCTAGAATATATAGTGTTGAAATCGGCTAACCCTGTAATACTTAAAAAAGCGCTAAAATATTGTATCCCTTAAATGTGCAATGATACTGCTGTAATATGCAGATCGCAGCGGCATCTGCAGGATATTTTCTACAACTGCAAAAAATTGCTAGTCTATACAATGTAATAATAGTAATACGAAAATCCCACAGATGTCGCTGCGATCGACACTTGAAATTTTAGCAGTATCGTCGCACATTTAAGGGATACAAATTTTTAGAACTGTTTGGATAGCATATTTCCACACTAGGTATTCTAGGCGCTGTATCAGAAACAACACCATAACAGAGAGCCTTTATACATAAGAGTGGTGATATATGCACAGGAGACATGCTCATTTCAAGCTTTTGTCGAAAGTACGGCAATCCGCTTTCTTGAATAGAGGATATTCAATCTACGTTATGATCACATGGTCAAGGCAAGAACGTCTAGCGTAAAGAAGGGAAGGCTCCGTCTATGTAATGTAAATCCCCGCTAGCCAAGGAAACAGTTCATGGGAGAAAGCAGTTGTACACTGTTAAAAATATCGCGAAAAATTACCTCTGTTTTTAAAGGCTATCTGTATTCTGACCAATGAGAACGCTTCATAGGCGTTTATGTAGCGTTCTCATTGGTCAGAAAATAGAGAACCTGTAAGAACCGAGGTAATTTTTCACGATATTTTTAACAGTGTAGTTTCCTGTTTCCCTTCTATCAGTTAGAAATTCTTTGGGTAAATTACCGGTACCACGTGACTTTTTCAGCCTCGAACCCATATTTGGAATATCCTCCATTAGAAGATACGCGCATGGACGATCTCTATTAGACTAGGGAAATAATTCAGCATGCATTAACCTGGCGATAATGGCATGCTCGTAAAGAACTTTAACGATTTGTTTTTATCACTTTTACCAATAAACATTTATTGGCCGTATGTCGCTACTTCGTTATAGAGACACACTTGTTCCTAATTAGATCCCGGCCTTAATGTATCAAAATACAGAGTTTGCTTTCTGTACTATTCCTGAGCTCAGTTATAGCGTCTAGAAATATAGGCCGGTATCCAGGTACAATTTTGCAAACAGTGCAAAGTTAGCAAAAATTCTGGCTTCTGATTGGTCAATCTCGTTACGATAACACAGAAAAATCTACCTAGATCACGGTCACAGTGTGGAAACCGGCTATTCCAGTAATTCTTTAAAAAGTGCTAAAAATTGAATCCCATAAATATTGAAAAATACTGAATGACAAATGTCGATAGGAGCAACATTTTCTAGATCTTCTCTGAGCGAAACATTTTCTTTTGAAATAGTTATTTTGGAATTACCATATGTCGCTGTAATCGACATTCGTCGTTCAGCCTCGTTCAACATTTATGGGATACAATTTTTAGCACTTTTTTAATAAGCCGATTTTTAAACTATATCTTCTAGAAACTATAGCTCCGTTATAGCGTCTAGATTATATGTTGTAGAAATCGACTATCCCAGCAATACTTAAAAAAGCGCGAAAGTATTGAATCCCTTAAATGTACAACGATGTTGAATTCCAAACAGTCATTTGCATCGACATCTGCAGGATATTTTTTAAAGAAGAAAGAGACATGTGTAATGCACCGCTAGCGACTAGAATACATAATGTGGAAATTTGCTATCCAAGAACCGCTAAAAAGTGTATCCCTTAAATGTGCACTGACGCTGAAATCCAGGGAGATTATCGCAGCGACATCTGCTATATATTTTCAAATTTCAAAGTAAACATCGTATTATTACAGCGGGTTTGACGCCAAGCACACAGGTCAAATGTAAGTTAATAAAACGTTTAAAAAAATGTTACAGCGTCTAGACCAAATTGTCTTGGAGTTTTGGGAAATATCCTGGAGATATCGCTGTGATCGACTCATTGGATTTCCACACTATATATTCTAGACGCTGTAGCGCCGCGGTAGCCTGTCCTTTTTCGTTTGCCTCGAAGTAGATGACGTCATTTGAAGCTTTTCCTGAGTGTGGAGTTGATTATCTGTACACGTTACTGGACACAAAAAAAATCGTCGCACCGCTTTGTACTAATCATCGTGTAAAGATGATCCAACTCCGTGTGACTTTTAAACGTCATAAACTGGCCTATTATGTCATTGGTCACGCTAACACCCTCCCCCTTGCGTCCGCCATATATAGCTGCATCTTGCTATGGAGACTGCTAAATGGGCTGCTATCGGTCAAAATCAAGAGAGAAAAGGCCAGAAGAGGGGGAAAGAACTCGTTTTCTTTATGTAGTTTTTCACACGGGAAGATTGACATGTCTGCTCCTCTCCTTTCATAGCTTCATGGTGGTGAAATAAACAAACGCCCCTTAAATATTTGAGAAAGTCTTGACACGCGTCACAAAAACATCACACAAAGCAGGCAAAGCAAAGGAACAAAATCATTCATTGGCTCGTGGATATGAACGAGCCAATGAATGATTTTTCTTCTTTGTTTTGCCTGCTTTGTGTGATATTTTCCTGACTTGTCAAGGCTTTCTCGAATATTTAAAGGACGTTGAATAGACCGGGATCAAGATAGATTTCACGCTATTAGCGCGATGAGATTGATCAATCAGAAGCCTGCATTTTTGAAAACGTTTTTTATGTTTGCAGTAAACACTCTGGATCCCGGACATTAACTTTGGTTGGTTAAGACGATTTTGAATAAAATCAAATCAGAAAGCCAATGTTTTTAAACTTTTTTGGTTAGTTTAATCGAAATCTTCCACGTCTATTAATGAAAACTGAGTTACTGTACTTTGGACAAAAACTTGAATATGAATACACGACTTGTGCATATGTGTCACCACTCTTACATATAAATGTACTCTGTTATGAGCATGATTCTAAGCGCAGCTGATTAAATTTGAGTATCTGGGTATTAGATAAAGCAATAGTGGCCCACCGTGGCTGAGTGGATAAGACACCACGCCGCTAATCGCTTGAGAACGTTGGTGGGGGCGGGTTCAAATCCCGCCGTGATCCTCACGTGATCTGATATATATGTGTTCAATAAAACAAACAAACAAACAAGCAATAGTGAAAGGTACAGTTGCCATGGAAACAACGACTTCTTTAATTCGTATAGAAAATTAATGAATAGTTGTAAATAATTTAAGTTTAAAATGTAGGCAAATGCTCTGAAAATATCAATGGCTCCCATCTAGTATTTTACAAAAGTAATTTAATATATTCACATGATGTATAAGTTGATGCAACTCTTACCTAATGAAAATTCTGCAACAAGACTTACGTAGGCAGATCTTTTCAATGATTAATTCAGAATTCTAAGAACAAAACGAAGTTCTTAAGCGCCCTTCCTCACCCCTCCCCCCACTCAAAAAAAGAAATACGATAGAAAGGTATAAGTATTTGGATAATTTCAGTATTTCTGTGATCTTTGGTCAGAGTTTAGGAAAGGTGTCTGGGTATTAAAAAAAACATATAACAAATTTGACGAACGATAAGACTATAGATTTCAGGCAATTTTTAACTGCCAAAAAATTTTATCCTAATGTTTATGCGGCTTTAATAATAGACTATTAAATATAATCAATTTACGGGAATTTTTATACGAAATTATATTCTCACATTTATGCAAATAGGTATGGATAAACAGACTTGAGTAAAATTACATATTTATTCTTTCTTCTCTATAACACGATCTAAATGAAGATGAAGTTATATGTACAGTTTATATCTTTAAATTTTTAGATTTTTTTTATCAAAAATGTTTCATCATCATGTCTAGAATTGCTAGATTTACTTCTTTAGACAGGTCTTCGATTCTTTAGATGCCTGCGGGGCTTCATTCTCGGATTTTCCGTAGGTATTTGTAAAGATAAATTTATTTTGCAAAACCGTCAGCAAAAAAAAAGTTAGAACAAACAATTAACTGACAGACTAACTGTAAATATATATTTTATTTTGACTCTATTTGATTTTTACTAAATTTTCATCCTTCATAGAAAATTTTAAGGCGATATAAATTGAGAAAGACTGATACTTTGAAAGAAGAAATTGACTTTCCTTACTTTTAAATTATTAATTACTCTAAAAAATGAATGATAGGTAAACAAAGTGTATACTATTGTGTTTGTTCCCTACTTATAAAGGCTATACAAGGACTAATTTTAGCGAGTAGAATTATTTCAATTATATATAATCTGTTTAAAAAAAAGAACTGATATCTACTAAAAAACAACTTTTCAAAAGTAAAAAAAAAGCCAAGCAAAAAAAAAAAAAAAAAAAAAAAAAGAAAAGAAAAAAGGGGAAAGTTGTGGCTAAAAAATAGTGTGATATCAAATTTCCAAGCTAATATTATGGTACTTATTTAACATTTTTTATTAAAAATTTACCATATGTAAGTCGAGTACCTAAGTATGCGTTGATAGAAAGCCTTTTCTCCTTTACTAAATACATCATAACGTGTTTCTGAAAATTAATTTTTTTTAATTATGCATGATGGGCTTGGCGGCCATCTTTCCATATTTTACACAAATTTCTAAGCAGACAAGCTCGTAATATGTTTGCATTATTAAGAATTTTGAACTTCTAGTTTTGGCTACAGACAGATAAATTAAGAAAGTCTTTTATTTTGAAGAAAAAAAAACAAATTGATTTTTACTGCTTTAACTAATTAATTAACCCCCTCCGAAAAAAGAGAATCATAAGATAAAACCTGAAGTTACTTCAACTTTATTTTAAGACACAAATTTCTAGGCACTCATTTCCATAAATTAAAAGCATAAAATGTTTGCTTTAGCAACAATTTCGAATTTCCGATCTTAACAATGTACTTGTGTGCTTAGAAAATTGTGTAAAATATGGAAAGATGGCCGCCAAGCCCATCATGCATAATTAAAAAAAATTAATTTTCAGAAACACGTTATGATGTATTTAGTAAAGGAGAAAAGGCTTTCTATCAACGCATACTTAGGTACTCGACTTACATATGGTAAATTTTTAATAAAAAATGTTAAATAAGTACCATAATATTAGCTTGGAAATTTGATATCACACTATTTTTTAGCCACAACTTTCCCCTTTTTTCTTTTCTTTTTTTTTTTTTTTTTTTTTTTTTTTTTTGCTTGGCTTTTTTTTTACTTTTGAAAAGTTGTTTTTTAGTAGATTAGAGGATACTGTGACTATTAATAATATTTTTTGAAAACATTGTAAGTAACATATGTTCACTTTCGTCAACTAATGTACAGGCATCCCTCGACTTACGTAATATGCGACCTATGTAAATTCGCATTTACGTAATAAATTTCGAAAATTACATTTATCAGCATACTAGCGCGATTGATACGCGTTTGCATACTTTTGATAATTGTTTTATAAATAAAATGCAGATATAAATATATTATATGCAGATAAAAACGACAACTATAATATAGTTGCATATAATAGAAAGAGTTATATATATATATATATTTTTTTTTTGGGGGGGGGGGTGATATACAATTAAATCTTTAACAAATAAACACAAATCTGATTAAAATGCAGAAAAAAAACTCTGGTTTGACCGTTACAATTTTGTTAGCTGAATTCAAGCAATAATGAAACCCAATTTTAAAGTTTCGATGAAGAGTAGAGGCAGCGAATGTATTTTTTTTCTTATAGCTGTTCGTTTGATGTAGATTCAAAATTGATATAAATCAATTCATCATTGTTAAATTTATAAATCTCGTATTCCACAAGATATTTGTTATTTGAAAAGTGTTCTTTCAGTTTGATTTTATATTTTTTCATACTTTTATACTTTATATCCAAGTAAATACTGCTGCATGCTGCTTTATTTATAAAATACTTATAAAATACTACTGTGTAAATAATGTATATAACAAATATTGCAGTTTCTTACGAAATTTTACCTAAGCAATTTACAAATTCGACTTACGTAAAATTCAAGTTACGCAAAAGCCTGCGGAACGCATTACTTACGTAAGTCGGTAGATGCCTGTATTATGTTTAAATAAATTAAACTGAACAATATAAGTAAATATACTTTTAGACATAATTTAAAAAGAAAAATTATTAAAATATTTAATGATCATTCTCGTTCTCAAATATCTTACTAGCCACAAACTACATTCTTTTGACTAAGTAATGGAGTTCATCGACCTTTTCAGCTTCTGAAGTTTACAAAAAAATTTCATTCTTGGAATAGACAGTTTATTTATTTTCTTTCCTAGTGAACCACGACGTTCAGATTATTAGTTAATATTTTTCTCCTCTTCCTGGAAGCATTTATATAAAAATCCTTTGCAATTTGCATTTTATCTGTTAACGCATGATGCCAACAGCTGTTGCTAATTCGTAAGATGTTTTCCTTACACTTATATTCAAAAGTAAATTTTCTTTTTTTTTTTTTTTTTTTTTTCTTTTTGGATGGTCAGCATTTTGGAAGAATTTATTTTACTTTATTTTTATTTATTCATTATTTTTATTTTTATTTATTTTTTTATTTTATTTATTTATTTTTTTTTTTTTTTTTTTTTTTTTTTTTTGTAGAGTTTTTCTTATTTGCGCCTCGAATACAAAAGCTTATCAAATAAGAAATTGTTACTGAATTGATAACTTGTTCTTTACATTTACAATTTTTTAATGTACGTGCTTTTTTAAAGTTTTACGATTTATATTGACTGATAATATTCAACATTTTTTTTAAAGAAATCCAAATGTATTAAACATTTTTTTTTTTTTTTTTTTTCAGCGATAAAGTACTATTTTTATCAGTATGCGGATTAAAAATAGAGACACCTAATGTTAAAGTAGTAAGATATGCTGATGTCATAATAATGATGACCATGACCAATCTTAACGCTTTCCAACGTAGTTGAAAAGCGTATATGGCTTCTATCTTTCTGTCTGACCATCTGCCCGTGGTCCAACACTCATAAATATACTTGCATTTCACGTCATTTATATGTGTTATTGAGATTTTCTATAGCATGTATTAGCACATTGCACTTATAGTTCT
Source organism: Maratus speciosus (assembly GCA_963932465.1). Classification (NCBI taxonomy): domain Eukaryota; kingdom Metazoa; phylum Arthropoda; class Arachnida; order Araneae; family Salticidae; genus Maratus; species Maratus speciosus. The sequence goes on along the minus strand of OZ010788.1, from coordinate 210,609,329 downwards.
TCCATGGGGACATTCTTAAGAATTCCGTTACATTATGGTCTACGAGGGAAAATGGCTCTCAGTGTATTTAAATGATGTTACACTATTTCAAACATGGTGAAATTGATATACATTTCTGAGGTGCACTAAAACTTGTTTCCTGTAGAATATAGAATACAAAACATATATTATTCATTTAAAGGATCGCATAAAAGATTTCATTAGGTAATGGTCTACGAGGGAAAATCGTTTGCAGTGTATTTGAATTATCATAGGCGTAACTAGAGGGGGGGCCGGGCCCACCCCAGATAGTTCCAGTGCCCACCCCAGAAATTCAAATTCAAGTGATTATGTTATGATTGTGATAGAGTCTAAATTTTAATTTCCGAATATTTGAAAGGTTACACGAACAAATATATTATATATTTCTGATTTGAGAATTAATATAATTAAAGCAGTGCACTCGCGTATGTGAATGTGTGTGAGAGGGGGTGGGGGCCTGCCAAAGAAGCAACAGTTTAGTCCAGAGCCGGCCAAAACTGAGCGAAAGTTTTCTTTTCTGCCCAGAGTTAATGAGAAAAAAATCATTTCTGAGAAGTCCAGTTTACTAATCTTTCAACAAGGTCATAAAATGTCATCTGCTGTTAGGCAAGGACCAGGATTGCATGCAACTTTACCTTTATAAAATAATGACTGAATTTGTTTTCTATTTTCTTCGGAACACTCCGGATTAGGGAAATTTACCACGGGGGACAATTCTAAGAAGTGATGATTAACCCCCACCCCTTTCGGACAAATCCGGATATAGTTGTCAAATCGTTGATCCATTAATTTTCCAAAGGATCTATGAGGACACCTTGGCAGGGGGCTTCCTTTGAGGATTTGCTATTTCCCTCTTGTAAACGTGTGGGGTTATTTAAGTTTCCCTGCATAATTATCAGCTCACAAATAAATTCTGTACTTTAAAATACGGGAACCTTTTTTGTGTTATTGCCATGAGGCACTTTGTTTCAAGTTCCGGAGTGTAATTTTGTGAGTAAATTTTTTTCTTACCAGATCTTTGATATTTTGTATAAGTGCTTGTTGGAATGTTATGTAACACAAATGAAATTGCCAGAAAATTGAAATGAAAGCTTTTTCATGTAAATTTAATTTTTATTCTTTTTATTCTTGGTAGCATACATTTAATAGGTTAACAGATGCGCATTAAACTCTCTCGGAAAAACTTATCATCATTTAATTTCCAAACATAAATTTAAAATATGTAATCTTAAAATATGTAATACTGAACTACGTAATCTACAATGGCGGATCCAAGGGGGAGGTCACGGTGGCCATGAGTCCCCTCTGAACACGAACAAAAATATTCTAAAGATCATTTTTAAAATGAAATATACAGTTAGAGTCCCGATTATCCGAGTCCTGCTTAACCGAGTTTCCGCTTTCACCGAGTTATTTTCTTCTGGTGGACTGATGGCTTCTATTATTATGAAACAGCCATTATAAATGAAGTGTTAGGTGAAGATGAAAGAGCAGTCGTAAAAAGTAAGAACTCTGATTTTCTGGTCAGAATGGGAAAAAAAAAATGGTCATAATTTTTTTTGTAAAAAGTTAGAACTCTGATTTTCTGGTCAGAAAAATGGCCATAATTTTTTTTTTTTTTTTTTTTGCAAAAAAAATGGCCATATTTTTCTTTTGCAAAAAAAAAAAAAAATGGCCATAATTTTTTTTTGCAAAAAAAAAAAAAAAAAAAAAAAAAAAAAAAAAAAAATTATGCCCATTTTTTTTCTTCCCATTCTGACCAGAAAATCAGAGTTCTAACTTTTTACGGCTGCTCTTTCATCTTCACCTAACACTTCATTTATAATGGCTGTTTCATAATAATAGAAGCCACCAATCCATCAGAAGAAAATGATCAATTCCCAAGGTATAATCCTTCATTTGGCGACCCTTTCGTTCTGGCGCCCGGGGCACATGCCCCCTCTGCCCCCCCCCTTTAGTTTCGGCCCATTTGTTATTTTATGTATTTGTTATGTCATTTGTTATCCCATATGTCATTTGTTATTTAAAATATTGATAGAGATAGAAATTGGTCAAACCTAGTCTTTTTTTATTTAAATTTATTTAGAATTTATATTGTTGTAGTAGTTATCTTTGAGGAAAGAGTAGATGCTTAATGATGAACACAACATATTGAGTAAAATTGTCTTAGAATCTTTCATTAGGTAATAGAATTTCAATTCATCAACAGCACCAATTTAGATACCATTTCAGCCCATGTCTCGGTCTGGTGAAATACAGATAATTTTTTAGACGATCTGGGAAGGACATATTTCTTTAGTTTTAATATCATGTTCAGATTAAAACACATTTGCTGCACCCGACCTGATTTATTGACTACTAGCTGCGTTGCCCGGGGACCGTTATAGTACTCAGGGCCGAAACTAGACTTTTTTGCATCCTTGCCAAACATGGACTTTGGCGCCCCCCCCCTCCCCTCCTCAGCAAAGTATATTTACAAAAAGAATTTTATTAATTTTCTAATAACCGACTTAATTTAAAATTTAGAATATGTAATCATACAATATGTAATACTGAACTACGTAATCTACTTTGTCAAATATTAATTCATTAAAAAGTACCCAGGGCCGAAACTAGACTTTTTTGCACCCTGGCCAAACATGGAATTTGCCCCCCCCCCCCCCCGCCCCTCCTCAGCAAAGTATATTTACAAAGAGAATTTTAATAATTTTCTAATAACCGACTTAATTTAAAATTTAGAATATGTAATCATAAAATATGTAATACTGAACTACGTAATATATGCTTTGTCAAATATTCATTAAAATCTTGTAAACGGAATCGAAAATAATTCTGCTTTAAACAGGATCCTTATGCCATATCATACTTAAATCCTTCTATGCTTTGGCATAATCCAGACAGGACTATTTTAACAATGCCGTGTTAAACATACATGTGAAAAAAATCGACACACAAAATCTACATTTGGCGCCCGGTGCACATGCCCCCTCTGACCACCCCTCTAGTTTCGGCCCTGATGGTAACTTTAAACAAAACTAAAGTTTTTATGACTTTATATCTTTACAATTTTTTTTAAATGAACCTAGTTTCGGGCACGGTAAGTAGAACACTACTTACTACACTAATACTTGTGTTCTACTTAACGTGTTTTCGGGGACCCCATTTGCCTTCCGCAGAGCCTAGTGTGTTTGCAACAAACCTCTTTCCGAACGAACATGTGACCTGGATCCCTGCTACCTAAGACAGCATGTATCGGGAGTGTTCCGCACGTGCCGGAGACAATCGAAAACAAAGTTGAGTGAGCCAAACCTCGCAGTAATCAAGCCCATAGAACCCAAAAGAAAAAAAACCCGCACCAGTAATGTCCTAAAATGTTGTAAAATGTTGTGTCTAAGATAAGTTCTCATAATACAGACCTTGTCAGATACCCAACCTATCATGCATCCGGGGATGTGGGACATAGGTCCCGGGCTCCTCGGCAAAATATCTTCGAATCATAATACAGAAAGTTGCTGAATTGTCATCTAAGTTGAATGAACCAAATACAGAAATTGAGCCATTAGAACCCGAGGTAAAAATGCGTCCCCAAGTGGTGGAAAATACTCTCTTGTAAATTTCACCAATTACTTTTAGCATTAACACAATATTTAATAAACAGATGAAATCCCTTATCTAACTGAAGTTTTAGCTGAGGTATAAAGAAGGACCGGGTCCAGGAGGTCAAGGTCTTAACTGAAATGTAGTTGGGTAAAAGAAAATTTTTAGTAGTTTCAAAGCAGCTGAGGATGCTAGAACTATGTTTAAGAAAATTGTAATAGAATCGAATCAATTTTAAAGAAGCTGCAACAAAAACACAGAGAAAGAGATTAATATTCAAAATTGGTGGTAACTGAAATTTGAGAATTTTTTTCGTTCATGTAGGCTGAAGCACTTAAGACGTTATTAGAAAAAAAAAAGCTATTGAATTGGACCATTTTTAAGGAAATTATAGTAAAGGGCCCAAAAGGGGCCAACTGAGAGTTAAGGTTGGTTGGTTGGTTGTATTTATGTCGGCCAATTATCTGCACGTGGGATATAGGCCCTAAGGGGGGGGAGCGCCTTCCGTGGAGGTCTTTCTAAGGGAACCTAACCCGTATTAACGCTTGGAGAACCAAGGTTCGAAGAAAACGACGAAAACTCCGAACGATTAGGCCGACGGGCGCGATTGGGATCGAACACAGCACCTCCCGTCTACCAGCTTCGAGAGCAGAACCTCTCGGCCACTGGTGGGGCACTGAGAGTTAAGAGCAGGCCCCAATATGAAAACATGTTAAAAGGTCTTAGCACTTTAGTTCTTCAATTAGGCAAAGTTAAGCATAGGGTATGAATTAATCATTATAAAAAAAAAAATTTTTTTTTTAAATGCGGAACAATGGGGGGGGGGGGGGGGGTTAAAAAAGGGTCCGAGGGTCCCAGTAGAAATATGAGGGTGATTTTCCGGCTAGAGGAGCCCAAGACTCAACTTTAAAATTATGCATTGAGAAGGCGAGAAAATTAAGGGGTGAAAAATGCATGGCGCACAAAAAGTTCAAGGGGTCCCGGACCAGGGCCCTAGGAAGCCCCAGGATTTTAACTGAAATGTAGAAACGTATGAATAACTAAATGGAAAAGGGTTCCAAAAATGAAGATCAAATTAAGAGGGGGGAATTTATTAGCTATTTATGGTGCAAAAACTTCAAGGAGTGGCCCTGTACCGGACCCCAAGGGACCAGGGCCTTAACTGCAATGTAGATGAGTATAAATATATATATTTCTGTAGCTTTTAAAGTAATCGGAGGTCAATAGATTTATGTTAAAGGAAATTGCAAGCGATTCGGATCTTTTTTAAAGAAGCTGCACCAAGGGCCCCAAGAAGGCTATTAATATACAAAATTGATGGTAGCTGAAGTCTGAATTTTTTTTTTCTTTGTCGTTCATGTAGTAGCTGAAGGATTTAAAAAAATTATTGAAAATAAAAGCTAGTGAATCGGACCGTTTTTAATTGAGCTATAATAAGGGGCCCAAAAGGGGCCAACAGATTGTCGAGAGCAGGACCTATGCTGTAGATCATCATCTGTAGCGAAAAATATTTTAAACAACTATTGCATTTTTAAGATAATCACCTTTTTGGAAATCCAGGTTCATGAGTCCTTGAATAATTAAAGACATGCACAAAATAATAACTCGGCAAATTTGAAGACAGGATAAGTTTATTGGATATGGACATGAAATATGCAAATGCCAGAGAGGGACCCTTTCAGTTAGCCGTTGACAGTACGATGTATAGAGAAGGAATGGTTAATTTGTCAGAAATTGTTGCCAATGTGTCGAGCCAAAATCTTGGTACCCTGGACCATTATAACCCCAAAGATATATCACTTAATGCAACTTTGAATTAAAAAATAGCCAAAAGGACCGTTGATTGGCGTTTTAATATTTCAACGTACAAATATGAATGCCAAAGCTAAATGATGGGAAATATGCATTTAGAAGCAGCAACGGAGATGCTGGGAGCCGATTTTAATATAAACAGAGTATAATATTTGCGGCCGAAAGGACAGTTGCATTGACGATAAAACTGAAAATTAACACTGAGTGTATAAATAATTGCTACGACTGGAGCATATGGCCAAAGAATATCTTTTTTTTATGTATATTCGTTAACCGAAGGAAAATATGCTCGAACAGTTAATGATTTTAGGATGAGAAAAAGATTTGTTTTTGATTTATTTTATTAACGGCTTTGGCTGAATTTGGGAAAGTTAAGTAACTGAAAAATAAAGCGCAAGAGAAGAAGAAAGAGATATATTCTTTTTAGAAAGGAAAGGAAGTTTTTATTCAATTTATAATTATGAAAGGAGAAATTAAATTTTAAAATGGGGAATTTAATTTTAAAAAAGAAAATAAATAAGTATAATGTGATGATATGTTATATTCAACATCACAGGGCCTTAACATGAAAACATGTTAAAATGAATTTTAGTCAAAATCAAGCATAGATATGAATTATTCATTAAAATAATATTTTAAAGAAATGAGCAAAATATTGGGTAAATGCTTAAAAGGGGGGCTTAGAACCCTAATAAAAATATGAGGGTGTTGTACCTGTATGAAGAGTCCAAGACTCAACTTTAAAATTATACCATGAGAAGGTGAGAAAATTAGGGAGTGAAAAATGCATAGCGCACAAAACGTTTAAGGGGCCCAGGGTCGGGCCCTATGGGACCGTAGAGGGGCCCAGGGTCTTAACTGGAATATAGAAACGAGATAATAACTAAATGGAAAAAGGATCACAAAAATAAAGATCGGATTAAAAGGAAGCAATTTATTAACAAATTAGGCACAAAAAATTCAAGAGATCCTGTACCGGGCCCTAGGAAGCCAGGGTCTTAACTGGAATGTAAAAATGAGGGAATAGCTAAATAGAGAATTGGCCCCCAAATCGAAGAAGATCGGATAAAATGGGGGCAAATTAACATTTTAGGGTATACAAACTTAAAGGGGCCCAGGGGCACCGGCCCTTAAAAATTTAAATTCTGAACCTCAGGTGCATCAGGACCCGTCTTGGACTATCCTCATCTAAATTTTCAGACTTCTACGTGCGCTAGATTTTGCTAGCCATCGCAGACACACACATACAAACACAGACAGAACGAAACTTTCTTTTATTAGGGTTTCGTTCATTGAAATTTTGCATACTTATAGCTGAACATGTCACATCGAACGACGAATCATAAACTTTTGGAAAAGTCTTATATTTACCCTTCTGGGCTCAACGACTTTCACTGATTACCACTGACCCTCTTCTTTATTTTTTTTATGACCACAGAACGCTTGGAAAAGAAAATCCACTTGACACATCGCCAGTTTTTCGTCTGGTAGACAAGGGGCGGATCCAGAGAATCGTTTTTTTTTTGTTTTTTTTTGTTTTTTTTTGGGGGGGGGGGCATACCGGGTGACATATAATCAACGTAGTCATCATTTCTGTTGCTCAAATCCTTCCTTGCAGTTAATTATTAAATGAATGTGGAATAATTAATGCGATTTTAAAATATTACAGACTCTCGATTATCCGACACCCGATTAACCAAAACACTCGGTTATCTAACACTTTTATTATATAATCCCGCCATCTCCTCAAAATATCATTTATTGTTACTTATTAGGTCATAAAATTAAAAACGTTATAAAAGAATTTATTTATTTAATGTCTTTTTTTTTTTCTTTTTACTCTTGTACTATGGTAATTATTTATCTTATTTTTTGTTCTTTTAGTTATAGTGAACGACGTTAATAACACAAGCCTGCGATGATTGTGTTTTTTAAATTTTGACAATTGATTTTGATGTATTTTTTAGCGCTGAATCCGAAAATGACCTTCATTTTTAACCGCCACGTCACGATTTTCGCAAATCGTAAATTTCAAAGTTAAAAATAGCGAAAATCTCTCAAAGCAATTTGCAAAGCCTTAACAAAAGAAGGTAAATGTTTTAAATACATCTGCGACAAATGTCCTATCCTTATCAACCGCCAAAATAAAAGAGGATGCCGAGATGAACCCCATAGAGAAGATTAAAAGAAAAGCACGAAGTAGAGCATGAGGGGTTCAAAGAAATTTCCACGCATGGAATAAAATTATAAGGATTTGAAATACATAATATTTTACATGTTTAACCCTTTCAGGGGCGCCGTTCGCAGACTGCAAACGGTTAATTGTGATGTCTAAACTGCCAAATGGCATCAGTAATTTTTTTGTACAATTTCGATCTCATAATATATGTGAAGAAAATCTTTTAATTATTTTCAAATAAATTTGTTCGCAAATTGCGGTTTGAATTAATTATTTGAACCATTTTGGAGCAGAAATGCCTTGCCCCTGAAAGGGTTAATTGTAAAAATCCATAGTATAAGGAAAAAATGAATAAATTATTATGAAAAAAGTTACGTCTATTTTAGAGTAGCAGATTTTCGCAATATTTAGACTTTTGAAAAAATTTAAAAATTTGAGATTCGTGAAAAATCCTGACTTGATGGTATGGTAAAAAATGAAGGTCATTTTTGGATTCAGCACTAAAAAATACATAAGAACCAATTATCGAAAGCTGAAAAACATAACCATCACATCCATTTTTTAATATCAGATTTCTGAAAGAGGATAATCTCTGAAAAAGGATCCCCCTTCAGAAATCCGAAGGGTCCTTAAGGCTGTTCTCAAATCCAAAGGGTCAACTTTCTGGCATAAGTTTTAATTCATTTTCGTTCGGAAATGCATGAAACTAGAAGGTGTTGTTATTCAGAAACTATGACATCGAGCTGTTTTTTTTTTTCGTTTTCTTGTGAACGCAATAGATCTTACAGAAAATACAGACAAAGTTGGCATTTTGAACCGAACTTCTGAACGAAGGAAGAAAATCCAGTCAATAAGGGGAGAAAAATGCCGTCTCACATGATCAAAATCGCTTATAACTCAATAGGTAATTGATTGATCAAAAATGGAAAACACATTTCGATTCTAAATCGTTTCCATGGTCAGCTTTTCCAATTATATATCTTTCCGTTAAAAAATGAAATTGTAAATGTGTCAAAACGTTTTGCGCTTGTTGAGTAGAGCAGTTCAGAACAGCCTTAACAACATCCTTGAAAGTCAAAATGTGTCATCTTAGTGGTGTGTATTCCTCTTCACAAGCGCGGATCCAAGGAAGGTGGGAGATCGTCCCGATACCCCCCCCCCCCCTCCTTGGATCAAAAAATATAAATCCACCGATTATCGCGAATTTCGACAAATGGTCATCGAAAAAAATCAATTTCGTCAATCGTTCGCAGGTCAAAGGATCGCAAAAAAAGCGAATTTCGTCAAAAGATCGCTCAAAAACGTAAATTTCGTCAAAGATGTGCGAAAAAAACGTGAATTTCGCCAAAAAAATGGGCATTTCGCCAAAGGACCACGAAAAAAAACGCAAATTTCGTTTAAGGACCACGAAAAACAAGCGCGAATTTTGTCAAAGGATCGCAGAAAAAAACCCGAATTTCGTCAAAGGATCACAGAAAAAAACGCGAATTTCCTCAAAGGATCGCAGAAAAAACGTGAATTTCTTCAAAGGATCGCAGAAAAAACACGAATTTCGTCAAAAGATTGCAGAAAAAATCACGAATTTCGTCAAAGGATTGCAGAAAAAAACGCAAATTTCGCCAAAAGATCGCAGAAAAAACGTCAATTTGGCCAAACAATTGCGGAAAAAATGACAATTTCGCCAAACAATTTCGGAAAAAACGCTAATTTCGCGAAAGAATCGCACAAAAATGCGAATTCCGTCAACAGATCTCGGGAAAATGCGAATTTCGTCAAAGGGCCGCGGAAAAACGCACAATTAGCACCAGGAGGAGATTCCCCAAGGCGCGCATCCACGGGGGTTCGATCGGGGCGCCCCCCCCCCCCCCCCCAAGATATAAATCCAACGCTTTTAACGGCAGTTTTCGCGGAACAGACAAACAAGTAAACGAAAGCCAAACACTTTTCGGGTGTCACTGGTAAACCTCACTCACGTTTCGGCAATTAGTGAACAAAATAAGATATGTCCTGTCAAAAGGCATATGGCGCTATAATTTTTTACACTAATGGGTTGAGGTGGAGGACGATGCCACTTTGTGTACCTTTTGTTGAATCTCTACAACAGAAATTGACTACGTTATGCGGATCCCTTTAAAGTGTGTAAACTTTTTCTTTCTTTCAAAGAAGTTGCAATTCTAATTTCTGTATAACGATATTTTTGAGGAGTTGCTTTATTGTTTGAGAAAAGAATGGGATTCATAGCAATTTCCAAAGAAAGAAAGAAACAAGAAAAAGAAAGGTCCTTTGAAAAATTCAAGCATCTTAATGTTTTCTGAAGAAAACCACTAATGTGTAAAAAATGTACTGTTATTGCCACCCACATTGGTAAATTTCAAGGGGTATTTGATGAATGAAAAAAATGATTATGTCTTTATGTCCTAATCCTAGTCAGTTAAAAGCTAAAATGCGTATGGTGTGTTGATATCGCAAAAACCAACTTGGTAAATTTGTTCTTCCCTTCTTTTCCCCGATCGAACACCCCTTCCCCCCCCCCCCTAGTAGATGCGTGCCTAGGGGAATCTCCTGCCGGTGCTAATTGTGCGTTTTTTCCGCGGCCCTTTGACAAAATTCGCGTTTTTTCAGCCATTCTTTGGCGAAATTCTGCGTATTTTTTTCGCGATTCTTTGAAAAAATTCGCATTTTTTCAGAGATCTAGTGACCAAAATTTGCATTTTTTCGCGATTCTTTGGCGAAATTCGCTTTTTTTCGCGATCCTTCGACAAAATTGGCGTTTTTTGCGCGATTCTTTGACGAAATACGTGTTTCATTTGCGATCCTTTGATCTGCGAATGATTGACGAAAATGATTTTTTTCGGCGACCATTTTCGATTCGCGACGATCGGTGGATTTATATTTTTTTTGGGGGGGGGCGATCGCCCCCCCCCCATGGATCCGCGCCTGGAGTAGACCAAATAAAACCAAATAAACCGGCCTTAAATGCACCTAAATAACTTACGAGATTGGGGGCCTGTGCCCACCCCACAAAATAGTTCTAGTTACGCCTATGTGAATTATGTTACACAATTTCAAACATATTAAAATTGGTATACATTACTGAGTTGCACTGCAACACTACAAGATACTTACTGTAGAACATTGTGTTCTTAGCACTTATCATTCATTTACAGGGGCACACATGTGAATTCGGTTACAGTACTGTCTTAATGAGCAATATTTTCTGGAAGTGCGTTTTCTGTTGCTGTATATGGGGCATTCTCACAATCTTTTGACTTTTGGGGGGAAAAATCCGGCGAAATTAAACTTGCTAAAATAACATTTTAATCTGATAGACGAAGGCCTTAATGATTCAAAATAAAGAAAGAAAGGTCAGCAGCGAAATTTTTTTTTAACTGAGGTTTAGGTTAAACTTGCAAGTTTAATTTTCCTTACCATTTTACCACTATAACTTTTTATTTTCTTCTAAATTTTTACTTATAATTTATTCGCATAGTAACCACAGGACATTCAAATAAGAAATAGTAAAAATATAGTACTTTTAATACAGAATTTTTGTATAACATTGTCTTAAAGGGGTGTTAAAGAAGGGAAGGTAAGGTAAAAAAAGGGTACGGTATAGGAAAAATGGGACGAAATGAGACAAAAAGGGACGGTAAGGATTGAACGGTACGGAAAATCACCACCTATTTTTAGGCAAATCATGTTAAGACTAAGTGATAGCCACAATGTTCATTGATTTTTAGAAACAGTTGTTAACATTGGATTAAATTTTAAAAAAATTTTAATTTACCTCAAAAAGTGCAGGAATAAACCTTGGGGATGGTAAGACTACCAATAAAGCCACGATCTTGAAACTGATATTTAAATGCTGATTTAAACTCTGCAGTAAATTTCCTGTCAAAGAATTTTAGGCATTCTTTCTCTAGCATTTACTTCTGCATGAGAAAAAACTTGAAAAAAATTTTGTGGATGCATCTAAAGTGATTTTCTGTATAAGTTTAGCAAGAGGGACGGTAAGGATGAAAAACCCAGGAACAAAGTTCAAAAAATAATATCAACCGTAAAAATGTGTTCAGATTAATTTTTTGCTACATATTTATATAAAACAATTGTCCCAGTTTCGGAAAAAAATTACATCGAATTACTTTTATTGAAATAATTTTATACAGACAGCTCCAAACTTAAAAATCAGCATCAGGGACATGGGACGGTATAGGAGTTTTCCTGTATTTGGACCCCCAACATCGTCCAAAACTTATTTATCTCGTTAATATTGTTATGCAATCACGCAATGCGATGTTCCCCAGTACATGAAATTAAAAAAAAACACCAAAAAGTGTATTAAAATAAAAATTATTATTCAGGGACATGAAAGTCAAAAGATTGTGAGAATGTCCCATATGCTTATTAAGTTTAACCACATTTTCGTATATTATGAGGTGTGTATAACTTCTATAGATTATAAACAGAGCTACACAAAAAAAAAAAATCGAAAGTATTACTCTCTATTGGCGTGAATTGCTTACGGATGATTTTTAACTGTGGTATGCATGTTCCATCAGTACTATATTTAGAGATGTTTATAGAATATATATAAATTCATATACAGGGCTACACAAAGAATTGATACATTGCCGTCTATGAATAGTGATTGCTGCTAACTAATCGAAACCGCACTAAGAAAACATTCTTAATTTAAAAGACGCAGGGATATTTGTATTTGTAGTAAATCTGTGTGTACAGTATTGAATTTTAAGAGATGAATTATCAATCACCGAAGACAAGAAATAGATATGAACAACTCGTGTGAGTTTAAAAACTTGTCGTCATTCCAGTGGGAATGTCTTGAGCCTCAATGGCCCCTGTCTTTCCTACGCTTCGGTTTATCTCCCTGTCAACTGCCTTTCTTTTTATGCTTATATTTTATATGAAACTGATTGAAAATTCGAAGATTTATCGAAATAGATTGTAGACCTCCAAGACCCTCATGGTTAACATGATCAAATCCAGGTGGTTCTGGTAGTCCACGTCTGGTAGTCAGTATTAAAATCGCATCAAAACTATATTATTTCACTACACGAAAAAAAAAAAACGAAAAAAAATGCTCAGTTCTGTCATTTTTATGGTAAAGCCGAAGTATAAATACTCGTTCTATACGATAATTCAAGAAACATTATGAAGCTAGTAAAGCACCCTCTATTTTTAGCATTTTTTGCGAGCCCGTGATCTGTTGTCAAATTTACAGCTTTAAAGTACAACCTTTGCTCGTCTGAGAAAGCTTAGGGAGGCACTAGACTTCACGTCTCCTTCACAAAAATAGAAGGTTCTTCAAAAACGAAGAGATGAAACCCTGAATAGTAAGGGTAAAAGAAAAAGAAGAAAAAAAAACAGAAATCAAGTGTATCGATTGGTATACAAAATTAGAAATCATTAAAAAGCCTTGATTGTTCAAAAGATTTTATTGCACTTAAAGGTGAAAAGAGTTTTCGCTGAAAGATGCTTTTAGCTAAAAACAGAGGGTGGGTGTAGCTTGTAGATCATTAAGGAGAGCAGTATTTGATTATCTCCTTGGAGAAATAATTATCTAAAGAAGCTATTTGTTACGAAAGATGAACGATATTCGATGAAATAGCTATTATAAAGCAAGAAAATACAACCTTTTCTAAAAGTCTTGATTATCCTTATATTTTTATCATATCTTTAAAAATAATAGTCGGATACGAAGGTTTAACTGCATACAACTACGAATTTATTTATTATTGTGAAAATATTAATAGTAGATTTCTTTTCTAAGTTATTACAGTTTGTAAAAATGACAGAAAGCGTCTAACTCAATATTTAATTATCTCTTTTAAAACATAGTATTATAGAGAAATGTTTGATAAACGTTGCTGATGCAGACAATATTTAAATCGAATAATTATTTTAAGAGATATTTAATGTTAAAGTTGGTCAAAATCATTCCATTAAAAAAGTTTTATAGGAGCAAAAACTATACATAGGAATTTAATAATTTTTAATAATTTTTAAACGATTACAACGATGATGTTACTTTTTTTCTCTCTGTTGGTTTTACACTTTGTTAGTAATGTGAATAAATATTCACGTAATCAAAAAAATAATTAATAAGTTTTTTTCTAAGGATATACATTAGAAGCTCCCGGTGCACAGTGTGACATTTTGATGATCTAGATGGGCAAAATCCATTTTTTTTTTTTTATTATTATCTCGGAATTTGACAAAACCGCGTATACTGATAGCTGAATGTCTGTATTTTCGGGATCCGTACTAGTTTTGGTGTAAAAAATCAGAGGTGTCAGAGCAAAAAGATGAGGGGTTGTATCCAAATATAGTAATGCGTGTAATATTGTGTGCGTTATCTTAGCACGAATCAACAGATATTTGATACAACCCCTCATATTTTTACTTCTTTTTGGAAACAATGGATTTCGAGCTTATTCTATCGACGATAATTTTCAGAATTATCAAGCTATGATTTTGAGACTTTCACAAAAGTTGCTCTATATACTTAGCTAATACATTATGCACATTATATTTTGATTACATTCGCGTATGCGCAGTGAAACATTCAGTAAACCTGCTCATTTTTCATCCATTTTTTATTATTTTTTAATTCTGATTGCAGAGTATTGTGTACAATGTTGTTTGTCTTGTTCTCTGAAAAGAACTTTTTTTTATATTAAGAACTCTGCAAATTATAAGCAAAAAACTTGGCGAAATTTGGGACTGTTTTTATAAAAAACTTAATTTCTCTACGAGTATACATGCTATCCTCATAAAAATGAACATAGTATATTACAATAAGCCACTTATTAATAATCTCGAGTTTGAACGCTTTTGCTACATTAGTTTTTACAGGGTTATCCAAAAGATATTCGTTATTTTTCAATTTGTTGATGGCTCCCTATGGGGTTTCGGGAAAAAAATGACCCATTACTATACTGTTTACACACCTGCAGTTTCAGGTTAATTCCTCACGAATTTTTCTAGATACTTAACAAAACATCTAAAATCGCAAGTGACTGGTCACCTTTGGCCATATAGTGTATGTATGTTTAGTTCAAATCTTGCAAATCAAATTTAAACCGCTTTTAATTATCCTATTGAGCCGAAACAATGAATACATGTATAATTTGAATGACAATATAATATTATTATGATTTAAAGAAATTAGAAGTTTAAAGGTATATATCAATATTATACAGACATACATACAATAAATACAATAAACCCAACTGGAGTGAAAAATTAGCCAGAGCCAGGAATCGAACCCGGAACCACAGTATACAAGACTGCTTCTCTAACCACTGAACTACTCCGCCCGATGCCTGAGTCTGCAATTTCTCACTAATAAACCATGTTGGGGAAGTCACCAGCCATCTATACGACAGCCTTGGATGACAGGACAACGATGAATAGATTTTACTATTACATCGATCTACGATAATTATAATAAAACACTCATACTACAATATATATTAAAACACACATACACACATAAATAACGCCTGCATTCAACGGTTAAAGGTATATATAAATATTATACAGACATACATACAATAAATACAATAAACCCAACTGGAGTGACCTTTAACCGTTGAATGCAGGCGTTATTTATGTGTGTATGTGTGTTTTAATATATATTGTAGTATGAGTGTTTTATTATAATTATCGTAGATCGATGTAATAGTAAAATCTATTCATCGTTGTCCTGTCATCCAAGGCTGTCGTATAGATGGCTGGTGACTTCCCCAACATGGTTTATTAGTGAGAAATTGCAGACTCAGGCATCGGCCGCAGTAGCTCAGTGGTTAGAGCAGCAGTCTTGTATACTGTGGTCCCGGGTTCGATTCCTGGCTCTGGCTAATTTTTCACTCCAGTTGGGTTTATTGTATTTATTGTATGTATGTCTGTATAATATTTATATATACCTTTAACCGTTGAATGCAGGCGTTATTTATGTGTGTATGTGTGTTTTAATATATATTGTAGTATGAGTGTTTTATTAAAATTAGAAGTTTGTTTAGAATACTGTTTCTACAGGGCTTCACAAAAATTTAGATTAAAATTTTCAAGTTAATGTTAAACCAATCTCAATAATCTGATTGAGCTGAAACTTTGCTCAGAATATGTAATTCTATTGACAATGCAATCTATACTAATCTATACTAATATTATAAAGAGGTAAAAATTGTTTATTTGTAGGAGGTAAACTCTGGAACTACCGAACAGATTGCAAAAGTAATGGTATCAAAATGACTGTGTTAGTCCAACTTAGAACATAGGCTATATCTTATGTCCGTGCCATTGGCCAAAAGAGGGTGCAGAAGCAAAAAACGTTCTAAAAATGCGATTTTTGTGTTACTGAAGGGCCTAGAAACATGAAATTTGGAATGGTAGTTACTTATAAGATACTAATGATCTCTAAGGACATTTCTTAAAAAAATCGAAATAAAAAGGGGTGAAAATGCGCGAAAAGCTCTCTAAAAAACGTTCTAAATGGTGATTTTTACGCAGTTTCAGGAAGTACCAAACTGATTTAAAAAATAATGGTGTCAAAATGATGATGGCAACCCTTGCACCAACATAGGCTACATTTTATGTCGGTGCCACTACCCCTAAAGGTGGTGCAGGAGCAAAAAAACGTTCGAAATTGTGATTTTTGTGTTACTGAAGGGTCCAGATACATGGAATTTGGCATGGTAGTTACTTCTTAGAAATAAACGATCTCTAAGAACATTTCTTAAACAATTCGAAATTTAAAAGGGGTGAAAACGCGCAAAAGGGCGTTCTAAAAAACGTTCTAAATGGCGATTTTTAAGCAATCTCAAGAAGTACCAAACCGATTTAAAAAATATTGATGTCAAATTGATGGTGATAACCCTTGCTCTAACATAGGCTACATTTTATGTCGGTGTCACTACATCTAAAGGGGTTGCAGGAGCAAATAAAAACGTTCAAAATTGCGATTTTTGTGTTACTGAAGGGCCCAGATACATAGAATTTGGCACGGTAGATACTTATTAAATATAAATGATCTCTAAGAACATTTCTTTAAAAAATCGAAATTTAAAAGGGGTGAAAATGTGCGAAAAGATTTCTAAAAAACGTTCTAAATGGCGATTTCTACGCAATCTCAGAAAGTACCCAACCGATTTCAAAAGTAATGGTTGGAAATTGATGATGACAGCCCTTGCTCAAATATAGGATTTACTTCATGTCGGCGTCACTACCACCTTGCGGTTGCATCTTAAAAAAAGTTCTAAATTGTGATTTTTGTGATACTGAAGGGGTTGGCAACTTGAAGTCTGGCATGGTAATTACTTATGAGATGTAAATGCTCTCTGAGAAGAGTTCCTTAAAAATTTGAAATTTAAATGGTGTGAAAATAAACGAAAAGCGTTCTTAAAACGTTCTAAATTGCGATTTCTACGCAATCTACAAAAATTATAAACCAATTTCAGAAGTAATGGTTTCAAATTGATGGTGACAGCCCCCGCTCCAACATAGCCTATATTTTTCGTTGTTGTCACTACCAGCTGGGGGTTACAGGAGCAAAAAATGTTCTAAATTGCGTTTTTTGTGTTACTGAAGGGGTCTAACATTTTAAATTTAGAATGGTAATTACTTCAAAGATGCAAATGCTTTCTAAGAATTGTCGAAAGAAAATTCCAAATTTAAAAGGATGAAGTGAGCGAAAAGCGTTCTATAAGCGTTATAAATTACGATTTTTATGCAATCGTATGATATACGAAACCGATTTCAAACATAATGGTTGCAAATTGGTGGTGATGGAACCTGCTCAAACATAATCTATATTTTATGTCTGTGCCACAACTCCTAGACGGTTGCAGGAGCAAAAAACTTTCTAAATTGCGATTTTTGCTGTACTGAAGAGGCTAGAAACTTTAAATATAGCACTGTAGTTACTTATAAAATATAAATGTCCTCTAAGAACAGTCGAAAATAAATTCGAAATTTAAAAGTGGTGAAGCGAAGGGAAGGAGCGAAAAGCATTCTAAAAGAGTCCTAAATTACGATTTCTATGGAATCTCAGGAAATAATAAACCGATTACAGAAGTCATTGGTTGCGAATCAAGAGTGATAGTACCTTATCCTATACGGGCTATATTTTATGCCGGTGTCACTACCACCTGGTTGGCAGGAACAACAAGAAAGCCTTTAAAAACATCTAAATTCCGTTTTCTATAGAATATTAGAAATACCAACCGATTTCAGGGTTAATGTTGGCAAATTAATGGTGACAGTCTCTGTTTCAACATTTTTCGAGACATTCTATTTCAACTCTCTTTTTCGGCATTTTATGTTGGTGCTACTAACACCAGAGATGTGGTAGACTGTTAGACAAGAAGCTTGGAATTTGACATGATGGTTAATTTTAAGATGTAAATGTGTTAAGATGGTTTCTAAAAAATTCAAACTGCAAATGAATACTGAATTGAGCGTATGAAATGTGCATAAAAGTCTCAAAATACTTTCTAAATTATCATTTATTTGGAATTAGTTTTAGTTCTTCTCATTAATTAAAATCTCATTTCTGTCTATTGCACTTTTTTAATGAAATTTAGTCAACTGTAGCTTAATTTGTAATTTTTTAATTATTCCAAAAAGTGTTCTTCTAATAAAAAATAGTCATGGAAATATCACTTGGCATATTTCAACTATTACACGCGAACACAACCGCGGGGTTTGCTAGTATTATTATAATTTATGGAACGTAGCAGTTACGCTTTTTTTATAGGGCCACATAAAAGATTAGTTCAAATCTTGCAAGACAATTTCAAACCATTTTGAATTATCTGATTGAGCTGAAATTTTGCCTGCATGTGGTTTTCCGATGACAATTCTATCAAATTATAATTTGACAAACGTAGAAATTATGCATTTTTTACAGGGCCACACAAAAAATCGCGGAAAGATTATTGCTAAAAAGGTAGAAATTTTAATTAAATTTCTACAAAATTACTATAGGTTATTTAGATACACAATAGCATTTTTAAAATTGAAAACAAAGTACGTAGCAGTTGTATTTCTTTTACAGGGACACATAAAAATTCGAATGCATTACCGGCTATATGCAGAAATTGTATTTCAAATTGAATAAAATTTATATAGGTTATTTATTCAGACAACAGCATTTTTTCAACCGAAAGTAACTTTGGTAGCATTTATATGCTTTACCACAAAACATTAAAGTTCTTTTTAATATGATTTTATTTTAATTTTTTTATTTTTCAGGATGACTACACAAATTTCTCGAGAAATTCTGAGACACCAAAAATACAAAAAAGAAATGAATGTTAACTTACATGTGTGCATTAAATTGTTTTTTACTTAGTTGTAAAATACGTATATTTAACGCATTATTTGTAATGTATTATACAGGGTGCTCCTCTAAAGTCCTTCCAACGCTCTTAATTGCCGAACTGTTGCAGCTATACCCATAAAAGTGGTGTCTAGGTATAGTAAAGAGGCCATGCTCTACCAGATGACTCCGCTTCTAGCGTCACCTGGTGCAAAACAACTGACTTAATATTCCTATCTCGAAAACGAGACTCATACGCAGAACCAGATTCATTTAGTATTCATGTTCACAAGGTGTCCTTTCGAAATAAATCGATGATGCTCTACAAATTTGTCATTCACTTTTATCCCATATTTCGAAACGTTTTTGCGATAGGAACGCTAATGCCGCCATTTTGCACCAGGTGGCGCTGTAATCGGTCTCATCTAGTAGCGCATAGCCTCTTTACTATACCTTAGACACCACGTTTATGAATATAGATGCAGTCGTTAGGCAGTTAAGAGGGGGGGGGGGGCTTCCCTGTATTTTTATTTTAAGCAATTGTTGTTAAATAACCAAATATTTATCACTGATTGAGTATTTTATTAGTGATGCATTCAATAAAACAGAAAAAACTAATTAAAATTCAACGAAATAATTTTGTCCACCTAGAACCTAGATCGTCAAAATGTCCCACTGTGCGGTGTGCAGACTCCGTTTATTTTCTTAATTTGACTCATTTTTTGAGGGTTTGTTTCCATTTTAAATTCAATTTTTCAGCATTTCGAGAGATATTTTTTACATATTTTAGAAAAGGCTATAATTTTAAATTGTTGCCAATTGTAAAAACAGCGCAAAGAATAATATTTCCTTAAATTTAAAAATTTATTTACACGTGACTATTATAAGCAACAAAAAAAATATATATATATATAATTAAATGATTACGTATTAAAAGCAAGAAAAAATTTAAAAGTACGTCTTAAAAACTATATTTACACGGAAACTTAAAAGAGAAAGAAAATTTTAAAATAATAAATTCACTAACATGCGGTTAAAAGACATAAATAGAAGAAATTGCGTCATATTTCACATGGCCAAATAATAATATTGATAACAGTTTAAATTAAAAAATATATTTACAAGAGTCATTTATTTCACATTGCTATAAATAATCTTTTAAACTATTGTTGACAATTCTAAGGCAGCGCAAACAATATTTCCTTTCTAGCAACAAAAGTATTTTTACGTGAGTAAAAAAAAGAGAAAGAAAACTTTAAAATAACAAATTGATTAATATGCGTTAAAGGCAAGGGGAAATTACGTCATATTTAAAATGACCAAATAATGATATTGCAAAACAGTTTAAATTAAAAAATATGTTTACACGAGACTTTTATTTCAAATTTCGAGATGATCTTTTTAATTATTGTTGTGAATTCTAAGAAAGCGCAAATAACATTTCCTTTCTACCAACAAAAGTATTTTCAAGTGAATATTAAAAAGATAAAGAAAACTTTTGTGAAAATTACGTCAGATTTAAAATGTCTTAGTTAAAAGAACTTTCTTATAGCGTTGTTAAAAAAATACCGGGAGACTAAGACTCTGTTTACTTAATTCATTTTACGTTAGCTTATTTTCAAATGTTTAACAGATCTAATTTAATCAAACTCGAAGTCAACAATTGGATCTCTTAACAGCCATTGATTCGATCTTAAAATTCCCCAATCAAAGGGAAATGAATGGAAACCCGTTTACAGGGAGATCGCCAATGGGGTTTTTTTTTAATTATAATTGAATCTTCTGTAATCTTAATAAAGCCTTTCAAATTAGCGTATTTTTATACAGTGTGGCGCAAAAGTTTATGCACAAGCTAATGTTTTAATAAAATGAAAAATATACACCGGAATGCTTTGAAATTTTTACTGTATCCGAACAATTGAATTACAAATTAATGTTTCGAATTCGGAAACAATTCAATGTAAGGAAAATTATAAATTATAAAAAATAAAAATTGTGATGTCGCAAAAGTTTATACACAAAAACGAAATATTTACATTTCACAAAGCAAAAAAGCCCTTTACTGGTCTATTGTGTATTCATTGCACCTTATGAGATCGAATACGCGATTTTCCATTGATAACATGAGAGTAATGGAAGGTTTTGGGAGCGAGTTTGTACCAGGCTTCCTCGTTGGCTGATTTGAGCTTTTGCACTGAGTATTACTGCTGCTCATTCTTTTAGACGTCACGTGAGAGGATTCTCCAGATATTCTCTATTGGACTGAGATATGGGCTGAGTGCTGGCCAGTTCATCACACTGATATTCTGAGATCTAAGCCATTCTGTTGCGCAATTGAGTGAGTATCGATACATTGTCTTGCTGAAATGCCCATTTCGGACCCCCTAGGAGTTCACTAAACGGTCACAAATGTTGACTCAAAATTTCCTGATATTTTTGTGAATTTTGTCTGCCATTAAGGAAGCAAAGAGATGTTCGTGCATTGTAGCCAAAAGCGCCGCATTCTATGAGCGAACCACCACGTTGTTGCTTCCTGAATATGCTCTTCGGATCTTTCCTCAAGGCACGCCAATAGAATGAGAAGCCATCTGGAGCATCCAAATTCCATCTTTTTTTCATTAGAAAAAATAACACTAATTCATTCGTCACGATAACACATGTTCTGTTTTGCCCATTGAAGTCTTGCTTGTTTGTGACACGGTTTCAGAAAAGGCTTGCGAGCTAATTTTTGTTTTTTTGATGAATCCTGATTCGGTTATTCGTTTGCGTATGATGTCAGGTGATATTATTGATCCAAGTCAATTTTTTTTATCTGATTAAGAGACAAATTGCTAGTTACACCCAATCTTTTAAATATTTTATCCCCACGAAATGTGGTTTTACTCGAACTTTCTGAGTGATAGGCTTTTTTGGATTGCTTTCCACGTTGCAAAACACTATAAATACCACGTTTTGACCAATTTAAAGCAAGCGAAATTTGCAAAATGGATTTACTTTTAGCTTTCAGCTTCCAAACTTCTGCAACTTCTTCAGGCGAGAACTGCAGAGATTTTGGCATTTTCATATAACTCGTACAGTGATCGCTACACCTCATAATCTAGGAAAGATGTCTCGTCGATCCTCCACCTATCGTGTTTAAGGAGATATTTGCATAAAATATCATTTGTACATAAACTTTTGCGACATCACAAAAAATGTTTTTTGTGATTTCTGATTTTCGTAACGACGATTTTTTTCCAAACTTGAGATATACATTTATGATTATAGTATTAACCTACAGTGGATGTTTAAAAGCATTCCGTTGTACAATTTTATTTTTATTAAAATATTTGCGTAGTGCTTAAACTTTTGCGCCGCACTGTAGTCTGTGGTGTCTGAACGGGTTTTGGCGAGCGTAGCTTGTAGGAGGCAGAACCCCCTAATGTTTTAAGAAATAACTACTTTGTTTGCCTGGAAGTTTCGTTGTCGTGTTATACAAGTTAATAGCTAATCATGAAAATCGAAATAATTCTTGCAAAAATTGTTTTTTTAACTTTATTTTTTTTAAGTCATTTTTAATATATATATGCAATATTTTTATTGCAATATGTGTCATATAAATTTTAAATTTTTTATTTAACGTAAAATAAATCTTTAATTTTCATTGTTGAAGAACAAGTTCTTTATACTTTGACATTTTCTGCGAGACATATTCTAATTTTCTTTAAGCTAACACAACAATGAAGCTTATAATACAACAAATTAGTGCAGCAAAATTTAAAAAAATAAAAATAGGACTCTGCCCCTACGAGCTACTCTCGCCAACCTCCATTCAAACACCGCAGACTCTAAAAACACGCTAATTTGATCGATTTTAAAAAGATTACGGAAGATTGAATCATAAGTAAAAAACAGCGGCGATCTCCCTGTAAACGGATTTCCATTCACTTCCCTTTGGTTAGGGATTTTTAAGGCCGAATCAGCTGCCCTTAAGACATGTACTGGATGTTTTCGAGTTTGATTAAATAAGATCAGTTAAACATTTGAAAATAAACTAATATAAAATGAAATAAGTAGCAGAGTCTTTGTCTCCCGGTAATTTTTAACAGCGCTATAAGAAAAAATGTTTTAAATACTACATTTTAACTTTTTAAATGTGACGTAATTTTCACCAACGTTTTCTTTCTCTTTTTAATATTCGCGTGAAAATACTTTTGCTGATAGAAAGGAAATATTATTATTTGCGCTGCCTTAGAATTGGCAACAATAATTAAAACCATCTCGAAATATGAAATAAATGTGTAAATATATTTTTTTTAATTTAAACTGTTTGGCAATACTATTATTAAGCCATTTTAAACAGGACGTAATGTCCCCCATTTACTGCTTTTAACGCTTTCTTTTAATATTCAAGTGTAAAGACAATTTTTATGACGTAAGTTTTAATATTTTCGTGCTTTTAACATGTAATTATTTAATTCTAATTTAAAAAAAATTCTGTTTATAATAGTTAAATGTAAATAATTTCTTATTGTAAGGAAATATTATTATTTGCTTTGTTTTTACAATTGGCAACACTTTAAAATAACAACCTTTTCTAAAATATGAAAAAATATATGAAAAGCTTAAAATGCTGAAAATTTCAATAAAAAATTAAAAAAATCTCAAAAAAAAAATATTCAAATTAAAAAAATAAATGCTTTCTGCACATCGTGAGCTTGTAATGTATATCCTTAAAAAAAAAAAATTAAATTTCTGTGTATAGTTTTGCTTCTTTAAAACTTTTTTACAGGAACGATTTTGAGAAACTTTAGCATTAAATATCTCTAAAAATAATTACTCCTATTAAAAACTGTCTGCATCAGCGTGTTTATCAAACATTTCACTGTAATACTACGATTTTTCATATTTTTGCATGCAGTAGTTTTGTTAATGTTCCGAAGAAAGGCCTCCGGTCACAAAAAATTCATTTACTGCGGCAGTGACAGCGTTAGTTCTTAAAAGAAAAGAGAGGGATTTTGTTGCAAAAAATAGAAATTAAAAAGTGATTTTTAATCTAATGCAACATTCTTTTTAATGATAAAGTTAAAGAACAGGTGAACATGTGATGATTTGATGGAATTCCTAGTTTAAGTGCAACTTAACTCACTGTTGATGTGTTAATGTGTATAACACATTTTAGAGGAACCGTAAGAAATAATCTAACCATTGTAATATAATGTACTATAATAAAAATTTAGAAAAATAGATATAAAAAAAAAAAAAAATGTATCTCTGAGGCTGTAAAGAGTACAATAAAAGGCTATAAATATATAGCTGAATGTTAAAGTCAAGTGATAGAATAAAGACTAAAAACAATAAAATAAGAAAGTTCAAGATAAAATTAAAGGTTTACATTGTTCAAAACTGTTGAAAAATTTGTCATAGTCGGACAAAGCAAAAAGCAAGATGTTAAGTAAACTGCCTATCTCCAGGGCCGGATTAAGGGGGGGGGGGGGCTACGGGGGATGTAGACCCGGGCCCCAACTCGTGAAGGGCCCTCAGCAGTGGCTTAAGTTGTAACAAAATTTCGTTTTAAAAATTATTTAATTTCTAAAAAAAAAAAAAAAAAAAAGAAAAAAAAGAAAAAAGAAAACTCTGAAATGCTAAAAGTATTCTGAAATAGCGAGAAAAAGTAGTGTTTCAAGTGTCAACATCCATTACCTTTTACTTTTGCAATTTTAAAACTTCGCAAGCCGATAGTAACGGTTTCTAAGGCATCTTTTTAGTATTTTTACCCTCTTTCCCCGAGACAAAAGCAAAACAAAAAAATCTTTATTCTATTTCCTTCTTCTTCCTCTGGGTATGTGAGTGTGTGTGTGTGGGAGGGGGGGGGGGGTGCTTAATAAAAATATGAGGGTGATGGTACAGGGAGAGCAGTCTAAGACTCAACTCTAAATTTTTGCATTAAGAATGCGAGAAAATTAGGGGTTGAAAAAAACATACCGCACAAAAAGTTCAAGGGCCCCCCGAATCGGGCCCTACAGGACCTTAGGATGTCCCGGAATTTTAAATGGAATCTAGAAACGGGAGAATAATTAAATGGAAAAAAGTTTCCAAAAATGAATATCGGATTAAGAAGGGGCAATTTATTAACAATTTAGGATGCAAAAACTTCAAGAGGCCAGGGTCTTAACTGGCATGTAGTTGAGTATAAAGATACTTTTTAGTAGAGTTTTTAAAGTAATCAGAGGACGCTCGAACTATTTTAAAGAAAATTTCAAGCAATTCGGATCATTTTTAAAGAAGCTGCACCAAGGGCCCCAAGAAGGCGATTAATATTAAAAATCGGTGGTAGCTGAAATCTGCAAAATTTTTTTGACTTCCTGTGTAAGCTGAAGGAGCTAAGAAGTTGTTAGAAAATAAAGCTAATGAATCGGACTATTTTTAAGGGAACTACAATAGGGGGCCCAAAAGGGGCCAATTGATAGTTGAGAGCAGCGCCCTAAGATGAAAGCATGTTAAAATGTTTTAGAACTTAGCGTTTTAGATCTTCAATTAGTCAAAATTAAAAATAGAGTATGAAATAATCATTAGAATAATATTTTAAAGAAATGTGCAAAAAATGGGAGAGGGG
The DNA here is from genome assembly GCA_963932465.1 of Maratus speciosus. NCBI lineage: Eukaryota > Metazoa > Arthropoda > Arachnida > Araneae > Salticidae > Maratus > Maratus speciosus. The sequence goes on along the minus strand of OZ010788.1, from coordinate 210,583,781 downwards.
ATGCCTAAAACAGGTCCCTAGGGTCCCAGTAAAAATTATGAGGGTGTTGTTCCGGGGAGGGGAGTCCAAGACTCAACTTAAAAAATATTCACTGAGAAGGCGAGAAAATTAGGTGGTGAAAAATGCATGCCGCACAAAAAGTTCAAGGGGCCCCGTATCGGACACTATAGGGCCCTAGGGGCACCCAGGATTTTAACTGGAATCTAGAAACAGGAGGATAATTAAACAGAAAAGTCTTCCAAAAATGAAGATCAGATTAAGATGGGGCAATTTATTAACAATTTATGGTGCAAAAACATCAAGGGGCCCCAAGTCGCCGAGGCGTTAACTGGTATGTAGTTGGGTATAAAGATACTTTATAGTGGTTTTGAAAGTAATCAGAGAATACTAGAACTATGTTAAAGAAAATTGCAAGCAATTCGGATCATTTTTAAAGAAGCTGCACCAAGGGCACCAAGAAGGCGATTAATATTCAAAATTGGTGGTAACTAAAGTCTGAGATTTTTTTTTTTTTTTTTTTTTTTTTTTGTCGTTCATGTAGTAAGCTGGAGGAACTAGTGAGTTGTTAGAAAAAAAAATAGTGAATCGGACCATTTTTAAGGGAGCTATAATAGGTGGGGGGGGGGGGGCAAAAGGGGCCAACTGATAGTTGAGAGCACAGCCCTAACATGAAAACATACTGAAATTTTTTAGTACTTAGCGTTTTTTATCTTCAATTACTCAAAATTAAGCATAGGGTATGAAATATTATAATAATATTTTAAAGAAATGCGCAAAAAAGGGAAAGGGCTAATGCTTAAAAGAGGGCCCTAGGGTCCCTGTAAAAATTATGAGGGTGTTGGTCCGGGAGGAAGAGTACAAGATTCAACGTTAAAACAATACACTGAGAAGGTGAGAAAATTAGGGGGAAGGGAATGCATGGCGCACAGAAGCTCAAGGGGTCCTTACGGGACCATAGAAGGCCCCAGGTCTTAACTGGAATGTAGAAACGTGAGAATAAGTAAATAGAAAAAGGATCCGAAAAATGAAGATTGAATTAAAATGAAGCAATTTATTAACAATTTAGCGCACAAAAGCCTCAAGGGGCCCTGTACCGGGCCCCAAACGGCGAGGATTTTAACTGGAATCTAGAAATGGCAGAATAACTAAATGGAGATATAGCCCCAAAAAGGAAGACGATCGGATAAAATGGGGCAAGTTATTCACAATTTAGGGCATAAAAACTTAAAGGTGTCCAGGGTTCCCGGCCCTATAAAAATTAAAAATATGTGTCTCAGGTGCATCAGGACCTATTTTGAATTATCCTAACTTAGATTTTCAGACTTATACATCCGAAAGATTTTGCTAGCCATCGCAAACAGACGCACACAGTGTGAAACTTTATTTTATTAGTACGTATTTCATTATTTAAATAACTTTACGCACATCCTTTATTTTATTTACATTTCCGTATTCATGCATTTTTCCTTTTGTACCATTTACTAAAACTCAATACGAATGGGTTAAATTGTTTAAAATGTTCACATTAATTTATTTAAGGTGGTTGGTTCTCTAATTCCCAGCTCAACAACGCAAAACTTACTGACACATTTTCAGACAAATTTTAAAAATGGGCATAAAATTAACAGGTCTGACTATTGAAGCGATTTGGAATCGAATAACGGTTTCCATTTTTTATAAATAAATTATTTATTAAGTAACAAGCGTTTCTTGTCATGTGACGACACGCTTTACTCCTTTTTCGTGCTGCCGTATCCGGAAACTTGGTTCGAAACACTTACTTTGACAGTATTTTCTGAGACTTTCTGCCTTTATCAAAAAATGGGAAACGCCATTCGATTACATAGTTTCTGAATAAGAACACCGGCCAATTTTATACGTTTCCGAACAAAAATGAATTCAGAAAGTAGTTCCTTTGAATTTGAGAACAGCCTTAATAAGATTTATCGTATTTTGCACAAAATTGACTTATTTCATTCTTTTTCGTATAAAAATTTATCTCACAGTTACATTTTCTAACAAAATTAGACTGTTCTGCCCACTACGAGCTACGCTCGCCAACTTCATGCAGACTCCACTAAAAGTATGCTAATTTGATCTCATTTGAAAAGATTATCTGATTGCAGAAGTTTAGGAAGAATTTATATAATAAAATTTATCATGTTTTGTACAAACATTGACTCATTTCAGCCAAACTGAAAACTTTTAGCACACACATTTAGAACTTTTAGTTCATTGTCTTAGTTGAACTTATAAAAGTAAATTTTCTGAAAAGTTTGAAGAGCTACATTTATTTTTATTATTTTTTAAATGAGAAAAAATATTTTTTCGTTATAAAAGTTTATCTCACAGTTACATTTTCTAACAAAACTGGTGTGTTCTGCCCCTTCGATCTATATTCCCCAACCCCACGTTCAGAAGACCCTGCAGTCTAAAATCATGCTAATTTGCTGTGTTTCAAGAAGATATTTGATTACGAAAGATTGGATGATATTATCACGAGCAGTAGCGATCTTCTGTAATCGCCTTGCTCTTAAGTTCCCTTTGGCTAGGAAAAATTTCGGTTTCTAAGACCACATCCACCGTTGTCGCAATAGCTGACGGTTGTTTTCGTGTTCGATTAAGTAAGATCTATCAGACATTTGAAAATCAGCTTGTTTAAAATTATTAGGTGAAAAATGTCGCTGCCTCTCGGCCTTTTTTAACGGTTAGATTTTTTTTCCTTTTGGACTTTATGAGGAAATCGTTTTAAATATATAAATATGACTAAATTTTTCCCTACTGAATGCTTTTTTCACGCAAAATTTAATTATTTTAAAGTTTTCTTTTCCTTTTAATATCCATGTGTAAATATATTTTCGATTTTCCAATTGAAAGTGTTTGGAAATACTACTAATTGTGCCTTTTTAAATATGTAATTTTCTCCGTAAAATGCTTTTTACTTGTAATAATTTAATTATTTTAAAGTTTCCCGTCTTTCTGAATATTCACGTGTATATTTTTCAATTGAAAAATGTTTGGAAATATTATAATGGGGAAGTGGAATGAAAATTTAAGGGTAGAATATTCGATAATTATTTATTTATTGTTGTTACAAAATAGCAATACAGCTTAAATAAAATAAAAAAGTTTTCAAGGTTATGTGCTAGAAAGGGGGGAGAAGCGGAATTTTTTTGAGTCAGGGGGGAAGGGGAGGGTAATTTAGATACTCTTTTAATTATTAATACAGAAACGTTACACAAGAAAAAAAATATTTTAAACTATGTACTGGAGGGGTGGGGGAAGGAAAAAAGGGATTTTTTCTTGGGGGGGAGGATTTATATTGTTATTTAAATATTGCTGTAACAAAATGACAAATAAAAGAGAAAAAAAATTAAAGAATTTTAATGATTTTAAACTTTATGAGATACTTGGGGGGGCATTGTGAAGTGCAATGGAAGAAGTGTTATGGAAGTGCAATTTCGGCTGGTAACAAACACCACATCTAATGTCAACTGCAATCCAAAGTATTAAGTGCCTAGTTCAAAGCTGATTGTATGCGGATGGGACTCGGGCTGCTTCCAATACTTCACATAATATTATTAGATTTCACACAAAGAAGGATAAGTATGTTGAAAATTTCATTTGAAATATTTCAATTAGTGTTACGAACAAATATCTGAAATTTGGATCAGAGGTATAAACACCCTGTATTCATCACTTAAAACTGGATTACGACCCAGGTACGCATATATAAAGGTTGTTAAACGTTCTATGTTTTTAATCAGCTCAATTAGTTTCTCTCCATACATTAATTGAAAATGTTCTTACCACACATACATATATACATATGCACTGAAGTTAAAAAATTAAGGGGAATGGACGCTTTCGATTGTACACGGTTTGTCGGATATCAACTGAAAATCTTGATGAATTGTGCGTGAACTTTGATGATGCAAAGAAATGTTTGACTCCATCTTTTTCAGTGAAAATTTAATAGCAGGGAAAATTAGGAGGACAGCAATAAATTTAATAATAAAATTATGGTTGCACTCACCCATGTGATATAAAATGCTCAAACTGGTCTGTTACTATATTAAATTATAAACAGAAATTCTCTTATACGTCCATTAAAATATTTCAAAAATATATATTCTAAAAACACACTCAAAATATATATTAAACATTTAATTGCTAAAAAGTTCTGTTATTGTAGCAAATGACTATATGTGGGTCCTGTTTAACGTTTGTGTGTGCATTTGTGTAAGCATAGCACGTATATTAGTGAAGGTTTTAACGTTTATGTGAAAAATGTAAATGTTTTTTGCTTAAGGAACACAGTTTTCAACCAAATTTAACACCATTTTCCAAAAACTTCATGGGCATTAGGCATTTGTATAAAATATTTTTTTTAATGTGCATACATGAAAGATTCCAAAAGTTTTATTCATAATTTGGTAGTCTATTTGTAGTAGTATTTGGTAGTAGTATTTGCGTCAGCTTATATAAAAAGTCCTGTAAAATATTGCAAAAATTCAAATAATTAAGGGCGATAGAGTGAGTTGCTTTCTTTAAAGTAGCTTTATTATAAGACATTTTCCACAATTTGTCAATCAGTTCACTGTACCTTTCTGAGTTTTCACAATATTTGACTGGACTTTTTATATAAGTTGCCCTAAATAGCCGACTACGAAATTAGGAAATGAAAATTTTGGAATCTTTCAAGTATGCACAGTTAAAAATTATTTCATACAAATGCTCATATCTCTTGAAATATTAAATATATTCATGATTTAACTGCAATATACATTTTCTGCTGTTTCGTTATGTACTGTTAGATTTGGTTAAAACTCTGCATGCTATAAACAAAAAACATTTAAATTTTTCCCAGAAATGTTAAAACCTTCACGAATATGCTTCCAGAAATGCACAGAAACATTAGACAGGACACCCACACAGTCATCTGCTACAGACCATTTTGAGAACTTGCTGTCTCATCAATGATCGCAAGCATTATTTTATTATTAAATTTATTGTTTTGCCCCTAATTGTATCCACATCTAAATCTTCACTGAAAAATGGGAAGTCAAACATGTTCTTTACATCCTTAAATTTGAATGACAATTAGTCAAGATTTTCACAGATATTCGACAAATTGTGTATAGTCGAAAGTGTCCGATCACTACCCCTTAATTTTTGGACATCAGTTGTTCAGTGAACAACTGACATTTTTCGCAATTATGATTTATGAGAAATCATTTACTGAATAATCACTTCAACTAAAATCACTTTAGAGTTATTTATTGCTATAACTGTTATTTAAGAAAACCCTTATTGATATTTCTTGAAATAATAATCTAAAACATTTATCCATCATAAATCAACATTTCATTTCCTGTTGTAATAGAAATATCTAAGCAAAGACATAAACAATCCCATAAATTTGTCATTATTGTGAAATATGTTCCTTTAGCAATTAGCAATTTTCAAACTATAAATCATGAAAAGTACTTTTATTCTAAGACATTATCGTTATTGCTTAAAAATAACAATTATTGTGATTTATATCTGGTGGTCAAGGACACTTCCTGGTTGCAGTGCATTTTAAATTGGAAGGAGGAGATGGAGTCGAATCTTCAAACTAAACGCACGCAGCAGCTCAACCCACTTTAGCTGTGACATTTTTAATCTACGCAACTGGGCATCCACAAAGCCTGGCTTTTGTTAAAATTAACAAACCGCATGTCTGTACCCTCAGGAAGATGTCAATATATTTGATTCAATACAATTTTATTTTAATCTCTAGTATATTTATTATATATATATATATATATATATATATATATATATACACAGTGTTTCTTCTAGACTACCCAGCCCTTTCTAAAATGTGCAAAATGTACCCAGCCCTTTTTAAAAATAGTGAAATGCACCTTTAATTACCTCGATCGAGAGATCTCTTTTAAAAATCTTCCCTCAATTACAGTATTTCTAAATCTATGTGTTCGAAAGGTTTTAAAAATCTTAGACCTTCCATGTTTCTTTACGAATTTTCTAATTAGCTTAATTTTAAATAAAGAAAATCCATAATAAAAATGAAGTAATATGTAGTTAAATTTATTTGTATAAATAAAAATTTGCATTCAAATAATTTTAAATGTAGTCAGTTTTGACACGCTGGATTATTTCTATTTTCTTTTAATGTTTATAAAGTATCTTTGAAATTGTACATGTAATAAATACGTTTGAATAAAATAATTAAGAGCACTATTAAAGATAACAAAAAAAGATTTTGTGTAACAATATGCATATTCAACTTTTTAAATGGTATTATAGGATTAAAAAAAAAGTTGAGTGTGTGTGGGGGGAGGGGGAGAGGGGGATTTCCAGAAGCAGGGGGAGGGGCCCAAAATTTTCAGTAGCCCCGGGCCCCAAAAATGCTTAATCCGGCTCTGCCTATCTCCTTCTAAAAATAAGTGGAAGAGTGCTTATAATATAAAACTTATTATAATTTTTAAGATATTATGTTTAGTTTAAAAAACTCTTGTTTGAATAGAAAAAAAAAACCTGCTTTATACTAATAAATAAATTACATTGTTGTAGTATGTAATTTAACCGAGAGTTTTGCCTGTTGCTGCTTTTCATTGTAGTTGTTTGTTTATTTTTCAATAAACCTGTCTTTTTAGCTTCCTGAATTTATTTTATTTATTTATTTTAAGCTATGAGGTATTCGCTACGGATTTTGCCGGCATGACCTCAGATGATCACAAAATGGCGTTATTTCCTTGGAACAATCTTCCTCCACGAGAAAAAAAGGCAGCTCCCTTCCTGAATTATTATGTTGTTTATAGCTGTTTAGAAAGCATTGATGCGAAAGAAGGAGATTAAATATATAGAGTAGATATGAGTCGAAAATGCAATCTTGTTCTTCATATATTTAACCTCCTTCCATCGCATCAATGTTAGGCGAAGAGCGAGGCCAAAAAATCGTACCTCGATTAAGTGCCTATTGCTTGCAATCTATCGCTTCTATTTGTAACTAATACCGGGATAGACCTGATCAAGTCTGTAGACGCATACGCACCTTTAAGGGACATGCATCGGTTTACTACCACGACCAGAGATAGGGTAATATTTGTACTTTTCAATCCGAGCCTCTTTGGTATTTGAAAAGTTTAGCGTTTAAAAAAAGCGGTGCCAGCCGAATAAAATTTCTGCAATTTCTGCGTATCTGCAGACTGCAATATCTCTCAACAGAGGGATTTTTTGCTTTCGTCACTTTCGTGAATTAAAGACAGTCTTGCCATCAGTTTCACAACAAACTACTCATGCGAGTGGGTGATAGCACACCTTGCGGGAGATTTGCTGCGAATTCCTCAATTCAAATTTGTCACGACAAGATAATATCAGAAAAAAATCAAACTTACTGCAAATGTTCATGCTATCTATGGGAGGGTGGTGCGAGAGTGCGTGGTCTACAGGTGTACGCAGAGCAATTATCCAATCCCAAAACAGAGTTTTGCGTTTACGTACAGTTGTAAACGGTTTAATGACATGATAAGTTTATGGTGAAAAAAATCTGCGTATTTTCGTGAAATTTTTAAAGATTTAGAAGGGAAAAGGAAATTTGGGACTTCTCGTTATAATATTTATGGTTTTTGAAAGCAGAGTCATAATAAAGATTACAAAAATAAATTACTTTTTTTTTAATTAGGTTATTATTGGACTACCTACCACCTAAGTGATTTGAATTTGCTTATCAGTAGATGACATTACTGACGCTTCAAAGTTATTTACTGACGATAGTGCAAGAGTACAAGAGTGTGCCATGCCAAAGTTGCAGGAGCGCGCAAACACTCTTGTCCAATATATCTGTTATCAGTGGCGTATCTAGACTAATCATTTTGGAGGGGGCTGAGATACAGTAAAAGCTTCAAGGATGGAACAGAAGAAACCGTAAATTTTCCGCTTTAAACAGGTTTTTATCATAGTAGGTCACGCATCTGTTATACAATCAAACCTGTTAAGATGGAATCAGATAAATCTGTTAAGATGGGACTGGACAAAATTTCATTTTAAGCAGGTTTATATCTTAACGAGTGTAATTCCATAGTTATATATAACTATGGAATTATACTGCAAATGCAAATTTAAAAAATGCGGTATACCTCTTTTTTTAGGTGCGTTCGTAATTATATAAATACGTAGCACCTATAGTCGTCGTTCAGTCCGTCCGTCTGTCCGTCCGTCTGTCCGTCCGTCTGTCCGTCTGTCCGTCCGTCTGTCCGCATATAACAGAGCAAAAACTACCCAACCGAATGGTCTGAAATTTTAAATATATGATTGTTGCAAAATTTTGTCGAGCCATTTCAAATTTTATGAAAATCGGATGTATAGTTTAATTACAGGGACAGTCAAAAGTTTTTCTTTACATTACGGCCAATGGGGAAAATTATTGCAAGTGCATTTTAATGATGTTACAGACGTCCGAATGGTCTGAAATTTTAAATATATAATTGTTGCACAATTTTGTCAAGCCATTTCCAATTTTAGGAAAATCGGATGTATAGTTTAATTACAGGGACAGTCCAAAGTTTTCCGTTACATTACGGCCAATATGAAAAAATTATTGCAAGTGCATTTTAATGATGTTTTAGCCTTCCGAATGGTCTGTAATTTTAAATATATAATTGTTGCAAAATTTTGTCGAGCCATTTCAAATTTTATGAAAATCGGATGTATAGTTTAATTACAGGGACAGTCAAATTTTTTCTTTCCATTACGGCCAATGGGGAAAATTATTGCAAGTGCATTTTAATGATGTTACAGACGTCCGAATGGTCTGAAATTTTAAATATATAATTGTTGCACAATTTTGTCGAGCCATTTCCAATTTTATGAAAATCGGATGTACAGTTTAATTACAGGGACAGTCAAAAGTTTTCCGTTACATTACGGCCAATATGAAAAAATTATTGCAAGTGCATTTTAATGATGTTTTAGCCTTCCGAATGGTCTGTAATTTTAAATATATAATTGTTGCAAAATTTTGTCGAGCCATTTCAAATTTTATGAAAATCGGAGGTATAGTTTAATTACAGGGACAGTTAAAATTGTTCCGTTACATTACGGGGAATGGGGAAAAAATTATTGCAAATGATGTTACAGACTATGCACTTATGAAGTGCAAAAAAATATACATTCAGTACAATATGGGGTGCAAAAAATAATTATAAAACTAGTTATAGTACGAACGCACCTAATTTGCCACGTTTGACAAGCAATTTCCAACTTGTTTATAAACGTAATACTAAAAATTATCTGCTAAATGTATCTCAATAAACAGTAAATAAAACAGAAGTAAACCGTAAATTTAAAATTATTTAAGAGCGTTCTCACCCTACCTGCTACCCCTATCCCTTAACACATTCCACATTCTTGGACTTATTTTGGAGCAGACATAAGTATTGAATTTTTTGCAGTACCTAAGTATTGAATAACGTTTTTCATTTTCTCATAAATGAAAAACTTTTGGAATTGCAGTAAGATAGCATAGCTCATTGATGATGGTTTTTCCGAGACTGCAACGTCCCAAAATTGGCTTAAACTGCAAAATTTGACAGCATTTTCAAAATTCTTTTAAATAATAAATTGTGGTTTATAAGACACTTTTTGTGCGTTTGAGATTCAGAATCACTCAATTAGATTTATTTTAAATGTAATATAGCTTATTTCTAGTCAAAAAGTTAACCATAAAATAACGTTTTCCGTCAATATTTTGTTATGCTATGGAAATAATATAACACATCACAGCGCTATAACAAGTCTATAATGTACCAAACATTTCAGTAAATTTTAAAAAAGGCTCAAGGTTTTGCATTTCATACTGAGAAGATAGTTTAATCCATGCATTGCTTTAAATCACATACTTTTAAACTGATAAGACTTTCTGACTTGCCGTTTATTAATGTTTTTTAAACTAATAAAAATTAATAATGTACTTTTAATCACCACATATCATGTTTTATACAATGAAACGTGTGTAAAAATAGCCTGTGTATAACGGAAACTTGACTACTGAAATGAAAAATTTCATTGTCTCTGCAAAATGACACATTTTCTAAGATTAGAACCTTTTTTAATTTCATCTTAGCAGATTTCATTACATTTTGCTAAACTTTCGTAATTAAACTTGATATTTTCTATAAATTTCGGAGGAGGCTGCAGTCCTATCAGCCCACCCTTGGATACGCCACTGTCTGTTATCTACTTGTCTCTTTTTTGTACGGAGTTTTTAGCAAGCAGCATCACTGAAAGACCATTATGAATTTGAACTTGAACCCCATATGTCATTAGAACCACAGAACACTGAAAATGAGTAAGACAGAGAATTGCTTTTAATGGAAAATGATATTTCAGAAAAGGCAGAAAAGCTGTATATAAAGCTCACTGTGAAATTAAACTCAACTTTGGTTTCGCAAGGTATAGTTTCGATTTTAACTTCATCGTACGTCAAATTAACAGAGTTGTCACCGTATCCACAATCATCTGTGCAGAGATCCTGTGGTAAGAGGAGCAGAAGGTCTGACATTTTAAGCAGTTCACCACACAAAAGGAAGCTTTAAGATGATGAAGCGGAAAAAAATGCAAAAACCTTTTAAAAAAAAGAGTAAAATTAAACCCAAGAAACCAAAAACTGCGCAAAAAAAGTATGGTTATGTCCATGCTGCTCAGAAATCTATAGAGATCCAATCGTAGAGGATTGGATCGATTTCATATCTTGCAGAGACTGGTAGCATGGAAAGTGCACACACTACGCAGGTCGTGGTCACTACAAATGTGAAGTTTGTAAGTGAAGCGCTTCCCTTTTTAGATGCGTTCGTAGTAATTGTCGGAGCACAGCTCCGGCTTCCCTGCAAAAATTACACTTATTGTTAACACGATAGAGTCCAAAATATTTGACGCATCGACACAAAAAATGAGCTGGACGTTGGTAGTGCCAAAATCTCGGCGTGTATTGAAAATCATAAATATTCGTCAACCCTAACAGCCTGAAATGTCGGCTCAAAATTTTCCCATAGAGATAACATTGGGAGTTTAATTCTATATATTTGAAAGATAAGGCTTTCTTTTTTTGGTCATGTATCTTGAGCTTTTTTTGCACCAATTTTAATAATTCTTTTTTTTTAATGAAAGCTGTTTCTTTGTAGATTTGCCCGCACTAGCTATTTTTTTAAATATTCTCATTTTTATACTTAAATTTAAAAATTAAAAAAATTCTATGAATTTGCTTCAAAATGGTAGCAATTGGATTACTTCCATTGTTGTAAAGAAAGGAAAAATAATAAGGTTTGCTTATCTTTATTGATGCTATTTTCTCATAAAATTCAAAATAAACTTTCTGAAAAAATTGAACAGAAAATGACGTCATGCTTTAACAAAATACTCATGTTTTCCGCAAAAAGCTGTTATAATTCAATTCTTTTTCATTCATTGAGTTTGAGACGCTTGGTGAAATGCTTCAATGAGGCAAAATGACATCATATTTAAATGAAAAGGATTATTTTCTCTGGTAAAAGCAAATATTTTACTAAGACCGCCTCTAAAAGATATAAATTTCTGGAATTTTACTCGCCGATACAGAGATTAGAATCACAAGTCAAGAGTGCGAATGTTCACATGCAAAGTCGTAGTTGACAAACTTGATTTCAAGTTTAGAAATATATGTATCAATCACATATTGCGCATTGTAATATTTTTGAAATGGTGTATGTAAATATAAGAGATGCGTATGCAAATTATGAGACGGGGAAAATAACATTAAGTTTAGATTTTACACGAAAAATAATTCCATGATTGACTTAAGGTCAAATCATTTTTTTAAATTTTCAATCGGCAATTTTAAACGGCACAGATGTCATAGACGCCCATTGGTGCGATACATAAATATTGGCGCAATTTTTTCTGACGCCAATGTCATATACCCAAAGGGTACTTAACTGGCGCCAAAGTGTCGTTATTTTTCTTGATATGGTAACCCGGATGTTGTTGTTTGTGCTGTTGACGTTTTCCCCGAATTGGCGTGGGAAAAAAAATCGCGCCAATATCGTATATGACATCTGTGCCTTTTAAACATAACAGAACTCAATGGGTAATTTAAACAAAATTACATATCTTGATTAGGTATAATAAATAATGCAGTTTAATTTTTTAATATTTTGAACAGTCGAAGTGTATGGAATTAGTATTTTGGTAACATTAAGTTAAAAATAATATTTGTTTTAAGAGACTAAGTAGTAACCTATGTATGAGTTCGTTTTTAAACGATTTCTTTCGTCGAAATTCGATCATTATGGATCGAAAATCATTATGGAGTCGAATGTTGAAGTCGATGTTCATACATTGGTGACCTGAGATATAGATTGACCCCCCCCCCATCCCTTTCAGAAGTTTTACATTCTACGTATGTAACAACCACTATTTTTTTTTTCGAACTTTTCATTCTTTGTAAGCTTCCAAATCGATTTCATTTTGAATTTTAAATTAAGAGAAATGAAAAAAATAATCGAATACGGAAAATACGATTTTGGGCATTAGTCGAATGGCTACGAGTGATACTCAAAGAAATCGAGAAAAATATAATGTCATGTATTTTTCTCGATTTACTTTACTTATATGTATGTATTCTTATGTATGTATGTTTGTATTCAGACGAATGTGTGTTTCTATTGGGAAATTTTCGTAATCGGGTTTGTAGACAAATTCATAATTTACTGAGCATTGTTTGATAAGCAAATTTAAGGATTTGCAATTACTTGCAATTGTTCCAATTACTGACGTTTACTCAATTTTTTTTAAATTCATCGTAAGTGAATATATTTCAACTGAAATGCAAGTGAACATTCTGAAGTAAATGAGATAAGCATTTTTTTTGTCAAGATGCACACTAGAAAACAGAAATATGTAGATTACAAAATAAAAAATTCCTGTAAGGGTTGGAAAAGATAGCTTCCTATTTCTTGGTTTTAAGATTTTAGCTAATTTTACTGGAGAACACGAAGTTAAAATGCGAAGAACCCGGTTAGAGAAGAATCATCAGTACTGAATTTCAATGGAAATTTCGCCAAATGAATCAGATACAGCCAAATTGGCTTGCCAAATTTTTGACGACAACAGCCAAATTTTTGACGACATACTTTTGGTCGCCAAATTTGGCGATATTTCGTCCAAATGTCGCGAAGCTGAGCTATAAATGCGACGTTAATGTATATGAGTATGATCGCTTATGCTTATGATCGGAGAAATGGATACAACAATGAAAGATAATTCGTGAGAAATCGTGTTCACTAAAAGTCATAAATCAATCCCTGATTTTTTTTAATGTGCTTCCTAAATTTAGTGTACATTTTAAGAAATATACATATTTTACATGTGCAACGTTATTCACAAAAGTTTCGAAAATGACGGTTAAAAGAAAGTAATTCAAATGTATAGAGTTATTCAGCTTAATTCTATGTGGAAAAGTCGCATAAAAATAACTCAGATGCGTCCTAATATTTTCATAATAACGATATAACAACAACTCAGATGAATAAAGGTATCAAGTTTGATAGAGGAGTATAGCAGACTATCTATGAGTGTGTGTTACATACATGTTACAAATTTTTACCTGTTGTCATATTAAATAAGTGTGGGCTGTGCCAGACAAGCAAGTCTTTGAAGGCGCTTTGAAGTTTTCTGCCGCTAACTCGATGGATCAAGTTCTCAAAGATCGGAGCTAAATTAAAAAAACCAAAATCTCTCAAATACATCCGGGGGTAATTCTTTATCTTTACCGTACATTCTCTTATGCAATGGTTTCTCTTTACTTTTAACATTTCTAAATTATTCTAAAGAACAACAAATTATGCTGCCTTCAGCTATGCACTGAACAGATTTTGTCTTTGCAAACTATGGTTACAAATTTCCCTAAATCAACTTTTATTATTGGAAAAGGAAGAGCTGCAAAATGTACAAAAATCAAAGAAATTAGTAAAACAATCATAGAGCAATTAGGATCAGAAGCTATCATTCTTTTGGCAATAACAGGTACTGCTGCATTTAATGTTAAAGACAAGGTAACTCACTCAGTGCTTAAAGAACCAATGTGTTTGAAATAGTTCACTAATTTAAAAAGTCAGCAATAAATCTACAGCTCAGAATGGATACAGTGTTATTTCTCATTATTGACGAATTTTCAATGATAGGATGTCGTCTTATGGCTTATCTTGAACAAAGATGTCGCGAAGGTAAAATAGATAGCATTTAGCTTTTAGAGGCTTATTTGTTTAAATCCTTCGACGTACTTTTATGCTATTAAACAGCAATCTGGAAAATAAAACATTTTTTTAAATAATATCTTTTAAGTTTACGCGCCTCCATGCTCCGACATTTCGGCCTGACGGATACTAGTATAAATACGTAGCACCTAGTCGTCGTTCGGTCCATCCGTCTGTCTGTCTGTCCGTCCGCATATAACAGAGCAAAAACTACCCAACCGAATGGTCTGGAATTTCAAATATAAAATTGCTGTAAAATTTTGTCGAGTCATTTCAAATTTTATAAAAATCGGATGTATAGTTTAATTACAGAGACAGTCAAAAGTTTTGCGTTACATTATGGCCAATGGGAAAAAAATATTGCAAGTGCATTTTAATGATGTTACAGCCTTCCGAATGACCTGAAATTTTAAATATATAATTGTTGCAAAGTTTTGTCGAGTCCTTTCTAATTTTATAAAAATCGTATGTATAGTTTTAGAATGCTCTTTGGTGTATATCCTCTGTCTATATCGTATATCCTTTTTAGGTGCGTTCGTAATTATATAAATACGTAGCATCTATAGTCGTCGTTCGGTCCGTCTGTCTGTCCGCATATAACAGAGCAAAAACTAACCCAACCGAATGATCTGAAATTTTAAATATATAATTGTTGCAAAATTTTGTCGAGTCATTTCAAATTTTATAAAAATCGGATGTAAAGTTTAATTACAGGGACAGTCAAAATTTTTCCGTTACATTACGTACGGCCAATGAGAAAAAGTTATTTCAAGTGCATTTTAATGATGTTACAGTCTTTTGAATAGAATGAAATTGATATGCACTTATCAAGATACATTCAGTACAATAGCGGTGCAAAAAATAGTTATAAAACTAGTTATAGTACGAACGCACCTCATTTGCCACGTTTGACGTGGAATTTCCAACTTGTTTATTGCGCACTCTTGCACACTCGACTGCGCACTCTTGCCCTCATTGGTTGTGCAAGAGTGCGCATTCAGGAGGACAATCTGTTTTTAAATAATACCGAAAGTGTTTCTTATAAGTTGCAAAAAATTTGCATTAATTATTATAAAAATTTGCAAATTTTTTGTTACCTTAATAATTTAAGAGTATAAATAAAGTATAACATCGTCTCTTAATCCTTTGCTGTGGAAGTACTCTTCCCAGGTACAGGCATATCTTACATGAATTTATTCGGTTGGTTTGGTACCACCTTTTTTAGGGTTTCGTTCATCTGACGAAACCCTATTCGTCTCGCTCCTCTGTCTGTCTGTCTGTCCGTCTGTCTGTCCGTCACAGAGCCCGTTCTCAGAAACTACACATGCTGGAGATTTGAA
Source organism: Maratus speciosus (assembly GCA_963932465.1). NCBI lineage: Eukaryota > Metazoa > Arthropoda > Arachnida > Araneae > Salticidae > Maratus > Maratus speciosus. The sequence continues at coordinate 210,568,144 of OZ010788.1, read as the reverse complement.
ATTTTGCATACTTATAGATGAATATCTCACATCAAACGACAAATCATAAAATTTTGAAAAAGTCGTACATTTAACCCTTTCGGCTCCCACATGTGTATTTTAAACAATTCTTTCTATGTGAACCTCTAATTAGATTGGAGGCGTGAAATTTTGCATACTTATAGCTGAATACCTCGCATCAAAGGACAAATCATAAAATTTTGAAAAAGTCGTACATTTAACCCTTTGGGCTCCCCCATGTGTATTTCAAACAATTCTTTCTATGTGAGCCTCTAATTAGGTTGGAGGCGTGAAATTTTACAAACTTATAGCTGAACACCTCACATCAAACGACAAACTATAAAATTTTGAAAAAGTCGTACATTTAACCCTTTGGGCTCCCACATGTGTATTTTAAACATTTTTTTCTAAGTGAACCCTAATTAGGTTGGAGGAGTGAAATTTTGCATACTTATAGCTGAATACCTCACATCAAACGACAGATCATAAATTTTCAAAAAGTCGTACATTTAACCCTTTGGGCTCCCACAAGTGTATTTTAAACAATTCTTTTTAAGTGAGCCCCTATTTAGGTTGGAGGTGTGAAATTTTGCATAATTATAGCTGAACACCTCACATCAAACGACAAACCATAAAATTTTGAAAAAGTCGTACATTTAACCTTTCGGGCTCCCACGTGTGTACTTTAAACAATTCTTTCTAAGTGACACCCTATTTACGTTGGAGGTGTGAAATTTATCATACTTATAGCTGAACACCTCACATCAAATGACAAACCATAAAATTTCGAAAAGTCGTACATTTTACCCCTTGGGCTCCCACATGTGTATTTTAAGTAATTCTTTCTAAGTGAGCTAATTATGTTGGAGGCGTGAAATTTTGCATACTTATAGCTGAGCACCTCGCATCAAACGACAAATCATAAAATTTTCAAAAAGTCGTACATTTAACCCTTTGATCTCCAACATGTGTATTTTAAACAATTCTTTCTAAGTGAGCCCCTAATTAGGTTGGAGGCGTGAAATTCTACATACTTATAGCTGAGCATCACACATCAAACCGCAAATCATAAAATTTTGAAAAAGTCGTACATTTAAGCTTTTGGGTTCCTACATGTGTATTTTAAACAATTCTTTCTAAGTGACACTCTTTAGATTGGAGGCGTGAAATTTTGCATACTAGCTGAACACCATCATGCGACAAATCATAAAAATTGGAAAAAGTCATACATTTAACCCTTTGGGATCCCACATGCGTGTTTTAAGCAATTCTTCCTAACTGAGCCCCTTATTAAATTGGAGATTTGAAATTTTGCATGCTTATTATAGCAAAACACCTGAGGCCAGGCGACAAATTATAAAATCTTGAAAAAGTCTTACGTTTAACCCTTTGAGCTACCACATATGTATTTTAAGCAATTCTTTCTAAGAGAGCCCCTAATTAAGTTGGAGACATGAATTTTTGCATACGTATAGCTGAATACCTCAGACCACACGACAAATCATAAAATTTTCAAAAAGTCTTACATTATTTACTCCACCGGGTTCTAACTTGTGTAACTTTTTAAGCAATTTTTCTAACCTCCGCTCTTTTCACCCGGGGAGCACTTTTCCAACTTTTGCCGACACCCCTTTGACCATTCTTTCATATTATGCACCATAGCCTTACATATTTCAGTTCCACTTTTTACCGCCAGGGGCACCTACTTATCTCGGATGCTATGGGCCCAATCCCTTCGACTAGTATATATAAGGATAGTATGTAAAACGGAGTTTCGTTCGGATAGAGATTTGTTTAGAATAGAGTGCGCCCCTGGTTGCGAAATGTGGAACTAACAGATTTTTCAAAAGGATAAAGTGTTTTGAAATGAATATTAAACGAAACCCTCTGTGCGATCTGTGATCACACTTACCCACTTGTTTTAAGAAACATTTTTACTTGTACTTTGACAACAAGTGCAAAAGAAATTTACTAAAAAATGTACTTTTAAAATATAGTGGTGCGAATATAATATAAAAATAAAATAATGTATATAAAACTAGAGTGGCTATTTACCGATACTTGACTGCAAAGGTTTAGACCTCCTCATTTATTGTTATTTAATGAAATAGCTAAAGTGCGCACTAATGCAGCACCTTACCCTACCTAAGATTTTATTTCAAAACATATTCTTCTAAATATTCGAATACTTTAACAAGATAAACATTAGGTTGACATGTTAGTTAAACTTTCAACGACAAACATAGAAAAAGAATATTACTTTTTAGGGTTTCGTTCATCTGAGCTGACGAAACCCTGTTCGCCTCGCTCCTCTGTCTGTCTGTCTGTCCGTCCGTCTGTCTGTCCGTCTGTCTGTCCGTCACAGAGCCCGCTCTCAGAAACTATACATGTCGGAGACTTGAAATTTTGCACACTTATAACTGAACACCATACATCATACGACAAATCATAAAATTTTGAAAAAGTCGTACATTTAACCCTTTGGGCTCCTACATGTGTATTTTAAACAATTCTTTCTAAGTGAGCCTCTGATTAGGTTGAAGGCATGAAATTTTGCGTATTTATAGCTGGGCACCTCAGATCAAACGACAAATCATAAAATTTTGAAAAAGTCGTACATTTAACCCCTTGGGCCCCCCATGTGTATTTTAAACAATTCTTTCATAGTGAGCCCTTATTTAGGTTGGAGGCGTGAAATTTTGCATACTTATATCTGAACATCTCACATGAAACGATAAATCATAAAATTTTCCAAAAGTCGTACATTTAACCCTTTGCACTCCCCTATGTGTATTTTAAACAATTCTTTCTAAGTGAGCCCCTATTTAGGTTGGAGGTGTGGAATTTTGCATACTTATAGCTGAACACCTCACATCAAATGGCAAACCATAAAATTTTGAAAAAGTCGTAAATGTAACCCTTTGGGCTCCCACATGTGTATTTTAAACAATTCTTTCTAAGTGAGCCCCTAATTAGGTTGGAGGCGTGAAATTTTGCATACTTATAGCTGAACACCATCATGCGACAAATCATAAAATTTTGAAAAAGTCGTACATTTAACACTTTGGGCTCTCGCACGCGTATTTTTAACAATTCTTTCGAACTGAGCTCCTTATTAAATTGGAGATTTGAAATTTTGCGTATTTATAGCAGAACACCTGAGGCCAGGCGACAAATAATAAAATCTTGAAAAAGTCTTACGTTTAACCCTTTGAGCTATTACTTATGTATTTTAAGCAATTCTTTCTAAGAGAGCCCCTAATTAAGTTGGAGACATGAATTTTTGCATACGTATAGCTGAATACCTCAGACCACATGACAAATCATAAAATTTTCAAAAAGTCTTATATTATTTACTCCTCCTGGCTCTAACTTGTGTATTTTAAGCAATTTTTCTAACCTCCGCCCTTTTCACCTGGGGACCACTTTTCCAACTTTTGCCGACAAGCATTTGACCATTCTTTCATATTATGCACCATAGCCTTGCATATTTTAGTTCCACTTCTTACCGCCAGGGGCGCCTACTTATCTCGGGTGCTATGGGCCCAATCCCCTCGACTAATATATCTACGGATAGTATGTAAAACGGGGTTCCGTTCGGATAGAGGTTTGTTTAGAATAGAGTGCGCCCCTGGTTGCGAAATGTGGAACTAACAGATTTTTCAAACGGATAACATGTTTTGAAAGGAATATTAAACGAAACCCTCTGTGCGATCTGTGATCACACTTACCCACTTGTTTTATAAAATTCAACTTTCGAAATATAATCCGCCTTTTAATAGACTGTCGATGTTTTCAACGTAATATTCAGTCTTAAAATTGCGTTGGATACCTATACAGGTGACGATCTTCATTTGTGACGTCACAGGACCAATTCACAGACTCTTGACAATTGATTGGTAAAGTCTGATTGGGTGATTTGGGAAATTATAGCTAGTAAAGGAATCCGTTTAAAAAAAATATTCGCTTTCCTTTTATTACACCGGATAAAATAAATCATAATATTTTACTAATGTATAAAGAAACTATCCGCCTACATTGTACTTAGTATAATGTAAGAACTGAACACAGTCACGAATCAAAAATAATGACATAATCAAAATAAATTACTTGCGTATAAACTAGCTGATCTATCTTAAAATAGAATTATTAATCAAGCTATATTTTTTAAGTATACTGTGATGAACCCCACCAAAAATTCAAGACAGAAAAGACAAATTGTTTGTTTTTGTTCTAACTCATAGAGTTCTATTTTTTTCACCTGTTGGTACAAGGTTGCCCCATACGACTAATTTGTTTACTATTTCGTCATACCACTATTTCCAAACAGTAATTTTTGTGACATATTTCTAGAAGAAATCAACCACGAAGAGTACTGTTTGGAAATAGTGATAGACAAAATAATAATAATACTAAAAAGTTGCCTTAGGCAGCCATATTAATATAAATGTGTACCGTCGGTGTGGTCCGTGAGCAATGTTTTTCAAAGCAGAGCTTCCTTCTAAACATTTTTCTGGATATTATATTCTTTCAGCAACAAAATTTCGAAAAAGATTTAAAATGTTAAAAGTCCAATCACTCGTTCAACAGTAGAGCAGCAGAGTTCACATTAGTGTCTGAATTTGAGCGCAGAAAGGCTTTTTTAACAAACAGGAATTGCTAAAAATGTTCATCTTTAATACGTTCGTTGCCGGATACAAAGAACACTCGTTTCCACTTTGGCAGCAATTCAACCGCAAATGACGTATGCTCTGCTCGGCAATATTTTTATTATGGTACATTTGAAAGATCTGAAACAGCTTTATTCGACAGCTGCCTCGCAAGATGAAATCAATCATCTTCTAACTTTTAAACAAAAGCAAATAGAATGTAGCAGAACATAGTGCAATTAACAACTGAACTCCGTTTTATTAAGCCCAATAAGAACACGGATAATACTTTTAAGAACACAGACGCCTTATCGTGTACTTCAGAGGTGGCGAACACACCAGCTGCCAATTGTCAGACTATTTCGAAAATATTAATACTAGGCTTATTTGATAACACAAATTCTGCATTAAATAAGACGAGGATTATTCGGAAATAGTGGTGAAAATTAACCTGCTGTACCGTGGGTTCGTCCGTTACATCTGACGTGCACAATACGCCGCCTATCTTTTTAAAGGTTAAGAAGGAAAAAGAAAAATTTCAAAATGAAGATAGAGAAGAAAAGTCTAGCTAAGGCATAGTTTTACTGTCAATTTTAACAATTGAAGTGATAATTTAAATGAAAGTTTAGGATCCGAGGAATGATAAACGAGAACTTTTGTCCCATTCCCTTATCTCAAAATATTTTTGGATGTTTGTTGTAAATGTATGTCTTTTCGTTTTGCTGATGAGTGAGCAAAGGAAATGGAAAAAGGGTGGGTATAAAAATTGGAGATTGTTGCATCAGGAATTGGAATTTTTATCGGTTTTAGGAAAGAGATAATGCAATTTGATATTTTATATTTCGACTGCCTATTAAAGATTCTTTTAACAATAAAATAAAGCAAAAAAGATAATTTTTTTTTCCAAACGTTTGTTTTCATAATTCGTAAATTTTAACTCTAAGTTTCCAATCTGACTTTTAAAAATATTTTTAAGACATTTATATTTAGAAGCAAAAAAAGATAAAATTTGCAAAATGTTATCTAAAAGTATAAATAATATCCTTCTAGTATAAAAGAAATTACTTAAAATTTGTATTAAAAAAAGCCCTACATTCGGAAAAAGGTCTAAAAAAATCCTAAAAATGAAAAAAAGTGTACATTTCGTGAACTTTCTAGCCTGTGGTAACGAGTTAAAATTAACAGGTTATTGTAACCTTTTACCAAGATGGTGGTGTAAAGTAGAGGTCTGCACGGGCCGAAGTTTTCAGGAACGGGCCCGGCCCGACTCCGAGGAAAAAATTCGGCTCGGCCCGATACAAAAATTATAAGTTCGGCCCGAGCCCAGCCCGGCCCGGTAAAAAAGTTAAAAGTTCGACCCGAGACCGGCCCGGAAAGAAGTTAAAATCTTGGCCCAATCCCTGCCCGGCCCGAGAGAAATTCTAAAAAAAAAAAAAAAACAATGATTTTTACGTTGATTTGGTTAAAAATTTGTCTCGTACGAGAAGTTCTGACCAAAAGTATTTATCTTAGCTTTGTTTTTTTTAAGTTTATAAACTTCATTTTTATAGAGGTGCGCAGGCTGCGATATTTATTTTTTTAATGAATCTGTATTACCTGTATGTAAATGTTTCAGTTATCATTAATATTGTTAATCCATATTCTATGTATTGAAATGTTAAAAATCTGAAAAATGCTATACAATAAAATCGTCTGAGACAGAATTGCAAACAAAAGAAAAAAATGCGTTATAGACAAGTTCTTAGCAAGCGTAAATGTATTAAATATTCTTTTCTTACTTATCCGTATGTTAATTTTGCATGGATCAACACGTTTTTCAGTTTAAAACAGCATTCCGTCCTAGGCAGGTTCTTTTTAACGCGTTTTACTATATTTAATTTAGCTATATTTTAATAAGCGTAGAAATCTACTGTTCTTCAAAAAGAATAAATTTTAATGTTTAATTGTAGAATAACGGCGATTTAAAAATGTATACATTTTTTGCAAATTTTTTTGAGCCAGGACTAATTTTACTGACGTTTGAGCATACCAGGCCACGCCGAGACAATGATTTTTATACGGGCTGGATAAAAACTAGGGCTGAAAATTTTGGGCCGTGAAGACTAGGAATGAAACCAGTCCCGGCTCTGTACAAGAAAAACAAGTGGGTAAGTGTGATCACAGATCGCACAGAGGGTTTCGTTTAATATTCATTTCAAAACACTTTATCCTTTTGAAAAATCTGTTAGTTCCACATTTCGCAATCAGGGGCGCACTCTATTCTAAACAAATCTCTATCCGAACGAAACTCCGTTTTACATACTATCCGTATATATATTAGTCGAAGGGATTGGGCCCATAGCATCCGAGATAAGTAGGTGCCCCTGGCGGTAAAAAGTGGAACTGAAATATGTAAGGCTATGGTGCATAATATGAAAGAATGGTCAAAGGGGTGTCGGCAAAAGTTGGAAAAGTGCTCCCCGGGTGAAAAGAGCGGAGGTTAGAAAAATTGCTTAAAAAGTTACACAAGTTAGAACCCGGTGGAGTAAATAATGTAAGACTTTTTGAAAATTTTATGATTTGTCGTGTGGTCTGAGGTATTCAGCTATACGTATGCAAAAATTCATGTCTCCAACTTAATTAGGGGCTCTCTTAGAAAGAATTGCTTAAAATACATATGTGGCAGCTCAAAGGGTTAAACGTAAGACTTTTTCAAGATTTTATAATTTGTCGCCTGGCCTCAGGTGTTTTCCTATAATAAGCATGCAAAATTTCAAATCTCCAATTTAATAAGGGGCTCAGTTAGGAAGAATTGCTTAAAACACGCATATGGGATCCCAAAGGGTTAAATGTATGACTTTTTCAAATTTTTATGATTTTTCGCATGATGGTGTTCAGCTAGTATGCAAAATTTCACGCCTCCAATCTAAAGAGTGTCACTTAGAAAGAATTGTTTAAAATACACATGTAGGAACCCAAAAGCTTAAATGTACGACTTTTTCAAAATTTTATGATTTGCGGTTTGATGTGTGATGCTCAGCTATAAGTATGTAGAATTTCACGCCTCCAACCTAATTGGGGGCTCACTTAGAAAGAATTGTTTAAAATACACATGTTGGAGATCAAAGGGTTAAATGTACGACTTTTTGAAAATTTTATGATTTGTCGTTTGATGCGAGGTGCTCAGCTATAAGTATGCAAAATTTCACGCCTCCAACATAATTAGCTCACTTAGAAAGAATTACATAAAATACACATGTGGGAGCCCAAGGGGTTAAATGTACGACTTTTCGAAATTTTATGGTTTGTCATTTGATGTGAGGTGTTCAGCTATAAGTATGATAAATTTCACACCTCCAACGTAAATAGGGTGTCACTTAGAAAGAATTGTTTAAAGTACACACGTGGGAGCCCGAAAGGTTAAATGTACGACTTTTTCAAAATTTTATGGTTTGTCGTTTGATGTGAGGTGTTCAGCTATAATTATGCAAAGTTTCACACCTCCAACCTAAATAGGGGCTCACTTAAAAAGAATTGTTTAAAATACACTTGTGGGAGCCCAAAGGGTTAAATGTACGACTTTTTCAAAATTTTATGGTTTGTCCTTTGATGCGAGGTGTTCAGCTATAAATATGCAAAATTTCACGCCTCCAATCTAATTAGAGGCTCACATAGAAAGAATTGTTTAAAATACACATGTGGGAGCCCAAAGGGTTAAATGTACGACTTTTTCAAAATTTTATGATTTGTCGTTTGATGTGAGATATTCATCTATAAGTATGCAAAATTTCAAATCTCCAGCATGTGTAGTTTCTGAGAACGGGCTCTGTGACGGACAGACAGACGGACAGACAGACAGACAGACAGAGGAGCGAGACGAATAGGGTTTCGTCAGATGAACGAAACCCTAATAAGTTACGCCCGGCCCGGCCCTTCAGGAAAAAAGTGAGGCCCGAGCTTTCAAAAAAAAGTATGGCTTGAGCCCGGCCCAGCCCGAAAAGAGTGCAGACCAGGCCCGGCCCGAGGGCTATGACTGAAAATAGGCCCGAACGCGGCCTGTGCAGATCTCTGGGTGTAAAGCTCCAAACAGACTACTTTTCTTTTCGTTGGAACGTTTGATGCAGTAAGAAGCTCCCTTTCATATTTTCTGAATTTCGTAGGATGTCTAGAGATCAGAAGTCACCAGTCGCTGTCTTTGACAAGTTCATCTCTGCCTCTCTTTTTGTTGTTGAAACTCTTTTTCTTTTGTTGATGGGCACAGAACGCTTTAAAAAGATAGGCCAGTTGAAAGATTTATTATTTTTCGTCGGGTAAAGCATATAAATGTATCTTAACAATCAAATCTATTAAGAGGCTACTTCACTCACACGGAAACACCCACTCGCTAATGTTAATTTTATGAGAAACTGTTTAAAAATATCTCATTTGTATTTCAATATTTTTAATTTTTTTTTTGTGTGCATTAGATTGATGAGGTCTATCTCTGCAAAGGCTGTTTTCTTTACTTTTCGAGTTGGTTTACGTGATTTTATTATTATTATTATTATTATTATTATTATTATTATTAGGATATTTTCACTTTTGAAACCGGTTCTGAAAGTGAAAGTATTCTCGTAAAAAAGAAAACGCTCAAAAAAATCGAAAAAGTAAAAAACAGCTTTTGTAGAGTGAACCTCAACTATCCAATGCAAACAATATCATTTAAAAATAATAAAATGCAAACAAGATATTTTTAAAAATGTCTGTCATAGGATTAACATTAGCGAGCGGGTGTTTTCGCGTGAATGAAGTAGCCCCTAAAGAGAAAGTAACAGCTTTCCCCATCTCTAGTGTGCAGGCCTTGATCTATACTAGAAACTAGACTATGTTGAGCCATTACCGTCTCAATACTCATTAATTTACTCTGAGTATTGAGACGGTAATGGTTCAGCTGTATGCATAGTATTCTCCGGTTCCTTCCCCTTTAGAGATGCTTGAACTTTCATATGCAGAAAGTATCGAATATTATCCAGAATAATTTTTTATCCTTATTAAAAGATAAAGACTTAATATTTGGATGACCAGATGAAATTTTAAAACATGTAAGGTAATTCAATGACTCTCACTGTATAAAAAACATATTAAATAAAACTAACACTTAGCTTTAAAGACACTTAACGGTTTACATAAGATACAGTTAAGTGACTTTTTCCCTCACGCGAAACCACCCGTTAGCTAATGTTAATCCTATGGGAGAATTTGTTTAAGATAGCGCGTTTGCCTTTCAATATTTTTAATTGATTTTTTTTAAATTGACTATCTGAGGTTGGTCTGTACAAAGGCCTTTTTCGATTTTCTTTGCAGGTTATTTAAATGAGAATACGTTCACTTCCGAAACCGGTTGCGAAAGTAAAAGTATCCTAGTTAAAAAAAAACTGTAAACAAAACCAAAAAAGTAAAAAATGGCCTTTGTAAAAGATCGATCTCAGCTAGCCAATGCAAAAAAAAAGAAAAAAAATCGTTTAAAAATATTGAAATGCAAACGAGTTATCATTAGCGAACAGGTGTTTTCGCATGAGTGAAGTAGCCTCTTAACAAAAATCCCTGCCGGTTCGGGCCTACAGGCGGAGGTAGATTTCGAAGTTAAGTACTAAATTCACCAACAAAACTTAAATCAAGATTAGAGATAAACCCAGCTCCTTCACTAAGAACGAGCTCTAGAGAGCTAAACATTTTGTGAAAATTCTAATATACACGAATGCACGCACGCATGTATATGGAATAGGTTTAAAAATGGCTAAAACAAATTCAGAGAGCCTCAAAGTGTTAAAATATGTTAATATTTCCATAGTCGGGTTTTTATCATGTTTTAATACGTTTCTTCAAACTCACATGACGTTACATATTCACCTGCTGAGGTCCATTATATTTCCGATATGACGTAATTTTTTTTTTTTTTTTTTCAATTCCTCAAACTATTTATTTCATTTTGAGTTTTCATGCTGAAATCTTGCTCTAGAAAACTTATGATGTAATATTCAATTTGTTTTCAATTCGTCAAACTATTTATAATTTTTTTTTTCACGCGAAAATCTTGCAATAGAAAAGAAATTGTTGTGGTGAGAATTTTATAGTTTTTTTTATTGTTGGCAACTGCTATAACGAAAAATATTTATTTTTTCCTGTCATTGTTGTGCAAGAGCTGGTTTTATCAGAATCTTGTTAAGACGGTATTCAAAATTTTTAACGCTCCCCATTTCCATTCCCTTGGGCCGATTTTGTCCATTTTCAATCCCCGCCGAGATATTAGCCATCTCAAAGTTGTTGGCGAGTTTGAAGACGATCCGTTCATAATTGCGACTTTTATCGTGCGGACAAAATTTAGTACATATATATATATATATATATATATATATATATATATATATATATAAACTTTTTATGTGGGGGTGGTTTTGGGTTCCTGGGGTCATATAATGAAAAGTTATGAAGGAATTTTTCAAAAGTCGCACCATGGTAACGACTATAATAGGTAGTATTTCTTACGAAATCTACCTAAAAAGTACATGCAGCTGAAGCAAAAAAAAACAAAAAAAACTAGAAAATTCAATAAATATTCAACATAAACTGTCATTGGGATCGACACTGTTATTACAAGGAAGGTCTCCTTACTGGGCATACTCAGAATAGGTTGAAAAAAATGCTAGTGAAACTACTTATGTATGTAATAAAGTATCAGTTAAATTTAGCGGCGGAATTCCAGTAGAAAGTTTGGCGCGAAAATACGATAGCTACACGCGATTTGGCGAGCAGGATTTTTTCTCGCTAAAAGCAAATGATTTCTGCCTTTATAAATTTTCATATCGAAGAAAACGCTGTTTTCATAGCAACAAAATCAAATCGACAGTGCTCGATGAGACCTATTTTTTGAGCTTGAAATAATTTAAATCAATTTAAATTTGATTATAAATAGTAAAATATAATATTTAAATTTCATTATAAATACATATAAATATATATGACAAAACTATAGTTAAAACAAACTAAAAATGACAAAACTAAAGTTATTTAAATTAAACTTATTTAAACAAATTCAACATAAAAAGATTTTTGCTTAAAGAGTATACGATACTAGGGGGCTCTGTCCCCTGAAAGCTACGCTCGTCAACCCCCGTTCAGACACCGCAGAATCTAAAATCACGCTAATTTGATCGGTTTTTAAAAGATTAGAGAAGATTGAATTAAAATGAAAAAACCTATAGCGATCTCCCAGTAAACGGGTTTCCATTCAATTCCCTTTGATTGCGAAAATTTAAGGCCAAATCAGTTGCTGTTAAGACATTCAATGGTTGTTTTCGTGTTCGATTAAAGAAGATCAGTTAAACATTTGAAAAGAAGCTAAAATAAAATGAATTAAGTAAACAGAGTCTTTGCCGACCGGTACTTTTTAACAGCGTTATAAAACGATTCACATAATAAAATTTACTACAATAACTACAATTTACTGCTTTAACCCCTTCAAGGGCGGTAGTTCATTTTTGGACCACTTAATTTCAATTCTTAAATGCCAAATTGGCACCAGAATATTGGAATGAAAAATTTCCTTTTATTAAGTAAGTGAACAAAAGCATTTTCGTATTTCGAAATTTGTTTGTAAATTCCGGTGCCATTCACTGATTTCAACATTTTACGAATAGAAGTACCTTGCCCCTGAAAGGGTTAAACGCATATTAATGTATTTATTATTTTAAAGTTTCCTTTCGATTTCAATATTCATGTGTAAATACAATTTTCTAGACAATATTTTCCTGCTTTTAACTCGTACTCATTTAATAGTAATTTTAAAGGGGTTTTTTTTTCTGTTTTTAATAGTCACATGACAATAAATTTTTAGAATTTTACTCGTACTCATTTAATAGTAATTTTAAAGTTTTTTTCTGTTTTTAATAGTCCCATGAAAATAAATTTTAAGAAATATTTGTAGAATATAGATAAAATGATACACAGGGCCACGCAAAGCGTTGGATACATGGCCGTCTATGGGTGATAATTTCTGGAAATGTAATTTCAGTAGTTTTAAGCGTGTTTTAGTTTGAATAAAATTTTAGCTAAATAGTGGCATGTAATAAAGGTACTAGGTAAACTACAGGGCTGTACAAAAGTATTCAAGTATGTTTCCATCTAGTAGTATAAATTGCTGAAAGATGAATTTCAACCTGTTATGCATTTTCTTGCTAAACTAAATTTTCCCATTATATATATCAACATACAGGTCGAATACAGGGCTGTTTAAAAGAATTGGAATGCATATTTGGCTAAGGGCGGTAACTACTGAAATCAGATTTTTAAATCTTTACTTAGTTATTTTATTTACCTTATTTCCCTAAGTAACGAAGTTTCGTTAAAGCTTTCAGGGAGTGTTGGAAAGTGTTTCATAATATATGCTGTACGCATGATTTTTCTTACTTGTTATATATATATATATATATATATATATATATAGAACGAATTTTCGTAAACAATGAAAAAAAAATTCCCCTACCCCTAAAGTTGTAAAAACTTTAGGGGTCTGTAAATAATAACCAAATCTGTAAATAATCTGTAATAAATAATGTAATCTGTAAATAATAATCAAACCTGAATAATCCTTCTATATATAAAAAAAAAATTTTGATTTAGAAATGGACCAATGAAAATCTGTGTAGATATTCCCGGCAGATCGGCATCCAATTTGAATGCTTAAGCATGGCCTTTCTTCGTTAAAATTGTAACGGAGCCGATGTCGTAAGGTGGTGTGGTAGCGGGCAACTTCAACGGCCAAGGCTTATTTAAAGTCGAAGAAATATTTTATTGCATTACAAACAATTAAATAATATTTTCTGGATTATATAAGTCCTATTTACAACGTTTTTCATAAAAGGGTTCGAGTACAGCTAACAATAAAGTATTTGTAGAATCAAGTCCAGTTCGCTAATGGCAGATTGTTTTCAGGGAGAATGTCTCTAATACATTCAATGTCCACACTTTTCGAAGGTAGAGTTCGAGATACTCGACAGGAATGTCGCACTTTTTGTAGATGTTTTAACCGAGGTTTACGAACCTCCGATATTCAACCGCGTGATGGAGATATCTTAACAGCCACACCTGGCTTTCGCTTTTCTGTGATTCGGAATATGTCCCGAAGCTGTCGGCCCGTGAGAGATTTCCACTCTGCACGGCCAGAAACAACTTGAAGTCTCAACTTCAACAGAAGGGGAAAAATAGCTCCCGAGAATGCTCTTGCATCCTCTTTTATCAGTTTCGTTTTTCCGTCTAGGACCAAAGCCACTCCCATTAGCCACTCACCATCCGTGGCCCATGATCTCATAGACCAGCCCTTTCTCTATAGGCTACAGTCAGGAACCTTAGCATCCGGTTTAAAATCTGGTTTCACTTTCTACTTTCCCACGGGAACGAGACCCTTGTGAACATCAAAAGAATATTTCTCTCGCTAGATAAAAGAGTTCCTTTCACCCTAGTGTCTTCTGCAAAGATTGATAGAAATTGATATATTTGTTTCATCTTTAGCGACATTTTCTGGGACTCTGAAGAAATTTGGAGGCTAGGTGAAAATACATTAGCTTCCCTATGCTGGCTTTTGCCTTGTAAATTGAGAGTTTCAATGTGAGATATCGTCGAATTCTCACAATATTAAAAAAAACTGTTGCATACAAAAATATGAAAATCGGTAGTAGTATAGAGAAATGTTTGATAAACACGCTGATGCAGACAGTTTTATATAAATATATTAAATATCTCTTAAAATAATTCTTCGATTTGAAAACTGCCTGCATCAGCGTATTTATCAAACATTTCTCTATAATACCACCGATTTTCATATTTTTGTATGCAACAGTTTTTAACACTTTTCATCAAAGTTGAAAAGTGTTTATGCATTCGGTTTGTCTGGCCGTCAGTCCGTCTGTCCACGCTCTAACTCCCGTAAATATACTCGGATTTTCATGAAATTTATATAGGTTGTTTAGGGTCACCAAAGCATGTTTGGTATTGTATATGAAGCATGTAGGATTAATCGTTCATTTACAGGGGCACTCAAAAGTATTCCATTACATTATGGTATATGGAGGAATAACTCCCGCAAATATTCTCGGATTTTCATGAAATTGATAAAGGTTATTTAGGATCCACAAAGCATGTTTGGTATTGTATATGAAGCATGTAAGATTAATCGTTCATTTACAGGAGCACTCAAAAGTATTCCATTACATTATGGTATATGGGGAAAAATCGTTTGCAATGACATTATGCTATTTCAAACGTATTGAAACTGATATAAATCACTGAATTTCACTACGATCACGATAGAACAGGACATTCATAGCATTTATTATTCATTTACAGGGGCACGCAAAAGAAATCGGTTACAGTACAGTACTGCCTTTGAGTAATAATTGCTGGAGTGCACTGTTTAAAATTCGGTATGCGCTTTTAAATTTAATTAATTTTTTGCATCTTACCCGTTATATATAAATTCTATACCTCAAATACAGGGCTGCATAAAAGTATTCACGTACCGTTCTCCTTATTAGAGGAAATTGCTGAAGGTAAATTTTCAACTAAAGTATATGTAGCTCTTAAGTGAACTAAATTTTGGCTTGCATGTAGCTAATAGATTCAAATCTATAAATCATATACAGGGCTGCAATTCGCATAATTTTCCGATTGTGGATGGGAACAGCTGAAATTGGGTTCTGAAATGTATTATGCGTTTCCATATGGTTGAATTAGACGTAATATTTTAATTTTTTAAACAGTGCAGTTTTGTTACATTATTCTGAATGTGTTGGAAAGTGTTTCATAATCTATGCTTGACGCATGATTTTTTTCTTACTTGTTTATTGATGCTTTAGTTCTTCTTGGATAACCACCAGGACGAGCCTATACCATGATCAAAAGAAGTATCAAAATCGAAGCATTTTTTCCAAATCTAGTCGTTGATACTCACTAAATACTAACTTTTTTCTGAAAGTCAGTTAATAAAAAATGACATTTTGTGTAAAATCCCTTATCATTCAGCTGCTTTTAGAGAACAACTAAAAATTTGCTCACTTTAACGCCGATATCTTTCTGAATTTTTACGATATTTGACTAGATTTTTTTTAACTTAACAAACTTAAAAAACATATTTCCATATGTTTTTTAAGTTGCTCCATAGAGTTGACTATTAAATAAACTTTTTTACCAAAAATAAAACCGACTTCAAAAACTACTGCAAAGTAAAAAATATTTTTTTTACATAATAGTTAATAAGAAATTAAATGAAGAGCATTGTATTTACCATGCGTATTATTATATTTATGTACATTAATTTGATTTTTTGGAGTCGATGCCAGCCAAACGAAGTTAAGTATAATTATCCAACAGACACACATCCAAATATCTACGAGTTTTTTTTACGATTTGTTATTTAGTTAAAAAATTTGAATTTTACCATTTTTGAAACATTTAATGTGATTTTCAGAGCCCGATCAAGCTGAAGTTGGGCCCAGGGACTGTTGAAAAGTTGGGCCCCCCTACCTCCCCATTCCCGGCGACACTTTCAGAAAAAAAGTAGGTTCATTTGATGAGTTGACAAAGTTGTTTGGGTGAAAGTTTCAAATTTACAAAAAAAAAAAAAAAAAATAATAATAATAACTTACAAGAATACTCAAGAAAATGAATTACAGTCCACTTTCTCAAATAAGCATTTGTATAATTCACAAACACAGAAAAATTAAATATGGAGTTTCTTTATTATAGTAAAACTTTGTTTTTACGTCAGGGACCAAAATATAAAATGCAAACAGTGGAAAAACTTAAATTGTGAGAAAATACACACAAATTTGTGGGCACCTGAAATTGGTGGGCCCAGGGCCGAGGCCCCGGAGGCCCGTGCATTAATCAGGCCCTGGTGATTTTTATAACATGCATTTTCAAGTGAGATTAGCTATAATTATGTGTGCTAAATTAAGGGTTATTATAAAATTAGTGCGTTTATACAGGCTATTATGTAAAAAAAATCCCTGCCGGCTCGGGCCTACAGGCGGAGGTAGATTTCGAAGTTAAGTACTAAATTAACCAACAAAATTTAAATCAAGATTAGAGATAAACCCAGTTCCTCCACTAAGAATGAGCTCTAGGGAGCTAAACATTTTGTGAAAATTCTAATATACACGAATACACACACGCATGCATATGGAATAGGTTTAAAAAATAGCTAAAGCAAATTCAGAGAACCTCAAAGTGATAAATAAGTTAATATTTCCATAGTCGGGTTTTTATCATGTTTTAATACGTTTCTTCAAACTCACATGACGTTACATACTCACCTGCTGAGGTCCATTTTATTTCCAATATGACGCAATATTTTGTTGTTGTTTTTTAATTCGTCAAACTATTTATTTCATTTTGAGTTTTCATGCGGAAATCTTGCTCTAGGAAACTTATGACGTAATATTCAATTTGTTTTCAATTCGTCGAACTATTTATTTTATTTAATTTTTCACGTGAAATTCTCGCAAAAGAAAAGCAATTGTTGTGGTGAGAATTTTATTGCTTTTTTTTTAATTGTTGGCAACTGCAATAACGAAAAATATTTATTTTTTTCTGTCATTGTTGTGTAAGAGCTGATTTTATCGGAATCATGTTAAGATGGTATTCAAATTTTTGAACCCTACCCTCCCCATTTCCATTCCCTTGGTCCGATTTTACCCATTTTCAATCCCCGCCGAGATATTAGCCATCTCAAAGTTGTTGGCGAGTTTGAAGACGATCCGTGCATAAATGCGACTTTTATCGTGCGGACAAAATTTAGTACATACATACATACATATATATATATAAACTTTTTAGGTGGGGGTGGGGTTCCTGGGGTCCTATAATGAAAAGTTATGAAGGAATTTTTCAAAAGTCGCACCATGGTAACGACTGCAATAGGTAGTATTTCTTACGAAATCTACCTAAAAATCGTAGCCAAGCACATATTTTCAAAAGCAGGATGCTGTCAGAGTTGATTGAGAATGGAATTTTTTTCCGCAACGTATTTGCTGAATCTTGTTAGGATTTGTATTGGATAAAATTTTTAATTTTTAATTTGGCATGGCTGGCACCGACTCCAAAAAAATCAAATTAATGTACATAAATATAATAATACGCATGGTAAATACAATGCTCTTAATTTAATTTCTTATTAACTATTATGTAAAAAAAATTATTTTTTACTTTGCAGTAGTTTTTGAAGTCGGTTTTATTTTTGGTAAAAAGTTTATTTTTCACTTTTTAGTTATTTCGAGTTACGATTTTTGCTAGATTGTTTTAGAGGAAATTACAGACTTTCAAAGAAAATTTTAAAGATTTTTTTTGATAAGTAAATACTTCTGTCTAGATTTGTGTGTACATTCATAACACAGGTTTTGTGTGACAATTTTTTATATATATTACATTTATCCTTCTTCAGATTGAATAACTTTACGTTTTAATTAAATATTTTTGTTTCTCTATTTCGACATGGGTAGCACGACAAGAGGTGCTGCTCGCATAAAAAAATATCGAACTTTGTAAACTGACAATAAAAAGTTCTTTTGCTTACTAAAAATTCTCTACACTGTAAAAAAAAACGGGAAAAATCACAGCCAATTTCGCTGTGAATCGCTTCACTAGCATGAGAATACAGCGTTTTTGTAATTTCAGTATTGATTTACAGCAAACTGCTGTTATTTTAACGCCGCCAAAACCGCCCAAACAACATTCCAAACGAGATATTCACAGGCAGCGTCAACCAAAGCAGGTTATTACTAGCGTTAGCCTCGTTCGATTGTTAGCGTCTTTCTGAATAAGTGCTTATTACTGCAATTCAAAGTGGCGCTTTTGGATACACAAACATGAAACTGGATACTATATATTTTAAAAATTCATAGTAAGTTTTATTTTTATGTTTATTTGTATCATTGATTTAATAACTTTTAGATAGCCAGTTCTATCATATAATGTAAGATACAAATTTCGTATTTGACCACATGTATATAAACGCTGATTAACAACAATAGCTTTTGAATCATTTGTATAAAAATTAAATATTTTCACTTAAATTATAACAAAAGAGAATTGTTCAAATTCAGATTTTTTTTAAATTACTAGGGGGCTCGGACCCCTACGAGCTACGCTCGTCAACCCCCCGTCCAGACACCGCAGACTCTAAATGCACGCTAATTTGATCGGCTTTAAAAAGATTTCGAAAGATTGAATTATAATTTAAAAAACAGTGGCGATCTCCCTATAAACGAATTTCTATTCATTTCTCTTTGATTGGGGAATTTTAACGCCAAATCCGCTGCGGTACTACTTGATTATCCTGTCGACCAATTTCGCCAAATTATATAAATCGCCAAACCACTCCCCAAATTATACAAATTGATATAATTTTTATTTTAAATAACGAAAGAACAAATAATTCGTACAACATTAATAAAAACACAAATAAAACGTCGAAATAAAAATAACTTGATGACGTATACACGTGTAACAACATTTCAAAATAAGCTAATATAAAAGGAATTAAGTAAAGAGAGTCTTTGTCTCCTGGTATTTTTTAACAAAGCGAAAAGAAAGTTCTTTTAAATGAGACATTTTAAATTAATTCTCAAAATATCAAATAAATGTCTAGCGCAATTTCTAAATTTAAAGTTTTTTGCAATATTATTTTGTGTTCATTTTATGTAATAACTATAATGTGACGTAAATATGACGTAATTTCTCCTAAGACTTCTAACGCATGTTAATGAATTTATTATTTTACAATATCCTTTCTCTTTTAAAATTCACGTGTATACTTTTTATGACGTAATTTTTAATAAGTTCCTGCTTTTTATACGTAATTATTTAATTCTAATTTGAAAGTTTTTTTCCTGTTTATAATAGTCACGTGTAAATAAATTTTTAATTTGAAGCAAACATTATTGCTTGCGCTTTTTATACAGTTGGCAACAGTTTAAATTAGTACAATTTTCTGAAATCTGTAAAAAATATCTCTAGAAATGCTGAAAATTTGAATTTAAAATAGAAATAAAACCTGAAAAAATGAGTCAAAATAAAAAAATTAATGCAATCTGCACTCCGGCAAATTCTAACGCATAAAATGATCTAAAAATGATTACACTGCTATGTATAGTTTTTGCTGCTATAAAACTTTTTTAGTGGAACGATTTTGTCCAACATTAGCATTAAATAACTCTTAAAATAATTCTTCGATTTGAAAACTGTCTGCATCAGCGTGTTTATCAAACATTTCTGTATAAAACCACCGATTTTCATATTTTTGTATGCATTATTTTTGTTAATATTAACGAAGAAAGGTCTCCGGTCACAAAAAAATCAAAACCGGCGGCGGCGGCGGCGGTGACAGCGGTAGTTACTTTTTTTTAGAATAGAGAGATTTTTTTTCTTAAAGGACTTTGTTATTATTTATACTTTTGTGTCTCGGTCCCAGATAACAAAAAATCCCCATTATATTATTAAATATGTTTTGTTTTGCTTATTATATATTTTCCGAAATTCCAGTTTATCGGATTGTAAATATAATTACTAATAATATAAATCATATAATTTTCATTATTCTGCAAAAGCTTTAAGTTCACTTTCTGTACTTATATAAATATTTAAATTATTTAATGTATTATTAATGTAAAGTTTTTCAAATTATCAAAGACAACTGTACTACCAATGATCTTATTTTCCGTGAGAGATATTCAGATTTTATAGATCCTAGATTTTTACGCGCATTTATTTTCATTTTTTTATATGTAATGTTCAAGCCATTTATGTGTAATATGTAACACTATTTTATTAATCCATAAAAAATTCCAAGAGTTTGCTCACTATTATCGCAGCAGATCGCATTTTGCTTTTGTCCATTATCTAACAATAATAAGTATAATCCGCAACTACAATCTGAAATTAGATATTTTTAATGTCTTCAATGTATGTTATAATACACAGTATATTTTAAATTGACATATGGGATACTCTATACAATGAGTTACAATAGTTTAAAATTTTCTATTTATAGCTTTTTCGGTGTCTTTTTTATTTTATTTCTTCTTTTACTTTATCGTGCGAAGTTTGTATCTTACATATGTATAACAAAATTTATTATATAAGAATGCTATTAAAACAATGATATAAGTAGACATAAAGATAATACTTAGTACCATTTGTCTTTAAAAGATGGTCATAATATAAAAAAAGAGAAAATCAATGTGAATAAACATTACGGGGGGGGGGGGGGTATAAAAATACAAATACGTATCTGCAAAAAGAAAAAAAAAAGCTAAAAATTTACAGTTATTTTGTTATGAGTGCTGTAAAATTAACAGCAAAAAATGCTGATATAATACACACTTGTTGTAAAATCTCAAAAACAAAATTACTGTAAAATTAACTGAAAAAATGCTGTAAATTTACACATTTGCTGTTTATCCGTGATAAACAAAATTGCTGTAAATTTACCGCAAAATTTGCTGGCACCCATATTGCCAGCATTTTTTGCTGTAAAGTTACAGTGATTTTTTTTACAGTGTATGAAATAAAGAAGGGAGACCCAATGACTTATCTTTCTCACTCCCTAACCGATGACCAGACTCCTATCTTCCGTCGCCCTAGATGAACGGGTTTTATACTTGGCATCAGCGTGAGTGACCGCCTAGTCGCTGCGTAGCGGCAGTAAACCTGATTAGCGCCTAGTTTGTTTTCCTATCGTCAGTGCCTTAATTAAGAACTTTTTTATGCCGGTTATATCTTGTTTTTAGCACCTGTTCATTGCTACTCATGTTGATCTCGTAATTTAGAAGCTTGGTCAGATGACGTGACCTTCCACCTGGCAATGCACCTCAAAGGTATAATTCATAGGTAACTTCGAGGACTTCGCACCCACGACGGATTTTACATGCACCAGGAGCCATTAGGATACATGGCAACCCAATGACTTATCAAAAAATGATCCTTAAAAGACTACAGCGTGAAAGTCTCAAATGGCGTTCCCTCAAATGGCTGGTCATTGGTGAAATTCATATAGTGTCAAAAGAGAATTTACGTATAATTCATTTGAGGCTTCAAGAATTTAAAAACAATTTATTTTTTGTGGCATTAATGTTTCCTTATATGGAGATATTATGCAAGTGCCAATATGTAATGTATAATGTATATGTAATGCCAATGTGCTTAAATGTATGCTAAGCATTGCAGCGTGGTACTTTTATTCATAATTTAAATTATTTGCTTAAAATTTCGCCAAATCTAAAGATTCTGATGGAGAAATCGAGAACTCATTGCATCATGACGACATTTTGTTTATTTTTGATTGTTATGTATTTCATCTTTCTTGACAAAAACAATTTAACTCACTTAGGCATTTGAGTTTCTTATTGCATCATCATTTGCAATACGTTGGGTAGTGGAGATTTTAAAACTATTAAGTAATCTACCGTTATTGGGTCCACTGCCAATTGGCGTATCTGAGCTAATATGATTTGGTGCATCGAAGCATTTTTCTGAAATAAACATTTTATGATACCCACATTTATATTAAACCACATTGTATGTTGATATCTTTTCTGTTTCACGTTAGCCTTAACTATAGCCTCGATTACGGAAGATTAGAAATTCATCGTCATGCTCATTTAATAGTCTTGGTTAAAGTGTCATCGGTCTGCATACTAATTGGCGTGAGTGTAGTACTGCAAAACATAGAACTTTCGGAAGCAACTTATGATATTCGCATTTCCTTTAAACCATATTTGCTGTTAGTATCGCGCACTTTTTGCTTTTATCATGCAGTCTGATTAAAATTTACATGTTCTCATTTCTTGATACAATTCAGATGTTTTCATAACTGCGTAACTCACTGACTTGCTATCGCAATTATGCTTATGTTTAATACTGATGTTTAAGCTATGTGCCATGTAAATACTCAGCGCGAACAATGCCGCCTGTAATACTAATTACAGTAAATCCTTTTTTTTTCTTTCTATGTTGTTAACCTTGTACTTTTCCAGTATAGGGATCTTCGCTTAACTTCTGTTTGCATATAAAAGCAGACAAATGGTTGTTCATAATAAATAAATTTATAAACATTGAAAAACTTGCTTGTGTATATGAGACAGTTAACAAGTTGTCAGAAAATATGCGTGAAAATTTCATTTTCTCTCCAAGGCTCCTATACAGGAATGTTATCGTTAACGTTATCTGCTAGAAATATTAAAGACAATCAAAAAGCATTCATACATATAACTGTTTAATATAATGTAATATAGATATGTATATCATATTATATATATATATGTATTATGTGCCGCTAGTCTGACGTTATGTGTTTAATTAAACTAAACTACTGTATACTAAATTATTGTTTTGTATTAATTTAGTTTGCTTCTGTATTATTTAGCATTTTAAATAATGGTTGGCAATTGAGAATTGTAAATATGACTGCCGATTAGAAATTGTGAAGAAACATATTGGAGAAGATCCATTAGTGAATTTGAATGGGAATATCGCCAAATTAGTCAGTTACAGCCAAGTTGGCTTCATTTATGGCAACTTATTTTGGTCGCCAAATTTGGCGATATTTCACCAAATGGCGCCAAGTCTGGCGACAACTTGGCGATAACGCACATGAATACATAGCTTTATGCTTATGAATGAAAAACCGGTTACAAGAATGAAAGATAATTTGCGAAAAATCCTTTATTTTATTGGTTTTTGTTGAATTACTAAAAAACTACTCAACCAATTTCGATGAAACGGAAGTGGTACCAATTCGAGAGTATCCTCTTTCAATTAAAACCAAAATCACATAAATCGGACAAAAAGTTCCGGAGCAATCGGTGAACATACATAAAAAAAAAACATACATACATGTCGAATTGATAACCTCCTCCTTTTTTCGAAGTCGGTAATTATGCAAAATGATCCTTGTTATCGTTCGCGCATGCGCAGATAAAAATTATTTCATACAACCGCTCATATTTCCTAACATATCTACCCTATATATATAAAATCCTAATGAAACGAATTTATGAAACGAATATATGAAACGGCTGAAATGTAACGATTCTTTGAATCGACTGATTACACAACTGATTATGTTTCACGGCGATTTCTCCTAAAATATGGAATACTTTGCGATGAAATTAACACCAAAAATCAATATTGATCCGCAGATTTCAAAACTGATATTAGAATTTTTAAATTCGAATTAGTTTTCGAAATATTAATTTTTTTTCTAATTTTATATACATTTTTCTAATGATGGCAACTCAAATTTTAATCAAACAGATAGTTTTTCTTTTTTTTTTTCAGATTTTAGAAAAGGTTACTATTTTAAACTGATTTGGCGAGAAGTCTGGCCTCCCTTAAATGTATGCTAAGAAATGTATAATTTTACTTTTATTCATAATTCAATTTGTATTTCATTATCATTTTATTTAATACAAACAGAAACATTTAAAATAAATGGCTTTCACTTCTTTATTTTTTTTAAACGAAAAGAAAAGAAAAATATTAGGCACAGATGTCATATACGCACCGGGGTACCTAATTGGCGCCAAAATGGCATTATTTTGGTTGACATGGTAACCCGGATATTGTTGTTTATTTAATAATAAGTGTTTATTCAATTTATTTTCTTTTTTTAAATTACATAAATTTTTTTTGTTCTATAGTTAATTATTTTTTTGGTTATTTTCCTTTAAAAATAAAAAATAATAGAAAATAATTAAAAAATACGGTATTACTTAGTTATTCCATCGACCCATTTCGCCAAATTATATAAATCGCCAAACCACTCGCCAAATTATACAAAATTGACATAATTTTTATTTTAAATAACGAAAGAACAAAGAAAATAGTATAACATTAATAAATATACAAATAAAACGTCGAAATAAAAATCACTTGATGACGTGAAGACGTGTAACTTGCTTAAAGTCAAGTAAATGTGACATTTATCAATAATTATTGGCATTTAATCTTATAGTTTGGTGATAGATTTTTGTTACGGAATAACTAAGTAGTACCAAAAATACATATGTAACTGGTATTCGAAAACGAGGATTTCGCCAAATTTTCATTAAAAAAATCACGCCAAACCCGGTGCGTATATGGCATCTGGCCAAATATTAAATGATGTAACAAAGGATGACATTTAATTCAACTTCAAAGCAATGTTTTAATTTATCACTCGAAAAAAAAAATGCTAACTGGCGAGTTGAAAAATATTTATTGGCAAGATTTGCACCCGGCTAGCGTAACAGTACCAAGAATTCTTTGCAACAATGCTTTTATGCAGTATTATTCGAAAAAAAATTGATTTTTTTTAATCGAAATGGAAAACTTTCGGCACAGATGCCACATACGATCCCATTTTGGCGCTATTTTTTTCTGACGCCAATGTCATATACGCAATGGGTACTTTACTGGCGCCATAGTATCGTTATTTTGCTTGATTTGATAAGCCGGATGTTACTGTTTATGCTGTTGATCTTTTCCCCAAATTAGCGTCCGAAAAAAATCGCGCCAATATGGGGCCGTATATGATATCTGGGCCAAACATTCATATGAAAAGCGAAGTGATCAGAGCGTATTTATTTATGGCAGTTACATGACTTGGACTATTATAATACAGATGAAATGATGGCGATAGAATAATATTTGGCGACTTATCACCTGTACCTGGCTAATATTAAAGTACAAAAATGGCACCAGAAATATAAAAAGCGAAGGGATTCGACGGAACTCTTGATGATAGTCACATGACTTAGGCTATTGTTATAGAAATTGTTTTAAAATACCGGGAGATAAAGACTCTGTACACTTAATTCCTTTTATTTTTAGCTTGTTTTCAAACGTTTAACTGATCCTCTTTAATCAAACACGAAAACAACCATTGGATGTCTTAACAGCAACTGATTCGGCCTTAAATTTTTTAAATCAAAGGAAATTGAATGGAAACCCGTTTACAGGGAGATCTGCACAGCTTTTTTCAGTATAATTCAATCTTCTATAATATTTTTTAAACCGATCAGATTAACGTGTTTTTAGATTCTGCGGTGTCTGAACGGGGTTTGGCGAGCGTAGCTTGCAGAGGGCAGAGCCCCCTAGTTTAATATATTTATATTCCAATTACACTATATTGTTTCTACTATATTTTATCAATTTTTCTGAAACCGGCGTTAAATTTGGTTTAAAACCCTGCATGTTATAAGCAAACTAGTTGGATGTGCCAATCCCAAAACTTTCTTCTATCTTATGCATCCTAATATTTCAAAACTTAGTTACACATGTTAATACTTCAATATTATTAGTTCAATACTATACCAACTTTGATTTTCATCTTAAATTTCTGCTCAAGTCAATTAAACGGGCTAAAAACGAGTTAATCTATATCATGATATTTGTTAAAATTATTAATTTTTCCTTATTCTGTCGTTATCAGCTGTTTGCGAATAGCCGGCATAGCAGGAAGCGTGTTCCCGCCGCTGCATGAGCCGCCGATGCACAATAGAACTACGAAAAATCAAGAAAAGTATACAAAAATCGCTAGCACGGAGCCCCTTTACCGCACAATATTTCCAAATTCAAGGAGAACCTGTTGGCCAAAGCCAAAAACAAGCACAAACATTTTGGTTCAATTGTATGCATAATTTTATACGCTGTTCGCTGGTACAATAATGAAAATGGCAGAGAGATCGGAATTATAGCGCCCCCTTCTTTCGGAATTTTTTCAAGTTCAGGGAGGACTTGTTTGCCATAGCCAGAAACATGCACAAAAAATTTGGTTCAGTTATATGGATAACTTCATACACTTTTCAATGGTACAATAATGAAAATGGTACACACATCGCAATTATAGTGCCCCCTTCCGGCTGAATTTTTCCAAATTCAGGGAGGACCTTCGTGACATGACCAAAAATAAACACATAAAATTTGGTTCAATTCTATGCATAACTTCATATACTTTTCGGCGGTACAATATTCAAAATGGCACAAAAATTGTACAAAAGTCGCTATTACAGCGCCCTCTACGAGCGATTTTTTTACAAATTAAGGGAGGACCTCCTTGCCATAGCCAAGAACTTAAAATTTTTTTTTGGTTCAATTCTATGCATAACTTCATACACTTTTCGATGGTGCAATATTCAAAATCGCACAAAAATCGCTATTACAGCGCCCCCTAACGGCGAATTTTTTGCAAATTCATGGAGGACCTGCTTGCCATATCCAAAAACTTAAAATAAAAATTTGGTTTAATTCTATGCATAACTTCATACACTTTTGGACGGTACAATATTAAAAATCGCACAAAAATCGCTATTACAGCGCCCCCTACCGGCGAATTTTCTCCAAATTCAGGGAGGACCTGCTTGCCATAGCCAAAAACTTAAAATAAAAATTTGGTTTAATTATATACATAACTTCATACACTTTTGGACGGTACAATATTCAAAATCGCACAAAAATCGCTATTACAGCGCCCCCTACCGGCGATTTTTTTCCAAATTCAGGGAGGACGTACTTGCCATAGCCAAAAACTTAAAATAAAAATTTGGTTCAATTCTATGCATAACTTCATACACTTTTCGATGGTACAATATTCAAAATCGCACAAAAATTGTTATATCAGCGCCCCCTACCGGCGAATTTTTTCCAAATTCCGGGAGGACCTGCTTGCCATAGCCAAAGACTTATAGTAAAATTTTGGTTTAATTCTATACATAACTTCATACACTTTTTGATGGTACAATGGCGACAGACAGACGGACAGACGGACAGACGGACGGACGGACAGACGGACGGACGGACAGACGGACAGACGGACACACAGACAGACAGACATTTTCTATAAACATGTTTTTTGGAATCTCTGACCCCGAAAACATGCAAATCCGTCGAAAACCGGAAGTCGAAAAAAATTTCGATTACAATACTTTCTTCTATTGAAGATAGAAGAAAGTAAAAACATGCAAGAATTTTTAATTTTTACTTTCTTCTATCTTCAATAGAAGAAAGTATTGTAATCGAAATTTTTTTCGACTTCCGGTTTTCGGCGGATTTGCATGTTTTAGGGGTCAGAGATTCCAAAAAACATGTTTATAGAAAATGTCTGTCTGTCTGTGTGTCCGTCTGTCCGTCCGTCCGTCTGTCTGTCGCCATTGTACCATCAAAAAGTGTATGAAGTTATGTATAGAATTAAACCAAAATTTTATTATAAGTTTTTGTCTATGGCAAGCAGGTCCTCCCGGAATTTGGAAAAAATTCGCCGGTAGGGGGCGCTGATATAACAATTTTTGTGCGATTTTGAATATTGTACCATCCAAAAGTGTATGGAGTTATGCATAGAATTGAACCAAATTTTTAGTTTAAGTTTTTGGATATGACAAGCAGGTCCTCCTTGAATTTGGAAAAAATTCGCCGGTAGGGGGCGCTGTAAATGCGTTTTTTGTGCGATTTTGAATATTGTACCATCGAAAAGTGTATGAAGTTATGCATAGAATTGAACCAAATTTTTATTTTAAGTTTTTGGATATGGCAAGCAGGTCCTCCATGAATTTGCAAAAAATTCGCCGTTAGGGGGCGCTGTAATAGCGATTTTTGTGCGATTTTGAATATTGCACCATCGAAAAGTGTATGAAGTTATGCATAGAATTGAACCAAAATAAAATTTTAAGTTCTTGGCTATGACAAGGAGGTCCTCCCTTAATTTGTAAAAAAATCGCTCGTAGAGGGCGCTGTAATAGCGATTTTTGTACAATTTTTGTGCCATTTTGAATATTGTACCGCCGAAAAGTGTATGAAGTTATGCATAGAATTGAACCAAATTTTATGTGTTTATTTTTGGTCATGTCACGAAGGTCCTCCCTGAATTTGGAAAAATTCTGCCGGAAGGGGGCACTATAATTGCGATGTCTGTACCATTTTCATTATTGTACCACCGAAAAGTGTATGAAGTTATCCATATAATTGAACCAAATTTTTTGTGCATGTGTCTGGCTATGGCAAACAAGTCCTCCCTGAACTTGAAAAAATTCCGAAAGAAGGGGGCGCTATAATTCCGATCTCTGTGCCATTTTCATTATTGTACCATCGAACAGCGTATAAAATTATGCATACAATTGAACCAAAATGTTTGTGCTTGTTTTTGGCTTTGGCCAACAGGTTCTCCTTGAATTTGGAAATATTGCGCGGTAAAGGGGCTCCGTGCTAGCGATTTTTGTATATTTTCTTGATTTTTCGTCGTTCTATTGTGCATCGGCGGCTCATGCAGCGGCGGGAACTCGCTTCCTGCTATGCCGGCTATTCGCAAACAGCTGATAACGACAGAATAAGGAAAAATTAATAATTTTAACAAATATCATGATATAGATTAACTCGTTTTTAGTCCGTTTAATTGACTTGAGCAGAAATTTAAGATGAAAATCAAAGTTGGTATAGTATTGAACTAATAATATTGAAGTATTAACATGTGTAACTAGGTTTTGAAATATTAAGATGTATAAGATAGAAGAAAGTTTTGGGATTGGCACATCCAACTAGTTTTAAATAAATCGCTATATCTCTATTAATATACGTGCTATTCTTACACAAAAGAATACACATATTGCACAATGTCTGTTTATATTCGGTAGCGGTAGATCATTTCGTGCATTTTATTTTACAGGGTGATCCCAAGTATTATTTTTTTCTTTGATTTTTTGTTGGCCCCCTAATTGCCCCCCTTAACAAATCGACATTGCTAAATATGAGGTCATACCTGTTCTTTTTAATCCTGAAATTGCAGAAGAATCTGTCAAGTATATTTCTAAATATTCGACAAAATGTCTAAAATTGAAAGTTGCCGGTCATTAATGGCAATATAGTGCATATATATATATAGAGAGAGAGAAAGTTTTTTACTGAGGGTGGTTTTGGATTCTAGGGGTCGTGATCGGTGTAGATCTGCAAAAAATTTTCAGAAATTCTAACATAGGGGATAATGTAATAGGTAGTATTTCATACGAAATCTACCTAAAAAGAGGGATAAAGAAAGTAAAAGAGGTTTTACAGACGATATAATAATATCATTTTAATATTAACGAAGAAAGGCCATGCTTAAGCATTCAAATTGGATGCTGATCTGCCGGGAATATCTACGCAGATTTTCATTGGTCCATTTCCAAATCAAAACTTTTTATATATATATAGAAGGATATTTAATGCCAAAGTTGGACAAAATCGTTCCATTAAAAAAGTTTTATAGGAGCAAAAACTGTACATTGGAATTTAATCATTTTTAGATCATTTTATGCGTCAGAATTTCCCGGTGTGCAGATTGCATTTAGTTTTTTAATTTGACTCATTGTTTGAGGTTTTATTTCTATTTTAAATTCAAATTTTCAGCATTTCGAGAGACATTTTGTACATACTAGGGGGCTCGGCCCCCTACGAGCTACGCTCGCCAACCCCCGTCCAGACACCGCAGACTCTAAATGCACGCTAATTTGATCGGCTTTAAAAAGATTTCGAAAGATTGAATTATAATTTAAAAAACAGTGGCGATCTCCCTATAAACGGATTTCTATTCATTTCTCTTTGATTGAGGAATTTTAACGCCAAATGCGCTGCGTTACTACTTGATTATCCCGTCAACCAATTTCGCCAAATTATATAAATCACCAAACCACTCGCCAAATTATACAAATTGACATAATTTCTATTTTAAATAACGAAAGAACAAGTAAATTAGTACAACATTAATAAAAATACAAATAAAACGTCGAAATAAAAATAACTTGATGACGCAGACACGTGTAACAACATTTCAAAATAAGCTAATATAAAAGGAATTAAATAAACAGGGTCTTTGTCTCCCGGTATTTTTTAACAAAGCGAAAAGAAAGTTCTTTTAAATAAGACATTTTAAATTAATCGTTTTTAATCTGACGTAATTTTGACCAAACTATTCTTTCTCTTTTTAATATTCACGTGAAAATACTTTTGTTAGAAATGAAATATTATTTGCGCTTTCCTAACAAAAATAGTTGAAAAGTATCCTCTCAAAATATCAAATAAATGCCTAGCGCAATTTCTAAATTAAAACTGTGTTGCAATATTATTTTGTGCTCATTTTATGCAATAACTGTAATGTGACGTAAATATGACGTAATTTCTCCTATTTAAGACTTCTAACGCTTGTTAATGAATTTATTATTTTACAATTTCCTTTCTCTCTTAAAATCACGTGTAAATGTAGTTTTTATGAAGTGATTTTCAATAAGTTCCTGCTTTTTATACGTAATTATTTAATTCTAATTTGAAAGTTTTTTTTCCTGTTTATAATAGTCACGTGTAAATAAATTTTTAATTTGAAGCAAACATTATTGTTTGCGCTTTTTATACAGTTGGCAACAGTTTAAATTAGTACAATTTTCTGAAATAAATAAAAAATATCTCTCGAAATGCTGAAAATTTGAATTTAAAATTGAAATAAAACCTCAAAAAATAAGTCAAATTAAGAAAAGAAATACAGTCTGCACACCGGGAACTTCAAACGTATAAAATGATCTAAAAATTATTAAATTCCGATGTATAGTTTTTGCTCCTATAAAACTTTTTTAGTGGAACGATTTTGTCCAACTTTAGCATTAAATATCTCTTAAAATAATTCTTCGGTTTGAAAACTGTCTGCATCAGCGTGTTTTCAAGCATTTCTGTATAATACTACCGATTTTCATATTTTTGTATGCATTATTTTTCTTAATATTAACGAAGAAAGACCTCCGGTCACAAAAAAAATCAAAACCGGCAGCGGCGGTGACAGCCGTAGTTACTTTTTTTAGAATAGAGAGATTTTAGAAAATTGTATTAATAACTATTACCAGCTGCATAAACAGCGCAAACAATATTGTTTGCTTCAAATTAAAAATTTATTTTACACGTGACTATTATAAATAGAAAATGTAAAAAGCAGGAACTCATTGAAAATTACGTCATAAAAACTATATTTACACGTGAATTTTACAAGAGAAAGAATATTGTAAAATAATAAATTCATTAACATGCGTTAAAAGTCTTAAATAGGAGAATTTACGTCACATTTACATCACATTACACTTATTACGTAAAATAAACAAAAAATAATATTGCAAAACAGTTTTAATTTAAAATTTGCGCAAGACATTTATTTGATATTTTAAGATGATCATAATATTTCATTTCTAACAAAAGTATTTTTACGTGAATATTAAAAAGAGAAAGAAAAGTTTGGTGAAAATTACGTCAGATTATAATTGTCAGATTCAAATTATAATTCAATCTTCCGAAATATTTTTAAAGTCGATGAAATTAGCGTGCTGTTAGAGTCTGCGGTGTTTGAACGGGGGTTGACGAGCGTAGCTCGTAGGGGGCAGAGCCCCCTAGTATTTTAAATATTAAGTTTTACACTTTAGATTTCATATAATTACAGTAGCGCGCCGATTATCCGAACAAGTCGGGACCGACCCTAGTTCGGATAAGCAAAAGTTCGGATAAATGGACAGACTATTTAAGGGATGTTCCTGACTATACTAAAACCTTCACACTTTATCCAGGCTTAGGACTGGCAGCAACAGTTAGTGCTAGCGTGTTTAAAAACTGTTTTTTTGTTGTTGTTGTTGTTGTTGTTGTCGTTTTGTTTACTTTTTTAACATGTAAAATTTTCTTTTTCTCTTTTTATCATTTTCTGAACTCCAGAAATTATAATTTAAGCAAAAAAGCTTTCGATTGTTGCTTGCTTCAAATAAGACGTTCATCCGAATGCTGCTATATCTGGCATTCTTCTTAAATACGTTGATTGAATAGGATCAGATTTCTTCTTCCGTTCGAACCATTTCATAGCTGTTTCCAAACATCCAAAGGTGCATGGACTTTAACAACCGCCGCGGCGAGCGGCCAATCTCCGTCCGCAGCCTTTTTTTCTACTACTTATCCCGACTCTTTTGCGGAAGCCAGGCTCATAGGCCCCCAGCCACGTCCCAGTATAAGAGACTCTAGCGAAAGCAAGGATGGAAAAAAAATTTTCAAAAATGGAAACCGGACAAATTTAAGAGTGAAATTACACAAATTAAAGACACCGAAAAGCTGGAAAGGAGGGCTCGGGGAGTTTATTATTAGTCCATATCCTTATTAGTCCATGGACTAACATTATGCTTATTATTAGTCCATTACAATCCATTATGTGATGGATCTGGGTCATTTTCAGAGCATTCGTTTTCATTTCTTCAATTTATTTTTCATCTTAAATCTCATCATCATTAAAATAAATTTTTGTTAGAAGTAGGCTGTTCGGATAAATGGAAGTTCGGTTAATTGGAGTTCCGATAATCGGCACTCTGCTGTATGCGTTGAGTTTAATTCTTTTATACAGTTATATTTTAATTTTGAGTGTCTGTTTTGTTTTCTGTTGATTTCTTCCAGTTTCTGTCACTGCCCTGCATGAAACCAGCTTCTTCCGAAAAAAACCCAACCCTGGTATGAAAAGACCCATTAAGCCTAAATTGACTGCTATTATTGAGTCGCTTATTTTTCGTAACAAAAATTTTCCGTTTATCATCAAATATATGCATGTTATTTCAGTCTCAGTGGTACTTTTTTTTTTTTTTTTTCCAAATATAACTAAATGCCTTTCCATCATGATTTTGCTGTTTGCGGATAATATTGAAGTATACAATAAACTCTCTCTAAAACAGACTCTGTGTAAGACGGAAATTTGTCCAACTCGGAAAGATTTTCAAGTCCCTGCGAATCCATAGATATAGAGTAAAATTTCTCTAAAGTAGAATATATACTGCGGAAAATTTTGTATGTCCCAATCGATTCCGCCTTAGACATAGAGTTTACTGTATTTTGTAGATTACACTTTAAAAATAAACTCTTTTCTGAAAGAAATAGTGTTTGATAACTAATTACATTTATGAGTGATTGTTAAAAATTTGCAAATACGTAATCATTCTATAAAATTTATTCATAACAAATGGAGGACGAATCTGAAGTTCTAAATGTATTTATTTAATATTTCCTAATTATAAATTGCATTTTCAGGCGATTATCGATAAATGTACACATATTTGTTTAAAAATAATTTGCGTTTTTAACAAGATAGTGAAAAATCTACACAAATACCATTAAAGTAACTTGTTATGAAATTCATTTAATATATAGATTAGTTGTAATACAGTTTAGAATGAGTTATAGATACATTACTTTATCTTGTTCCAAAAGCATTATTGGTTACACAAAACAAAAATATTTCTAAAAGGGTGATTTCTTTTGCCTTTGCATCTTTTCCGCTTTCTTGGCGTTGGAGTGGGGGGGGGGGGACTTTTCAATTGGGAAATATTTCTATATTTCTATTGTAAGAACAATATATTTGTACGTTTTCTAAGTCTACAAAATGCTAAGAAAACTATTTAAAATAAAAGATTTGAGTGGCGTTAAAAATATTGCACAAAATCTTTAAAAATTCAAATTTATTTAATCCTCTTCTAAATCCTTCAATCGCTTTAATATCCTTCTAAAATGTATTAAATGGTTATGTAAATATTCTAATGTAGTCTAAACAAGAATAGGCTTTAGAAGATAACCCGAGAAAAGGCTTTAGAAGATAAAATTTTCATGAATTCATAATTCAGTAGATAAAGGGTTAACGTGTAAATTGTACATGAGTACACATATATCTGTATAATACACAAAAACGATGGATTTTGTGTACATAGTACAAAACCTTGTAGTTTGGGATGTAAATTTTGAACTAAATAGTTTTATGCTCGTAAAACAAATTTGCATAAAGAACAAACACGTGTGCTTGGTGTGTTTCTTTTCTTTCCAGCAGATTTGTTTTTAGACCACAAAATAGTATAACCTTAATTTACGAAAAAACAGGATCGCCTGAAATTATATTTACTGCATGCCATTCTCTGTTAAATTTCTTTTGAAGCACTAAAATAGCATAGTCATAATTTATGAAAAAAATCTGTATAATCTGAATAAATACACTGTAAAATAAAATTTTGAAAAATACGGAAATCGAGACCCCACATAGCATTTTTAGTTTGCAGAAAATTTGCAAAAGTCTTGCTTTGAAAAGCTGCAAAGTTGCAGCAAACTCAGCATGACAAGACTGAAAATTCATAACATTCATACATTTCTGCAGCAAGATAGCACAAACGCCGAAGTCACCAAACTTTGAACTTACAGCTAACTTGTCGTGCAAGTTAAAGTCATGCTGTATCACATTTATTGTAAATTAACGGCAAACAAGTAATCAAAAATACTGCAAACTTACTGCAAAGTAACATTTCCATACCACATTACCAGTTTACAACTGTTACACTATAAGTTTAACCCCTTCGAAGGGGTGCATAGGCCTGATCAGGTCTATTGATGCATATACGCGCCGTTAAGGCACATGCATCGCTTTTACCGCTATAAACAAGTTAGGCTAATGTTTGTGCTTTTCATTTCGAGCCTTTTTTGGCATTTGAGAAGCATAGCATTTAAAAAAGCAATCCCAACCGAATAAAATTTCTGCAATTTCTGCGTATGTGCTGATTGTCTATTCTGTAGATGGATTTTTTGCTTTCGTCACTTTCGTGAATTAAAGACAGTCTAGCCATCGGTTTCACAACAAACTACTTATGCAAGTGGGTGATGATACACCTTGCGGGAAATTTGCTACGAATTTCTCAATTTAAATTTGTCACGGCAAGATAATATCAGAAAAAATCAAACTTGCTGCTTATGTTCATGCTATCTGGGACGCTGGTACTATTTCCGTATTTTGTCGGATGTTTTTTTTTTTTCCCCTATAAATTTCAGTCACAAGTTTTAAAGATACATCTACCTCAATAAGAGAAATTCCTTAGTTAATTCAATCTACAGTAAACAAGTAATTCTTACCGAAACAGGATTTGAACTCACAATCCACGACTTTCTAAGTCATTAACCTGACCATTCAGCTACTATTAGGTACACAAGCCAAGTTTGCAAGTATCGCTATTTATATATAAGTACACATATTTCTGTGTAATATTCTTTTCTTAAACTGCGTAATATTGTTACACATAATCCTGTGTGCTCTTACACATATAGCTGTGTAAAATTCGTACACATACTTATGTGTAATATTCTGTTCTTACGCATATATCTGTGAAATATTCTTACACCTATTTCTGTGTAAAATATACAGATATTTGTGCGATATGCAAAATTTGTAAATTACATTAACACACCAATTCGGGTAAATCCATGACATTTTCTACCATTTGTACACTTGACAGAGTCTTTAAAGGAATAATAAACTACACTCTTCTATTAAGACAATAAGCACACATAAATACAGGTAAATTTTAACTACAAGAGCGTAAGTTTTGTGACAAAGGTGTAAGTTTACAAATTTACACACATATATGTATGTAAAAGTGACTAATTTACACATTATTTTTTAAAGTCTAATCACCAAATCAAATTATTTGATGGCTAAAAATGGAATAAATTCATGTTTGGTAATATCATACCCAAAAGGATATGCTAAGCATGCACATAATTAACTCTTCGGTTTAAAAATGATTTTATTAGTAAATTCATTTAGAAGTAAAAGTTTACAAGAAATTTACATTCATTAAACTCCCTACATATAAAATTTATTAATGTATCACAGATATCAGCTTTAAAAGAGAAATGATAGTTAAAATTTACATATCTACAATAAGTTTAAATATATGATAGTAGAGAGTGGAGCTTGACACATTTGTTTAATAAACAATAGATAATTTGGATTATTTTCAATCCAGTCTCATTGAAGTGTTCATGTAATTTTTTTATTAGAGGCGTGACAAACTTTCTTCTCCATTTTAGGGAAGTAACATAATGTTATTATTATTATGAAAACATTTAAAGTTATAATACAGAGTCCATGGGTGCCTGCAAAACGAAATCAAGAGAGGGGCAAGATTTTAGAACAAATGTACCTGCAGCCCATTTTTGTGTTGTTGTTATCAATGGAAATAGTAAGCATGAAATAAACTAAAATAAGAATTTATTTATCCTCCCCCTTCTCAATAACATCACATGAAAGACAATTTTTAAACATACCAACATAAAAAGTATTACATCCAAGAAAAAAGCTTTTTTTTACAAATATTTTTCAAAATGAAGAATTAAAAGAACCTACTACTTTTTCATCAGAGGACAGACCCCTACCCCACCTTTAAGATCAACTTTAAACACATGAACATAAAGAGAAAAACATATTTAAAAATTGTCTTATGCGGGTGTTTAGAGGACAGGGAAATAGTCTCCCTGACAGAAAATTCTTAGTTCACTTTCTGTAAAAGTTTAATTGTTTTAATCACTTGAAAACAATATAATTTATTCTTTTTAATTCATGTGAGGAAAAGGATTTTTAATTAAACGTGAATATACAGGGAGGGGCAATTGTCCTCCCCACCCCCTCCTTTGAGGGCGCCCTTGACAGAATAATTTCTGAAGTTCCATATATACATTGAAAAATAAAACAAACGTCTTTAAAACTCATGTGGCTGACGGACAGTTCCGAGAAAAAGTATTGTATTAGAGGAATTGTCCAAAATGAAATAAACGAAAGGATGGTCAGCTCTGAAAATTACTCTTCCACTTGGAACAGCACTTCTGAAATAAAACATATCTGTTGAAGCAGCAGCTTCCGTCCCTAGTTCATTAACATCAACTAGCGTCTTATGCCGAATGGAATTCACAACAAATTCCCTGTTGCCAGTGAAAGCTGACAAATTAACTCGTTTTTTGTCAAATAAAGTTTTGAGACCCATGTTTTGTAAAATATGAGATAGTTCATATGTATCTTCTACTTTGAATTTTGGAATAGACACCAGTACTTCCCTTGGCAACATGCATTCTTGCAGATTTATCAGAGTGGCTGGATTGAGTCTGTTCACCAAATTATCGACGCCATGATGTATTTTATCCGGCAACAATATTACCATACTCATTCCGTTATCGGAATATGGAATTTCGAGTACTGAGCAATGAAGTTCATAATTCTTCCCGTGCAAGAACATTCCTTTTGTAGACATCATGGGTACGAAGATTGTCTTCAGCGATGACGTGGTGAATTTTCTGCGGCACGTATTCTGCGGTTCGAAAGGTTGCAACCACTTCTCCTTAAAATAGACAGCATTTGCAATTACCATTTTAGTCATTTTGTCTATAGTGTGAGGGGGAATAAGATCTCTTATTCTTCTGTGGGTGTAACGCTCTACCCAAGTATTTATAACCTTTCTGGCTTTCTCAGTGTGGTTCCGGAAGTCTACGAATGCAACATTTTTATACAGCATTTTCTGCATATATTTTCGAAGGGTTGTTCCTTTTTGGAAATAAATACGATTGGCATAATTAAAATTTGTACTTATCCGTTTATTTAAAGGATTACAATAACGAAGACTCTTAAAAGCTCGCCAAGTTTCAGCTTTACTTCTGTCACCAATACCAAGGACTTGTTTCATTTCTTGTTTGGTGGATCCTCGGGAACCCATGTATGTCACGACCAAAGCCGACCACACACCATAAGGACTGAAGAAAAGATCTTTGCCATCTGTAAATAACGTTTTATTTGCGTTGAGAGTTTTCAACAAATCGAAACTGAATCTTGTACTTCCTTCTATCAGCTCATCTCTAATGTCTTCTTCACTTAATGTTCTCCTAAAAGTATCGCGTTTAGCTGTTGAAGGCTTCACGTGTGTTGCAATGTAAGCAATAAATATAGGCAACAATAATGGAAATATCTTCATTTTAAACCTGAAAGAAACAAAATCAAATTAATAACAATGTACATTTTTTAGTAAAGTTTAATCATATTTATCAATAATACAGAAATTGTTAAGGGAGTCAAAAAAAAATTTCTGTGTTTATAGCATTTTTTAATATTTTTTTCCTGAATGCCGAGAAAGCTCTTATTTATTTCTCCGTTCCTTAGAAAGGCATTCTCGGCCGATTGGATAGTCGGCGATCACATGATCTAACGTTACGAACTCTGTCCTAAGCCACTGCCTTAACAAGCAAGAACTTCCTCGGCCGATACTGAAGTCGCCCGTGCTGCTTCGTGTGGCATAATTTTTAGCGAGATTATACAAATCAAGACACTGGAATTACGCATTATAAACAGTAGACCAAAAATTGGCCGAGTGGGGAGGCACCATTATCATAGTTACCAACTTGTGCGCTTTTTTCTTACCGTTAAAATTTAACAGTAAATTTGCCTTATTTAATCGACGCAGTCTTCGATTAAGCAAGGCAAAAAATTCTATTAAATTTTAGTGGCATTAGAAAATCGGAAATGTTGGCAGCTATCATTACAAAAAGGAGGGGGAAAACTTCGAAATCCAGACAGAAAATTGAGAATATTTTAAATCAGGAAAATAGGGGGAATACAAACACTATATTTACGGTAATGCAGAAAACATGATCCGGTAAAATCAAATCATGCCATAGTGAAAATTTTGCCATAACATTAATAGACTTTCAACGAAGGTGGTTACACAACCCTTCTTTATTATTCCTATGTATGCCCACACATAACTTTTGAACGAGTGGTCCGATTTTCGTACTTTTTTTTTTCCTTTGGAAAAGATCTCGGACTGCAGATGGTGCCAATTCAGTACCATTAGGACCTAAAAATTATATGTTTGCTTGCATATGTTCTGTTTTCATAACTCTTGTTCGCTTTATAGTCTCTAACTTTCGTAAAAATTGAAACAATCGTCACGATACTTCAATAAGCTGTTATATGACAATATACAGCACAACTTTACATTTTCGAAATAGGGGTCATATCGTGTATAGTTTTTTTTTTTTTTTTTTTTTTTTTTTACTGAGACACCTCAAAATGTTTAATATAGCATCGCTACTGAGCGTCAGACTAAGCAATATTAATAACAGAATGCGGATTAGACCCCTTTATCAAACTGGGTAACCCTACCTAAACCCGACCAGACCAGAGGTTTGCGTCGGGTCGAATCGGCAATATATTTTTTTATAGTTGTTGTAGTTGCTATTTCTTTCTTTGGTTGATTCTAATTGCTTCGGGTTCTGGTTGGGTTTCACTCTTGTAGGTGGGGTTTGGTAATACGTTTTTTTTTTTTTTTTTTTTTTCCCAAAAGAATGTCCACAATATTATTTAAAATGAAAAACTATAGGGCAGACTAGGGAGGGTTGACCCACTTTTTACAAAATGATTTTTATTTTATTTTTTTAAATATTAAACGTATAATAAAGTTTTATGTATCATTTTATTCTTTATACAATCAGTTATCAAAATAAAATTGCTACATAAGTGTAATATATAAGAAATTTGAAAAATGATTGATTTTAATCATGAGAGAATAATGGGTCAAGGCTCCCCACATATGGGAGGCTTGACCCACTTTGTTTTATATTGAAATATCTGTGAAGAGAAATAAAATCAGTTTAAAAAAATCAAAATAACTTTATGCTACACGCTTTAGTTATTATAAAAAAAATATTTTTGAAAATGTGATGCTTAAACAAACCTGTTTAGACGCACGCAATCGCAAGTCAGAGGAGAAAAATTTTGCTTTAAACAGGATTTTGTCTGAGCAGGTATAATTGTACAGCAGGGAAAATGAAATTTTAACATTTAAGACAGTATTCCGTTAGAGACAAGTTCCGTTTTCATAGGGTTTCATGTATTATTATGTCCAGATTTAGGAGTCATTGTCCCGCTTTTTTTTTTTTTTTTTTTTTTTTTGTCTTCCTGTCCTATCTTTTGTGACACTCCACCTGACAACTCCAGTTGTCACATAGTTTGGGGATTCATGTCAGTGTATTCATCTTGGTGAAATTTGTCTACATACCTTCCTAAAGCTCTTCGATCAATGCTATGTTCTTTTGCAGCTGCATGAGCGGTGCGCGGTAAAAAGGTCAACGGTAAAAAGGGCAACGGAAAAAACGTCAACGGTAAAAAGGGCAACGGAAAAAAGGTCAACAGGTAAAAAAGGCAACGGTAAAAAGGTCAACCGGTAAAAAGGTCAACGGTAAAAAAGGCAACGGTAAAAATAATAATAATTAAAAATTGAGATTATTAGTTAATGCGGTACATATATATTGAATTATAGAAAATCGATTCAATGTTTCAAG
Organism: Maratus speciosus; assembly: GCA_963932465.1. Classification (NCBI taxonomy): domain Eukaryota; kingdom Metazoa; phylum Arthropoda; class Arachnida; order Araneae; family Salticidae; genus Maratus; species Maratus speciosus. The sequence goes on along the minus strand of OZ010788.1, from coordinate 210,527,288 downwards.
TAAAGCAAATGCTGAACACGTGTATCGGTTACTTCAACTCGCTATAGCTTATGTAAAAGGACAGCTACTTTTATATATTTATGGAAACATTGACCAAGGACGGTAAGCGCTCCCCCCCCCCCTCCCCCGAAAAAAATCTCCATGAAAAAAGGGCTCACATTAAGTAGAGTGGAAAGGGTCCACACATTTATGAGTAATTATATACAAGAACAGCTGCTTATTAATAAAAGTTAATTTTTCCCACTGTCAGTTTCTTACAGCGTAGTGTGCAGGGGGTACAGAGTTAATCGGTAGGTTATACAATTCTAAGATTTGGTCAAAGAAAACATAATTTTAACATTTTATTAAGGGAAGTTAAGTTTAACATGCCTTACTTCTACAAGGGGACAAGCTGGTGCTTTCTACAGGGGGGGGGGGGGGGGGATTAAGAAAATACAATTCTTTCAACTTGCTACATTGATAGTTTATATATAAGCAAAGATGTTTAATCAATAATGGCTTTTGGGTGTAGTGAGGGGGAGGGGAGGGGAAGGAAAAAAATTACGTACAGAGATTGTAAAGGGAATAAAAAGACGAAGAAATGAGCCATTTTCTTTAGAGGAATTTTTTCATTATCCTGCTTTTTTAGGTAAGGGACAGATTTAGATTTGTGGGTGTAATAAAATAGATAAGTATGGGGTAAAATTTTGACATTAATCTACTAACATCAAAATAGAGTAAAACCTCTCTAAAGCCACCACATTCCGTTTAAAAAAAAATTGGTCGCTCTGAGAGGTGGTCTCTTAATGGAGGTCATGTTTAAATCTAGATTTTAACTGTTGAAAAAAAGGTAACAATTAATGTTATTAAAATTTATTTTCACATTAGGAAAAAAAATGAAAATTTAAGTTTCAAAACAAAAGTTAATTCCATAAGTTAATTACTGCAGAGTGTAAAAAATGAATACATTGACGTTTGTTATGATTTTACGGTTTTATCTTTAATAACTTATATTTCCAAGTCCTTTCGAAGCTAAGTAAATAAATGCATTTTTTTTTTTTGGACGGGAAAAAATAATGACGATTTCATTGATCTATCTATCTCTTTGAGAGTTTCCTGACACAATAGGACAGGGGAGTTAAAAGTTACCGAAATAAAATAAAAAAAATCTAAACCTAGTTTAGAAGTTTGATGAATAATGCGCTCTCTGGAATTATTTTTCTAATAAAACCTTCTTCAAGCGACCAGGGAAAATTTGTTTCATTTTCTTCAAAGAAATTGGTCGCTCATGGAGAGAGTTCAACTAAAATGGTCTCTGAAGGGAGGTAAAATTACTATTCAGTCCATGGGAATAAATTTCGTTCCATAAAAAGATGGTCGTTCAGGGAGGTGGTCGCTTAATGGAGGTGGTCGCACAGGGAAGTTTCACTGCATGATATTTTACTCAGGAATTTCCCCAGGTTTTTATCCTGCATTTATGTATTGTCTAGGGGTGGGGCTGGGAACACAGGTGTAAACTAGAGTCCTTTAGTTTTGAGTAACAAAAGGGCTTAGGTTTGAGTAACAAAAATGTAAACTTGTATTGTTATTTTGACAAGCTGTGCTAGATAAATAGAATAACTTTTAGGATATACTGGGAAATATCAACTCCATTCCTATCCCTTTGTATTTAAAGAGAGAAAAATGGTTTGTAAACCATAGCAAAATCCATTAGTGGGTTTCAACGAAACTTATTGCACATAAGAAATGAAATAAATGTTGAAATACCCTAAAAACCTCCTGATTTGTCACGAAAGATTCAGCTAAAGAATTTTTCTTTTGTATTTTTTAAAGGACTTTAAAGGAAACGCTTGTTTAGTAAAAAATGCATTGTGCTTCACTAGACGTTTTAGTTCACAAATTTAACAATAATGAAGATACTTTAGTAAGACTTTGATCATATTAACTTTGCTTTGTATAAATATGAAGGCATCATTGGTAAGTGCCCTGAATTTTGGTTGGTGAAACGCTGCATAACGTCACCGACATTCCGTTTAAATAAAGTTTTCTAAATAATATTTTTCAGTGACCAACTACGCAGGATGTGTATAAATACGCGATAGTGTCAAAGTGGACGCTTTGAACCGAACTTTCGCGCGAACGTGGAATAACCACTCAAGAAAAACATGTTTGTCACGTGATCAAAATCGCTTATAATTCAGTAGGTAATTTATTGATAAAAAAAAATGGAAAACACAGTTCGATTCCAAATCGCTTCCATGGTCAGATTTTCCAATTTTATATCTTTCCGTTAAAAAATTTATTTGTAAATGTGTCGAAACGTTTTGCGTTTGTTGAGCAGAGCAGTTGAGAACAGCCTTAACAGAAGATTGCACCGGCATTGCAGAAAAAAAGAAAAAAAATCGTATATTTTGTGTTTTTTAAAGACGTACTTACCGGGATAGGAAAGTACGAAGGTTTTCATTTTTTCAATTCATTCATTTGTAATCATTACAAGAGATTGCATTGATGGTAATTTGTTTTACGCATAACTCAAGAACTGCTTGGTGGAATGCTCTGCAATTATTATATAAGCATAACTCTTGCGCTTTATATTACAAGCTTATAGAAATCGATTTCCGTTAAAAAATTCATAGATTGCAATTCACATATAAATGCCTTTGTTCCACAAATTTCCGTTTTTCATATGTTTACTGTGATTTCAAATCCATGCTGCACTTGTTATGGGGATTGTTTCATAGATTTACTGGTATATGATGGTTTATACAGCCTTTTTAATTTGAAGAAATTCCTTTATTATTTATACATTCACAATTTTTGTTGATAATTTGTAATGGTTTAGAATGGTTTTTTATATATAATGGTTTAATCTTACAAAAAGTTAATATATATATATATATATATTATAAATTAATTACAAATATTTTTTTCGGAAGAAATTACGACTTGTAATCTAAATTCTTTGATAAAAAAAAAAAAAAAAAAAAAAAAAAAAAAAATCGATTTATAAATGCTTCAAGTATGTGAATTATAAAATCACAGCTTATTCTGAAAAATAGTTCTGGAGCTATGCTTAAAGAACTAACCGCATTGCAATCTACGTTGTAATGATTAAAATACATTTAACATTTAGAGTTAAAAATTTTAAATATCTATGAACTGTACACTACTGGCACGATTGACTTCCAGTTTGCTACCCTAATTGAAATTTAACGAGAAAACTAAATAATGTCAAAATAAGGGCTCGTATTGAAAATTTCAGAGTTTGAAATTTGGAACAATTTCAGTATGAAGAAGACCCCTAAGCATTTTTTTTTAGTATATATATAGTCAAACCTCGTTAACACGAACACGCTTAACGCGAATTACTTTTAGTACGAATTGTTTCCGATTGCCCCGTCCTGTTGTATATGATGTATTTAAGTTCGGATATCACGAACTACTTTTAACACGAATAAAAAAAAGTTTGACTTGAGTGTTCGCGTTAACGAGGTTCAACTGTATATATATATACAACATACATTGAAGAAAGACATATTTGCCTATTTCAAAAAAAAAAAAAAGAAACATAACTGCCTATTCCTTTTTTTTTTTTTTTTTTTGTACAATGGGGTGATTAACATGTATCTCTTTCCTTCTTTCTTTCTTTTGTTCGACTGCAGTTTAATATCTTTAGATTTACTTGATAGTGTACCATTTATTTATGAAAATTGTCACCATGTAAAAATAGATAGCGCTTAGCTAACGCATATAGTTATTTACAAAGAAAAAATTATCAGAAAAGAAAAAAAAAATTATCTCAGAAAGATTACAGAATGAGTCCCTTTTATTAGAGGAGAGGCTCTGCTCTCGAAGCTGGTAGACGGGAGGTGCTGGGTTCGAACCCAATCGCGCCCGTCGGCCTAATCGTTCGGAGTTTTCGTGGTTTTCTTCGAACCGTGGATTTCCATGCGTTAATACGGATTAGGTTCCCTTAGAAAGACCTCCACGGAAGGCACTCCCCCTAGGGCCCATATCCCTCGTGTAGATAATTGGCCGTCAACAATCAACCCAACCCAACCCTTTTATTAGAGAAGCCTACGTAGTACTAACACATTAGCTGAATTGGCGCATATTTCTTGAACATGTGAGGTGCCCATAAGTGTACCTGATACATAAATTAAAAAACCCAATTCCACTCCATCCAGGCAACAAAATGGATGCTTATATGGATCACCCTGAGGCAAATTCACCATTTCAAAGAAAGGATTAGTTTTTCTCCCGATGCGAGGTGGGGCAGAATGATGAATGGCTTTCTTATTGTTTGATTTGAACCGGGCCCCTTGGGCCAGAATATTTGGGGGAGGGGGCACTTAATTTCCAAGAAATATTGCACCCTGAGATGTCAACAGCGAACAATGCTTTGTTTCCAGTGGCCGTGTGTCCTACTGAACACTAAATGAGATGTGTACATCCCTCCCCCCCCCCCCCGCTTGACTTGCAACAGTAGGGAGGGGCGACTCTCACAATAGACATTTGGGTTTCAAGACATTATTCTGTTTACGCTTTCTTTCGCGAAATTTGTTAATGCAAATTTAACAAATTAAAAAAAAATATTTTTTTTTTCGTGAGATTTTTTTTCTTTTTGAAAATGCATCTTTCAATATTTAACTTAGTATAGTTAAAAAATTTTCAATTTGCATTTTAAAAATTTACTACTAGTACTACTTTATTTCCTTTTCAAATTTGTTGAGCTGTGAAACATAAATTTATATATGTTTATTTTTATCATTTGAAAAACATTCGATTGTTTTTTATTTTAAGAGATGTTAAATTCGCGAGCACGGCGCGTTTTTATACGCAATTTCTATTAACCGAGATTTCCGATATCCGAGGTACTTGCGGTCCCAATTAGCTCGGATAATCGAGGTTTCACTGTACATTGTATGATTCTTAAGTACAGTCTAAAAATTTTATGCATGTACAAATGAGAAATATTTTGTGTGTCTAATAATAGTACGTACGTTATGACGTGAGAACAAAATTACATTTAAAGTGTGTCGTTTATCCAAAAAATACTGAGAAATATTCATATCGAACGTTTGGTTATTCATATGCGTTCATTGTTAAATTTAAAGATCTGTGCTTCTCAAGCTTTGTTCAATTATTTGTTTGTGAGTCAATATTATTTTTTTTTACATTCCACCAGTTTTAAACCATTTTTCTTCCACTTTTAAACCAGTTTTATTCAAACAAACTCAAAGAAAATAATTGCTGAATATATCGTGTGATATTGTTGTTCTTTTTTCAAACATCAATTCTGATCTTTTATCGTGTAGTTTGAATGCCATTTCATAAAAAATATTGAAATGATAATTTAGGCGATCTTTATTGCCGTATTGTGTAATAGACACAAACATTACATTTCACAGAAACGTAATAGACATTAAAAATTTCCTTAATTTTCCAAATGGTGAACAAAAAAAAGAAGTTTTTACTTTCCAGTTTTCTTTCTGGAAAAATTAGAGAAAAACGATTTTAAAGGAAAAAACGATAATAATCCATTTTTGTGAAATTTTATGTGATAGTTTCATTTAATTGCTTGAAAGACATATTATCGTTTGGTAATCTTTGATTCAGGCATAAAATGAAAATAATCCTTTAAAAATGCAGTTAAAGATAAGTCGATACACAGCTGAAGATAGTATTCATATCCATACCTGTAAATTAAAATAACTCGGAATAGCTAGTTTATGACTATCATCTTTTTTCCCTTTGGCCCATATTTCCCATTATAACAATGTATCTGTTAAATTGTATTAAAACCAGTATAATGAAACTAATTACTAAATTGCTTAGATTTCACCATTTTAAGTAGATTTCGAAAGAAATACTACCTATTGCAATCTTCTCTATGCTGGAATTTCTGAAAAAGTTTTGCAGATCTACACTTCTCATGACCCCTAGAACCCAAAACCACCCCCAATTCAAAACTTTATATATATATATACTTCTTAATATTATCTACAACTTTTATATTGACAAGTTTTTGATAGGACCAATTTTTACAGCAAAAACAAATTAAAAATACATAGCGGTTAAAGTAAAAATCCCAAACTCTACCCACAAAAATATTTTATAATTTAGTAACAATACCGCTTTTGAACTTACACATTAAAGTTTTCTATGTGCAATAGAACAGTATTTCAGTAAGTTTTTACAAAATCCTGTAATCTTTTTCACCTAGTTAATACAGCTGTGAAACACACTTAATAAGGTTCTTTTTTTTTACCTTTTAAATTTAAATATGTTACCATTAATGATTTTTTTTTTTTTTTACTATTTTTCTCTTGTGTTTACTTTGTTTTCTCTTAATCTAGATCTATTAGACAAAAGCTACAGATTAATATTATTGGTAACATTACTGTTGACCTCTTATAGAAATATTTCCTACATGTACTTAAAACATGCTTCAATTTCGACCCCCCCCCCCAACCCTTTTTTTTTTCTTCTATGTGTTTTAGTATTTTTTTTTATTTTTTTATGATTTATAAATGTAACATTATATACAGGGAGATAAGGCCGAAAACTGCTTAAAAATTCAATTAAATAGATTTCAAAATCTTTGAAAAGAAGTTATAAAGGCTTTTTATTTTCATTATTACTCTTCTGCCTGATGAAATAAAAATTTAAGATTTTGTCAAGTTGAAAAGTTACTTAGATACTTTTCTGTTTCCTTTGATCACCTTTGCTTCTTTTTTTAAACAATAGCTAAATTTCGAAGTAAAAAATAATTGTTCTACTCAGTGTTGCCAGATTGGGGACTTTTTTGTCCCCAGATTGCTAATTGTCGCCGTTTTTTTTTTTTTTTTTTTTTTTTTTTTTTTTTTTTTTTTTTTCCTGAAAAACAAGGCGAATTATACTACTTTAAAAAAGTGGTGAGAGTCAAATAATCTAAATTAAGGCTGTTCTTAAATCCAAAAGGGCAACTTTATGACATAAGTAAGTTTTAATTTATTTTTGTTCGGAAATGCATGTAACTAGCAGGTGTTATTGTTCAGAAACTATGTCATCGAGCTGTTTTTTCAGTTTTTTGCAAACGCAAGAGATCTTTCAGAAAATAGTGTCAAAGTGGGCATTTTGAACCGAATTTTCGCTCGAAAGTAGAATAACCTCTGAAGAAAGGGCGAAAAACGTGTTTGCCACATGATCAAAATCGCTTATAATGCAATAGGTAATTTATAGATAAAAAAATGTAAAACACAGTTCGATTCCAAATCGCTTCCATGGTCAGGCTTTCCGTTAAAAAATGAATTTGTAAATGTGTCAAAACGTTTTGCGCTTGTTGAGCAGAGCAGTTGAGAACAGCCTTTAAAAAGTGCCCAATCTGGCAACACTGGTTCAACTATCAAGTAAATGTTAACAAATGCCTTGAAAATGTCTTGCGCAATTTCTGTGTGAATTTTTGAAATTATTACTGCAATATTCTCTAACACATTTCAGAAATAATCCAAATATATGTGTTAAATTTACGCGGAATGTCATTTTAGATACTCCTGAAATCAAGATAAACGAATCCCGGAAAAAATATCGTATAGAACCTATCTTTTAATTATTATTATTACTTTGCACGATCATGTTGGCCGAATGATAGATTAAAGCTTGAAAATTAATTTCTTTATTCTCCTACCTCACACAAACACCAATGTGATCAGAATTAGTTCAAATATTATATGATAAATATGATTAAAACAATACTTTTATTAGAGGTTACTTTTTTAAATCACTACATAAAAAAGGGATGACATAATACCTCTTACCACAAAGGTTCTACCAGTAATAAATCAAAACAAATAAAACATTTTAAAATAAATGTTTCTTCCCCCCACCCCCAACCTTTTTTTTTTTTTATAGTTTCAATACAGCATTATGATTAAGAAAAATTAAATAATAGAAGTATGAATAGTTTTTAAAATACAAATGTTTCTCGGCTAAAGTAAAAAAAGCATGAAAATAAAATTTCAATTACTTCCAAGTTTGGGACACTAAATTTTGGGAGGTCTGGACAAATGCCCCACTTGCCCACACAGAAAAAGCATAATCTTTTCAACTATATTGGAATCCAAATTGACTTCTTTTTTATGACATATCCTGAATTTAGTTTTGTTCGTAAACACATGGAATTGGCAGATGCTCTTATTCAGAAAATATGGAGTCAAACAGCTTTACTATTTTTCGATAAAAGCAGGCATTCTTTTTGAAAACGCTGTTAAAATTTCCGTTTTGAATAGAATTACGCTTGAATGGCACGCGATATTCTATATAGATTCTATGTAGACTTTATTCTATATAGAGTCTTCACCGGAAAGAATATTTTGGACAATCTTTTGCAAAATCAAGTCAACCCGAATCCCAGCTCAAGAATCAAAATCTTACTCGAATCCGAAACAAAGAAAGGCAAACCGATTCGTAGCAAAATGGTAGAAATTAAAATGATATGTAAAGAAAAAATATGGCACGAACCGCAGGTCGCGTCATTTTTGGATAAAAGCGAGTTTCCTAGCCCAATGCAAAACGCTACATGTGTACACCGTAGTCAATAAATTTGAATCTTTAATTTTATTTCAAATTATTTTCGTAAAAACATTTTCATTTCTGCTATGTATTCTCTAAATTGTGCTTTCTTGAGAGAAATCTTTCATATTTACTGAACGCCCCCCCCCCCACACACACACACACAAACACACACCTACTTAACTGTACCCCCCTTCTACATTGCAAACATCAAGATAATGAAAATTCTTCGCTTTCAAAAATTTTCATTTGTTTGTCATTATTTCAACCCTTTTAAAATCTCTGCATGTAAAGTTTTTTTTTTCTTTTCATTTCATGTCTTTTCCCATTCTCATCCCCCGAAAAACTAGCTTTGGTCAAAGTTTCCATAAATATATAAAAGTTGATGTCCTTATACATAAGCTATCCATATAGCGCGTTGAAAGAATCTACAGTGTATATTTTCTGTTTACACCCCCCCCCCCTCCATTCCAGGCACCTCTTAACGAACAGTCGACGTCTCCGGCATGGAATAATTTTTTAATACACAGCACCTATATATTTGCGTCTTTAGTATAATGACACGTATAATAAATTGCTTTCAATAACAGGGTTATAAATACATGTTCTTACCACGTGCTTTACTTGAAGCATAGAATCGGTTTTCTATAACTGAACGTATATGCACCTTAATAACTAATATCTCTCAATTTTATGTTCAATGAAGTATTTATAATTATTATTTTTAACAGTTGCCTTTTTTACCGTTGACCTTTTTACCTGTTGACCTTTTTACCGTTGCCTTTTTTACCTGTTGACCTTTTTACCATTGACCTTTTTACTGTTGACGTTTTTTCCGTTGCCTTTTTTTCCGTTGACCTTTTTTCCTAAATTCGCATGAGCACTTATTTTACCATTAACATATTTTAACACTTTCAGGAGTGAAGTCAGGGGTGATTCTGAGTCAAAAAAAAAAAATCTGAAATTCACAGCAGATTTTCTGAAAAGTTAGAGCAGAGGTGGGAGGGGGAGGGGGAGGAAAATCCACTCCCGGCACTAACTATGCGTTTTTTCCACGGCCCTTTGAAAAACTTAGCGTTGATCTTTTGACTAAATTCGAGGTTTTTCACGATCTTTTGACGAAATTTGAAGGTGTTTTTTTTTTCGATCTTTTGATGAAATTTGAGGGGTTGTTCGCGATCTTTTGACAAATTTTGTGGTTTTTCGGGATCTTTTGACAAATTTTAAGATTTTTCGCGATCTTTTGACAAAATCGGCGATTTTTCTGCAAACGATGTGCAATTTTTTTGGCGACCATTTGTAGAAATTCACGATATTTTTTATGTCCGAATTTTCGGATTGATAACCGTTTTTTTTTTTAATTTTCGGAAATGAATGCCTTAAAATTTCGGAAAATTCGAAACAGAATCACTCCTAGGTAAAGTACTTTCACTACTAAAATATTGAAATAAATTACTGGTACCGGAATTTACGAAAAAAAATATTTGTATGTAAAAAAAAGGCTATATTTCACGCATTTATTAAATGGAAAAGATTTTAGAAAAAGGTGCCATTGTGATGTTTGTGAATTAGAATTAAGTGGTTTCATAAACATACCACTACCCCTGAAAGGGTTAAGACTACTGCTATCGTACTTTCTAGCCCTTTCCAGTCTTTTCCACTGTTTCTATTTGCCTATTGTAAGTAATATTTAAATAGAAGAAGTTCCTATCAACTTTCCCATTTATATTTCATTACATTTTTTTCTTGCAGTGGATACTATATAGCCATTGTTCACATCTTTCTTTAATCAGTTTTAAACATTTTCTTTTCCATCATCCCATTCTGCTGTAACTTTACAGAATAAATTTACATTCTTTTTTATATATAACCATTAACTTGTCATTATGGAAGTGCTCCCATTTCATTTGGAAGACTTCCAAAACCACTTAATTAAGGGAGCCTTGAGCATCTGGTCAACCATCCCTCACATTGACTGGGTCAAACCTCCCCACATAGCCCTTTTCTAAAGAATAGCACATTGTTATGTTAAGCCTAACTTACTGTACAATCTTTATGCCTGGAATGAAAGCTTGATATTCCTGCATTACTTAAAACCTACTTACTTAAATTTCTATGATATATTTTATCTGAAAAAAGCTTACAAAATATTTCCAAAAAACACAAGTTTTAGGTTGAAAACTCTTCACAATTGATTTTTCCACACCTGTTTCAATTATCTGCATGAAACAAAGACAATTATTTCAGCATTCGAGTACCTTGGGTTGATATCTATTGGCAAAACTCTGAAATTCTTTTAAATATGAAAACTGAAGGATGGGTCAAGTCTCCCCTATGGTCAACCCTCCCTAGTCTTCCTTATATTTAATCTAGGGATCGCAGACCCCCGAGCTACGCCCGCCAACCTTCGTTCAGGCTTCGCAGCCTCTAAAAAGATAGTTTTTAAAATATTCCAAGGTTACGGAAAATAGAACAATATTATCACTATAATGGCGGCTATCGCTGTCATCTGTAATCAGGTTGCCATGCTTTTCCGTTTGTATGGGGCATTTTTCGGTTACCATGGCCTCACCCATCACGTTACCCATGTCGTTACAACTGACGGCTGTTTTCGGGATTGAAAAGTAACATCAATTGCACATTTGAAAATCAGCTTGTATAAAATGGCTAGGTTAAATATGTCGCGATGTTTCTAACTTTTATAACGACGCTATGGACAATATTCTTCCTTTAGGTTCGAGGTTAAAAATCTCAGTCTGCTTAGGAACAGTTTTCAGTACCACGGAAAACTTTGTGTTTTGAAATTTTACGCTTATATTTTATATTTTTATTAAGTTTCAGATTTTTTAGGAACAGATATATAGCTTGTTCATGAATTCTTTTCTATATTTTAAAACACCATCATGCATATTTGCATGTTATTTTTACAATATATATATATTGTTTATACCTATTAATTAATAATATTATAGATTTTTCTAATATGTATTTATCGAGTAATAATTCGTACAAAATAAATAGAAAGTATTTTACGTGTACATGTACCTGTATTTATGCTGTATCAAGCGATGTAATATAAAACAAATTTGCTAGTCGCACTATTTTTATCTCATGTGACGTCACATTAAAATTATCCGGAATAAAAATCGTTTTAATATGTGACATAACTTTCACTATTAAATGCATTTCTCATGTAATTATTTATTTTAAAGTTTTTTTCACTTTTAAGATTCACGTGCGCATATGTTGTTTAATTTAAAAGTGATTGGGAATATTATTATTTATGCTTTTTAAATATGACCTAATATTCACCTTTAAAAGTTTTTCACCCGTAATAATTTCATTATTTTAGGCACTTTAAGTATGACGATATTTAATATTTGGGCATGTTACATATGATGTAATTATCCCCATTAAATGCGTTTCGTGTGAAATAATGTTATTATTTTAAAGATTTTGTATTTTTTTAATATTTACGTGTAAATATTTTGACGTAATTTTCTCTATTTTCTGCTTTTAACTGCTTTTTTTTAATTTGTGATCATTTTTGAGTGATCATTTAATTCTTATTTTAAAATTTTTCTTTCTGGTTTTAATAATTCTAATTTAAAACTGCCGACAAAAAGCAAATCTGATAATTCCTTTCTTTTTCGCTTTTCCCCTGACGAAAATGGATTTTTACGAATATGGAATTAATTTCAAGGTTGAAAATAACAGACGATTTTTGGTTTCTAAAATAAATTGATTCCTGACAAGCAAAATGTAAAAAAAAAATGTTTTTTTTTTTTTTTTCAAATTTTCCTGAGAAACATAATATAATCACAATATTGTCTTCACTATCGATTGAAATAAAAGGTAATTTCAATTTCAGTTTGTTATGACAAAAAATAAGAAATTTAATTATCCCTAAATTTTCCCTTTCCTCTCTTTTTTCCACAATAAATGGAGTCATTTAGTTGCCGTCATCAGAGAAATATCATTAACATTATAAAAAATTGATATCTCGAAAACTAATTCACATTTAAAAATTCTAATACCATTTTTGATATACGCGGATCAATACGGATAATAGGCGTTAATTTCACCGCCAAAGTTTCCATATTTTAGGAGTAATAGAGGTGAAACATAATCAGTCGTTTATAAAACCGTTTCATAAATTCGTTTCATTAGAATTATATATATATATATATATATATATATATATATATATAGGTTAGATATAAATTAATATATACGTGTGTGTGTGTCTGTGTGTGCATTTTTTAAAATAAAAAATAAAATTAATATTAGAAATTTTATTACAGTGTATTTTTTCATAATTATATTAAAATATGGAGTTGAAGTGCGTCGGCTTTCAAGTTGACTTCAAATATAGAATTTTCAGGTTCCGGTAGGCAAAACGCAACTCGTGCAGGACTCTTATGTGAATAACAATACGGGAAATCCACAAAAACACGAAGATAAAAAACAATCCTTCGAAATTGATTTTGTTTTTTGTTAAAATTTACTTGTTTTCTGAAGACATTGATTAGTAATACACATACGAGTGCGACACCGAAACTTCTATGATGATGCCTGGGTTTAGACAGTTTTGATTCTCTATTGTCATAGAGCAGACAGTAATAGAATCGTACAATATACCTGCAAGGAAGTTCTCAGAAGAAATTTATTCTGATAAACTAGGTAGAATAAAGACCAATAAATGCAAGAAAATTTGCGTTTTCTTTTGGAAAAATGGCCTGGTAATCGGGATATCAAACGGTAGCAACATGATATTATTTGTCAATTCACGTAACAGGTTGTAGGAAAAAGATGCTTCTACCAGTAGAATAGAAAGAATTTATTTTGGGGGGGAGGGGAGCGGGGGCGACCTCACTGGACTAAATTATGGCCATGATTAGGCTGTGTGCGAAAGGGAAAAGTGTCCCCTCCCCTACGAAAGCAATAAAAGTGTCAACTGGCCTTTCTTTTTCAATCGTTCTGTGGTTATCAGCAAAAGAAAGGATGGGGGGTCTCGACAATGGAAAGAGACGGAGATGGATTCGTCGGAAAGACTTCCGACCGATTCGAATCCTACATAAGTAATAATAAAATATGAAATGCACCACCTAACCGCAACAAAGACAGCGCTATTTGTAGGATACGTCTATTTGGACCTTTTAGATTAAGGGTCTACTTCAGTCACGCGAAAACACCTGTTCACTAATGTTAATCCAATGTGAGAATTTTTTTAAGATATCTCGTTTGCATGTCAATATTTTTATTTTTATTTTATTTTATTTTATTTTATTTATTTATTTATTTTGCATGGGATATTTGAGATCGATCAAGGCCGTTTTTTACTTTTTCGATTTTGTTTGCAGGCTTATTTCTATGAAGATGCTTTCACTTTCGGAACCGGTTTCGAAAAGTGAAAGTGTCCTAATTAAAAATACTTGTAAACAAAATCGAAAATGTGAAAAACGGCCTTGTACAGATCTACCACAGCTATCCAATGCAATAATAATAATAATAATAATAATAATAATAAATAAAAATAATGAAATGCAAACGAAATATCTTTAAAAATTTCTCCCACTGGATTAACAGTAGCAAACGGGTGTTTTCGCCTGACTGAAGTAGCTTCTTAAAAAACACTGATAATGAGGAAAGGGTTGTTGCCCCATCAGCCCCCTCCCCCCTCCTCTTGGCACATTACTAGCTTTAACTCTAACTGTGAACAAATGAACATGTGGCATTTTATGTTCTACATATAGGTAAGGAAAATTATACGGAAATGGGGAAAGTAGAAAGTGATACTTCACAAAGAACGAATTATCTAGGGATTATAAGTGCCCCACTATTCAAAGGCAGACAGACAGAGTGCAAATGCTTGTAAAAGTAGTAGAGATGGGATTTACGTATGGGATGTCTGACGAGGATTCTTTCGAGACAATATAAGTAGTAACAGCTACTTTGAGTGAGTTTTTAGAAGCACAGAAGAGTGACATAGTGGAATCCAGGAATGACATAAAAAAAAAAAAAAACTATCCTATCCGAGAATTCTGTGGGGATTATTGAAAAGGGAGAGTATTGCCCTTTTTTTTCTCTTTTTTAATATATATATACAGTGAAACCTCCCTGTGAGACCACTTCCCTGAACGACCATTTTTCATGGAACGAAATTTATTCCCATAGGCTCAATACTAATTTTACCTCCATTCAGAGACCATCCCAGTTAAACTCCCTCCATGAGCGACCAATTTCTTTAAAGGAAACAAAAAAAATCCGTTTTTTCCTGGTCGCTTGAAGAAAGTTTATTAGAAAAATAATTCAAGAGAGCGCATTACTCATCAAATTTCTAAACTATGTTTAGATTTTATTATTATTATTATTATTCCGGTAACTTTTAAGTATTTAAACCCCTTTGTGCCTTTTTAGGCAACGAATTGAACTCTGATAACAAATTAAGAATGACGGTCAATAAACTCCCCTGCCTTATTCTGTCAGGAAACTCTCAAAGAAACGGATAAATTAATGAAATCGTCATTATTTGTTCCCGTTCAAAAAAAAATTGCATTTATTTACTGAACTTCGAAAGGACTTGGAAATAAAAGTTATAAAACATAAAATCGTAAAATCAAAGCAAATTCAATGTATTTCTTTTTAATCTCTGCAGTAATTAACTTATGTAATTAACTTTTGTTTTGATACTTAAATTTTCATATTTTTTCCTAATGTGAAAAATAAGTTTTAGTAACTTTAATTGTTACCTTTTTCAACAATTAAAATCTAGATTTAAACATGACCTCCATTAAGAGACCACCTGTCGGAGCGACCAATTTTTATTGGAATGGAACGTGGTCGCTTTGGGGAAGTTTTACTGTATTTTAATTTTATAACCAGCGTATAATGCGCACCTGTAAATTTCTTTCAATTTTCTTGTATCAAAAGTGCGCGTTATACTCCGGAATATACACTGTATCAATTTGATTATTTTTTTCTTTTCGATAGAAAGTGCTCATACCATCATAATTTTTTTTTTTTTTTTTTTTTTTTTTTACAAACGTTAATACGTGGTTAAAAAAGTAAAGTACATGGAAAATCTATGGTGTTATGAGTATTTCGTAGCGAAAAAATAAGTTGATGCAATTCAAAATGCATTAAAATTTTCTAAATAGGACTATGCTTCCTATGATGTGTCCGTGATGGGGAGGGGGAGGGAGTGCAAAAATCAATGCTTATTTATCCACCCACCTGTTTTGTTGTTTACTTTCGAAAATTATAAATTGTATTTCCTTCCAAAGACGATATCAGGGGAAACTACGTCTTGGCATTTTCTTTTTACACTGTTGGAAATTTAACGAAGAAAACAAGTTGTGGGGCACATAGCAATATTTCCTTAAGAGGCTACTTCAGTCAGGTGAAAAGACCCGTTCGCTAATGCTAATCCTATGGAAGAAATTTATAAAGATATCTCGGTGTCATTTCAATATTTTTAAATGATTTCTTTTGCATTGGATAGCTGAGATCGATCTGTATGCAGGCCGTTTTTTACTTTTCAATTTTCATAGGAGATTTTTTTTTATGAGGATGTTTTCACTTTCGAAACCGGTTCCGAAAATGAAAGTGTCCCCATAAAAAATATCTGTAAACAAAATCAAAAAAGTTAAAAACAACCTTTGTACAGATCGATCTCAGCTGTCTAATCAAAAAGTAATCATTTAAAAATATTGAAATGCAACCGAGATATCTTTATAAATTTCGTCCATAGGATTAGCATTAGCGAACGGGTCTTTTCATTTGACTGAAGTAGCCTCTTAACTCTTTATGCACTGACGGTACTTTTAAGTACCATTGGAGAAAATTTAATATAAAATTTATTTGCCCTGTCTATTAATAAAAGTTTATTTTTCTTTCCACACAAAATACTCTGCTCGATAAAATTTAGAAAGCGTAGAGAAACAAACGAAGCTAAATATTTTCAAAAAGTGTTAATTTTCTTAATCATTTACATAAGTATAGCTTTTATTTAAAAAAAAAAAAAAAGTTATATGAAACATTTTTAACAGCAAAAGCTTTTCCATTTACAGAGAGGATAATAATCAGGGCTGCGGAGTCGGAGTCGGGCCCATTTTTGAGCGAAAGAGTCGGAGTCGGATCTGTTAAAATCCCTGGAGTCGGAGTCGTCCATTTTACAAGCAATGCTGCGTTGTCGGAGTCGGAGTCAGGCCCATTTTTAAGCAAAAGAGTCGGAGTCGGATCTGTTAAAATTCCCAGAGTCGGAGTCGTCCATTTTTCCCACCGACTCCACAGGCCTGATCATAATACATTTAAATACATTGCTTTTATAAAAATTGTGATATTTCCATAAGATTATTTTGGGCTAATTAATCTGATTATTTTTGTAAATCCTTCTATATATAAAAAAAAGTAACGATTTGAAAATGGACCGATAAAA
This sequence comes from Maratus speciosus, assembly GCA_963932465.1. Classification (NCBI taxonomy): domain Eukaryota; kingdom Metazoa; phylum Arthropoda; class Arachnida; order Araneae; family Salticidae; genus Maratus; species Maratus speciosus. Next base: position 210,510,316 of record OZ010788.1, on the reverse strand, counting down.
ATCTGCGTAAATCATCGCGGTACACTCCTAGATCTGCATCCATATTTCTTGTGACCGGGGTTCTTTTTTCGTTAATATTAAGAAAACTGTTTCATACAAAAATATGAAAATTGGTGCTGTTATAGAGAAATGTTTGATAAACACGCTGATGTGGACAGTTTTTGAATCGAATAATTATTTTAAGAGATATTTAATGTTAAAGTTGGTCAAAATCGTTTCATTATATATATATATATATATATATATATATATATATGAGCAAAAACTATACATAGGAATTTAAACATTTTTACATCATTTAATACATTTGAAGTTCCCGGTGTGCAGACTGCATTTATATTTTTAATTTGACTCATTTTTTCAGGAATTATCTCCATTTTAAATTCAAATTTTCAGCATTTCGAGAGATATTTTTTACATATTTTAGAAAAGGGTGTTATTTTAAACTGTTACCAATTTAAAAACAGCGCAAAGAATAATATTTCCTTCAAATTAAAAATTTATTTACACGTGGCTATTATAATCAGAAGAAATTTTCGAATGAGAATTAAGTTATTACGCAATAAAAATCAGGAAAATATTGAATATTAAGTCATAAAAACTATAGTTACACATGAGTTTTAAAAGAGAAAGAAAATTTTTAAATAATAAATTCATTATTAAGTGTTAAAAGTCGCAAATGAAGGAAATTTACGTCATATTTAAAAAGGCCAAATAATTGACAGTTGGCAAAACAGTTTAAATTTAAAAAAATATATTTGCGCGAGACATTTATTTTATATTTTGAGATAACTTTTCAACTATTATCGTGCATTCTAAGACAGCGCAAATATTGCCTTTCTAACAACAGAAGTATTTTCATGAATGTTAAAAAGAGAAAGAAAACTTTAGTGAAAATTACGTCAGATATCAAACGATACATTTCAAATGTGTTATTTAAAGGAAATTTCTTATAGAGCTGTTAAAAAACCGAGAGACAAAGACTCTGTTTACTTAATACTAGGGGGCAGAGCCCCCTAGTATTTTACAAAAAAAGTTATAACTACCGATTTATTAAATCAGTTTTAATGAAAAAACATATCAAATTTCTCATTATTATTTAAAAATTTCAGTATATCTTCAGCTATTAAAAAAGATAATTATTGAGGTGAAGCAATTTATCGATAAATAATTCCGTAAATAAAGGGTTAAATAAAAGTAGTTGACGCGCATAGCATTATTTCCTTAACCCCTTGGGGGCGAGCGACTGGTATACGTGCCACTTAAGGCAAGGTGATCAGAATCCTTCATTATTCTCACCAATTATTTTTTATTGTAAAATTAACCTTATTTAATCAGAGCATTTCCGCGATTCAATTATAGAAAATTTTCTGTTTTGAAAAACCGGTGGTAAAGATTAAAAATTTAGCCAAGAGCTCTCGTCACGAAGGGGTTAAAATAAATATGAAAATACAAAAATGATTTTGGCCCGTGGGGGGATCGAACCCACGACCTTCGCGTTATTAGCACGACGCTCTAACCAACTGAGCTAACGGGCCGTCGTTGATAGCAATAGAAAGTTTGTTCAATTTAAAATAAACGTGATGGTATAATAATCAATTGCTTAATTAAATTTATACGGTTATAATGGAGGGTATACGTCGTATACCTTCTAGATTATTATTTTTTTTAATCTCCTGTTTCTCAAGTAAAGTTATAGCGTATACCATTCTTTATTTATATATATTTTTTAAATACTAGAGCGCTGTCTAGAATATTTTTAAACTATATTTAAGACAACAGTTATAGTTTACAGTCACAACAGAAAAATGTGTTTAAAATAACACATTAATCATAATTTTTCTGTCAAATCATCTTTATTCCTAGCAGGAACGTAAAATGTATTTTCTTTTTCCAACAAAAAATGTTTTTTGTTCAAATCTGGTGGTGCTGCTATCTGTTGATTAAAGTAAGTACTAACAGTAATTGAATGTCTCCGTCTCCACATTTTATAGATGTGTTATATACTCTGTTTTATTAGCAAGAATGCCTCTTGAATTTTTTTAAGAGATAATGTTTAATATCTGACGTAATATTTTAAATATTGTTCAGAATCGTTAGCTTTGTTTTAAATAGGGATGTATGTATCGAATATTCGGCCACTATTCGATATTCGACCCTGTTTACCGAATATTCGACTGCCCGCATACTAAAGAGTAATAGCTTCCTACAAAAGAGAAAATGCTTTCAAAGTTACAAAATTAAGCTAATTTTATAAACACAATAGTTGAGGAAAGATCTTCATCATAGGAGATCAATAAATTGCAACTCACGATCTAATACATTTAAAGAAAAATAAAAAGCATCCTTCGATTCTAAAGCACTTGAATAGTAATGGGTAAATTTCACCCGCATATAAAAGTGACTTTGTGAATTTGTCAGAAAGATTACCATTAATCAGAAGTATTTTTTTTTTCTTTTTTTTGCCTTAAATATATTTCGTGCAAATTATTGCAGAAGATTCAAGATAATTTACACTATCGGTCCCAGTTTCTTTGTGTACTTTCACTATGTATTGAGTAAGTTGTAGAACATTCTGTGTTGTAGTGTATATGCTGGTTCAACTGTAAAAAGTTTGATTAAATATGTATTATCTCCTTTAACCATAGTTTTTGCTCATTTGTGATTTAAGGGGACGAGGGACCTTTAAACTCAATTTTTTATTTTTATTTTTAAAATTTCACTTTATATATTATTCAAGGGTACGTTATATGCATTATGGCATACATTTTGCAATTTTTTTTTTTTTTTTTTTTTTTTTTTTTTGAGGAAAATAAAAAGAAAATTTCCGTAATATTTTAGAACTTTTCAAAATGAACTGAATATCAATGAAAATACCCCAACATTTTTTATATAAGTTTGTTTTATATATATAAATAAAACTGTGCATCGAAATTGATATATTTGAATATAAAGGTAAGAAAAAAAATATTTTCTGAATTTTTTTGAAATTTTAATCCTCAAAATTAAAAAAAAAATTAGAAAGTATTTTTTTTTTTTACCTTTATATTCAAATATATCAAATTCGATGTACAGTTTTATTTATATATATAAACCAAACTTATATAAAAAATATTGGGGATTTTCATTGATATGCAGTTCGCATGGGGCATTTTCAAAAATTCTAAAATATTCCGGAAAATTCCTTTTTTTCCTCAAAAATAATAATAATAATAATAATAATGATAATAATAATAATAATAATTTGCGGTAGATGTATGCCATAATGCGTATAATGTACCCTTGAATAATATTTAAAGGGAAATTTACAAACAAAAAAATTGATTTTAAAAGTCCCTCGTCCCCTTAAGTGTGGGAACTGGTTTTGGAAAAAAGACTCATTCTTACAAATTTGTTCATCAACAGGAAAACAAACTCATAATTATAAAATTTACTTGACTAAAGCTATTTCAGCGTTTCAGGAAATATCACATTATAAACTGAGGAAGAGGGGTTCGTTAATTTTTTATGTAAAAAGGGATAAAAATATCATTGAATAGTAGAAGTGAAGAATTTTCTTAACATTTTAATGGAAATAATTTACCATCCTGACTTACAAAAAATCTGTTTCATATGTCTAAATATAAAAGGATAAAATACAATTTTTTTTAATTTTTTGTGATGAAATAAGTTTTAGAAATTAGAAAATAATAAATTTAAAAAGCACATTTGACAGTGATAATGAGTTCCTATATTAGATAAAAATTTATATGAATTACACGTAAAAATAATTTTATTCTTTATATCACTCCATAATGTCACCAGTTCCCCATGTTAAATAAAACATTAATCATAGTTTTTTGTGTCATAATATACAGAAATGTGAGATAAAAACAAATGAAACTAGTTTAGATTTCGTATTTATCCTTTTTTTTTTTTTTTTTTTTTTTCTTTACTGTTTTTATTTTAAATCTCGTGGTGCTGCTATCTGTTGGTTAAACTAAGTACTATTAGTAAAGAAGCAATATTGGATTGGCGTTGCCTGGACCACTGTCTATCACACGGCCAAATTCCCCTAGGCAGGTGATCGAGTTTGGCCGTGCTATCACTGAAGCGGAACATTGGGACAAAAAAAGCGAGACGGCGACTTCTAAATCGAGACTTAAAAATAAAGTAAATCCTATGAAAAAGGAACCTGTGTAAAACGGCATCCTGTCTTAAACGTAAAAAAACACACGGTACCTACGGAAGGATTAACATACAATTATACCTACTAAAATTAAAATCTGTCTAAAACGATATATTACTTCTATCGCTTGATTATCCGTCCTTGTAGATTTTACTGTACTAAATAAACATAACTTTATGCAGTTAAACCTCTGAAAGTGGAATCGTTAGGAAATGAAACAAAATTCCTATTTGTAGAAGTTTAAGATTGAAGAGATGTAATTTGACAGTATTCCTTCCGTAGAGATTGTGGATTTTTAAGAGAAAATACAGTTATAAACAGGTTCCGTTTTCATAGGTTTTAGTAACAAATGCAATAAAACCTGTAAAAACAAAATAGTTATGAACTAGAAAAAATATATCGTCTTCAGGGGCGGCCGGTCCATTGGGGCCACTGGGGCCAGGCCCCACTAGAATTTTCTGTTCATTTAAAAAATTTTGATTCATATTTTTAATTTAAAACTTAAAAAAAAGAACTGTTTACTAAAAATATATTGCAAAGAAACTCCTTCTTACATCGTGCCCACTCATCCGTTATCGACTCTCAGCATCTATTTCTTTCTCAGAGGCAATAAATCACTTTACTGGCCACTACTTACTTCTGAACACCAAGGTTACTGTATCGGGGCACAAGACATTTGTGCCCATTTGGCGCGATAATGAGTATTTCCCTCCCTCACGTGTTTCAATTTTGGCGATGTACTGCTCTTTTAGAGCTAAATCTTCCGTATTTTTTTTGCAATGGGGGCAATGGCGGATCTAAGGGGGGGGCAAAGGGGCGATCGCCCCCCCCTTGGGCTAATAAAGGGTTTGTAAAACGACATTATGCATCCTCACGGGAAATGACTTGGGGCGGAGTTCGAGTCCGGCGCGACCCGACCCGGGTCGCGCCACTTTAAATCCACGAGACTCAGACTGGGTCAGGTCTTTTCTCTTTTAGAGTCGGGTCGTGCACTGATCTTAATTTTTTCTGCAGATTCGGGTCGGACCAGACTTCTTTTTCCTCCAGATCGAGCCTGGCCTGGACTTCATTTTTCCTAAAGGTCTGCAATGGCCAGAAGTTACAGGTCGGGCTCGGCCCGGAATAAAAACTAAACATTCGGTCCGTGTTAGCCCGAATGATAAGCATTATTGGCACGACCACGACCCGTGCACTCCTCTAAATTCTTCCTCCCGAGCCCAAGTTGGTCCGACCAGACCCGTGTCGCGCCAGTTTAAATACACGAGAATCGGGCTGGGTCAGGTCTTTTCTCTTTTAGAACCGGGTCGTGCCCTGATCTTAAATTTTTCTGCAGATTCGGGTCGGGCCAGACTTCTTTTTCCTCCAGATCGAGCCTGGCCTGGATTTCATTTTTCCTAGAGGTCTGCACTGGCCAAAATTTCCAGGTCGGGTCTCGGCCCGGAATAAAAGCTAAACATTCGGTCCGTGTCAGCACGTATGATAAGCATTATTGGCCCGACCACGACCCGTGCACTCCTCTAAATTCTTCCTCCCTAGCCAAGTTGGTCCGACCGACCCGGGTCGCGCCAGTTTAAATCCACGATACTCGGGCTGGGTCAGGTCTTTTCTCTTTTAGAGTCGGGTCGTGCCCGGATCTTAATTTTTTCTGCAGATTCGGGTCGGGCCAGACTTCTTTTTCCTCCAGATCGAGCCTGGCCTGGACTCCATTTTTCCTAGAGGCCTGCACTGGCCAAAATTTCCAGGTCGGGGCTCGGCCCGGAATAAAAGCTAAACATTTGGTCCGTTTCAGACCGTATGATAAGCATTATTGGCCCGACCACGACCCGTGCACTCCTCTAAATTCTTCCTCCCGAGCCCAAGTTGGTCCGACCCGACCCGGGTCGCGCCAGTTTAAATCCACGAGACTCGGGCTGGGTCAGGTCTTTTCTCTTTTAGAGTCGGGTCATGCCCGGATCTTAATTTTTTCTGCAGATTCGGGTCGAGCCAGACTTCTTTTTCCTCCAGATCGAGCCTGGCCTGGACTCCATTTTTCCTAGAGGCTTGCAATGGCCAAAATTTCCAGGTCGGGGCTCGGCCCGGAATAAAAGCTAAACCTTTGGTCCGTTTCAGCCCGTATGATAAACATTATTGGCCCGACCACGACCCGTGCACTCCTCTAAATTCTTCCTCCCGAGCCCAAGTTGGTCTGCAATCTTACTTATTTGTCATTCGTAAAAATTATATTTGTTTTGACATTTGTTTAGCGAAATCTTTAGAAATTTAATTTGATTTGATAAGTTACCGTGATGCATTTTTTAAAATTTACTTTTTTACTTTGTAGAGCTTTAGAATTATGATTTTCTTTTATCAACCGTTTCTTTCATTCTAAACTGATTATCTTACTGGATTTTTATTTGAATATAATTGTCTAAGTCATGTTTTTACGTAGTGTTTACGTACATAATTTCCTAAATAGTCATCGTTATAGTCATTAATATTGTTGTTTTTCTGTATTCATGAATTTCGAACATAATCTGAAAATAAAATATGAGCATAAGCAAGTGTATTTTATGAATAATTTTAATTGCAAAATACAGGCAGGGCTGGAGTTGATTTTTTAGCTTTTATACCGGGCGGGGCCAATAGTTTTATTTTTTTATGTTGGTTGGACCTGGGCTTGGGTCTGATAACTTCAGCTCAGGTAAATCTCTGACATATCGAAACCATCTTAACTTTTTTTTTTTAAATGCTTAATTTCAGCCATCATACCATAACTACTGAATTATACCGGGTGTCCTAAAGTGGACTGACTGATTTTAAAATTGCAAATGATGACAGATATTAAAAAAATACTTTCAGGAGGCTTATAGATGTCGAAAACAGGGGTGATTATGTTTAAATTTTCCGAAAATTTAACCCTCTCGCTGCGCATCCCGCGATTTCCACGGCCAACGTAAAAGTGGCAAAATTTGCGCAACCCGCAATTTCCATAGCAAATCTTTTTTTTTTTTTTTTTATGATCTAATTCTATTAAAAAAAAAAAAAAAAAAACCTGTTTCACAAAGATTTTGGAACATATTTTACTCTAAAATCTGTGCAGATTTGAAATGTGTAATAAAAAATATGCGCAATTTTTTAACCTATTTAGATTAAAAAAAAATAAATAAATACAGTAAACTCTGTCTAAGGCGGAATCGGTCGGGACTGGGAAAATTTTTCGTGGTAGACAATATTCCGGCTTATGCAAAAGAGGTCCCCCCCCCCCCCCGAAAAAAAATACAAATCGTATATTTTTCTACGTTCGTAACTTTGATTATCGTTCTTTAAAATGAAATTTTTATTCAAATCCGACTTGTTATTAAATTTATTGTTTTTAATAATTTCGTGAAACATTATTTAAACACAATAACAAACATTACCAATAAGGAATTGCCTTAATTCTCAAATTTATGGCAAATCCTTTAATTTAACCAATTCAATTACATACCTCATATTTCACATAGTTTAAATAATCAAAAAATAATCTTTTATCGATCCTTGTTTTTTCTTAGGTAAGTCTGTTATTATCGGTATTTTTTCTTCTTTGAATAATAAAAATATTTTCGAGTCACCTAATTCTTCTCAAGCAGTCCCTCATATGTTTAAAATCACCGCTGTCTTCAACGTTTTCAGAATCGTGAAGATCAGAATTCTTCATTTGCATACTATACTACAAGCAAACATAATACAAACATAATATACTTTACTTTAGACAATACATATTTTCGTAAATGTGTACTCTACTAGTAATAATAAAAATAACTTTTAAATACAAATTTTTATAGGAAAAAATGGCATAAGCAAGAATTCCTTAAAATTTAAATAGTTTCTCTTCTTTTGAATAACTTTTTTGAAGTATTACGGAATTTAATTATTATTGAGTTCGACATTGAGTATTTGACGTATATAATCAGTTTTAAAGTTTCATAAACGGAATGCTTTTCATGTTTAAAATATCCTTTTTTCCGCCTTATGCAAAATTTTGTTTTTGGTGGGACATCAAAAACATTTCCGTTTCCCCGTTAGACAAATTCCGGCTTATGCAACAAGAATTAGTGTTATTTTCTATGGGTTCGCCGAGACTTGAAAAATTTTCCGCGGTAGACAGATTTGCGGATTACATGGAGTCCGCCTTAGACAGAATTTACTGTAAATAATAATAATAATAATAATACGCAGCTCCAGGGTTAAGGCATTCGGTTCCAAAGATTTAGAAAATTCACTTATCCGAAAATTCGGGCATACAAATAATCGCAAATTTTGATAAATGGTATCCATAAAAAATCTATTTCGTCAATCGTTCGCAGAAAATAACTTCAATTTTGCCGAATAATAACAGAAAAAAACGCCAATTTGGTCAGGGAGCCACGGAAAACATGCGAAACTCTTCAAATGATCACAGAAAACGCGAATTTCTTCAAAAGGCAGCGGAAAAGAACTCGAATTTCGTTAAAGGATCGCGGAGAAAACGCAAATTTTGTCAAATAGCCGCGAAAAAAAAACCCCGCGAATTTCGTCAAAGGATCGTAAAGAAAACACGAATTCCTTCATAAAATCGTGGGGAAAAAACGAATTTAGTCAAATAATCGCTTTAAAAACGCAAATTTAGTCAAAGGATCGCTGAAAAAACGCGAATTTTACCAAATGTCTGCAAAATTACACTAATTTCGTCAAAGGGTTGCAGAGGAAACGCAAATTTCATCAAAGGGTCGAAGACAAGCGAATTTCATCAAAGAGTCGTGGGGAAAATGCAGTGGTATCTTTAGAAAACAGCACACTTACATACGTTTATTATTATTAAAGTTATAATTTTTAACTTGAAATAATATACTGAACTAATTTTTGAAAAAAAAAAAAAACAAGTTAACCCAAACCCAGCTTGCAGGAATCTACACTCAGCCTGAAATCGATCCGAATCCAAAACAGCTAACCTGACCTGCAACAAAAATAATTAGTGCAGGAGGGAATCCCCCCCCCCCCCCCATCTACTGTAACCTTTCAGAAAATTTTCTTTCAATTTCAGATTTTTTTTTCTTTTTTATTCTACCCCATATAATTTTTTTAACTGCGATTCTTGATTTTAGTTTAAAATAGCAACGAAGATGGTGCTGAAAGCAAGAGGCGCTAAATCGGTTCCCGGAGGAGGTAGGCTTAACGACCATTGTTTACAGCGCCATCTTTCGCTGCTATTATACAGTAAAATCAAGAATCACAGTAAAAAATCTCATGACATCTTACATAACCCTCCTGCAAGATATAAGTTTCAAAGCATTCTTTACTGAATTACAACTCACCTTAGATATAAAAGACAAGCAGTCTTATACCAAATTAATATTTTGTACATAATTCTGGAGATTAAAAAGTATTCCTAAATAATTATTTAGACGTGTCTGTTATGGAGATTTTACTGCATATAGTTTTTTATCTTCAAAAATACTTAGACTTTCTTTTAAAAAAAAAACGGGTCAACCCGAACCCTTCTCGCAAGTCTCAGTAGTGAAAACCCAATCCGAAACTGACTCAAACAGGATATAATGTATATCAATCTGCCCCAAACCCAACGCGCTAGGCGCAGCTAAAAAGTAAAAGTCAGCCCGACCCGTAGAAGAAAAGGAGAAGTCAACCGGGCCCAAACCCGACCCGCATCGAAAAAGGTCAAAGTTAACCCGGCCCATAGCAAAAAAGTAGAAGTTAACCCGACCCACAGCAAAAAATAGAAATCAACCAGACCCAAACGCGACCCACAGCAAAAAAGTATAAGTTAATCCAACCAGCAGCAAAACATTGAAGTCAACCGGACCCAAACCCGACCCACAGCAAAAGTAGAAGTAACACGACCCGCGCATCAGATTGGAGTTCCCAAATTTCTAAAATCGCCCACCCCCTTGAGGACTCTCCAGATCCGCCCTTGAATGGGGGGCACTGGGCGAGAGTGCCCTTGATCCAAAGTTTGTTATACGGGGATTCTCAAAAATATTCGTCGACATTTGTATTACTATTGCTGCTTATTCGTTGAATTACGCGATCTTTAAGTACTCTGTACTCTCTTTAAAAGTGTAAGTTAAAGGTGTCTCTTTAAAGGTGTGTGTTAAGGTGTATTCCAATCCAAACTGCTTATTTTCTGATTTATTTTTAAATTCATTTTTACTCTCAAACGCATCAAACTGGCAAATTCTCTTATTTAGAAACTACATAATGGGACGTGCTTGTCGATTTTTTGAAAAATGCAGAAAATATTGCAAAAAAAAAAATGCTATCAAAGTGGGAGTTTTGAACCGAATTTTCTGAAGCGGGAGATCTGGGGATGAAACAAAGGGCCCTAATGAGAAAATAATTGTTTTAAAATCAAATTCTATTGAATTGAGCGAAAAATGAAACCACACGGCCTCTTAAACATCACTTCAAAAATCATCTCAGCAAGTTTCATGTTTTTACTTTTAAAAATGAGTCTGAAAGTGTCCCAGAAAATTTCGAGCTGTTGAGGGTGGAAAAATATTTTTTCGAAAAGGGTGTGTTCCGATCCAAACTGCTTATTTTCTGATTCATTTTAAAATTCATTTTTGCTCTCAAACGCATCAAACTGGTAAATTCTCTTATTTAGAAACTATATAATGTGCCGTGCTTTTTAATTTTTTGATAAATGCAGAAAATACTGTAAAAAACGCTGTCAAAGTTGGCGTTTTGAACCGAATTTTCCGAAGCGGGCGATCTGGGAATGAAAAAAATGGTCATACTGAGAAAATAATTGTTTAAAAATCAAATTCTAATGAATTGAGCTGAAAATGAAATCACACGGCATATTAAACATGTCTTCAGAAATCACCCCAGCAAGTTTCGTGTTTTTACTTTTAAAAATGAGTCTGAAAATGTCTCAGAAAATTTCGAGCTGTTGAGGGTGGAAAAATATTTTTTCGAATACACCCTTAAATTCTTGAAATAAAAAAATGAATTCTGTAGATGATTTATTATGCCCTTTGCAACAATGAATTTGGAAGAAAAACTTGAAATTAAACGCTTGGGACCTTATCAACCGAAGAATTTTGAAATGCAACGAAAAGATGGGGGAAAACTACGCTATTTCTCTACACAGTGGTATCAAAAATTTCTGTGTATTTCAGCAAGTGAAGAAAAAAAAAGCATTGTTCTGTTTTTATTTTTTATTGTTTGGAGGGATGAAATTATGGAGTATGGCCGGCTGTAACGATTTGAAGCATTTTTCTGAAAGAGTAAAAAAAAACATGAAATGAATACTACTCATTTAAATAATGCTTTTAATTATAAAACCTTCGGAACTGTCAATATTGTAGTGCAGTTGGATGAAGGTTACAGGATTTCATTACATAAACATAATGAAATGGTTGTGAAGAACAGGTATGTGCTAAATCGTAAACCGAGGTATGTTTTTAGAATTGGTCACATACGCCTCAAAACTGGACACTATATTGGAAGACCATTTAAACAATGCTACAGTATCTAAAAATACTTAAAAAACTATACAATATGAGCTGTTGGATTGTATATATGAAACGTATATGCATGAAGTTAAAAATGAGATTTCTGCTTCTAATTTTGTAGATTTACAAGCTGACGAAACTATATTGATGTATCTGCACTTCGCAATTTGTTATCATTTTACGATATATAAAAAACAACAAACCCTTGAAAAGGTTTGTTCAATTTATTGATGTCTATGATAAAACAGCAGCAGAGGGACTTACTATAATCTTAACTCAAAATTTAGAAAAGTTTTATTTAAAAGATAAGCTTGTTGCGCAAGCATATGACGGTGCGCTGTTGTGAGCGGGTGTCATACTGGAGTTCAAGAGCGAATGAGAGAAAATTTTAAAACATTTTTGAAAAACTCTATGGGACAGGAACGATTAAGCACACTCTTGCTGTTCTTTCAGTCCACAAAGATTTTATTAGTACAATATCAGAATTTGATGTAAAAGTAAGTGAAAGATTTGCTAGTCGAAAAAATCGACATGTCTAATTTCTATTTAAATAATGCATTAAATTTTAATTTGTGAATGGATTAAATCTCTGCAAGAAAAATATGTATTTTTTTCTATTAAATTATGAGATAATTATTTTTTGTTTGATTTGTGAATTTGTTTTTTAATTTAATAATGTTTGACCAGAATAAGTTTAATGTGAATAATGGTAATTAAATTTAAAGTTAGTGAAAGATTTGCGCATCTAAAAACATACCAAACTTTTATTTAAATAATGTACTAAATTTTAATTTCTGAACAGTTTCAATGTTTGCAAGTAAAGTTTATATTTTTTTTCTGTAACGTTGTGAGATTGTTATTATTATTACTATTATTATTATTGTTATTATTATTATTTTGTGTATTTGTTTTTTAATTAAATAATGATTGATCAAAGTATGTTCAATGTTAATAATGGCAATTAATGGTATGTTAAAAATGTAATTAATTTGATAAATTTGAAATTAACGTTGATTACTTGAAAAAATAATTATTTTTTTTTTTTTTTTACAAAAGTAAGAAATAAAAGTTTTAAATAATAGTTAGTTTTAAATAATTTGTTTTCATGTTTAAACAACAAATATTAATACATAAAAATTTACAATATGTTATGAGGACCGGGCCCCACCAGTGAAGATTGGCACGAGCCGCCACTGATCGTCTTAGATAGGTTTTGGTTTCAGAAGGTAGATAGATTTGCGTGGTTAATTTTTTCTGCGGAATAAAAGAATATTCGTTAGAAACAGGTTCTGTTTGAGTGTTTCCACAGGTTTTGCTATGTATATTAAGTTCCAATCAACGCAGAGTAACATGACACTAAAATGAATTAATGGCGCATAGGCGACCTCAAGGGGTCAGTGGAGGGCAATTTACCCCATCCTAGATTTTCTAATTTTGTTATTAAAAAAACTTTTATCGAATAATTTTAAAAAAATAATTAAATGTATTATTTTCAAGTAACGGTAAATAATTAAACATTAAGAGAAAAGGAAACTGAGGATTTTTCGTCCGCTCGAACCCCCGAGGAATAAAATATTAAGTTCTACTTATTCTTTTTATAATGTTTTAAAACAAAAGAAAGGCATAGAAAAAAAAATTAAAAATGAAAGGAAATTTTTCATAATACGTGAATATTTCAACGTTTTGCGTTAATGCTATCGACTGAACACAAATTTATCAGTAATAATCCTGAGATTATCACAATTTTCTTTCGGTTTCTTATTTACATTGTAAATACAAAACAAACAACTACTTTTGATATTGAATGCGCAAGCTTTCTCTCCGCCCACTGTGTTTTTTAGTTGTTGTTGTTGTTGTTTTTCGTTTTTCTACTATATTTTTTGTTTAGTAAATCAAGTAGAGTTTCAAAGAAAAAAACTGATGACAAGCTTACAAATAAAACTCTCATTTTTGTTTTGTTTTTGTTTGTTTGTTTGTTTTTAAATTAGTTATCGTTCATAGAAATATCTCATGCAATTTAAATGCAACTTATCGAGTTTTCACGCAGCTATTTAGAGACTACATCACTCATGCGAAAACACCCGCTCACTTATGCTAATCCTATGGGAGGAATATTTTAAAATATCTCGTTCGCATATCAATATTATTTGTGTGTGTGTGTGTGTGGGGGGGGGGGGAGAGAGAGAGAGAGAGAGAGAGAGAGAGAGAGAGCATTGGATAGCTGAGGTCGATTTCTACAAAAGCCGTTTTTCCCTTTTTCGATTTTGTTTGCAGGTTATTTTTCTGAGGACACTTTCACTTTCGAAACCGGTTCTTAATAAAGTGAAAGAATCTTAATAAAAGAAATCAGCTATCCGACGCAAAAGAAGTTATTTAAAAATATTGAAATGCGAACGAGATATTCTAAAAAAATTCCTCCCATCGGATTAACATTAGCCAGCGGGTGTTTTCGCGTGAGTAAAGTAGCCTCTTTAATTAAAAAAAAGAAAAAAAAAACTATGAAGCAGTTACAGTAGTTGAATTTATGACTTTTTTCAAAGCATACTGTGATATGGATATCCTTATAGAGCAATAGATAGCCCACATCTCTGTTTTGACTCTCATTCATTTAGACACTAGAAAATTGGTTTCAATTCAGATCCCTTTGTGTAGATCACTATTTATTTTATACATTTTTTATTGTACTTGAAACATTTTATGGCTGTTTATTAAAAACTATTTTAATTATACTAAGATTGATTATTACGAATCGTTTAATCATTCTTCCGTTTACATATATTATTGTTATTTTATTTCACAATCGTACTAACTTGTGGTGGGATTCAGCCGGTTCGCACCGGTTCGGTAGAACAGGTTGTTAATTTGTGTTGAGTTCGGAGAACCGGTTGTTAAAATGATACATCAAATCTCAAATGAGAAAATCGCATTTACATTAATTTGCTTTCTTTATATGTTTATCTGCACAACATTGTTTTCTAGGCGTAACTCTGTGATAAGTCCCGATTAATTTCACTTAATAAAATAATATTTCATGTGGAACAATAATATATTTTTTCTTCGTCAATCCTGTAAGAGAAAATTCAACTTAAAAAAACGAAATTTGAGAGAATTTTGGTAACTAAATTGACAGCCCTAGGTTAATCCTAGTTATATGGCAAGATTATTAAAAATTACACTAACTACTTATCTATAATAATAAAAGAAAGTTTTGCTCTGTCTGACTGTGTGCGATGGCTAGCAAAATCTACGGCACGTACGAGACTGAAAATTTTTGTGATGCTAGCTCAAAATGTCTCCTGATGACCTGAGACACAGAATTTTAAAATTCTAATAATTAGTTGAGTTCTTAATTAAATATCGCAACTCCCTCTCATTAAAAACTGAACTCGGTCCTTGAGAGAAAGAAGAAACTCTGATGCACGCACAAAAGCCTTATTCACGCATTAGTTGAAAATGAAGAACGAAAAGAAAAAATTTCGGGGATATTTTGTCATTATTTATTAACTTACATCGGCCAAACCGTTTAGAAAAGTTAAAAATGAAAGACATACTCTGAAAGATCTACGCCTCAAATGCTTCAATCAGTTAAAAAATATATATCGCAGTTAACCGCTTGAAAAACAATTTTCAAAAGGGATCCGTTTTTCCAAAAAACTTTTTGTCTCTTATTGCAACGCCCCTCCAGGGTACAATTTTAGAGGTACCAACAAACCAAAAATATGTTCTTAAAGTGAAACCCCTTTTCTAATCGATGGTGGAATTGGTTTAAAACAAATATGGTGTTTAACCCTTCCAAATACACCTGTAAACGCAGTTAACTTCGCGCCTTACGAAGACAATATTTTTTTCTACGCTAAAAGTAACTAAACGTCCGTATTTTAACACAATCTTTCTAGAGCATCTCAATAGACCTTATTTACACCACCTACAAAAATTTTGAAACGTTCGAACGGGTACAAATATTTCTTACAAAATAAAATGTGTGAAAATTTCGACGAAATCAGTAAAAATCTGAGTGTTTCGTCGGTATTTCACTTCTTCAGGACGAAATTTTTGAGTTACTGACAAACCAATAATATGTTCGAAAACTGGAAACCATCTTCTTGTTGATGGGACAATCGGTTTTAAAAAAATAGGCATTTTAACTCTTACAAATACGCCGGCAAATGCAGGTCATTTCGCGTCTCACGGAGACGATATTTTTCTACGCTAAAAGTAATTAAACGACCTGATTTGAACACAATCTTTTAAGGGTATCTCAAATTGAGATGGTATTGAGATTCTCAATAGGTCAGATTTACATCATCTACAAAAATTTCGAAACATTCGGACGGGTAGAAATATTTTTTACTAAATAAAATGTGTGAAATTTCGACGAAATCAGTGAAAACCTGAGTGTTTCTTCGCGGTACAAAAACCTGTAAATATATTCAAAAACTGATTTAAAATGCTATGTACAAAAGACAGTCGTTTTATTTGCTATAATACTAATTTTTTTCATAAAAATTCAAATGTGCTTGTCGCAAAAGTTTAGACACTATTCTAAATTTCTTTGAATATTCGCTGGCATATGCAAATTTAGAATCGATGATGTCACAAATTTGGAGTACTTAAGTTCTGCAAACGATTGCGCTTCATAGTCGACATGCCGAGAGCTAAAGAAATTCAAGTGAATGAGGTTTCAAGGATTTGGCAGTTGAAAGGTGAAGGGAAGAGCGTTTCTGAAATTTCTGCTATTATTAATAGGTCAAAAAAATCTATTTATCGAGTTTTATCGAGTGGTTCCGAATATAAAGCAAAATGTCGGTCTGGGAGGCCACGTGTGACAAATGTACGAGAGGATCGCCTGATACAAAGACTAGCGAGTACTCAACAAATGAGCGTACGTGGAGTTCAAAGCTCATCGGGACTCTCTGTATCAAAGGATACGATTCGTAGACGAATTTTGGAAAAAGGAACAATCGTTTATAGCAAAATGCAGAAGAAACCAGCTCTGAAACCACATCATAAGTTACAAAGACTTATGTGGGCTCGAAAGCATATGTCATATGGAGAGAAATGGCAGTCAGTCATATTTAGCGATGAAAAAAAGTGGAATCTGGATGGTCCAGATGGTTGTTTATCGTATTGGCATGACTTGCGGAAGGAACCTCGACGTTTTTTTAGTCGCAGACAAGGAGGGGGCTCGGTGATGGTTTGGGCAGCCTTTTGCTATAATGGACAAGTATCTCTGACCTTCACTAGTGGTCGTCAAACTTCACAGCATTATACACAGACATTAGAAGAAAACCTGCTGCCATTTGCTGAGCTTCTAGGGGGTCCTCAGTGGGAATTTCAGCAAGACAATGCTTCAATTCACACTGCAAAACATTCAAAATCTTGGTTTAATTCCCATAATATAAGAGTTCTCGACTGGCCAGCATGTAGCCCAGATCTTAACCCTATACAAAACCTTTGGAGCATCATGTGTCGCAAAGTTTATAGCAACGCTAGACAATACTCTTCTGAAAAGGAACT
Organism: Maratus speciosus; assembly: GCA_963932465.1. Classification (NCBI taxonomy): domain Eukaryota; kingdom Metazoa; phylum Arthropoda; class Arachnida; order Araneae; family Salticidae; genus Maratus; species Maratus speciosus. Next base: position 210,493,159 of record OZ010788.1, on the reverse strand, counting down.
TAAGACATCTATTGAGAATGCATGGTACGATATCGATCCACAAACTATGCAAGATTTAGTTTCTTCCATGCAATCTCGTGTATATGACGTAATACATAAGCATGGATGCGCAACCAGGTTTTAAAAATTGTTTATTTCGATTTTATTTAATTTGTGTCTAAACTTTTGAGACAGCAGTTTATTTTTGTTACCATTTAATTTATTGCAATATGCACAATTCCACTTTTCTTTGTTATAAATATTGTTTATATGTACAGCACATTAATTTCAAGCAGTGATTTGAAAATTGAATAAATATTTTTCAAAGTATGTAAGAATTTCTTCATTGTCTAAACTTTTGCGTCATAGTGTATATACTTCCAACTGCAGATTTTTTTATATTGTTCTTCATATCTTAGAAATCATTTAAATGAAAGTAGTTATTTTCGTAAATTTAACAAATCCAAAATTTTGATAAGTTCCTCGCGTCCTATAACTTATATTTAGAAAAATATTTTTCCAGCTCTAACAAATGAAAAGATATTGTATGATCTGAACTTGCCGAATCATGATACTTTGTATTTTACAAATTTCCAGCGTTGTCTGGCCTGGTTTTTTTTTTTTTTTTTTTTTTTTTTTTTTTTTTTTTTTTTTTTTGTACTAAAAAATTATAAAAATTCCTAATATTTCTAAATATCATAATTCGAGAAGTTTTGGTCGTGCGAAAATTTATCTCACTTGCTATAGCATGAATAATATTTTTCTAAATATGTTATATACAACTTTAGGTCATGAACATGGGTTAATTCTTACACTTACATTTCTGCTATTTTTATATTGTATTGTTTTCAGGGCTTAATTTCCGCCGGAGCCCACCGGAGCTTAGTTTCGGAATTTCTCTTTTGTTAGTAAATATTTAAATATTGGTCGGAATTCACAGGGGCTCATAAATACAGGGTTCCGGAGCCCAGTGTAATAGCGCTTCCGAAAAACCGAAGCCTAAATTCCTATTTCCTTTCCTTCCCCTCTCCAAGCTTTTGCATTCTTTTTTATCAAAACGACAAATTCTTTTTTATCAATACGTGACGTAAGGAGATGTTTCAACTTAATTTTTATATCAGTATTTGGGCTTGGGATGGCTCAATCAATCTGAATTACATTCAAAATTTTATTTACCCATGTATAGGGGGGGGGGGGGGGATCCTCCTTAAAAATTACATATTCTATTTAATTATAAATCGTTTTAATGTTATTTTGGTCAGAATAAAGGGAAACAGGAATAGTATTTTTCTATTGTATTTGAAAATTTATGTCTAGTATTGATGACATGTCTAGTATTGGCGACATGTTGATACGGCGCCAATCAAGAGACTGAACAATGAATTTGCTTATAGTTAAATTTTATTGTGTGACATTACGATAATTTTTAATTGGCTGGTTTATTTTATTTTTTTATTTAGATATCGAACCTGAAAAGAATATTTTCTGTTTTTAGTCAATGGGCATCAGCTTGAGGTTTTGTTTGTTTGAGGTTTATAGTCTTCTATTCTGTACGAGTATAAAAATCACGTTAGTGATTTTTCTGTTTATTTTTAACATGAACGAAGTCCATGCTAAGGCTCTGCTCTGCAGATTTACGAAGATTACTTTCATTTTTAAGTAGATACAATTGTCATGTATCGTTATTCTGATAGAAAACAATCGAGCAGTGTTACTTCTTATTCTATAAAAGCATCGAATATTTACGATAACGATGTCAAAATTTGCATTTAATCTGATTTTCAGGAGCTAACCACGAAAGATTGTTACGGGGAAGGAATCGATTATAGTTTAAGGTAAACATATTCTATAGAAACTGAGAAACTATGTTTCATTGTCCAACATATATAAATATTAATTTCTGTAATTTTTTTCATTTTTTCAAAAAAAATGCACAGCTGCGAGCTATTCCTTTTTGTGTTAACACTATTTATAAATCATAATCCTTATTATATTTAATTGCAGAATTATTCAATTAATTTACTTTAAAATTAGACCAAGATTTCTATTCGGAAGGAACGATAACTAAAAACAGAAACAGTTGGCAACTAAGTATATGCAGATAGATATATTTAAAGTTTTATTTTGCTAAAGAAAAAAAAAAGCTTTAAATTTTGCAAATAATGTATGAAATATAAATATGCAGATTGGTTGGATTTATGACGGCCATTTATCTGCACGAGGGATATAGGCCCAGGGGGGGAGTGCCCTTCGTGGGGGTCTTTCTAGGGGAACCTAACCCGTATTAACGCTAGGAAGTCCAATGTTCGAAGAAAACCACGAAAACTCCGAACGATTAGGCCGACGGGCGCGATTGGGATCGAACCCAGCACCTCCCGTCTACCAGCTTCGAGAGCAGAACCTCTCAGCCACTGGTGGGGCAATATGCAGATTGGAGAGACCGGGGGGGAGGGGGGAGAGGACGCTGCCGTTGTTAGCATTGCAGAACGTTAGGGCTCCGGTTACCTTTTTTGTTAGCCCTGATTGTTTTGTTGCATTTTCTGATAGAAATTATGATCAGGGTTTCAAGATTGCCGAATATTTATTAAACGTCCTTTTATAGGGTAACATGTTTCAGGATTTTGTTCACTATACCAAAGGATCAAAATTTTTTTAACAATGTTCTTATAAAATTGGAAAGTGTTTTATAATCTATGTGTGATGTTTCATTTTTCTTTCATTTTTGTACACCAAAGCAGCGTCAACGTACATCAAAACATACATCAAACAATCATCAGCGAACCGGTTGTTAAATTATTTGAATCCCACCACTGGTACTAACTATACACCAGTGAAATGAATGTACCATGAGAATCCAAAATGCCAGTTGAATGCAGCATTGCCTTGTCTTGGCATCCAGTTAGTTCTCGAAAAAAGGGGATTTATTCCCAAAAGTATTTATCAGGTGCGTAGGCGGAAACGAAAAAGATGAGCTCTACTCCACCTCTAACACAGAAATAAATAAGATAGGAACTATGTACTTTAGTTTAAAAGAAAGGCATTGAGCTGAAAATCTATAAAATAGGGGGGGGGGGGGGGGATCGCCCGATATACGAGCAGATTTCTGTTTTTTTATGATGAAACGTCCTGGAATTCCAGTAGGCATTTACCCATTCCACACCGGTTTCCCACAACATTTTAAAAGCAGGAAATTTTGAAATTGTCCGGGGTGAGACGTTCTGCAATCCTGGGAGGAAATTCTTCTTGAATCCATACATGATTTTATCTGTGGAACTTAGGGTATTTCATACATTACCTACTTTGTTTGACTTTTGAATAGGATTCAACACAGCAATTGTCACACTTACAGATATGAATATGTCTATGGATGGTCATTCTCTAATAAGATACTGGACTACCATAACAATACGATTGCAACTTTTCTATGAAATACCAAATCAGGAACGGTCCCTCTATGGCGGGAGAAACGTTCAGTAGCCAGGGGCGCAAAATCAGATACGTGATTAATGCGTTTTAGCTTTTATATTTGTACTCTACAAGGCAAGGAAAACGATTTTTAAGGTGGTTTTCGGGAGAAAAAATTTCCCGCTGAATAACGCGAAACTTTCTGATACATTTCTCACTCGTTTTTGAACATAAAAGCATACAATTGACATTCCTGGCTATTGAAGCAATTTGAAATCGAACAGTGTTTTCAATTTTTTCATAAATAAATTACTTATCAAGTTATAAGCGATTGTTGTCACGTGTTCACAGGGTTTTTTTTTTTCTTTTCCCGCCTTGTCGCGTTCTGAAACTCACGTCAGTTCAAAACACCTACGTTGACAGTTTCTGAAATATCTTCTGTCTTTACGAAAAAATGGAAAACCCCATTCGATTATATATTTTCTGAATAAGAACATCTGCATATTTCATGCGTTTCCGAAGAAAAAAGGAATTCAGAAAGTAGCTTCTTTGGATTTGAGAACAGCCGCGTTTTCTATTTTTCGACCCAGCAGCGGATTTTTGAAAAAAAAATACCATCGAATTTGGAATTTTAATCAGATTTTCGGAGCTGTACTGCCTGGGAGAGGTCGTCAAGAGAGAGCAATCGATTGTAACTCAAGTTGTAAAGCATTTATCAAAAAGCGAGAAAAGCTATTCGATTCCAAATGACCTCAATATTTATGCCTGCAAATTTCATGGTTTTACGTGTAAAAAAAAGAAGTGTTCGACTAAGTCAGAAAGTTTCGCGTTGTTGAGCGGACAAGAATATTTTTTAACCCCTTGGTTACGAGAGACTGGTATACGTGCCGCGTAAGCTGATCAGAATTCCGTGATTATTCTCTCCAGTAAATTTTTATTTTTAATTTTGCCTTATTTAATCCGAGCATTTGCCCGATTCAATCAGTCAAATATTTCTGTTTTGAAAAACCGATGATAAAAGATTAAAAATTCTGTAAAAGACGCTCGTCTCGAAGGGGTTAAGAAAGACGTTAAAACCTTATAACAACCATAAATAAGTTCTGTATTATTAAGTTAAATCACATTCAAAGGCAAAAATTCAAAATTTAATTACTTTAAGGCTGTAAAAGTTTGAATTAATTTATATTCTAGTGGTAATCATATGTATTTTTAAAAAAATGTTTGAAAAAAAAAAGAACGTGAATGATGTTGGTTTTAAGTTAGGGCTAGTTAGACTGGGGAATGAGATTTTGCCTGCGTGAAATGTCTCTCTCTAACCGCCACAATGATCAATTGAGAAAATAGTACGCAAAGATCAAAATTTATATGCTTTTTATAATAACGTTGAACGATGTTTAAATGGGAATTAATTGGTGTAATAGATAAATTTCATTTGTTTTAAAATTTTTAATTATTAAAAAAAAATTCTCTTGGGACAGACGATACGACAATAAAGTAACTTATTTTTTTTTGTTTGTTTGTTTGTTTGTTTTTTTCATTCAAATGAGCAAAAGTAGATTACTATTGGTCCCTTTCATTTATCATACATACCTGTAAAACAAACTGTGGAGAATAACTTTACACAAGGCAATATAAAAAGTTTTCTAGAATCATGGTAATCATAAATAAAAGCAATGCTCTTAAAGCTGTTCTCAAATCTAAATTGCCTACATTTTAACACATTTATAAAATTATTTGGTACTACTTAGTGATCCCATCGACCAAAAATATATCGCCCAACTATAAGATTAAATGCCAATAATGGTTGATCGTAAATGTCACATTCACTTGACTTTAAGCAAGTTACACGTGTTTACGTCATCAAGAGATTTTTATTTCAACATTTTAGTTGTATTTTTATTAATTTTATACTAATTTATTTGTTTTTTTGTTATTTAAAATAAAAATTTGTCAATTTGTATAATTTGGCGAAATTGGTCGTTGGGATAACAAAGTAGTACCAATTACTTATATGCATAAATTCAAAGCATGCATTCGTATATCATTTATTAAGAAATCGAATAGGGTTTCCTCTTTTCCAATAAAGGCAAAGCACCTTTGACACGACAGTCGTACAAATTTCGTCGTAGGGGAGCAATTTATAGTAATTAGTAGTAGCCAGGGGGTAGCTTAGGGACTGGAGTTCTGTCTCTTCCCCCCCAAAATATTTATTTTCATCTAATTATGGGCATATTATGCCCAATTTCATAAGCCCAAGCAAGGTCATCCCTGATCGGCCCCCTCTCCCTCCTACCCTGCCCCGCAAAAAAATTTCAGCTAGACTATTGATTACAATTGAATAAAAATCACAGTTATATTAAAATTTAAAAAAAAACTCTTCGTTTTTGTGAAACCTAAATGGTAATGCCTGCAAATTTCATGCATCTATATATAAAAATAGCTTTGTGGATGTGAAAAATACTTTCACGCTGTTAAGCGGAAGACTGACAAGAGACAGAGAACAACATTGAGAGATAATAAAATTTGTAATAGAATATATCTTTTAAACGTTGCATGATGAGCACAGATTTTTAATTTATTGTTATTAAAATTTATTATAGAATAGATTCCTAAGACTTCACATACTGAATGCAGATTTTTAATTTTTCAAAGCATTATTAAAATTTACTGTAGAATATATTCCTATAAAGCTTTGCATACTAAACATAGATTGAATACTACGTACAGTCGTGGAAAGAAAACAAGTAAACACCCCCTACTAACTCCTCAACAAATTATAGTAGAAGAAAGTTACTGGTACCGAACAATTGGAAATAAAGTCTACTTTTAAATGATGTATATAAAATTTGCTTAAGGGGCCATCTACATATTAAAACGAATCCAAACTTCATTTTTTTCAATGGCAATGCCCAATTTTAACAAGCTATTTCAAATCTTCGGTTCAAGTTATGCCTATACATCAAATTTCAAGTCATTTGAATGATAAACTTTGAATTATAAACATTCAAAATTTAGTACTTTTAATGTTAAATTACATTTTCATATTTTTATTTATATCTCCTGAAATTATACTCCTATTGTGCTAATTTTTTGTGTAGCAATAATACTAAAATACCCAAACATAAATACGTTGAATTTGCAATTTTTATGATTTTATGATATGAATTATGAAATTAATATTCGAAAAAATTATGAATTGCAACGTATAATTTTTTTGATGGATTTAGATTTATTAAGTTCTGCTTTATGGAAATCCAAAATTTCACATTTTTCTTCCAAGTAGTTTTCAAATTATGCTTAAAAAACGGCAAAATGATGTTTTAAGGGGCCGTCCATGACAGAAGTGAGTAGATATTTTGAAATTTATTCTGCTGTCCTGGAATCTAACAGACTTCATTGACTCCTTGAGTGGCGCTTAAAGTGCCTTGATCAAGAAGGGAGCTCTCTCGATTAACAATCGAGTACGGAACTTCAATTTGGATACAGCCCTTAAAATACGCTCGTTTTAAAATAATTAATTTCGCGGAAACTTATGGTACGAATTGCATTAAAATTTGTTTTTAGGCTAATTGAAGGGTGTAGAGTTCATTTATGCTGTCAGAATTGTGTACTACTATTGAAGAAAACAAAGTTACGGTTCGTTTTAATATGTAGATGGCCCCTAAGCAAATTTTATCAGGGTTCATACTCATTTTCCAAGAAAAAATCCCCTGAGAATCCCCTGATGCATAATTTGTCCATGTCAACAATCAATGACATTTTTTAAACCAGTATCACGACCCCTCGCCCTCCTCTCCTTTAAAAAAAGATACAAACTAGATAATCTCAAAAATACAGTTTATATATTACCTATATAAACAATATGAACAGAACTTTAAAGGAAAAGCATTAATTTGTGTACAACAGAGATGAAGTCTGCAAGCGTTGTGGGGCTCTCCTTAAAAAACTTGGTAGATTGCTGTAAGAATTTAATTTCCACTTAGAGATTTTATTACCTCTTTGAAAAGCATTATGAATAATATGAAGGCTCAAATGTCAATATCAATTTTAAAATGTTCTTTATTTTTCTTAAGTTCTTCTTTAACAGTTTTCAAACCTCACGATGTTAGAAGGCATGTCTAGTGACTGAATGGATGTCGCCAGATGTTAGAAGTAGTGCAGATTAAATATAACATATGTTATATCTAATCTGTAAGAAGGAGTGGCTAATGTAGAATATATCACGATGTTAGAAGAAAGGTCTTAGTTTGATTTCATTAAGACTACACAAAATACGCAAACAACAGCGATTGCCCTCAATTTCCCAGAGTAACCAATCATTTTGCCAGGTTTTCCCAGGTTTGGGGAATTTTTTGCACTATCCCCTGAGATTCCCCTGATTTTTTAGGGCCAAAATGTATCCCCTGATTATCCCAGGAATCCCATAATCCCCTGATGAGTAGGAACCCTGTTTATATACATCATTTAAAAGTAGACTTTATTTACAATCGTTCGGTACCAGTAACTTTCTTCTACGATAATTTGTTCAGGAGTTAGTAGGGGTGTTTACTTTTTTTTTCCACGATTGTACATATTTATGGGAAAATTTTACAGTATATTTTAGATTACTATGTGTTCGCAAAGCAGAAAACATAAACACACAATAGTAAATATTAACGATTACATAGTGTTTTAGTCATCGTCTCTACAGACATTTCGAAATTCCAATAAGGATTCATTAAAAAGTTAATGTAATTCAGAATAAAGGATTAAAAACATGATACCTTTTGAAGCTGTATGATAAAAAGTAGATTTGCGAAAATATTTCTCTCATTTTTAAGGCTTTTCTCAAATCGAAAGAAGTTACATTTCGACACATTTGAGAATTCATTTCTTTTCGGAAACGCGTAAGATTGGCAGGTATTCTTATTCAGAAACTATGTAAATGCCGTCTTTTTCATAGATAAAAGCAATATATCTTTCTCTGAAAATACTGCCAAAGTTAGCGTTATGAATCGAATTTCCGGAAGTGATAGCACAGGAAAGGAGAAAAACGTACAGTCACATGACAAGAATCTCGGTTATCTCTGTAAGTACTTTATCAAATATGGAGAAAGCTATTCGTTTCCAAATGCCTTCAATAGTCAGGCCTGTGAATTTTATGCCTTTATAGTTAAAAATGAGTCAGAAAATGTGTTTGAAAGTTTCGCATTGTTGAGCAGTGAATATGAGGTATATTTCCAAAGATACTGTTAACAGAAGTTCATTATCACTATTAATACTTTTACAAAACATAATGCCTGTCCTACACATCCTGAGATCGATTAAGACCAGTTCCGTCCCGGCACGAGTCTGCTGAAAAAAAAATTAAACCCGTAATCAGACATCTTGTAACTGTACGATGCCGATCTCTACGATGGATATGTTACATATCTGTATTGATGTTGTTAAACTCGCATCGGCTCGTGACGCACATTTATACTTCTCGAGAAAATCATATCCATTGAAAATGGCTCGTATTTTATCTGCTTCGCTTGGATCCGATTAATTTTTTTATCGGCCCGGCCCGGCCCTGCAGGCCCGTTCAATTTTTTTGCCGGCCCCTTTATTTTGTCTGTCGGCCCGGCCCGTTGGAAAATTCGCCTTCATTCCGCCGGCCCGGCCCGGGTACGGGCCTCGGACCCGTGCCGACCTCTAACGCACAAAAACTCTTTCTATATAAAAGAAACCGTGATTATTTGTAACGGTATTATGTTCAATAAGGTATGGCTTTTCTATTCGTGTTTAAAACACAATCAGGAGATCTTTAATTAATTACCACCAAAATTTAAGTAAATTGAAACATAATGCACAGGGCCCGACTTAGACAGTGGGGGGGGGGAGGGCTTCTATCTTTGGAATTTTTTGTGAATTATGCTGAAATGACTAAAACTAAACTTCATACCTATTGTATGTATACATAAATTTCATACCAAGTACTATTTACATCTATATACCGAATAGCACAAGAAAGATAACTTTAAAAAACTATGGAATACAATTTTTTTTTTTTTGGTTATAGAAATATAAGGATAAATGTGAGCCGTTAAACGTAAATACAGTTCTTTCAGTCACTACTGACTATTCGTGTTAATACTTTTCCATTTAACTTAATCTTTGTATTCAATCAACATACATTTGGGCGTTTCCATCATATGGAAAAGCAAGTGGTAGCATGCATTTAATAATAATTGCAACAAATTTTAATACTTGTTATGTTGTTACTGCATTCCTCATGATATCCTAAAGTACTTTAGTATAAAATTTCATATTATGACAAATTCTTCTGAACAGAAAGCAACAGACAACAGATGTGTGATATTACAGTAATATTTTAATTAAATTTATGTATTTAAAAAAAATCTTTAGGAAATCAGTAAAGAAGAAATTAAATGTTACAAAATGAAAAACACTGTAAATTAATGTCTGGTTACTTTTAGCCATTTTTTATCACATGGATCCCCTTTAACGAAAACTTATATCTGTCTTTGGGAGGCCCTTCAAATCGGGGGGGGGGGGGGGGCAGCTGCCCCGCATGCCCCTGCATTAGTCAGGCCCTGAATGCACCAATAATCCAATATTTAGAGGATATAACAAAGAAAATCAAACTAAAATGCACATAGTTATAATAATCACACTTTTTTTTAGGAAACAAATTTTAATTTTGGCAATGTTATATTTTAAAAATTTAGGAATATAAATCAATTTATAACAAAAACTTTTCATAAAAAATAATTATGAAGATTTAATTTGATATTTTAATAAAGTGGTGTGGAAAAAGCAACATTATGATGTAATGTTTCAAATAATAATCAGTTTTTATACTATTAGGACTAAAAGCGAAAACGCGACGATACAGTAAACCAGTATTAATAAAACAGGAACCAAGAAAATCAAATTAAAATGCACATTATATTAAAAAGTGCACTTTTTAAAGAGCAACTTTTAATTTTGCAATTTTTAAACAATTGAGAAAAATACATAAAATTTATATCAGTCTTTTCATAAAAGATAATTTTGAAAATGTATTATTTATTTATATGAGTTATATAATCTGAACGTGTAAAGTTATGATGCAAAGCAAACAACAAACTGAGAATTTTCAAAATAAAGAATCGTGTTTTCACTTAATATTCAGTTTTTATATTATAGGGATTTAAACGCAAAAGCGTAAGCGTACAATGAATTAAGAAATTACGAGCAAAGAACGAATTAAAATGCACACTATATTAAAAATTGCACTTTTTAAAGAGCAACTTTTGATTGTAAAATTGTTGTTATATTTAAACGATTTAGAAAAATACATAAAATTTATATCAAAGTCTTTTCATAAAAATTAATTTTGAAAATTTATTATTTATTTGTTTAAGTTATATAATCTGAACGTGTAAAATTATGATGCAAAACAAACAACAAACTAAGAATTTTCAAAACAAAGAATCGTGTTTTCACTTAATATTCAGTTTTTATATTATAGAGATTTAAAATCAAAAGCGTAAGAGTACAATGAATCAATATTAAGAAATTACGAGCAAAGAACGACAAATTAAGATGCACATTATATAAAAAATTGCACTTTTTAAAGAGCAACTTTTAATTTTGAAAGTGCTGTTATATTTTAACGATTAAGAAAAATATACATAAAATTTATATCAAAGTCTTTTCATAAAAAATAATTTTGAAAGTTTCTTATTTGTTTATTTAAGTTATTTAATCTGAACGTGTACAATTACGATGCAAAGCAAGCAACAAAATTTCAGAATTTTCAAAACAAAGAATCATGTTTTCATTTAATATTCAGTTTTTATATTATAGAAATTAAGTAAAAGCATAATCGTACAATAAACCGATGTTAAGAGAACAAAGGAAAACAAATTAAAATGAACATCCGACTTAACATTAAATTTTAGATTCTGGAAATATTGTCATGTTTTAACGATTAAGGAAAATATATAAAATTTATATCAAAGTGTTTTCATAAAAAATAATTTTGAAAGTTTCTTATTTGTTTATTTAAGTTATTTAATCTGAACGTGTACAATTACGATGCAAAGCAAGCAACAAAATTTCAGAATTTTCAAAACAAAGAATCATGTTTTCATTTAATATTCAGTTTTTATATTATAGAAATTAAGTAAAAGCATAATCGTACAATAAACCGATGTTAAGAGAACAAAGGAAAACAAATTAAAATGAACATCCGACTTAACATTAAATTTTAGATTCTGGAAATATTGTCATATTTTAACGATTAAGGAAAATATATAAAATTTATATCAAAGTCTTTTCATAAAAAATAATTTTGAAAACTTATTATTCATTTGTTTATTTAAGTTATATAATCTGAACGTGTAAAATTTTGATGCAAATCAAACAACACAATTTAAGAGTTTTCACAACAAAGAATCATGTTTTCACTTAATATTCAGTTTTTATATTATAGGTTTTTAAAAGCAAAAGCGTAAGCGTACAATAAACCAATATTAAGGAAATACGAACAAATAACGACAAATTAAAATGCGCATTATATTAAAAATTGCACTTTATAAAGAGCAACTTTTAATTTTGAAAGTATTGTTATGTTTAAACAATTGAGGAAAATACTTAAAAATTATATCAAAGTCTTTTCATAAAAAATAATTTTGAAAATTTATTATTTATTTGTTAATTTATTTAAGTTATATAATATGAACATGTAAAATTATAACACAAAGTAAACAACAAAATTTAAGAATTTTCAAAACAAAAAATCATGTTTTCACTTAATATTAACTTTTTATATAATATCGATTTAAAAACAAAAGCTTAATCGTGCAATAAACCAATATTCAGAAAATATGGAAACAAATTAAAATGAACATTCGTCTTTTTAACCATCAAATTTTAAATTTTGGGAATACTGTCATATTGTTATGATTAAAGAACAAACAGAAAATTCGTACCAAATCTTTTTATGAAAAATAATTATGGAAATCTATTATACATACCTCTTGAGAAAGACGGGTATTCCTTCACTAAAAACTATGCAAAGGTGTTTTCTCTCAAACTACTCGAAGCACCTTATTCCACCTTACACACAATAAATACTACTACTCCTGTACGAAAGAGCTTTTCGTTCATAACAAGCTGAAGACACGTTTATCTGCGAGATTAAAGCCTCGTTATCTAGAAAACAGTAGAACTGAAAGGGGATACTAGGAATGTCTGAGGGATTGATTGACCCCCGAAGTTGAAGACGCCTGCTGTTGAATGAAATTTGAGTTTTTGGTCTTTCGAACAATGGGAGGAATTTTTGCAAACAGTTCGTGCAATATTTTCAACTGTAAAGCGATTAAAATTCCCCCGGCGATGGGCGCCCGAATTGGAATGGGCCGTGCCTCTTCACTGCATTATGAAATCTTAAGATAGTTCTCAAATTTAAAGGAGACTGACTTTCTGACACATTTCTGATTTCATTTTTGTTCGTAAACGCATGAAATTGGCAGGTGTTCTTATTCAAAAACTATATCATGGAATGGCGTTTTCCCTTTTTTGGAACATGGGCGTTTTGAACAGGGTTCGGGAAATGGGGAGGGGGGTCACGTGACGAGAATCGCTTGTAACTCGATAAGTAATTTATTTATCCAAAAACAGGAAACTCTATTCGATTCCAAATCGCTTCATTAGTCAGACCTGTCAGTTTTATGCCTTTATGTTTATACAAGAGTCAGAAAAAGTGGCAGGAAGTATATAAATTTGTTTTTCAAATGACTGAAAATTATTAAACACTCTGAGAAAAAAATTGTTTGGGGGAAAGTAATTTGTTATAAGGTGGGCAGGACATTAGGACAAAAATTAGGACCTTATGTCGTTAAAACAAACGGCATACGCGCCGACAAGGGAGGGAGGGGTGCCCCTCCCTGGTGTTTAAAATTTAAATAACTAAATTTTCTTACCTTTGGTGGTTTTGAAAAAAATATATAGTAAAATTTATTTTTCACAAGTAACATTGATTAATTATAAACAACAAGAAAAAGAAAAATATGGATTTCCAGCCTCATCCCCGCTCTATCTCCTTTTTTTTTTTTTTTTTTTTTTTCTATTATATCTTTCAAACTTGACTTAATTGATGGTTCAGAAAGTGGCAAAGACACCTGAAAAAAAAAAAGTGATGTTTCAATTCTCCAGAAATTTATATTTGAATATTTAACATATCTTTATTGTTAAATCTCTTTATTGCTTTTGTTGATATATTTTTTTGTCTTGCGCAAGCGAATTTTGAAAAAAAATAAAAAATCTTAATTTATTTTAATAATTAATTTTACTTTAGGTTTATGTTCTCCATTTTGGAAAACGCGGTCTAGGGTAAGGAACGCAATCATATCTGTTCCAGAATCTTATCTCTCTTTGGATTTCGTTTTTCCGGTGCTCATCACCTCTGTTTTATGAAATGTTAACTAAATTTTCTTTGTATCTGATGATCTTGAGAGAAAAATAAATAAAATTTACTTTTCCGTATGACTTAAATAAGAAGAGAAAATATACGATCGAGGATAAAATACTTTATTACGATTAAGCCAATAGGTCTGACTTATCGTTAAGGCATACAGAAAAAGTGTCCCAACCTTTTACTCTTTAAGAGTCCCAAAGCCCAAAAATTACTTGTGCTTAAAAGGGCTTCGGCAGAGCGTGATAATTGCCTGGACCGCCAGATGTTTGGGGCCCCAAAGAAATTTGAGAGTTTTAAAACTTACATTTTTCTTTTTATACAAGAGCAAAAATGTTTTAAGAATACAGTCGGACCTCTATTTAACGAACCTCTATTTTGCGAATTTCTCTATTTTGCGAACTTTTCCTTGGAACCAAGAACATTTTGCGAATTTCTTCGTAAAATAACCTCCAAATAGCGAAGTGCATTCTCTATTTAACGAACTTTTTCCTGTAATCAATTTTTTTTTCTCCCCATTTCTGAAAATATTTCTGGACATTTCAAACTTATTCTTTCTTTAAACACATTTTATGATGTTCAATGGCCTTGAACTGGTTTTACCAGGCGCCTTCTTTGTCAGCAGTGAGAATTTGGTAAGTACGGAGGACGAAGACGGTAATCCCTTAGAGTAACTTAAAATATTGTGGATACAGTGAGAAAAAAAGAAGAAATTAACCCTGATGTGCTAACCATGCTTAATTCTGAAATTGAGACCTCGGAAACACTATCCGAATTAGATATTTTCCACAGTGTGAAAAATAAAAACAATACAGCAATGAATTGCGATGAAGACGAATATGATGAGGATGGAAATGATCATTATGCAGGAATTAACAAAATTTCGTATGATGAAATGCTAAAATCATTTGAAACAATCCGACGCGGATTATACTTAGAAGAAAATACGCATGACGGGGGTTTTGGTGCGTTGCAAAGATGCGAGACGTATTATGAGATAAATCACTTTTTAAAATAAAAAACTCAAGCAAAATTAACAAAGTTTTTCAGAAATTAAATTTAAGGACGCATATGTTAATGTATGGTTAAAATTATTTGTTATAATAATAATAAATACGATAATGTCATTAAAATTCGTTAATTTTAATGTAAAACTATTTAAACAGAAAATACAGTATATTTCCGGACAATGTTTTGTTTTCCTTGCAGATTTCAAAGATTTAAACACATAGAAAAAATGAATTGATGATGGATATTGGTGGGTAAAATACATAAAACAAGTCGATATAATTTATTTAAAAAATGTGATTAATTACTTTTAGTAAAAATATTTAGTGTTTATGAATTTAAAATCTGTTTTATGTAGTTTAAAGTATTTTAAAAGGTGAATCTCTATTTAACGAATTTTCCATATAACGAACTTTTTTCCGGGATTTGGCGACTTCGTTAAATAGAGGTTCGACTGTATTTTAAATGCAATTATTTGTTCAATCACTTCTTTACGAAATAGGGAACAAAAACTCATTTGCTCCAGCGTCTAGTTATACATGAGATTTATTTAATTCAAGTAACAAATGTCGTACAAAATCTTGCCAACGCGATTTTGTATGATAATGTATATGATGAAAAGTGATGCTTAATTGTAAAAATTAAAGATTTTCTTGAAACAGTACCGGTTATGGTTGTAAATATGTTGTCTTGTATATCGGTTATAGCCATGGTTATCGCAATGGCAAACGGGGCAGCTGTCCAGGACCTCCCAGCGACGAAAATAGAGAGCGTGTGTGGGGAGGGGGGGAGGGGAAGGGCAGTATACCCGCGTGCTTCAAAGATGAGGAATTATATAAACATTAAAAGTAAAAAAAAAAAAATGAAATTGCGCATTTGAAAATATTTGATCTGCATTTGGATAACTGGAAAAGGTTATTTTCGTAAGGTTAAAATCAGAGAAAAAATATATGTATATATTTAACAAGGAGCAAGTTAGCTATTTTCTCAGAAATGTGATCACTAGCTACGCAAACGTCTGTCTCCGTACTAAGTTTGCCAAATTTACTACCCATTTAGGTTACTTAACTTTTAATTTGCGGGTTAATTTTTCTAATCATGTTGTTTTTGGGTTATTACGCATTGCCGAATGCGTTTATTCACATTATTACTTTTTTTAGCCTCCAGATCTTCCTACGTTAAAGCATAGCTACATTTTTTTTCTTTCTTTTTTTTTTTTTTTTTTTTTTTGTAAAACAAGTGTTTGAGATAACACGTCACCAATATTCAGAGATTCTAAAATCACACTTTCATGAACCACTATATAATACTACTAGCAAACCCCGCGGCTTTGCTCGCGTAATAGTTGAAATATGCCAAATGATATTTCCATGACTATTTTTTATTAGAAGAAAACTTTTTGAAATAATTAAAAAATTATGAGATTTTAATTAATAAGAAGAACTAAAACTAATACCAATTAAATGATAATTTAGAAAGTATTTTGAGACTTTTATGCTCATTTCATACGCTCATTTCAGTATTCATTTGAAGTTTTGAATTTTTTAGAAACCATATTAACACATTTACATGTTAAAATAAACCATCATGTCAAATTCCAAGCTTCTTGTCCAACAGCCTACCACCTCTCTGGTGTTAGTGGCACCAACATAAAATGCCGAAACAGAGTTGAAATAGAATGTCTTGAAAAATGTTGAAATAGAGACTGCCATCATTAATTTGCCAACATTAACCCTGAAATCGGTTGGTATTTCCTAAAATTTTATAGAAAATGGAATTTAGGTGTTTTTAAAGGCTTTCTTGTTGCTCCTTCCAACCAAGTGGTAGTGACACCGGCATAAAATATAGCCCGTATAGGATCAGGCAATATCACTCTTGATTCGCAACCAATAACTTCTGTAATCGATTTATTATTTCCTGAGATTCCATAGAAATCCTAATTTAGGATTCTTTTAGAATGCTTTTCGCTCCTTCCTTTCGCTTCACCCCTTTTTAATTTCGAATTTATTTTCGACTGTTCTTAGGGGACATTTATATTTTATAAGAAACTACCGTGCTATATTTAAAGTTTCATGTCTCTTCGGTACCGCAGAAATCGCAATTTAGAAAGTTTTTTGCTCCTGGGACCCTCGACATAAAATGTAGCTTATATGTTTGAGCAGGTTCTGTCACCATCAATTTGCAACCATTATGATTGAAATCGGTTCGTATTTCATACAATTGCATAAAAATCGTAATTTAGAACGCTTAATAGAAAGCTTTTCGCTCACTTAATCCTTTTAAATTTGGAATTTTCTTTCAACAATTCTTAGAAAGCATTTGCATCTTTGAAGTAATTACCATTCCAAATTTAAAATGTTAGACCCCTTCAGTAACACAAAAAACGCAATTTAGAATATTTTTTGCTCCTGTAACCCCCAGGTGGTAGTGACAACCACGAAAAATATAGGCTATGTTGGAGCGGGGGCTGTCACCATCAATTTGAAACCATTACTTCTGAAAATGGTTTATATTTTTTGAGATTGCGTAGAAATTGCAATTTAGAACGTTTTAAGAACGCTTTTCGTTTATTTTCACACCATTTAAATTTCAAATTTTTAAGAAACTCTTCTCAGAGAGCATTTACATCTCATAAGTAATTACCATGCCAAATTTCAAGTTGCCAACCCCTTCAGTATCACAATTTAGAACTTTTTTTCAGATGCAACCGCAAGGTGGTAGTGACGCCGATATGAAATAGATCCTATATTGGAGCAAGGGCGACATCAGCAATTTCCTAACAATTACTTTTGAAATCAGTTGGGTACTTTCTGAGATTGTGTAGAAATCGCAATTTAGAACGTTTTTCGCCCATTTTCACCCCTTTTAAATTTCGAATTATTTAGGAAATTTCTTAGAGATCATTTATATCTTATACGTAAGTACCATGCCTAGTTTCAAGTTTCTAGCCCCTGCAGTATTACAAAAAACAAAATTTAGATCGTTTTTTGCTCCTTCACCCCCATTGGGGTAGTGGCACCGACATAAATACAGCCTATGTTGGAGCGAGGGCTGTCACCATCGTTATCACACCATTATTTTTTAAATCGGTTTATATTTCCTGAGATTGCGCAGAAATCGCAATTTAGAAAGTTTTTTAGAACGCTGTTCGCAAATTTTCACCACTTTTAAATTTCGATTTTTTAGGAAATGTTCTTAGAGATCATTTGTATCTTATAAATAACTACCCTGCCTAATTTAAGGATTCTAGGCCCATCAGTAACACAAAAATCGCAATTTAGAACTTTTTTGCTTCTGCAACCCCTAGGTGGTAGTGACACCGACATGAAATAGAGCCTATGTTGGAGCAAGGACTGTCATCATCAATTTCCAACCATTATTTTTTAAATAGGTTGGGTACTTTCTGAGATTGCGTAGAAATCGCCATTTAGAACGTTTTTTAGAACTCTTTTCGCGCATTTTCACCCCTTTTAAATTTCGAATTTTTTAAGAAATGTTCTTAGAGATCATTTATACCTTATAAGTAACTACCATTTCAAATTCCATGTGTCTGGGCCTTTCAGTAACACAAAAATCGCAATTTCGAACGTTTTTTTGCTCCTGCACCCCTTTAGGGGTAGTGGCACCGACAGCAAATGTAGCCTATGTTGGAGCAAGGATTGTCACCATCATTTTGACACCATTATTTTTTAAATCGGTTTGGTACTTCTTGAGATTGCGTAAAAATCGCCATTTAGAACGTTTTTTAGAACGCTTTTAGCGCATTTTCACCCTTTTTAAATTTCGAATTTTTTAAGAAATGTTCTTAGAGATCATTTATATCTAATAAGGAACTACCATTCCAAATTTCATGTTTCTAGGCCCTTCAGTAACACAAAAATCGCACTTTTAGAACGTTTTTTGCTCCTGCACCCCTTTAGGGTTAGTGGCACCGACATAAAATGTAGCCTATGTTGGAGCAAGGATTGTCACCATCATTTTGACACCATTTTTTTTTAAATCGGTTTGGTACTTCTTGAGATTGCGTAAAAATTGTCATTTAGAACGTTTTTTAGAACGCTTTTTGCGCATTTTCACCCTTTTTAAATTCGAATTTTTTAAGAAATGTTCTTAGAGATCATTTATATCTAATAAGGAACTACCATTCCAAATTTCATGTTTCTAGGCCTTTCAGTAACACAAAAATCGCACTTTTAGAACATTTTTTCCTCCTGCACCCCCTTTTGGCCAGTGACACGGACATAAGATATAGCCTATGTTCTAAGTTCGACTGACACCATCATTTTAACACCATTACTTTTGGAATCGGTTCGGTAGTTCCAGAGCTTACCTCCTACAAATAAACAATTTTTACCTCTTTATAATATTAGTATAGATAGATTATGTATAACACTAGGTTCCTACGTGACTGGAAAATCTGAAAAACAGGGAGTTGTCAAGGAAAATGACAAGTGCTCAAAAAGTCATGGAAAAGTTAGGGAAAATTACAATTTGTTTCTAAAACCTAAAAAAGTCAGGGATTTTTTTTTTTTTTTTTTTTTTTTTTTTTTTTTTTAACCATTTGGAAATGGTTGTTGTTTTCGGCCGAGGATGGAGCCAAATGACGCTCGCATTTTATTTATTTTTTTTTTTAACGAAATTCAACGATGTTCTTTACTTTTAGAAGAATTTTTATTTGAATAGGTCATGGAAAGGCATAAAATCGTTAAAATTGTTTGAATAGGTAATCGAAAGGCATAAAATCTTTAAAAATGGAAAAAGTTACAAAATGGGTAGGCGAAAATTATCAGATATGGAAAAATCAATCGTTCGATTCTAACCAGGAAAAATTGAGCTCAACGTAGGTAATTTGTCGCAATCTGTGAATGATTCGGTGGAACTGCTTTCGGTTTGTAAACTGTTTTTAGGTAGATTTCGTACGAAATACTACTTATTGGGATCGTTCCTATGTTGGAATTTCTGAAAATATTTTGCAGATCTACACCGATCATGACCCCTAGAACCCAAAACGAACCTCAGTAAAAAACTTTATATATCTATCTATCTAATCTATCTATCTATCTATCTATCTATCACAATTATTGATGGTGGTCAGTAATATTTAATTAATGGTTATATATACATATGTATATATATATATAACCATTAATTAAACATTACCGACCATCATCAAAAATCGCAATATTGTGAAATGTCAATAAAAATGGATACCACAAACATATAATATAGAACTGTACGTATAAAATAAAGTTTCTTATACATAATTACAAGAATTAATATGGAAGAAAAAAAGAAGAATATGGATACCGAAAAAAAAATTGAAAAACTTATATATTGAATTACGTTTTCAAGAGTACAGAATTCAATGATATAAACAAATCGGTTGTTTTCTGTGAGAAAAAAGCTAAAAGCTGAAAAAAATTTTCTCCTGTACCCAAGCAACTAATATGATTAGAAGAATAGTTTCAAGATGAAAACAGAACATTATCAAATGGCATGAAATGGAAAAAACAGTACAACCCTTTAAATATTTAATTTATAGATAAAAATAGAAATATTACACCACATACCGAATAAAAACCCAGTTGATTTTCAAAATATCCTCCTGCACATGGTATCCAAGCATGATCAGATTAAGGTGAATAAAACAGTTAAGTTAACACAGAAATTAAACCTATGGATTCAGTTAATTCATTTTGAAATACCGTGATAAAATCAATTAATATAATATAAATAGAAAATAATTACATTATTTAAAATACCTAGAAAACACTTTTAAATTGTTCAATTTCAATTTTACAATATTGCTAATATTCAGCGATTAATACCACTGGGTGTAAAAAATTAAAATTATTACTTTAATAGAAGCTTTAAAAGACAAAGACAAAAAATTTTTAGTGCTGCCATCTATTATATTATTTTAAAAACAATTATTATTATCCAAGTGTCACAATAAGAAAATAATAAAAGCTAATGAAAAAAATATATCACCTGCATTACCACACTAATCCTAATATATAAATAATAATCTACTATACATCATTACTAAAAAAAAAATTAAATAAATTAAATGTTAATAAAATGCTTTCAATATATTCTATTACCAAACCCATTTAATCTGCACTGAGAAAGTAAATAATTTTATAACATTGATAATATATAGAATATAGCTATATGCTATAACTTAAAATAAATTATATATATAATATAAATATAAAAACTTTAAGAATTACTATTAAATTTAAAAAATAATAAATTAATAAATTGAACAGGAAAAAAAAGGATGTTTATAGAATATTGTCAGATTCTAAAATTCCCAATAGCCTAAAGATTACAAATATAGTGTGTGGATTATCTTCATATTAGCCAAAAAAAAGCTAAAAAATATGATTGTGACAATCAAACGCATTAAACCGATAATTAATCATGTAATACAAAGTTGAAAATAAAACAATATTAAAAAGTATAGAGGAATAATAATAAAAACCAATTACCCAATTTTAATACAAACAGTATAACATGTTATATCAAATAAGCTTATATGCATATTAATCACTATAAAGATGGTATACTATTATTAATTAATATGACATTGTCCTGAGTAGACTAAAATTTAAAAACAAGTTAATTTTGAATTTGATTAAATAAGCTAAATTTAATATGAATTGAAATAAAAATGTCACCAATTACATATAAAACATCAAGTCAACATCCATATAAAATGCGTAATAGAAATGTAGTTATAATACAAAAGCCTCATCATTTTTTTTTTAATTAACCATTGCGTATTATCCAGACAACTCGACCCTCCTCCGTACTCTTACATCTACCCACCCAACCATCCTATAGTAATTGTTTATTATTATTCTGCAATTTTTACTTTTTTATATAAATATTTTTTTATTTTATAAATTTTTTTGTAATTTTGTTTACGTATGTGTTAATGTTTTTTTTTTTTTTTTTAATAAGATCATGTAAGTACTAATTGTATATTAATGAATATATGAATTTTTTTTTTTTTGGAAAACCATGATTTAATGCTTCATAAATTAGTTTTTTAATATTTTTGTTAATTAGATTAGAAGAACATAAACATTTCATTCTATACAAATGATTAAGTATTATATTTCGATATACAGAATGATGAAGACAAGATCTAAAATTTGTAAATGTATTAACTTTGAATTTAAATTCTTTACGTTTATCATATAAATCTGTTATTGTTTTGTTGTCTTTTATTGTAATTTTAAGATCTAAGAAGTTAATTGTATTGTTCGATAAGAGGTTTTCCGTTAATTCCAAATTAGTGGGATAATCAACTGGAAATTGAGAAATTTTAAATTGATCAGTGGCAATTAAAATTATGTCATCAATATAACGATATAAATGGAGATTATTATTAGTAAAAGTACAGGTGGTTATCAAAATAATGGAAACACTTGTGAATGAAAGGGACATTTAAGAATTCCCTTCGTAAGCATTAAAAAATATAATCTTAGCTACCAGATTTTTTTTAATATAAAAAGTACATCTATTAGGTAGTATGAGAGAGCTCTAGAAGAGTTGTCTACGTTTTGATTTTTTTTGTCAGAAGCGTAAAATGTCAGACCTCACAGATTTTCAAAGAGGCCAAATTGTAAGGAGCCCGACTAGCTGGAGCAACGGTGACCGAAACATCCCAGCTTATAGGCGTTTCTAGAGGTACGGTGTCTAAAGTCATGACAGCATACACACAGCGCGGAAAGACAAGCTCAGCAAAGCAAAATAGTGGACGGAAGGAGAAGCTGAGTGAAAGAGACCGACGGGTATTGAAGCGGATTGTAATGTCTAAAAAGAAAACAACTGCAGCCAAAGTGACCGCAAAGCTCAATCAGCATCTGGATTCTCCAGTGTCAACAATTACAGCTCGGAGATACCTTCATAAAGAAAACATTTACGGCAGAACAGCAATTCCTAAGCCACTTGTCACAGATGCTAATGCCAAACGTCGTGTAGAGTGGTGCCACAACCACAAAACTTGGTTGATTGATAAGTGGAAGACTGTTATATGGTCAGACGAATCATCTTTCACATTGTTCCCCACAACAGGACGGGTACATGTCTGGAGAACACCTGCACAAGCATATGATCCTGATTGCCTCCGTCCAACTGTCAAGCATGGAGGTGGATCGGTCATGGTATGGGCAGCCGTGTCATGGTTTTCTGCTGGTCCAATCGTAACCCAGAAAGGAAGGATCACTGGGGAGAAGTATAGAGAAGTTTTAGCTGACCAGGTCCATCCCATGATGCAAATTTTGTTTCCTGCAGGAGATGGAATTTTCCAGGATGATAATGCCCCTATTCATGCAGCCAGAGCTGTCCAATCATGGTTTGATGAACATGAGGATGAGGTGGAACATCTACCTTAGCCCGCACAGTCCCCAGACCTCAACATAATCGAACCGTTGTGGTCTATTTTAGAGCTTTCAATCCGGAATCGATATCCTCCACCGGCATCTCTCACGGAACTTTCACAATATCTCCATGAAGAATGGTACAATATTCCTCTAAACACTATTCAGAATTTGTATGATTCGATTCCCAGGCGAATCCAAGCTGTATTACATGCCAAAGGCGGTCCTACGCCATATTAATAAAGAATTCCTTCAAAATCTAGGGTGTTTCCATTATTTTGATAACCACCTGTGCGTTCATAGTGATATAAGTATAAATCTGATAATAAACTGGATGTACAACCACCTTGTGGTATACCGACGTGCTGTAAATATAATGTGTTATTTTGCAATATATAATTATTATAGATAATGAAGTTTGTTAAAGATTTAAAATAAGCGATATCTATATTAGATGGTAATTCCAGTTCTTTATAATACTTTTTAAATAATTCATTAATAATATTATGTAAATCTAATAAGTCTATATCATTAAAAAGATATTTGAAGTCATATGTCGTTATATTATATACACAATGAAGATTTTTTAAAATATTAACCAGTTGATAGCTATATTTTATACAATGTGTATTATCATTGTTTGTAGTAAGTATATGTAATTGATTAAGAATTTTTAATAGAAGTTTATTGGCTTTATTATTATATGTATTGCAACCAATAGTTACAGTCCTAAATTTAATTGGAGTTTTATGAAATTTGGGAATAAGAACTAAATAAGGATAATTAAAGTTAGTAGATATAATATTTAATAGTTTATAATAACTTTAAATTTTACGATTATTTACAATTACATTTTCATTAGTTTTTCGAAAAGATTTATTAGAAGAAATAGAGGTTGTAAGAAGTTGGTGATAATAAGATTTACATATGATTGCATAATTATTAGGAGATGTGTCTACATATGTAATAACATAGTTTTTTTTTTGTAATTTTGTAATTTATTGGGAAAAATGCTTTGTGTTAATAGAAACCAAATCAGAAATATTATTTTTTAAAGCCATAGTTAATTTTTCAATTACTAATATTTTCCATTGATTAAAATATTCATTAGGTTTATTGTAATAGATTGAAATTTTATATATAAAAATATCTATATCATATGTAAACTGTTTGATAATAGATTTAACAGTAAATTTAGATGGAAGTCTACATTTAGTACTGTAAAGAAGTAAACTTCGCTGCTTTCATGGTCTGTGGGAGGAATCTGTGGGATCTTCCTAAGGAAAAACTGTATGCACATCACCCAAGTGCATAGAAAGACTAGTAGACATTTTTCTCACGCTCTAGGACATTGTAAGTGATGATGGATTAGCACTTAGGACGTAGCACGCCCTGATAAAGGATGTGAGATACCGCTAAGGGTTCGGAGTATAGACCACCCTGTTTAGGCCTCGCAAAGGAATTCGCTAATGCCTAAAGGCATTGACAAAGATGGATGTTGAAAGTTTTCTCACGGGGTCCGAGAGAGTGACCATTTTTCGGAGGAAAATAAAGGAGGGGATCAGTTTGGAGTCGGGAATTGGAGTGTGCGCTTTGCTCGCACGGACGAGGGGAAAAGAGATTTTTTTCCCGGGCTGAAGGCACGAGAGGTGCCGAGAAAATTGAGCCAAGCGCTCGGAACTTGTGTGGGAGGCGAGAGACCTCCCCGTAAAAGCCACCCGACCAACGAACTCGTTGCTGAATGAGACGTTCTAGACTGAACTATTTTACAAATTTGAATCTACAAGGACTCAGCGTTTTATATAATCATATAAGTCAACGACCCACGTGTTTAATTTATTATTTTTGTTGTGTTCTACTTAATCAAGATTTTAAAATAAAACTTTTGATTTATTTTCCATGGTAGAGAGATTTGTTTCTCATCGCTACCGTTCAATTAAATTGATCGAGGAGCAATTCTTAACAGCTGGTGGCAGCGGTGGGATCATGTTGACGAGATGATGAGTAGAACAATAGGGGTCCTCAAGGAACATTTGTGAAGTGCAGCGATAATAGTGACAAGCATTGTGGTGATTTACAGAACTTGTTATCAAGTGCTATTAGTGGTGACAACGTGAAGGATTATTGGAAAGAAACATTCCTTAGAACTGACTACCTGGTTTTTAGACTGTGTATCTTGGGTCAAGCTGGAAAAACATTTCGGTGTGGATTATAAATCTCCGGAGCAAAAGGCTCATCGTAGTGACGACGTTGATTGACAGTGCCATCTATTCGGAACAGCTGGGTGGACGACAACGGATCCTGTCTTAAAAGGGGTAAGCAAACAAATTCTTTTATCTCAGTGGCATTCTGTTGAGTTTAATTTCCTTTTGCCTTAAGCTGGCTATTGTGTGTCAGTGGGTTATTGTTTGTGACACGAGAAATATCTCAGTAGATTTCCATGATGAAGCCCAGTGGTGTAGTGGTCAGCACGCCTGTCTGCCGCACCGCAGGTCGAGAGTTCGACTCCCGACTGGGCAAGGTTCACTCAGCCTTTCATCCCTTCGGGGTCGATAAAATGAGTACCAAGCTTGCTTGGGAACTAAACACCGAGGGTCTCACGTTAGGTTGACCACCTGGCTGGGACGCATGCTGCATAGCACCTCGGGGCCCAGGGTCAAGAAAACAGAGATGGGCACTGTCGGCCCAGATCCTTCTTGGATTGTATAGCCACAGAGTTTAGTTTAGTTAGTTTTAGATTTCCATGATAAAGGGCAGTTATTTTTTTCCTCTCAAAGGAAAAGTAATAATACCAGATAGTCTTTCTGTTATTGGCATGTGAAAAAAAAGGAGAAATGTTAATAATTTTTACTGTCAGGAAAATTTTCAGTGCGTTTATTCTGTTAATAACAAGTTTTGTTTAGGAAAATTTTGCTTGAGCTGTATTTAAAATTTGATATTTTAATGGTCTGGTTTTCTTTCGGGAAAATGTATTTGTCGTGATTTGGCAAAGACGTTTAATATGTGAAAATTTTGCGAGATGATGGGTTGCAGAAATGAAGCATAGTGCCATTTTTTAATACAAGTTATAAAAGGGGAAATTATATTTCTAACTGTTTTGTAAATGTATAACTAAATTATATTTTTTGTGTATGTATGTATTTTTTTCTGTTTTAAATTTTGATCTGATATCCATGTAAATTAGTTTTTGGGGTTAATTTTTCAAAAATGTCAGAGTGGAAAAATTTCAAAAAGGTGGATTTGCGAATCTCAGCGGCTGAATTAGATGTTCAAATGGATGAGAGCGACACGATTGCAAAAATAGTTAATAAAATAGAAGCGGCTGAAGATTTCGATAGAGATTTTGGATTGGCACAAGCCAAAAATATACTACAAGATCGGGAAGCGCTTGTAGCGGAGGAAAAAGAAAGAAAGAGATTAGAAAGGGAGGATCGAGACAAAGACAGGGCTTATGAACTCGAAAAGTTAAAATTATCGCAAGAAGCAGAAACGCGTAGCTTAACATCAAATCATGGTGCAGAGAGAAGCAATAAATTGCCCTTAAAATCCTTAATACATCGTTTCGATGAGAGTCGATCAGAAATATCTTTATTCTTAAATTTGTTTGAGAGGCAGGCAAAAAAATGTAATTTAGAAGATGATGAATTAGTAACAAATTTATTAGCGCTCCTACCGGTAAATGTGGCAGAATTAATCCTTAGAGAGCAATCCCATTTGATTGATAATTATGATTATGTGAAAGGTAAATTGTTAGAAAGGTACAAATTAAATGCAGAATCGTATAGACTAAAATTTAATCGACACCAGAGGAATCCAAATAATCCTTGGCGTGATTTAATTTTCGAATTGAATAGCTATCTGGAGGGGTGGTTAAATTCTTTAAAAATCACTAATTTTGAGGAATTAAAGAAGCTTTTGATCACTGATCAAATTAAAAAAAGAGCCCCTCAAGAATTAAAGGATCATCTGATTGATGTCTGGTCAAATTTCACTGACCCAGAAGTTTTAGTGAAACGCTCAGATGAATTAGAGGTATTGAAAAATTCCCAAAGGAAAACAGGAAATTCGAGAAAAATAGCTCGGGGATGGAGAATAAAAGCGCAGATAAAAGTTTCAATTGGAGGGACAAGAATATAGTGACAGAAAGGGATCGTGTTTTTGAAAAAAGGAGGGTAAATAGGTGTTTCCTTTGTGATACAACAACTCACCTTAGAGCCAATTGTCCGCAGTTAAAAAAGAAGGAGAAAGACACCGCTTGAGTAAAACGTCGTATTATGAAGAAGAGTTCAAACCTTATCTTAGTAGAGCGAAAATAAATGGGCTTGATATTGTCACTCTCAGAGATACTGGTACCAATTATGATTTGTGTGGTGAGGAGCACGTAAAAAAGGAACAATTGACCGGAAATTATATCTTCGTGAAACAGCCCTTGGATTCTAAAATCCGCTGTTTACCTGTCGCTCACATAGAGATAGATTTTGATGGATTGGGTTCGCTAAAAACGGAAGTTGGGGTTGTAGACAAAGAAGCAGACTTGCATTATTATCTCTTAGGGAATAAAACGCAAAAGATAATTGAATTAGCCAGAAAATTTTAATGCAGTAAATGCGGTAATGACCAGATCGCGGGCAAAGAAAGATACTGTTAGTGTGATGGACGGGGCTACTGTAAATACAAATCGCGAAAGGGGAGATGAAAAGCAGGCCGTGGAATTAGAATGTGAATCGGACGAGTTTGCAGAACAATGCGAAAAGGAGTTACAGCAGCTAACGGAAGATGAAATCTCGGGAAGTGTATTGTTATTTGCGGATTTAAATGACAAGTTCGAAAATTTAGCACGGATTAGTCGTGAGAAATTTAAAAAGGAACAGGATGTTGATCCTTCGTTAAAAGAAGTTAGGGAAAAAGCGAGAGCCAAGAAATCTCACTATGAAATTATGAATGACTTTGTGTTTAGGAAAACTTTTGACAATCGTGGTGGGGAGAGATTGCAGTTAGTGGTGCCTTCGAAATTCAGACTAGACGTTTTAGGAGCCTGTCATGAGGGGATTTCATCGCACTTTCGTGAAATGAAAACAAAGGATAAGGTTTTGCGTCATTACTTTTGACCGAATGTAATAAAACGGATAGAGGATTTTGTCAAAACATGTTATTCATGTCAGAGGATTGGGAAACCTAGGGAAATAGGGAAAGCTCCTCTCAGACGTGTGCCGATTATTGGAGAAGTTTTTTCGAAGTTATCAGGTGACATTGTGGGTCCCTTACCGAAGTCTGAAAAAGGGAATAGGTTTATTTTAACAGTTATTTGTGTGGCGTCCAGGTATCCGGAGGCTATTGCGATATCTAATGTCCGATCAGAAACTATAATTGAAGCATTAATGTGGGTATTTAGCAGATTAGGATATCCCAGAGAGTTACAAACAGATCTCTGAAGATATTTTGTAAGCGAGTTAACAACCGCATTCTTAAAGAAATTTGGAGTTAAGTTAACTCACTCGTCGGTTTGTCGGCCACAAAGTAATTTGGTTGAGCGATGGCATCGCTCAGTGAAAAGATTGTTGAAAGTTTTGTGTGTTGAAAATGGCGCAAGTTGGGAGGGAAATTTGCCGTATGCGTTATTAGCCTTGCGGACGGTAACTCATGATTCTACGGGTTTTTCTCCTGCAGAGTTAGTACATGGAAAGAATTTACGAACTCCCGAATCATTGCTTTTTGAAAAGTGAACGGGAGGAGAGGAAGAGAATGAGTTAGTTACTGAATATGTATTTAATTTGGTTAATAGGCTAAAACACTGTCAGGAACTAGCAGTGGAAAATATGACCGAATCTCGTGAAAAAAGAAAGTTGTGGTATGACAAAACGGCGGTAGAACGAGAATTTAAGGTGGGTGACGAAGTGTTGGTTCTAGCTACCAACAAAAAGAACAAATTATCGGTATCGCGGATAGGTCCAGGGAAAATTCAGTCCAAAATCTCAGAGACAAATTATATTGTGAATGTGCCAGGTAGGCGCGAAAAGGCTCAAATATATCACGTCAATCTCTTAAAACCATATTTGAGAAGAATTGAGTTAGTGAATTTTATGGAGCAAGAAATAGATGAGGGCGAGGAGAATCAAGATTTGGACATAGCATTTCCAGAAGCGGGGGCTCAGATTTATGATTTTGAAAATGTTATTAAAGACAGCAATTTGAGTTCTAGATGTACGTCGGCGCAGATAGAGCAATTGAGAAATTTATTAGATTAATTTAGATATTTATTTTCTAATGATCCGGGGCGCACTGACTTAATGGAGCATGACGTGAAACTATCAGAATATAAACCTGTAAAGATAAAACCTTACAGATCTTCGCCTAGACAAACTGAAATTTTGGGGAAAGCAATCAAAAGAATGTTAGAGTTAAATATAATCGTTGAAGGGGAGTCAGATTTCGCCTCCCCGATTATTCTGGTAGAGGCCCCTGGGAAAGACGCTCGTTCTTGTATAGATTACCGAAAGTTAAATGAGATCACCCGGGCCGAGTTTTTTCCCTTACCAAACATAGAGGATAGGGTAGAGAGAGTTGCCAGTGCGAAGCATATAACAGTTTTGGATCTCAAGAAAGGATATTGGCAAATTCCATTGACAGCTAGGGCGCAAAGGTTGGCCGCATTTGTAACCAGTTTCGGTTCCTATATCCCCCTGGTCATGCCTTTTGGAATGTTAAACGCGTCCTATAGATTTTCGAAATTTATGGATGAAATGTTAAGAGGTTTAGAGGAATTTTGTTTACCTTACCTTGATGACATGGCCGTATTCTCGGAAACTTGGGAGGATCATTTGCAGCACCTAGAAAAAGTGCTTATGAGAGTCGAAGAAGCTAAGGTAAAGATTAAATTAGCTAAGTGCAAGTTCGCACAAAAAACGGTCAAATATCTGGGGCATGTGGTAGGCGACGGGAGACGCACCCCGGCAGAAACTAAAATTCGTGCTGTATTAGATTTACCAACCCCTAAAAACAAAACTGAGATACGTCGATGCTTGGGTATGGCGGGTTACTGCTCAAGGTACATAAAAGATTACGCAGTTAATGTGGAACCATTAACGCGCTCACTTAAAGGTAAAAATAAAAGGGAAAAGGTAACTTGGAGCAACGAAATGGAAAAGGCTTTTCAACTGTTGAAAACAAAACTTACGGAAGAACCCATTTTGTACGCTCCCAACTATTCTAAGGAATTTATCATACAAACGGATGCTTCTGAAAAGGGTATTGGGGTTATTTTAGCACAACGTGAGGGTTCAGAGGAACATTCCATAATTTACTTAAGTCGGAAATTTTCGGAAACAGAAAAAAGTTTTTGTGCGACGGAGAAGGAATGTGCAGCTATTATCTTTGCAATTAAGAAATTGCGTCACTATGTTGACGGCCAACTCTTTTCTATAGAAACCGATCACAATCTTTTCGTTTTTCTTAAACAAAATTCTGGGAATAATCCGAGGCTTTTACGATGGACTCTCACACTGCAACCCTATCATTATGACATAAAGCATAGATAAGGACGAGTTATTGCACATGTTGATTATTTAAGTCGTGCGGAATAAACTCATTAAATACTAAAAACTAAAAGTACTATTGTACGAAGAAAAATAATAATTTAATTTGTTTATACTTTGTAAGTCAAGAAATAGTTATTTTATTCTAAATTTTTCAATTGGTAATTTTTGATCTTGTTATGTATATATATGTATTTTTTAGTGTAATGTATCAGAGCGCGCAATGATAATTTTATTTATTGCATCTGCCACTCTGAGATATTGGAATTTGTTGTGTTCATCCACTGGTCATAAGATTCTTCATTCAAGCCTGAAGAATCGTCTTTTAGAGGGGGTGCTGTAAAGAAGTGAACTTCGCTGCTTTCATGGTCTGTGGGAAGAATCTGTGGGATCTTCCTAAGAAAAAACTGTATGCACATAACCCAGGTGCATAGAAAGACTAGTAGACATTTTTCTCACGCTCTAGGACATTGTAAGTGATGATGGATTAGCACTTAGGACGTAGCACGCCCTGATAAAGATGTGAGATACCGCTAAGGGTTCGGAGTATAGACCACCCTGTTTAGGTCTCGCAAAGGAATTCGCTAATGCCTAAAGGCATTGACAGAGATGGATGTTGAAAGTTTTCTCACGGGGTCCGAGAGAGTGACCATTTTTCGGAGGAAAATAAAGGAGGGGATCAGTTTGGAGTCGGGAATTGGAGTGTGCGTTTTGCTCGAACGGACGACGGGAAAAGAGATTTTTTCCCGGGCTGAAGGCACGAGAGGTGCCGAGAAAATTGAGCCAAGCGCTCGGAACTTGTGTGGGACGGCGAGAGACCTCCCTGTAAAAGCCACCCGACCAACGAACTCGTTGCTGAATGAGACGTTCTAGACTGAACTATTTGACAAATTTGAATCTACAAGGACTCAGCGTTTTATATAATCATATAAGTCAACGACCCATGTGTTTAATTTATTATTTTTGTTGTGTTATACTTAATCAAGATTTTAAAATAAAACTTTTGATTTGTTTTCCATGGTAGAGAGATTTGTTTCTCATCGCTACCATTCAATTAAATTGATCGAGGAGCAATTCTTAACAGTACCATAACCCAATAGTTTTTTCTATTTAAAATCATTAACAATATTAAGATTTCCAGTGATTATATGTCCATGATCATTGTTTATATATTTTTTTAGATTGGGGTCATTGCATTTACATGGAAAATTACTTGCAGCAGATGTATTTTTTGAAAATGTATTGTAGTTAAAAATCTTTCTACCAATTGTATTCGGATATTTAAAGGATTTTGATATATGAAGATTATTAATAGGAAAATAACAGTTTTTATCATTAATTATAGAATTGATATTAATTTTATTAAATATATGATTTGAAAAAGTTATTATCATTTGAGTATTCGTGTTTTGAATTTTATGTTTTTTTTTTTTTGTAAATTAATATTTAAAAGATTAACCCTAGTCATAATGAGATCAAAATAAATATCAGAGAAATGTTTAGAGAAAGATTTACTTAGAAATACATTTAAATGCTGTACAATCTGTTTCTTTTTAATAGCAAATATGTATTTTCGAATTAATAACCAGTTATAATGCTTTAAATATTTACTTTGAAGATCATTAATTTGTTTAGTGATATATTTTTTGAAAACTACAACTGATGATGAACCCTTTCCACGTTTGTTTCATGTTGTTTTACAATTTAAATTATGATTACGAGTAGGATCAATTGGAGAATAATCAATAGTGTTATTTATAGATGTGAAGACTTTGACAGGTCTATTAAATATTTCACTATTAAGTCCATAAGGATAAATTGTGTTGTAATATTTCATGTATGATGACTCCATATAAAGCCGTTCTGATTTATTTTTTAGAATTTGAAGGATTTCAATTGTCGTATTTTTAAATTGATGATTATGAAAATGTTGAATTTCAGCTGTAGACTGTATATTTTTTGCTTTGTTTTTATTAGAGACTGAACGATGTTGATTGATACGTTTATGAATTGGACCTGATGTTTCACCTATATATTTCATGTTACATAAGTTGCACTTTATGCAATAAATAACATTAAATGCTTTACAAAAATTTGAATAATTAGGATCTGAGATAATTTGTGTCTGAGAAGCGTATGGACATGTCTTGCACCGAGCATCTAAACACTTACGAAAAAGTAAAGGACGAGAGGGAGAATATAAATGGTCACTGGATGACGATCCATGAACAACCCCATTATTGTTCCTGTACCGGGCACTACACTGCATAGATGCTAAGTGTATCTTGCCCTCAGAGTAAATATTAAATAGAGAGCTCACCCCCGTTACTTTCGCTCGTAAAAAGTGGGGCCAGGATGACCCACGTGACAGTTGGCATTTGGCGATGAAAGGTTACTAGAAGCAACGCTAGTTTTGTCGCTTTATTGCAGCTCTTGGCAGGCGTGCAGTTTTTTTTTTTGCTGTGATTCAGAAATTTGAGAGTTGACAGAAATACAAATCAGTAGTAAAAGAAATCTGAATGTACACCGGATATTTATCCTAATGTTTTCTTTATCAATGAAAGATTGGCTCATCAGTAATAGTAAATAAATAATAAAATTATGAAACTTTTATTTAGGCAAATATGTATGTATATATTTAATTAATAATTTAGTTGTTTTCAATCTTTGATATGGTTTTGTTTATATATTTAATTTCATTAAATACTTTCTTTTTTTTTTTTTTTTTTGTTAATACAAAGTAAAAAATAGGACAAAAAAAGAATAAAGAAATTAGTTAAGAAGTTTAACTTTGTGTGTTAGAAGGCCAAAGGATAGGGGGAGGAGGGGGAGAGAAAGGTGAAATTTCGAGGGAAATGAAATTTAGGTGATGAATTATTTACCTATTATTACTACAAAATTACAAATTTAACAAACAGGTCTTTTTTGTAAATTAAAAAAAATTTAAAGAATTTAATAATTATTTTAATTGGAAAACGCTATTACATAAAGGACATTTTAATTGAAAAAAAAAATGTCAGCTTTAAACTTTCTGAATTCATGAAATGTTTATTGTTTTTCTTTCCAAAAAAATACATCTATAACAACACATTCAGTTAAGGCTGTTCTTAACTGCTCCGCTGAACAAGCGCAAAACGTTCTGACACATTTACAAATTCATTTTTTAACGGAAAGATATTAAATTGGAAAGCCTGGCCATGGCAGCGATTTGGAATTGAACTGGTTTTTCCATTCTTTGATCAACCAATTACTTATTGAGTTATAAGCGATATCGATCGCGTGACAAACCCGTTTTTCGCCTGCTCTTTGATGATTTTTCTACTTTTGCGCGGAAATTCGGTTCAAAAGGTCCACTTTGACATTATTTTCTGAAAGATCTATTGCGTTTACAAAAAAATGAAAAAAAAAAACAGCTCGATGACATAGTTTCTGAACAACAACACCAACTAGTTTAATGCATTTTCGAACCAAAATAAATTAAAACTTATGTCAGGAAGTTGCCCTTTTCGATTTGAGAACAGCCTTAATTGAAATGTTTAACTGAACTCAAACTTACACACATAATTTTATTTACAAATTTTGCTTCATGGATGCAAGTTTATAAATAATAACTTAGTACACAACTATAACACACATACAGGAATTATTTTACAATATAAATTGCATAAATACACACAAAGTAGTTAGAAATAGAAAAAGTCCAAAATGCAAAATTTGAGTTTCAGAAATAATAGAAAAAAAAAAAAAAAAAGGTTTTTGTCTATGCTTAATTCATTTATATTAGCGGTTGCCAATTTCTAAGCCTCACGGAACACTAAATTCATAATTTGAAATCACACGGACTACTAATAAGAATTTTTTAACAATAAAAATGTATTTGTACAATAATTATCAGAGAATGTTTATTCTATTAAAATGAAATGTACATATTCAATAAAATAAAATTATAAATGTGGGGTGTCACTTTCTTGCCTACGAGATTGATACCACTATTTTTTTAATGATAATCACCGCCTTATTTAATCATAACAAAAAGCTTCAAAAGTTTGTTTAATTGTATCAAAATTATTAAGGCTGTTCTCAAATCCAAAAGGGCAACTTTATGACATAAGTTTTAATTCATTTTTGTTCGGAAATGCATGAAAGTAGCATGTGTTGTTGTTCAGAAACTATGTAATCGAGTTTTTTTTTCGTTTTTTTTTTGTTTTTTTTGCAAACGCAATAGATCTTTCAAAAAAATAGTGTCAAAGTGAGCATTTTGAACCGCTTTTCCGCGCGAAAGAAATAAATTCACTCAAGAAAGGATGAAAAACATGTTTGTCACGTGATCAAAATCGCTTCTAACTCAATAGACAATTTATGGATCAAAAAATAGAAAACACAGTTCGATTTCAAATCGCTTCCATGGTCAGGCTTTCCAATTTTACATATTTCCTTTAAAAAATGAATTTGTAAATGCATGAAATCGTTCTGCGCTTGTTGAGCAGAGCAGTTGAAAACAGCCTTAACGTTAATTTCAATCTTACAAAATAATTGAAGCTTATTTAAGAATCACGCATTTTGATGTGATATTTATTACTGTTTCTTTAAAATAAGTTCATGACATCGCCATGAACACAGAGAGCAGTTTTTATTTCACGCTGAGACCAGTCACGAGTTTTAATTGCTGTGACCCGATCATCGAAATATTTGTTTCGCACAAATGTAAGTTCAAAATTAAGCCAAAATTTTCGTTGTTTTTCCAGTCAATAATGAATATTCATATTTTCGGGAGAGTCCAAAGTTAATACTTATCTGTGTTAATACAATACAACAAAAAAAGCGTATATTAAATAATCTCTATTAATATAATTACCAATGCTCGCTATAATTTAAATTTTCAAAACTACACATCTAAATTTTTACAAATACAGGATTTTTTTAGAGTATTATCATGTTATCTCTAATAGTTTTAATATTTATACAGTACAATTATTAATTTACATTAAAAATCCAAATAATGTCCAAAATTTTCTGAGGAACACCGAAATTTTCTCAAGGACCACCGGTTGGCAACCTCCGATCTATATAACAATGAATCCTAACTATTCCACAAAAAAATCCGTTAATAAATAAAATTATAATCCACAAACTAGTTTTATTAAATGATATATTTAGTTTAAATAAATAAAGAAAGAAAACAGTAGTTATATATATATATATATATAAAGCGGATTAACTATATGCTACCGCACTTCAGTGCTAATTTTCATTTCCGGTTAATTAGCATCAGCTATATTAATATATAAATTAGCATCAAGCTAAGTTACATTGGTTAAAAAGATACATTGCATTTAGAATATGCCCAGACTTGTATTTTAAATTTATTATACAAGAAGGGGTTCTGCCCCACCCCCTATCCCGCGCGACGAAGCCACTGTTTTCTTCTTTCATTCGTAATTCTGCGAAGTTTTGAATTTTAAATATTTTGTGTAATTAAAATAGTGATTTCTTGATACTGGCATTATTAATAAATTTAGAGCGATTAATTAATTTTTCTTATAATTATTTTTTGCTAAAAGTTATGAGTGCATTAAATGTAGCTGCGTATCTTATTAGTATATTAAATTTAGATAATATTTAAAGACCTGTAAAGACATTTTAAACGTACTTTATAAGCATACTTTATTTAAAGCATAAATTTAATCTAAAGCAAGATTTAAAAAAACAAAAACATAAGTATTTAGGTTTTAAAGAGACGAAAACAAGTTTCTTTTGGCGAAAAAATGTATCGCCAAACACCTAATACGAAATGTTCTTAAAATTCAAATTAATCAAACTTACAATTTTAATATTTAAACTGATAACACTAGATAATAGTAAATCCTATTATTACATACATTTATGTTATTAAAAGTAAAATATTTTGTATTTTCATCGTAACAACGTGAATAAACGATATCATAGTACCAACGATATCTTTTTAAGACCCTTTAAATATTAATAAAAATAAATAAATAATAAATACATAGCAATGGAAGGTAACAGAAGTTGTTTTGTTTGCTCTTTCTGTACATCCATAGACACAACAACTTGCTACCGTGGTATTTTTGAATCGTAAACATGAAATTGTCTAATATCTTCCGTAGAAATCAATGCTATTTGCAAGCTGACCGGGAAGCTTCTTGCCCCGAGTCACGTGATTTTATCCTGGCGGAAGAAAGTGTGGGGAATTCTCCCTCTAATATATGATTACTCTGAGATCTTGCCAGGATCGAGATGTTTACTAAGAGCTGCCATTTAATTTTTTTTTTTTTTTGAAAAATGCATTAATTGCAAAAAATAAGATAATATAATAATATAAAAATCAATAATAAAAGAAATTAAATTAGTCTTGATTAAATTTAACCCTTTCAGCGTTTGAAACTTTCCCACTATTCTCCACGAAAAAACATTCTTGTAAATAATAGCTATCTCTTTCAACGAGACCTGTTCAAAGGTGACCAGATGTCTCCCAAATTTTCAGAACAATTTTTCCTTCCCCCAATTCTTCTCTGTGCGTAGTTTACATGCTTTGTTTGGAGGGCGGGTACAAGTACAATGGCTATCTGCAAGAGGGGGGATTCACTGAGTGTGTCAAAAGTATCTTTTCATACACTTCGGACCAAAATCCAGGAATAATATTTTCTACTGAAGCTGTGTTTGTGTACTGGTTTAGACTTACAGATTCAAAGGATTATTTTGAATTATATATATAAATGGTTTTTACATTCACAAAATTTATCATGCAATTTTATTTGTGTATTAGAAATATAGCGAATGTTTTATCTTAAGTTTTCACAAATTTTATATGAAGAAATGAAATTTCATATTACATAGCGAAAAATAGCATTTTTGCTCATGATTAAATCTTTTATTAATTGCATAAAAAATTCTTTATTAAAATTCATTGAAATAAATTATATGGTATTTGGAATAGATAGAAGTAAGCAAGAATGCATCATTTTAAGATGATTCCTTCATTAAAATGTATACATCTTTTCGCGAGAAGTTAAAAATTTCAATATTTGTTCATTTGCAAAAACTCATTTATTTTTTATTTGAAGATATACATTTTGTAATAGAATTATTGCATATTTACATTTTTATAAATCGCAGAAATTATGAAATTTATTTAAATTTTAGAATTTTTTCATGGCTATGGGTGAAATAAATAAATGTAAAAAATATAGATTTGTGTATTTATATTTTTCTTCGTTACCGATTTTTTTAAATTTAATAATTATAAATAATAAATATTAATTTAGACTGATAACAAGATTCCTAAATGAATCCAAGAATTGCTGATTTTATGGATTTTTTAAAAAGTCTAATATGTATATAATGCATATAAATGTTATATATATACAAAAGCAATTCTTACAAAAGCTGTTGCAAATCCAATCTCTATTTTTGTTTGAAATTAATATCTTTATCGAATCCTTTCCCAATGAAATGTTATTAAGAAGAATCTATTAATGCATTTATTAATACAGTAAAACTCGCCCCTCGATCTATGAATATAAGAAATATAATATTGCCTCAAGTCCTTCGCAATCCAGTCAAATTAGAAAAACACTATTTTGAACACTAATTTTTACCTTATCTACAGTCTACAGTCATAATTTCTGTGATTAAATGAAGCAAAAATTGTTATTCAGAAAAAGTAGTACCAACAAATCAAAGAAGTATATAGAATTCGCCACGAAGAAGTTAAATAGAAAAATAAGATAGTTTACCCCCTCCCCTCCTCACACACACACAGAGAGAGATAATAATAATATTTTTATTATTATTATTATTATAAACCGGTGCACTGTTAGGTAAACTTTAAAAAAGGCAGTATTAAAAATAATAATTATTATTATTATAAATATGTGAAAGTAAAACTCTTTGCATAAATATTTCACTGAACAAAAAATTGAGATATAGTAGTTATTGAAGTACATATTACATTGTATTATAGAAAACCTATTCTATGTTTCAAGTAAACATTTATACCGATTCCTTTAACTAGCTATATGGATAACTTATGTATAAGGGCAGTGACTTTTACGTATTTATGGGAACATTGACCAAAGCAAATTTTTGGGAGGGTGGGAGCGGGAGAAGACACGAAGTTAAAATAAACAAAATTTTTTAACAGAGATTTTAAAGAGTTGATAGAATGACAGACAAATGAAAATTTTTGAAAGTTGAAACTTTTCATTATCTTTATTTTTACTACATAGGAAAGAGCAAAGTTAAAAAAAAAAGGGGGGGGGGTGAGTCAAAATTTTGAGATCTGCCCAAGAAAACACAAATTTGGCAACATGCAGCATAAATAAAAATGTTTCTTCATAGATATTTTAAACTAAATTTGTGATATAAAGTTATTCGTTATACTATTTCTAAATAAAAAAATAAAATAAGATTGCCCATTCAACAACTAGAAACGTTATAAACATAAAAACACGACAACTCCAGGCATGACTGTAAATATTTTGGGATTGATTTTTTTTTTCCTCATTTTCCGACAAATAATCACATTTTGAGTTATATGCAAAATATTAACTTATCAAGCTGTTCCGTGCATAAACTCTATTTAAAATGCAACTTTGACACCATCTTCTAAAAAGCTTGTTGCTTTTATTAAAAAATGAAACACGTTGTTATACTTTATACTTTCTGAATAAGAGCACCGGCCAATTACACGTGTTTATGAATAAAACTGAATTCAGGAATGTGTCCAAAAAAAAAGTCTATTTGGATTCCAATTTATTTTAAAAGATTATGCTACTTCTATATTGGCAAGTGGGGCATTTGTCCAGAACCCCAAAAACTAGTATCCCAATTTTAGAAGTAATTGAGATTTTAATTCTGTACCGTATATTCATTTTTTTATGCCTCACCCGTCGTAAACGCCGCACTCCTCAAATTGGCCTGAATAAGCTTAAAAATATCGTAATCGCCGCACCCGTTGTAAACGACGCATCCGTCGGAACGCTACTTTTGTCGACAGCGTCACATCGACCTAACTTTAATCAAAGTTTTCTGAGCAGTGTAGGTAAGATGTCTGAAGTTTTACTTAAAATATTTAAATCCGATTTTAAATATTTTTATGAATCTTTAAATTAAGGAAACTTAGTTGGTATATTAAAAAAAAATCATAAACGCCGCACATGGCGTAAACTTGGAAAAAAATTAACTTTTAAACTCGTAAACGCCGCGGCGTTTCTTCCATAAAATACGGTACTTTTTTCTTCCGAACTTTATTCGAGAAACATCTTTATTTTAAAATATTTCATATCTCTATTGTTATATCTCTATGTTCATATCTCTATTGTTTGTTTGAATGATAATGAAATAAATGAATTGATGATGTAATTATTATTTTCGCCAGCAAGCGAATAGAAGAAAGAATATTTTTTTTTTAAATATTTTTTAAAACCTATAAATAGTCTCTAATTAAAAATAAATTTTAAAATGTATCTATCTATATTATAAAGGACAAACGTCTCCGTGCGTAACGCTGACGTCATTTTGCGAATGGTAACAGTAGACCATTAAATTTCTTTTTTACAAAAATAATTAAACTTTTAAAAATCCCACATTTCTAATTTTTACACTGGTTAAAAAAGAAAAAAAAAGATACCTTGAATTTGTTTCAAAAATGTATTTCAATTTGTTTGAAAAATGTATCGAAATTTACCCATTTTTTATGATTTTTAAAATAATTTCCAAGCATGTTTTTTTTTTAATTATTATTATTAAACATTTGGGAAAAGGGTTATTGTCCTCGTCAGGGTAGGAAATCAAAAGTATATCTGAAGCTTTTGATTGGTTTAATCTGTATTTTATTCATTTTCTGATTGGTTTATACAGTGTTACTGATCGTAATTAAAATCTCCCGTACGAGGGCGCTGTGTCAGCGCCGTAATTTTATTTATTATTCCAATCGTCTGCGTGTTGACGATAGATTGTAATTTAGTTACTAGTGAGTGGAAGCACTGAATTTTTGTTGTTGTTATTGAGATAATGGAATGTTTGATTTGGAAACGGCCAGAGAGACTGTTTCACTCTTAACAATTATTGTTTTAAAATAAAGAAATATACAGTTCACTGCGAAGAGTTCCTTAAAAATGGTGTCATTGACTAACTTAGTGTTTTATTCTTAACATAAATTGGTCCTTCGAGGCCAAAGTAAACGGATTTATCGTTTGCTTTTAGAGTCAAGAATCAGCGACGAGACTTGGTTTCTTCGAATAAGGTAGGACTTTTTCTTTAACATGTCTACTGAATTAAAAAATATTTTGACAAAAAAAAGAGTTTTAAAATGTAAAATTACTAAATTTGTGAGTGAAATTAAATTAAGTGACTCTGATGAATGTTCTTTAGAACTTGTAAATACGAAATGTGATCAATTCAATACAGAATTGAAAGAAATGTTTGATAAAATTTATTCATTGTGCGATGAGGAGGAAATTGATAAATATATCGATGAACAATCATCGATTGAAAAAGAGTTAGATGAAACTTGGTTAAAAATTAAAAGAGCGAAACAAAAACAAATAAATGTTCTTAATGAATCAAAACCAAGAACTTCTTTGTGTACCAAAAATATCGGATACTATTCCAGTAAATCGGATTAACGTTCCAACAGAACAATACCTTAATAACATTAAATTAGCGGATCCAGAATTTTACAAACCTGGAAAAATTCATGTTCTTTTGGGAGCTCAAATATTTTATGATCTTTTAGAAGTCGGTCGAATTGAAGTCCCCAATTCTAATTTAAAATTCCAAAACTCGGTATTTGGATTCATTGCCTGTGGAAGCGTATTAAATCCTGACAATCAAATCACGCAAAATACTCATTGTGGGCTTGTTTGTAACTATGAAGATTTGACAAAAGAAGTTCAAAAATTCTTTCAGTTAGAAACATTAGGGATAAAAGACGATCCCACATGTACTGACGAAGATAGAGCATTAGAAATATTCGAAAAATCTGTATCTTATAAAAATAAACGTTACGAAGTTACCTTACCATGGAAAAAAGATTGGCGAGAAATGAACGACAATCTCAAAATAGCCAATAATAGACTAAACTGTCTTAAAGTGAAAATGAAGCGAAAATTAGAGCTTCGTGCTCAATATTGTGAGACTTTGAAAGATTATGAAAATAAAGGAATCATAGAAAAAATAACGGAAACGCACAAGCCAGTGGAGAAACCACTTTTTTATCTTCCACATCAACCTGTCTTTAGACAAAGCCTGACAACAAAAATGAGAGTAGTCTTCGATGCCAGCTCACACGATGTTGGCGAATTATCGTTAAATGATTGTCTTTGGCCAGGTCCAAATCTAAATCCAAACATATTCGATCTACTTATCAATTTTAGATTAAACAAAATAGCCTTGATAGGTGATATAGAAAAAGCCTTTCTGCAGATATCCCTAGCGGAGAAAGACAGAGATGCAGTGAGGTTTTTATGGATTGGAGATAGAGGTATAGAAATATATCGCTTCAACCGAGTTCTTTTTGGTATGAATGCTTCCCCGTTTCTTCTTGCTGCTACTCTAAGAAAACATATCAAGAAATTTCAAGTTAGATATCCTACAACAACAAAGTTATTAGATAGGTGCCTCTACGTTGATGATTTCATCGCTGGTGCTGACAACTTGCAAGATGCGTTAGAAATCTCTCGAAATGCTGTTTATATTACGAGCGAGGCAAGTATGAAACTCAGAAAATGGTCAACTAATGATAACGATTTGATGGAGCAATGGAAACAAGAAGGGTTTGATACTCAGCCTCTACACAACCCAATTGAATTAGGATTTGACTCAACAAAGGTTCTAGGAATGTCTTGGCATACGAGTGAAGATTGCTTTATCGTAGATGTAAAAGGCTTATTAGAAATGTTATCAAAAAATGAAAACACCAAGCGCTTCATCCTGCGTGCTATTGGAAAAATATTCGACCCTCTTGGCTTGCTCACTCCTTATACTATTCGCATGAAATGCCTATTTCAAGATCTGTGGTTGAGGAAAATTGCTTGGGATGAAGATCTACCAATAGATGTTAAAGAAAAGTGGCTTCAATGGTGTTTTGAGATCCCACGCCTCTCCGACCTAAAAATTCCAAGAATTGTGCTAAATTCAACGAAAGAAGAAAATTCAGATGTGGTAGAGATTCACTGTTTTTGCGATGCTAGTAAGAAAGCCTTCGGCACTGTCATATACCTCAGAATTGTAAAAGAAAATGCTATTGAAGTTAACCTTGTGACTTCAAAAAGTAGAGTTACACCTCTTAAAAAAATCACTTTACCAAGATTAGAGCTATTGGGAGCTTTACTTGCTGCCCGACTAGGTAATGCAGTCAAGAAAATAGTAGATCATAAGAAGCCATCAGATGTGTTCTTCTGGACAGACTCGAAAATCACTTTGTACTCGATTAGAGGTTCTAGTAAAAGATGGAAATCATTCATAGCGAATCGTGTCAACGAGATTCAATCCTTGACTGACTCCAATTCGTGGTTTCATTGTCCGGGAAAGTCTAATCCAGCCGACCTCCTTACCAGAGGCGTCAGTGTTGATATGCTCTTAGAAAAGGATTTGTGGTTTAAAGGTCCCCCCTTTTTGAGAGAAACTGTTCTCCCAACTAATGACTGCAACATCCAAAATTCGCCAGATGACTATTCTGATGAACTAAAGAAAACAGTTAAATGTGAAAATGATAACTCTTTAGTTACTCTAGCTATTTATGATCAAAATTATTTATTAGATTATATTATTAGTGTTAGTAATAATTATATAACTATCATTCGTATTTTATGTTATGTGCTTAGATTTATTCATAACCTTCGAAATGTTAATAGAGTGAAAGATCATCTTACTTCTAAAGAATTGAATGCTGCAGAATTATCACTGATAAAGATGGTTCAACAAAGTGAGTATCAGGAAGAAATAAAATGTCTTCAGAAAGGTAATTCGGTACCAAATAAAAGTAAACTAAATTCTTTAAATTGTTTCTTAGATGAAAGTAATATTTTAAGAGTTGGGGGTAGATTGGGTAACTCATATTTGACAACAAATGAAAAACATCCTATGGTTCTGCCAAGTAAGCATCCCCTTACTTTAATTATTGTAAGATATTTTCATTTAAGGTATTTACATGTAGGATCACAAACATTGTTGTACCATATTCGTCGTAAATTTTGGATAACTAATGGTAGAAACATCTGTCGCAAAATAACATATGAATGTGTCACTTGTTTTAAAAACAAGCCTGTATTAGCGAGTCAAGTTATGGGTGACTTGCCCAAAGAGCGTGTTACACCTTCATTTCCATTTTCCATTATTGGAACTGATTATTGTGGCCCTTTTTGCATTAAATTCAAAAATCAAAGGAAAGGTACATATAATAAAGTGTATGTATGTATATTCGTTTGTCTCTGCACCAAAGCTATTCATCTAGATTTCGTTTCAGATCTCACTTCTGCAGCCTTCATTGCTTGTTTTAAGCGCTTTGTTAGCAGAAGGGGAAAGTGTTCAAAAATATTTTCTGACAATGCAAAAAACTTTGTAGGGGCAAACTTAGAATTGAAAAGGCTTCACAATTTGGTTAGACACCCAGATGAAGCATTAGCTGATTATTTTGCAAGGGAAAATATCGAATGGAATTTTATTCCTCCGAAAGCGCCGAACTTCGGTGGTCTTTGGGAGGCAGGGGTTAAATCATTCAAATTCCATCTAAAACGTGTAATTGGTAACGCGCACCTCACTTTAGAGGAATTTC
The DNA here is from genome assembly GCA_963932465.1 of Maratus speciosus. NCBI lineage: Eukaryota > Metazoa > Arthropoda > Arachnida > Araneae > Salticidae > Maratus > Maratus speciosus. Next base: position 210,448,600 of record OZ010788.1, on the reverse strand, counting down.
TGACAGTAATTCTAGAAATTGAAAGTGTTTTGAACTCAAGACCTCTGTCCCCATTGTCATCAGATTTCGACGATTTCGAGACTCTGTCACCGGGTCATTTTCTTATAGGTAGGCCCTTAACGTCTATTATTGAACCCCAGCTCACTGAAATTTCGGAAAACAAACTTAGCAACTGGCAAAAAATAACAAAATATAGCCAGCAAATATGGAAATTATGGAAGCGAGACTATCTGAACACCTTGCAGCAACGTAATAAATGGCAAATAAATAAAAACAATATAAATGTTGGTTCTCTCGTATTGATCAAAGATGAAAATATGCTCAGCACAAAATGGGCAACAGGTAGGATTTCCGAGATATTTCTCGGTAAGGACAAAAAAGTTCGAGTAGTGAACATTCGTCTACCTAGCGGTAGAATAATAAAGAGAGATGTGAGAAGTATTTGTCCCCTTCCAATTAATGGAAACTAATTTCTTTAATGTATATATTTGGTATATTTTGAATATATTTTGTTGTTTAATTTCTATAGTATGTTTTATTGTATTCAAATGTAAAGTAATTTAGCCATTTTTCCTTTGTTATTAATTATATCTTTGCATTGTTATATGTAGTATTATGTAATTTTATATTATATATTAGAGTAGTTTTGAAACCAGCAGGTTTCAACGGTCGGGAGTATGTTACTGATCGTAATTAAAATCTCCCGTACGAGGGCGCTGTGTCAGCGCCGTAATTTTATTTATTATTCCAATCGTCTGCGTGTTGACGATAGATTGTAATTTAGTTACTAGTGAGTGGAAACACTGAATTTTTTGTTGTTGTTGTTATTGAGATAATGGAATGTTTGATTTGGAAACGGCCAGAGAGACTGTTTCACTCTTAACAATTATTGTTTTAAAATAAAGAAATATACAGTTCACTGCGAAGAGTTCCTTAAAAATGGTGTCACTGAGTAACTTATTGTTTTATTCTTAACATACAGTAATCTGTATTTCCCTTTAATTTCAACAGAGATGGATACCTTCTGTTGCCACTATGACAAAAAAGTAATAAAAACTACAAAACAAAAAAAAATTAATAACTCAGAAACAAATTGAGATACAGCTTTCAAACAAATTGCATTTAAAAATACATATTTTTCTCTATACGACGGTGTAAAAAGTAATAGTGGGGGATGTTTAGAAGTTTAAGAATGAAATTTCATTTAAAATGTGTCGTCAGATTTCTTGGAAATCTGACGATGGAAAAGCCTTTTCCCGAACAGCCAATGAAATGCTTAGATAATACGTAAGTTTCAGGTGGATAATACGTATGAGTCGCATGCGACTTTTGTTGCTTGCAATGTTTACGTGTAATAACATTATTAATGTTTAATTCATGGCGTACGAAATGTAGATCAACTCCGTGCGATTTTTTGTCTTAAATTTTAGTCTTTGAGAAAATCATTTTTCAAATGGTCGTTCTAATTTGTTAAATTGCATTTTCTTTTTATTTATTTATTTATTTAGCCTTATCGCGTCCAGACGATTAGGAGAGATAAACCTGTTTGTATTTAAGCTAAAGTAAATAAATCAGCTTTGTTTGCGGGTGATATTCTATAACGAAGTTATATCTTCAATAAAATAAAATAATATAAATTAAAACAGAAATATAACAAGCATGTAACCGGACCTCGTGCTTAGATAATTGAAATTATCAGAATTTAAAAGGACTGTTGTAGCTAATAAGGTCTTAGGGCATTTTGGGGGGGGGGGGGGGGGGCAAATATAAAAGTATTGAGTACTTTTAAGAAATTTCAAAACTTTATTTGAATGCATACTTTTCAAATACAAACGTTTTTTTTTTTTTTTTTTTGGCGCTGTTAGTGGGCATCTAGTACAGGTTTGATTCCCTAGTTAAAATAAATGCGCATTGTGCAGTATCATTGTAGTTTAATGCAGTAACATAAAGTTTTTTTTTTCTTTCTCATGATTAAGAGAAGTTGAATAACAAATGTCTGAGTAATTGATAAAATAAATGTTTCTCGAATGAAGCATGTAAGAAAAAAATATAGAACTAAAATTGCAATTACTTCTAAGTTTGGAACACGAAATTTGAGCGCTGGACAAATGATCGTCTTTTCCATACAGAAATAGCATATTCTTTTCAGCGCATTTTTTCTTCTTTAGCGTATTCATTATTCAAATTGACTTTTTTTTCACGCGTTCTTGATTTCAGTTTTGTTCGTAAAATATAAAAGTAGAATTGGCAAGTGTGAATTGGCAATTCAGGTACTATAAAGTCGAGCACTTTTTAATATTTTCCAATAAAATTTAGATTTTTTTTTTTTTTTTTTTTTTTTTTTTTTTTGTTAGAAAATGCTATCAAAATAGTAAGCGTTTTGAATGGAATTTCTGCACGTGATAGCTGATAAAGTTCATCATGGGGGAAAAATCGCTTATAACTCAAGCTGTATTTGGCAAAAAATGAAAAAAAAAAACTTTTCGCTCTAAAATCATTTAAAATGTCATGCCTGCAAGTATCATGCTTCTAGGATTACAAATTTGTCTATGGATGTGTCGGAAAGTTTTTCGCTACTAAATATGGAAAAATATCTTTTTATTTCCGAAATGCCATAATAAAGTCTTGCTCCGGTACAAACCGAGCTGAACATGAAAATTCAATTACAATTCAATTCAACCCGACCCGAATCCGATAAAATTTCTTCCATCCGAAATCGAGAAGGTAATTTTCGTCGATTGGTGTTCGAGCCCCCGAATTTGACATATTTTAATCCAAAACCGAAGTATTTTAACCCGCAATCCAAAAGGAAAGGAATTTACTTCATATCTTAATGCAGCATTCAAAGTAATCTACAATTATATCTCGAATGCAAATTTTATCTTTAATGTACAAAAATACATTCCTTTACTTTCGTTAACATGCAAATATAGTAAAACATTTAAAGAATGGACATCTCGAAATTCAGTATAGCATTCCCGGTAAAAACACCATCGGTAAAAATCGCTTCGGTAAAAATCATCACGGAAAATATCCCCCCCCCCTCCCCCCCAGAAAAAAGTATCATCAGCATAAAGCTCCCGAAAAAAGTAAAGGGCTCACTTTGCTCACTAAATATACATAATTATCTTAATAATAATTATATATAATTAAGGTGGAAAAAGTCCACACATTTATTAATAACACAATTTTGATGTCTTTGATTTAGCCGATTATAATTTTAAGTAAAGCAGGTGCTAATCACGTGTATTTGTACTAGAAACAACGAGAGCATTATGTGCATACCGTTTAACACAGTAAAACATCCATATCGAACAGGGACTCATTATCGCAAGGACAAACAGGGAAGTTGTCCCGGGTCCCCATAGTCAAATATTGGGTATTTTTTTCTTTAAATTACTACAATTTGTAGCTACAAAGACGTCTTAGGTGCCCTCATCTGAGTCTTTGCCTCAAAGCGCTGCATATGGTTATGCAGATTTTTATTTGTGCAATAAAAACGAACAAAGAAATTTTTTAAACAGTTAAGATTTTGAACTCGCAGGCTATCTAAGCCTGAGAGCTGATGTGCCTGCAGGTTCTGTATCTATGTATGTACGTAACGCGATAAACTCTTGATAGAAACATCCGATTTGCTTCAAATTTTGTATGCTGGTCTATCCCTGTTTGATCAATCACCCCTTAATTTAGATAAATGGGTTTCTCATGCAGAATTATCTGATTTGCTTCAAATTTGGTACACCGGTTTCTTCTGATAAGGTGCTTCCCTGCTTAAAGTTGGAGGCTCATTGGTTAAGTATAAAGGAGATAACGGGGCCAACCCCTTCCCCTTAATTTAGATAAATGAATTTTTCATGCAGAATGATACGATTTGCTGCAAATTTGGCATACAGGTTTATTCTAAGACACTTTCCTGATTACATTTCAAGGTTCATTCGTTAAGTATAAAGGGGTAAACGAGGTGCTAAATCCCCTTTATTTATTTTTCAAAGAGCGTTATTCTTACAAATAAGAGCATAAGTAGACGGGGGTCTAATCTCCCCCTTTGTTTAGATAAATGGGTTTTTCATGCAGAATTATCCGATTTGTTTCACATTTGGTATACCGGTTTATTCTGATAAGGCGCTTCCTTGATTAGAGTTGAAGGGATCATTTGTTAAGTATAAAGGGGGGGGGTAACGGGGACAAACTCCTTCTCCTTAATTTAGATAAATGGATTTTTCATGCAGAATGATACGATTTGCTGCAAATTTGGTATACAGGTTTATTCTAAGACATTTCTCTGATTACATTTCAAGGTTCATTCGTTAAGTATAAAGGGGTAAACGAGGTTCTGATCCCCCTCATTTATTTTTTCAAAGGGTGTTATTCTTACAAATAAGAGCATAAGTAGACGGGGGTTTTAATCTCTCCTTTTATTTAGATAAATGGGTTTTTCATGCAGTATTATCCGATTTGTTTCAAATTTGATATACCGGTTTATTCTGATAAGACACTCCCCTGATTCCTGATTGTTTACCGTTTAGCTTAAAAAGAGAGTTCTATTTTACGAATTCTAGACATAAATTAGAGTATAATATACAATTAGTGTGAATAGCCCGTGAGATCAATATCATCAGTTTAACTGGGTTCTTTTCTTTTTTAGCTTATTATTTGGTTTTTATAGTGTAAGAGGATAGAGGGGTAACAGAATTATGAGTGTTACAGAAAAAACATATTTTCAAATTGTCAGATTTGCTCAAAAAAAAAAAAAAAAAAAAAAAAAAAAAAAAACAGAATATGGTCATTTTTATTTCGGGAATTTCTTCTGCTTTATTTTTCCAAGTACGAAGGGGCTGCTTTCTGCGTGTGGGGAAACGGATGGCGGGTTAAATAAAACTTCAGATTCTTGCAAATCGTTATATTGATAGATTATGTATTATATATTGATGCTTACATATATATTTCTTTTAACTTTCAACAATGATCATTGGTGAGATAGGAGGAGACAATAAAATAAGAATAAATCAAACATTGTTTATTGAGTCTATAAACTCACTACATCAGTAGCTTATATTGTAACATTCAAAATATATGTATGAGCAACTTATTTTTTTATATAAGTATGCTATAGATGTAGAGAGGTGAAAGAATCTACAAACTGCATTTTCTTTTAAATTAGCCCTTGTCCCTCCCCCCCCCCCCCCCCCGGAGAAAATCCCACCACCCTGACCAAATCTCCAGATTTTATGTCATATTTTTCTCTTACGTTCCCCTAAATCTACCCCTCCCTCGCCTCAAAAAATAGGTAATGAAAAATCGTCCCTTTTATTTATCTATATTTCATTCCCTTAAACATTTTTGTATGTAAAGTTTATTCGTGCGCAAATGTCTAACCTATTAACCCCCCCCCCCCTCCCTCTTGTCCTCTACGCTGTAAAAAACGAATACTGGGCCTTTTCTACCTTAGTGAATGTCAGCCCATTTTTTATTTCATGGTGAATTTTCCGAGGTGATTTTTTCCGGTGGAGTTTTTTACCGTGGTGATTTTTACCGTGGTAATTTTTCCGCCTACCTAAAATCAGTTGTTATAAAATAGCTAAGAAAATAATCTCGCTGGCTCCCGGAATTTTATAACATCACTATAGAAAAATTGTGCCAAATAAGACATCTCCAATCTAACCTAATTTACACCAAAATTTTATTTCTCTTTTAATAATCATGTGAAAATACATTTTTAATGGAAAGAAAATAATGTTATTTGTGTCTTTTTAAAATTGGCAACAAAAGATAGAGATTTTTGAAATAATACTGTTTGGCAATATTATTATTTGTAAATTTTAAATGTGACAATTTTTCTTCATTTACTGTTTTTAACGCGTAATAAATGCATAAATATTCATATTTAATTTTCTTTCTCTTTTGGTTATCCACGTTATATCTTTATCATATAATTTTTCTCATTTTGTGCTTTGAACGCGTGAACACTTAATTTTTATTTAAAGATTTTACCCTGCTTTTAATAGTCAAGTGTAAAAACATTTTTTAATTGAAAGGAAATATTTTTATTTGCTATCTATGTTTTACAATTTTGTAACAATATAGAAAATTGACCTTTAATGAATCTGAACAATATCTGTATCGAAATGATGCGAGTATTACTCGCGCTCAGAGGGTTCCGTACAATAAATATATGAATTATTAACTGTATTATTAAAAAAATCGCTTCTGAAAGAATAATAAGATTTCGTAAAAAACAATACAATGTAGGATTGAGTATAGACTATAGCTGCATATACTAGAAAAGGGGCTGTGCATATATAACGCTATAACTCTAGGGGGGAGGGGAGTCTGGCACTTCTTAAATAAGATATCTCTGGGGAGAGGGGGCGTTTCTTTTTGATATCGTTATCATTTCTGATCCAACCAAACTTTTATTTTTTCAAAAACTTTTTCTTTACATCCAAATAGTCTGTTACCTTTATTATTTTTTTTTATATGTTTTTATGAAAATAAAGATATTATTAAAGCCATTAAATGTTTATAGAATCATTTAATTCCAAAATTTGGAATACGCCAACGTTTGGCATTCCTGTTCTTCTGCCATATGGGCATATAATTCGTTGTCAGAGAAATCAGGAACATAATAAGTAGGATATAATACTTACATTTACCAGTAAAGAAAGACAAAGAATGCTAGCCACTGTTTTATTGACAAGGCTGCCACTGCCAACTATTTTTCTATTCCGTTTGCACTTCTGTGAAAAAAAAAAAAAAAAAAAAAAAAAAAAAAAAAAAAACAGATTTTGTATAGTACATTTTTCTTGCAAATGTTCTCGAACAGTATGTCAATAATTTTTGTTTTGTGAAAGTGGTAAGGGGTAGAATTAAAGAATTAGTCGCCTGTGGCAGCCTTCTATTGATAAGTTCTACATTTAACCTTCCCGGGTAGGGGGCTAGTGCAAGAATACAATATTATATTTGGATACATTATGTAACAATATGCTATTATTAAATACTTTTAAATAGTAAATAACTCTTTTAGATGTTATTTGATATAAATTTATTTCATTTATTGATAGTTTATTGGCCCTTGAATCCGTAAAGTATGCAACTAATAAATGTATAACCCTATTTGTATATCACTATAAGTGTATAAAAAGAAAGAAAAATAATATAATTTTTTGACATTGATAACGATATCAGCAACTAATAAATGTATAATCATATGTGTATATCACTGTAGGCGTATAAAAAGAAAGAAAAAGAATCTAAAAACAAAATATTTTTTAGACATTGATAACAGCATCATCGGATGGAGGGGGAAGGGGGGGGGGGATTGACAAATGATAACATATGATATCATAAGGGGGGGGTGGGCAGTGGTCCAAAATTAGCAAAATGTTCATAACGTTACATATGTAATAGCCCCAATGTATGAATGGGTATACCACAAAAATTAAAAGAGGTATGAAGCCTACATAATATCAAATATTGCTATTCTCTATAACTCTTTTTTTTTTATTATCCTAATCTGTTTTTTTTTTTTTTTTTTTTTTTTTTTTTGACAAAGAATAGTTATTTGGCTATACATTGGCTACATGAGTTTGCAATTATTTCCCTTTTGACCAGAAATAGCAGAAAATATCATTCTAGGTGATAAATTGTGTTTCCCTGGAATTCCCCCCCCTCCCCCCTTCTTCTCATTTTTATGTGGGTAAGAAAAGATAGGCAAAGGGAATAACATACAAAGAATTAGTGTATTGCTCCTTTTACATTATAATTGAGGCAATACCCTATCCCCATTTCTTTTTTCCACAGTAAACTTAACTTATAAGATTTTCTTGAAAACTATTATAAATACGGATTAGATCTTCTTAAAATATTGTGTATATAGGGCATTCTTCTTCTGCAAAGCTGACATTGAACAGTTTTAAGCCTGTTAAGTGTCATCAACTGTCAAACTCTACAAATAAATAAATAAATATTGTTTCATATATTCATTTTTTAACTTCCCGGATTCTTTTCTTTTTGTCATACTTCATTTTATATCTTTGGCTGTTTTGAAATTCTGCAACTTTTTTCTGGAACTGTTGCAACTTGAGATGTTTTAAAAATTGCAATTTCATAGGAAAGAGAAGGCGGGGAATTGAATGTCAGATTAGAATGTAGTGATTGCATTGCCACAGGGCCGATTCAAAAAGGAGTGGAGTGGATGGAAGAAAATTGACTTAAAATTTACTAACGAATGGATAACTGAAAATAATTCAAATTAAAGTATTAATAGAATTTTGACAAAAGGAACAAAAAGCAAAAACAAGAAAGGATGCAAAAGGAAAATAGAAGCTTTAGATGGTGCATTGTATTTATACAAGATTTTTTTTCTTTTTCTTTTCTCTTTTTTTTTTTTTTTTTTTAGGATACAGTTTTTAAAATTAGCTTGCACATGTTATAAGACGAAAGACTAATTTTAAATATTCACATTGAGATAAAGTACAATTTTATAGCAATGTATTATAAACGCTATGCGTCTGTCTAGACTTTTGTTATGGGATTCTGTTTTTGAGAAATTGTAAAGAGTTTTTTTTTATTATTATTATTTAATTAAACTTGTGCAAATTTAGTCAATGTTGTGAATTTGAACTAACCATTATATTCAAGTTTTCCTGAAAAGTTAATAACAGCGTATAACAAATATGTTTTTTCTTTATATATGTAAAAGTGATAGGTCAGATTTTATTTTTAAATGATTAAATTTGTAAAAGATTCAGGTCGGAAATGAAAAAGTTTTATGGGAGGTGTATTTTTAAGACAAAGGAATTTTGTGAAGGGATGAAAAGAATTATGAAGAGTTCTGTTTTAAGATGAAATATTTGGTGAAGTATCCTTTTAAGGACTCAGAAATTTTCGAAACAGATCCTTTGCAATACAATATATATTGCAATTTATGTAAGTTAACTTTTATTCAAAATATTGTGATCTGTATATTTTTTTTTCACGTAATGTAAATGTAATTTGAAATATCGCAATCCAGAATTTTACTTTTCATTTAATTTAAAGGCAATTTGAAATATATAATCTGCACAAGTACATATTACATTATATGCTCGGTATTCATCATATGCAGTACATGTAGTCTAAATATAATTCAAAATATCAAAAATGAGAAAGTAAAAATGATTTTGAGCCTATCACTCGTTATATCTTCTAGTTAATGGTAATAATCTCAAAAATACACATATAAATGCTTTTAAAAAGTTTGTTCGCTGTTATATAGTAACTGTTTGATTTTTGTTTCGTAACATTCTCTTTAATTTATTAATAGTCTTTTCCAATTTCAGAAGAAAAAAGAAAACAATAAGGGAAAAATCAACGGATTCTTAAAACTAAAAATACCAACTAAAACCTAGATTGAAAAAATCCAATAGAGTAATAACTAATAATGCAAATTAACTCTGATAAAAATTACATTTTTTTTTTTTTTTTTTTTTTTGCTATATTCAAATTCTTGCGTAATATACTGAAAATTATATAGAGAGAAGTGAATTCCCAAGGTTTTTCTTTTCTTTTTCTTTTTTTCTTTTCCTTTCTTTTTGTTGTTGTTGTTAAGTTTTTAATGTAATACAAGCTTCAGTGCTTTACACTTCATATTACTTGTGTTATACAAGAATTTAAACATAATAAAAAATGCATTCGTATCAGAATTAGCTTGTGAATTTTATCAGAATTAACACTAAATTTAATTTACTTATTACTTGTATAATAATCACTTATAAACAAATTAAGTTAAATAATGCTATAAAAAGAGATAGAATATCTTTATTAAGACTTACGATCGTTTCATCGCACAATCGGCGACATTTTCAAAATCCATAGGATTTTGAAAATGTCGCCGATTGTGCGATGAAACGATCGTAAGTCTTAATAAAGATATTCTATCACTTTTTATAGCATTATTTAACTTAATTTAATTTACTTATTACTTTTAACTTTTTTGCTATTATTATACTAACTTTCAAATGGAATAATACCACGATTTCTCATTTAATTTTCTCCTTTTATAACTTATTCAGCTTATTTTTCTTCAAATACAACTTAACTTAAACGAAACATAAAAAAATTACAAATTGCATAATTATTTTATTTTTCGAAATTTTCTTTGTACGTAATGTTTCAAACTGCAACAAGTCAAATAGTAGAATATACGTGGAATGGAACTAAAAGCCACCGCTCTTTCTTTCTTTCTTTCTTTTTTTTTTTTTTGAGTTCCAGAGTATAAAAAATAAAATTTATAAAGTTTTATTATATTGCCCTTATTTTATTGAAAGGGAAATGATAAACCTATGCTTTAAATCTCCGGGTTTTTGCTTCGGACGATGCTATACTTAAAAGTAAGAGAATATTGCAAGTTAAATTACAAATTTAAACTATTTTAAGTATTCAAAAAATCTCAGCAACAGCTCATGAAAATGAATATTAAGACGAACTATAATAAAAAATAATTACATGCTTAGAAAATTTTATTCTTTCGATGTGCACGCATTAGTATTATATATTTTTTAAAATATGCTTTATATAATATAAAAATTATAAGTCATTTTAAAATAGAAACATCTTAATCATTACATAGCTAAAGATTAATTGTAATAAAAAATTCTATTATTAATTTTATTATTATAGCAGGATGTAACTGAAATTTAATATGCAAAATTAATTTCGCATTCTAGATCGTATTTTTGTCATAATTATAAGATAATTTCTTGCTTATAATTTTCACTAGTCTTCCTGTCATATGAAAAAAAAAGTTACATTTACTATCCCAATACTTTAGGATTATATCAAACAGGATCATTCCCAGTAAGGTGAAAAAAATCACTGATAATAGGCGGTATTTTAGTGAAGATTAATAGAATCTTTACTGTGAAAGAACCTCTTTAAGGTGAGCACAAAGGATTATAACCAGAGCCATTCATGCTCGACCAAACCCACACGTCAATCAAGTAGCTTACTTAGAGGGGAAAGAAGAGCCGAGTAAATCCGTGCCTAACGTTTCACGAACAAAAACCGGTGTATAGAAATATCCGTTTTGAACAGTTCGCAGACAGAAAATCCCCTGGGACAAAACCCGTTTCAAACGTTTCAAGGTAAGAAAGTGGAATACGGGAAAATCCGGGCCAAACGGCTAAAGGGTTAATATTAAATATCTTGAGTATGAAATATAAATTTATGTACAATATGTACAAATGAGAGAAGCAGTACTCAAAAACCACCTTTAATATTTCCAAAATCAAATAATGATATCACGAAGTGCATAAACTACAAAAGCACGAAACCATTGGACTTTTTAGAACAAATAAAATAACCCCATCTAAAACGACAATAGAACTTAGAACGACAATAACCATGCTAAGACGACCAAAAACGCTATCCCAATTAACTTCTCAGACCAAAGTAATATAAATATAAATGACTAAAGCATATTACCATTAAAACTATTATAGAAATAATTATTGCTACCATATATTGATGTATATATAAAAAGAATAGCTCATACAGAATAAATTTATGAAAATCAATAGCAAAAAAAAAATTAATCTAATAAATTGAAAACATATAGGACAATATCATACAATAACAACAAGAAAATACATATAAATTACATAACTAGAAAGGTAAAAAACATAAAATGAAACTTTGCGATGATAAGAATGAAAAATTTAATGGAATTTCCTAAGAGAGGTATCAGATAACTACAAAGTAGAAATCATATAGATAATACACAAAGATTATGTGCTAATGCAGCAAAGATCTAAGCGTATAATATTTAAAAGATTGCTAAAACATTTAGCTACCTAGGTATATATATAACATACCAATATTAAGGAAAAAATAATTCAAAATGAATTGTTGCATTCAAAATGAAAAGATATAATAAAAAACATCATAAAAAGCTTACATTCATAATTACATGCAGCATAATAATTTGAATGCTAATATATAACCATTGATTAAACATTACCGACCATCATCAAAAACCGCAATATTGTGAAATGACAATAAAAATGGATACCACAAACCTATAATATAGAACTGTATGTATAAAATAAAGTGCCTTATACATAATTACAAGAATTAATATGAAAGAAAAAAAGAAGAATATGGATACCGAAAAAAAAAACATTGAAAAACTTATATATTGAATTACGTTTTCAAGAGTACAGAATTCAATGATATAAGCAAATCGGTTGTTTTCTGTGAGAAAAAAGCTAAAAGCTCAAAAAATGTTTCTCCTGTACCCAAACAACCAATATGATTAGAAGAATAGTTTCAAGATGAAAACAGAACATTATCAAATGCCATGAAATGGAAAAAAAAAATACAACCCTTTAAATATTTCATTAATAGCATAAAAAATAGAAATATTACACCACATACCGAATAAAAACCCAGTTGATTTTCAAAATATCCTCCTGCACATGGTACCCAAGCATGAACAGATTAAGGTGAATAAGACAGTTAAGTTAACACAGAAATTAAAACTATGGATTCGGTTAATTCATTTTGAAATATCGTGATAAAATCAATTAATATAATAAAAATAGAAAATAATTACATTATTTAAAATACCTAAAAAACACTTTTAAATTGTTTAATTTCAATTTTACAATATTGCCAATATTCAGCGTTTAATACCACCTGGTGTAAAAAAATAAAATTATTACTTTAATAGAAGCTTTAAAAGACAAAAATTTTTTAGTGCTGCCATCTATTATATATTTGAAAAACAATTATTATTATTCAAATGTCACAATAAAAAAATAATAAATGCTAATGAAATTAAAATATATCATCTGCATTACCACACTAATCCTAATATATAAATAATAATCTACTATATATCATTATTAAAAAATAAATAAATAAATTAAATGTTAATAAAATGCTTTCAATATATTCTATTACCAAATCCATTTAATCTGCACTGAGAAAGTAAATCATTTTATAACATTGATAATATATAGAATATAGCTATATGCTATAACTTAAAATAAATTATATATAATATAAATATAAAAACTTTAAGAATTACTATTAAATTAAAAAAATAATAAATTAATAAAATGAACAGGGAAAAAAAGGATGTTTATAGAATATTATCAGATTCTAAAATTCCCAATAGCCTAAATATTACAAATATAGTGTGTGGATTATCTTCATATTAGCCAAAAAAAAGCTAAAAAATATGATTGTGACAATCAAACGCATTAAACCGATAATTAATCATGTAATACAAAGTTGAAAATAAAACAATATTAAAAAGTATAGAGGAATAATAATAATAACCAATTACCCAATTTTAATACAAACAGTATAACATGTTATATCAAATAAACTTATATGCATATTAATCACTATAAATATGATATACTATTATTAATTAATATGACATTGTCCTGAGTAGACTAAAATTTAAAAACAAGTTAATTTTGAATTTGATTAAATACGCTAAATTTGATATGAATTGAAATAAAAATGTCACCAATTACATATAAAACATCAAATCAACATCCATATAAAATGCGTAATAGAAATGTAGTTATAATACAAAAGCCCCATCATTTTTTTAATTAACCATTGCGTATTATCCAGACAACTCCACCCTCCTCCGTACTCTAACATCTACCCACCCAACCATCCTATAGCAATTGTTTATTATTTTTTTACAATTTTTAATTTTTTATATAAATATATATATATATATGTGTGTGTGTGTGTGTGTGTGTGTGTGTGTCGCTTCCTTCTGGACACGATAACTTCCTCAATTCTGAACAAATCCCTTCCAAACTGATACATAAAATCAAGAGACATAAAATCCCGGTCAAGTTCGTTAATGGGCAAAATTGGACGAATGGGATGGAAATAGGGAGGGGTTTTGTGAAAACAAAAAAAAACCCCATAACTTCTTAATTTTCGTACATATCAAATCGGTTTAAAGTTTTTATTACTTCTAAAAATAGGGCCAAAAATTTATGTATCACAGTTTTTTGATAAAATTAAAAATGGGCTCAAGAGGAGCAAAAAATAGGGTTTTTGGGAGAAAAAAATTCCTAACTTCGTCAATTCTCAAGATATCAAATCCAATTAATTTTATTATACATCTCCTTAATATTATCTACAACTTTTATATTCACAAGTTTTTGATAGGGCCAATTGGTACCGCAAAAAAATTAAAACCAAAAACAAAAAGGGGGGTTGAAGAAGAAAAATTTTCATGACTCCGTCAATTCACAAGATATAAAATCTCCATGAATTTATCATATATCTTCTTAATATTGTGTTTAACATTTATATAGACAAGTTTTTGATAGGACCAATTCTTATAGCAAAAACAAATTAAAAATACATAGCGGTTGAAGAAAAAGATAATCTTATTAAGAGTGTATTCAAATCCAAACTGCTTATTTTCTTACTCATTTTTAAATTCATTTTTGCTCTCAAACGCATCCAATTGGTAGATTCTCTTATTCAGAAACTATATAATGTACCGTAATGATCGATTTTTGATAGAGGCAGAATATATTTCAAAAAATGATGTCAAAATGTGCATTTTGAACAGAATTTCCCGAAGTGATTGTGTTAGAAATGAAAATTATTGCCCTACTGAGAAAATAATTGTTTATTAATCAAGTTTTAATTAATTGAAAGAAAAATAAAAACACAGGTCGCTTATAAATCTTTTCAAAAATCACGTCAGCAGGTTTTTTTTTTTTTTTTTTTTTTTTTTTTTTTTTTTTATTAAAAATGAATCTGAAAATGTGCCAGAAAATTTCGAGTTGTTGAGCATGGAAAAGTATTTTTTTTTTTTAATACCGCCTTAACATGATTCTGATAAAACAAGCTTTTGTATAAAAATGAAATAAAAACTCGTCAAAAGCAGACAAATAAAACTGTTAAAGTGGATTTATATCTAATCATGATTTAGTTTTTGTTGGTGAAATTAGTATACTTAACTTCGAAATCTACCTCTGCTTGTAGGCCGGGCCGGCAGGGATTTTTTCTTCTCGAAACGGGACTTGGAGAGTTTATCGATGAAGGTTTTGGTCGTCTGAAGTTTGATCTTTGCGATGTGTTGTTGAAGAGGATGCGACGGAATTTGGTGGACGAAATTTAGATTTATCGGTTAAATTTTGTTAGGGGCTATGCATATATAACGTTATCATTTTAGGGGGGAGGGGGTGTCTGGCCCATGATATCGTAAGATATCTCTAGGGGGAGTGGGGATTTGACTTTTGATATCGTTATCATTTCTGATCCAACCAAAATTTTCTCTTTTTATTTGTAACTTAGTCTTTACATCAAAATAATATGTTCATTTCGATTATCTTTTACAATTGTCATAAGCACATGTTACAATTATCTTTTTTTAGTCTATATCTACTTTTATGAAAATACAAAACTATTACTAAAATCATTAAGTGATTATAAAATTATTTAATTCCAAAATATGGAAAACCCCAACCTATTCTTCTGTAGCATATATAATCCGCTGATCGACAAGCCATATACGAGGTATGTTTAAAATAGTACTCGTGTTTACTACTGAATAAAATAGAAAGAATGTTGTCCACCTGTTTTGTTGCTAAAAATTTTTGTCTGCCCTATCTCCAGCGGGAAAGTTGCAAGAAGACATTATTACGTTGAATGCATTGTGTACATAGGCGTAACCAGCCTTTTGAACGGGGGGGTGCCCAGACTTTTTAACCTGAACATGTTGGATACAAACAACATCTTATATAGTATAACCTGCTAAAACGAATCCCATAAAACCGATCGAGTGTCCGTTTTAGACAGTTTTTCATCTTAGAAGGTATAATTGTGTCGTGTTTCTTTTAAAAAGGGCTCAAACGCAATTTTTGTTTGCGTGAGGAGGGTTGAGAAGGGGTTCAAAACATTAAAACTAAATCTAATGTAAAAAAAAAAGATATGTAAATGTCCTTGCAGCAGTAATATAAGACAGTGACTAAGTGTGGTCACAACTGTAAAACCTTTTGGCACCCTAACTTCTTATAAAGATTAAAAAAGGCCTTTAATCATGCTGGAAACTTCTATAGGTACAGGGGAACACTGCATGAGAACTAAAATTATCTCAGTCAAAGTCTTGTAGATGAACTTTTGCCGGATGATAAATCTCAGATAATACATGCGGTACATCAGTACCTGCACGCGAAATCTTTTCAGAATATGACTCCATGACATCTTAGGGATCACCGGAAGGACCCAAGAAATTTTGGAGGAAATTCTATATAAATAATTATTATAATATTATAAATAATTATAATATTCATTAATAACGTAATTTCCTGCCTATAATCTACGGCTCAAACAATCATGTTTCGACCCAGAAATTTTATTTCATTATTTAAATTAAATATTTATCGCGATTTAATAAGTTACATTTTATGAAACAAGATTTCTGGGTCTGAACCTAATTATTTGATCCGCAGATTATAGGCCGGAAATTACGGTGATTCAGGTTTTTACCTCAGAGTCGAATATATTAGGTAAAGCAGGTCATGCTAATATACACTAAATTTTACCAAAATGATAAAAATTATACTATCATGATGTGACTGTAATAATAAAGATAGGCGCTTGTCTGTCTCTGTGTGTGTACGCGCGCTCGTGCTGAGCTCTGAAAAAACAATGCAGCTTGCACCCGTAAGATTTGACAGGACCTGTATGCCTGAACTCATGCATATGGAAGACAATTTCTGCAATTTTTCAATTAATTTTTTATGCGAATTTTTTCGCATTTTGCGGACATTTTCTCAAATAAGTAAAAAAGAATCAGATTTCAATATTTTACCCAGTAAACTTTGTCTTCTTTTCAATAAAGTGTTTTCGAGATTCTTACAGCGATTTTTCAATTTTTAACAATTTTTTAATGTTATCTTTAGAGGGGTTTTTTTTTCGCATTTCGCAGTGATTTTTTTTTTTGACATTCCTAAAACGAATCCAGTTTAAATCTTTTACCCAATTAGTTAATTTCGTTCCCTGTGGTTTTTTAATCTTTTCCGAATTTTTAATGCGCTTTCTAGCGGGGGTTTTTGTGCTTTGAGGCGATTTTTTGACATTTTTTGAAACAGAAAAAACTCTCTGGTAATTTTTGCAATTGCCGTGATTAAATTCGAATTGGAATAATGTCAAATCAGCTCTTATAAGAAAGCTGAAAATTTAATTTTGCTCGAAATAAAAAGCGCAGTAATTCAAGATTCGCTTGTTTCAAGACAGAAGAGGTCGTAGCTTGCTGGGGAGTACGTTGAAGGCAGTCCCCCCACCCCACCCCAATCCTAGATTTGTTTAATTCTATGTTCGTTTAAAAAAAACCAACCACTTCTCCAATGAAGTTTTCTTTCACGGACAGGGTTTGAAATAACGCGCGGGATCGCGCGATTTGTGCACAGAAGAGGAAAGCCTCTCATAATAAAAAAATGCTGTGCAGTATTTCCCCTTCAAATTCTTTCACAGACCTGTGATTCTTCAGTGAGTATTTAAAAAAAAAATTAGGTCCGCGATTTTTATTTCTTTTATGGAATTTCTCAAAATCAATTCGTGAATCAGTCCCGGAAAAAAATTAGAATTTCTTCAAACGATCGTGGAAAAATATCGGGAATTTCTATAAAAGAGTGCAGAAAGTAATCGCCAATTTCGTTTAAAGATTGCGCAAAAAAATTACGAATTTCGATAAAGGATTGACGAAATTTTTTTTCAAATTTCGCCAAAATGTTGCGGAAAAGAGTAGAGAATTTTGTTAATTGGTACGGAAAGATATCGAGAATTTTTCCGCACGGTCGCGCCATACTATCCCGAATTTCGACAAATGTAAATGTAAATCCCTGTAAAAATATCAGTTTCGTCAATCGGTCGCAACAGAAAATAAATTTCATCAAAGGAACGCGGTAAAACGAGAATTTCGTCAAAGGATCGCAGAAAGAAAGCGTGAATTTCGTTAAAAGATTACGGAAAGAAAAAGTTTATTTCATCAAAAGATAGTGGAAAGAAAACGCGAATTTCATCGAAGGATCGCGTGCTAAAGAAATGCCAGTTGCGTCAAAATATTGTGGTAAAAAATGCGAATTTTGTCAAAGGATAGCGGTAAAAAACACGAATTTTGTCAAAGGTAAGTGGTGAAAAGTGCGGATTTCGACAAAAAATCGCATAGAAAGACGTGAATTTCGTCACACGATTTTGGGGGAAAATTGTAAATATCATGAAATGATCACAGAATAAAATCGCGAATTTGTCAAAATTTACTGCACTGGGCTAGGTGGAAACGGGGTTCCTTTTCCTACTTTCAAAAGAACGCCGCGAAACGAGAAAAAACTCTAAAAATCGTATACAAATTTTCAGAGAAAAAAAATTACCATATTGACTTGAAAGACTGCAACCATATTTCTTTCAAGAATGTCAAAAAATGGCCACGAAACACTAAATTCAACCAACCAATCAACCTGCAGATTAATTTGAATTTTCTGTGCTATTATTTTTCATTTACAAAGGAGGCAGGGTATGTGTCGTCCCCCCCCCCCCCCCATTTACCTCGGCTAATCGAATTTTGGAATTATCGTTTCATATTTGCATCCCCTTTCACTTTTTTTTTTTTTTTTTTTTTTTGCTTATTTCTAGACTTTAAACTACCAAAGCAAAGAGACAAATAGTTTCTATCCTCGTCAGGAACTTGCGTTAATTTCTCATGAAATTGCAGAAACATGCAATATTAATAACGGCGTTAAAAACATCTCCCACAGACAAAGGACGTCAAAGTGGGATTATAAAGCCACCTTTTTGAATTACTATGACTAATACAGATTCTTGCAAATATTCTAGTTTTAAAAAAGATAAACAACATAATTTTCTTAAAAAAAAAGAAAGAAAGAAAAAAAGAACGTGGGTTTCTTTTTTTATCACATTTCAAAACTTAGCCGTTTAGTTTTATGAACTAAACTAATTGAACTCTGCTTTCACTTCTTTTTTCTTTTGTAGATTTCGATTTTTTAAAATAATTGTGTTTGAGTCTGCGGAAACGGGGGGGTGCCCGGGCACCCAGGGCACCCCCCCTGGTTACGCCTATGTGTGTAACAAAAATATATTATTGAATACTTTTAAGTAGTAACTACGTTTAAGTGTTATTTGATATAAAGTTATTTAATATATAAAGTGACATTTTTACTGACTTCCCTTCATTTGAATCAATAAAGTATGCGAAAAATTAATGTAATCATATTTGTATATCACTTCAAGGAAACAACAAAAAAAAAAAAAAAAAAAAAAAAAAAAAAAAAAAAATCCAAAATTCTAAAAAAAAATTATACATTGATAACGATATCATTACCGGGGGGGTGGGGGGGGGGGGTTCGAGGAATGATGACGTATGATATCGTAAGGGAGGGAGGGGGTCCAAAATTTCCAAAAACTTGATAACGTTATATATGCACAGCCCCTTACGAAGGTGATTTGTCGCGATCTGTGGACGATTCGGTGGAACTGCTTTCGATTTTTAACCTCTTATCTTTCTCGGCTTCTCTAGTCGAAATGCCCCAAAATTAAGACTAAGTAAATATTAAGTCAAAAAAAAGAAAAAAAAATCCAAATGGTCATTGTAATCTATTAAATTACAATTTTTTTTTTTTTTAATGCGCTATCATGCGTCAAGATTCGCCCGATTTCCGAGGTCCGTCCGCAAAAAAAGTTCCGATATTTCACCTGTAAGTAGCATTTTCGATAAATTAACATTTTTAACATAAAGATGTTTTAGCTATACAAATTTGTCGTCAAATAGGCGATACCTCTGCGAAAGAAATGTTGAGCCATGTTAATGTGGTTAGGATGAGATTTCATGAATATTTAAATAAGAAAAAATGAAAGAAAATTATGAAGCAAGCAAAAAAGAAACAGGAAAAAGAAAAGTTGTATCTGAAATTAAAATGCTTAAAGACAAAAAATTGAAGCTTTCACAACAGACTGCTTCTGAAACAACACAAATAAATGATGTTTAATTGTTTTTAATTTGTTATCCTTTTTTATATTTTAGATATCAAATGGTAAGGTTATTTTCATTTTCAGAGACAAGTTTACATTTTATCTTATTAATGCATCAATGTATGCTATTTTGCTGTATAAATTTAATCATTAAGATCTAGAATTGTAACGCATTGCCGGATGCTGGTTGGTTGGTTGGTTGGTTGTATTTATGACGGCCAATTATCTGCACGAGGGATATAGGCCCGGGGGGAGTGCCCTTCGTGGGGGTCTTTCTAAGGGAACCTAACCCGTATTAACGCTTGGAAATCCAAGGCTCGAAGAAAACCACGAAAACTCCGAACGATTAGGCCGACGGGCGCGATTGGGATCGAACCCAGCACCTCCCGTCTACCAGATTCGAGAGCAGAACCTCTCAGCCACTCATTGCCGGATTCGTTTATTCACATTATTGTAACAAATATTTAAATACCGATACACTAGATGGCAGCACACGACAGTTTAGCGGGCTGCCAAATAAATAAGTTTTCCCATAATTCATTTGGATTAGCTTTTACGCAGACGCAGAGAGATTGTTTTTGAGACGCAGAAGGTAGAGGTTTTCGATCTTCGAAGTACAAGCTGCTTGCTTGATTTTTTTTTTCCCCGGAGCTTTTTTTTATGAGAGGGCGGGAAATGATAAAATGTTTTGCAATCAACGGATTTCTTCTAAGTTTTGGCGATGTAAATATTGTACAGTATTCCTGTAAATAATAATATGTCTTGTAGTACAGAGATTCATTAAACCTTACTTTGTAGTAAAGCATAGAGTGGTGTTTCTTTTCTGAAGTGATGAGACGATTGATAAAAGACTGTAGCGTCTACTCATGGAAAGTAATTACTTTCCATGTACTTCCGTAATACTTCCTGTTACTTCCGTAATAATATAGCTAGCTTAAGCAAGCTATATTATTACTTTTTTTAGCCACCTGATCTTCCTACGTTAATGAAGCAATTAACGAAACTGAATACTTAGATATTATAGATACTAGGGGATCGAACCGAGTCTTTCCGGGTTACAGAGTATAGGTGAAAACTTTTTGTTGTTGTTGTTATTGAAACTCTAATAAATTTTTTGCTTGCGATACATTTTTTAGATTGCCCAATGACACCAAAAAGCATTGTTACATGAAAAATATCAATTATGCAACCAAATAAAGTTTTGAAGTTTATCATAAGCGACATTTTCGTATTAGCCGCATGCTAACAGTTATTAGTCCAAGATTTTGCTACTTACGGCAGCCTTTTTGATTTTGATCATTTCAGTGCTTTAAAAGCGTAGTTCAGTTATATGTCTATTAAATTTGTGTTTTATTTATATTATTTTATTTATAGAGGAAGTTTTTTTTTATGGAATATCAGCCGTTAGAAAATACTGAACTCTTTACATTGTTTTAAGGGCAAACGGATTAATCTTTCGTAATCGAGCTCCACGTGATAGAGATAAAATTAAAAATATTTTGTGCTTGAAAATTGTTTTTAAAACCATAGACAATCAGTAAACTGAGATGCAGTTTGCAAATAAATTTCATTTGAAAGTTTTTTTTCTCTGTTTGTCGGCGTAAAAATTTAAATTGTTCAATTATATATGTGTTAAATTTGTGTGTGTGTGTGTGTGGGGGGGGGTAATATTATTCTTTTATTTATTTATAGAAGAAGTTTTAATTTCGTTACAGAAAATCAGTTAGAAATAAATTCTGAACAATTTTCATTGCTTTGTGTGCAAAATGTTTATTATTATTGTGTATGGAACAGTCATGTGATAGAGATAAATTGCAAAAACTCATGCATGAAAATTATTTTATAAAACATAATAATTCAGACAATTAAGATACAATTTGCAAACAAATTGCATTTGAAAGTAGATTTTTTTCCCTATACGACGGTGTAAAAATTGAAAATGTACGATATTTAGAAGATTAAACAATTGTAGTAGCGAAAATTGCAAAACCGAAATTTGATCGTGAAGTGTTGCCATTTGCAAAATGACATCAGCGTTACGCACAGATATGTTTGTCCTTTATAATATAGATAGACAGATAGATTTTATTTAATATTTGTCAAGTAATTCAAATAGTACCTTAAATTGATAAGAATGAGCACTAAAATAATTGCACAACATTTTTTTTTTTTCAATATAAAACTAACAACTACAAAGTATATACTTTTTAAAGAAACCGATATCTTTATATACTACAGGCAAGAGAAAAATAGTGCAACCCTAGTGCAATGTAATGTAACAGTCTTCTATTTTTTAGAATCACTTAGAATTTAAAAAATTGAAAAAAAAATTTGGTTTTCGTTACTGAGACTTTTCTTGTCAGTACAGCGATACTATCAGTATTTTTCTCTTTTTTTTTTTTTTTTTTTTTTTTTTTTTAAGAATTATTTTTTTAACATTCTAAAATAATTCAAAGACTGCAATTATTTAATTATAGTAGAATAACCGAGCTTCGATTAATCGAGGGTTCTGTTAACCGAGCCGATAACAAATTCTGATTTTTCTTTTCTTTCTTTTTCTTTTTTTTTTTTTTTTTTTTTTTTTTTGTGAATGAGCCTTGAAAAAGACCACTCTTTTAGTTCACTGTCCGTGCTACAGGCTCTTTTGCCCCCAAAAGCACTCAAGTTCCAAGAAACATTCCATCCTGAGAAGTCAATAGCGAACGATGCTTTGTTTCCAGTGGCCGTGTGGCCCTATTGAACACCACTGGTGCAATGTGTTACCGTACAGTTACACCCCCGCACACACACACATACGCACTTTTTTTCAACTTTTGGACCACAGAGTATGGAGAGATCGTTTTGGACTTTTCAACGAATTTTTTCATTGACTTTTTCAACAAAAGGTAACAAACTTTTTAAAAAAATAATGTAAATTTAACAAATTAATGTAATTAATTTTTTTTAAAGGTTTTCTTGAGATTTGTCTTATTTTTAAAATTGCGTCTTTCAATATTTAACTTATTATAATTAAAAAATTTGAATTTGCTTTTTAAAATTTACTGCTAGTAGTTGATTTCCATTTTAAATTTGTTGAGCTGTGAAACATAACTTTATATATGTTTATTTTTATCATTTAAAAAACATTTTATTGTTTTTTATTCTAAGAGATGTTAACTTCGTGAGCACGGCGAATTTTTATGCACAATTTCTATTAACCGAGATTTCCGATAACTGATGTGCTAGCGGTCCCAATTAGCTCGGATAATCGAGGTTGTACTGTATTTTAGAATGTTAGAAAAATAATTCCATATCATGCAAATGTATACATTAATTGTAGAATAATTTTCATTATATTATATTAAATATCGTATTGCAATCATATTAAATTGCCTTCATTTCTTGCCAGAATTATTTATGGAAGTTTAAAACTTCAAATATGAGTTCATTGGAGTTGATCTACTATAAGACATACAGTGATGTATTTAGACATAAAGGCGTTTTACCAACCTTTCTTCTTTCTACATGTCTCAAATAAGGATCGACCGAAACAGGTTTTAAGACCGAAACTGAATTTCGGTAATCTTCCTATTTTCGGCCGAAAACGAAAACGAAAATATCCAAAATTTTCTTTTAAAGTAATTAATACATGCATAACTATACTGTTAATTTTTATTTCAATTTTTAGCCCAATGAGGACAATATCACATAAATATCTCATACATAGAATATTCTACTACAATAGCATAAAAAGTGTATGTATTAATTAATTGTTTTATTCTTTATTCTATCCCCTCCCCATAATTATGTATTTTAAATTTTATGCAAGTTCGAGGACGATTTAATTGTTATTTATTATTTTCAACATTTTTAACTGCTAATTTAGATTTAATTACCAACGTAACTTATTTTATTTTATTTATTTAAGTGATTATGCCCTGTTGTGACAGAGATTTAAATTTATTAATCTACTATAATATTGTACATTTATTTAAATTGAATCATTATTTAATGAAACATCAATATCATAATTTTACTTATTTAATTTTACAAGTAGGTGTGTATATATATATAATCATTTAATTCATAATTTATATTAACTTAATAAAGTTACTGATTTAAAGGTTAATCCACTGTTAGTTATTATTATATTTATTTTATTTATTAATTAATTTTCATCCCTTCCCTGTTTTTCCTAAAAATAAAACTTTATCATCTTTAATGACATTATTTACTAATAGAGGGCAGCACTATTTTTGATGCATTAGAAAAAATACTGTATTTTAACTATTTCAACCTTAGAGGAGGAATTGAATAGAGAGCGAATCCCATTATTCTCATCTGTCAAACCTTGATGCACTCATGTCGGAGATTTCATCGCCGAAAGGGTGTCATTTTCTTGGCAATTTTCCGCTTTCATTCTCGTGATAAAAGAAACGCTCCAAAACATAGCCGACGTACGAACGCAGACGAAATAGGTCTTGATGGGATGCGGGAAAAACCGGTTTGGCGCGCATTCTCCCCACCATCACGTGATGGTGGGGCGCATGATATGTGCCTCAAGAAAAGGTTGCCATTTCTGCGTCCAGTTATATTAGAAGTCTATGATTTCAACCCGATTACTCTGATCATTTTAGCTCCTTGGTTTTACTCATAGTATTTTAATTAAATATTTTTGGCAACATTGGCAAATCATTTCTTATACCTTTTCAACTTGGTATATCATTCATGGCATAGTTGGATTTTCAATTGGTAATATGCTTCTTTTTTAATCAATTTTATTTTTTATCTTATGTTATTTCTGGTTTCTTTTTCTGGATTTATTGTGCGCGGTAGCCCAGATTTTGCATTTTTTTAGCTTGTTATGGCTTATATAAAGATGAAACCGTACATGTTATTTGTGGAACTCAAGGTAATTTGAGCCTGATGGTTCTGCCTAGGTTCCACAAATATTTCCATTTTTCCAATGTTAACTGTATTTTCAATTCCTTGTCTCACTTGTTATGAGAATCTGTTTCAAAGAATTTTATAACGGTTTATACATCATTTTTAATTTTCATAAAACTTCATTTATAATTTGTATATTCAAAATTGTTGATGATAATTTGTATTCCTTTATAATGGTTTTATATATATTATCTAACTAGCAGCCTTCGCCTACTACGCTGGGTGGTTTCTTCAGACGAAATATATCGGTGTAATTGATCTTGTGTTTTATAGCAATATATACATTTACCTCCAATGTTCTTCCGCATAGCTGAAAACAATATGAACGCCATTGCGATTTTATATCTTCTAACGTATCAGACGATGTTTGGACTGTTAAGGAGCAAATCTTTCAGTTGGTCATTTACAACAGAATATAGAAAAGAACGGTAGAACAATATGTAATATATTAAAATTATCCCTGAAAATTTAACAATGTAAATCTCATCAAAATCCATCCAGTAGAACCTTTTAATAAGGCTAACCTTTCATAATCGTTATAGAACTTAATGGTTATAGAACTTTGGCCTATAATTCTATAGCAAAGCAATGTAAAACGATAGTGTTATATACTAAAACCTTTCCTGAAAAATTATCTAACAAACAGCGCTACTTCCATCTAAATCAACTCAGTAGAACCTTCTAAAAAGGCTAATTTTTCATAATAGGATTCACTGATTAAAGAACTTTTGCTTATAATTCTATAACTAAGCAACGTAGAATGATATGCGTTATATACAAAAATCTTTCTTGAAAATTTATCTAACTAACAATGCAAGTTCTCTCAAAATCCACTCAGAGGAACTCAAGTTGTAAGTGGTCACACCGAAATTCCTCTTTCTATTTTATATATGTAGTAGACAGGGCTTAATTTCTAACAAAAAAAGTATCGGAGCCCTAATGTTCTGTCGTACCGGTACTAACAACTGTACCGTTTCCTGCTTACTCCCCCGTCACCCCAATTTGAATATTTATATTTTGTACATCATTTTCAAAATGTAAAGCATTTTTTTCTTTAGCAAAATAAAAAAATTAAATATATCTATCAGCATATACTTAGCTGTCAACTATTCCACTTTCCAGTTATCACTCCTTCCGAATAGTAATCTTTGCCTAATTTTAGCGTTAAGTAATTGTAGAATTCTGCGATTAAATCTGGTAAGGATTATGATTCGGAAATCGTGTTAACACAAAAAAGGGATAGTTCGCAGCTTTGCACTTTTATGAAAACAATGCACGACATATGCAGAAATTAATATTTATAGGCTGAAGAATGGAACAACGTTTTTTAATTTCCTATAAAATGTGTATATCTTAAAATTTATCGATTCCTTCCGCATAACAATATTTTGTGGTGAGTCCCTGAAAATCAGATTAAATTGAAATTTGATACCGTTATCGGAAAGATTCGATGCTTTTATAGAAAAAGGGAAAACACTGGTCGATTGTTTTCGATCAGAATAACAGTACATTGCAATTATATCTACTTACAAATGAAGGTGACTTCGTAAATGCGCAGAGCACAGCCTTAGCATGGGCAGCGTTCATGATACAAAATAAATAGAAAAATCACTAACGTGATTTTTATACTCATACACCATAGAAGACAAAAAACCTCAAACAAACAAAACATCAAGCTGATGCTCGTTGGCTAAAAACAGAAAATATTCTTTTCAAGTTAGATATCTAAATAATTAAAAAAACAGCCAATTAAATACTATCCTACTGTCACAAAAGAAAATCGAACTGAAAGCAAATTTATTTTTCAGTCTATTGAGTGGCGCCGTATTAACACGTCGTCGCTATCAATGCCAAACATAAATTTCCAAATATCACTATAATAGAAAATCACGATTTCTGCTTTCCCTTCATTTCGATCAAATTAGGATTAAAATGATTTGAAATAGAATATAATACGTAATTTTGAAGGAGGAAAAGTTTTTTTTTTTTTTTTTTTTTGCTATACATTAACGAATAAAATTTTGAATGTAGGACAGATTGAGCTCGAGTCAGACCAAGCCCAAAAACTAATATATAAATTGAGTCCGTTTTATCTCCATCTCCTACGTGTGCGACGCATTAGTCACATATAAGTGTTTTGATAAAAAATAATGCAGGAGCTGGGAGATGGGAAGGAAAGTAATGAGCAATTTAGGCTTCGGTTTTTCAAAAGCGCTATTGCACTGGGCTCCGGAGCCCTGTATTTATGAGCTCCGGTGAATTCGGACCAATATTTAAATATTTACTAAAAACAGAGAAGTACGGGAGCTGGGCTCCGGTGCAAATTAAGCCCTGGTAGTAGATAATTAAATATATCTTTCAGAATCGCGTTAACCTTATTATAGAACTTTCAGGGATGCAGTGTTGATTATAAGCCGTATACCTTCTGGATTTTTTTTTTTTTTAACTCTGCATACCCTCCATAGCTATAACATACAGGGTGAATCTGTACAGCGGTTACAAACTGTCAGAACAGATAGAGTACACCTAGGCCAGGGTTGGCGAACCTATGGCACGCAGGAAGTTATTTTTGGCACGCCGTTTATTGAAATTCTAAATCAAAATTCATTCAAATTATCAAAATTCTGCACCTCTTTATTCTTTTTTATTAATACACGAGCATCATTGAAAATAGCTTTTGTTTTCTATAATAGGTACTTTTGTACTTGTTATATCACTGAACTTCCCGCTTAGAAATATAATAGACTCTTCCCAACTCCCCATTTCCTCGATTTCGTTATGATGGCACCTATGATTCGCATAGACAGAGAGAAAACTAGCAAATCAAATTATTCTTTGCTGTAATATTTCTGCATAATTTAACGCGTTTTGACCTGCACATGAGGCTTTTTTTAACTTTTGCTAGAATTTGTTAATTGATTTTTAATTTGTTAAAATGGCAAAAGTATTAATAAAACTAATAAAACATGACTTTTTTCTTAAGTTATGAAAAAATAATAATGTGATTGCTAAAACATTTGTAAAATGAAATGAAAACTATAATTATATTTTTCTATAATTATTTCTACGATTAATTAATCTTTTCATGTGAAAGATGTTTTGGTTCGAGTTTTCTATATTATACATTGTTTAATTTAATGCGTATGTTGGTATTACCCGCAGGTATGTTAGCTATATTTATAATAATCTAATAATAATAAATAATTTTGACACTATTATTTATTATTGTTAGAATTAAACTAACTTATAATTCACTATTAAATTAATTTGCTATTTTTTTGCCGGAATGAGACGTAGAGGGCGGGGGCGGGGGGGGGGGGGGGTTGTTGGCACGCCATGTTCAGTTGAATTTTTTTTGGAAAAATATTGGCACGCGGATGTAAAAAGGTTCGTCCACCCTGGCCTAGGCGATGGGAAATCACATAGCAATGCATGGTCGGAAACGCTTTCCTGGCGTGGTAGTGACGACACAAAACACAAGAAAGACAGGACACGAATAAGAGGAGAAAACATGTTTATTATCCTCACAAGGAAGGTCTCCATACGGGCATACTCAGAAAAATCTGAAAAAAATACAGAATGTTCTTCTCCCATGGGTATATATGTTTATAAAAAAAATTTCGGCGGAACCTCGGTAGAACGTCCGTAAAAAATAATGAACATTTCGTTTATTTGGCGACTTATCACCATTTGGCGAAGAAATAAAATTTCAAAAAATACGCTTGTCGATTACTCTCTAAGGAAAAAACTTTTTATGTTGAATTTGTTTAAATAAGTTTAATTTAAATAACTTTAACTTTGTCATTTTAGTTTGTTTTAACTATAGTTTTGTCATATATATTTATATGTACTTATAACGATTTTTAACTATCATATTTTACGATTTAAAACAAAATCTAAATTGAATAAAATTGTTCCAAACTCAAAAATATGCCCCCATCGAGCACTGTGGATTCAACTTTGTTGCTATGGAAGCAACTTCTCCGGTATGGAAATATATTACGGCAGCATTATTCACCTGGCGTTAAAAGTTATTTTTATAACCGATAAAACGCTTTAAATTAAAAAAATTGTGGATTGGAGAATAAAACAATGGCAAAATTTCATTCAAATCGGCAACAAGCAAGATGTATAATACAAAATGTAATAATAATAATAATTTCTTTCATGGTTTACGTTTAAATTCATAAAAAACCGCATATTCTCAAAATCAATTAACAAACAATTTTCAGATTCGTTCAAATCGTTTGCTTTTGGCGAGGAAAAATGCTGCTCGCCAAATTGCGTGCCGCTTTCGTCTTTTCACGCCAATTATTCGAAAGTATTTTATTTTTTTACAGATTTTCAACTGTAATTCCGCCGCTAATTTTAACTGATCCTTTATTACATACATGAGTACTTTCACTAGCATTTTTTTCAACATATTCTGAGTATGCCCAGTATGGAGACCTTCCTTGTCAGTACAGCAAAAAACTAAGAAAAAAGAACATTAAAGAGACAACGATTGTCATAAAAGTAGGTGTTCGAAATTACGAGCCCAGGCCGTGATGCATGGAAGCGCATCTCCGGCGTATGGAAGATCTAATGTACTCGAAAATACCGGGAGTGTCCTGGACTGCCTCAGCAGCTGCCACGATGCGTGCAACAAGCTCCTAAGCCTTTTCCAGCATTGTCACGGCACTTTTGCAGCACTAAGAATAATAAACATGTTTCTCTCCCTGTTCGTGCTCTTCCTTTCTTGTGTTTTGCGTCGTCACTACCATGTCAGGAAAACGTTTCCGACCATGCATTGTTATGTGATTTCCCATCGCCTAGGTGTACTCTATCTGTTTTGAAAGTTTGTAACCGCTGTACTGATACACCCTGTATATACTCACTAGTATATACCATCTGCTTATAGCGTTTATTCTCCGTTTTTTTTAGGACTACACCGCTGAGAATTTCCCCATAGTTCCATAACTATAAAAATGTAGAATGATATGTTAAATACTGAAGCAATCCCTGAAATATTATCTAACTGAGCAGCTACCTACAAAATACATTCAGCAGAACTTTAAATAAAAGGTAATCTTTCATAATCGGGTTCACCTAATTTTAGAACATTATCGCGTAGCTCTATAACTAAGAAACATAGAACGATGCGTTTTACATTAAAACATTTATAAAACAAATTACCTAACTAATACTGTAAATTCTACAAAAATCTGTTAAGTAGAATATGAGTTATAATCAAACGGTATAAAATACGAATTTGCCCTTTATATTTATAACGGGGCTCGAAATGTACCGGAACGATGTTTTGGTTCGTGAAATTGTGACAAACATTATTCCGGTTCGTGAAAGCATGGAAAATATTGTTCCGGTTCGTGGAATTATTAAAAAATATTATTACAGTTTCTATAGTTACAGTTACACTATGCTCCCTGTAACTTTTGTTTTTCTAATTATTTAGAATCCTGAATGCATTTTTTTATATTGGTTTTTCTATGGTTAAATATAAATTTGCTATACATTAAAGTCCTGATTATTCGAGTTAATATGGACCAGGCTCCCCTCGGATAAGCAAAAAACTCGGATAAACCGGATTTACACAAATCGGCACCCACTAAGGAGATGAAATATACATTTTACCTTTATTCATTAATTTTTATTGTACTAGTAACATTTCTTTGATGTACATTTCCGTCACTTTTAAGAAAAACAGGGAATGAAATTGTTTATTTGAAAAAGCCCTTGATAGTTTTTTTTGTTTGTTGAATGTCAATTTTGCTGCAGTGTTTTTTTTTTTTTTTTTTTTTTTTTTTTTTTTTTTTTTTTCTGCAGTATTACGCTACTGCATAGCTACTAATTTCTAAGATTTTTTTCTTACCTCTCAGACTTACCAATAAATTTTGCCTAATTCAATCACCGAAATCTAACAATTATCAACGATTAAATAAAGCAAAAATTTGTATTAAATTTTTGAGGTAACAAAACCGTATAAATTGGCAGTTATATGATTCTATTAGTGTCATGAAAATTGCAAGTGTAGCCTCTTCTTTCTGCTCACAATATTAAATAGTTTTTTCAATCGAACTTATGCCTTTGGAATGGATCATTTTCTTCTGATGGACTGATGGCAGTAGTAGGAAAAGGAGAGTACGGGGACAGCAGGGTGCGGCACCGTGCCGCACCCTCATCCCCCACCCTCGTCCCGCACCCGATACCCCATCCCTCCTGTGCACCCTCTGACACCGCATCTGATGCCTCCTCCGCCACCGCCCCCTGGTGAGAAAAAATAATATTCTGCTATAACACGAGAGAGTAAACGACCCTCCATTCAATTATCATCAAACACCTCTCAACACAGTCAATACCTCTCTTTAATAGACATTCCCTCCCCAAAACGGGCATTCCCTCCCTAAAACGGACATTACCTCTCTAAACGACCACTTTTAGAACTATATAAATCGATGTTTTTAGAAATTATTTTTAAAAATGATCTTAAACGGTGAAGTGATTAGTGTTTTATGTGCTTGTGTAATTTGAATTTTGAACAATATTTACCTTAATGAGTATTATTAATTAAGGAAAATAATGGAAAATAACGATTTTTAAGGAAAAAAGCTGATTTCTGTAGATTTTCATTCAACTTCAAGATCAGAATATCAACTTAAATGGGGAAAGTTAAACATATATCTGAATTTTGAATGATTAACATCTTAATGAATATTATTAATTAAGGAAAAAAATTGAAAATAATGATTTTTAAGGGAAAAAAAGCTGATTTCTTTAGAGTTTTCCAGCTATAAGATAAGAATAACAACTTAAAAGATAAAAGGGAATCATATATATTTACATTTTGAACAACCAACACCGTAATGAGTATTATTAACTAAGCAAAATAATGAAAAATAACAAATTTTAATAGGAAAAAAAAAAAGATTTTTTCAGATTTTTTTTTTCAACTATAAGATGGCAATATCATCTTAAAAAGGAAATTTAAAAATATATTTTAGTTTTGAACAACCATTACCTTAATTTTAATAACTGAACAAATAACAAAGGATAATATCGAATTCGTAAAGAAAAAAGATGAATTTTATTAATTTTTACACTAGTTTGAGATTTTAGCATATTTTAAACACTAGTTATGTAAGATTTAAAACCTTAGACAACTACATCCTAAGATATATATTAATTAATCAAAATAAATTCAATTTTCAACTTAATCAATAACTGGAAATTTATCATTTTAAAAAATATTTTCATGATTGTACATATAAAAATAAGAGTTTAATAACTAATTTCCTTAATTTTTAGCAGATTGAATAGGATTTTTTCGATGAGACTAGTATAAGAAAAAACAATTCCAACCCCTATTCACTATCGTCAACCGCTCACATTCCCTAAGCTTAGGGGAAGGCAACAATAGAGTTTTGACGTCACAAAAGCATATCGGAAAAATGTTTACATCCAAGAAAAATATCAATTTTTATGCATCTTTTCAACTGTTACATGAAGGATATAAACTTATATTTTAGTTTTGAACAATCATTACCTTAATGATTATTAATAATTAAGCAGAACAATGGAAAATATTGCTTTTTTAATGAAAAAGGCGCATTTAAACGAATTGGGTTAACTTTTACACTACTTTGAGATTTTATCGTGCTATTTAGGCATTAGTTATGTAATATTTAATTCGTTAGATGACTATACCCCATGATATATTCAATCCAATTTCCTTAAATTTAGCAGATTCAACAGAATTTTTTTCGATAGAGCTATTATAAGAAAATAATTCCAGATTCCATTCACTGCACGCTATCCTTAGCATTCTTCAAACTTGGGAAGGGATCGCAAACCTTCTCTGACGTCATATTCGAACCAATTTTTAGTTCGTGTTTACTGCACCTGGTAAACTACAAAGCATAACAGAAAATGTTTCCATTCAAGAAAAATATCAATTTTTAGGTAAAAAGAGACTGAATTCTTTACAACTGTTACATGAAAGATATAAACATTTATTTTAGTTTTGAACAATCATAGTCATAATGAATTTTAATAAGTGAAAAAATAAAAAAAGAAAATATTATATTTTAATGAAAAAAGACAAATTTAAACGAATTTGATTAACTTTTACACTAGTTGGAAACTGGAAATGAATAAAACTATTTTTTGAGTTCCTTTGATCGTTGACACATTCGAGATTTTGAACATATATCAGAATTTTGAATGAACAACATCTTAATGAATATTGATAATTAAGTAAAACAATGGAAAATATCAATTTTTAAGGAAAAACATCAGAATATCAACATAAAAGAGGAAAGATACGGGGATTTCAACTTAAAAGGGAAATTTAAACATTTATTTCAGTTTCTGAAAAACCATCACCTTAATAAATTTTAATAATTGAACAAATAACTAAGGTAAATATTGTTTTTTAATGATAAAAGACGAATTTAAAAGAATTTTATTAACTTTTACACTAGTTTGAGATTTTATCATACTTTTATATGCTAGCTATGTAGATTTTTAACCCTTGAACGGGGTACATTTCAAGAAATAATAATTACTAAACAAAAATAAATTAATTTTAAGCTAATCAATAACTGAAAATTTCACATTTTAAAAATATTTCATGAATATGATTAAAAATATGAGTTTACAAACTAATATCCTTATTTTTGTTACATTCAAGCTTAATTTTTATGCACAAAGCATTATTTAATCAAATCCAGTACTTTCAGATTTAACGAAATTCAGCGATTTTTCACTCTTTAAACCAATCCTATAAGTTAAAAAACAAGAGCACCTGCTATAATTTTATAGCTTTGGATGAAACGAGACGAATTGGCAGCACATTAAAACTTAAACATAAACAAAAAAAAAGTTATTAAATAATTGCTTAGTGCGTAATTTTCCATCAAAATGAAAAACAAATGAATTCTTGAAACCTCGAAACTTACTAAGTAAAAAAATAATAATAATTCGCCCTTGGACGGATTCGAACCGCCAACCCCATGGTTAACAGCCATATGCGCTATCCAATTGCGCTACAAGGACATCGAAGATTTCTGAATTATTGCAATACTTATCTACATCAAACTCGATTCTTGCTCCTATATATTTTACCATTACATAATTTTAACAACTTTTTTTCCATTTATCAGAAAATTATTAAATCACAGAACGATCACACATCAAGTTGCTTCAAATATGAATACTATCTTTACAGTTTTTTAATGATACAGGATATGCATCAATACAAACTTTAATTTTCAAACATTTCATATTTCAAATAGTCTATATTTCAAACCAAACTATTTGAAATTTTCACACATAGGAGCAAATATTACTTAGATCTTTTCACTATTACCTTTTTAAAAATAGCAGATAACTACTTTTGAATTAATTTTCCAAGAACTGTTGCTGAAATTACATCAACTCCTTATAGAAAACCCTGTTTTCACACAATTTGTTGAAATTCAACAACGAATTGACCTTTACAGCAATACTTATCTACATCAAACTCTATTCTTGCTCCTATATATTTTAACATTACATAATATTAACAAATTTACATCGAATTTGTAAGATTTTAACACTTTGATGACATACACCTCAAAAATATTCATAATTAAACAAAAGAAAATTAATCTTATCAATAACTGGAAATTTCACATTAAAAAAAATATTTTTTCGTGATTGTACATACAAAAATAAGAGTTTACAAACCAATTTCCATAATTTTATCACACTCGAACTTAATTTTTATACACAAAACATTGATTGTACATATAAAAATAAGAGTTTACAAACCAATTTCCATAATTTTGTCACATTCGAATTTTATTATTAATAAATATAATTTTTATGCACAAAACATTATTTAATCAAATTCTATACTTTATGATTCAGTGAAATTCGGACTAGTCTAGGTTATTCTGCTCATATTATTAATCAAATTGTCTTATGTTTCCCCTTGCCTTTCGGAGATTTCTGAATTATCATCCATCAAGTTATGTAAAATATAAATACTGTCTTTATAGTTTAATGATACATAGTAAACATGACTAGTCTGAGTTATTCTATCCATATTATTAATCAGATTGTTTTATGTTTCATCTTACACATCGAAGATTTCTGAATTTTCATCCATCAAGTTGCTTAAAATATTAATACTACGTTTATAGTTCTAATGATGCGTAGAGTACATGAATGCAATCTTTAATTTTAACATTTCATATTTCAAATAACCTATTTCAAAATCAAACTACATGAATTTTTACTACAACGGTTATCAACATCACAGAACGATTTATGCTTCACGCTTTTCTAATAATTATCAGATATGTATTCCTCAGAAATATTACTACCATATGAATAAGTAAAGAAAATGTAATATATATATATATATATATATATATATATACCGGGTGTCCCAAAAAGGACTGACTGATTTTAAAATTCAATAACTTGCAAACGGTGACAGATATTAAAAAAATTCTTGCAGGAGGGTTATGCATAAGGTCAAAAGTTTTATTACAGTGATTTTCAATTTTAGTTCGATTTACAAACAATAGATGGCGCTGTAAGCAATAGTCGCTAAATTCAGGCTCGATTTTTGGTACTTCGTGGCCCGGATAATACATTTCCATCTCCTTTTTCTGCATGGAACAAGATAAAGGACCAAAAATCGAGCCTGTATTTAGCGACTATTGCTTACAGCGCCATCTATTGTTTGTAAATCGAACTAAAATTGAAAATCACTGTAATAAAACTTTTGACCTTATGTATAACCCTCCTGCAAGAATTTTTTTAATATCTGTCACCGTTTGCAAGTTATTGAATTTTAAAATCAGTCAGTCCTTTTTGGGACACCCGGTACATATATATATATATATATATATATATATATGTGTGTGTGTGTGTGTGTGTGTGTGTTAAATAACCTCATACACGAAAAGTATCATAGAAGGATAATACTAATAATCAATTAAAATAATTAACTGTTGCATAAAATTTCATCTATTACATATAAAACTTCAACTGATGAATGAAAAATATGTAAATTAGCAAAATAAAATTTACTAAAGTAAGAAAATTGTAAAGTAAGCAAAATAAAAATTACTAAAGTAAAAATACAAGTTATTGAAAATTTAATTAAAAAAAAGCTTTTAAAAATTGCAAGTTTTACTCCTACCTAAATGTAATTACCACTATCTCTTCGCAGAATATAATAATCTATGGTTTGCTATAAGAGAATTTCTTGATAACATTTATTATGCTACTGATTTGTACGCATGCGTGAGTTGTCACGTAATCAAAACGTTTAAGAATAATATAAATTTTCGAAAAGCAGCGCAGCATTTCTCATTTCAACTGTTAGACTTGAGGGAGAAGGTAACTTTAGTGCACAACTCTGATAAATTTCCAGATTTTAATTCAAGTGGGGAATCGATTTCTTTGTTAGTGAATAAAGTAAGTTTTAGTATATCATTGCAATATATAATAATAAAAATAAACAATGAATAAATGATTATTTATGTATTAAACCTTTCTTAACTATATAAATATATTTCTTTTATTGCACAGATGTTGCAACAAGATGAATCAAAACAGCAGCAATCCTCTTTATCAGAAATGAATGATCTGAATGATTCGCCCTTAGCACATGAAGAGTTACAGAATAATAAATATGTGAGTACTTATATATGAAATACTATAATTCATATATGAAACGTAATTAGAATAAATTTAAAATCAAATATTTTGTTGCTTATACTTTAACAAGTGTTTCTGATCTATATCGATGAAGAAAATTCTAATTGTTTACGTTTATTTCTCTTACAGATGTGTTCTATTTGCTACAAACAATTTTTAAGTAAATGGAATTTAAAAGAACATATACAGATCCATACAGATGAAAAAGCCTATACTTGCGATGATTGACAAAAACCGTTTTCAAGATAACATGAATCTGAAATGCCTACTACATCACATAGTGTGTCACCAGTTGTATGTAAACTTTGTGAAGATATTCAAGAAATAACCAGACGTTTGAAGAATTTAACAATCAAGGAAGAGATTTAGCCTATGTACCAAACCTAATTGCATAAGATTTACTACAATATCCCAAAATTAAAATTTGGAAGGCATAAACACTGTGTGTAAAGAAATGTTTGTTATCCGTGATACTTCTATCTAACATGAATGTAGATATTATTCACAATGTATTCCTTACATGGTCAGAATAAATATATTTTTATCTACACATATCAACGTGTTTATTTTTCTACAGTCCATTTCATTATTGGAATATATCTCCTAACATTTTAAACGAAAAAACGCTTTCTCGTCTTAAAAAATTTCATAAGAAGAGACAAAAATTAACAGATGAATGAAAAATATACATGTTTACAAAATAATTTCAACGTTTTCTAGATTTATTTTCAAATTAAAAAATTTTCAAAAAGAAAAAAAAATTGCAACATAAGTTTTTTTTTTTTTTTCCAAATGTGATTTTTTAGAAAAGTGAAAAAAATTTATAACAAGATTTTATTTTATTTTTTTTTTTCAAAACTTAAAAAAATATTTTTACAAAAAATTTTTTTTCAAAAGTGAAAAAAAAAATGTACAATTTTTTTTTTTTTTTACAAATGTGAAAAAAAAAAATTACAACATAAAATTTTTTTTAAAAAAATTGCAAAAAAAAAGCAAAATGTATGAAAAAACGTACAAAAAGTTATGGAAATGCTTTAAAAAATGGTATTTTAAATATAGTGTATAATGGTTGACCATTATACATGCAAATCTGTTACATACAGACCATTATACATACATATCTGTTGCAAATGAAGTGTGAGTTAGACGGCTGAATGGATAGAGTATTGAACTCGAGACTAGGGGTTATGGGTTCGAATCCTTCGCGTCCCAAATTGTATTTGTGATTTTTTTTATTATTATTGATTGCTTTATATTTTTCATATAAAATAAGATTTTTTTGCTGAAAATAAATTTTTATATTAATAATACAGAAGCACGTGTATTTGTATTATAATAATAAAATATTTATTTAAATACGAGAAAATGAGGTATTTCTCGATGAAAGTTTTAGATTTGAACGCCTTTTAATATTCAAAGTTTCGTTTCAAAGTGATATACAGTAGAACCTCCATAAGTTGACCACCCAAGGGACTGTAACTAAGTGGTCAACATACGGAGATGGTCAACTTAGAGAATTTTTAGAAAATATTTAGAAAAATATTGAAAAAAATTAGTAAACTTTTTAGTATTTTTTAAGGAAAAATTTAGAAAAAAATTAGCACTTACTCATTTTTATTTTTACTGAAGGTACAGCACATTTTTACAATTTTTGAAAGAGTAATTCAATTTCTGTTTGAGTCCTCTTTTTGTTCATTAGGTAACTGCTAAAAGCACTTTCACAGTTTACAAGTCCATTAAGCATGCTTGAGCATTTTTCTGCAGCGAAATCTTTAAGTTGCTCCATCATGCGCTTTACATCGTCTTCCTTCGGAGTTGGATACTTTTCAGTTTCGTCGTCACTTGGATCATCATCCTCTTCGCCGTCCATTTCTTGTGCCTTAGCGTCCTCGTTGTGCTTAGTTGCAGAGAGTATCTCATTGAAGATTGCCTCTGGATCTGGTTCAACAAAAGTTACTAACTCATCGTCGATGGTAACATAATCTTCAAAATCAACTCCATGAAAAACTGGCAACGGAGATTGAGGAAGCTCATCATCTTGCACCGATGTTGTAGCTGTAACAAATCCAACTTTCTTGAAGCAGTTCTTAATCGTGGTTTGCGTAACATTATTCCAAGCAGAATTAATCCAATGAACAGCATTCAAAGCATTTACTGATGCAGCTGTTGACGTTGCCAATGCAGAAGGACCACAGGTTTATGCTTTCATGATCACCCATTCCAGAAGTTGAGCTCTGTAGTGCACTTTGAAAGATTGAATAATGCCTTGATCTAAAGGTTGTGTTTTC
Organism: Maratus speciosus; assembly: GCA_963932465.1. NCBI lineage: Eukaryota > Metazoa > Arthropoda > Arachnida > Araneae > Salticidae > Maratus > Maratus speciosus. The sequence goes on along the minus strand of OZ010788.1, from coordinate 210,409,655 downwards.
GAAGTTGTGTTTGGAGGCAAAAATTTTAGCTTTACATTTGTGAGATTATTCAATTTCGGGTGGCAGCAGCAGTTGTCCACGATTAGAAGAATAGACCGCTTCTTTTTTCTCATTTCTGCGTCAATTCCTCTAACCCACTCTTCGAACAAGGCACTGGTCATCAAAGCGGATCTATTCGCTCTCCAAAAAACAGGAAGGTCTTCAGGTTTTACATTTTTAAATGCACGAGGTTTTGCGAATTTGCCGATCACCGTAGGCTTCAATTTTTCTCTAGTCATACTAGCACATAGAAGAACAGTAAAACGCTGTTTTGAAAGTTTTCCCCTTTTACAAGTGTCACCTTTCATTACTAGACTTCTATCAGGCATTGCTTTAAAGAAGAGACCGCACTCATCAGCATTAAAGATGTCCTCATCTTTAAAACCTTTAACAAACTCTGGGAATTTTTCAATAGACTTCTCCACCACTTCAGCTGAAACTTATTCGATTCCCACACAAAACTTTTTGAGAAATCTCGCATCGGAGTTTGAATTTTTAAAGCCAACCTGCTGATGCTTGGAAGTCCTCTATTTCGAATTCTTTTGCAAATTTTTTTGCTACTTCCTGAAACATAGGTCCTAATATTCTTGCATTGGTTGATCTCATCTCTTTAAACCAACGAAACGTGGCTTCGTTCACATCGTCAAGACACGTTTTTCTGCGAGTCCCCCGTTTTCGGAAGAATATCTTTCCAGATATTCTTCCTTGCGTTTTAAAATGTTGCTCACAGTTGTCTTGCTCACACCAAATTTTTCCGCTGTCTTTCTTTGGCTGCTGCTTTCCTGAAAATTAAGAAGATCCATTTCCTCCTTTAATTTAAATTGTTTTAGAGCTTTTCTTTGCGCCATTTTTAATGAAAATTCGCAAATAAACGACTGGTCCCTTCACGACCTGATATCCAGAAAAAAAGAACGGAATGTGTTTTACATGTGAGCGACACACGTTGTTTTCCAATTCCGTATAGCTACATCGCTACGCCCATGCCCTACTCCCCTGACATTTTTCGAGATTCCAGGAATTCTGGCATTTCCCCTCCCATTGTATCATACTGGAAGTGAAAAATGAATGGAACATGACAAGGGTGGCGAGTGTTGCTCACATAAGCTGAATGACTGATAAAGAAATTCCTGGAAACCGGGTGGAGAACAAACGGAGGAAAAAGCAAATTCAAGAAAACATCAGTGGCCAAGTTACATAGAGTAAAACCTACTAAAAAGTGGTCAACATACAATTTACGGAGGTGGTCAACATAGAGAGATAAATCTCCATTGACAATACATTGTGACCATTCAAACTAATAAATTTCGGTCAACATAGAGAGGTGGTCAACGTAGAGAGGTGGTCAACTTTGGAGGTTTTACTGTGTATGTACTAGGGGGCTCTGCTCTTGCAAGCTACGCTCGCCAACCCCCGTTCAGACACCGCAGAATCTAAAAGCACGCTCATTTGATCGGTATTCAAAAGATTAGAGAAGATTGTATCTCTCTATTCTAAAAAAAAGTAACTCCCGCTGTCACCGCCGCCGCCGCCGCCGGTTTTGAATTTTTTGTGACCGGAGGTCTTTCTTCGTTAATATTAAGAAAAATAATACATACAAAAATATGAAAATTGGTAGTATTATACAGAAATGTTTGATAAACACGCTGATGTAGACAGTTTTCAAATCGAAGAATTATTTTAAGAGATATTTAATGCTAAAGTTGGACAAAATCGTTCCATTAAAAAAGTTTTATAGGAGCAAAAACTATACATCGGAATTTAATACTTTTTAGATCATTTTATACGTTATAATTTCCCGGTGTGCAGAAATAATTTATTTTTTTAATTTGACTCATTTTTCGAGGTTTCATTTCTATTTTAAATTCAAATTTTCAGCATTTCGAGAGATATTTTTTTACTTATTTCAGAAAATTGTACTAATTTAACCTGTTGCCAAACTGTATAAACAACGGAAACAATAATGTTTGCTTCAAATTAAAAATTTATTTACGCGTGACTATCATAAACAGAAAAGAAAAACTTTCAAATTAGAAGTAAATAATTACGTATAAAAAGCAGGAACTTATTGAAAATTACTTCATCTATAATTACACGTGAATTTTAACAGAGAAAGGATATTGTAAAGTAATAAATTCATTAACATGCGTTAGAAGTCTTAAATAGGAGAAATTACATCACATTTACGTCACATTACACTTATTACGTAAAATGAACAAAAAATAATATTGCAAAATAGTAGTTTAAATTTAAAAATAGCGCGAGACATTTACTTGATATTTTGAGATGAACTTTTCAACTATTTTTTTTTTTTTTTTTTTTTTTTTTTTTTTTTGACAGCGCAAATAATATTTCATTTCTAATAAAAGCATTTTCACGTGAATATTAAAAAGGGAAAGAAAAGTTTGGTGAAAATTACGTCAGATTAAAAACGATATATTTAAAATGTTTTATTTAAAAGGACTTTCTTTTCGCTTTGTTAAAAAATACCGGGAGACAAAGACTCTGTTTACTTAATTCATTTTATATTAGATGATTTTGAAATGCCATTGTATCTTTTAACAGCAGCTGATTTTTCCGTAAAATTCCCCAATCAAAGAGAAATGAATAGAAACCCGTTTATAGGGCGATCGCCTTTGTTTTTTTAATTATAATTCAATCTTCCAAAAAAATTCAATTAAAGCCGATCAAATTAGCGTGCTTTTAGAGACTGCAGTGTCTGAACGGGGGGTTGGCGAGCGTAGCTCGTAGGGGGCCGAGCCCCCTAGTTGTAATGAAAAAACCTATAGCAATCTCCCTGTAAACGGGGTTCCCTTCAATTCCCTTTGATTGCGAAAATTTAAGGTCGAATCAGTTGCTGTTAAGACATCCAATGGTTGTTTTCGCGTTTGATTAAAGAGACCAGTTAAACATTTGAAAGGAAGCTAAAATAAAATGAATTAAGTAAACAGAGTCTTTGCCTCCCGGTATTTTTTAACAGCGTCATAACGCTGTTCACCAACGATTGACATAATACAATTTACTGCTTTAACCCCTTCAAGGACGGTGGTTCATTTTGGGGCCACTTAATTTTAATTCTTAAATGTCACATTGGCACCAGAATATTGGAATGAAAATTTTCCTTTTATTAAGTAGGTGAACAAAAGCATTTCCGTATTTCGAAATTTGTTTGTAAATTCTGGTGCCATTCATGGTGTGATAAAAACACACCATGAATGTGTGAAACATGGTGTGATAAAACATAAGGTCCTAAATGGACAAATGAGCATTTATGATGGTGACATAGAAATCAAGAAAGATAATATCATGCATGATCTTGGTACCTGTGATTATCCAGATTATACGAGTCTGAAAAACCTGATAATAACTGATACAAGTGATCATTATTTTATAAACGAGAAACACCCATTCATTTATACAGATGGATCTAAGATGGCGGAGGGAGTCGGAGCAGCGTTCACAGTACTATATAATAATAATTTTATCTTTGATTTCAAGATCTCTCTGAATGGAAGAAACAGTATTTATCAAGCAGAATTAACTGCTATTAGATTTGCTATTGATTGGTTTATGTCCTCACACACATGCTTCCACACTTGTTCTTCAGAGAAACTTTCCAATTAATAACATTGTAAAGAACATCTATGATAATTTCAATAGTCATCCAGAAAAGGAGCTTAACCCGGGATGGACAAGAGCACACATTGGTAATCCAGGAAATGAGAGGGCCGATGAGTTGGCAAAAGCAGCTATAGATCCAGCGGTTGCTGATGTAGTGGAAGAGGTGAAATTTCCTATCTCATGGGTGAAGAAGATTTGTTTGGAAAATATGCGTAGTGATTGGCAAGAAGATTGGAGACACAGCGATAAAGGACCTGACACCTACAAAGTTTTTTAAAAAGTAGATGACAGGTTTATTTGTGTGAGCCAAGTTATTCAATATTTTGTTTCTGCTCACGGAAGCTTCCCCGAATATTTGTTTAAAATTGGGAAAAGAAGTAATGCACTCTGTGATTGTGGCAGCGTGGGTAATGTACATCATTACCTTTTTGGCAGATGTCTGAGGTATCATTTTTCTTTCATTTTGATAATTCACAAAGTATCAGTTATAATCTCAGAAGAGTCCTATTTGACAAGAAAAACTACAGCAAGTTATGTGCGATATATAATGCACTTAATGCAAAGTATTCTTTTATAAGATATCGGTTCTAAAGCAGTCTATTAATGAAAATTTTCAAGTATATTATAGTTACCAATTTCCACAACTATTATCAATCTCAACTATTGTTCATCTATTATACATCAACTATTGTTCATCTATTATACATCAACTATTGTTCATATACAGTGGTTCTGGTGGACACGCCTATTCTTCACGTTGTGAGTGCTTGAACGTTTCATCTATTAGGCGCGCCACACACCAGGGAGACATGCAGCAAAAAAGCGTGAGGCATGCGACAATTTCACCCTGTTAACAAAGAAAAAACCGGATTGGGCAGCAAAATTTGTCTCTCGTCTCACAATTATTGTCGCATGTCTCTCTGGTGTGTGGCGCGCCTTAGGCAACCCTTGCTGGTAGCTGTAGTGCTGTGGATGGATTCCTACGTACTGGCGGACTGATTGTTGAACTTGCTGCGTAGTGGTTGTTAATCATTGGCTATCAGTTTTTCCTGCATTTTATGAACTTAAGTTTTTTAATATTTTTGATTTTAAGGACTATTTGTTTTATTGGACTATCTACAGCTATTGATATTGTTTCTGTTCTTCAGTTGGTTGTGGAGTTACCCATAAACCCCACACTCTTGTAAAAGTTGCATGGTAATCTCTAAACATGCTTTTTGTATATTGTTGATCATAGCGAGTTGCTATGTTTCATTTTTGTATAAGAGTTTATGCTTTTGTTATTTATTTTGTTAATATATATGCCGTTGGTTTGCCCGGTCTTTTGGTAGTGCGCGGAGCTGGATGGTGGAGGGGTTTTTTCCCGCCAGGACATTAGTTCCATAAACCTCACGGTTGGAGTCCTGGCTGGGTGTCAAAAAAAAAAAAAAAAAAAAAAAAAAAAAAAGGTGAACAAAAGCATTTTCGTATTTCGAAATTTGTTTGTAAATTCTGGTGCCATTCACTGATTTCAACATTTTACGGATAGAAGTACCTTGTCCCTGAAAGGGTTAAACACATATTAATGTATTTATTATTTTAAAGTTTCTTTTCTCTTTTAATATTCACGTGTAAATACAATTTTCAAGACATAATTTTCAATATTTTCCTTCTTTTAACACTTACTCATTTAATAGTAATTTTAAAGGGAGTTTTTCTGTTTTTAATAGTCACGTGTATATAAATTTTTAATCGTTAGGAAATATTATTCTTTGCGCTGTTTTTAGAATTGAAAACAATCTCTATAATAATAGCCTAAGTCATGTGACTATTATCAACAGTTCCGGGAGGATCCCTTCGCTTTTTATATTCCAGGCGGCCATTTTGGTAGTTTAATGTTAGCCAGCCACAGGCTATAAGTCGCCAAATATTATTCTATCACCATCATTTCACTTATATTATAATAGTCCAAGTCATGTAACTGCCACAAACAATTACAACCCTTCGCTTTTCATAAGAAAGTTTTCCATTTTGATTAAAGAATCAAAGTTATTTTTTCGAATAAAACTACATAAAAATTGCCAAGATCGCAAAGAATTCTTAGTACTTTTATGTTAGCCGGGTGCAAATTTCGCCAATAGCTTTTTTTAACTCGCCAGTTAGAATTTTTTTATTTTTCGAATGGTAAATTAAAACGGTACTACTTGGTCATCCCATCGACCAAAAATCTGTCACCAGACTATAAGATTAAATGCCAATAATGGTTAATCGTAAATGTCACATTCACTTGACTGCAAGGAAGTTACACGTGTTTACGCCATCAAGTGATTTTTATTTCGACGTTTTATTAATATTTTTATTAATGTTATACAAATTTATTTGTTCTTTTGTTATTTAAAATAAAAATTAAGTCAATTTGTATAATTTGGTGAGTGATTTGGCGATTTATATAGTTTGGTGAAATTGGTCGGCAGGATAACTAAGTAGTACCATTAAAACATTGCTTTGAATTTGAAATGAAATGTCAGGATTTGTTGCGTTATTTAATCGGGTTTGGCGTGATTTTTTTTACGACAATTTGGCGAAAACCTCGTTTTCGTATACCAGTTACCTATGTATTTTTAAATTATTTTCTATTATTTTTAAAATGAAATAACAATAAATAAAAAAAATAAATTAATAACTATAGAACAAAACAATTTATATCATTTTTTAAAAGAAAAAGAAAATAAACGTAAATAAACATTTATTAATAAATAAGCAACAATAGCCGGGTTACCATGTCAGGCAAAATAACGCCATTTTGGCGTCATATAGGTATCCCGGTGCGTATATGATATCTGCGCCTAATATTTTTCTTTTCGTTTCGTTAAAAAAAAAAAGAAGGAAGTGAAAGCCATAAATTTTAAACTTTTCAGTTTTAAATGAAAGTTTTGTATTAAATAAGATAATAATGAAATACAAAAAAAAAGCATTGTTCTTGGCATACATTTAAGGGAGGCCAAACTGCTCGCCAAATTAGTTTAAAATAATAACCTTTAGTAAAATATGAAAAAATATATCTGTTATGATTAAAATTTAAGTTGCCATCATTAGAAAAAAGTGTTTAAAATTAGAAAAAAAATAATATTTAGAAAACTAATTCAAATTTAAAAATTCTAATACCAGTTTTGAGATCTGAGGATCAATACCGATTTTTGGTGTTAATTTCATCACAAAGTATTTCATATTTTAGGAGAAATCGCTTGAAACATAATCAGTTGTTTAATCAGTCGCTTCATAGAATCGTTTAATAAATTCGTTACATTTCAGTCGTTTCATATATCCTTTTCATAAATTCGTTTCATTATGATTTTATATATTTAGGGTAGATTAAAAGAAAAAGAAAATAAACGTAAATAAACATTTATTAATAAATAAGCAACAATAGCCGGGTTACCATGTCAGGCAAAATAACACCATTTTGGTGCCATATAGGTATCCCGGTGCGTATATGATATCTGCGCCTAATATTTTTCTTTTCGTTTCGTTTTAAAAAAAGAAGGAAGTGAAAGCCATTAATTTTAAACTTTTCAGTTTTAAATGAAAGTTTTGTATTAAATAAAATGGTAATGAAATACAAAAAAAAAGCATTGTTCTTGGCATACATTTAAGGGAGGCCAAACTGGTCGCCAAATTAGTTTAAAATAATAACCTTTACTAAAATATGAAAAAAAATTCTGTTATGATTAAAATTTAAGTTGCCATCATTAGAAAAAAAGTATTTAAAATTAGAAAAAAATTAATATTTCGAAAACTAATTCGAATTTAAAAATTCTAATACCAGTTTTGAGATCTGCGGATCAATACCGATTTTTGGTGTTAATTTCATCGCAAAGTATTTCATATTTTAGGAGAAATCGTTGCGAAACATAATCAGTTGTTTAATCAGTCGTTTCATAGAATCGTTTAATAAATTCGTTAGATTTCAGTCGTTTCATATATCCGTTTCATAAATCCGTTTCATTAGGATTTTATATATATAGGATAGATATATAGGGTTATATATATATATATATATATATATATATTAAGCAAATGAAAAAATAAGTATTGTGCGAAAATATCCGTTTGAGCGTAGGATAATTTCTTGATGTTTTAATTTATTTTTTATTTTTGAGTACTATAGGACAGTGGCGTAGGAACTTTATACAACTAGGGGGAGCCGGGGCATATTGTGAAAAGCTAGTGGCGGGGATCATTTATTCATAATTTCATTCATTTCGGTGGATTCCTTCATAGTGTTGCACTTTTCACAAGCAGGAGTATAAAATAGAAGCATATCAAAAGATAAGTTAAAATAATTTTTATTAGATATACTTGATACATAGAAACTTAATTTATGGACGATCCCGAATCTCTTCCAAATCAATTTTAAAGGCCTCCTCTTTATAAAATATAAATATGCAGTAGCATCAAGTGATTGAGTCTCTGTTGACCCATTGTTGTTCGGATGTGTGTTTGAAAACGGCGAAGAGCGCTGGAAGATCTCTCAGCTGTTTCTACTGATGTCGGAATCGCCAAACTAAATTCTGCCAAAAGGTAAACTTCAGAAAATAATTTCTTCACTAATTCCTCCGATGACATCATTTTAATTGCGATGGACAATTTCTGTCAGTTCCGTCGGGGATTAGTGTTAGTAGAAATGTCAACTGAGCAGAAAGATTTATCAAGTCAAAATCATCAGCATGTATTCCAAGCTTTTGTTTCAGATCTTCTGAAGTGGTTGAAGCTGTGTCTGTGAATATGGATTCGATATTTATGAGAGAGTCAAAAGTTTTTTGATCAAATCGTTTTTTTTTTTTTTTTTTTTTTTTAAATTCATTGGTAATAAGGTCCAGTGCTTCTAGGAAATTTACTCTCAATTTTTCTTCTTGTCCAAGTTGTGCTGGAGCGGAGGGATGGCTTGTATGCTCATATCTCATTGTAACTATCTTTTGTCTGGAGACGCTCGTCATTTTCATTTCCAAATTTAATGTGGACACCTTTTCTCTCCCATTTCTTGTAGAGAGTTTCAAAATGGCTATCCTCTCTCATACGTTCTATGGTTTCTTCTAACGTTGAAACGGCGTTCTTGACACTTGCGGTAGGAAATCCAGTTGTTTGCAGAACTTTCGCCAAGATTTCGCAAGGGCCAAAAAGTTCCTTGGCCATGTTCATGCCAACAAATGTCTTGAATTTTTTCAAGCTTCTTATGAAACATTTAACTCCAGCCTTTTTTTCATGACGTAGTGCAGTTGGATCTTTCAATAACGCATCAAGAGTCTCTAACACTCTTGGATAATTTTCCACGAATCTCGATACTGCAGCAAATCGAATTGCCGATCTGGTCGTGCAGAGAGGAAGCAACTGCTTTGTTTTTAAGTTTATGTTGCTTTCTTCTTCATTTTTAGTTGGGCAAAGAACGGTGTTCTTGTAGACATCTCTCCATTTGGACGATTCTCTAATTAGATTCGATATTGTCTTTATCAAACTTAAGGAATCTGCATTTAATCTGTTGGAACGCGCCACCTGTTGCAGTGCAATGTCCAAGGAATGATTTGCACAATGTACGAAAAAAGACTTCGGTTGCAACTCCTTGAACCTTGTTTGGACGCCTAGTATGATGCCACTCATATTACCGGCTCCGTCAAAACAATGTCCACGAAATTTATTGAGATCGATGTTGCAACGTTGAAGTACAGTCATGGCAAAAAAAAAAAGTAAACACCCCCTACTAACTCTTCAAAAAAGTATTGTAGAAGAAAGTTACTGGTATCGAACAATTGGAAATAAAGTCTACTTTTAAATGATGTATATAAAATTTTCTTAAGGGGCCATCTACATATTAAAACGAACCCAAACTTTATTTTTTCAATGGCAATACCCAATTTTAACAAGATATTTCAAATCTTTTATTCAAACTATGCTTCGACACCAAATTTCAATTCATTTGAATGATAAGTGTTTGAATTATAAACATTCAAAATTTAGTGCTTCTAATGTTAAATTACATTTTCTCATTTTCATTAATATCTCCTGAAATCATACTCCTAATGTGCTAATTTTTTGTGTAGCAATAATACTAAATACCCAAATACGTTGGATTCCCGATTTTTATAATTTTATGATAGGGTAACTCAGGATAGATGGCCATAGAGAAGAGATGGACAGTCTAAATATTTCCAAAACTTGATCATAGATTGCAACATAAACTTTGTTCATAGGAAATAGTTCAACGAGTTTATTCATTGTGACCTGCAGTTGTGTTTTTCGATTATAAAAAGTAACTGTAATTTTAATGTTTATTTAATTTAGTGGTTGAATATTTTTTTTGACTTAGGTGTCTGAATGTTTTGCGGTACGTACGTTTGTATATATTTTTTACTATATGGACTTTTAAGGCACGCATATAACCTAATCTTTACTTCTAATCCTAAAACAAAGACGTAAAATGGCTATTAGTGCTTTAAATTGGGGTACCATCAGTCCTTCAATTTCGGGAGAGATGGCCATTTTTAATCAATATTTCAAAATTATATGGAGTGAGGATTTTAATTAAATATAATTAAATTTAAAATAAATATATAACGTTTATGTTTATAATTAATATATTAATTGATATAATTGTTTAAATTTTATCTAATATAAATATAACTAATATAAAAATAACTAATATAAATATTTCAATAATAATAATAAGGCCTAACGATGTATTTGTTTCAAAAAATAATGTGAACTTTCATCCTGTGAACTCGGAAACTTTCATCCCACAGACTGATAAAGTTGATAAATAAACTAAATTAGCGCAATAAACCGAAAATTAACGCGAGAAAAAAACTCGACAGTTACAGCAGCGAAGAAAATTTAATACATTTAAAATTATCAGATTTTACAGATTCCGAGTGAACAGAATTGGATTAGGATCACTGTGTTGGTTGTGCAGAACAATATAATATCACAACCAAAAAGGATGTCTTTATACAATGCATAAAGTAACTGAAGTGGTTCCCTGAAACGTGTACAAATTATCAAGACCTTTGCCAAACATGTGGTAAGATTTTACGAAAAGTGAAGTATTGAAATTATACTTCAAATTTTGTTTATTCGAGTTTCATTTTCCATCCTATAACTGCATCTTTACAAATTGCTATATGTTTTTCATGATTAACTAACATGAAATGTATTATTTGTTTGCTATTTAACATCACTTTTTCTTTCTTGTATTGGATGGCCTCTCCTCGGCTTTAAGGAGAGATGACCATCTGCCATTTTAATTTCAATTTTGTTTCCTACGTTTTGTTTTCACTATTTACTTATTTTTTACCCAAAATATTATGAATATATGTATAAGAATTTTAAATATTCATAAATATTTCTTGTATTTGCATTCTAAGAATTCTTATTTCAATCTTTAAAAACTATGGCCATCTATCCTAGAGTTACTCTATGAATTATGGAATTAATATTCGAAAAAATTATGAATTGCAACCTACAATTTTTTGATGGATTTTGATTTATTAAGGTCTGCTTTATGGAAATCCAAAATTTCACATTTTTCTTCCAAGTAGTTTTCAAATTATGCTTAAAAAACGGCAAAATGGTGGTTTAAGGGGCGGTCTATGATAGAAGTGACTAGATATTTTGAAATTTCTTAAGCTGTCCTGTAATCTAGCAGTGTTCAATGAATTCCTTGATCAAGAAGGGGGCTCTCGCGGTCAACAATCGAGTACCGAACTTCAATTTGGATGCAGACCCTAAAATACGTTCGTTTTAAAATAATTAATTTCTCGGAAACTTATTGTACAAATTGCATAAAAAATTGTTTTGGGGCTAATTGAAGGGTGTAGAGTTAGTTCATTTATGCTGTGAGAATTGTGTACTGCTATTGAAAAAAACAAAGTTATGGTTTTTTAATATGTAGATGGCCCCCTACGCAAATTTTAAATATATCATTTAAAAGTAGACTTTATTACCAATCCATGTGGTACCAGTAACTTTCTTCTACGATAATTTTTTTCACAGTTAGTAAGGGGTGTTTACTTTTTTCCCCACGAATGTACATCCTTTATGAGTTTAGTTAATGTTTCCCCTGTAGTATCAGGAGCATTGAAAAGTCCTAAAAACATGTCCTCCGTTTTCTCCAAATGTTTTGTCAAGTATCGTACACATATTGAGAACTACTCATTCCCGGCGGCATCGGTTGTTCCGTCAGCAATAATGGAAAAAAAAAAAAAAAAAACTCACATCCTTCATTTTTTCTAGCAGTGCATGCTGTATTGAGTGTGCCAAAATTTCCAAAATTTCATTTTGAATGTCCCATAGATTAACATGCAAGATGGGACACTTACGGCGAAAACTGTAATGGCAACAGCACTAGCGTCACTACCGACAAGGGGGAAGAATTAACAAGTCTCCGAAATTTACGTATGTTGATGAAATATTAGGTTCAGCAAAAAGTTCTGGGAAATTTTTAATTTAATAGTTACCAGAATTTGTGTCATATATAGGAGTACTACTGGTATGTATATCTATAGGAGTTCAGGAATTTCGGCTCCAAACAAAATGCCTACTAATCAGTATGATTTGCGTACGTTTATTCGGCAATATTGGGGAAAAGGTCTACCGATTCTGAAATATCTCGATGACATTAATGACGGTGGAGGTGCGGCGACAAATTCTTGCACTATGATGGTCTCTACTTTGAAGAATAGTCCTTGTTGCTTTTGCGGTTAATTTGCGCATAACAAAGCAAATTTCACAAATTTCCCAGAACTTTTTGCTCAACCTAGTGTGTTTACGCTCTATGTTTTGAATATCTATTCTTTCCTAAACGACGCAGACGATATTTTATTTATGTTCGATTTACCGTATATACCCGCCTATAAGTCGAGGAATTTCTGACAATTTTTGGCAAGCAAATTTGGGGGGTTGACTTATACGAGAGTCAATTAAAAAATAAAAAATAAAACTTTGAATACTGCAAAATTCTGACTTTTTATGTGTATGAATAATAAAATATTACAGAAAATATACAAATAATAATAATTTATCATTAAAAAAATGTTCAATGATTTATTTTTATTTATTTACTACTTTTTCGCATAGACAAGTGAAATATTTGGTTTGATTTTGCGCAAAATTGAAGTAAAAAGTTAGGGGGTCGACTTATATGCGGGTTTTTGATTTTTTGCAGAATTTCCATTCGAAAGTTAGGGGGTCGACTTATATGCGGGTTTTTGATTTTTTGCAGAATTTGCATTCGAAAGTTAGGGGGTCGACTTATACGCGAGTCGACCTATACGCGAGTATGGTATTTAGCTGGGATTTTTTTTTACCCTACTTGTTCGTTCAGCTTTAACTTACAAAATGATAATTATAATAATAATATAAAAGAAAAACCTCAGGAAATTCTGTTGAAAACGTAAATATGTAAGTTAATGAGATAAAATTGTAAGAAATTAAATTCGGATATTGTCTTCATTTATTCACATCGAATACAATTTTATCAAGTGTAATATCAGTATCTCTCTATTTTGCTTTTTTTTTAAACTTTTAGATTTATATAAGTCTAAAAATCTGTAAAGGAATTTTTCCCTATCTGTAATTTTATTATTATTTCTTATATGTTAATATCGTAAATATTATTGAACTGATTGTACGTTATTTACATTAAAAACAATCTTTTTATCTTATCTGTGAGAAAGTGAAAACGCGTAAATTTTAAAAGATTATTGTAACGATTGTTTAATACATTAAACTTCATAAATTAATGAAACATCGGCTGTAAAAAAAATTCTACCAAATGGAAATATTTATGAAATTTTCTGGGACTTATAGAGTGCAATATTTCGTATATTTTTACATTACACCATCGCTTTAAGTAGCTTTAAGTAAATTAGTATATCATATTTACCTGACGTATAATATTCAAGACGAAATTTTTAGCTTCTTTTTCGGTGCACTTAAATCGTTCACTCATGTAAAAAAAAAGAAAAAAAAGAAGCATATATCCGTGCATGAACATAGAATAGATATTAGACATATAAAATAGAATATCTATTCTATGTTCATGTATCGGTGTGACATTCTGTTGAAAGCGTAAACATGCAACATTAAAAAAAAGAAAGATTACAATAAGGTAGATGCTCAATAAGAAAAATATTACAAGGATGGGAAGTTTCTTCCTCATTGTCACTAAAATTGTGGCTGCGATCGCAATCGCATTACCATTACGCTCTATGGAAATGTCCTATCTTGTATGTTAATCTATGGAATGTCCCGGCTGGTCCATGTATCGCGCTTGGACAACCATGATTCAATTTCCGGACAAATTGTTCCCGATTCTTGCAGATAGACGTCTAATTTTTTTTATCGGCTTGACCAGTTTATTTTGTTTATCGGCCCTACCCGTTGAAAAAATTGTCCTAACTCTGCCGCCCAGCCCCGGCCCGCAGACCTGGCCGAGTACGGGCCCGAGCAGACCTCTACTACCCCCCCCCCCCCCTTCATTCTTGTCTTTGTTATTTATTGCTAGAATTTTCTAGAAAAAATAGACTTTATTTTTTAATATAATAATGTATCGTAATGCGAGAATTTTTCCCGGGGGAGCTGAGCCCGTCTGAAATATTCCAGGGGGAGCCAGAGCTCCCCCGGCTCCTACGCCTATGCTATAGGAGTGAATTTTTATCGAGATTAGGATGCAAATCATATTTTATTGTGTTAAAATCAACATTAAAATATTATAAAAATAAAATGTAATAGATGTACATTATTTTAACTAAAAATATCAGCACATATATTTTTTAAAGAGATAAAATATATGGGGTTTGCCGTCTAGTTTTGTAGTGAATAAAATATGATTAGGATGCTTATAAATTTTCTACTGAAAGTATAAGTAAGTATTTTGCTTATACTAACGTGATTGTGAGTGTTATTTGCTTCTCAGGTTTTATGATGTACAGTAAAACCTCCCTAAAGCGACCGCGTTCTGTTCCAATAAAAGTTGGTCGCTCCGAGAGGTGGTCTCTTAATGGAGGTCATGTTTAAATCTAAATCTAGTTTTAATTGTTGAAAAAGGTAACAATTAATGTTACTAAAATTTATTTTTCACATTAGGAAAAAATATAAAAATTTAAGTGTCAAAACAAAAGTTAATTACATAAGTTAATTACTTCAGAGTTTAAAAAATGAATACATTGACATTTGCTTTGATTCTACGGTTTTTTCTTTTATAACTTTTATTTCTAAGTCTTTTCGAAGTTCAGTAAATAAATGTAATTTTTTTTGGACGGGAATAAATAATGACGATTTCATTAATTATCTATTTCTTTGAGAGTTTCCTGACAGAAGGGCAGGGGAGTTTATTGACTGACATTCTTAATTTGTCATCAGAGTTAAATTCATTGCCTAAAAAGGCACAAAGGGGTTTAAACACTTAAAAGTTACCGAAATAATAAAAAAATCTAAACTTAGTTTAGAAGTTTGATGAATAATGCGCTCTCCGGAATTATTTTTCTAATAAAAACTTCTTCAAGCGACCAGGAGAAAACGAAAATTGTTTCATTTTCTTCAAAGAAATTGGTCGCTCAAAAAGGGAGTTTAACTGGGATGGTCCCTGAATGGAGGTAAAATTAGTATTGAATGGAATAGATTTCGTTACATGAAAAAATGGTCGTTCAGGGAGGTGGTCGCACAGGAAGGTTTCACTGTATTTTGGTCTGTTATCCACACGCTATTAAAATATGCAATCATAAAATAAGAAATATATATACTAAAACCTTCTCTGAAAAATTGTCTAACTAACAGTGCAAGTTCCAAAATCTTGTAATATGTTGATATCACAATCTTGGTTTATTAACAGCATTCTATCTATCACAAAAAATATAAAGCAACTGATAAATCATTTTTAAATAAATAGAAAGAAAATTGTTAAAAAGTTAAAATATTTAGATCTCCAATTGAATTTTTAAATTGTATTATTCAGCCTACCAAACAAAGCATAACCAATGAAACATAAGCACAAAATGCATAATCACGTGATCATCGCCCACATAATTTTTCTGGGCCGCTCCATAGAATAGAGGATATTCCATCTACGTTATGATCATGTGGTCAAGGTAAAAACTTCTAGAGTAAACAAGGGAAGGCTCCGTTTACGTGTAATGCAAATCCCCTCTAGCCAATGAAACAGTTCATGAGGCAAAGCAGTAGTAGCTTCCCTTCTTATCAATTAGAAGTTCCTTGGGTAAATTACCGGTATCACGTGACTTTTTCAGCCTCGAACCCATATTTGGAATATTCTCCATTATACAAGAACGAGAAGGAACACAAGGAACCGGATTAGCTCTGAAGTACGCAGGGGATGACGGGATTTAACGAAAACGAACTGCTTGCAACCCCTCTAACGCTAAGCGATACCTTCACCTTACTATCCAATCGTCCTTGTTGCTATCATGGAAGAAGGAATACCAACTACTATTTCCAACTTCTTTGGAAAATATCCGGTGGCAAAAAAGCAGGCAGGGAAGATGCAATGCAAAGATATGCTTGCTTTCCTTCTCGTTCTTTGTAATTCTATGGGCCGCTCGCGCCATAGAAGTAAGAAGAACTCTTACTTCTATGGCTCGCGCGGAGTTTGTGTGCGGCACAGATTATATATATATATGAGATATATATAATCTGTGGTGTGCGGTTGATTGAATGCTGATCGGGCTGAAGTGGATAAAGCAGGTCACGTGACGCTTTTTCCGAATATCTTGAATTTTATCTGAGTGAACATAGGCATGTATTCCAGTTACGAAAACCATGTTTTAGAAGGATAAAGAAATAGACGCTTTCAGTGTGACGTCATTCATAACGCTTTCCTTGGAAACTGACTCCAAACAAACGGTTGCTATGCTTCATTTATTAAATATAAATCGTAGAAAATGTTATCACTGCCTATACAGTATAAAAAGTCTTATCTGTGAGATATAGCTATAAAATACAGCTATAAAATACAAACAAAGTAGAAAATACAGCATAGCAACCGTTTGTTTGGAGTCAGTTTCCAAGCAAAACGTCATGACTGAAAATAATGAAATAATTGAAAATAATTTAAAAATTCCTTTCTTCGTAAAGACCTACTCGATGGAAAAACTTCTGAGCGCACGCGCGGCGTAGCTGCACTTCCGAACAGACCCTTTCTTTACACGCGCGTGAAGCGATCGTCATTCGTGAACAGAAGTGAACATTCGTGAACAGCAGATTTAGCTGTATCCATCGCGAAATTTGACTTTCCATAAGACTTTTAGCATTAGTTCGAAATCCGACAATTTCATTGGCTATCGGTGAACCGAACTTCTTTCCCTGAAAGGAAAAAATCCATTTTACGAGTAACAGCTCTGCTACTCATTTCATCAATTGTATTTCTTGATAATAATAACTAGATGCATTAAAAAAAAGCTTATGCATTTCTCATACTGAGCACGGAATCAATTGTTATACAGTTAATAACATAATATATAATTAATTATTAAATTTGATATAATTTTCTAGTAAGAAAATTATTAACAATTCTAAAACAACATTGACTTAGTTGTTAAATTATGATAAAATAATGAGATTGTTATAATAAGCTGCTTAGAACTTTTTTTTTTTTTTTTACTCAGATGTTTGCAATCAGTATTAAAGTTCTAGCAGCTTAACTAAAAATAAGTAATTGAAGTTACATCTAGATATATAAAAATATTTTTCTATGCCAGTTTAAAAGATACTATTATTGCATTTAAATAGATATTTTATTTTAATTTTATAACATTGGCTCCTAAGTGGTATTATGTAGTAAAATTTAATCACAATATTATATTTCGAATAAAAATTGTAAAGCTACTGATAATAAATTAATAAATAAAGATAAAAACAAAAATCTCCATAATAATAATAATAATAATCGTTTATATATATATATATTGCAACTAATAGCAAAATGTTTTTTATTGTTCATGTTTGAGGTATATTACATTTTTATTGCAACATATATATATATATATATATATATATATATATATATATATAATAAAACTTTTTGCGAATAATTATTTAATCACAGATATATATATATATATATATATATATATATGTTTTTGTTGCATTTTTACCATACATTCAATTATTTAAAGTATAGTAATTTACTGTCTTCAATGGTTAAATTATCATTGAAATATATATTATTAATGTAATTTATATATAAATGATAAATAATTAATATTTAAAGATGAATAATTTAATTCTGTTAATTACTATTTATATGTTACTGGAGTTCCAGCATAAAAGTACTTTTCACGAAAGTTCAGAAGATATTAAAATTAAATTTTAATAAAGATTCATTTTAAACATACAGTTTATATATGATAAGAATTTAGTAGTATTGAATATACAATAAAAAATTAGAAAGCAGCTGATAAATTGATAAATATTTTTATATATGAAAGATAATACTTAATTTTGAGAAGTGAACACTTTAATAAATTACTTCTGCTAATTATATATATATGTGGTGACAGAGCACAGAGTTTGAACTCTGCACTGCAAAGCCTACCACATTCTTAGATGAGGCTCGGGATGATACACCCCGACCTCTTAGTCAACGGTAAAAACTGCTGAACTGACACAAACTATTGTGAAAAGATAGAGTTGACTGTTGGTTGCTCATGAGAGCAGACGTGCTGAAACGTCGCTGTTGACCGAATACCGGGTCACGGACCTGAGTAAGGCGGAATATCGCCACCCAGTTATAATTATCATGTTTAATCTAAATGTAAATACCCCATCTGTAAATATTTCACCCACATAATCAAGAGCATTAAAGTTTAAGATTCCCTCAAGAGTCTGCCTGGACTTTACTTCTAGACACCGACCACAGTGTACACTTATTCGTTAAAATAAATGTGCATTAAATTTCTACATATATATATATATATATATATATATATATATATATATATATATATATATATAAAACTTACTAAAGTTCAAGGGCGGATCTGGAGAGTCCTCAAGGGGGGGGGGCGATTTTAGAAATTTGGAAACTCCAATCTGATGCGCGGGTCGGGGCTAATTTTTTCACTGCGGGTCGTGTTACTTTTACTTTTTGCTGTGGGTCGGGTTTGGGTCCGGCTGACTTCTATTTTTTGCTGCTGGTTGGATTAACTTATACTTTTTTGCTGTGTGTCGCGTTTGTACACAGTGTACACTTATTCGTTAAAATAAATGTGCATTAAATTTCTACAGATTGGGGGCTCGGCCGGGATATTTACATGCAAAGTGTGAATGTGTGGATTTAAGGTGCACGAAAATTTTCTGATGTCTAAAGAAATCCTGATATCCTTAAGCTGAACGATGCTCTGAAAAGGAAAGGAAAAAAGTTGCTTTCATCGAATGTTCCGTGAATTACTGGAAAGAGAAAAAAGAAAAAGGAAAATTCGCATGCAGGGGAGGAAAGATAAAAAGAGTGTTTCTATCTGTGCGCGTTGAAGTTTAACTACGTGTTCGTCTTTTTGAAAAGATCTGTTCCTGTGAGATGAATCATTTGTGAAAATGCATCTGCTAAAGTTTTAATAGGTCGTTTCTAGTATTCGAGAAGAAAATATACGCTGACCTAAATAGTGAGCGGTGAAAGTTTTTTTCCCGTCTTATATGACGAAAGGTTTTCTTTTTTTCTTCTTCTTTTCTTGTGATAAAATGGGGAAGTGTTTTTTTTTATTTTTCCCCATAAAAAATGTACAGTAAGTTTCTGTTGTGTACGCCAGAAGAGAAAGAATATATAGTAATTTATGCAGAAGTGGATTTTTTTTTTTTTTTTGTTCTGCACTTTTTTTTTAATAAAAGAAATAAGGCACTTGCTTAGACGTGTCTGCGAAGAGGAAATATAGGAAGGTGGGTTTTTTTTTTTTTTTGCTTCCTAAGAAATACATGTTTTTTTTTTTGCCTCTTTGAAAGAAAAAGTATTAACGATATAATTTTTTTTATCTTGTTATTTTTTTTATGTGAAAAGAAAGAAATATATATTATGTGAGAATATCTAGAGGGAAGCAAGTTTTTATAAAACAGGTGTTAAATAATTTTTTTTGTATTGTTATATTGTGAAGAAAATATATATATTTAATTTTTTTTTGTGGAAAAATCTGGTACAAAGTAAGTCTGTTTTAGAAAACTGTTAATATTATTATATATATAGATATATTTGATTTATCGGGTGCTTATATATTATTGATTTATATTGAAATATTTTATTTATGTGTTAATTGGTTAGATATAATTATGGCACACTTAATAAGGTCTAAAAAGATCGATCTGGTTACTGCGGTAATCGAGTTAGGTTTAAGTTCTCCAGATGGTGCTAATAAAAGTCAACTGACTGATTTAATTTTAAAATCCGATGGGTATAATGGGGATCTAGTAAAAAATTTGCTAGCGGGAATCGTGAGCGAGAGAGAGGAAAGTGAAAAATTGTTGCAACAAAAAGAAATCGAAAATCGCGATTTTGAGTTAAGAAAATTACAATTGGAAAAGACACAAACTATCCAATTGCATAATCCAATATCTACAAACACCGGAAAGGGTTCCGATGTTCTAAAATTACTAAATAGATATAATAATGAGGAAGAAATTAGCATTTACTTAACCCTTTTCGAACGGCAAGCAAAGCGTCTTGGGATAGAAAAAGATGAATGGGTTACATATCTGTTGGCACTGTTACCGCTCGATATTGTTAGTTTAGTAAATCGTGAAAGTGAAGAACTATCCAGTGATTACGACTGTGTAAAGAAAATACTTTTAAGACGTTTCAAACTTACACCAGAGCAATTCAGGCAAAAATTCTTTTTACATAGGAAACAAAATTCAGCGTCATGGAAATATTTTTCATTTGAAATCGCAAATTTTCTGAATGAATGGTTGTCGGGATTACACATATCAACGTTCGAAGAGTTAAAAAATATTTTAATCATTGACCAGATTAGGCGAAAATTGTCCCTAGAAATGAAGGAACACTTTTGTGACGAATTGCCAAAAATTACGAGTGTAGAAGATTCGACCAATAAATTGGATGATTTTGAAACCGCCAGAATTAACTTACGGAAAACTGAAATTAAGCCCCCGAACACGGAATTTAGAAAACGTCAAGGTAATGAAAATAATAGAGCGTTCCATCGAAATGACATTAGTCGCGTACCATATGAGAAAAACTACACACCTACCCCCCAAAAGAATTTAAATACAAAAATCCGTTGTTTCAATTGCAATGACATTTCCCACCGTTTTAAGGATTGCCCCCGAAAAAAAGAAAGCCCGGTCTGCTGGAGGTGTAAAATTCCTGGCCACAGGTCTGACCAGTGTACAAATAATTCTCCTAAAAATGCAAATGCTGCCGTAAGCAATAACTCAAATCCGGTTGATAAAATAATAAAAAGCGTGGGGATTTTAGGGAAAAATATGGATGCTTTAATAGATACAGGAAGTGACGTCAATATGTGTAGCAACGATACTTATACAGCCCTGGGATGCCCTAAATTGCATGAAAATGATTTGGTTTTATCAGGTATTGGTGGTAGTCAAATTACACCCATAGGATTTACGACTGTAAAAATTGAAATTGATGGTTACACAGTGAATGCAGATTTATACGTCGTAAAAAATTTGAGCCATTCTATAATTTTAGGAAATAACTTTTTGAAACAGGTAAATTTCAATATGTCGGAAAAAGGATTGCAAATTACAGGGAAACGAAAGTTGAAGGAAGTTAGGGTGAATTACGTCACTGCTTTCCCGCAAGAAACAATCATGACAAAAACCAGACGCGTCATCTATGTCACACCCAAATTTCATGCGATGTTGCGGTCAGAGAAGCAAAACAATCCCACGATAGGAAAAACGATTGCGACAGCTGAATTGGTGAGAAAAAAACAAACTAGTCAAAATGAAACAGCTTGCAACTTTAGTGAAAAAATAAACATGCAATTAAGCTCTGATAAAAATTGTTTGTTGGAAAGTGAACAGTGTTCCATCCCACAGTTAGACTCAGCGAAAACCACAGATATTTATTTAGCTGAGACAGCTAATTCTATTAATTTTCAGGAGGTTGAGCTAAACCATATTACAAACAACACTATTAAGAAAGAGTTAACGGAATTGATCACTAATTATAAGCCAAACAAGGTTAAAGACACGGAGTTAAAAGTAAGTATAGTATTAACTGATGATTTTCCGATTGCGCAACGACCGCGTAGATTAGCATATCCAGAACAGGAATTTGTAGACAAACAAATACAAGAATGGTTGGAAATGGGAATTATAACGGAGAGTAATTCTAATTATGCATCGCCTATTGTGTTAGCGAAAAAGAAAGATAATTCCTGGAGATTGTGTTTTGACTATAGACCCCTCAATAAAAAAATAATTAGAGATAATTTTCCTTTGCCAAGAATAGAGGACGTTTTAGATAACATTGAGGAAGCGAAGGTTTTCACTACATTGGATTTAAAAAATGGTTTTTTTCATATAGACGTAGCAGAGGAGAGTAGGAAATATACAGCATTTGTCACGCATAACTCCCAGTACGAATATTTAAAGCTTCCATTCGGATTATCGATTGGCCCGCAGAATTTTCAGAGATATATTCAAGCTGTTTTTAAACAGTTAATTAAAGAAAAGGTAATATTAATTTACTTAGACGATGTCATAGTACTTGCGAAGACTGAGGAAGAAGCGCTTTTAAAACTGAAACGCGTCCTAGAAGTTGCATCGGATTACGGACTTGAATTTAATTTTGTAAAATGCCAATTCCTTAAACGGAAAATTGAATTTTTAGGCTATATTATTGAAAACGGAACTACTAGGCCCTCGGAAGCCAAAACTTTGGCAGTAAAGAATTTTCCTGAACCCCGCACCCTTAAACAATTACACAGTTTTCTGGGTTTAACTTCTTACTTCAGAAAATACATCCCACATTATGCAACTATAGCGAGACCTTTAAGTGATTTATTAAAAGCGGGAAATACATTTAAATTTGGAATCCTCGAAAAACAAGCTTTTGAGACTCTTAAGGAAAAATTAGTTAACCCCCCAGTATTGCATACATTTCGACGAGGCGCTAGACTAGAATTGCACACCGATGCAAGCGCCATAGGTTTTGGTAGTGTCCTACTACAAGAAGATGAAAACAAAAACTTACTCCTATTCATTACATGAGCCGTAAAACTACACCTACTCAAGCAAAATACTCGAGTTACGAATTGGAAACACTCGCGGTAATAGAATCGGTTAAAAAATTCCGAAACTACTTATTAGGCACGAAATTTAAAATTGTGACAGATTGTTCCGCGTTTCAAAAGACAATGGACAAAAAAGACATTACGCCAAAAGTAGCCAGATGGGCTCTATTCTTACAGGAATTTGATTACGAAATTGCCCACCGATCAGGATCCCAAATGAAACATGTAGACGCATTGAGTAGAAATACAGTTCTAATAGTTACCCGATCGCAAGATGAATTAACATTAAAAATAAACAACAAGAAGACGAACACATACAAGCGATAAAAAAATTAATTGAAAAAAATGAAAGTTCAGAATATTTTATAAGAAACGACATCGTATACAAATATGAAAATGATAGAGAACTTCTGATGATTCCTACAAATATGCAAAAGGAAATAATACGCGATGTCCATAACAAAGGTCATTACGCAGTGGCTAAAACTGAAATTATTTTAAAAGAAAATTATTTTATACCCCAATTAAGAAAGCAAATTGAAAGTGTCATTGCCAACTGCATAGAGTGTATACTTTGCAATAAAAAGCAAGGAAAAGGAGAAGGTCTGTTAAACCCGATCCCCAAACAAAATATGCCCCTCGAGACCTATCACATAGATCACATTGGTCCCATGCCTTCTACAAATAAAAATTACAATCACATTTTTACTGTTGTGGACGCATTTACCAAATTCGTTTGGATACCCCGTTAAAACTACAGCCGCTAAAGAAGTCATCGATAAATTGACCAGGCAACATGATATTTTCGGAAATCCATCGCGAATAATTACCGATAAAGGACCAGCATTTACCTCCGCTGATTTTGAAAAATATTGTAAGGAAGAGAACATAGAGCATATTCCCAAAACAACAGGGATACCTAGAGGAAACGGTCAAATAGAGCGAATGCACAGAATTCTTATCCCAATTTTAGCAAAACTTAGCGTAGAGGACCCCACTAAATGGTACAAATTTGTCGCGCCCGTGCAACGTATCATGAATAGTACCGTATCGAGGAGTACAAAATTTACACCTTTTGAATTGCTGACAGGAACGAAACTGCGGCAGAAAACTGACCTGCAAATCAAAACGCTGTTAGATGATGAGGAATTAAATTCGTTCATATCGGAAAGAAATTCGAATAGAGAAATAGCTAAGCAAAACTTACTAAAAATACAACAGGAAAACATGAAAACGTATAACAAAAAGCGAAAAAAGGCCAATACATATAAACTCGGTGATTTGGTGGCCATTCAAAAAACACAGTTTGGGACAGGTACCAAACTAAAGCCTAAGTTTCTTGGTCCCTATGAGATTACTGCAGTAAAAAGAAACGATCGCTATAACGTGAGCAAAGTTGGACACCATGAGGGTCCAAATACGACCTCGACGGCTGCAGATCACATGAAGCCTTGGACTTCTACTGTCTAAGACGAAATATTTGAGCTTTAAGTGATTTTTGTGTTTTTTTTATATATTTTTTTTTTAAACTGTGTGTTATTGATATCTTTTTTTTATTACTATTATGAACAAACTGTGAAAAGAACTGCTTCCAAGTGACAAGCAGAAAAACTTTATTATTTTTCTAACTCTAAAAATATTGGTCAAGGACTGAAAACTTTTGATCACCAGTATTTAGTGACTGATTTTACTATTATTTTGTTTTATATATTGTTTGTGAATTTTTTTTGTGTGCGTTCTGGAAAAAGTAGTCCAGTACCAGTCAGGTATATAAAGGAGATGGGTGACTGGGAGGACCCAGCCCTGTCAGGTAGGCCGAATTGTGGTGACAGAGCACAGAGTTTGAACTCTGCACTGCAAAGCCTAGCACATTCTTAGATGAGGCTCGGGATGATACATCCCGACCTCTGAGTCAACGGAAAAAACTGCTGAACTGACACAAACTATTGTGAAAAGATAGAGTTGACTGTTGGTTGCTCATGAGAGCAGACGTGCTGAAACGTCGCTGTTGACCAAATACCGGGTCACGGACCTGAGTAAGGCGGAATATCGCCACCCAGTTATAATTATCATGTTTAATCTAAATGTAAATACCCCATCTGTAAATATTTCACCCACATAATCAAGAGCATTAAAGTTTAAGATTCCCTCAAGAGTCTGCCTGGACTTTACTTCTAGACACCGACCACAGTGTACACTTATTCGTTAAAATAAATGTGCATTAAATTTCTACATATATATATATATATATATATATATATATATATATATATATAAAAACTTACTAAAGTTCAAGGGCGGATCTGGAGAGTCCTCAAGGGGGGGGGGCGATTTTAGAAATTTGGAAACTCCAATCTGATGCGCGGGTCGGGGCTAATTTTTTCACTGCGGGTCGTGTTACTTCTACTTTTTGCTGTGGGTCGGGTTTGGGTCCGGCTGACTTCTATTTTTTGCTGCTGGTTGGATTAACTTATACTTTTTTGCTGTGTGTCGCGTTTGGGTCTGGTTGATTTCTATTTTTTGCTGTGGGTCGGGTTAACTTCTACTTTTTTGCTATGGGCCGGGTTAACTTCTACTTTTTCGATGCGGGTCGGGTTTGGGCCCGGTTTGCTTCTACTTTTCTGCTACAGGTCGGGTTGACTTTTCTTTTTAGCTGCGCCTAGCGCGTTGGGTTCGGGGCAGATTGATATACATTATATCCGGTTTGGGTCAGTTTCGGATTGGGTTTTCACTACTGCGACTTGCGAGAAGGGTTTGGGTTGACCCTTTTTTTTAAAGGAAAGTCTAAGTATTTTTGAAGATAAAAACTATATGCAGTAAAATCTCCATAACAGACACGTCCAAATAATTATTTAGGAATACTTTTTAATCTCCAGAATTATGTAAAAAATACTAATTTGGTATAAGACTGCTTGTCTCTTTATATCTAAGGTGAGTTGTAATTCAGTAAAGAATGCTTTGAAACTTATTAAAAAACATACCAGGTGTCCTTAAATGGATTTTTAAATTTAGTACTTTTCGAATGGCGACAGTTATTTAAAAAAATTTTGCAGGAGGGTTATGTAAGATGTCATGAGATTTTTTACTGTGATTCTTGATTTTACTGTATAATAGCAGCGACAGATGGCGCTGTAAACAATGGTCATTAAGCCTACCTCCTCCGGGAACCGATTTAGCGCCTCTTGCTTCCAGCACCATCTTCGTTGCTATTTTAAACTAAAATCAAGAATCGCAGTTAAAAAAATTATCAGGGGTAGAGTAACAAAGAAAAAAAAATTCTGAAAATCAAAGACAATTTTCTGAAAGGTTACAGCAGATGGGGGGATTCCCTTCTGGCACTAATTATTTTTGTTGCAGGTCGGGTGAGCTGTTTTGGATTCGTATCGAATTCAGGCTGAGTGTAGATTCCCGCAAGCTGGGTTTGGGTTAACTTGGTTTTTTTTTGTTTTTTTTAAATTAGTTCAGTATATTATTTCAAGTTAAAATTTATACCTATAATAATAAACGTATGTAAGTGTGCTGTTTTCTAAAGAGACCACTGCATTTTCCCCACGACTCTTTGATGAAATTCGCTCGTCTTTGACCCTTTGATGAAATTTGCGTTTCTTCTGCAACCCTTTGACAAAATTAGTGTAATTTTGCAGACCTTTGGTAAAATTCGCGTTTTTTTCAGCGATCCTTTGACTAAATTCGCGTTTTTAAAGCGATTCTTTGACTAAATTAGTTTTTTTTTTCACGATTCTATGAAGTAATTCGTGTTTTCTCCACGATCCTTTGACGAAATTTGCGGGGGTTTTTTTCGCGGTTATTTGACAAAATTATCGTTTTCTCCGCGATCCTTTATCAAAATTAGAGTTTTTTCCGCTGCCTTTTGAAGAAATTCACGTTTTCTGTGATCATTTGAAGAATTTCGCATGTTTTCCGTGGCTCCCTGGCCAAATTCGCGTTTTTTCTGTGATCATTCGGCGAAATTGAACTTATTTTCTGCGAACGATTGACGAAATAGATTTTTTATGGAGACCATTTATCAAAATTTTTTATGGAGACCATTTATCATCGATTATTTGTATGTCCACATTTTCGGATAGGTGAATTTTCTAAATTTTTGGAACCTCAATGCCTTAACCATGGAGCTGCGTATTATTATTATTATTATTTATTTATTTATTTTTCAAAATACACTCTAAATAAAAAGGAGTGACTATTCACTCCAGAGGAGTGAATAGTCACTCTATCGCAGAGTCAAAATATGCCCAACCTCTTTAGAGTGACTATTCACTCTGAGCAAAAGTGAAATTTTTGACTCTCTGAAAGAGTGAATAGTCACTCCTGGGAAGTGAATATTCACTCTAAACAGGGGTGGATAATCACTCTTTCGGAGGAGTGACTATTCACTCTTGCTAAAGGAGTGCGGTTTTTCACCACTGGTAGGAGTGAATAGTCACTCTTTCATAGAAGTGAATGTTAATTTTTTATGGAGTCAATTCTTTTTTTATTTTGCTTTTATGGGCATTTTAAAAGAATCACATCTTTTACAGCATGCAATGAAAATAGATACAAGCGTGGTAAAGACTGGAATAAAATACTTTATCAGCAATATTTATTTAATTCATAGTTTGTAACACTAAATGAACTTTTAAGGAAAAAATCAGTTAAAGTTACAAATGAATTTAATTTAGATTACTGACAGAAATAAACTAATATATTTTATTCCAATTTTATCCTTTGTGTTTGCTTTTATTGCATACCCTATAAAAATATTACTTTTAAAGTTTTATAAATAACTTTTTAATAGGTGGATATTATATGTTTAACAATGTTTGATGTCATTTTAATTTTTGGTTTTAAATATAAATTCCTATCTTTTTACCGTATTTTTTCCGTAAATTATTACTATTTTTGCAAAGTCCTATTGTTCTAAAATATTTTTCATTTTTTTACTTAAAAACAATGCTTATAAACTTACATATCTTTTTAAAAATGAGTTCTAAGTATGATATAAATATTAAGAATGTGTATTTTTTTCCGCTGTGATTTGCTTTTGCTTTATTTAATATGATCATGTAGTCTAAATTTTAAGTTCTCTGGAATATGTATATATATTTCTTTTAAACATATTCCTTAACTTAATCACGATTTCTAATTTTGGCCCATTATTGTTGAAAACAATACTTATTAATGAAACTACACGGTAAGTCATATTTAATTTAAATTTTTTATTCCCGTAGATATTGTATTTTGGGAATATGAGCAAAATAGATTTGATATGTTTTATAGGAAAAGATTGACCTAGGAAATAGAAAAAAATAAATATAAAAATAAACACATTACATTTATTTGTATCTGTAGAATTTTGATAAAAATAAAGTAAATGACTGCATATAAAAGTTCTTATTGTTTGAAAAACATTTTAATGTAAAAAAGTAGTTATTAATCTCTTTAAAAAAATATTCAGTCCTAAATTATGTAAGAAAATATGAACTTTTTAAAAAATATACTAAAGCTGTCTTATCGATAAACTTCAAAACAGGCATAAAAAACATTTTATTCCAATGCTTAAATATCATGTTTTATTTTTTAGTGCCAAAAATTACGTGCATCAAAAACGTAGAAAATGCGTTTAAATTGAAGGAAATTTAATAACTGATGCAGAATGTCTACAATTATTATTTTTTTATATTACTCAGTCTCGAAATTTTAAAATCATAACCTGCAGAAAAATGTTTAGATACAATTTTAAAAAATTAATATACAGTAAAACCTCCCTAAAACGACCACGTACTGTTCCAATAAAAATTGGTCTCTCCGAGAGGTAGTCTCTTAATGGAGGTCATGTTTAAATCTAGATTTTAATTGTTGAAAAATGGTAACAATGTTACTTAAATTTATTTTTCACACTAGGAAAAAATATAAAAATTTAAGTATCAAAATAAAAGTTAATTATATAAGTTAATTACTGCAGTGTTTAAAAAATGAACACATTGAGCTTTGCTTTAATTTTACAGTTTTATATTTTATAATTTTTATTTCCAAGTCCTTTCGAAGTTCAGTAAATAAATGCATTCTTTTGTGGACGGGAGCAAATAATGACGATTTCATTACTTTATCTATTTCTTTGAGAGTTTTCCGACACAACAGGGCAGAGGAGTTTATTAACCGTCAGTCTTAATTTGTAATCAGAGTTAAATTCATTGCCTAAAAAGGCACAAAGGGGTTTAAACACTTAAAAGTTACCGGATAAAAAAAAAAAAAAATCTAAACTTAGTTCAGAAGTTTGATGAATAATGCACTCTCCGGAATTATTTTTTTAATAAAACCTTCTTCAAGCGACCAGGAAAAAACGGAATTTATTTCATTTTCTTCAAAGAAATCGGTCTCTCATGGAGGGGTTCAACTGGGATGGTCTCTAAATGGAGGTCAAATTAGTATTGAGCCTATGGGAATAAATTTCATTCCATGAAAAAATGGTCGTTGAGGGAGGTGGTCGCCTAATAGAGTTGGTCGCACAGGGAGGTTTCACTGTACCAACCTTTTCGTAATATCATATTTAACTCCGAAACAATAATAAATACTCTTAACTGTATATAATCCGAAATCAAAATTAAACCAAAAAAAAAAAAAAAAAAATCTCATAGAACGGCAAATTAATGCGTCTCCTACGATTGAGAAAATCTATCTTCTTTCATGAGTCAGTCACCCTTTCAAACGAAAGAGATAAGACTTCTTTGTTTTGGTCGTTGGTAGAAGTTTTATAATTTGCAAACACAGCATTTAAAGGAAATAAAAAAATATTTTTACTCATTTTTTTTAATTCACATTTCCCGAACTAATGACTTTTGGATTATTATTATTATTTATTTTTTTTTTTTTTTTTTTTTTTTTTTTTGCTAAGCATTGTGCGCTTATAGGTCTGCACGGGCCGAAATTTCCAAGGATTCGGCCCGACTCATAGAAAGAAATTCTGCCTCGCCCGTAGAAAAAAAATTGTTCCGGCCCGGTATTAAAAGTTCTGTCCGAGCCTGGCCCCGAAAAAAAGTTAAAATCTCGGCCCGGCCCGAGTGAATTTCAACAAAACATTGATTTTTTATTTTTTTGAAGTGTTAAAAATCTGGAAAATGCTATACAGTAAGATGGAATTGTGTAGAAAAGAAAAAAAAATGCATTATAGACAAGTTCCCTTCTTAGCGAGTGTAAATGTATTATATATACTTTTCTTATGTATTAGTATATTAATTATGCATGGATCAATACGTTAGTGAGTTTAAAACTGGGTTCCGTCATACGCAGGCTCTTTTCACACGTTTTACTATGTTTTAATTTAGCTATATTTTAATAAGCGCAGAAATCTAGTGTTCTTTAAAAATAATAAATTTTAATGTTTAAGGGTAGAATAATGACGATTTAAAAATGTATGCATTTTTTACAAACATTTTTTGGCCAGACCTAATTTTACTGACCTTTGAATAGACCAGGCCACGCTGAGACAATGATTTTCATACGGGCTGGGTCAAAATTAGGACTGAAAATTTTGGGTCGTGAAGACTCGGAATGAACCAGTCCCGGCTTTGTACAGAAAAAATAAGCTAGGCCCGGCCCGAGCCTTTAGAAAAAAGTGTGGCCCGGGACCGGCCCGAGTTCCGTGAGTGAAAATCAGCCCGAGCACGAGCCGGCCCGTGCAGATCTCTAGTGCGTATTCAATTGTTAAAAGAATTATATTTCAAACCGTTACACGAAGAAATATAACAGACAATCAGTTTTGAACGCTCTAACGATCAATCTTTTCCTATACAACATACAACTATTTAGTGCATAATCTTAACATATCTACACGAATAAATGGTTAAAATTAAATAAGACTTACCTTTATTTTATGTATTCCATTAAGAATTATTTTAATGATATCCTAATCTATTAATCTTAAGATGGCGGACCAGACGAAAGCGTGATCATTTTTCTTATCTTACGAGGACGCTGTCGCCTGATTGGTTAATAAGCAATGCATACGCAAGCCACTCTTTCTGGAGTGACAACTTCACTCCCGATAACGGAGTGAGATATTGCACTCCTTTATAGAGAGTGGGAAATTCCACTCTTTAAGGAGTGTATTTTTACAAAATTCACTCCAAAAAGAGTGAAAAGGCCTGTCACTCTTTCAAAGAGTGAACTTTTCACTCCTCCCAGTTTTAGAGTGTAGGTTAAAAAATTGCGCATATTTTTTATTACGCATTTCAAATCTGCACACATTTTAGAGTAAAATATGTCCCAAAATCTTTGTGAAACAGGGTTTTTTTTAATAGAATTAGATCATAAAAAAAAAGATGTGATGCGGAAATTGCGGGTTTCGCAAATTTTGCCACTTTATGTTGGCCGTGGAAATCGCAGGTTGCGCAGCGAGAGGGTTAAATTTTCGGAAAATTTGGAACATAATCACCCCTGTTCCCGACATCTATAACCCTCCTGCAAGTATTTTTTTAATATCTGTCACCATTTGCAATTTATTGAATTTTAAAATCAGCCAGTCCATTTTAGGACACCCGGTATATTCAGTAGTTATGGGAGGACGGCTGAAATTAAGCATTTAAAAAAAAGTTAAGCTGGCTTCGATATGTCAGTTAGAGGTTTACCTGGGCTGAAGTTATAAGGCCCAAGCCCAGGTCCAACCCACATAAAAAAATAAAACTATTGGCCCCGCCCGGTATAAAAGCTAAAAAATCAACTCCAGCCCTGCCTGAGCAATTAAAATTATTCATAAAGTACACTTACTTATGCTCATATTTTATTTTCAGATTATGTTCGAAATTCATGAATACAGAAAAACAACAATATTAATGACTATAACGATGACTATTTAGGCAATTATGTACGTAAACACATACTAAAATTTTAAAAAATGCATCTCTGTAACTTATCAAATCAAATTAAATTTCTAAAGATTTCGCTAAACAAATGTACAAAACAAATATAATTTTTACGAATGACAAATAAGTAAGATTGCAGACCAACTTGGGCTCGGGAGGAAGAATTTAGAGGAGTGCACGGGTCGTGGTCGGGCCAATAATGTTTATCATACGGGCTGAAACGGACCAAAGGTTTAGCTTTTATTCCGGGCCGAGCCCCGACCTGGAAATTTTGGCCATTGCAAGCCTCTAGGAAAAATGGAGTCCAGGCCAGGCTCGATCTGGAGGAAAAAGAAGTCTGGCTCGACCCGAATCTGCAGAAAAAATTAAGATCCGGGCATGACCCGACTCTAAAAGAGAAAAGACCTGACCCAGCCCGAGTCTCGTGGAGTCTCTCTGGCGCGACCCGGGTCGGACCAACTTGGGCTCGGGAGGAAGAATTTAGAGGAGTGCACGGGTCGTGGTCGGGCCAATAATGCTTATCCTACGGGCTAACACGGACCAAATGTTTAGCTTAATTTATTTTTGTTCTAAAATGCATGAAAGTAGCTGGTGTTGTTGTTCAGAAACTATGTAATTGAGCTGTTTTTTCCATTTTTTTTTTTTTTTTTTTTTGCAAACGCAATAGATCTTTCAGAAAATAGTGTCAAAGTGAGCGTTTTGAACCGAATTTCCGCGCGAAGGAAGAAAGAGCACTGAAGAGCGGGCGAAAAACGTGTTTGTCGCGTGATCAAAATCGTCTATAACTCAATAGGTAATTGATTGATCAAAAAAGGGAAAAAACAGTTCAATTCCAAATCGCTTCCATGGCCAGGATTTCCACTTTTATACCTTTTCGTTAAAAAATGAATTTGTAAATATGTCAAAACGTTTTGCGGTTGTTGAGAAGAACAGCCTTAAGAAAATATTATTATTACTCTTTAATTATTAAAGAATTTTTTTTCTTAGAAAAATACCGTATAAGTCATATGAATTTTAAAATTTAATTCAATTATCTGTATAACATTTACAATAAAAAAAAATAGTAATCTAAATAACACATAAATTTAAAATGATCAGAACTTTATAAAAATCTAACATGAAAATACTTTTAATGTAAGCCTAGGAGACTTATTATTGCATTTAAAAAAATGTTTACTTTAATTATTAAAAAATAGATTAAATGAATTTTTTAATTTAATTATTTAAATTTATTTAAAAAAATCTAATTGACAAAAAAAAAAAATTATAACGGAACTCGTAATAAAGGTCAACTGATTTTAACTGACTTAAGAAAATATTATTATTACTCTTTAATTATTAAAGAAATTTATTTATTAGAAAAATACCCTATAAGTCATATGAATTTTAAAATTTAATTATCTGTATAATATTTACGATAAAAAAATTTCAAAGCAACCTAAGTAACAGATAAATTTAAAATGATCAGAACTTTATTAAGTTCTAACATGAAAGCACTTTTAATGTAAGCCTAGGAGATTTATTATTGCATTTTAATAAATGTTTACTTTAATTATTAAAAAATAGATTAAATGATTTTTTTAATTTAATTATTTAAATTTGTTTTAAAAAAATTACAACGGAACTTGTAATAAAGATCAACTGATTTTAACTAACTGACTTAAGAACATATTATAATTACTCTTTAATTATTAAAGAAATTTATTTATTAGTAAAATACTCTATAAGTCATATGAATTTTAAAATTTAATTATCTGTATAATATTTACGATAAAAAAATTTCAAAGCAACCTAAGTAACAGATAAATTTAAAATGATCAGAACTTTATTAAGTTCTAACATGAAAATACTTTTAATGTAAGCCTAGGAGATTTATTATTGCATTTTAATAAATGTTTACTTTAATTATTAAAAAATTGATTAAATGAATTTTTTAATTTAATTATTTAAATTTGTTAAAAAAAAAAAAAAAAAAAAAAAAAAAAAAAAAAATTACAACGGAACTCGTAATAAAGATCAACTGATTTTAACTCATTGACTTAAGAAAATATTATTTTTACGCTTTAATTATTGAAGAATTTTTTTATTAGAGAAATACCCTATAAGTCCTATGAATTTTAAAGTTTAATTTAAATATTTGTGTAATATTTAAAATAAAAAATTATAAAGTAACCTATCATAAATTAATAAAGATTTTTGTCTCAAGGATAATTTTAAAATAAAAAACCTTTAATATATTAATTCTGATAATTTTGCATTTATCTGTTACTATAGTAACAGACAAATTTAAAACGATCAGGACTTTATAAAGTTCTAACATGAAAATACTTTTAATGTAAGCCTAGGAAATTTATTATTGCCTTTAATAAATGTTTATTTTAATTATAAAAAAATAGATTAACTGATTTTTTAAATTTAATTTACTTTAAAAAAATCTAATTGATAAAAAAAATTACAAAAGAACTGGTAATAAAGATCGACTGATTTTAACTAACTAGCTTAATAAAAATCAAAACAAAACTCTAAAAAAGTGAAAACGCCAGCGAAACGACAGAACACGCAACTTTAGGATTACAAATGCAAAACCTTAATGGTGTTATTACACGAGGGGTCAGAGATGCTTCAGATTCCAGGCGTCTCCATGTATTCCTATGGCTCCAGGGGAGTCGCTTGGAGCGCGAGCGTCTTTTTTCTGTCGGAGCATCCTTGACGACCGAAACGAGGCGAGTCGCCAGTAACAGCCAATCAAATGCTTGGAAATCTAATAATAGAAAAGCCTTTTCCGGAACAGCCAATGAAATGCTTGGAAAAGACGGACCATGAGTCGGCTGTTGTCGCTAGACGCCTGGGATTCCAAACGTCTTTGAGTCCTCGTGTAATAACACCATAAGCAACCCTAGTCTTGACCACTGGCATAGATCATTCATACACCTTGAGCTACCAAAATACCATGCGCCGGCTTTACACAGTATTTTACTCTTGTACTTGTCCTTTCAGGGAAAGAAGTTCCGTTCAATTTCATTGGCTATCGCTTCACCGATAGCCAATGAAATTGCAGGATTTCACACTAATGCTAAAAGTCTTATGGAAAGTCAAATTTCGCGAATCCATCGAGGTATCCATGCTTGACTCGCACGTTTTTTTAGAATTTCAAAATTGGCAACACGATTACTTGCGGTGTTTGTTGTGTTTAGGACAAAGTTGTATTAGGTCAATCATGGCGATGTTGGCTCAATATATTTCTAGAAACTTTCGACCTTGCTTGAGAAATATACGTATATATACCTATAATCAGATTCCTTCAATATCTACTTCTAAAAAGAAAAAGGATACTTTAGTCTATCCGGATGATTTGTTCCCGAAAAAAATGCCTGCACCTCCTAAAACGGTAGAGGATTTCGCCGAGACGAAAAATCCCAAGGTTAATGAAATTTTAATTATAAATTTTATCTTCCCATTTTAATAGAACATCTTAAAGGTTTTTACCCATTGTAAACTTTAATTTGAAATTTAAAAAATCTTAAAACACTAAGATCCTATTTTTGTAATGATAACTAACACAATCTCTCCCAAAGAAAAAGAAAATAATTACATTAAAATGATTAATACTGTAGTAGAATCTTCATTTGCTTTTTTAAGAATTACTTATTAGAATTTTAGTTAGTGTTTTGCTAAAAAATATTAATTTAATAAAGTAATGAATCTTATCACTTGGTACTATTCTCCTTACTAATATTTCTGTATTTTATGAAATTGAAGATTTAAAGTAGTTTAAAACTTTCTTAAACTTTGTTAAAATATAAACTTTTATTAAAGTCTTAAACTTTTGTATTTTACATAGTATTTATAATATTTCTGCTTGATTCACAACATTTAAGCTCTGATGGAGTATTTTAAAAGCACAATAAGGAAAAAAATAATAAATGCTATATTAATGCATCCATAGGGCAATTTATGTTTACCAGAATTGTATTTTTTCCTTTTTTGTCCTTTATTTTTACTTTTAAAAAAATGACATAAGAAGTAGGGATGCACCGAATATTCGGTATCTATTCAGTATTCGGCCATGTTACCGAATATTCAGTTTGGCCGAATATAAAACTATTCGGTAGGCCGAATAGAAAATTATTCGGCATGCCGAATATCGAAATATTCGGCCGAACCGAATACTTAAAAAAAAACTTTTAAAACATATTTTTTAAAACCGTATGCAACTTCTACGTTTAACAGTCAACTTATAAAGATATTCAGAATAAATAGAAACAGAATCATATATTTAAATAAAAGAGAATGTTTTTACATTATTTATTTGCTGTTTGTTAAGTATTATTTAAGAAGATTAACCAAACATGAGGATTTTCATAGAAATTAATTATGTACAAATGCAAGCTCCTCAACATTGTCCAGTAAATAATCTGTTTCTTTCTAAGATTTTAAGAACAATGTTTACAATCTCTGAAAATGATTGCCCATTCCAGAAACCGATCTAGGATGCATTTAAAAACTTCCTTGCTTAATCAAAGGGAGTAGAACAGTTATTCTTGCTAAGTTGTCACCATATAAAATTTGAATTTATTGTATTATTTATTAACTTTTACTTTAGTCTCTTCCTAACAAGCAAATATATGATCCTGTACAAATTTTCTTCCAATTTTTTCAATTTCTCTTTGATTTTAAAATGTTTGTTTTAGAATTTAAGAAAATTTTATTCATTTATTTTAATTCTCGGAACTAGCCATGAAATTTAAAATTTTATTAATTAAACATTTTTTTTATAATTATCCTCTTCTTAAATAACTCAAAGCAGATTTTTTTCAGCACAAAGTTTACTTGAAAAAAGCTCTTGTTTATTAGAATAAAAGTTTGTTTTAAATATGATGTAAAATTGTTTTAAAATTTAACATTTTAATGCCTTTAAACTTTGAAATATAAAAGTATTTGACAAGCCGAATATTCGGTATTCGACCTAGCAGTTACTATTCGGCTAGCTGAATATTCGATATTTGGTTCGCTTGTTGACCGAATATTCAGTATCCGGTATTCGGCCAAAATCACTATTCGGTGCATCCCTAATAAGAAGTATTGTCACTTGTATAACAGCCATTCACACTTTCTCTCTTTCATGATTTTCAGTTAACTATTTTTTGTTTTCAGTGTTTCCAAAAACAGTAGAGATTTGGAGCTTTAGATTGAGTAAAATAAGAAAAAAATAATCGTTGCAACTTACTATGTGGTGAGACTTGACTAAATGTAAGCTAGTAACGTTAAAAATGTCTTTAGGAGTGCTATCTGCTTTTTCTTTCTCAGTCTCTTCTGTTATTTGGCTAACATGTAACATTTAGCCAAAAAATATGTTGTTTGTTTTTTGTTTAGCATTAGATATTATATACAGTAGAAGATCTTTATAACGCAAACCTAAAAACACAAGGTTGTGCGTTATATGGATCACATCATTAAATTCACTTTGTAAACATGGCCAAATATGTCTGAAACATATCAAAATACATTAGAATATCTTTATACTGCATTCCCTGTTACCAAGAGTTATCCAAAATATAAATTTTTGCATAATATAGATCAGACATTGTTAAATTTACTTTATAAATATGATCCAAATATAACTGACACAACCATCCCATATATTAGACATTTTTAAAAATGTTTATTGTAATAATAGCATTTTTTTCAGTAAAAAGGTCTTAAATTAGAAGATAAAATTGAATTAACGTATCAAATTTAGTCCTCTAGAGAGTAGCAATATTTTACAATGCCAAAATGAAGGTGCTTTTTAACTGCAAAATTCATTGTTTACATCTGAGAAGTGCGTTATATGGAGAATTGCGTTATAAAGATCTTCTACTGTATTAACATTATAGACTTCCTATTTCATAATGTATTGTAGTTTCAACTAGGGATTGACCGAAGCAGCAATTTTGCCGAATACCGAAACTTCGGTCGAAGTGTATACCGAAGCTTCGGTATTCGGTAACCGAATACTTGAAACTTTTTAATACGCATTTTTGCATATATTAGCTTTTTTATTAAGCTTTAATTGAAATTAAATTCTCAATAATTTAATTAAGTTACATTTTTATTCTTAAATCTAATTACACAAAATAATTTAATGACTTCTTTCCACTCGTAAATTCATCAACCCATCACTTATTTTTTATTATTTTGTCACTAGTCAATACCCAAAAATAACCTATGAAAGTATTAAACTCTACAGGGTATCATTAAGGATACGGATTGTCAGAAAAACAAAAGTTCATTCAAATACAAAGAAACAATGTTGTCATTAAGCTAATTGTCTAAGTCTAATTATAAACATATTGAATAGGAATGTTCTCAAAATACAAAAGATATATCAATCTGTACATTTAACTATTTTCTGTCAAATTATTGATAGAATATTTATTTGATTAGGTGATGAAGATAAGAAATTTGAGCGATTTTGATATAATGGTTATAGGTTGGTTGTATTTATGACGGCCAATTATCAACACGAGGGATATAAGCCCTAAGGGGGGAGTGCCCTCCGTGGGGGGTTTTTCTAAGGGAACCTAACCCATATTTATGCTTGGATAACCAAGGTTCGAAGAAAACTCCAAACGATTAGGCCGACGGGCACGATTGGGATCGAACACAGCACCTCCCGTCTACCAGCTTTCGAGAGCAGAACCTCTCTGCCACTGGTGAGCCTGATATAATGGTTATAAAAGCTATAGGATAGGCATAGGGGTTACTTATTTGATGTGTGTATTTCCTTTAATGTATACAAATATGAACGCTGATATACTTATTTGATGTGTATATTAAAGAAAATGCACATTAAATAAATTTAAATAATAAAAAAAAACTAATGTAGAAGTAAATAAAATTAAATGATAAAGGAAAGATGCGCATCTTCCTTACATTTTTTTTCTCTGTTGTAGACAGTTGTTTTGATTTCACACCTATGTAGACTATTTTAGGAAGGAAAAAGTTTTTTATCAATTAAAAATGGCCTTTGACTTGTTTTTTGTAGTGCAGCTGAACTCTGAACTCATGCACATGATATTGAAACTCATTGTTTAGCCTATTCTACTGCTAAGTAAAAGAGAATTCTTCTACTTCTAAGAAAATACTTACCTGCAATTTTATTCGGCCGGATACCGAATCAACTATTTGGTATTCGGTCAATTCCTAGTTGCAACCTTTACATTGATATACTGGTGTCCATTAAATATTTAGGGTACTTTTTCAGTATAGGGGTATTGACATTTATAAAAAAAACTTGGTGTAATTCAGGCTTATAGTAACTGTATAAAAAACTTTCTGAACAGATGTATTATAATCCTGCATCTGCTATCTTGGATTTTTTCCTTGGCATGAATTAAAAATTGTTTTTTAATTAATAGCTATAATTGTTATATTCCAGTTTTTTCAATATTATATTATTAATCTATCAACAATATGTAACCATTGGCGACATTTACTAC
Organism: Maratus speciosus; assembly: GCA_963932465.1. Lineage (NCBI taxonomy): Eukaryota > Metazoa > Arthropoda > Arachnida > Araneae > Salticidae > Maratus > Maratus speciosus. The sequence continues at coordinate 210,370,409 of OZ010788.1, read as the reverse complement.
ATGGTGAAAAAGGAGTTTTCATGCAAGAAAAAAAATCCAAGATGGCAGATCCCGGATTATAATACATCTATGCCAAACTTTCTTTGTATATAATTCCATAGACCCCCCCCCCCCCCCAGGAGGATACCTTCTTTAAGTATTTACGGGCTCTGCAACCACGGACACCTGAGCGATCTTTCTCTTTTCCATTTTTCTTGTCTTTTTTTCCTCTTTGTTTCACTCATAGTGGTTTCCTCTACGGAAGTGAGGGCAATTCTGCATGAGCCAATATCATCCTTTCTATATCGACTTATGAAGAATTGTAAACCACCCACGTGTTTGCTGTGTGTGGCAACCCGTGTCCCTGGAAAGGGGGAACCTGGCAGTTGAGAGAAACCAACACACTGCTTTGGCCTCTGCTTCAGGTAGACGGGAGGTGCATATTGGTCCAATATGCATCAATTGACTGTCAGCTGAATTGTCACTGGCTAAGGGATCAAGTGAGCGAACAATTACTAGTCATCTCATTAAGGGTGGAAACTGACATGGGATTGTCTTGTGATTGTATGGACCCTGGTTAGTACTGGTGGACGAATATGCATCCCCTTGTTGGGCTCGGTAGTGGGTGGTGTGGCCGCGGTCTGAATTCTATTTTTTCAATTCCAACTATTAGTTCACACTCTCCCTATATATATCTTGTTCAAATTTTCAGTCGTTAATAAAATACTTATTATTCATCCACTCAAGTTCAAATACATTTTTTTGAACTTGTAGTGGATGACACTTGATGCTAATACAGTTTTTTCAAATATTAATTCATTAATTAAATTTTACTTAATTTTAGTTTTATATGGGAGAAAAAATGGCGGCCATTGGTTATTGAACAGCATTCAATGCATCTTCATACCTATAAGGGGGGGTTACCATAGGGGGGACCCTGTTCTGTCACCAAATACTGCCAAATTTAGTGACCAAAATGAGTTGCCAACAGTGATGCCATCTTGGCGATATCTCTAATATTTCGCCAAATTCCCATAGGCTTCCAATAGGGTTTACTTGCACATTGAAAATCAACAAATTGAAATATTTTAGTGCAACAAAAACTAATATTAGCTTAAGGGATTATATTAAATTTTTCTTTGATCTCCTAAGAAGAAATTGACTTAAAAAAAAAAAAAAAAATATTACTTGTTTCTAATATAGATGGAAAAAATTCAATTCCTTCTATATCTCTCCCTTGTGCAGAGCAACATGACCTCCAGAACATTCTACGACACAACTGTTGTCCTGTTCATTGTGTTTTGGCTTTGGGTCGTCAGCACACTCTACATGTGATTTTTTAACAATTTTTTTTTTTTTTTTTTTTTTTTTTTTTTTTTTTTGCTGCTAAAAAATATCTGATTACCTTGTGAACCCTTTCTTGTAACCCACACTCCTTTATCATAATTTCTTCCTTTTTTATGAGGTTTTAAAGTTTTAACGAACTTTTGGCTCACCCAGTATATAATGGAAAAGTACACATTTTATTTATGTTTATATTATTATTGTTTTTCCCTTCTGTTTGTATATAAAAAGATAAATGGCTTCTTATAAAGATTAAAGTAAGCAATCACCACTCGGCGATTAAACATGAAAAACTGGTGATTAAAAATATGGAAAGAATTGTCCCAATGCAGGACTTTCCAAAAGGAATTTTGTCAAAGAATCGCTGTAAAAAGTGGATTTTGTCAATAAAAAAAACCCACACATTTCGTCAAAGAATCGCGGAAAAACCCGAAATTCGTCAGCGGATCGCACAAAAACCCGAATTTTGTCAAAAGGTTGCAAAAGGGGGGGTGGGGTGGGGAATGCAAATATCATCAATAGATTGCAGGAAAAAAACCCGCTAATTTCATTAAAGAATCATGGGAAAAATGCACATTTCGTCAAAAGATCACAAGAAAAAAATGCGCATTCCACCGAAGGATCGTGGAAGAAATGCATATATCGCCAATACATCACAGAAAAACACAAATTTCATTAAAGAAGAGCTGAAAAAACACGAATTTTGTCAAACAGCTGTTGAAAAACGCATAATTAGTACCGGGAGGTCTCTTTCGTCTGCTGTAACCTTTCAGAAAATTTGCTGTAAATTTCAGAATTTTTATTTTTTTTAGTTTTAAATCACACTTGCTTGTCAGTGGATAAACATACCAATTTTTTTATTGTCAGATCTTAATTCTAGACAAATAATTAAAAAAAAGGAAGGTACTTATGTCGTTAGCTACACAAGTTCCTTAAGCATAGTGGGACTCACGTTTTAAAATTACATAAGCATGTTGCGTATAACTTTGCTGTTAATTTATTTTAAAATTTAAAATAGATTGGAAATTAGTATCTCAAGTTTATTCAAAACAATATGAATTGAAATATTTTTATTTAGTACATATATATATATTTTTTTTTTACTCTAAACTCATATATTTTTAAATAAAATATTCAGTGACATAAATGTACTTACTGGCTACTAAGCAAAATTCCTTATTTTCATCTTTACTTCTTTATATATTTAATAAATTGTAATTGAAAAAAATTGATTGTGTACATATGAAACAATGAATAGGTTGCCAGGAAATATGTTGTTAAATTTCCTTCTCTTGCAAAGACCATTTTCTCTATCTCACCAAGTAACCTATACTGGAAAAATACCATATTTAGTTACATATATTTTCTAATCACTAATATTCAATTATAGATACTTCTTTGTTATAAGTGCTGTAACTTAGTGTGAAATATAAATTTGGCTGAATCCTAGAACAAGTGAGACACTTGGCATCGTTGAACTTGACGAAAAGATAAATGAGTATTTGTTGTTACCAGTTTGTTTCTTAGATTCTTTCTCCACCTACTGTTGTTTGGTCTGGAATTTAGATTGGTTTATCAGGGAATTCGATTCGAGTGATCGGATTGGTTGGGTTTTTTAAGAAATGCATTTGTGGCATGAATGTTTTGCGTTCAGTTGTTTTTTTATTTGTATCTTTTTTGTGAATTGAGTTGAAGTGATGTCTTGATATGTTATCGGTTGACATCGTTGGTTGATGTAGAATGTATTCCTGTGAAAGTAATTTTGTTGAGATTTTTTTTTTATTGTTATTTTGAGTTTCATCTTGGTAAATGCATGTATGTTATTTTTGTAATTTGTTTATGTTTATTTTGTGAATAAACATATTTAAGGGTAATTTTAATTTTTGTCCTCTGGAGTGAGCTGTTCTGGCTGTCAGATTTTACCACCATTTTGGCAATTTTTTAATCAATATTCCTTAACTGTCTGTAAAGATGCAATAATGAACTAAGAGTAAATTGAGTTTTTTAAAATTTCCGATATTTTCAGAGCTTTAGTTTTTGGTAAAATAATTTAATGTATATTAAGCAAAAAATCAAATGAGAAATTTTTTTAAATCTAGAAAAAAAAAAAAAAATACTTTCATGAAAATAGAATGCATTTTCTTGAAAATATTATTTTTTTACTTAAAATTAAATAAAATCATATTAAATAATTGTTAACTTTATTTATATATCTTAAAGTACTTCTGAATAAAGGTATCATTTTGTTATATTAAGCAGGGGTGCAGAAAATGTTTAACTACTCCCAACATTTCCCCCAATCCACATGAAAATTAGCAGATTATTTATTGCAGATTATTTTAGACTGCAGATTAATATACCAGCTTAAAAATAAATACTGGACTTAATAAATCCACTTTGTTTTAGAGTTAATTTTGTGTTTATTACATTTTCTTTGTAAAATGCAATTTTTGCTTATTTTATGTGTTACTATAAGAATTTATGACAGTAGCTTAGTTCAGCATTGTTAGGTTGCAGATAAATTTTGATTTGCTGCAGATCGACACCAAAATTCTGCTACTGGGAAAATTTGCTGTGAATTTCAGATTTTTTTTTTCTTTCAGAATCACCCCTGCTATATATACTTGCACATAAGTTGAGAAATATCAGAAAAATAAATTTTCCATACCTACGATACTACAGCATTTACCTATTTCCATATATACGATCCCAGTAGCAGAAATTTTGCTGTCCATCTGCAGCAAACTAAAATTTATCTGCAACCCAACAATACTGAACCAAGCTACAATCATAAATACTTATAGTAACCCATAAAATAAGCAAAAATTGCATTTTACAAAGAAAATTATTTATGAAACACAATAAATCTTAAAACAAAGTCAATTTTTAGCGAATTTTTTAAGCCCAGTATTTATTTTTAAGCTGGTAGATTAACCTGCAAGGTCTAAAATAATCTGCAGCACTGACAGTTTCTGCTATGGGGCCTACGATAATACAACATTTACCTATTAGGTAATCAGCATTTACCTATTTACCTATTAGGTAAATGCTGTATTATCGTAGGTATGGAAAATTTATTTTTCTAATATTTTTCAACTTATGTGCGAGTATCCATAACAGGGGTGATTCTGAGTGAAAAAAAAAAAAAAATTCTGAAATTAGCAGCAAATTTTTTGAAAGATTACAGCAGAGTGGGGAGGGGGGGGGGATCCACTCCCGGTACTATGTTGTTATTTGCGGCCCTTTGACGAAATTCACGATCTTTTGACGAAACTTGCGATCTTTTTTGCAATCTTTTAACAAACTTTGCGTTATTTCGCCCTTTTTGATGAACTATGCAGTTGTTTCGCGATCTTTTTACAAAATTCGCAGTTGTTTCGCAATGTTTTGATGAAATTTGCGAGTTTTTTGCACGTTTCTTTGATAAAATTCGCTGTTACTTCGCCATGTTTTAATGAAAATTGTGGTTATTTCGCCCCTTTTGACGGAATTTGCAGTTGTTTTGCGATCGTTTGACAAAGTTTGCGATTGTTTCGTGAGCTTTGACGAAATTGTGGTTGTTTCACAGTCATTTGTCCAAATTTGCGGTTGTTTCACAATCTTTTGATGAAATGATTTTGATTATTTCACCTTTCTTTTGACAAGTTTTGCAGTTATTTTGCCTTCCTTTTGAAGAAATTTGTGGTTGTTTCGCGATCTTTTGACGAAATTTATATTCATTTCGCAATCTTTTGACGAAATTCGTGAGTTTTTTTTTTCACGTTTTTTCACGAAATTCGCTGTTTTTTCGCAATCTTTTGACGAAATTCACAGTTGTTTTGCAATCGTGTGACAAAATTTGTGGTTGGTTTCGTGATCTTTTTACAGGATTGCCGGGTTTTGGCCAGGCCAAAAAAAGCCGGCCGGCTTTTATTGAAAAAAGCCAGTTTTTATTTTTAAAAGTTGTTTTACAGGTAATTCGTTTTAAATTTGGATCAATTAATTTTTAATACTACACTTATAAATATTTTCTACTAAAAAAATTATAAATCTCTATTAAATGTTGTCAAATAAATAAGTCTTTTTAACTTCTAGAAGGCAACTGTGAAGGCAATTATGGCTGAAAAAAAAATGTATAAATATTGAAAAGAATATAAGTTAGACTCCAAACTGGTGTTTTGAAATTACATATTACATAGCTCCACATATATTACACATTTTAAAGATTGTATTTAATTAAACAATGACAAAATGTAGCACATCAAAGTGGAAACATTCTTATGTGTAATATGGATATATTAAGTTATAAATGTTAAAAGAGAAATTAGAAAGGATATAATATTTGAGGACAGTTTGGTACATAAGTCTATAAAAAAAAAATAGAGCATTTAAACAAGAAAAAAAAATAAAAATTCTTTAAATAAAATTTTGAAAAGCTTGTTGCTAAGCATATTCATGCACATGCTATTCATAATGCTTTTAGTAGTGAGAAATGGTGCTTTTACTATGTACCTATAATTTTAAATGTTTACTAGTAAGTAATAAAATAAGACTTGTATATTACTAGTTCTTAAAATTAATTAAGTAGCAACAAAAATGAAAAAATTGGGGGAGGGGTTTAAAGGTGAGTGTAAACCAGATAAAGCAGTTGGTATGGCCCTTGTAAAATTTAGCTGACATATTTGCAATTCGTACTACAAATCACTAGCTAAAAGTTTTATTCCGGTATTAATGTCTTCATTATTGAGAAATTGGGTTACTTATTAAATTCTAAACCAATTAAATGTCATTAAAACTAATTAAAAACACTTTAAAATGTAGTTTATAATTACAATGCTTCATTGTATAAAAGCCAATTTTGGCTAAAAAAAGCCAGTCAAAACCAATAAAAGCCACCGGCATTTCTTTTTTAAATTTTAGCTGGCTTTTTTGCAACCCTGTCTTTTTACGAAATTGTGTTTGTTTCGCTATCTTTTGTCAAAATTTGCAGTTTTCACGATCTTTTGTCAAAATTTGTGGGGGTTTTTCGTGATCTTTTACCAAAATGTGCATTTATTTCGTGATCTTTTGACAAAATGTTCATTCATTTCGTGATCTTTTGATGAAATTTGCAGTTATTTTGCGATCTTGTGACACAATTCGCGTTTTTTCCCTTAATTCTAGGACAAAATTCGCGGTATTTTTATGTCTGAATTTTCAGATTGATAAACGATTTTTTTTTTAATTTTTAGAACCGAATGCCTTAATTTTTCGGAAAATTCGGAACAGAATCACCCTTGATATACGGTACATATTATTCTGAGATTGATTTTGTGAATGTCACTATACGGATTTTTTTATTTGTAGTAAAATTTTTCTTTCTCAATTATGGAATGTGTTGTTAAAATCGAAATCAATTGTATATGTTTCTGCAAAATTTCCCCAGGTTGTTAAAATTTTCCCCGATGCTAGATCGCCGGATCGAACATATTCTGCACCCCTGATATTAAGTTTAACTCATCCTAAGTAGAGGTATTTCTAAAGTTAATTTAGTGCACATGTATATTTGGAAGTGACCCTTGATGTAAAATACATGAGTACTATTTATTTTTAAGGGTATACACCTGGATAAATACTCATTTTGAGTATTTATTCTTCAACTAAATATAGAGTCATTTTAGTTTTCTTGCTTTTATATCTATTAATGCATCCAGGAACGAAGCATGTTCGACCAGCTCTTCTTTTCTTGATTTTTATCAATAATGATTTTTATCATTAAACAAACATGTCTTTATTTTAAATTGTTAAATAAATAGAAATTCTTGCATAATTTGTTTCAAAGTGTAACATTAATTACATCTCCACTAACATTAAAGATGAAAATAAGCACTCGCCAGTCGCCACTCGGCGACTAAACGTGAAAAACTGGCGACTAAAAATATGGGAAGTACCGGCCAAATGCAGGATTTTCCAAAGGGATTTCGTCAAAGAATCGCGGAAAAAAACCCCACGAATTTTGTCAAAAGATCGCGAAAATACCTAAATATCGTCAATAAATCGCGAAAAAGTTAATTTCGTCAAAGAATCGCTCAGAAACCCAAATTTCGTCAAGTGATCGCGGATAAAACGCAGAATTCGTGAATGGATCGCGGAAAAAACGCAAATATCGTCAATAGATCGCGAAGAACAAACGCGAATTTCGTCAAAGAATCGCGAAAAAAACGCACATTTCATCAAAAGATTGCGGAAGAAAACGTAAATTTCGTCGAAGGATCGCGAAAAAAAGCCAAACATCGTGAACGGGTCGCGGAAAAACACAAATATCGTCAATAAATCGCGGAAAAACACAAATATTGTCAAAATATCGCGAAAAAACGCAAATATCGTTAATAGATCGCGAAAAAAAACCCCGCAAATATCGTCAATAGATCGCGAAAAAACGCAAATATCGTCAATAGATCGCGAAAAAAACGCAAATATCGTCAATAGATCGCGAAAAAAACGCAAATATCGTCAGTAAATCGCGAAAAAAACGCGAATTTCGTCAATAGATCGCAGAAAAATCCCGAATTTTGTTAAAGAATCGCGAAAAAGTTAATTTCGTCAAAGAATTGCTCAGAAACCCAAATTTCGTCAAGTGATCGCGGATAAAACGCAGAATTCGTGAATGGATCGCGGAAAAACGCAAATATCGTCAATAGATCGCGAAAAACAAACGCGAATTTCGTCAAAGAATCGCGAAAAAACGCACATTTCATCAAAGGATTGCGGAAGAAAACGTAAATTTCGTCGAAGGATCGCGAAAAAAAGCCAAACATCGTGAACGGGTCGCGGAAAAACACAAATATCGTCAATAGATCGCGGAAAAACACAAATATCGTCAATAGGTTGCGGAAAACACAAATATTGTGAATAGATCGCGAAAAAACGCAAATATCGTTAATAGATCGTGAAAAAAAACCCCGCAAATATCGTCAATAGATCGCGAAAAAAACGCAAATATCGTCAGTAAATCGCGAAAAAAACGCGAATTTCGTCAATAGATCGCAGAAAAAACCCGAATTTTGTTAAAGAATCGCGAAAAAGTTAATTTCGTCAAAGAATCGCTCAGAAACCCAAATTTCGTCAAGTGATCGCGGATAAAACGCAGAATTCGTGAATGGATCGCGGAAAAACGCAAATATCGTCAATAGATCGCGAAAAACAAACGCGAATTTCGTCAAAGAATCGCGAAAAAAACGCACATTTCATCAAAAGATTGCGGAAGAAAACGTAAATTTCGTCGAAGGATCATGAAAAAAAGCCAAACGTCGTGAACGGGTCGCGGAAAAACACAAATATCGTGGATAGATCGCGGAAAAACACAAATGTCGTCAATAGGTTGCGGAAAAACGAAAATATCGTCAATAGATCGCAAAAAAACGCAAATATCATCAATAGATCGCGAAAAAGAACGCAAATATCGTCAATAGATCGCGAAAAAGACGCAAATATCGTCAATAAATCGCGAATTTCGTCAATAGATCGCAGAAAAAACCCGAAATTTTGTCAAAGAATCGCGTAAAAAAGATAATTTCGTCGAAGAATTGCGAAAACAAACGCGAATTTTGTCAAAAGATCGCAAAAAAGTACATTTTATCAAAGGATCGCGGAAGAAACACAAACATCACCAATAGATCGCGGAAAAACGCGAATTTTGTTAAAGTATCTTGTAAAAAATGCATAATTAGTGCCAGAAGAGACCCCCATCACCCCCCTTTACATTTCAGAAAATTTGCTGTAAATTTCAGATTTTTTTTTAAATTTTGAAAAGTACCTAAGTACAGTGGACTTATGTAGTTAGCTATATAAACATGTTACATATAACTTTGCTGTTAACTTAATTTAAAATAGATTGGAAATTAGTATCTTAAGTTTATTCAAAACAATATGAATTAAAATATTTTTATTTATTACATAAATTACTTATTTACTCTAAACTTATATATTTTAAAATTAAATATTCAGTGACATAAATGTACTTACTGGCGACTAAAGAAATTATTCTCACTAGCCAGTAACTGGCTACTAAAAAATATCAACTTACCAGCCAGTGGCCATTAAGCAAAATTCCTTATTTTCATCTTTAACTAACATTAAGATCAAGCAGTTTAAATGCGATTTCAAACATAAATAAACGATAGTGGGAACTTGGAGAATCTGGTTTTCCACCATCTTTCAGGGATAATGTTTTTAATTACGGTTCTATTGATGATAAACACACTATATACTTCTAAGCATTGTACTATGGTCATCTTTAACATTAATTGACTTTAGATGAGTATATGGAATGTAATCGGCAGGTATACTCCCTGTAGGAAAAATCGACTTTTCAAGGACAAATGTCTTCTTTTCATTTTCCCTTCGTTACCATTGTTACTAACCTAAGATAAGGGCCGAGGAGTGACCAACAAAATGATCATGAAAAGAGGACTCTTGTCCTTGAAAAGCCAATTTTTCTTACAGAGAGTATAATATTAGGCTGCCAGACGAATGATGTGATGATAATAGGTTAATTTTATATTAACAAATTGGATATTGCATGTCAAGCGTGGCAAATGAGGTGTGTTCGTACTAATATAACTAGTTTTATAAATATTTTTTGCACCGCATATTGTACTGAATGTTTATTTTAGTACACTTCATAAGTGCATATCAATTTCATTCGGTTTGAAAGCCTGCAATATCATTAAAATGCACTTGAAATAATTTTTTCCCATTGGCTGTAATGTAACGAAAAACTTTTGACTGTCCCTGTAATTAAGTTATACATCTGATTTTCATAAAATTTGAAATGACGACAAAATTTTACAACAATTATATATTTAAAATTTCAGACCATTCGGTTGGGTAGTTGCTCTGTTATATGCAACGGACCGAATGACGACTATAGGTGCTATGTATTTATATAATTATGATTGCACCTAAAAATAGCATATGGCACCTGTAAGTTTTTTAAAATTATAAACTGTAATCTAAAATTTAAATTTGGGCGTTGTCGTCTCAAGACCCCTTAAGTAGCTTGTTTTAAAACTTTCATGTGTTTGTCTGTCGATTAATTCAGTCAATACACAAAGGCCTCAAACTCTATTCTGACATTGTATTCTCCCCTTGTTAGATTAAGAAGCTACTTCAGTAAAGCTAAAAGACCCATTCGCTAATGCAAATCCTATGGAAGAAGTTTATAAAGATATCCCGGTTGTATTTCAACATTTTTACATGATTTTTTTTTTTTTTTTTTTTTTTTTTTTCATTGAATAACTGAGGTCGATCTGTACAAAGGCCGTTTTTTACTTTTTCTGTTTTCTCTGCAGATATTTTTAATGAGGACACTCACTTTTGAAACCGGTTCTGAAAGTGAAAGCAGCCTCATAAAAAAAAATCTGCAATCAAAATCGAAAAAGTAAATCACAGCCTTTGTGCAGATCAACCTCAGCTACCCAACGCAAAAAAAAAAAAAAATTAATTAAAAATATTGGAATGCAACCGAGATATCTTTATAAATTTCTTCCATATGATTAGCGAACGGGTCTTTTAGCTTGACTGAAGTAGCCTCTTAACCCGTTGCGGACGAGCGACACATATACGTGCCGTATGAAGCTCTCAGAATCCTTGTTTTTCCTCACCAGTAAAATTTTACTGTAAAATTTGCCTTATTTAATCAGCGCATTTTCGCGATTCAAGAAGACACGAATTTCTGTTTTTAAAAAGCGGTGACAAAAGATTACAAATTTCGTAAAAGGCTCCCGTCCCAAAGGGGTTAATGGGTAAATTATAGTGAACATCAACATCAAAACAATTAAAATTATATAGTATTAATTTTGGTAGAAAATAGAAAATCAAAGGAGTAAGGGATACTTTCACAAATTTAGTTTGAATTTACTATTTTATGAGTTCAAATTATATCTTTCAATTTGCTAGAATAAATTACACTTACTAGGATGAATTGAACTTTAATAGGATAAATTAAACTTTACTAGAATACATTTTAATGAAAAAAAAATCTCATATAATATATAATGTAATATGATATAAATATTTTGTAAATGAAAAACAATCAGAATGTATCTAGTATCTATATATTTTGCATTTATTTCAGAGTTGGATATCTTATGGATATGATGAAGAAAATTATGAAATAGATAGACACAACCATAAAGCTATATGCTTCATTCTTTTAAGCGTTCTGCTCTGTGGTGGAACATTTATAGTTGCTTACCTTCCAGATCTTAAGTATGATTCATTTTATAGTCCATTTTTTATTTATATAACTAGTTTCTGATGAGTTTATTCATATGTTTTATTTTGCTCTTTTGTTTATCTTTCATTGATTATTTTATTAAATTGCTAGATAATTAGGGTATAAAAAAAACATGATTTTTTTTTAAAATTTGATTTTTTGTTATTTAAATCTGATTTTTATGATATTTTTTTCCCCAGCATTCAAATACTGAATAGCTACGAAGAGTTTTAGGTTTCCAAAGCAATTAAACCTAACATAATCTATGTTTTTACATTTTAACTAATAAAATTATAATTATTAGTTAGTAATTACAGAAATTATAAAAGCTGCAAATTAGTAGTTTCATTAGTTAGTATCATACAATAACATTATATACATTAATATTTTGTAATAATTTTGTAAAACTTTATTAAATACTAGTGATATTTAACATTTATTAAAATTATTAATTACTGCATTTGATATTAAACAGTTAACACGACTGCAAATTAATAAGTATTAAACAATTAACTCTCTAATTAAGAACATATTATACATTTTTATGCTTTAATTACTAAAATGATAATTAATAATGTAGTATTCATTTTAGAAAGAAAAGGGGCAGGATGCTAGCTCCAAAAAAGGGCACTATTTCACGAGAAAATATGTTAGTAATGTGTTGAGTAACGATATAAGAAAAAAAAAAAAAAAAAAAAAGGAATATATTGATAAATAAAGTTTCCTTAATTTTTAATGATTTTATGAATTACAAACTGAAAAATACAATTAAATAACGTGTTTTAATAATATCCTTTTTTTTTTTTTTTTTTTTTTTTCTAAAGAAATAAAGTTCTATTATTTTTGCTTGGTCTTGGGCACATGGATTTAGAAATACCGTTAAGAGGCTACTTCAACCAAATGAAAAGACCTGTTCGCTAATGCTAATCCTATGGAAGACATTTATAAAGATATCTCGTTTGAATTTAAATATTTTTAAATGGTTTTTTTGCATTGAATAGTTGAGATCGATATGTACAAAGGCCGTTGTTTACTTTTTTGATTTTGTTTACAGGTATTTTTAATGAGGACACTTTCACTTTCGGAAACGGGTATCGAAAGTAAAAGCATCTTCATAAAAAAATCTGCAATCAAAATAGAAAAAGTAAAAAACGGCCTGCATACAGATAGATCTCAGTTATCCAATGAAAAAAAAAAAAAGAACATTTAAAAGTATTGAAATGCGACTGAGATATCTTTATAAATTTCTTCCATAGGATTAGCATTAGCGAACGCGTCTTTTCGTTTGACTGAAGTAGCCTCTTAACTGAGGAAGCTTTTTACAAGAAATCTCTGGCTACAACTACAGGTGAATTTCACTATTTTTTTAAAAGGCAGGGTGCATTTTGCTAGTTTCAAAAGGATCAGGCTGCGGCACCCTTAAAAAAATGGCCTATAACTATAAGAAACAGCAAGTAATTACAAAATTAATAAAAACAGCAAATAAGTAATTTCATTAGTTAGTAGCACAAATAAAAAAATCTAACATATTGCTTGCAGCTCTTTTTGAATTTGTACTTAGAAAAATGTCGCCTATTAATCGCCTACATCTAAATTTACATACATGCATATGTATACTAACCAAAAAAAAATTACGAAAATGACTTAAACCCCATTCATACACACATACAGAATAAATATAAGAACAGCCAGTTATATCTGAACTCTTCAAAATATTAAATAACAGTATTTTTACCTCTCAGTGGTTATTATTACTTATTAGCATTCAATGGTTCTTCTTTTTTTTTTTTTTTTTTTTTTTAGGAAAGATTTTTACTGCCTTTTCAATCCCTAATTAATTTTTTTTATTTCGTACTAGGGGGCTCTGCCCCCTGCAAGCCACCGTTCAGACACTGCAGAATCTAAAAACATGCTAATCTGATGGGGTTTAAAAATATTAGAGAAGATTGACTTATAGTGAAAAAAGCTGTGCAGATCTCCCTGTAAACAGGTTTTCATTCAATTCCCTTTGATTGCAAAAATTTAAGGGCGAATCAGTTGCTGTTAAGATACCCAATGGTTGTTTTTGTTTTTGATTAAAGAGAATCAGTTAAACATTTGAAAAGAAGCTAAAATAAAATGAATTAAGTATACAGAGTCTTTGTCTCCCGGTATTTTAAAACAATCTCTATAACAATAGCCTAAGTCATGAGACTATCATCAACAGTTCCGGGTGGACAACTTCGCTTTTTATACTCTAGGTGCCATTATGGTACTTTAATGTTAGCCAGGCATAGGTGATAAGTCACCAAATATTATTCTATCGCCATCATTTCATCTATATTATAATAGTTCAAGTCATCAACTGCCATAAACAAATACGGTCTGAATTCTCTCGCCTTTCATATGAAAGTTTGGCACAGATTTCATATACGCATATTGGCACGATTTTTTTCCGACGCCAATTTGGGAAATGCATCAACAGCATAAACAACAACATCCAGCTTACCATATCAAGCAAAATAACGATACTTTGGTGCCAGTTAAGTGCCCGTTCCATATATGACATTGGCGTCAGAAAAAAATCATGCCAATATGGGGCCGTAAGTTTTCCATTTTGATTAAAAAATCAAATTTTTTTTTTCGAATTAAACTACATAAAAGTTGCCATGGTCACAAAGAATTCTTGGTACTGTTATGCTAGCCGGGTGCAAAATCTCGCCAATAGCTTTTTTGTCAACTCGCCAGTTAGCATTTTTTTTTTTTTTTCAAGTTGTAATATTTGGCCAGATGTCATCGCATGTTTGGCGTGATTTTTTTAAAAAGAAAATTTGGCGAAAACCTTGTTTTCAAATACCAGTTACTTATGTATTTTTGGTATTACTTAGTTTCCCCGTCAACCAAAAATCTATCGCCAAACTATAAGATTAAATGCCAATAATGGTTGATCGTAAATGTCATATTCACTTGACTTTAAGCAAGTTACACGTGTTTACGTCATCAAGTGATTTTTATTTCAACGTTTTATTTGTATATTTATCAATGGTATACTAATTTATTTGTTCTTTCGTTATTTAAAATAAAAATTATATCAATTTGTATAATTTGGCGAAATTGGTCGACAGAATAACTAAGTAGTACCGTATTTTTTAATTATTTTCTATTATTTTCTAAAGGAAATAATAATTAAAAAAAAATAATAACTATAGAACAAAATAATTTATATAATTTTAAAAAAGAAATAAAAGTAAATAAACATTTATTATTAAATAAACAACAATAGCCGGGTTATGATGTCAATCACAATAATGTCATTTTGGCGCAATGTCATTCGGCGATAACATCTGTGCCTAATTTTTTTCTTTTCATTTTGTTAAAAAAGAAAAAACAGAAAAAGAAGTGAAAGCCATCAATTTTTAATTAAAGTTGTGTATTTTAAATAAAATGAATGAAAGGAATATATTTTAAATGAAATTAATGAAATATAAAAAAATGCGACGGGGAAAATGTTTAGCGAATTATCACCTGCATCTCGCTAACATAAAAATACCATCAGAATTGATTTCTCTATCAGAATCTTTCAATTTGGCGAAAGATTGTTCAACTAAATTGAATTATGAATAAAAGTAGCATGATACATTTCTTAGCATACATTTATGGGAGGCCAAACTGGTCACCAATTTAGTTTAAAATAATAACCTTTTCTGAAATATGAAAAAAAAAAATCTTATGATTAAAATTTGAGTTGCTATCATTAGAAAAAATGTATTTAAAATTAGAAAAAAATTAATATTTCGAAAACTAATTCGAATCTAAAAATTCTAATACCAGTTTTGAGATCTGTGGATCAATACTGATTTTTGGTGTTAATTTCATTGCAAAGTATTCCATATTTTAGGAGCAGGGGTCGATTTAGAAAAAGAAAGTTGCATAGCAGTAACCGCTATACAAAGTCAGTTTTGAATAGCAGTTAGACACTTTTGTATAGCAAGTAAAAAATAGCTAATGTAACTTTTAAATCTTGAAAATTTACAACAAATTTTTTTTAAAAAAGCAACATTTAACCAAAAGCATAAATGAAAGTAAATAAAATTATACAAAAAATAAATGATAAATCACCTAACCTACCCAATGCTGGCTCTTGAATGACTTATAGGTCAATTCACCTTCGCCACAGGTCAATTAAATATATGTATCAACTTACCACAGTACCAAGTCTTAAAAAATATATTTGTTGTGAGGGTCAATATTTTTTAATAAGCCATAAACTCAGAAACACAATTTTTGTAATTTTAAATAAAACATAAAGCGGAAAAGAAAAAAAACATGAAATCTTCATTTAAGTTAAATACACAAGTATTATTACACAAAAAATACCTCTTGTTCATATTGTTTACAAAATTTCAGAAAGTTCATTGTTTTAGTTACTCAACGTCATCCTCATTAAAATTTTGCTTCCTTTTTCCATATTTCTGTACATTTGGTCGACGAGATTTTGAGAAAAAAATTTTCACAGCTCGATTAGATGAAAATTTTTCTATTTCTGGTCCTTCCACACAAATACGTATAAGATTTTCTAGCACGTCCTCATTCATTCGACTGCGAAAGTTAGTTTTTATGCGACACATATATGAAAAACACCTTTCAACTAAGGCATTTGATGCAGGCAAAATGAGAAGAATCTCAAACACATGTGACAGGTTTGGAAAAAGATCCTTCTTTGACTTTGTAACAACAGTCCACACTTCATCTCTTGACAAATGTGTCCAATTCAGCAACCAAAGATATTTTAACTCTGCCCATTCATCTGGAATAGAGGTGGTAATGACTTTATGTTTTTGAAGGAGCAGACTGAAGTTATCTACTAAGACCTTAATTTCATCATTACCAAAAACTTGTAACGAATCTTTATTCTGTGGCCAAATTGATACGTCTAATACTTTAAGGCAGTTAACGACACCTGATGATAAATCTGCAAACCTTTCTTTTACGCATGCACTGAGGGACTTAAGGTATGTGTATGCAGTATCGATATCAATTTCTTGTCCACTTAATTTAATGATGCAAAATTCTCCTGACTTTATTACAGACATAAAGATTTCATCATTCATTAAGCTATCACACTTAATTTTTTCAATAAAAATTTCAAAATGCTCAAGGTAAGTCTTTGCATTTAGCAAATTACAACTATCCTTCTGTAAGCACAACGACAATTTTCCGAGAGCTTCACAAACTTTGCTCATTAACAATAGATAAAAAACAAATTTTTGTGACTTCAAGATTTTAAGAAAACCAGATATCTTGGCTTTATCCACAGAATCTTCATTGTGGCCTTCTACAGTATTCTCTAAGTGTGCAATTACTATTGTATATGAATTTATTAAAGCAGCAACTGCTCTGCTTTTATAATCTATCCACCTTGTTCCCTGAATATTGCTAGGAGAAAAATTTTTACTGTTCTCTTCTTGTTCAAAAATATTAGCTAAATCAGCTACTTCTCTCCTTCTTTTAGAACTTCGCTTGTAGAAGTTGTAAAGGAACATCAGCACTGAGATAACTTTTTCAAAGTATGACTTGGTTATAGAATCCTTCACAGTCAATTCTAATCGATGGTTGAAGCAATGAATTGAAATTAGCCATGGACATTGTTCTTTAATTAGCACTACCAAACCTTGGCGGACACCTAAATTTACATGTGCTCCATCACTGCAGAAACCAACTAGTTTTTTTTTAAATGTCATCAATGCCATAGTCACTTAAAATTTTTAAAAGTGTATCTAAGATTCCCTTTGCTGTGGCGTTAGTCAAGTCTTTCAGGGCTACGAATTTTGTTTTCACAGTTCCATCATTACCAATGAACCGCACATACACTAACAATTTTTCTTTAATGCTGATATCTGTGGATTCATCCACCATTACAGATATATAATTAGTAGATTTCAGTTCCAAATTCAAGTCCTCCTTAAAGGTGTCTGCAATGCATTGAGAGAATTCTTGGCATTTTTTGTCATTCAAATATGTTTCTCCTAACTGAACACTGCCTCTTTTCTAATTGTGCAATTTCAGGAAACAATGAGAATGGAAGCTCTTGCTTGGCAATTAAATAGGAAATATCTATTAACTTGCCAACTTTTTTTTCTCTTCATTGCTGGCTTGAAACATTGCTTTTCCAATTGGTGTATCCATTATTTTTTTAACACTGTCTGGCTTGTGTTCCAAGTTCACTGCCGTAACATGCATGTCACTTTTGGAATGCTTGACAATATTATCTTTTTTTAGACTGGTTCCGGTAATTCCATTGATGAATCCTGAGTTGAAATTTCGTTTCATTTTCAATTTGTCCGCGAATTTTGAACATAATATACATCGTATTGATATGACATTGCTTTTCCCATCTGTTTTAAAATCTAACCATTCTCCAATGGGATCAACAATTTTTTTACAATTTGTAGCTGTTTCCAGTTTAACTGTAGTCATATTATTAAATAATTAACAATTCGCAAAACAATTAACAAATTACTGTAACGTACAAAACCAAAACTATATAAAACACAACAGCACTGAGAAAAGAGAAAACCGAATTTCCCTCACTAACTTTTTTCTCTTTACAGTCGCGCTCAAATGCGGCTACGGTCACGTGGCTACGGCAATCTCCCTGAAAGCGAGAGAAATTCTTTGCTTCAAAGAGAGCAGTTGCACAGAGCGGATGCGTGAAACAAATGCATACGGTCAGCCAAGTACGGTCGGAGCGAAGAAGTGGGTCAGAATCTGCGCTGTCTGTTTCGATGCGTAAATAAAGTAAAAGGATCGTAACAGTGAGTGTTCATTTCAGAACCACTACAACACGCACGTCAAACCTCTATGAGCAAACGCCGTGATTAGTGAGTAACAATGATTCAGTAATCAATCACAGCATCAGAGCGGGAACAAATCATGTGTTTACTGGGAAAAAGTCGCCCAGCAATGGCGTCTCGATGTACTTCCATTGTAAATAAACACTTGAGGAGGGTGAAAACACAACGTATGTCGTGTAAAAACACCTTTAAATTTTAACTTTAAGTGTACATGACCAGTGGTGTAGTCGTAAAAAAAACAGAGGGTATACTCTCTAAGCAGAGGGTATACGCTCAAGGCAGAGCGTATACCCTAGAGTGTATATACTATAGCTTTCTTGAGAAACAGAGGGTATACGGTGTTCCTTAAAGAATTCCAGAGGGTATACTGCGTATACCCCCGTATACCCTCCACTACATCCCTGTACATGACATAACAAAGAGTGTGGGAAATATGCATCGCAATGATTGCGATTTAATGCATTTCTTGGATCGCATTTTAGTTAAATTTGAATCGCAAATTGCGATGCGATACCGCTTAAATCGAACCCTGTTTAGGAGAAATCGCCATGAAACATAATCAGTTGTT
Source organism: Maratus speciosus (assembly GCA_963932465.1). Taxonomy (NCBI): domain Eukaryota; kingdom Metazoa; phylum Arthropoda; class Arachnida; order Araneae; family Salticidae; genus Maratus; species Maratus speciosus. The sequence goes on along the minus strand of OZ010788.1, from coordinate 210,351,448 downwards.
TAATCAGTCGTTTCAAAGAATCGTTACATAAATTCGTTTCATTTCAGCTGTTTCATAAATTTGTTTCATTAGGATTTTATATATACTAGGTGATCGTACCCGGGCTTCCCGGGTTACAGAATATAGGTGAAAACTTTTTTTTTAATTGAAAACTAATAATTTTTTTATGTGCAATAAATTTTTTCGATTGTCCACTTACATTAAAAAAGCATTTTTCATATGAAAAATACGAATTATAAAATCAAATAATTTTTTGAAATTTATCAAAAGCGATATTTTCTTATTAGCCGCATGCTAAGAGTTATTTGACCAAGATTTTGCTACTTACGGCATCCTTTTATATTCTGATAATTTCAGAGCTTATATATGTCTGTTAAATTTGTGTTTTATTTATATTATTTTATTTATTTATTCATAGGGAAGTTTTTTTAATGGATATTAGCCGTAAGAAAATGATGAACTCTTTATTTTGTTTTAAGGGCAATCGCATTAATCTTTCGTAATCAAGCTCCGCGCGATATAGATAAATTAAAAAATATTTCAGGAATTAAAATCGTTTTTAAAACCATAACCTATCAGTAAACCGAGATGAATTTTGCAAATTCCTTTTGAAAAAAAAAATCCTATTTGATGATCTAAAAATTTAAATTGTATGATTACAAATATGTTAGACTTGTGGGGGGTTTTATATTATTCTTTTATTTGTTTATAAAAGAAGTATTAATTTCGTTAATTTGTCTTTCACAAATGTATTTGGGTTTTTTTAATATTATTCTTTTATTTGTTTATAAAGGAAGTATTAATTTTGTTATGCAAAAATAGTCAGGAACAAATGCTGAACAATGTTTGTTGCTTTATGTGCAAAATGTTTATTATTATTATGTATTGAAACCAGGGTTTGCAAAGTTGGGCCCAGTTCGAAAAAACCCGGTGGGTTTTTTCAGAATGGGCCCACTTGAAAAAGCCCACTGAAAAACCCATATAGTGGGTTTTTTCAATTTTCAGATATAATTTAAAAATTTAAACAACATATAAATTTAATGAATTTAAGTCATTTCAGTTAATTTTGAAAAAATATTAATATATAAAAGCCATTACATACAAATAAAAATGTATTTCAGCACATTGAACTACTTTACTAACATAGAACCTAGTAAGCAACACACATAGTACATAATTATAGGTATGTCTTTATATAAAAAATTCAAATCAACTATATTCATGGAAATAAAAAATATGTATTTTTACTTTCTTCTATCTTTACAAGAAGAAAGTATTGGATTCGTGAAAAATTTCGACTTCCAGTTCATGATTGATTATGTTTTAAAAAGGTCCTGAAGACAATTTGATAGTTTTTAGAAAATGACTGTCTGTATGTGAAAAAAATTTTGTGGGTGCTGTATCTCAAGAACTAATGCACAGAATTTCACAAAACTTTTACTAACACAAAACTGAGTTAGACCTTGATGTAAACTGATGCTGATTAGTTTTTGGTGTATACTGCCCAACAGGTGGTGCTGCTATGCTGCATTTATCTCAATTTTTGCAATAGCTTTATCTCAAGAACTAATGCATGGATTTTCATAAAACTTCAGATTCAGTTACAAGTTAAGTTGTTGCTTATTGAATTTTGGTGCATATCGCCCAACAGGTAGTGCTGCATTTTTCACGATTTCAGCAATAACTCTTAATCTCAAGAACTAATGTACGGATTTGAATAAAAATTTAGATTCAGTTAAACCTTGATATAAACTGGTGCTGATTAGTTTTTGGTGTATATCGCCCAAGCGGTGCAGTTGTGCTGCATTTATCTCACTTTTTGCAATAGCTTTATCTCAAGAACTAATAATGCATGGATTTTCATCAAACTTCAGATTCAGTTAGATGTTGACGTAAATTGTTACTGATCAAGTTTTGTTGTAAATTGAACAACAGGTGATACTTATATCTCCTTGTTAAATGCATCCAATTCAACAAATCTATATTTTACAATCCTCATGATGGGCATAAATTGCCATTTAATTTTGGCACTGTGATAGCGAATTTTGAATTATTAACATGTATGAGATAGAAGAAACTTTTGGGATTGGCACATCCGACTAGTTTACCCCTTTTTTTCTTCCTACTTATATATTTTAAATTTTAATATTCTATTCATTATTTGATTTAAAGAAAATTAACAATTTTATATCTTCTATTATATTTAAAATTAATTTGTGAGAAACACTGGCATTTAATTAATTTAAATTCATATAATTTATGCAATTTCAGGGTTCGCACAGACTCCTTAGACTCCTTGGAAACTCCTTAGAAATGAAAACAATCCCAAGTAGTACTTAGAACTACTTAGATAAGCAAACCACTACTTAGAAACTCCTTATATTCAATTGCGGCTTCGGACGCAAGCGATATTAATGCCGAGGAAAAAAAAAATCGTGATTGAAAAACGCACGGTAAATCCTTTATGCACGTCATTCATCTGAAGCACAACATTGATTGGGTAGGGTAATCTTAATAGCAGGGCTCCCACTAGGCCCGTTTTTCAATTATTAGGTCCGTAAAAACCGATTTTCGACACTGTTAGCCGACCTTTATTTTAAATTTTATCGATGTTTGGCATTTAGCCAAGAATCTCGGAAAAATCGCGTTTTTCGCAAATATGTTCCAAATATATATATATATATATACCGTCAAATTTCGTCAATCGATAGCGGAAAAAAATCGTAAATTTAGTCAAAGAATCGTGAAAAAACGCGAATTTCTCCAACAGATCGCGGGAAAACCCGGATTTCTTAAAAAGACGATAATTTCTTAAAAGACAGCGAAAAACGCGAATTTACTCAAAGGATCACGAAAAAAACGCGAATTTCGTTACAGATCGAGAAAAAAAAGCAGATTTCCTCAAAAGATCGCATAAAACGCGAATTTCAGAAAAAAAATGTGAATTTTCTCAAAAGATCGCGAAAAACACGCGAATTTCCTCAAGAGATCGCGAAAAACACGCGAATTTCCTCAAGAGATCGCGAAAAACACGCGAATTTCCTCAAAGGATCGCGAAAAACACACGGTTTCCATCAAAAGATCACGAAAAAAACGTTAGTTTCGTGAAACGATCGAAATAAAACGCGAATTTCCCCAGAAGATCGCGAAACACACGTGAATTTCCTCAAAAGATCGCGAACAACACGCGAATTTCCTCAAATGATCGCGAAGAACACGCGAATTTCGTCAAAGGATCGCAAAAAACGCCCAAATTTCGTCTAAGGATCGCAAAAAATATGCAAATTTCGTCAAAGGATCGCGAAAAACACGCGGTTTCCATCAAAAGATCGCGAAAGAAACTCAGATTCGTTAAACAATCGAAATAAAACGCGAATTCCATTAAAAGATCGCGAAAAAAAGCGAATTACCCAGAAGGTCGCGAGAAAAAACGCGAATTTCTCCCAGATGATCGCGAAAGAAACGCGAATTTCCCCCAGAAGATCGCGAAAAAACGCGAATTTCATTATAAGATCGCGAAAACAATGCGAATTCGTCAAAATTTCACCTTCAAAGAAAGCGATTACCGCTGTTCTAAAAGAATAAATTCAAAACTTGTTATATTTTTTCTGGTATGTTGCATTTAGCATTCTTTTTTTTGCCTTTTAAAATTCTCTTTAAGATATATCATGTATGTGATATACATAAAAAGTGTTTGGGTTTTGACATCTCTATATGACTTAGGGGTGATTCTAGTCCGAAACTTCCGAAAATGTAAGGCATTCATTTCCGAAAACTTTAAAAAATCGGTCACCAATGCGAAAATTCAGACATATGATCGCGAAAAAAATAAATTTTGTCAATCGTTTGCAGAAAAATCGCCAATTTCGTCAAAGGATAGCGGGAAAAACGCAAATTTCGTCAAAAAATCGCGAAAAAACCCACAAATTTCGTCCAAAAGATCGCGAAGAAACCCACAAGTCTCGCCGAAAGATCGCGAAAACCCAAAAATTTCGTCAAAAGATCGTGAGTAAATGGCAAATTTCGTCAAAAGATCGCGAAAAAACGACAAATTTCGTGAAAAGATCGCGAAAAGCCCCACAAATTTCGTCAAAAGAGCACGTAAAAGTCCACAAATTTCTTCAAAAGAGCGCGAAAAAATCCACAATTTTCGTCAAAAGCTCGCGAAAAAACCCACAAATTTCGTCAAAAGATCGCGAAAAAACACTAATTTCGTCAAAGAGCCACAGAGAAAATGCATAGCTAGTGTCGGAAGTGGATTTCCCCCTCCCCCCCTCTCTGGTGTAACTTTTCAGAAGATTTCCTGTGAATTTCAGAAATTTTTTGTACTCAAAATCACCCCTGTGCATGACCATTGGTCGCTGCATAAAAAGTAGATAGTCAATTTTGTATTTAAACTTACGAAATCAATGAGCAAATATATGAATACTGTGCAATTTCAGCACTAACAATTAAATTCTAATAGAGTAAAATTTGTTTTTTAAATGTTCTTTTCTCCAAATTGGGCTTTAAAAATTGGAGTGTGCATACCACATAACGGCGTAGCAAATAAAAACATCGACAACAAAATAAAATGGCAAATCCTTAAAATTTTTTGGACTCCTTGGATTTTTTGGGTACTCCTTGGATTTTTTCTTCCCAACTCTGTATGAACCCTGAATTTATAACTTGTAAAATAGCATTACAATTATATTGTATATAAGAGAACAATGTATTTTTTTATGTATAGTGTATATAATATATAGAAAATATAGTATACAATAATGTAATTACGCATGTATTATACTTTTGAAAAAACCCGATTTTCCCCGGGGAAAATTGGGTTTTTCATGAAAAAACCCATGTGGGTTGGATTTTTTCAGAAAAACCCCGGGTTTTTGCGAACCCTGATTGAAACCGGCACGGGATAAGATAAACTTTAAAAAAATCGCATGCTTAAAAATTATTTTTAAAACATAATACATCAGTCAATTAAGATACAGTTTTTAAACAAATTGCATTTGAAAGTAAATTTTTTCCCTATGCGAAGAAAATTGAAAATGTACGATGGTCAGAAGATTAAAAAAATGCAGTAGTGAAAATTTCAGGACCGAAATTTGATCGTGAAGTTTTGCCATTCGCAAAATGACGTCAGCGTTACGCACAGATATGGTTGTTCTTTATAATATAGATATGTAATCAGTAAAATATAATAAAGATCAGTTATTAGGATGCAGTTATCAATTGAAGCTCTTATGCTTGGTATTCCGGAATAAAAAACAGCAATTTTCACCTTCTCAAAATTTGCATACGTACTTCTCATATCCATATTCATCATTTTTAAAAAATATGTATTTTGTTTGATCATTTTAAAATCATTTTAACTCAAAACTTGAAGTCACCATTGTCAGCAACATCTTTTATGTGAATAGACGCACTCTTTACTTGAGATTCTAATCTCAATTCTGGAGAGTAAAAATTTCCGTAATTTATGTTTTTTAGACGAATTTGTGTTAAAATGTTTAGTTTTATCTAAGAAAATGATCATTTTCTTTTAAATATGACTTCATTTTCACTTAAATAAGCATTTCGCCTAGTGTGTGAAACTTAGTATCAGTACACATGCTGAAGGAAAAACAATATAGAAAATTTATGAGGAAAAATGCGTGTACTATTCAAAAGCAGTATGCCATTTTCCGTTATTATTCCCCTAATATAATATTATGCTCCTAATGGGAGTTTTCGTCACTAAACCCTATACAACAATTTTTATAAACAATTTTGAATTTTTGTCAGAAAATGGCATGAATAAAGATAAAAATACCTCATTTTCTTTCTCTCTTGTCTGCAATAATGAAAGCTATTTAATTTTCATCATTTTGGAGAAATTTCATAAAATAGTTTTAAAATTAAAATATAAAAGTAGGTATATTAAAAAAAAAAAGATAGTGCGATCACATCTACAAATGAACAGCTTTGAGTTGAAAAAAAAATATTAGTAAAATTGGTTCAGCAGAAAGATCAGGGAAGATGACTAAAAAACACACTTGCGTTTTAAATACATAGATTATATAAAACTGTTAAAAATTAAATTAAACAAATTATGTTATTTTGATAAAAAATTATAGTAGAATATCCTAAAGAATATCATTAAAGTTTTATTATTCGAGCAAATTTTGGACAATAACTTCAGGAACATGATATTATTTTAAACCTCAAGTTATTTGTTTGCTCATCTAACTCGGCGAAGCAAATCCATCCAGGTGAGAATCATCAATTTCTGTAATATAAATCACTATTATTTGCACGTCACCTCTCTTTTATAAAGACACTCTAAATTTTTGTAAAACATTGCGTTTTATCAGTGTGTGATTTCGATTACATTATTTTCAAAAGTGAAGGATTTTCACTTGTGAAGAATTTGAAAGCAGCTGGGCTGTGAAAATGACGCACTTCTACAAAACATAATTCAGTTTTAAGAATGAAAATACACGCTGTTTTATAAAATGACGTCATTTGCATCCGCTAAAGCAATCCTTTTACAATCCAATCTTAAACTTCGTCTATAGAAAAGTATGCATATGACATCATTATCGCGGAATAACAGACAATATTCTTGACATAGCCCGTATTTTAATTTCAACTTTTTTTTTCAGGTTTTATGAGAAAATGGCAACAATCAGACAACAACAATACAGTAATCTCCTATTTTCCGTTTACTTTCAAACTTTCAATGACTTTCAATAGAAATGGGGTACTTTTGTTGCCACAATTGGAAAAATGGTATTAAAAACCACAAAACAATTAATATCTCAAAAATAAATTGAGATACAGCTTTCAAACAAATTGCATTTAAAAGAGCATTTTTTTCCTTATACGACATTGTAAAATTTTAAAATGTGCGATGTTTAGAAGTTTAAAAATTTCCAAAAGAGAAAATTGCAAAACCAAAATTTTATTTCAAATTTCAAAGTGTTGCCATTAGCAAAATGACGTATGCGTTACACACAGATATGTTTGTCCTTTATAATATAGATAGGGTAGATACCGGGTGTCCCAAAAAGGACTGACTGATTTTAAAATTCAATAACTTCCAAACGGTGACAGATATTAAAAAAATTCTTGCAGGAGGGTTATGCATAAAGTCAAAAGTTTTATTACAGTGATTTTCGATTTTAGTTCGAATTACAAACAATAGATGGCGCTGTAAGCAATAGTTGCTAAATACAGGCTCGATTTTTGGTCCTTTCTGTTGTTCTATGCAGAAAAAGGAGATGGAAATGTATTATCCGGGCCACGAAGTACCAAAAATCGAGCCTGAATTTAGCCTCTATTGATCGCAGCGCTATTGTTTGTAATTCCAACTAAAATCGAAAATCACTGTAAAAAAACTTTTGATTTTATGCATAACCCTCCTGCAAGAATTTTTTAAATATGTCACCGTTTGGAAGTTATTGAATTTTAAAATCAGTCAGTCCTTTTTGGGACACCCGGTATATGAGTTATAAGATTCTGGCTATTTTATTCTTTTACTTGTAGAAATTTATTATATTTATTATGCTTATTTTATATAATAAAAAAGGGTTTATTTGATTACTTAAAAGAAATTAGGACATTGCAAATTATATTAGATTTAAATGTCATTTTTAAATGAAATTATTTGTGTCAAGTAAAAGCAACACTTTTAACAAACTTACTGTAACTTTTTTTTTTTTACAATGCTCAGGAATTAAGTTTAGAAACAATTATTTAAAGCTCCTTTTTTGTTTATTCATAAGTTAAAATACCTGTAGAAACATTCCAAATTATGTTCATCTTAGATTTTAATACTTTTTTATGTCATTTTTAACATTTAGAAAACTTATGATTTTAATCAATGATTAAAAAAAATCAGTTGATTAAAATCCCGATTTAAATCAACTAATTAAAATTGTTGACACCCTGAAAAATATTTCAGGTTTGATAAAATGGCTCTTAAACTTTATAGGAATCATGACTATCACTAATGCCAATTTTCACTGATTTTGCACCAAATCGCCATTTTGTTTCTTCACAGGGAAAACGTCTAATGAGAGAACCCATTTTTCTAAACTTTTATTAGATTTTTAAGCTATGTTTCTTTAGATAATATTACTAAATAACAATCTACCAGATTCTGGAATATATAAGAACCAAATCTTGACTTGTGGGAGGAGAGCTTTTAACAAAATGTAAGGATACAATCTTTAGAAATATGCCCCTTCTCCCTGGTGAATTTGTTTTTTACTTTTCCTTCTTTAATTAATAATAAAAGAACACTAGATAACATAAAAGACATTAGGTATAGTTGTTGTTTCACTCAGCCAACCACCACTATTATGTTCTTTGCCTGCACACCAATTTCAGGATTTTTGACAAAACGTCACAATCAGCTCCATATTATCAAACCATTACAACAAAAAATATTAATAAAACCTTTATTATTAAAAAATTAGCAATTACCTTTAGTTTTACTGCAACTTAACTGTGCAGCTATGTTTTGTTTTATTCCTCATATAGATTAACCAATGCGTACTTTGTTGTGTCTTTTACTTGCCTTTAATTTAAAAATGCTGCAGTAGTAGAAAATTCTTTCCTCAAAAAGACATGACAAATTATCTTATATAATGGAAATTGTTATCCCAATGATATTATGCCTTTGTATTAATATTTGTTTATTTCTTTTTAAAGTCAATTGATGAACATGTTATGAAATGAATATTTTATAGCACTGCTATAAAACATATAAAATATAGCACTGCTAAATATTTTATAACTTCTGCACATGCAAAATTTCTGTCCAACTGTCATATTTGTTTCATCATTATTTGTGATATTTTTTCTTTTTCTAATGCTACCAACCAGATATTCTTGCCATTTACAGATGTTAAATATATTTCATTATTTAACATCAAATCAAGATTAAACCCTTTATTTTATAAACCTTTCAAAATTTATTTAATTCTTCAGAACATTACGATGTGAAATAAGATGTACTACTAACGCAGTATTACCTTTCCTGTTTACTTGAATGTCGGAAATGGGGCTTCTATAGTTTGGAAAACAGCATGCTGTATTCGCTCAAGATTGAAGGAAATAGCCTTCATTTAGCAAAATCAAAAGAAGTTTGTTACTTTTATTAAAAAAAAAAAAATAAGAAGAAGAAGAAGCCTAATTTATATTTTTCCATTATTTTGATTTTGAAAACAAGAACAAAAAATCATCACAGGATAAATTAAGAAACATTTTCCAACACTATTGGAATATCATTAAAAAATTAATTTTTTGCTCATATAATAAAATAATAGCTAAATAGGCATTTAAAAGTAAACACAAGATAATAAAATTTCAATTTCATCAATTGCTTTCGATAGCCATTAATGTGTGCAAATTGTTTCAGGCAGCACTGTATATGATCTGAATCACCTCAAAATACACTAAAATTTAATTGTTTTAAAATGCATATCACAACTGAAAATGCACATGCAGCAGTTATGGCTCATAGTCAGTCTTCTATCAAAATTCTTTTGAGTGTCTCTGTAAATGATTAAATTCTATGTGTTCAATAAGCTATAGAAAATATGTTGTAGCGTATTTCAGTAATGTATATCAATTTCATTATGTTTGAAATAGTATAACATTATTAAAATACACTGCAACTGCTTTTTTCCCCATAGATCATAATATAATTGAATTATTGTGTGTGTCCCTGCAAATGAACTATTAATTGCTACTTACTCTATACTCTGTAGAAAGCATGAAGCCATATACTTCAGTGATGCATATCAATTTCATTAGGTTTGAAAGTGTAACATCATTAAGATGCACTGAAAATGATTTTTCCCATCGGTCGTAATGAAACACAATACTTTTGAGTGTTTCTGAAAGCTAATCATAAATGGTACACACTTCATTTTCAATACCAAACATGCCATAATAAACCTCAATTACATGATTATCCAAGTATATTTATACAAGTTAAAGCATAGCCAGACAAACCAAATTCCTTAATACTTTTCAACTATGTTGGAAAGTGTTAAAAAAAGAAATGGCTATTTGAAATTGTCTAAAAATTTCCAAAGAATATGTCCAATAAGTTTTATTTTTAATGATAATTTATAAATACGCTCTCATAATTTACAAAAAAATTATTCAGTTATTTAAAAAATTTTTAGAAATCAAAATATCACTCTAGAGATTTAATAAAATTAAAGTTGTTAGAATGATAAGCTTTCGTTCTTTGTAACAGTGCAAAAAAAAAAAAAAAAAAATTGTTTCCAGAAAATTAAAACACACTCTATAGAAGAAAGACGAAAATTGCACAAAATGTTAGATAAAAAAGAATTACAGACTGCATTTTGACCAAAATCTCTTCTAGGTCTATAAATTCTGTCTAAGGCTACCTTTGTGTCAAATGTGGTTGTTCTAGGTGAAATGCTTCGACCACAACTCAGCACACAAACACACACTATTTTGTTATACATAAAGATAAAATTTGATGTTATTTTAAGAATTCTAAATTTTTGCTTTTAATTTAAAACTGTTACAGTAGTTGAACATATTTCATGTGTGTTTTGATTTTAACTAAGAAACATTCTAGTTTTACTTAATTTTACAGAACAATAATAAATAATAATAATCATTAAAGCTGATAAAGATTTTTTTAGTTCCTTATTGTATTTTAATTATTTGTATTTATTTTTTCAGAGAATTTGATTGGATTGCACGGGAAGCACGTTTAGAGTTGCATAGGAGAGAAAAACTTGGCTTACCATTAATTGATAAAAATTATATTGATCCATCTAAAATTGAATTACCTTCTGATGAAGAACTTGGAGACACAGTTATCATTATTTAATTTTAAATCATTACAGTTGTTATCTTTTCTTGAAAGTTTTTCAAATAGTTCTCTTTGTATTTTATCCTGGAGTTAATAAAACTTGATAAAACAAAGTAGATTATTTTATCAACTTAAGTAATTTATTTTGTTTGGTTGTACTCGGTTTATGTACACTAAAGAAAAGTTGATACTTCCCTGTTATAGGGGCCTTGGTAAAAGGAGAAAACTTTTGCAGGTATTTTTTGGCCAAGCAATTTTTTTAATATTTACATAATTTATTTAATATACATAAGGCATTTATTTGTCATTATATAAAAAAAAGAAGTGATTTATGTAACACATCTAATGAGAAGATTCAGAAGCAATTTTATTAATACATACATAAACAAGCATAATAGTTCACCAGTTTTGTTTTTGTTGCTGTTTATATCATTTGACAACAAATATCACTTTCTTAAGCCCAGATTGTGCCCCAGTAGCAGAAAGTTCGAGACGGGAGACTAGCGTCGCAGATTTTCTTTTCGCTTTTGCAGATTCTTTTTCATCGAACCTTTATTTTGTTTCGTATTATGTTTAGCTCTTTATTACTCAATACAAAAAGTTAAGATTATTATTAATAAAAATTTATAAAATGCCCCTGAATTATCTATCACAGACACTTGGGGAAATTTCTGCTACTGGGGATTTTACCAAGATTTTTAAAAAGGTACAAGGCCCCCTGTAATGAAGAAGTACTTAAAAATATCATTGACATAAGTTTTATAGGACCAAAAACTATGCATAGCCATTTAACCATCTTTTGAAGGTATATACTTGGCTATATTGTGATGTGTAGTGTCCAATAATTTTTTTAATGTAGTGTCTAGTTTTTTTAGTTTTTTCCAATTTTGTGTTAGAAATTTCATTATCTGATAAGAAATTTAATTCATATTTTGAAACAGCAGTTTTTATCTATGTTTGCCAGATTTTAAAAAGCCCAAATAATAATATTTTCAAGCATTGTACTGTCAATTGAAATATATATTTATATGTGAATATTGAAACAGAAAAAAAATTATTAAATTATTTACATGCCAAAAGCATTTAATGATGAAAATTATGTCATATTTAAAATGATTTTCTTATAGTGTATAAAAAACTGTTCTTCTAGTAATTAGAAAAAACTTTTCTTGAGAGTATAACCATCCGAGAGGCAATGTCACATTTTTGTGCTTAATAATTTTGTACAAGCTGATTTTCAAATATGTAACTGATATTACTTAATCAATCACAAAAATGCCATCAGCTGCCGGACAGTGGTGAATGTTGTCTTGGTGGCCAAAAAACCCCTCGAATTAAAGGGAAATGAATGGCAACCTGATTTTAAAAAAAATCGCCACTGGTCATGGTAATATCTTTCAATCTTCTGTAATCTTTTTAAAGCAGAGCAATTTAGTATATTTTTAGAGACTGCAGGGGTTGGCGAGCATAGCTCCTAGGAGTCAGAAACCCCTAGTTGAAAAAGAAAATTGAGTTCAATTTGAAAAAATGACTTTATGTTCTAAGTTGTGCAAGTTATCCTTTCTGCCATTAAAAAATAAATAAATAAATAAAATTATATACACACCATATTCTTTTTTATTCAAATGATATTTATCACATAAACATCTGTAAAAAAAGAAAACCTGTGTCCGAATTTGTTATCTTTGAATTTAACACATTAAATCTCTTCATGTACTGATATATGAAATTTATAGAATTGAATGAAAAAATAATCTATATGAATTGTTTATGCTAAAGATTGTGAAAAGTGTATGTTTGTAATAACTTTCTTTTATGGTTTGCTTTATTAATGCTATATTATAACATAATTTATTTCAACATTTTGGTTGCATTTTATTTGGAGGTTGTGTATGATTTTTTTTTTTTTTTTTAACGTGGGATGTTGTTTTTGAAAATGTGATGCAAATATGCTACAATAAAAAAAGAAATTAACAAATTTATGAATTTTTTTTTCTTTTTTTTTTATTTAATCATTTGCATTAAAAAATATAAAATTAAATTTATTATGAAAAATCTAAAGGCATGAAAAAGTATTTCATTAAAGTGGTATATTTTAAAACATGATATGTTTCTTTAAAATATTTAATAATTTCACTTAATTCATTAAGGCTCCTGTCCCATCAGGCTTAGACACTCACAAGCAAATGTTAAACCTATGGGAGGTTCTTTGCCAACATCTTGTTCTCGAACAGGTTCTAAAAGTGAAAGTGACATCATAAAAAAAAACTGCAACCAAAATCGAAAAAGTAAAAAAGAGGGCAGCTCTAGGGATCAACCTCAGCTGTCTAATGAAAAAAAAAAAAAAAAAAAAAAAATTTTAAATGTCGAAATGCAAATGAGATATTAGCAAAAAACTTCCCCATAGGTTTAGCTTTAACTCACAACTGTCTTCGCCTGACAGGACAGGAGTCATAATAATTGATTTTATAATTTTGTTTTCTCTAACTCCCTAATTTAACTTTATTAACTAGCACCTACCTGTGGCGCTCAATTAATTAAACTATTAGTATTACTATGCTTAAACATATGCCACAATATAATGAATTTTTTTTTCCCTGTCTTTTTCATAAATCCAGTATTAGCTATAGTATGGAGTAACATCATGAACTTACAGTGAAAATGTTGGTCACACTTCTGTTTTTTTTTTTTTTTTTTAATTATTATTATACATATATATATTACTGTACGCTAGCGAAATATGACTTCACATAATGGCTACTGATGATGAGAATTTAGCTATGCAATGTTCATTTTCCTTTATACAGAAAAAAAAAAAAAAACATATAATATTAATTTGCATTTTTACAATAACTAGGTGATCCAATCCAGGCTTCCCGTATTACAGAACATAAATGAAAACCATTTTTTAAAAATGGAAAACTAATAGATTTTTTTATTTAATATGTACTTTTAGATTGGCCACTAACACTGAAAAGCATTTTTATATGAAAATTATCAATAAAGTATTCAAATAAAGTTTTAAAATTTATTAAAAGTGATATTTTTGACGATGTCCAACCTCGTCCTTGTGGTTTAGTGGTAGAGCACTGGAGATCTATTCCAGGGACCCGGGTTCGATTCCCGGCTTGGACATTTTTCACTAAGTTGGTTTACGCTTTGTTAGCAGTGTGATAATTCACATCATTAATATTCAATAATTTCAAGCGTAATTTCACTGCTGAAATGTAGTTGAAAAATTAATTAAAAAATTGTAAAGTTTTTAAATTTTATGTGATAAAAAAAGCAACATCCGTTCAGAATCGCATCAATTTCAGATGCCAAAGTATAGCTAGTGAGTCTGAGAGTTTTATTGCCTTGTAAAAATACTGTTCATATGCAGTTTCACTTTGTGGCAACAGGAAAGAAAAAAATACTCTTGAAAATTTAAAAACAAGATTTGTATGTAATATAGCAGGTGGTTAAAAAAAAAAAAGGAGTAAAGAGTGGTTTGGGAAATTTTTAAGTAGCCAGTAATTTTACTGTTCTAAAACTTATGTATATCAAGTTTCATGCAAATTAGTCAAAAATTGTAGATTTGTATAAGCAACATACACTCAAACACTGATTTATATATATACTAGCGAACTTGCCCGGTATGTCAAAAAACAGCAGGAATTGCGAAAAAGCTCTGAAAATCACAATAAGATATTGCAAAATTTTTTTTAATCACTGCACAAATTTCGAAAGGAGGAAAAAAATGTATATACAGTAGAACCTCGATTATCCGAAGTAATTGGGACTGACCCTCTTTCGGAAAATCGAAATTTTCGGATAATCGAGAATGCTTCAAATTTAAGATTAAGGAGAAATATATGCTTATTATGGTAACAAGTACTTAATAAAAATAATGCAATAGCAAAAAAGAAATAAAAATAAATTATTTTAATTTTGAAATTAGGTACCTTTTACATGTATTACAAGGGTTTGAAAAAATGTTTTGTTTGTCGCACTTTCGATTGCTTTTGCTTTGAAACTGTTTCACGGAGTTTTTAAATATTATTAGTTCACCAGTATCACAGTCTTTCTGCTGCTCCAGCCATGCCAAACTTTATTCAAAAGCTCGAGAAATGCTAATTTGTTAGTTTTCTTCGTTCCACTCTGCAGCTTAAGGGAGCTCAAGTTAAATTCAAAGGAACTCTAAGAAAGGCAATCGAAAGTATTTATATGTACTCGTAGTTCGGAAAGGAGCGCTTGCACACAAGGAATATGATAGTAAAAAAGTATCCAAAATGGTTTTTGCACACAATGAATATGATAATAAAAAATAAATTAATTAAAAATGGATTTCGGTTAATCGAGAGTTTCGGTTAAAAGAGGTTCTACTGTATATTGTGTTCGAAGATTGCAAGTTGAGTCCTTTCACTAATGTAGAAAAATGGTAGCAAATCGCTAAAATACACTAAAAATCGCATACAAAATTCCCAAAAAATTCAAAAGTTGCTATACGAAATCCGAATAAACTTTATTGAATTGAGGTCAATGTATTTTAGGTCAAAAAATTAAAAAATCACGAAAGTCAAAATTTACTATAATTGGATAAAAGTTTCAAATCTAATTCCTTTGACCTCTGAGCTCTCTTAAAATTTATGTTTGGGAAAGCATGCTAAGCATTATATCATGTTACTTTTATTCATAATTAATTTACTTGGACTCCCTTAAATATAATTAATATAATCCCTTAAGTTAATGTTAGTTTTTGTTGCATTAAAATATCTCAATTTGTTGATTTTCTGTAAGCAAGTAAACCCTATTGGTTTACAATGGAAGTCTATGGGAATTTGGCGAAATATTAGAGATATCACCAAGTTGGCATCACTTTTGACAACTCATTTGATTGCCAAGTTGGCAGCATTTGGCGACAGAACTGAGTCCTCCCTGCGGTAACCCTCTTTATAGGTATGGAGATGCATTAAATGCTGTTCAATAATCGCATAAAAAATTCTCTAAAAATTCAAAAATCGCTGTACGAATTCCAAAGAAACTTTTTTGGAAAGAGAACAGAATTTACTATATTGGGTTAAAAGAAAGAAACTGTATTATTTTCACTAATGTGAAAAATTGCCTCGAAACTTAAAAAAGCACTAAAAATCACATAAAATTAAATTTAAAAAAATCTAATCAAAAAATCGAAAATCGGGCTTCGAGGTGCAAAACTTCATATATAGACGTACATTTTCCTCCAAATTTTGTTGCTCTACATTCAGTGGTCTCTTCAGAACACCGGGGACACACTCACAAACTTCTTTCCTTATTATTATACATATATACTGGGTGTCCCAAAAATGACTGGTGAATTTTAAAATTCAATGACTTCCAAACGGTGACAGTTATTAAAAAAATTCTTGCAGGAGGGTTATGTATGATGTCAGGAGTTTTTGTACTGTGATTCTTGATTTTAGTTCGAATTTTAAACAATAGATGGTGCTGAGAGCAATAGGTGCTCAGTCCAGACCTGATTTTTGGTAATTTGGAATCCATTCAATACATTTTAATCTTTTTTCGCATGGATGAAGAAAGAGGCTGAAAAATCGAGCCTGGATTTAGCGGTTAATGCTTGCAGCGCCATCTATTGATGCTATTTGTAACTAAAACTGAGAATTTCAGCATAAAAACTCCTGACATCTTACATAATACTCCTGCAAGAATCTTTTTAGTACCTGTAACTGTTTGCGAGTTATTGAATTTTAAAATCCATCAGTCTTTTTTGGGACACCCGGTATCAGTAGATGTATAGATACAGTAGCGCTCAAAAGTATTTTGACAACCTTATATCCTCTCTTATTTTATTTAATATAAAAATGTAAAAGGAAATAATTCTTAAAGCAATTTCTTTTCTAATAATAGCAAAATAATTTTTTAAGGTAAATGTTATCGCTAACATCATTTAAAATACGTATTTATACTTTTCCTCAATTGAAATTAACTAGCCAAATAAGGTAATCCAAAATCAAAGCTCTTGCTATGTCGAAAAGTTCTCTTCCCATTCCTCCGTTCGCTAAATTGCTGAAATAAACTTTTCTGACCACACGTGACTCCAGAGGCGATTCTGAATATTAAAAAAATTTCTGAAATTTACAGAAAATCTTCTGAAAGGTTGCAGAAGAGGGGAGAAGGGGGATGGGAAATATCCTCCCAGCACTAATTATGCATTTTTTCCACGGCCCTTTTACAAAATTCGTGTTTTTTCCGCAATACTTTGGTAAATTTCGCGTTCTTCCGCAATTCTTTGGCGAAATTAGTGTTTTTTCCTTTGTATGAAATTTGTGTTTTTTCACGATCCTTTGGCGAAATTCATGTTTTTCCACGATCCCTTGATGAAATTTGCATTTTTTTTCTCGATCTTTTGATGAAATTCGTGTTTTTCCGTGATCCTTTGACAAAATTGCTGATTTTTTTCTGCGTACGATTGTCAAAATTGATTTCTTTCGGCGACCTTTTGTCTAAATTCCCAATATTTTTTATGTCGGAATTTTCAGACTGGACTGATTTTTTTTTTAAATTTCTAGAATTGAATGCCTTAAATTTTCTGAACAGAATCACACCTACGTGGCTTATACGTCACAGCTGCCTTCTCCTGATGGTTGAATTAGTGCTACTATAATACGAACTGTAGGAGCCTTAGGTTGAATATTACAGTGATTGTGAGCATGAGGTCTACTAGTTTACAACCTAAAACCTTATCTGGAATTCAATGGTACAATCACAGACAACTATAGATTATATTGTCTGTGGGTGAAATCGTTTTCGAAAAAAGACAAATGAACCCAATGCAATTAGTAGCACTGCACAGGAAATAACCATACCATTCCTTATTTACCCTTTGTCCTCCCACATATAAGAAACAACAGGGGCGACTCATCACTCATCCCGTAGTCCACATAAGTCAATGATATGTAGAAGAAAATTAGTTCTTTAAAAGTTTGTTTTCGCTACCCACTTGTTGGATAGGTAGATTTTTGTTCACTAGTGCATATCTAATTTAGACACCCCATTCTGCATAAAATTTCAGATTCTCCAAGAAAAAAAATTGACTCTGTTGCGCAGTGAGCTAGAAATTTCATTTTACGTCAGAATACTGATCCAAAATTTTGTAAGATTATATATACATTTTTGCAAATAAACATCAGAACCAGGGCGGGCTGCCCCCCTTAGCTACACCACTGCCAAAGATATCAGCAATATCTTTATTTTCTTTTTTTCAGAAATAAATTGTACTTCCTTCAGGAAAAAACATGAGTTCAGTCATTTTATAGATAATTAATTACATATTAAAATACAAATGGAATGATATAAAACTAAAAAATTCTGTAATTTTGCCCCTACATCAGAACTGAAAGTTTTATTGTTTACATCTGCAATGATGTGCGAATTTCAGGCGCTTGCGAATTTGAGGGAGTCTACTGTATAGAAATTCAGTGTCATATTATAATTTCTATTTTGGAAAAACAGTTTTGGTGGTCATTAAAAACATTTAAAAGAGAGATCTTGTATAAATACATCCTAATCAATTGCGATAGACGAAGCATGGTAAAATCATCCAAAAATAGGTCTTTTTGTAAATAAAACATTGTAATTTTAGTTTTATTATCCATCTGATGACCAGCTTACTCATAATAAATGTATACTATGCTTGTGTTAAATCAGGATAAGCTGATAGGGACGGTGTGAGCATTTCATATACGTTTTGTTGTTTTGTACTTCAACTTTCCAGTATAAAGCTTAACAAAACTGCTTATTCCACTCGCTTAATTATGCTCTAAATGACCTGTGTTTCAACTGAATAGATTCATGTATGTGTTGGCTTTTAAATATATAGATGATAGGTAATCATCCATAATGGTCAGTAAGCGGAGGCTGCTGTCACCCCGAGGGCCCGGGTTCGAGTCCCTGGGTAAGGCATGGATGTAATTGTGAATGTTCCATTATAGTTATATAATATATGTAATGGAAAATAAAATTTGTTGTTACTTGTTGTTGTTTCTGTATAATAAGGATCATTCGAGGCGACAGCCATTGTAGCTATAGGCCCCAAAGCATTCTCCACTTCGGTGGACTTCAAATGTCAAATCATCCATAATTGGATTGGATCACTGCCAATTGACATAATTTGGCACTATAAAGTGGTTTTAGAAACACCCTTTAATAGTATCCACATTCAAATTAAACTGTATTGTTCATAGGATCAATCATGTTTGGTGCTAACATTGGCTGATTACAGAAGAGTAACTAATATTTTCTCCCTCATCTAAAAATTCTGCTTAATATTTCATAATTAGAATTATTTTAATGATTTTTTTATTATTATTATTAATCTAACATTTAAATCAGTTATTCAAATGTGCTATTTTCCTTTTAGGGAATGTGTAAAATTGTGTGATTACCCATAGAAAAGCATTAAGACAGGAATGAAAATGTTCTATATTTTTCAAACGAATGTGCCAAATTAACTATTCGGCTAAATTTTACATCTAATTCCTATTACCTCATCTCACCAAGATATCTACTAAATAGCAAGCATATTGGATTTTTTGGGGGGACAATTATTGTTAGATGCACACATACTACTAACAGAAACCAAAAACGTTTAGTCTCCACAGTAACATGCATAGTACACTTGAACATTTTGGCAATAAGGCCTGAGCATTAAAATTAAAAAAATTACTACCTAAAGACATACAGGAAGTTTAAATTTATTTCTTTAGAAATATCTTATAAAATGCCACGGAAAATGATACAGTATGGAATCCAGAAATCAGTTATCTAAAATGATATTTCCAATGGATTGATTTTTGAATTGTTCAAGAAAAAAGTACCACAGAGTGCCAGATTGACATGTGCCTTGCTTGATACATTAGCACATACATGGCATAACTTTATGTCAACATCTAGGCTTTGAAATGGAAGCATATGTAATTAGATATTGGGTGTTTTGATTTTTACTTGCAAGGGATTTCCATTAATTGCCTTCTTTCAAACTCAGATTAATCTTTGGTCTTGATTGGATTTGATTCTTAATCTGAGTAATGTAATAATTGATTTGAAATCAAACAATGCCACATCACATATATTATACAAATCTGATCAAATGAATGTTGCTCTAATACCCAACCAGTTAGCCAGAAAAACCAATTATCCACAATACATCCAGCTCAACTATTCTGGATAAATGGTTTTATACTGTTTTATAGAAATAGAAAAACTACTTACACAGAAAAAATAATTCTATACAAAAATAATCATTAAAAATAACTAGTGAAATACCCAAACTCTTACGAATTCAGTATTACATAGTTTCAAGGTTTTTATATGATACTAGCTGATCCACCCGGCGTTGCCTGGGCTTGTAATAATAACCTTAAATGAATATTAAATTTGTATGTAATTACATCGAGGCCTCAAACTCATATGAAAATTTTCCATAAACGAACCTGCCTGTGGCACATATAGCAAGTGCGTTGTGTACGCTCTGCAAAATATTTTAGTTACACTTTCCACCACCAGGTTTGCATTCTGTTCTAAACAAACCTCTTTCTGAACAAAACCCCATTTTAAAACCTGTCTGTGGATATATTACTTGAGGGGGTGGAATGACTCAAATAAGAATTTAAGAAATTTTCTGAAATTACTATTTGGAAATAATGGTAACCACTACTCATAAATTAAGGGCTCAATATTTTTTATACGAAAATCCGACACGGGTCCCCGCTGCCTGCAGCACCATATGGCAGGCATGCTGCACACACGCTGCTAAATCTGTTAGTTCCATTTTCCAGAGCTAGGGCGTGCATGCTATTCTAAACAAACTTCTATCCGAACAAAACTCCTTTATTCAACATGTCCGATCAGTAGATATATAAAATATTAATGTTATTTGGAAAATTTTCAGAAATTACTATTTGAAAATATTGGTAATGCTTATTGTTTTTATCTGTTATAAAAACAATTTATACATAATCTTATATTTCCACCATTTTTCCAAAAAACAAACTTCGAACTGAACGAACCTCATTCTTGGATTCGCGCTTTGAACTAAAATAAATATTTTTTCTGAAATTACAATTAAAATAAGTGGTATGCACTACTCATAAATTTACTTTAATGTAATAGTCAGTGATTATTAAATTAATTATATTGTTTGGAATTACTTGCTTTGAAATCCAGAAGGTAGTTGCTGAGTTATGGAAACGGGGCACAGCTCGATAGGGGGCAAAACCTGCTAGTCTCTATCATACCCTAAATTCAACTCCCCCTTCTTTAAAAGACCTTCCATAAAAAAACAGACTTAAAATAATGATAATTAGTGAAGAAATGTTGATATGTAAGTAATTTGCCGTAGGAAAACATTTATTTTTCCCTTTTAAAAAAGTCACTTTTTTGATAAAATAAAAACTTTTTTATTGATTTTTTTCCATTTTTTGAAAATATGAAGTAGAATGTTGTTTTGAGTATAATATCCCAAATTTGAAATTGCTACTCTCAAAAGACTTTAAAATTTCACACTGTGGTTTTTATCCATTCCCCAAAATGAAAACAGGTGTTTTTCAAAGCAGACATAATGGACCCTTGCTTTCCTTCCGCAAAACACTAGCCTCGGTGAGATTACAAGCAGGGATGTAGTGGAGGATATATGGTGGTTTACGCCATATACCTTCTGGATTTTTTTAAGGAACACCGTATACCCCGTTTTTTAAAAAAAACTATTGTATATACACTTTAGGGTATACCTTCTGCTTAGAGTATATACCCTCTTTTTTTTTACGACTACACCGCTGATTACACGGTGAGCATTTTGATTGGACCGTCATGCCTGAGCCTCGCATCAGGGTTAAAATCTAATCAGCGTGTGGTTTTGAGGGAATAAATACTTTTCTAATTGGGCCGTTTGATGAGTTTTTAATTAATATTCCAGCTAATTATTAGAAATTTAAAATTCTGAGGCTCAGGTGCATCAGGAGACACTTTGGGCTACCCTCACAAAAATTTTCAACTTTGTACGTCCAGTAGATTTTGCTAACTGGCGCAGATACACACACAGACAGACATAGCAAAACTTTCTTTTATTAGCATAGATTTCCTGTTTTCATCGTTTTTCTTTTCAGTTATAAGAAAGGGACTTTATTTATGGCCCTCAGTTATGTACTTTATGAAATAAAGGCTTTGTAATTAAAATATAAATAAAGTTTCTTATTTATTTCGTAGTCATATTCTTTGTTTTCCTGTTCTTTCATATATTAAGTTATAATAATGATTTAATATGGTTTTTTTTTTTCTCTTTTTACTTAAAAAAACTACTTACTTAAAAATAACTATTTAAACTTAATTTTTATTAACTGTATGTTTTTTATACAAGCTGTTTAAGATAGTATGATCCGAGACTGCTGGTACAAGAATCTAATTTCAGTTGTTTGAATAACAAATGTTCTTCCTTTCTTTTTGTTTTTAGATGTGTTACTGTTCTAGCATCAGCATTAGTTCTGTTGAATATTTTTAAACCTATTTAAATAATGTTTCACTTATTTGTATATAATTCTGAATGAAACTTCATATGCTGAAAAGTTTAATGCAAGATTAATACGTTGATCAGATATATATAAATTCTAACATTTTTTAAGATCATAAAGTTTATTATTTTTTTAACTTTTAGCTGAACCAAATAAGAGCTTATTTGATCAAAGCCAAACATGATAAAATGGAATAGTTTTCCTTTTTTTATAAATTCATGTTAGAATATCAGCACCATAACAGGATGAAACATTGCAATTGATAATGAAAACTCACTTTATGAGGGCAAAATGATTGCTTTCAACCAACAAAGCTATTTAAACTATTGGAGAACAGTGTACATTAAATAATAGGAGTGCTTTTTTCACTGACCAACAATAAAGAGTAAAACTCTATAAAACAAAACACGGCGAATCTAAATGTTAGATCTAAAACAAAAAAATTAACTGACAAAGCACAAAAGCCAAATTTTGATGCAACTCTGTGGGAACATACCAAATATCAATACTACACAGAAAACACAAGGAAAAAAACTTTGTGCAAATGTAACATTTGCATAAAGTTTTGTTCTTCATCACTTAACTAATGAGAATTCTAAAATGAACTCGGTCACTGTATATTTTTCTGCACAACATCAAATTTACAACTAAAGAAAGGTTAATTCATCACAAAATCAAAACTCATCACCAGATGTGATAACACAAAGTTGATATAGGGTAGATGTGCCAGTAATGGACATCCTTCAATGTTTTTGGTTTATTAAAAAAATAAATAAAAATTCAGCTTTTATTTATTTATTTTTTTTCCATAACTCCCCCTTTTATGTTTTATAAGTGTCCATTACTGGAATTTTGGGTGTTTTGATAAATTTCTGTTATTTATAATAAAATTTTGATTAATATTGAGAAATGAGACTATGAAAATAGTAGTTAAATATTGTTGATAGATTAATATAATATAAAGGGGAACCCGTCAAATTTCTACAAAAGAAAATGCTTAGAAAGGAACTGTTATATTGAATTTATAATAAGCCAACAAACTTAATTGCAATAAAAACTCTGGGGAACAATTTTTAACAAAATTTCTGTAGACTTCGATTTTTCAGTTGTTTTTAAGTCAAAAGAGCGTGCTGATTTCAAAACTGCAATTAGTTTTCTTCTATCACGTCAAGTTTTTTCTCTACAACTTTTATTAATGTGACCATTCTATGGTGAATCGGGCATGTCATAGGAAGCTTTACTTTTCTATTAATGGCTGAAGTAAACATTCTCTGATTGGGGAGGGGTGAATGCAATGTGGATATACCAAGTACCCCTGTTTTTTGTGTATGTGGGACAACAGAGCTCATGAGAAGCATTGGTTCCAGTCGAATTGACCTCCAAGATCTGAGTTCAAACTTGGTGATCCAAACATTTTGCATGAGCCACTTGTCGACAGAAAGGATATCATATTCCCACCCCTGCATATAAAACTGGGTCTAATGAAGCAGTTTGTGAATGCTTTGTCAACTGAAGGAGATTGTTTCAAGTATCTCATTTCGAAATTTCTAAACCTGTCTTTTGAAAAGATAAAGGCTGGTGTATTTGACGGTCCACAGATTCGGCAGCTCATTAGAGATGGACATTTCATCAGAATAAAGACAGAACTCCAAAAGAATGCTTGGTTGGCATTCAAAAAACCTTGTCAAAGACATTCTTGGAAATATGCAAATAGAAAATTACACCGAAATTGCCCAGCAACTTTTAAATAGCTTCAAAATGCTTTGTTGCAACATGAGCAAACTTCATTTTCTGCATAGCCAACTTGATGACTTCCCGGAATCTTGATGCAGTAATTGATGAGCAGGGTGAACGATTCCACCAAGATTTGAAGCTCATAGTAGAACGGTATCAAGGTAGATGGGATGAACATATGATGACTTACTATTGTTGGAGCATCAAGTGAGATTGTCCACAAATTGAACACTCCGGGAAAAGCTACAAGTGATTTTTTTTGCCTTAATATGTATTTTTTTCGTTTTGTAAACGAATTTCACTACTTGTATGAACACAATGTAGCTTATAGTAAGTATATACAACCGTTGTATGAATATATTTGATAATTTTTTATTTATTTTCCTTTGTATCCACATTACGTATGATTTTTGGGGTATCCTGTAGCTTAAAAAGTTGACGTGATAGAAAAAAACTGGAGTCATTTTTGGATTTAGATGCCAATAATTAGCCAAAAACAAGTGTGAAATGTAAGTCAACAAAATGTGTTCCCCAGTGAAATCCATCTTACATAGGTAAGGTTATTCTAACTCTCAAAGCAAATATTATTTTAACCTAAAGTTATACCAAAACATTTTCACTATGTCAAAATTTACATTTCATATGATATCCATAATCAATATTAAAAAACATAATTTAAAGTACAATAGGTTATTAATAAATATATTTCCAAATTTGAAGTCACGTTTGTCAGTTACAACTTTCTATGTGAACATTTGTACTCTTGATTTGAGGTTCTAATCTCAGTACCGGTGAGTAAAAAGTCCAGAAATTTACGTTTTTTAGACATTTGTGGTAAAATATTTTGTTTTATCAAAGAAAATGATCGTTTTCTTTTAAATATGACGTCATTTTCATTCACTAAAGCATTTCGGCTAGTGTCTCAAACACAGCATCGTCAGGATGATAAAATATTAAAATACTAGCTGCCCTTGGTGACCAGTTTGGTCTCCCTTAAATGTATACTAAGCATTGCATCATGTTACTTTTAATCATAATTCAATTTACTTGCTCAATTCTTCGCCAAATCGGAAGATTCTGATATAGAAAACATGAACTCAGTATTTTTATGTTGGCCGGATGCAGGTGATAAATAGCCAAACATTGTTCCCATCGTATATTTTTGTACTTCATTAATTTCATTTAAAATATAATGCTTTTAATTTTATTTTAAATACACAATTTTAATTTAAAACTGAAATACTTAAAATTTATGACTTAATTATTTCTTTAAAAAAAAGAAAAGTAATAAATAGTACCATAAACCATATTTAATTTCAACATCAAAGCTCTGTTTTAATTTACGAAAAATTGTTTGAACTATTATATGGACTATTATAATACTGATGACATGATGGCGATGGAACAATATTTGGTGATTTATTACCGGTTCTCGGCTAACATTAAATTACCAAATTGGACAACTGGCATATAAAAAGCGAAGCGGTCAACCCGGAACTGTTAATGACAGTCACATGACTTAGACTATTATTTAGAGATAACAGCTTTATGACGGAAATTGCATGTTTTTTAAAGCATGATGTCATGTTCTGTTCAATTTTTTAAAGTTATTTTTATTTACAATAAAAAATGGCATCAATAAAGATAAATAAACCCATTATTTTTGTTTTCTCTGCAACAATAGAAGTGATCAGATTGCCAGCCTTTTGAAGAAATTTTGTAAAAGCCTTTAAAATTAAAATATGAAAATTGGAATGTTTTTAAAAATAGCTAGTGTGGGCACATCTAAAAATGAACAGCTTTCATTAAAAAAAATAATTAGTAAAATCGATTCAGTAGAAAGCTCAGTGCATATGACTAAAAAAACAGCCTTGTGTTTTAAATATATACCGTAATTTTCGGCCTATAATCCGCAGCAGCAATTTTTAGCCCTTATAAAAAAATTTCAGCAGGTAATCCGGATCGGCGTATAATCCACGGATAATACGCCAGACTATACGAGGATTACTCATTGTTTTCAACATTCCAAAGTACTACTAATAAACCACCTCCCTATTTATTTAGTTGCTCTATTTAAATGGTAATTGTAATAAAATAATTGAAAAAAAAATAATAATTATAAAATAATTACAAGTTAAAAAATACTGGTACTTTTTTTTTTATTGAATTTTATATCTAAAACGTAGACTGTCTGGTGAATACAGATAATTCTGTAACAATTGCTGTTTATAAATCATCTTCCGCTTTTATAATAACATTCAGTTTAAATTCTGTAGTGTTAAATAACTCATTTTCTATTAGACATTATTAAATTGCAATTTTTGAAAGAGATGAATTGAGAAACGCTTTGTTCTTCATAAAAACATGTTGCCAAAAATATAAAAAATTATTACATAAAAATCGGAAGCACTCCCACTAACACATTCACGTCATATCTGAATGAATCATGAGCAACTCCGTGAACGATCGATAGCAGACAATCCTGTGATAGCTGTTTATATTTTTATTTTATGACTGCCGGTAGAAACTGGATATTTGACATGAACTTCTACTTAAAAAAATTTCAGCAGATACTCCGCACTAAAAATTTTTGAGGTTTTCTAACAGATAATCTGCGAATTATAGGCTGAAAATTACGGTAGATTGATGGAATATAATAATTATAACTATTAATTAAAAAGTTTTTAAATAAATTTCTTAAGGGTGTCTGTTACTGGCCCATCTACCCTATAGAACATGATAATAAAATAAATTATAAAAAGGAATGAGCCACTTTTGAGAATACAGTCCTATCCGTTTAAACGAATATTGACAGTTCCAGAAAAAGAGATTTGATTAAGCGTGGTATTTGATTCAACGGGGAATCATAACTGTAATATTTAATCGTAATAAAAAGGTAAAAGAGCCATCTACGGTATATTTCATTAACAGCATAACAAATCATTAATAGAATAACTTAAACTAAAATAAATACAAATGCTAATATAAATAGGTATTAATTTAATGTCAGTACATACATTTATATGATTTACATCATACTTAATGTAGCTCATTTGAATTTCATCAAAACTTTGCTATTCCTAATTTATGTTACTTATACTGCCTTAAAAAAATCGTATAAAGTGGTTTATTTAAGTGGAATTTTAAAGGAGTAAATATAGAGTTATTTTTTGAATGAGTGCAAAATATCACAACTACCATCTCGAGTCTCGAAGTGACTGCGCATTGCCATTCAAGCTTGGTTAAAGGTGTATTCGAAAAAATATTTTTCCACCCTCAACAGCTCGAAATTTTCTGAGACATTTTCAGACTCATTTTTAAAAGTAAAAACATGAAACTTGCTGGGGTGATTTCTGAAGACATGTTTAACATGCCGTGTGATTTCATTTTCAGCTCAATTAATTAGAATTTGATTTTTAAACAATTATTTTCTCAGTATGACCATTTTTTTCATTCCCAGATCGCCCGCTTCGGAAAATTCGGTTTAAAACGCCAACTTTGAAAGCGTTTTTTACAGTATTTTCTGCATTTATCAAAAAATTAAGAAGCACGGCACATTATATAGTTTCTAAATAAGAGAATTTCCCAGTTTTATGCGTTTGAGAGCAAAAGTGAATTTTAAAATGAATCAGAAGCAGTTTGGATCAGAATACACCCTTAACAGCAAGAAGTGATGGTGGGGAAATCATTTGACCGGTCCATTATACACTTGCTGGCTGAAATCATTGCAGGAAGAACTGAAAATTTATTTTCAGCGTAAAGGAATCGAAAATGAAAAAAGTTGGAAGTAAATTCCAGCTGAAACGTGCTTTCCATGCCTATTTTCAAACATCGGTCACACAGTTGTTATTCGATTAAGCAGGGACCTTCGTAAAAAGTATTCGGTATAAGCGGGGGAAAATAACATAAAACCAATAGGAATAAATTCAGTTCCAGAGGATTCTATTCGAATAAGCGGGGTATTCAATTATCTGTAACCCGATTAAGTAGGAAGGACTGTATGCTGTAGTCTGCTCACATTTTGATTATATAAATTTTCATATAAAAATATACATTACCTGAAGAATGCTAATTTAGGGGCATTTATCCCATTTTAGATAAACATATCTTTCATATTTCTCTATCTTAAGTTTATTTTTTTGAATGAAACACACTTAACAGGAACTAACATGCAGATCTTTTTTATCTAGTTTAAAATACAACATTGAAGGAAGCTTCTTAAGTATAACATTAAAAGTGAAATAAACATAATATGTTTTAAAAGAATTTATCTTTCTGCTGTGGGTTGAATAAGATGTTCAGAGCAGAAGTAAGATAGAAGAAACAAGAGTGTCTTGCTTCTGCTCTTATACTAGTAGCATGTATTTTTTTTCATCTGAAGTATGAAAATAAATTCTTTCAAAATGTGGTGTGCTTCCTACTTTCTCTGGTGCACTTAAGAAGTTTCTTTTATTGCCACTAAAAGGAAATGTTAGAGATAAATGCAGTATTACAACAAATTTGAATAACCGAAGGTTCAGTTTTCAGACTCTTTTTGACTGATGGAAGCAATTTCAATTTATGGAAGTAATTTTCAGGATGAAGATTTACAATATTTTTTAAATTTTTCTATGCAGTGGAAACAACAGATAATATACAGTAAACTCCCAACTATCAAGCCTAATGTGGCGGAAGGGTAGGCCGGAGTTCTACAAATATTTACTAACTTAGTGCCCTCCCCTTGCCATGATATTAAAACACATGTTATACACATATTAAGATAAATTTTATATATACAGTACATACAGTTCCAAAATAAGCAAAACATTAACATAAAACACAATCCTAATACGTAAAAAAATGAGTAAATCTTATTTTACTGTTTATTAATAAATGATTGCACAAATATGAAAAGTTGTGCATAAGATAAAGAGTCAAAACTTACAGTTTTTAGTTTTTGAAAAAGTCCTTCATAGAGGAATGCCTGCTGACTAATGTACTACAGTGCTGCCTCAATCGTCTTAAACCTTTGCGAATGTGGGATGAGATTTTTCCTACAATCATTTTAATCTTTTTTTTCTGATATTTCTACCTCTGTCAACACTTCTACAATATCGTTTTCAATTAATTCATTGACTTTGTCGTTTGCCATCCATTCTGTAATGTCTTCTGCATTGACAACGTCAGAGCCCAGTATATTTTTCAGCAATGGAATAAGATTATCTTTCTCATCTCCCATTGCAGTTTCCCACACGGGTTTATGTCTGCCTTTTTGGTGCAAAAGAATGTTCCAAGACCTTGCAATTACTATGTTTAGAATTTCTTTTCATGCTTTTGACACCCACCTGGACGAGAACCTGCCTGCCTTGGCCGCTTGCAACATTCTTCATTTTTTTTAATAGGCCGGATAGTCGGGAATTTACTGTATTTTTTAAATAATAGAGGGATTTGTATTGTTTCATAAGAATAGAAAATGCATATAATATACACAGATCTTGTTCATACAACTTACCACTGAATTCAATTATTAGAAATAGATATTCATACAGCAGTTCTTAGTAGATTTATGTACATCCAAGTCCTACCTTGAAGCTGCTATTATTTTAAATGTTTAGTCCATCGGATATGCTACTAGCAATGTTGATTTAAGGAGATGGCTGGAGGATCTCCAGAAGATTTGGGATTTTGTACTTATTAATGGACTAGAAGTGCAACTCCACCACTTTAGTGAACTAACACTAAGCTATTCCAAGAATCTCTCAACCACAAAAAATGCAGATATGATTGTTTTTACATGATTAATATATTTGCCTTATTTAGCAAATTCTTTTTTTCTCATTATTTTGACAAATATTTCATAATGAAATTTTGAGGTATTCATCGAAATTCCTTGTATTCATCAATTCCTCGAAAACAGCACAGTGCAATCCTAAAACAATGATGTGCTGCACCACGCTTAATATACTTAGAGAATAATGACTGTAATTAAATAATGTGATTACAATTTTATTGTCAAAGCTAGATTATTTCATTTTGATGCATTTAAATATCAGAAAGACACTAGGAATTTTTTTTTAACAAAGCTGAACAATTTGCTTTATTTGTAACATGCAGGTTTTGGTACATAATTTTTGAATTTATATTTCAATTCTATCGTGGCCTGATGTCTGCTTGTACTCACTCATATTTTAATTTAAGAAAAAATGCCAGATTTCTTCAAAATTTCAATATCTTTCTCAAGTGGATCACATATTTTGAAAAGGTTCAACATAACTTCTTTTCCTTGTCTTTTTACAGATCCAAGTAAAAATAAATAAATATATAAACAGATCTTTGGTCAGTTGTTGCTTAAAAAAATGCATAGTTTTAACTACAGAGTTTTAAAAATGAAATCATTTGTACTTTAAGCTTGTGAAGACATTTTTTAAATATCCACTTCCTAAATTTTGACTATGCAGACAGCGATGTCCTTTCCAACAAAATACTCATTATCAGAGATAGTTTAGCTCTAACCTGAAATAACAGGGAAGTTTGGTGTAAAGTATTTGCGACACCCTGAAATAATAAATAGATATTTAAAGTATAATCTCCTAAAAAGGAAAGAAGAAATCATGTTATTTCAATAATTCCTGATTAATTACCTTTGTAGTGTACTTTTTTTTAATACCCCTTTTTATTAAATAATGACTGTATGTATCAGAATAGCGTTTCAAAAGTCAAGTCCTCTTCACTGGAAAACTATCTCCATGAAATAATGAGAAAAAACTGAAAAAAGAATAAAAGGACAAGAAAAATGGGAGATTAATTTGAGACATGGGATTTTGAGACTTCACAATCCCATAGCCCAAAATATCCAATTAAATGGGAGGCAAAAATTATTAACTTCAGGCGGCAAAATACTTAACACCATCCTTGGTGTTGCACATGGTTGAAAATTAAGTTCCAGCCTTTAAATCATTAATTAACAAAAAATTTCAAATCTTCCAGGGGAAAGGGGTGCAACATGCTGAATTCATCAATATTTAATATTAAATCACTTTTAAAACTTTACACTATTAAAAAAGAAAATACTTTTCTTTATAATTTTCCAGATGAAATGTAGTGGCCTATAAACACTAAAATATATAATTTTTAACTGATTAGTTACTTTCTGGTCACAATTTCATAAATAATTTATTATTATTTTTTGCAGAATTTTGTACTTCTTTGAGATTTACCATATACCTACAAATCAGTGCTGTTACAATTTTTGTATTGTACAGAGATGGAGATCCATTTTCAACAATGGGGTCAATCCCTAAGAAAATTAAAATTCAATTGAGTGAAACTGCATTGATTTTTATGATGAATCTCAAACAGACGCAAAAAACATATGGACAATAAAGAATTGAATGAAGATCTTTGGGTTGCAGGCTTATCAGTATTTATAGGGACAGATTCATGAATTTAAACAATAATTTTTTTAGTGTTTGGTACATTTCTTAGAATTTAAAAATTAATGATAACTGTGCATGACAGTAAGTAAAATATGAATAAGCTGAATTTGCAAAAAGAGATAACTACTTTCAAAATTAGTTAATATTCCTTTGTTTTTAATCTAATTTAATGTTAAATTCAATTTTTGTTTCAATTCAAACTGATGACATAAAGGAAAGTAAATAAAGTATTTTTTATCCACCAACCAAAATGTGAAGCAGTGATGAACTCAAGGGGGGTGGGGGGTGGGGTGGGGGAACTCATGGGGGGGAACCCCCATCAGAACTCAATAATGTCTTTCTCAAAACTCAGAGTCGCAAGGGAAAATAAAGGTCTGAACTTCATTGATCGGATGGTGGTGTTATTCCTACATAGTTACTAAAAAAATTGTTTGAGTTAAAATGCATGTTTATTAATCCATACAAATAGTTTGAGTAATGTCCTGTGTAATAGTTTGTTATTTCATGTTATTTAGAGGAACAGTTTAAATTATATTTCAAATATATATTGAGGACGTTTATACATTAAAAGACTTTTAAATGTATTTTTACAATGATTTCACATTTTATTTTAGTCTTAATTTCCATTAACAAGAAAACTGAAAGTTATATTTTATTTTACAGTATTATTAATGATGTATATGTACGGAAACATTAAAATGCATTTACTGCGCAGTAAATTTTCTATTGTTCATAGAAAGTGTAATAAACAAGACTACCTCATTAAATGGTCGATGACGTTTAGATGTTGGTATCTAACGTCTATTTAAATCGACCAAATCCCTCCAGCTTTTTCTATTTTAAAAAATGGATTATCATTAAAAAATCTCCTAAGAGAAAATAATATATTAAAAAAAAGCCTTCTATGACCAGTTTCATTAATTAAAGTGTTAAGTTGCGAATCCTTTGTTAAAAAACTGTGAAACCAATGTGGCTGTTGTTTACGCTTGTCAGATGTTTGGGCGGGGCTTGTCCAAGAAACTAAAAAAGAAAAAATGTAGGTGGAGTCACCATACTTGCTAAATATGAATATAGATATATTTAATTTCTTCCTCAGTATCGAATATGGTTTTCCCCACACAATATAAATTTTCTTTTGTGGAAAAGAAGTATTTTTTGATTGATTAGTGAAAATAATTTTAGTCTTTTAATTTTATTTGAGTGACATCAAATATCAAGGTTGACACATACATTTTAACAATTAGATAATAGCCGTCAAAAAATCTATGTATTAATTACTTTTTTGAATATGGTAACATTATTTAAAGATAAAAAGGCAATCTTTTTCAGTGAATTTTATTTTAGTAAAACAAAATATGTATCACATGATTGTGACGTCAAAGGATAGTTGCCAAGCTGTTTGCATTGAAGGTGAAGGAAGATTTGTTGCTGTGTTTCGTTGTAAGGGGCTACGAGTGCTGAGCGAGTCCCGTGTAATTTCAGAATCATAAGTTATCCCAGCTGTAAGCAACAAAGTACCTGGCATTTAAATTATTTGGACAAAAGATGTCGTCTCCTAGCGCAGGAAAGCGACGAATGGATACTGATGTTATAAAACTGTATCCTTTGAGACTACGAATTTCAAAACACAGGAATCAAGTTTACACATCCTGTTTTGATTGCTGTGTTTGTTTCTTTATCCTATGTAAATAATGAATTTAATCTAAGCCTAAGTAGGCCTAAAGCTTTCCATTAGGTAGAATCGCCTCGTCTATAAATATATTGATGACTCATTTAAAACTGTGTTTAGTTTCGCATTTTTATTAAAGTTTGTTGAAAATAAGTAACAATGTATCTAACTGATCAATATCCTCCACTGCGTATCTTAATTATGTTTAAAGCGCACATCGATTGAGTTGAATATTAAAGTCTTCAAATTATCTAATTTGAATTGCTTAATTTTGCTTTCCCTTATGTTTATATTGCGGATCAAATGCATCAGTAACATGAGCAAACAGTTATAATTGCTGAGCTACCTATAAAAAGGTTTATTGAAAATTAGATAAATATAATAAATTCAATAGCTTTTGTCGCAATCTAAAGTTTACTTATTGAAATGAAGATTTATTTGTTTACTTTATTCATTCGAACAATTTTCATAAACTCAGCAACATACTAAAAAAAAAAAAAAATAATAATGCGTTGAACTTTTCGAGCATCCCCCCTTCCCCCCTATTAGGTATATCTAAAATACGTATAATCGTATCTTATTTTCTACTTTTAATATTGATAATTTCTTATTTATGTATAATTTGTTCTTAACTCCGTTAATAGTATAGAAAGCAAGCACGAAGTAACCATATTAGGAGGGTTAAATGAGTTTTGTGTCAAGTTTTATGGCCCCAAAGGAAGTGAGTATATGACTCATCTGTGAAGATGATATGTATCTCTTCCATAAAGAGTAGATTAAAAAAAAACTTTTTTATATTATTATATACTTGGGTCATTCCCAAAAAAAAATGTAAATTTTGATCTTTTGAAACTTTTTTTTCTAAAATATTTTCACAATAACTTTATGCTTCAGTGACAACCAAGACTCTGAACTTTATCATGCTATAAATTTTAACTTTGTAAAAAAAATTATATTATATTTTTTATAGGTTTTGTGATGAGAAATGAAAGATTTTGTCCACTCTGTTACATGAATAAACTTTGTTTTCTTGTGTAAATTATTCAGTGCAATTTAAGCTTTTTGACTTCATATCTTTGCAAGTATTGTATACTTCTTGTACATATAAAAAAAAAATCTTAAATCGTATGTTTTTTAATGTTATTGCAGTCTACTCTGTTACAAATTTTGGAATAATACTGGATAAAAGTTTATTTAAGTATTGTGCTAATTTAGAAAATATTATTTTTATATGTTAAAAGAAAACATGTAGCACAGTTTCTAAAATAATAGGAGGATACTTTTACTTCACATTATTTAAGCAATTTTATACTAGAATGCAAAAAATCTGTAATGTAACAGAGTGGACAGCTGTATTTTCTTGGGAAAATATCAACAGTTTATTTATTTATATATACTATAAATAAATAAAAATATCCTTGCCTTCCACCTAATATTTTATTTGCCATCTAAAAAGATTTTTCATGAAACTTGTGCTTTCTGGAATACATCTACGTTATTTGGAAATTCATAGTACAGATGACCACCCTACAACTTGCATTTGAGTTCAGAAAGAATTGTATGATTTCTTCTAAACGAATGTATGAAATATTGTTTTCATCAGCTCAAAATAACCTCCCACAGTCCTTAATAGTCTTCAAATAGGATAGATGTGCCAGTAATGGACACCCTTAAGGAATTTCTTTAAAAATTATTTTTTTATTAATAGTTATAATTATTATATTCCAGTTTTTTCAATATTATATTAATCTATCAACAATATTTAACCATTCTTATAGCCTCATTTCCCCATAGGAATAGAAATTTAATTTTAAATAACAGAAATGTATCAAAACGCCCAGTAGTGGACACCCTCTGTTCCAATAATGGACACCCCATAAAAAGTAATAAATATAATTGTTTTTATGACTGTATTTAGAACCAGAATTTAAAGAATACATACTAATGAAACAAAATAGTTATTTTTAAATAAATTTAACAATTAGGATACCAGTAATTAATAAAATATTTGTGATAATCATTTACTGTTTGCATCAATTATTGTAATTATCAGAAGATCGATGTTTTAATTATTTTAGATGGGCATTTAAAATACTAAATATCAGACAATTACAGCTATCAAATTATTAAAAGAGTGGTGGATTTAAAAGGTAATAATAATTAAAAAAAAAAAATTGTAATATTAATGTTTAGTTTTGTGTCACTATTTTTAACAATCTTCCAGAGATTACTTGATGTATCATTTATAATAATTAATACAGTCGGACCTCTATTTAACAAACCTCTATTTTGCGAACTTTTCCTTGGAACCAAGAACATTTTGTGAATTTCTTCGTAAAATAACCTCCAAATAGCGAAGTGCATTCTCTATTTAACGAACTTTTTCTTGTGATCAAAATTTTTTTTCTCCCCATTTCTCGAAATATTTCTGGACATTTTAAACTTATTCTTTTTTTTAAACACATTTTATGATGTTCAATGGCCTTGAACTGGTTTTACCAGGCGCCTTCTTTGTCAGCAGTGAGAATTCGGTAAGTACGGAGGACGAAGATGATAATCCCTTAGAGTAACTTTAAAAAATGTGGATACAGTGAGAAAAAAAAGAAGAAATTAACCATCATGTGCTGATTGATGATTGTATTTCACTTAATTCTGAAATAGAGACTTTGGAAATACTATCCAAATTGGATATTTTCGACAGTGTGAAAAATAAAAATAATACAGCAATGAATTGCGATGAAGACGAATATGATGATGATGGAAATGATCATTATGCAGGAATTAACAAAACTTCGTATAATGAAATGCTAAAATCATTTGAAACAATTCGACGCGGATTCAGGGACGTAGCTACAGATATTTTTTCGGGGGGGAGAATTCGAAAATTTCCCAACTTGAAACAAATTCTTCCAACTTTCAACTAAAGTGTGTATAATACATGTATACCACAATGTGTATAATAATGATAATGAAAATGATGCATAAAAAATTCCTTTCCAAAGAAAAATTTTGAAACTGGAAACATAAAAATTCTAATTATTGGTTTGTTTAATAAAAAACAAACATGCAGGTCCAGAACACGATTTGTCTGTTTTTAGAAAATGTCTGTCTGTGTGTATCTGACTGTGTGTATCTGTGTGTGACTGTGTATATCTGTCTGTGTGTATCTGTTTATTTTGTGGTTGCTCTATCTCAAGAACTAATGTGCGGAATTTAATAAAACTTTTGATTCAGTTATATCTTGATAAGAATTAATGCTGATAAGTTTTTGGTGTAAATCGCCCGAAAGGTGGCGCTGCTAAGCTGCATTTTTCACGATTTACATGATTTTAGAGATAGTTATCGCTCAAAAACTGTTACACGGAATTTGATCAAACTTCATATTCTGTTAAACCTTGACATAATTTGGTGCTTATTAAGATTTTGTGTATATTATATAACAGGTGGCACTGCTGTGCAGTATTTTTCACGAGCAGTATTTTTCACGATTTTCACGTTAGCTATATCTGAAAAACTAATGCACGGAATTTAGTCAAACTTCATATTCGGTTGCACTTCCTTATTGGGCTTGGGTGTTTACTGTCCAAAGGTATCACTTTTGTGTTCTTTGGGTTTGGAATTTTGGTTGCATCTAACAGGGTGTGTGCCGAAATTCAATGATTTGTTTGAAAAATGCGATGTTTCTATCTCCTTTTTAAATGAACACAATTAAACGAATCTATACCTTTAGAATTCATTATTATGGGCATAGAATTATTATTTAATTTTAGCATTGTGGTTGCAAATTTTGAGGTATTAACATATATGGGATAGAATAAAGTTTTGGGATTGGCACATCTGAATTGTTTTCATTTAACATCAATTCTTCTTGTCTTCAAAGAAGCCAACCTGATGATAACATCATCCAGTTAAATAAAATCCACTATTTGACTTTCACATTTTAAAAGCATTAGGCTGTGTTAAAACCTCCCTTTCTTTCTGTTTGGCTTGGCGAAAATTAATCACCGCCAGGAATTATGGTAACCCTATTTTTTACTTTAATATTTTTCAGTTTGCTTATCAGGTAGATGTAATTTAAATTCTGAAGCGAGCTATCTCCGCTATATGAGATCTGAACCAGGATTGCCTGGTAATAATAATAAATATATTAATATTCAATTCTTCGAGATTTTAATTATTTGAGTGCTGATTTACTTTCAATGAGTAAAAATCGTTCTGCTGATTTATCATGAATAGATAAAATTGTTCCGCATATCATTTATTTGAATTGGCGTGACATATTTCTGATTCGAAGTAAATATATTCGACTGTGTTTTTGAAATCCCTCAGGCTGTCAAGCCTGTCATCCCTCATTGTAGTTTGTAATATATATATTTTTAAATTTTTATTTGACTAAAGATTCTTTCATTAGATGCAACGCCATAAAGATAAGCTTCTGTGAATGTTAAGATATGACTATATAGTTTGACGTCATGACCCAAATAGTCTTTGAATTTCATGGTATGAGTAAAAGGTTTGTTTAAAGCTGCTATCAGATTCATCAACTTTTCGAGCAATTTTTGAGCCAACTTTTGATTTCCTCCAACTTTTCGTGAAATATTGTCTCAACACCCAGTGTGATAGCAAACAGCAATATCCCCAACTTTTTATCCACAGCTCTAAAAGAGTATGCGCTAGCCGCGCTTCCCCCCCCCCCCCCCCCCAACTTTCAACATTTTAGCCAATCAGAGATAAGCGATTGATACGAATAGGCGATAAATATTAACGACTGGTACTAGTAGTACTGGTTTTCCTCCAACTTGAGCAACGACAACCTTTTTCTCCCTTTGAACGGGAAAAAGTTGGGTTTAAAATCGGCTGAAAAGTTGGTGAATCGGATAGCAGCTAGTCAGTTAGGATTTGGTTTATTTCTATTTGACTCTGCAAGTCATGTACATCCGTTTCTCATATATAGGTGGAAACATTATTAACTTTTCTAAGTTATACTCAAATTTGCCTTGCATAATTGAAATTTAAATATGAAATGTATTGGTGCAATATTCTCCTGATATAGGGAACATTGTCATTTAAGCTCATTACTAAATTGCCGAAATTTTCTTGTATTTCTTATAATTATTTCCTGTAAAACTTATGTGTATCAATGTTCATTGCTGTGCTATTATTTTTATCTATTCTCTTTGGTGAAACCGTTTTCCTACCGCGCTTTCGGAAGTTAGCTTCTTCAGTCATATCCTAATATTAATAATTGTTTGTGAACTTGTCTATAAAGAAATCTTTATTTCTTCAAAATTTTATTCAAGTGCAACGTGTCAGCGTTACCGTGCATGTCGATTTTTTCTTCAGATGATGGACAGCTTTCATAATCATATTTCTTTCCAAATTCGAATCGTCCTTTTTTTACCTTTATCATCCTCGAATGGATTTTTAGATGTTCCAAAATCTTCCACGAAAACTCTTTTCCTATTATGAAGGGTTCTTTCGTTCTGGTATTTATAGTCATTTTTTAGAACAGCTTTAAACACACAACACTGGACTTTTGGTTTAAAATTTCACAAACACCCATAAATATAAACGAACAGGACTAATGTATATTTCGCACACACACACAAATAAAAGTAAAATGTGACAAATTTATCAGAACCAACGACTTCTTACATTCACATTTGCTCATATAACGCCCTTTTCTTTACTGCGAAGGGTTAACTAATTTTTGTGGCAAAAAATCACGAGAATGAGTAAAATATTGTCCAAAAATCGGCAAATTAGTTAAAAAATTATTGCAATTTGTGAAAACTCATCAAATCTTCTTGCCCAGCTGTGTTTCAAGTAGGTGACTACATTCCTTTCTGTTATGATACAAGTGATCTCCAGTTTTCAAAAGAAGATGCAACCCCTTTGGATTAAAATAGCTGGATTCTGTTTTAGGAAGAGAAGGTGAGGTAGGTTGAAATTTTTGAGAAAGGAACAAAGTTTTGGAGGAAATAAAGGAACTGGAAAGTCAGCTATTGATGGACAGGAGTAGAGAAATTTAGGTCTGGTAGATGTATAATATTTTTGTATAACCGAAAAACACAATGATAAATTGAGTGCGGCTGATTTCTTTTGATAATTTAACTTGTTTACTGTTACAGTACTCAGAAACATAATTACCAAAACAATAAAAATTTCGTAATTTTTTTACTATTACTTTTAAAAAAAGAAATTGTCACAAAAATCTAGAATTTCCCAACTCTAAGCTCAAATTTCCCAACTTCACATATATTGGGGGGGGGGGGGCTCCCCCCCCCCCCATACCCCCCATGGCGACGCCCCTGCGCGGATTATAGTTAAGAAAAAATAGTATGAAGGGGTTTTTGGTGCAATGCAAAGATGCGAGACGTATTATGAGAGACAGCACTTTTTTAAATAAAAAACTCAGGCAAAATGAACAGAGTTTTTCAGAAATTAAATTTAAGGACGCATATGTTAATGTATGGTTAAAATTATTTGATATAATAATAATAAATACGATGATGTCATTAAAATTCCTTAATTTTAATGTAAAACTATTTACTTTAAACAGAAAATAAAGTGTATTCCAGGACAATGTTTTGTTTTCCTTGCAGATTTCAAAGATTTAAACACATAGAAAAATGAATTGATGACAGATATTGGTGGGTAAAATAAATAAAACAAGTCGATATAATCTATTTTTAAAAATGTGATTAATTACTTTTAGTAAAAATATTTAGTGTTTATGAATTTAAAATCTGTTTTATGTAGTTTAAAGTATTTTAAAAGGTTAATCTCTATTTAACGAATTTTTCATATAGTGAACTTTTTTCCGGGATTTAGCGACTTCGTTAAATAGAGGTTCGACTTATTACAAATATGAAAGAAATGATATTGTGAGTTGAATATTTTAAATACTACATAAAATAATTTAAAAATAAAACTGTAGAACTGATGTTTGAGGCCACTGATCTGCAGATTTATTAGTTTCATGAATATTACCAATAACTTTCATTAATAGTATTACATTTTTTTTTCAATAAGGAAACATTTAAGACAGAAAACGGATTTTTAATAGCTTCTGTAACTTAATTGTTTTTATTTAAACGGAGAGGGATTAAGCCCTATGAGCCCCTCTTTGATTGTGCTCTTAAACAATATTTTCTGCTTCCTGGCTGGTTTGATTGCCAGATTATAAAATATGTGGGGTATATATATGTACTACATTAAAAAAATAATAATAATAAATAAAATAAAATATCGAAATTTTATTAATCACATAAAATAACTTAAAAGCAGCTATTTATAAAAGTTTTGGTGTTATTACATTTTGTTAAGTATAATTTAAAAATTAAATTTGATTATTTAGGTTTGCTGTTAAGCCAAAGTATTTTATGCACTATAAACATTACTAAAATTGCATTTTTAGCAATGTCTACATGGGGTGTCCATTACTGGATAATGACTAATTAAACATCCCAGTAATGGACACCCCCTCTTAAAACCTTAAAAAGAAATGAAATTTTGTAAATAGCCGTTAGTATATAAAATTCAAAGTTTTCTATTGTTACTCAAACAAAAACATTCAAATTTTGCAAGAAAATAAATAATATAAAAATTAATTAAACGAAGCAGCTCTTAACCTCTTCATTAAGATTTTTACAGAAAAACAGCAAAACTTTGAAACATTATTTTCTGCTTCTTGATTGGTTTGATTAAAAGTGTCAACAATAACATAGTTTTATAAAACATACAAGGGGGAATTATAAAAAAAATAATTAAAGCTAAATATTGATTAGTCATTTTTTTATGAACCAAAAACATCAAGGGGTGTCCATTACTGGCACATCTACCCTACATTACTTTTACTTCTCTATCTTCATCTTCTACTTCTTGAATAACTGCAACATATACTTGTATTTCAAATTACACATAGCTTCATCTGTTTTAAATGCAGCCAACATGCATTTCCCAGTTTTTATATTATCCAACAAAACTTTTTGCATGGAGTCATCAACTTTCACTTCACACACTTCGTTTGTGGAGGTTCCATTTGAGTCCGAATCAGAAGAATAAACATCGATGCTTTGAGTATTTTGTAAATATTTTTATGAGAAGCAAGATTGGATGTTATTTGACAGTTGTATTACTTATCTTTAAAGCATGGATAAAGTTTACTATTTTTTCAGCAAAAACAAGATACACTTCTCTACCTAAATAATCCCATTACCTGTTGTAACCAACTGCTGAACAATGTTCCTTTAAAAATGGGAATTTTATTTGGAATAGCTCTACTCATCTTGTCTATCTCTGAAATAAGATACAATTTCACATTGGTGATGTCTTTTAGTTGTCTAAAAAAATCATTAACATCTGCCGTGCTCTTTAGCATTCCTCTTACCCCATTAGTGGCCGCTGTGCCATTGCCTGACTCAAAACAATTCTGTGTGCTGTACTGAAATTTAAATTTTTCAACATGTTTATTAAATAGGTAGAAATCTTTTCGGTGTGTTTGTACTGGTTAAAAGGTCCATCTGAAAAAAAACTGAACTATGTTGATCTTGTAATTATTGCTAGTCATTTTCAATACTCATTCCAAGTGGGCCCAAATGACTGCTAGGCCATGCGCTAAAGAAGGTGAGACTAAGGATGAAAATAAGGAATTTTGCTTAGTAGCCACTGGCCAGTAGGTTTTGTTTTATAGTAACCAGTTACTGGCTAGTGAGAATAATTTCTTTAGTAGCCAGTAAAGTACATTTATGTCACTGAATATTTAATTTAAAATATATATAATGAGTTTACAGTAAACAAATAATTTATATACTAAATAAAATATTTTTATTTATATCATTTTGAATAAACTTGAGATACTAATTTCCCATCTATTTTAAATTTTAAAATAAGCTAGCAGCAAAGTTATATACAACATGCTTATGTAGCTAACTACATAAGCACCTTTTTTTTTTATAATAATTTGTCTAGAATTAAAATCTGACAATATAATAAAATAAGTATGTTTACCCACCGACTAGCAGGTGTGAGAATAAAAAGATCATCGAATTGCCAGTGCAATATGAAATCAGAAAATCCCAAGGTATAGGGGAAAAAGGGAATGGGGAAGATCAAATCAGAAAATCATGAATTTAACCGGTTCTTTCCATTTTTTTAATCGTCAGTTTTTAAAGTTTAATCGTCGAGTGCTTATTTTTATCTTTAGATGAAATAGAACAAAATGTCATTGGTTTCTCCTGCGATTTCATGTACAGAACCCCGTATGTAAGCATACTTGCTTTCAAGATCCTTTAAAATGGTAACTCTAATTCCTCATCCAATTTGCTTTTGAAGTTTTCACTGAAATCTAGATTAAGTGCAGCTTCATCTTCTCCCAAGTTCTTCAGGCACGTTCGGCATTGACTGTTAAAGATATGTTTTTTTAAAAGTTTGATATTTTTTTTAAACACATTAACAAGCTCACCAATTTGATTCATCTTTGTCTCCTTCACTATCTTTGTTATTGTTTTAATATTTCTTGTTCATCAAGTCTTAAGAATTTATTCTTTTTTCCTGATCCACTCTGGCCATTCCAAAATAATATTATAGTCCAATACCCTCTGTATTGGTACAATTTTTACACTCATTATACATGCAAAATTTTCGCTCTTTGGCAATTTAGACATTAAAATGCTTTTTTGTGTTTTTGGCCAACTGTACCTCCTTGCATCACTAGATTTAAAATATCTATTGCAAGGTCGATTTTTTTTTTTTTTTTTTTTTGTATAATTTCTTAAGTAGTTTCTCCTTTTCTTTGCAATAAAGATACAGGAAGTAGTTATATAGATAATACATTATCGTGTTAAGTTTTTCACATACGAAATTAATCTGATGTTCATTTGATTCAAAGGATTCAATTTGTTCTACAGCTGGTTTAAAGTGTTTTTTTTTTTTTTTAATACGAATCTAAAAGACATCCTCTAACTTTAGCTAATAAGCTTCTTCATTAATTTTGTTATAGAAATGTATTATCTTTTATGCTTGTAACATTTATAGTTCTTTGGGATAATAGTTTTCCACTATAGGTTAATTTTCTCATTATTGCTTTCAAAGGATTAATGCGTCTTATTGGTTCTTTTGTGCACATTAATGTATCCCAGCATCTCTTCTTATTTCTCCATACCACTGCATAATGGTATAAGTCTAGTGTTTTGTGTACTGCTGGTGAATGAATGCCACAATTTCTCTCTTTTTGGAGTAAATTACTGTTTCACCTTACAAAATGTTACAATTTGTATGATGCACATACTTGTATTACATACAACTACAAAAATGGAAAGAAATCTTTATTCTGTTCTTGTACTGGTTCATCAGACGGCCTTCTTGTGAGTGATGAAGAAAGATTTTTCAAACCTATTGCATTATTTTCTTTTTTATTATGTATTTAAGAAGTATCTTTCTTTCTTATTATGAGACAGAAATTTAGCTTCTTTTTTATGTTAAAAAAAATTTAGAAAAACAATTTTTGATTAAAAACAAACTTTGAAATAACTTGAGCGTTAAATGTTTAAGGCTCCTGTCCCTGCTGGCGACGGCACTCACGAGCTAATGCTAATCCTATGGGGAGGGATTTTCCTAATATCTCATTTGTGTTTTGACATTTTTAAATAATTTTTTTTGCATTGGATAGCTGAGATCCGTCTCTACATTGCACCTTTTTTACTTTTCGATTTTGGTTGCAGATATTTTTTAGAATGACACTTGCATTTTCAGAACTGGTTTTGAAAGTGAAAGTAACTTTATAAAAAAATATCTGCGATCAAAATCGGAAAAGTAAAAAAGGTGCAATGTAGAGACGGACCTCAGCTATCCAATGGAAAAAAAAAAATTGTTTAAAAATGTCGAAATGCAAACGAGATATTAGAAAAATCCCTCCCCATAGGAGTAGCATTAGCTCGAGTGTCTTCGCCAACAGGGACAGGAGTTTTAAGGATGCAAATAACTTCCCCATATAGTTCCTGACAATTTCAAGGAATCATTTTTTTCTTCTTTCCCTTTTTCATCTTAA
This sequence comes from Maratus speciosus, assembly GCA_963932465.1. Lineage (NCBI taxonomy): Eukaryota > Metazoa > Arthropoda > Arachnida > Araneae > Salticidae > Maratus > Maratus speciosus. Next base: position 210,307,200 of record OZ010788.1, on the reverse strand, counting down.
ATTCGACTGAACATTGCATGTAAAAGGTTACTTTGTTTGATGTTTCTCACTATATCAATTACATTTGTTAAAAAAGGGCTTAATTGACTGCTGCTATCTTAAAATATTAGAACATACTGAATGGAAAAGATTTGCAAGGTCACTGAATTGGACAACATGTAAGTTTTAGTTAAACTGAATACTGCTATCATATTTAAAGCATTCTAACCTATGATTTCTAGAATTTTTTCAAGATTATGATATTTTACAGCAAAATATGAAAATACCCAGTTTTTGGGTATTTACCTAGGCCTTTGGTAAATACCCAGGTATATGCCAAAAAAATATACCTATCCACTAGGTGTTTATACTTACTACGTCACTGATCAGGTTACGTCAAACACTGAAGAGCCCAAAAAAGTGTTCAAACAAATTTGAGATTTCCAGCTATTTATTCTGTCACTTTAATAAAACAGTGTACCAAATCTTCCTCGTCCTTTGACATTTTTTAAACTCTTTTTTTTTTTTTTTTTTTTTCACATATTTTCTTATTTTTTGAATGCTTGCTGTTTTCATCCCAGATATCGAAGTTGAAATACAAAATGCTTCAATTTTGTATTTAATTGATATAAAGAATTTTTTGTTTATTTCTTGTGTTGGTAATTTATTTTTATTTCATTGTTTCAGCACCTTATGAGGGTGGTGTCTGGAAAGTTCGAGTAGATTTGCCAGAAAAATATCCATTCAAATCTCCCTCCATTGGTAATTAGTTTTTAAATGTCATCAATGTAAACCTTAAAAAATATATGTGATGCTCAATTACTTCTTCTTTTGCAGGTTTTATGAATAAAATCTATCATCCCAACATAGATGAAGTGTAAGTATGTCTAGAAACATATCCATGGTTAAAAGTTTGATTTCATCATTGTAGTCATGCTTTGATGGCAATTAAAAAATAAAATCTCGTATGCAAAATTTTGATTTTTTTTTTTTTTTTCTTTCAAGGAGAAAAAATAATTTATGTTGATTTTAATGTAAATACAGTGAAACTTCTTTTAAAGGCCACCTCTATTAAGGGCTAATATTTTTAGGAACAGAAATTTTTCTGATAGACATTATGTTAAATTTACTCCTATTAAAGGCCGCACCCAGGCATGTAGCCAGGGAGGGGGCTGAAGCCCTTCCCGAAAGTTTAAAATGATTTTGCAAAGTGACGTCTAATGATAATAAAAATTGAGAATTTTTATTGTTGTTTTTAACATCCATTATATTAGAACTACGTATATTTTTAGTTGTACAATAATTTTTTTCAATTAAAGTTATAGCAATTCCTCATTATATCGCTCATTCGGACATATTGTTCTTTATTTGTATCTACTCAGCGTTCGAAATCCTTGGTGGTCCGCTGGTCCGAGACCACTAAAAATTCAATCAGACCACTAATTTTAAAAATTTAGTGGTCCGCAGGACCAGTAATATTTTTCCCTCTCTGACAGGTAAACATAAATTTTCCTGTCCCTGAGAAAATTGCAATCGCAACCAAACACAAACCACAGAATTTTATTTTATTTAAAAAACTAAAAAATCACATTAAGACTTAGACAGTTGAAATAAATAATCGGAAATAAAATACATAACACAAGCCTGCGATGAAAATATTGCCGGTAAAGTAAGTGGTATTTTTTATAGTTTTTTGGATGCTGATTACTAGAAAAATAATGAAAAAATTCCATCACGTACAGTTTCATCACAAATCGCAATCTATTTTTTTTATGAATTTAGTATATTTCGGACCAAAAATTATTATTTATATGTGTTTGATAAAACAATTTTGGACTGAAAATAGTAAATTGGTGCATTACACAAATAAAAAAGGAAGAAGAAACTATTTCAATACAGAATACTTTCCTTAATCGGTAAACTGCCTGTTAAATACAATATTCAAGACAGAGGAAACCAGATAGAAATCGGATCTCTCCTGCTTCCAGGTGTCTGCTCGCCACCCCTTCTTCACACCCATTTTTACTGACATAATTTCTATTCCTGAATCAGTGTCTTTCTTTACTCTGTATTGTACAGATGTGTTTTTATTCCGACCTGTGAGTTATAAGTTATAGTAGTAATTTTTACTTCTAGTTTTTGCTGCATTAGAGAACATGGCTACCAGAGGATGTGCTAATTCACTGAATTATTTCTGCTATATTTGTGGTAACTATACTGTGAAAAAACAACAAAGAAGCACTTCTGATTATGTAAAAAAAAGTGTATTTCGCTTTATTTTGGCATGAAATTGGGCGAGCAAGGCAAGCCTTGGGCTCCACACAAAGTTTGTCGTATTTGTGTAGAAGAATTAAGACAATGATTTCAAAGTAAAAAGCAATCTTTTCGGTTTGGTATACGAATGTTTTGGAGAGAACCTAAAATCACAGTGATGATCGCCATTTTTGTATTTGTAATGTGAAAGGTTTCAATTTAAAGAACAAAATGGAAATATTTTATCCCGACATTCCGTCTGCTATACGTCCTGTCCCTTATAGACCTAGTAAAGGAAAAAATCTTATTGATTCAAAAAAGTGTTACTTCCACAGCTTCATATAAAATTAGGTCTTATGAAACAATTTGTTAAGGCTTTACCAAAAGAAGTTGAATGTTTGAAATACCTGTGTGAGCAGTTCCCGGGTTTATTCGAAGCAAAACTGAAGGAAGGTGTGTTTGTAGGACCAGACATCAGGAAAATGATGAAAGATGAAAATTTTCAAAATAAAAAGAAAACAAACGAAAGAAAAGCCTGGAAATCTTTCAAACTGGTTATTAATAGCTTTCTTGACAACAAAAAGGACACAAACTACAAATCTATTGTACAACAGATGGTAAAAACTTTCAAAATTTTAGAGTGTAATACGAGCTTAAAAGTTCATTTTCTCGATTCACACCTAGACTGTTTTCCTGAAAATGTAGGTGCAATTAGTGAGGAACAAGGTGAAAGATTTCACCAGGATATAAAGAAAATGGAGAGGCGATATCAAGGCAAACGGAATGTCAGCATGATAGTCGACTACAGCTGGTTACTACAAAGGGACAATCTCTGCAAAGTTCACAATTGGAAAAGTGGCAAAAAAACTTTTGATGTAAAGAAAAAACATTACTCTAAGGACTTATAACCTTCTACATATACTTAACTATTACTTGAACTCTGATATAAATGTAATTTATATGGATTTATAAATAAATGAAATGTCAAAATTTAGTGATTTCAGATTTTTCTTTAAAAATATGCAACCATTTTGCGAAAAATCCTTACGTGATAGAAAAAAATGGATTTCATTTTCGGAATCAGCACTAAAAAATACATAAAAATTAGTTATCAAAACTAATGCAATTTTCAAAAAGTATTTTTTTGCAGGTCTGTGATAATTAATAATTTTATAGTTTTTGTTTATGTGCTGTTTATTTAATTTTTAGCAAATTATAATTTTACATTTTGTTATGCCGAAAATTTTGGGTAACTGAAAGGAAGTTTGGTTTATGTTCTAGAAGGAGGAGGGGAGGGGTGTCACTCAAAGGGTTAAAGGTAATTCTTGGAATTGTATGTAGCGGGCCAGTGACAATGTCTGCGGACCAGTAAACTCTGATGTTTACTGGTCCTTGAGACCAGTGACTTTTTTTTATCAATTCTACCGCTGCTACTACTGAAGATATCAGTTTTCCTTAAAATGCCATTTTAACCCTCTAATTCCCATGATAAAAGTATGTTCTATGTAAATCAGATAATCTGAATTCATGCCAGAACATTGCTGTTTTAAATTTATGGTATGAATTTGGGAATCTGAATTAAAAATTCCACTAAATTGGAAACAGTAATGGTAGCATAAATAGTACCATGGGCATTAAAGCGTAAACTTTATGCACAGTAAAATTCGATAAGTGTAATTCCATATCATGAATTTCACTAAGAAAAGTAAGTTTAATACACGCATGGCGTATAATTTAACTTTAGGAGTCAAATATAAAACATTTACTTGTATGTTACGATCTTCCTTAATTTCCTCTATCATCATTATATCACGATATAATGAAAACTTGTGTGAAAACTTAAAATGTTTTATAGAGAAAAGGAGTCAAAAACTTTAATAGCCCCTTGTAATGTAAAATTATGTGAAAAAAAAAAAATTAAGAAAGTATCTTTGAATATGGTGCTATAACTATAAAAGACTTTTATTAAGGCTGTTCTCAACTGCTCTGCTCAACAAGTGCAAAATGTTTTGACACATTTACATTCTGATCACATGACACGGCATTTTTCTACTCTTACTGACTGAATTTTCTTCTTTCTTTCGGAAGCTCAGTTCAAAATGCCAACTTTGACAGTATTTTCTGAAAGATCTATTGTGTTTACAAGAAAACGGAAAAACAGTTCAATGTCATAGTTTCTGAATAACACCTTCTAGTTTCAAGCATTTCTGAACAAAAATGAATTAAAACTTATGTCAGAAAGTTGACCCTTTTGATTTGAGAACAGCCTTAAAAAAATAGTAGCAGGAAATTTAGAAAAGGAATGGTGCAAAGAAAGACGATAGGGTATCAATAAACTTTCAAAGGCACCATCGGGGTCAGCCTTTCCCAGCTCATCATTGAATAACTTTGGTTTAAATTGATGGCATATGAATCTCTAATAGAAAGAAAATGTAGACAGAGTAGTCTGTTTGCGTGGGAAAGTTTCTTTGCCTTTTCTAGAATTATCAACTTCAGGAATAGATATGCCTGTGTAGGAAGTTTTTGGCAGTTTTTCACAGCACCCCTTAAAGAGTTTTCTAGAAGGTGACATCTAACATTCTAACAATCTTATTTTGTGCAGAACAAGAAATGCTACTTAGTGGTGATCATAATAGCGGTCTTCTAGTCATCTAGTGTTAGAGGGCCGATATAAAAGATGGTAACCTAAGAGCTCTTTTAAGATTTAGAGCAAAGTCTGGAGATGATGAACTGAAACGCTATAAATAGCCATAGAAATGCTACTTACTTCAGCCCAGACATTCAGAATGAAATCCTTCAAATATGCTCGGATACAGTTACTGAAGAGCTGATTACCAAACTAAATAACGCGATCAGTTTTAGGTTGATTTCCGATGAAACTATGGACATTTCAAGAACAGAACAGCTTCCTCTTTGAGTTAGAAATGTGGACTATTTATAAAATTCACAAACTCCAATAATTCCGCAAGATATTTTCGGTTTCATATAAGTAAATGACTTGTCTGCCGAAAATATAACAGAAGAAATAGTACAACATTTTGATGAACTATGTATTGATATGTCTAAATGCATTACACAGGTGCTTGATGGAGCAGCTAATATGGCTGGTTATGGTAGTGGGGTCGAGTCTAGAATTGGTCAGAAGTATTTCAAAATTAGATACGTCCATTGTGCAAGATACCGGTTAAGCCTTGCATTGTCTAACCGCATGCTGATTCTTGCCATCTGCAACTGTCTTGGAACTGTTGATGGAGTGACAATTGTTTTTAGAAATCACCCCGAAGCAAGTTTAGCCATTAAAGAAGCAATTTATCATATGTCCCAGTAAACAGACGAGAACGACTTCTCCGCCTTTGCGGCACATCATCGAGAGGCATGGGAGCATATTAACTTTCGTTGAGCTGTTTAAATGCATTTGCATTAGCTTAGAAAATATTTCGGAAAACACATGGAAGGTTTCTTCAACAGCTAGAGCTTTATTGGCAGTCATGGAGATTAGGGATTTTCTCATAAGCCTGTTTGTAACAATCTTTTCAGTCTGACAAACCATTGTCATTTTTTTTTTCAAGAAAATCTTGTGATATGATATCAGTTGTAACTCATATTAAGGATGTCCTAATTATCATACAGAAACATACAGTAAATGCACAGGAAATCTTTCACGAGATGTTTCTCATAGTTGTCAACCTCCCGATGCAGAGATAGTTGTTTTATAAAATTGCACGAGATCGGCAACTAAATAAAGCGAACATTTTTGTAAGAATTTACTGGTATTTAAAAAATCGGGAGGTTGGCAACTATGGATTCTGCATCAAAACTTGGAAAAGATGTCTTCTAAATTGAAATAAAAATCCCGATTAACATTTAGGCAGACAACAATTTGTGCAAACCCTCAAATTACATCCGCTGAAGAGTATTGCAGAGTTGTGCTCTTTATTCCCTGTGCAGAAAGTCTTATTCAAAATTTGAATAATAGATTCATTTCGAATTAAGACATTGAAACAGATTTCCATGGACTTCTTCTAGGATTTGCTTCTTTGGAAAACAGAAAAAAAAAAATTAGAGAATCTCTCAGTATTTTGACGATAAAGTGTTCATGTCAGAAATGAAAGCTTAATTTGAATTATGGTGTAAAAAAACAAGTGAAAGGTCTTTTTGGACATTGAAAAGAATTAAATTTTTGACTTGGAGCGTTATGGCCAATGAGAGAATGGGCAACTTTACAATGATTTGCATTCATTGGGACAAACCAGTAGATCCTGATAATGTAATCAGCCTTATGGCTGAGAAGTCACTGAAATTGATTCAGCAGCACTAGTAAATTTATTGTACCACGAATACTGCATTTACTGGGTGTCTCAAAAATGACTGATGGATTTAAAATTCCATAATTTGCAAACAGTGACAGATATTAAAAAAATTCTTGCAGGAGTGCTATGTAAGATGTCAGGAGTTTTTATGCTGCGATTCTCAGTTTTAGCTACAAATAGCATCGATTGATGGTGCTGCAGGCAATAACCGTTAAATCCAGGCTTGATTTTTCGGCCTCTCTCTTCTTCAACACGAAAAAAGGAGATTAAAATGTATTGAATGGATCCCGAAGTACCACTAATCGGGTATGGGCTGAGCGCTTATTGCTCTCAGTGCCATCTATTGTTTGAAATTCAAACTAAAATCAAGAATCACAGTACAAAAACTCCTGACATCATACATAACCCTCCTGCAAGAATTTTTTTAACATGTCACCGTTTGGAAGTTATTGAATTTTAAAATCCATCAGTTATTTTTGGGACACCCGGTATAATTAATGTAATCAGAGAATGTGAAATAAAAATATAATTTTTATTGTTACATATATCTGTAGCAATTAATTTTTTCTTTTGTAAAATAATACGTGTAATTAACTTCATATATTGCTTAATCATTTTAATACCCTACCCTCGTAATTCGAGAAATGCACACACTAATATTAATCCTGTGTTTTATCTATTCAAATTACTTGTTTGCATTTTAATATTTTTTAATGTTTTCCTCATAGGATACATGAGTCCCATCTCAAACATTGCTAGTTTGAGCTATTTTATTTTTGTTCCATTTTTTTTGTCTAAAAAAACACGCCTAGTTTCTGAACTGGTTTAGAAACTAGAACTGTTCTTGCAAACATAAATTGTAACTTAACTCTAAAAAATATGAACTAACAATTTTTGACATGGACATCATGCATTCCGTACAAGAACATACCTTAGGTTACGCATTGCTTACTTTTTAAATTGTGCAAATTATTGCTGTCAGATCAGAAAAAATTCCAAGCTTCAGCCCCCTCCGAAGGGAAATCCTGGCTACAGGTCTGGCCGCACCTACCCCTCATAGAGGCCATTTTGTTTTTTTACATGTGCCTGAATCCTAAACAGGTGTATTGAATTCCTGAACCAAAAGATAAGAGTTCAGCAAACAACTGCATTTGCAGCAAAGAAGGCAGGGGGAGATGGGAAGGATTTAGTAACACAGTGGAGGACCACAAACTTTTTCACAAGTGATTTGACCTTTCAACCTGTAGGGGTTTAGTTAAAGGGGGAAATTGACCCTTTGTTGTAGGCACACAAAGGATAACGGGTTATCTAGAAAAATTGATTCCACATTTACTAAAACTGTGAATGCATATTGAAGCACAATTTTTACACTAGAAATTTTAAGTTCAGGCTTATGCAAAATTTAACATTATGGCACCTAAATTAAAATCACCTACATTTGGATTTGAATGACAAAATCAAACTTCTTAACTGACATCATGACATCGTGGTGCTTAAGGAGTGCGAATGCGGTGTGCAACGCTGCCGTGCGTAACCTCCAACTAAATATGAAAATGAACTAAGGATGAATTTCGAAACAATGCACGGCCTAAAAGTATAATTTGGAAGCTCTGATGGAGTCCCAAGGGCTATTCCAGAGTTGGAAGAACGAGGTTAAATATAACCCAGAAAAAGGGGTGCATAAGGCATCCAAGAATTTTTTGGTTGCCCTATACTTTGATGCCATTTCACCGACTGGCGTAGGCAAAAAACGGAGAATGCAAAGGTAGCAGGGTACCAACGAGCACAGGAAAGCTATAGCATAAGGTAGCCAAGCCTATCTAACTCTAAACCTTAAAAGAAAGGGGGGGGGGCATATAGCTCACTAATTTAGATGCCAAGCCTAGTGCGCATTACAGGTCGCGGGTCTCCCGGCTTTCGCACAAACCGTTTAGCCTTTAAAAAGGCTTTATGGTACTAGACATCGAGAGAACAACGCTATTGCAAGTTGCATTTTGTCATTGACAGTGATCGAAATTGGGGGCAAGTTAAGATTAAAATTAAAAGCTAAAAAATAAACAAGTAACTTCAAAATTAACTATAAAACTGGGATATGAATTTCGCGACCGGGATGCCTGAGCACCGCCGGTCAAATGAACCAGAAATGGGGAGAAAAAGGTATAAATAGCCGGGATGCAGTGAGCAAACACCCCAAAGCCGGTCGGGAATAAGGTAGGCAAAGCCTAACCTCTCCCTGGGTGGAAGTGACAAACTGCTCGAAAACAATCTAAAATTTTGTAAAGGAAAGGAAGCTCCAAATAAATAAAGATAAAAATTACTAATAAAATACAATAATTAAATTAGGAAAGTTAAAATTCGCAGCTGTTGACAATGAACAGTATGCTGCATGACGTCATGGGGAAAGCCAATTCTAGATGAAAATTTCTTTCAATCTGGGGAAAAGATGAAATTTTCCCAGGGAATTCTGCATTTAGGTGACTCCTGAAGGATTCCTTCTAGAAGTTTTTGAGCATGGGACGAAGTCGTCGTCCCAAGAGAGTATTGCGAGGAGCCATTTCCGGTTCCTCCCCACTCTGGCGTCATAACGACGGATGGCATCTAACGCAGGATTCCTCATGGCTGGGGCTGACCTATGAAACTTCAACGCAAGTTTTTTGATTTCTGCAAATACAGGTTTGATTTTAAGGTCACGATGGATGACGTCATTTCGGACATAGCAGGTCGCTTTGGTGAACCTACGCAGGAGTTTATTTTGAAAAATTTAAATTGTATTGAATTGGAATTTTGAGGCACTACCATACACTGCTGACCCATAAGTAATGATTGGTCTAATCATTGATTTATACAGTAACAATTTATTTTTGATTGACAGGGGGCTGTTCCAAGCCAAGAGGGGTTTAAGGGAACCCATGGCGCAGTCAGCACGTCGCAGACTGTCTGTGATGGCACCATGTCAATTTGGAATCTAGGTTAATGCCTAGGTATTTATACTCAGTCTTCCAGGGAATGTTTTCATTATTCAATTTAAAGTTAAGATTAGCATCTGGGGTAAAACGTTGATTGGTGAAGAAGATGGCGGCACTTTTGGCACTGTTCACTTTAATTTTCCATTTTCTTAACCAGACCGAAAGTATATCTAAATAATTTTGAAGTCTAGAGAACACTGTTTGTGCATGTTTATGTTGTTTAAGCATGGCAGTATTGTCGGCAAAAATTGCTAAGTCGATATCAGGCTCTTTAGGAATATCGTTGACGTAAATGTTGAAGAGGGTGGGACCACTCAGGGAGCCTTGCGGCACAGAGCTAGAAATAGGTTGAGGGTTAGAATAGGAACTTCCCACTCTAACGACGAAGGATCTAAGTTGAAAGTAGTCGTTATAGATTTTAATTAATTGGCCTGGTACTCCGAGCGCAATCAGCTTAAAGATAAGAGCGATGTGCCAGACCTTGTCAAAGGCCTTTTGCACATCGAGAAATATTGCTGTTGTCACGCCACCAGATCTAATGCAATCGTGAAGAAATTCAGAAACTCTCTACAATTGGTGAGTTGTTGAATGACGCACCCGAAAATCGAATTGCTCCGGTATAAGCACATCATTAGAATTTAAGAACTCCTTAAGGCGGTTGATAAGAACATGCTCATAAACTTTAGATAGACAGGATAATAAAGATATAGGTCGAAAGCTAGAGGGGTCATGTTTATCTGCCACCCCACTTTTGGGTAGGGGGACAACAATGGCCCTCTTCCAGCAATCAGGAAAAATGTTAAGATTCATCATGCAGTTAATAAGAATTACAATATAAAGAATGAAATTATGAGGTAAGTTAATTAACATATTAATAGAGATGCGGTCCTCACCCGGAGACTTATTCTTTTTTAAGCCTGAGATATACTCCCGAACCTCAGAAGGTGTGGCCAGGGGTAGTGTGTTAGGAGTGTCTGTGTTTAAAAAATTTTGAACTGTGGTCTCCAACACAGCGGCAACCCGTGGGTTGTCCATTCCAAAATTAGGTGTAAACTGACTTCTAAGACTTTCAGCGATAGCTTCAGCCTTTTGAGTGTTAATATATGCCATGCCATCAGGGCTATTAAGGCTAGTAATAGGCAGAATGTGTGTTTGTGTCCTACAAATGCAGGAAGCAGCCTTCCAAATTGTGTTGTCTTCCATTGAAAGTGATTCAACAAAAGCGTTCCAGCGTTCACTTCTAAACTTGGAGATAGCAGTCTTGACTCTCCTGTGCAATTGATTTAAGTGGGTCCTAAAATATTGAGTACGATAGACCTGCCACATCCTGCGAGCACGATTTCGTTCAGAAATCAATTGTCTGATCTCCATCGGTAGACGGAGAGTGTCGACAGTACTGGTTCTCGGTTGAGAACACTGTTCATACACTTCTCTGAGAACGTCACCGATTTGACTGATGGCTTCATCCGCCTCTTCTTTTGTCTCTGGGACAAGGGACGGAGTTTCCCGCTGCTCAAGCAGCAAGGTGGAATTCTCCCACCTTGTGCGAAGAAGCCGACCTAAATCTAGGTTGTATGAGTCAACTCGATACCGAAGGATTACTGCCAAATGATTTGAATTTAAATCATTCAGCGTTTGAATGCTGTAAGGATAAGGGAAATTGTTGGTGATTGCAAGATCAAGAAAATTATTAGAAAGTGGAAAAGTGGGGGTGTGTGGGGGGGGGGGGGCACTATAATTTGCACAAAATTTTGATCCACCCACCTCCTGAGTTTGACACCAAACCCATTTGTAGATCTACAGTGCCAAGAGGGATGAGTAGCATTAAAATCACCCCCAAGAATAAAATTTGGAAAATTATTAATGAGCCGGGAATAATCTTGCTCCAGCAGTTTTTTATCACTTAAAGGAGGTGCATAATCGACTGCTATGAGAAGATTTGGAATATTGGGGAAGTTCAGAACAACAGGTGTAACTTCGATGGAATTTAGAGGGGAAATATTGATGAAAGTCACATTAAACCCATTTTTAACATAAATAGCAGTGCGGCCCCAACTGGGGCCATTGGTGCCCCTACGAGCCCTGTCTACATTGACTAACTCGTAATTGGCAACCTTGGTGACATTTCCCTGGGAAAAATGGATCTCGCTGACCAAAACGATGTCTAAATTGTTACTGTTTGAACCCAAGTTTGAAATTCAGTTTCCTGTCTTTTAAGCCCATTGGCATTAAATATACCAATGAGAGAGAGTCCAAATTACTAGTAGCTGGGAACATGATGGGGGAAAAGAAAAGAACTAAAATGGGGAAGCGCACATCTTTTTGATGGCGACACCTAACCACTTTTGGAAATATTAACAATTTTAGAATACAATATAAAAATCCGATCAATCTCCGTGGATGCCTTGTGGAGTGCCGGAAGGGATTCAGAAAAGGCCTTGCAATGTCTGCATTGTAGTTAGTTTCAAATTGCATCAGGTTTTGAATGAATTCGGCGGCCGAAAAGCCATCATTAACTGGGGCCGAATTTTTTGAATTTTGAGGGTTGGAGGGGGTGGGGGGTAAGGTGACCTTATGACCAATTGCAGCTTCCCTAAAAAATTGGGAAGTTTCAACTTTCCTGTTAGAGAAAGTCCTATTAGAATTTACAGTTACAACATTACGTTTATTACCATTATTACTTTTACCATTTTTGCCTGTCTTGGGCGGGGGTGGGGGGGGGGGTAGTTTTTGGAAACTTCTTAACTGTTATGATCAAAGAACATCTGCATGAAATTTGGCTTCACAGATTAATTGCAGCAAAAATCAAATAAACAGTATTGTTAAAAACAAAGAGAACTTACTGAAAGAATATGCAGTTTTTAAAAGTCACGGGATAAAAAGAAAGAGAAATGAAAAATTTGGTCACCCCTATTCAAGGGCCACCCCTCATAAGGGACAATTTTCAATGGAACGGCAGGTGGCCCTTACAGAGAGGTTTCACTGTATATTACATTTTTATCAACTTTGTCTTACACAAGCAATTTTTTGTAATATTTATATTTATACAATTTATGTAATATAAACAAACCAATTATACATTTTTATATGCAAACAGAAGTAAGTTAAAAATAAAAATATTAATATACACACATACATAAACATAAAAAGCGTTTTAGATTCTAAGTGCATTTGTTTAATTTCTAAAGATACTCTTGATTTTTAAAGGCACTTTTAATTTTTAAAAATAAAGGAATCTTTTCAAGACATAACAATGAATCAGTTTTTTTATGCAAGGCATTTTTTAATGTAACGAAGGCAGTGAGGGTGCCACTTTTTGACTGAAGTCAAGGTTTTTTTTTTTTTTAACCAAAGGTCACTCAGAGTGCAATAAACTCTTAAAACTAGATATACTACTATGTTTTTAGGTTCAAAATTTAATATTTCCCACCCAGTTTTATTTATAAGATGCTATAGATTATAGATCAGCCATACTCAGCCTTTTTTTCTCGCCGTCCACAATATGCTTATATTCAAGAAAAGGGTAATTAAAATAGTAAGATAACAAAAGTAATATAACTAAGCAATATAACAAACATAATAATATCAGTAGAGTTGAACATTTGTTGTAGAAGAGATGTTACGAAAAAAAAAAAAAAAATGAACATTATTATTTTCAAACAATATACTTTGTGATATTCCATTGCAAATGTTTTAGAAATATGCCACTACAATTGGTATTTGAAGATAGTTGTATAAAATGTTTTTGAAGTCAATTTTATCTTTGACAAAGTTCAACCCATATAAACAGTATTAGCTATATAATAAGTATGAAATAGAATAATAAATAATGAAGAATTTTCAAGTTCTGAAGAAAAATAATCAGTACATTGTCTTTAATAAATCAGCAATTTGCTCAACACTTTGTTTTAATGTAGAAGTATATACCGTCGAACCTCGATATCTCAAACTTGAAGGGAAAGACAAAAAAAAATTCGAAATATTGAAAATTCGAATTATCGAAAATCGCATGCTATCAATAGTAGAATAAAGATAAAAGTTTTTTTAGATACCTTTTTAAAAAGTAATCCATTTTTATTCTAATACTTTCAAAAATCATAATTTGAAAAATGATTCAATTGTTTGCTTCAGAGATGAGTATGAAATTTTATCTATTATACTTTCTATGTGAACAATGGCTTTAAATGTGTCCTCTGACATATTTGGCTGATGCTCAACATATCTTTTCAAAGTGTCTACTGCAGAAAGGGCTTGTTTGTTTGTCACATTTGGTGGTAATTCGCCGATTTCTTCATCCTCCTCTTCTGCTTCACACGAAGCTTTCATTTGATCGATAATATCATTGTCGTCCCACTGATCGCAAACTGTTACTGCATCATCTACGTCAACAAAGTCATTAAATTCCATGTTATTGAGCTTCATGAGTCCTGTCAATCTGTTCCAATCATTTTTGGTGCAGTTTTCATCAGAAATATCGATGTTTATTGTCTGACTACTTTCGTGATTTTTAATGAATATAGCCTTTTTAAAGCTATTTATTATTGTAGAGGAAGACACATTGTTCCATGTTTTGTCAGCCATTCGCATAGCTTGTAGAACATTAACACCATCTTCCATTTCGGACATTTTTTTTAACCATTTTTGTTTTATCTGGAGTGCATTAAAAAAAAAGTCCAGTTTCATCTGCATTAAACACATCTTTTTCGTTGTAATCCTTCACAATCAAGCTTATTTTTTTCTTAAATTCTTCACAAATTTCCTAGTCTACGCAAGCACTTTCACCACACATTTTCAAAAATGAAATGTTGTTACGTTTTTTAAAATTTTCGAACCAAACATTACTTCTTTTGAAATTTAGGTGGCCTAATTCTTTTGCAAAAGATTCAGCTTTTACTTTGATTACAAGTCCATCTAGAGGGATGTTTTGAGTTCTACATTGTGTAATCCACATCATAAGGCACTTCTCCATGTCGGAAAATTGACTGGTCTTTAACTTCTTTCGCTTGCCTAAGCCGTCCTCAAACTTTTGTAGGATAGCTGTTTTATTTTTTTAACAATGTGCTGCTTGGAATCCCACACTCCTTTGCAATTTCCATTTTCTTTTTCGAATTTTTTTCAACTTCGTCGATGATTTGTTTCTTCACTTCAATAGAAAACGTATTCAATTTTCGTTTGGTAGCCATTTTGACAGATGACTCGCAAAAAATCTCACTTACAAATGCTCTAATTTTTTCTGAAATAACCAAGAAAGGAAAATTTTTCAGAATGTCACTAGGGCATTCACATGTTTCTTTCACCCTTTATTGCAATAAGAAATTCTACATTCTTCTTACAAGCCACATACCTCTTGATTCTTGTTCATTACTATCATTTCCGGTTTTCTTAAAACCACACCAACCCCTCAAGAAAATAACCTTGGAGAATAAAAAGGCAAAGAAAGGATAGGTGGTCACTGCATTATGCAATGACAACTGACTGAAAAGAGATAAGGAAACAATAAACAAGAATTTCAACTCCCATCTTGGGGGTCATTGTGTTACTGGTGCTTTTATATCTCTCAATTTTAAAGTGTATGCAAAGTTTATCATTGTAATTTGTGAATATATTTTTTCTAGGCTTTAAAAATTTCTATTTTTTGTTTTAGCAAAAACATTTCTTTCTATTTATGGGAAAAAAATTCAAGTTATCGAGGGACGAGCCAAAAAAATTCGTCAAACCCAAGGTTTTTTTTAACATTGCGTGTATAAGAAATTTGAAGGGATTTTTTTTTTTCCTTCAAGATATCGAAATATTCGCAAAATCGAGGTTCGAGTTAACGAGGTTCGACTGTAGCTAAAAATTTATTAATTTTGAATAATGTTTATTTAGTGTTGAAGATTAACTCATTTGTGATGAATGTTTTTAATTGAAAAATTTACAGATTAAATTTAAACAATTTATGATTATTATTTAATCGATGCCTTTCTAGAATTAAGAAAAAATCTGGTGATAAAAGATTAAAAATTATGTAAAAGATATTGATTGGGAAGCGGTTAACCCTTTATCCCCCGATGGTACTTTAAAGTACCATTAAAATAACTTGTTATAAGATTCATTTAATACATCGATTAGTAGTAATACAGTTTAGAATGAGTTACAGATACTTTACTTTATCTTGTTCCAAAAGCATTATTGGTTGCACAAAACAAAAATATTTTTAAAAGGATGATTTCTTTTGCCTTTGCCTCCTTTCAGCTTTCTTGACGTTGAAAGATTGAGGGAGGGGAGTTTCAGTTCGGAAATATTTCTGTTGTAAGAACATTATATATGTACATTTCCTTATTCTACAAAATACTAAAAAAAAAGATTTTAAATAAAAAATTTGAGTGGAGTTATAAATATTGCACAAAATCTCTATAAATTAAAATTTAATTTTAATTGGCAAAATCCTTTTAAAATTTATTAAATGATTGTGTAAATCTTCAGATTATAGTTTCAAAAACTCAAAAAATGCTTTAGAACAGGGGTTCTCAAACTATGGTACGCGAAGTTCTGATTATAAGTATTGGAAAATTCAATATTGTTACGTGAAATGAAAAAAAAAAAAAATACAGCATGTGAAATCAGTCTAATAACAGATTTTGAAGAATACTTTCCTGAAAATTTAACTTAACGTAAGAGCTTTGGATAAGAAATCCATTTCTCATTGGAGATACCTTGCCATTGAATCTTACGAAGAAAGGAAAGAAATGAGCTCATTCAGCTCTCTCCTGTGAAAAATTACAGGAATCCACAATCAAAAAGATGAATGTAACATAATTTTGGATGGCGAGAAAAGAATACCCTCTGATATTTGTAAAAGCTCTAAAATTTCTGTTTGTTTTCAGCACAACATATGTTTGTGAATGTGCTTTCTCTTCACTTCATTTTATGAAAAACAAATACAGGAATAAACTAAAATTCTAATCTGACTTACGTCTAAAACTAAATAAGATTGAACTAGACATGAGGCAGCTGTGTTTGATAAAACAAGCACACCCTTCTCGTTAGCAACATTAATAGAATCACCCTAATGTATATGTATCCGTTTGCGGCAATATGTCATTAAGTATTGTATCTTTTTTCTACCAAAATACTGTATTTTGATAATGTGCATATTATTGAAATGTAATGATACTACCTTTTTATTTGAATGTTAATATAAAGCAGTTAATCTAGGTACCAATTTAATAATGTAATCATACAATTAAATACAGTAAAATCTGTTCAGACAGAAGCACAAAAGACTGGGAAAATATTTCGTTTTACGCATATTCCATTTATACAGCTTTTCTGTATTAGCTTTTAGTTTTTGGTAGTACGTGGAAATATGAATTTCTATTTAGTGGGTACGTTGGTCTAAAAGTTTGGGAACCCCTGCTTTAAAAGATGAAATTTTCATGAATTCATAATTTGGGACATAAAGGGTTAAGACTATGTACACAACAATATATATACGACCTGAACAATATGTATGACAATACATATACAACAGTGTAGCACAAATCTGAATACATGCAAAAAGAACTTTTGACTAAAAAAAATGCCATGTAGGCAGGGACAGATTAAGAAATTTGGTGCTCCTGGGCACAGATGCTTAAGCAGGCTCCCTTGTACCGATGCTTACAGACGGATTAAGTAAAAAAAAATATATTGAAAAAGGTACTTACTAAGATAACCACTATTGACTTTAATACTTACTTTAAAATATCCATAAAAAAATTAAATTTGATAATCATTTATTTTTTAAATGATTACTTCACAATTGAGAAATTTAAATGAGTAGATGTTTTATAATAAATTGTGTGGTGCTGATTATCTTTTCTTATGCAAGTCTATATATCAGGAATGATAAAGTATGCAACAAAGTGATAAATGTAAAAGAAAATATTCACTATAATACAGTATACAGAAATTAAACATGGATGTTTCAGACAAAATATACGATGTTTTAAAAATATTATGTTGTAACCGAAAGTTTTCTGGCAAAAAAGGTTCTTAATAAAGTTAGAAAAAAAAATGAAAGCAGTACCTTTAGTGCAGGTATTAATCATTACTCAAATCTATAATTTTCTGCCAACGTTTTGGTAGTTTTTAAATCCTTCGGCCCAGAAACTTGAAGCCGCAAGTCCAAAAACAGATCAACCTCATTTCGCATGTCCTATGCAGAATTAAAGATAGCACCAGCAAGATGTAGCTGCAAGTGTGAAAAAAGGTAGAAGTCTGAAGAAGTGATGTCGGGGCTGTATGGTGGGTGTGTCAAAAGTTGTTGTATTGTTGAAGTAAATCCACTTTTTGTCACAAGTGATGATCCGGCCCAGAATTTTGTCCTTGCATTGATATTAGTGCAGGCCTGAACACGTCTGTCTTTATCTGCTTGAGTCAGCTCATGCGGCACCCAGCGATTGAACTTGTACGTCAAGTTTATGCAATGCGTAGCGCGACTAATGTACATGGTACTAACATCTAATTCCTTAGCTAGCTCTCGAGTGGTTGAATAAAAATCTTCTCCCACAAGTTTTCACAGGTGGTCCTCATCAACACCAGTAGGCTGGCCAGAATGCTCTCCTTCTTGAATGTCATAGTCCTTGTTTTTGAACTTTTGGTACCAAACCTTTACAGTATCATATGATACAACAGTAGTACCTAAAGCTGTACACATGATTCCGTGACTTTCTGTAGCTGACTTTTTGCAACAGAACTGGAAGTAAATTATGGTTCTAATCTGGTAGCATGGTAGTTCCATTTCAGACACCTTGTACTTAATGATAACGATATTTTTTTACAAATTTCACAACAGGGTTATAAATCAAGTCTCTTTCTTTCAAATGCCAAAAACCATTTGACAAAATATGAGTAAACACATCAACACGAACTGTTTGTGCAGATGATATTAGCTGTGGCAGGAAACTTTCGTTAACACCTGATACAATATGAACACACAATAGAATGTAAAATGAAATATAAAATTCCATTAGATGTTAAAACTACATCATATTTTGGACAAGAATTGAAAAATCTTTAGCAGCTTTTGGGAGGCCTCTGAATATCAGGGGCCCTGGGCTCGTCCTCGTAATGCCCTGTTATAAATCAGGCACTGCATGTAGGATGTTTTAAGATAATTCAAAATTAACAGCGCAAAATTTATTTTCCTATGAAAATATATAAAGCAACAGTGACTGTTTTAAAACATTTCATGCACGTCTCAATTTTATAAATACGGATTAATGATCAATTGTCTCGGGCCGCAAGTAAAAGGTCGCTGAGCCACATGCGGGGCGCATGTTGAGTATGGCTGTTACAGATGTTTCAATTTAAAAAAATTTTTTGAAAAATAGTTTTTATTGTATATTTTAATATACACAATTTGTTTTTCTAGCTCTGGCACAGTTTGCTTGGATGTCATTAATCAAGCTTGGACTGCTCTGTATGGTATGGGTATTTAAAAAACTATATTTAACATCTTAAAATTAATTTTTAATATGAATTTTATATTAAAATTCTTATTTTCTTTTAAGCCCTTTCCTAATAAGATAGTTAATAAACTAAGTCACTTTTGAATAATGTGAATTCATGTAAATTAAGTTTTTGTGGATTTATACATCCAAAATTGTGATAATATTCATTATTTTTTACAAAAAAAAACAAAAAAAAAAACAGTATCTATATTTATTTTATGTTCACTTAATTATTTAAATATTTGTAAACATCAAACTGTATATTGTGCATCACATATATAGTAAAAAGATTTACTTAAAGACATATACAAAAGATAAAAACTTTCAAAAAATTAAATAAAATTTTAAAAATCTAAAAATCAACAAGTTTCAACCACTCTGTTGCCATCATTAGCGTCATACATCAGTATCGAGCGACAAATATTTATAGTTCATAAAAGTAAAATAAAAAATAAACATACTGTGTTGAACTCGCCACCATCACAGCACCATCTGTACAGCTACAATACAACCATCCATCTTCAAGAGAGAAAACATGAAGAAACCAGAATATTAATATCAATAACTGTGTCAGACCCTTTAACCTAGAGTTGAATGTTGTTTCAAAATTTTTAACCATAACTTATTTATATTGTAAAAAACACCTTCATTACTCCAATTCCAGGGTTGCCACGCCACCAGGAAAACGCAGGGAATTTTAAATTCCCCTCCAAAAACAGGAAAACTGCAGGGAATTTTGAAACTTTCCTAAAAAATCTGGAAAACACAGGAAATTTTTTTGTTTGTTTGTTTCTGATATTTTCAAACAAATTTTTTTCTTGGCTTTCAGAAAAAAATTTCTCCACAGAAGGCAAAAAAAGCAGTGCGAAATTTCATTTTCAACGAAGCTTTACAAAAGCACGTTTCTGCCTACATCTTTTTTCTTGCATATGGCTGAATCTACAAAGAGGCTGCATTCATCTGCGACTGCACGTAACGTTCTTTCTCTTCATTTTCTCCCTTCAGTGTGTATGCACTTGGTACTGAAAAAACAAAACAATGTTTATGCAATTGGTTTCTTCAGAAATGTCAACATCTGTTATTAGTGAAAATAAAAAAGGTCTCTCCCATTTTGTGATGCAGGGAAATACATTCAAAGCCGAAATTTTGTAGATGATGAAGTTTGTTGCATCACATTCTTCATTTAATTTGTTCAATGATGTATCTGAGATATTTTGTTGTGTTTCCAGACAGTGACATTGCTAAACTAGTCGGATGTACCAATCCCAAAACTTTCTTCTATCTCATACATGTTAATACTTCAAAATTCGCTATCACACTGCCAAAATTAAATGGCAATCTATGCATCTCATGAGGATTCTAAAGATATGAAATTCCGTGCATTAGTTCCTGAGATATGACTATCGCTGAAATCGTCTAAATCCAGCAAAATGCTGCCTAGCAGCGCCGCCTATTGGGTGATTTATACCAAATCCTAATCAGCAACAATTTATGTCAACGTCTTCTGAAGTTTGGAGAAAATCCGTGCATTAGTTTTTGAGATAGAGCTATAGCGAAAATCGTGAAAATTCCTGCATAGCAGCGCCACCTATTGGGTGATTAACACCAAAACCCAATTAACAACAGCTTGTGTCAACATACAACTAAATCTGAAGTTAGATGAAAATTCGTCCATTAGTTCTATAGATAGAGCTATTGAGGCAATCATGAAAAAGGCCGCACAGAAGCGCCACCTGTTGGGCGATTTACACCAACACATAATCAGTAGCATGTCATATCAAGGAGTAACTGAATCTGAAGTTTGATGAAAATCCGTGCGTTAGTTCTTAAGATAGAGCTATTGGGGAAATCGTGTAAATCCTGCAAAATTCATCATAACAGCGCCACCTGTTGGGCGATTTACACCAAAACGTTATCAGCATCAATTCATATCAAGGACTAACTATATCTGATGTTTGATCAAAATCCGTGGATTAGTTCATGAGATAGAGCTATTGCGAAAATCGTGAAAAATGCAGCATAGCAGCGCCACCTGTTGAGCGATTTACACCGAAAACTAATCAGCATCAATTTGTATTAGGGACTCACTGAATATAAATTTTTATTAAATTCCGTGCATAAGTTCTTGAGATAGTGCCCACAAAATTTGTGTCACATACACACAGACAGACTCACAGAGTCACAGACAGACATTTTGTAAAAACATGTTTTTTGGAATCTCTGACTCCTAAAAGGTGTAAACCCGTCGAAAACCG
This sequence comes from Maratus speciosus, assembly GCA_963932465.1. NCBI lineage: Eukaryota > Metazoa > Arthropoda > Arachnida > Araneae > Salticidae > Maratus > Maratus speciosus. The sequence continues at coordinate 210,285,961 of OZ010788.1, read as the reverse complement.
GAATTAGAAAATTTTCATGAATCCAATACTTTCTTCTTGTAAAGATAGAAGAAAGTAAAAATGTACTTTAGGCCATACAAAAATGTCCCATTTCATTTGTTATGGATTAGCTTCCTTTTACCAACTTTCTCTTCAAAAGTAAGTGAAGAACAAAAAATGTGTCATGTGCTTTGATGAAGCATTAAATCGTATTTCTCAAAAGTGTCAAATGGATTTAATAATACGATATTGGTGTGATTCTACAAACAAAGACAAAGTCAGATGAAAGAAAAGGAAAAAGAAAGCCGCAAGCGAAAAGTATCACAATTTAAATTGTTGCAGAATAAACTAATAACTGAAAAATCTGTAGAAGTTGTAGAAATTGATGCTCAAATAAGTGAATTATTAAAAAAGAATAATTAACAACTAATATTATGTTATATTTTTTAAAGTAAAAAATAAATCGGTGTTGTGTATGAAAGTTGTCTTATATTTTATGTGTCCTGGGTCCATATTTCAATGTGAATATTATTAATTTGAATGCATAAAGTAAGTAGCTTTTTCTTTTCTTTTATTTCTGCAATTTTTGTGATATTATATTTGAGATAATTGGTTTTTAGGTAAGATTCTTTAAAATTTTATATTTAAGTTATTAGATGCAAAGTTTTTACATATTCTCACATTCATTTACAAATATTTCAAAGTATTTTTTAGCAGAATGTTTGAGTATTGCTTTACTGTTTTTATTATTATTAATGTAAAATGTGGGATTTAATAAGTGATTTAACTAACAACTTTAAAGAATTTTTTCATTTGCTCATATCATATAATAATATTCTGTTCAGTCAATTAATTGGATAATGATAAATTATAAGATGACTAAGTAGTATACATACATGCATATATTTTTGCCTGCTCAGCATAGTAATAAACACATTGTAGTACATGGAATTTTTTTTTTCAAGATTAGAGTGGCAACCCTGACTTCTCAATTCAATTTCCAGGGATTCTCTAATTATGCTTTTTTTTGTAGATAAGTCCATGGCCAAATAATTTTTGCATTTTCATAATCTATTGCTGTAATCTGATTTTTGAAACAAAATCTTGCAAGAGCTGTGGATTGTCTATTATATTTTATATCTGCTTTATGTTCTTTTAATCTTGTTTCAAATTTTCTTTTTGTCTTACCTATATGACTTATACATTGTTTTTTAATATAAAAATTCAAAAATCCATAATTTGAATCATTAAAGTTTAGGTACAAAGTCCCAATAAGTGTGTTTATTTTAAATATTTATTTCCTTTCCGTAAGTGTTAAAATGAATTCTTTCTTTGTGTAGACCTGTCAAATATCTTCGAGTCATTTCTTCCTCAACTACTTACTTATCCAAATCCCATAGATCCATTGAATGGTGATGCTGCTGCAATGTATTTACATAAACCTGAAGAGTATAAAAGAAAAGTACAAGGTATGATCTTTTTTTACTGTGCAATATTTGATGTTTTTTGCACATCACTTCATTTATAGGAAGATGTCATAACTGAAAAGAATTGTTTTTGAAATAACATGTTTTAATGTTTAAACATGTCATTTTTTTGTTTAGCAGATTTTTATAAGAGTTATTTTGCTAATTCAATGCTAGATGACATTTGTTTTAATCACTCGCCATACTCACTACTGCTTTTGTATAAATTTTGCAGTAAAGATTTTCAATACAAAGTGTGACTGTTATATATTCTAACAATATATGTTTGTATACTTTGTCGCAACTTTAGTATGTGACATTAAAATTGACTAAGCAATTTTTTTTTTTGGAGAGGGAGGGGAGGATGAGGGTAGAAGACTTATTTAACAACTTTCTATTTTTTATGAAGATTTTAGCTTATCAATAAAATTTTTGATAAAATCAGATTTGAGATTTTGTGTATTCAATGATCAAAAAGTGCAATTTCCTCCCTGGAACTGTATAATGCCTCCCCTCCTCCCGAGATCCACAGAAATCCCTCTCGGAGAAAAGTATCTCCGAGAAAATTCAACGCTGCATAAAAGAATGTGTTTTCAGATGTCATAACATTTTATCCCAATCAGGTTGGCATACTAGTAATAGTGCATGTCTTTTTATCGAGTATTATTTTGTTTTAACAATTACTTTTGTTATTATTTGCATCTAGTAATTTTAGTATATGTCTATGCATTTCTTATGACTTCATTTATGTTTTGGCATTTAGTAATAATATAATAATAAAATTTTGCTAAATTCTCTTTTCATCGTTGTTGATTCTATTATTATAAACATACAGTAGGACCCGCACTTAACGAGGAACTCAGGACACAGAAAAATGCTCATTAAATCCGGTCACTCGCTAAATCAGAATCTAAGTTAATAACTAGTGTGTACATTTTAAAAAATCAACTTACATGAATTGATGTTTGATAATCTTTATTGAGAAGTTGAAAAATATTCATCCAAAGTTGATTGTTTGACTTTACAAAATTTCACTTCATTTAATTTTTGTCGTAAAACACTTAATGCATTAAATGTTGCTTCATCAGTATTTTTCATTGATTCAAAAAACTGTTCAAGATTTTGTAATGATTCTGCAACACAATCACATGTTGGCATTTTGAGTAGTGTTTCTTCTTCCGAGTCACTATCAGTTGAATTTTCTTGTTCCCGAGTTTACTTCCACAATAATATCCCCAGTGGAAAATACGCTCGACGTTAAGAAATCAGCATTGTTATACAGTATAACTTCAAAAATCCGGCATCAAAGTCATTATTCCTTTCCCCATTTTTTTAAACTTCCAGGAAAAATAAAAATATTATTTGTTTACGAATTAAAATCCTAAAGTGAAAGTGTGAAAAACAGTTCACAAAAACCGAATGTGGGTTTTCTTCATTTGTCATATCCGATTAGTTATTTACACAACAGAACGCCCGAGAAAATTCAGAACTGCGAATATCTAACCGCAATGGAGCAGCTAATAACGCTAGCAGCTCAGAAGATGAGGACAGGGAACAGACATAAGAAAAAATGTCACTGGAAAAAAATATAAATTTGATTGGACTATTAAACTTCCGAAATAGTCTTCGATTGTATTAAATGCACTAAAAAATGTAAAAGAACGGCTAAAGAAATTGAAATAAAGTTGACATTGATGTTTCAGAAATTACACGAGAATAACTAACTTCATTATTTATAAGATTTTCTTTTTAAAACATAGAAAATAGAAAATAAAAACAAGTTTTGGTTATGAATTAAATTATGACTAAAGAGATCATTAAGAATATCAGAAGTATTTTTGACATTCCTTCAGAAATTCGGAATTTTCAAAAATCCGGCATAGTCTTGGTCCCGACAATGCCGGATTTTTGAAGTTATACTGTACTTATCAATGTTTAAAACATTGTTAAACTGCTCACTGTTATTTTGTTGTAACCAGACTGAAAGTAGCAAATTATCTTAATCTACACCATCATTTATGTCAATCCATCCAGCTTTCCTATAACAGTTTTAAATAGAGTATTGAGTCATATTGCATCTGGCATCAGGTGTATAGCATCAATAACAGAAATTTTAAGATACTGATCTTTTTCACTTCTCTCTAACATCATTAGAATCAATTGCTTTCTATAATAGCATTTGAAGCTGCGGATAACGCCCTAGTTGAGTGGCTGTAGCACTGAGGTTGAGTTAGGCAGTAAAAAAACTAGCTTTGTTTTTTAAATTGGTGACCTACATGTGAGCAGGACAATTATCAATATAAGTGCAATCTTTTCTGTTTTTGAAGCACCTTATCCAACCCATGCAAACAGGATAAAAAAAAATAATTCCGAAGTCATCCAGGATATTTTTTGTTCGATTTGTAAATCACTTGTAGTCTTTTAACCCCTTTAAAACATCTTGGATTTGCATATTTACCGACGATAAGTTTTTTCTTGTCTGTGCCTGACATATTACAACACATTAACACAGTTAAGTGATTTTCCATCAACTTACCGCACACACATTTTTCACCTTTAAATTTCATCGTTTGATAAGGGGGTAGATTCAAAAGACGCCAGTCTCATCGGCATTGTAGATGTTATCTTCAGCATAATTTTTACATACATCTTTCTATGTGCAATCCAACCAGTCTTTCACATCCTTGTCATTCACACTGGAGGCCTCGCCGATAATTTTTCCTGCTCAAATGTTGTGACGTTGCTTGAAATGAATGTAGCCATCCATTAGAGCATGAAAAATATGTGTAGCCTAGCTGAGCTGCAAATTTTTCAGCTTGGATTTTGATAGGCCTATTATAGGCAAACAAGAATTCCGTTGCTGAACAAACCATTTTAACAGAGCTTCATCCAAGTCCTTTTTTTCATTCTTCTTCAACCATTTGCAATTAGTCACATTTGCTTCATATGCTTTCATTAAGGATTCCTTGTTTTTCCAAAGAGTGGACACAGTTGAAGAGTTTTATAATTTCGACCTTTTCTCTTGCGGATAAAACTTTTCTTTTAAACAATAGAATCAAAAATATGCTCTCCAGAAAAGGTACAAGCCAAAAATAAGTTTTTCTTACAAGTACTAGTTTTGAAACCGGTAATTGCACCTGCTTTGGATTAGATTAAGCAATTGAAGGGAGGAGTCATAAATAATGTCACTTTGTGAGTTCCCCTCCCCCCTCCCTTGCGTCTGCCATCTTTAACGGTTGTAAAGTACTGAGTGTATTGGAATTTCATTCCTTATCAATTGCAATGCATTCATTCTCTCCTGTACCCTTCGTAGAAAAGAGATAATATCACATCCAATTCACATTATTCCCTTCCAAGAATTGATACCTGCCTCTGATGGTTGCAGCTGTTGTTGAACAACTTTAAAGAAAAGTTGTTTTTGTATTTCTTCTTTTCCAAGAGGAATTGGGGTATTCTAGGAAAACTGTATATTTTTCTTTCTTTTACAAAAAAAAAAAAAAAAAAAAATCATTATTTCTGTAATTATTTCATATTTCCATAATTATTTCCCTCGTAAATCCTAGGAAAGTACAAGACTTTGGAATACTCACGAGAAGGAAATACTTAAAATTTTACTCTTACTATTATTAATTATTAAACATGCATTGAATCCCTTTCAATTTTGTATTCTGATAAAATTTTCCAAATATGTAAAAATAGGTTTTTATATTGAAAATTTCAAAATTTGTTACAATTTCATTTTGAAGATTTTTTTTTTTTTTTTCAAATAATTTAATTAGCCCCTCTACATTTTTTCTAAATATATTTGTGAATGTTTAATATTTTGTAAATATTTGGGTCAATAGTCTTTATTACTTCCCCCAATTTGAACTTCCCATGTTCCAAAGTTTACAAGTAAAATGGCTGTGACACACAGAAGTGATCTTATAATGGTTACGTTTTTAGTTTTTAAATATGGAACCCCTAAAAAAAGAAAAATTTAAATTTGCAACTCTTAATCTTTTAAAAAAACATTTTAAATTATTGGAAGGAAATAGCTTTCAAACAAGACGATACCCTTCCAGAAAATTTTTCCTTGAATGAAGAATAAAACATTTCTTTTATTGCGGTATTTGTTTTCCATACCATTTATAATTGATTCATATGGTCTATACTAATATTATAAAGAAGTAACGTTTGTAGGGATAATCTCTGGAACTACCAAACCGATTTCAAAAGTAATGATGACAGTCCCTGTTCCAACATAGACTAAATTTTATGTTGTTGCTACTAAACTCATAGGGGTGCAGGAGGCAAAAGTTTTCTAAAAATAAGATTTTTGTGATACAGAAGGGCGTAGAAACTTGAAATTTGAAATAATAGTTACTTATAAGATGTAAATGCTCTCTAAAAAGTTTTAAAAAAATTCAAAATTTAAAAGGGGTAAGAATGCACAAAAAGAGTTCTTAAAACGCCCTAAATTACAATTTGTTATGGAATTGTTAAAAATAGAAACTTGAAATTTGGCATGATTGGTACTTATAAGATGTAAATGCTCTCTAAGAACAGTTTCTAAAAAAAAATTTAATTTAAAAGGGTGGAATGAGCAAAAAGTGTTCTAAAATGTTCTAAATTACGACTTTCAGGAAATAATACCAAAGCAATACCAAATGCAAAATTATGTTGAGTCCCTATTATTCCAACATGGGCTATATTTTATTTTGGTGCCATTAACCCCAGGGTGGTACAGGAGCAAAAAATATTCTAAAATGTAATTTTTATGGTACTGAAGGACCTAGAAACTTGAAAATTGGCATTGTAGATACTTATAAGGTGTAAATGCTTTCTAAGAACAGTTTCTAAAAAATTTCAAATTTAAAAGGGTGAGATGAGCAAAAAGCATTCTAAAAATGTTCTAGTAATGGTTGCAATTGATGGTGACAGTCCCTATTCCAATATAGACTATATTTATGTCGCTGCCATTATCCCCAGGGGGAGTGCAGGAGCAAAAATGTTCTAAAAATGGGATTTTTGTGGTTCTGAAAGACCTAGAAATTTGAAATTTGGCATATGTAAATGCTCTCTATGAACAGTTTGTAAGTATTTGAAATTTAAAAGGAGTGAAGATGCACGAAAAGTGTTTTAAAAACATTCTAAACTACAATTTCTATGGAATTATTAAAGATAGATACTTGAAATTTGACATGATAGATACTTTTAAGATGTAATTACTGTCTATGAACAATTTCTAAAAAATTCCAAATTTAAAAAGGTGAAATGAGCGAAAAACATTTTTAAAATGTTCTAAATTATGATTTCTATGGTAAATTAGGAAACACCAAATCAATTTCAAAAGTAAAGTTTGAAATTGATAATCGCAGTCCTTGCTTGAACATAGGCTACATTTTATGTCGCTTCCACTACCAAAAGTGGAGTATGACAGATTAAAACATTCTAAAATTGCGATTTGTATGATAGTGAAGTGCTGGAAACTTATAATTTAGTGTAGTAGTTACTTGTAAGATGTAAATGCTCTCTAAGAACAGTTTCTAAACAAAATTAAAATTTAAAAGAGTGAAATGCATAAAAAGTGTTTAAAAAATTTTCTAAATTTCGGTTCCTATGGAATTGTTAAAGATAGAATCTTGAAATTTGTCATATTTTTTTTAAGATGTTAGTGTTCTCTAAGAACAGTTGAAAAATATTTAAAAATTTAAAAGGGTGAAATAAGTGAAAAATGTTGTAAGTTACGATACGATTTCTATTGAATTGTTAAAAATAGAAACATAAAATTTGGTTTGATAGATACTTATTAGATGTAAATGCTCTTTAAGAACAGTTTCAAGTGAAAAGTATTCTAAAAACTTCCTAAATTACAATTTCTGTGGAATCTCAAGAAATAACAAACCGATTTCAAAAGTAATATTGGCAAATTGATGGTAGCAGTCCTTGCTCCAACATAGGCTATGTTTTATTTTGGTGCTCATTACCTTCAGGAGGGTTGATTACCATTGGATTAGAAGCTTGGAATATGGCATGATGGCTACTTTTAAATTGTAAATGCTTGCCAAGAACGGCTTTTAAAAAATGTAATACTTCAAATGAAAACTAATATGAGCGTAAAAGCTTGAAAATACATTCTAAATTATCATTTAATTTAGAATTAGTTTTAGTAGTTCTCATTAATTTGTCTCATTTTCGCATAATGCAGTGTAATAATGAAGTTTAGTCAAAACTCTTGCTTAATTAGTAATTTTTGTGTTATCCGTAGCAGTACGGGGCTCCCACCGTCATGTTAAAGTCAGGGAATTTCAAATTAGATAGGAATCAAAGGGAAATTTATCAGGGAAATTTCAAAATAGATAGGAATCAAAGGGAAATTTCAAAATAGATAGGAAAAGTAAGGGAATTTACAAATTTTCTAAAAAGTCTTGGAGAAAAAAATGAAAAATGACGCAAAATTCATAAAATAGTCTCTGGTAAAATCACGAAATTCATCAAATGAGCAAAAAAAATCTCCTGAGAAATTTGAAGAACAATCGCAGAAAAAAATCACTAATTTTGACAAAGGATTGCAAAAATAAGTAGCAAATTTCGTTGTATGCCCGGTTTGGTCAGGGAATTTGCCAGTCATGTTTTGCTGGGAACCCTGCAGTATAATTTCTTATAATAAAAATTAGACACAACTACCACATGGCATAATTCAGTTATTATGTGAGCAAAGCCACAGGTTTTACTAGTATTTTAATAAATAAAATAATGCAGGTTAAATATCTAAATTATCATAACATGTTTCCTTAGATTGAAGATATCTTCTTCATCGAAGAGAAAATACTTTATAAGAAAAATCCTTTTTTATAATCTTGGAAACAAATACAAAACTACTTTTCTCCTCTCCATTCCCCACAAAAGCAATACTAGTAAAGACTCCCTTCTCATTACCCTTTATTCCTATTATCAAGAATAGACTCATCTTATCCAGACTTGTTACTCATGTGGCCAGTCTTTAACGCTTGCCTCAGTAGTTTTGTCAAGTTATAGAACAAACACAGGAGAGTTTTGTAATCGATTTAACAGAACTGATTCTATATTATGTGATATGGCATAAATTCGGCAATAAACAGTATCTCTTGATAATGGTATCATTTTTAAATCTTTGCTATATTTTTCTCCATGTATAATTGATGTAATTTTAATTGCTAAAATAAGTGTGTTTCTCCAATTGTATGTGATTTCAAATTTTTCCGTATTAAATATGAAACTTATAAGGATGGCCGTAAAGCCTTTTCAAGAATTGTGTATTTTTTCAAACCACCTTTATTTTTTTTATACTTGCAGCTTGTTTTTTTAAAAATGTTTCACATTTATTTGTCAATTCTTTATCTATGTAAAGATGCAGAAAAATCTGAAAAAAGATAATTTTATGTGTGTTTGCATGCATACGAGTAAAACTGAGATAGAAAATGGTTTTTGGAAATGAAAAATATTTTCTGTTTTTCTAAACTAATTTTTGCAGTAAATAATTTTTATTATATTGTCTTAGTTTACTTCAAAATGATCTATGTGTTACCAAACTATTGTCTTTATTATGAATCCCGTGCAACATTATCTACTGTATAGTGTTTTTCTATCTTGTATGAAATTCTTGCAATCTTACATGCTACTTCAAATCTTGATATAAATTATTTATACTAAGCTGAGATACTTAGTCTCTCCAATAAGGCATTCTCCCATCCTACCGCCTCTTCTTTTCTGAGATAATTTTGGAAATTATTTTACCCAAACCTTTCATTTTCTTGTTTAAATATAGACATATTTTTTACGCTGTCTATTATTAAATATTAATTTTTTTTTACCTCTAGAATATGTAAAAAAATATGCTACAGAAGAAGCTCTACGAGAACAAGAGGAAGATCAGTCAAGTAGTGAAAGTTCTATGAGTGACTTTTCAGATGATGAGACTCAAGATATGGAACTATAACATACTAGAACAGGGGGATGGGGTTAGGGGAGTGGGTGGGATATGTTAGGGGAATAATATTCTTGTGGGAAGGGGGGAAGGGAAGGGAATACCAGGGGTACCATAAACTGGAGATCATGTGTAAATTTTTCATATTAGATATTGACTGAGCTGCTTTATCATATTTCTGCAGTTACCATTTTTTTTTAATGCAACTTATAACTCAGTCTTTTGAAGCTTGTTCATGTAAATAGCAACTGGTACATCTTAAAACTAGATAACTGAATCACTGTGTTATTTTTAAAGATGTTTCCTGAGCTATATATTTGGAGTTATTTGTAGATTCACTTAAATTTTTTCCTTGAGATTGAGTTCAAAAGTTTTAAACTTTATTTCATCATTTTTATTAAATTCGTTTTTCATGTCTTTCTTTTCTGTTTCATTTCAAAATTTGTTATGCATGTTATCATTGGTTAAGATATTTATTCCACCATTGTGTTATTTTAGATTTTATGTAACAAAAACCTTTTTAGTTAAATTTTATGTCATGTTGTGTATGTTGAATCTAATTTTGTAGCATAAAAATTCAAGTATGTTGTTAGTTTTGTGATTAATTTTAAACTTTTTTAATTTTGTTAAAATTTTGATATTGAGTTAAAAATTACTCTTATAAGGCAGTTTTCTTTACAATACTTTGCATCTTTCAATTTTAGTAACTTATAATGTATAATCATTCCTTACACATCTTCTAAAATGCAATTAACCTATTGAGAATATGGCTTTGTTTATTGAATAGAGCAGCTAAGACTTTTGTTGCGATGTATATTTGTAATTTACTGTCATAGTAAAATTATATCTTTAATGTACATTTATATTATACTTAGCCAGAAAGCTAAAAGTGAAATTTAGATTAGTTTATGTGGAATGTTATAAATGTGTACATATATACATACATGCATATATATATATATATATAGTTTGACCTAGTTGATTGTTTCTTTCAATTTACTGGAAAAACTATTTGAAGTTTTTGAAAGATTTTTTTTTTTTTTTTTTTTTTTTTTCCTTTTTAAAATAAGATCAAAAGTTTTATCTTTCTGTGTTTATAAATTAAATAAATTAAATGAACTGATTCATCTTAGTTTATGTTTGTGTTATTTGCTTAAACTATTACATTAACTGGAAAAAGTAGTCTACTTTTGTATTAAAACAAAACTATGTAGTCAAACTTTGATATCTTAAAGTACTAGGGGGGGGAATATTTTGAATAAAAATTGAATTTATAAAAAGTAATTTAAATGTGCTTTTTCCGCATAAGGAATGTAAAGTACAAAATACTATTTTGAGTTATGAATGTTATATTTATAGAAAATTTAGCTACATTTCTGCAGTAATATTATCCACTTAAGTTATGTAATTGACAGCTTAATAGTAAGAAAGCATAATTTGGAAGGAAAAAGCAATATTTATTTTCAGATTATTCTGAATTTAATAGAAAAAGTAAATTTAATGGCATTTGATAAATACTTTAATTTATAATACTGCATTGTTATGTTATAATAATGTATTTTATAATGTACAAATTTTTTATGATGTCATTGTATAAACTAAAATTTAAATTTTTAATGGAAATAGCTTCCTGATACATTACCTAAAAGTTTTAATCACTAATACTGTCTAAAAGTCATTTTGAAATAGTTTGATTTTTTATTATTTATTACTAAGAGAAAAAAATTGTTTAAAAAGAAAAGTTTTGGGATTTATTGTTTGAAAAATTTTTTTTAATTATAATTTTCAGACATAAACCATTGTTTTGAAATCTTATAGGAATAACAATGTATATTAAATTCATTTCTATCCAGTGCACATAATCAATGACTGCTTGATACTTTTGTTGTCAAACATAGCTTAGTATTGAAAATAAAGTTTGCTTCAGCAATAATAGATCGAAATTTTTCATTAAAAAAAAATGCTTTATTATTACATGTAATTTTCTGCTGCATGTTTTTTATCTTAACGATTTCCAAGATATATCTCAGAATGTAGTCCCTTTTGAATGTATTGTTAAGATTTTATGAATAACTGTAAGTATATCTCAAAAAAGAAATTGCAGTTTTAATACAACTGAAATATTCATTAAAGAGCTCTTTGTAAGAAATATTAACTCTGTTTTATAGCCTGATATTAAGATATTCTAGCCATTTCAATGAATTCAAAAGTTTTTCATTTTTCTATTCTTTATTCAGAACACCACTCAAAAACTCCAGTTTTTAAATCTCTAAATTAGAAATGAAAGAAGTTGTATATGAACAGTTACAATATTGGAACAAGCTTCTTAATACATTGGAACATTCTTATTTTTTTCCTCTTTTAACGATACTCCACATTACAATCATAACTGAAGTAATTTATCTTTTGTATAAATATAGAATTTTCTCTTAAGATTAATGCACATTTATTATAACAACTCCAATCTTTGCTGAAGATCTTGCCTAAAATAAATGTATACTTCTTGATTGTAGAAAAATTCAGATTGAAATATTAAAAATAAAATTAGCATGACATTGCAAATTTATATCCACTTTTGATTTCAATAATAATAAAGTCAGTCTATTTATTTATTATTTTATTTTATAATGGAGAGAAGTTTAATGTTTATCTGTATTTCATTAATGATATCTTTCTCTTTGCAGTTTAACAGTTTATAAGTAAAGTTTAGTTAAAATAATTTGGGATTGCCCACAATTGTTTTGGCAGTTTTTTTCTTTTCAAGATTCACTAAAACAGTCTATGCATTATTACATGAATTAAATAAATATGAAATAAAATTAATCAAAACTTTTAAAATACAAAATTATTTGGATTATTTTTGCCAAAGAATTATTACAAGCTGTGTGAAATGTGATAATTTTTATGAATTATTGTATAGCTGTACTTTAAAAAAAGTCACAAAAATAAATATATCACAGCCTACAAAAACATAACTTTTATAGAGAGCGACTTTTAATTTGTTAAAGTAAAATATCTAAATGTAGTTTTCATAATACTCAAAGAACTGACATTAGTGTATTTAAATTTTTTGAACATAAGTTGTGGGTGCTTATATAAGATATGTTTCCAATTTGTACAAATAGTACATGTGTTTCTTTTTGAAGATAATCTTTCTAGTTAACTTCTTCTAAACTAGAAATTCATGTGAACTTTGTGATGCTGACTTTCAATTACAATATAATTTGAAATTCAGAGCTTTTATTTTAAACAAGTAATATTTATAACTGTTTGTATATAGATAAGTGTAATCAAATGTATTTTTTATTTATTCATTTTGTGATTGTAGCTGATTATGTTTTTATCTTCACTAAACAGGTGTATAAAGCTTAGAACTTTTACACACATATATATCAATGTACAATATTTGTCTTTCTGGTGTTGGTTATGTATAATAAGAAATCTTAGTACATATATATCATTGATCATGACAAAGCACTGATTATTTTGAAATAAATGTTTCTTTTTAATTTAAAGCTAAAGTTGTTTTCATTTTTACTATTTAAAAATAACTTAAACTCATAATAGATAGGATAATTTGCCATTTTTATACCTTGAATGGGGGGAACTCTGGCATATTTGGTAACCTAATGTCATGAGGTAAGTAATAACTTAATGATAATCTGTCTCTTTAACTGCTTGAGTGTTTCAAAGCTTTGTCACATTTCTATGAAACACCACTCTATTTTTGTCTCTCAGATGGATGCTAAAATATTTTCCTTCATCTTGGGCATTTAAAAAATTTTTGTCTGCAACTTAATGTGCAGCCAATAAAATATGGCACAGCCATTAAAATGGTTATACACAAGTCAAGGTCAAGTTTCCATCTATCTATTTCAAATCTGTATTATTCTAATATATTAGGGGACTCTGCCTCCTGCATCCCTTTTGTGCCAATCCCTGTACTTTTAACAGGCTTGTATGATGTAAGCTTGTCGCTAGGGGCTATACATATATAACGTTATCAACTTTTTGGAAATTTTGAACCCTTCCTTTTTATAATATCATACGTTATCATTCTTTGACTGTCCCTCTCTTAATGTTATTGTTATCATTGTCTAAAAATTCTTTTTAACTTTTTTTTTTCTTTTTATGTGCGAGCATTATATACAGATATGGTTAAATTTATTTTGCATACTTTAACTGATTCAAATAAAGAGAAGCCGTCAAAATATCACTATTATATATGAGATATCCTTAAACAGCGGATTACATGCGCATATGGCAGAACAATAGGAATGCCGAATGTTGGGGTTATTCTATATTTTAGAATAAAATGATTTTATAATCCTTTATTGGCTTTAATAATAACTTATTTTCATGAAAATAGATGACTTAAAAAAGCATTTTATTGATCTTAAAAAAAAGTTTGGTTGGATCAAAAATGATAATGTTATCAAGACTACCTCTCTTTTTCTCCCCCTAGAGGTATCTTACAATATCAAGTGACCCCCCGCCCCCTCCATCCTAAACTGATAATGCACAGTCCCCTAATTCATCCATTGGTAGAAACATAATGCAAAGTATCCGATAAATTCTTATATTTGAGCATTTTTAGATATTTAAATTGTTTATGGACGGGCAGGCCAGCAGACAGATGATTAATCGTATCTTTCTGGTGATTGGCTATGTTCTGTTACAGCTTAGTTGATTCTTTTTTTTAAGTATAAACAATGAATTGCTAATTTGTAGTTATTTCCATCATAATTTAAAATTTTGATCGCATCAGAAATGTGTTTAAATTCAAAATAATCATCACCATTTGTCTGTGAAAAAGTATCCCTGAGATATACAGTCTTTGAAAGTCGAGCAATGGTACGAACTTTTTTTTAAAAAATCTTTTTTGTAGTATGCTTGAGATTACTAATCAAAAGATAAAATGTTTTGTATCAAATTGTCTCAAGTACAGAAGATTTTAATAGGTGAATAAAAGGTAAATGTTACTGTGTTGTACATGTTTGAATAGGATTTTGGCCAAATTAGCATGTCATCGCCAAATTGGCAATGTATTTATGATGTATTATCAGTGTCAAATTTGGTAATGTTAGAGATTGGAAAATCATTTTGGGAAATAGGTATAATAGACATTTCTTATTTAGAGGAATTCACAGCTTTAAAATCTATTTACATGGTAAAAATTGAATTTTGGGGTGATAGAAACTTACTTTGTTATACTTTGAATTTAATAAATTATCAGCATTTTCTTGCACTAAAAATACTGTTTTTACCTTTTTAGGGTCATTAACCCCTTCGGGACAAGCGTCTTTTACAGAATTTTTAATCTTTTATCACCGGTTTTTCAAAACAGAAATGTTTGCCTAATTGAATCGAGGAAAATGCTCGGATTAAATAAGGCAAAATTTACAATAAAAATTTACTGGTGAGAATAATCAAAGATTCTGAGCACCTTATGCGGCACGTATACTGGTCGCTCGTCCCCAAGAGGTTAAAATGCAGAAAATTCATAAAATTCTCAGTATCATAACTCTAAGTTTTGGAATAGAAGAATGATTTTTTCTATTTTACTTGTTACAACATGGAGAAAATTTTTCTAAATACAACTTATAGGAACCACTCATTTCATAACTATTTTGATGTAAATTTATTTTCATATGATGACCAACATTTTGAGACTTTTTGCATTACCTTTAAAATTAATAATTTAGAAATTGGCTGTTGTTGATCCCCCAACTTCAATTCCCTCATATCTATCAACACACCTCTAAAGGTAATGAAATTCTTCAGATAAAAAATGTGTTAACATGTATGAAAATATTTCTTCACATGTACACCAATTTATAGCATCTAGAAAGTATATATTTCACTAATACTTTAAAAAGTTAAGCTTGAATGATAAATGTCAATCGCAGTGACATCTGGAAGCTCTTTATAACATAAACATTGTATAAGTATTGAATTGAGCAAACATTTCGGCCGGTGATGAATGTTTAACATTTGTTTACAGCACAAAATTAATTTATTGGGGGGAAAAAAACGTACAAATCACTTCAATAATCATGCCTGCAAGTGTCATGTTTTTAGTTTAAAAATGAGCTTGTAAATATATGAAAGTTTTTCTTTTTCGCACAGAAAAAAATATCTTGAACATCGCCTTTTATCACTTTCATGATGTCAAATCAAAAAGGTTCAAGAAAAGTAAGTGTTTAGCTTATAAAGATGTGAAGCTCGGAAGGTTTCAGAGTATTGCTATATTGGCGTTCAATTGAACACTAAAATATAAATATGAAAAAAATTATAACTTTTAGGTCTACTTTTTGAAATTTTGTCTTGAAATCATTAGTAGGATCTTAAAGTACAAATTATGCGACTAGCCATAACATTCTGGTGATTGTGCACAATAATTTTAAAAGCATTTCTTCAATAAAGGAAATTGGATAATATTTCTCTACATTTTTGCAATTTATCGCATTGGATTTTATACATTCTTTAACAATTTTTTTTTAAACTATTGTCCTCAAACCTTAAAAATACTAATGTGTGTGTGTATGCAGCCCGGGAAACAATTATCTACTCTAATGCGGCGCGAGGAAGACGTGGATATACCTGGTATAAATAATGGCAGTTGCAGTAGATGTTGAAGAGTAAAATACAAATATGTCCCATCTGCTTCTCTAGTGGTTAGGACTAGTTAAGGGTTTTAATACCGATTCAAGCATGGATATTTGCAGTAAAATCGGATTCCAATGTAAACTAAGCTCCATGGGCTATATAAACCTTGTGTGTAAAAGATTACCGTAACCCTTCAAGCCAATTACGCGTAAACATGGTGGATAGGCATGGCATTTGATTTTTAGGCAATTCTTTGAAGTTTTGAGAAATATACATTTCACAATAGTGCAAGAACTACAGAAGTCTTTTAAATGGCTGTGCTGAATAAGTTACAAGCCCCTGTCGTCCAATGTATTTAAACTCCCCAGCCCTCTTAAATTGATTGAATTTCACTTTTGAATTCTGCTGCAATCTTCCGTCATCGAGGCACACTTTCCAACAGTCTCGTTTAGAAAAAAGGACTGCGAGTAACAGCGGTCGAGTGCGTTTGAATGTATTAAGGCTAATGTCAGACGAACATCTTTTTGTACGCTTTGTTCCCTACATATCATCGGCATTGTGTAGGGGAAAAAAGCGTGCAAAGAAGACGTTCGTCTGACATTAGCCTAAATGCCCCAGCTTTCACGTACTCGTTGGTCCTGAAACTTACTGTATTTCGTGACTCTCTTCCAGATTGTTGGGAAGAGTGTCCCGAACGTGATCCTACCAAAAACAATGTAAAAGTAAAATTCGATAAGTTCAAATTGACCAGCAGCTTCGGTAAGGCATATTTTCAGGGGCTCAGAGACCTGTCCCACGTAACCACTGTGCAGCGCCAAGTGTTCAGATTTTTCATGATTCATTAATCTCTTTTAATGCCATGCTATATGTTAGCCTGCAACGAGTGAAACTTAATGCAGTCAAACCTATGAAGACATACCTATAACGGAAAATTTTTATAGCCCATTCCAAAGAAATAACTTAAAATCTACCTTGAGAGGTGAAAACCTGTGTTAAACGAAAATGTTTGCGGCTCCTAACGATTCTGTTCTCACAAGTTTTACTATACTTTGTTCAGTAAACCCTGTCTAAAGGGACCTATTTATAACGGAATTTAGTTTTAAAAGTAAAAAATCCATTGTTCCAATCCATCAATTTCTCCACGATAGGGAAAACTACTGCTAAATTTGAATTTTGTCTCGGTCCCTTCCGATGCCGCTTTGACAAGTTTTAAGGTATAAGGGTTGTTATATTTATTTATTATAATGAAACCTGTTAAGACTGAATCGCAAGGGCCAGGAGAAAAATCATTTTAAACAGGCTTTCGTCTTAGCAGGTAGTAATATATAGTATAATTGTATGGTATTCCTACCGACGACGTAGGGGCAGTGAAATTTTAATGTTTAAGACGGTATTTCATCATATAGACAAGTTCTGTTTTTCATAGGGTTTACGGAATTTTTTTGTCCCGAATTTGAAGCCGCTGTCGCGTTTGGATACACAGCCGCCTATGAATAGCAATTTCTGTAAGTGCGATTTCAGTAGTTTTAAATTTGTTTTTGCTTGAATTAAATTGTAGTTTGATATGTGGCACTTATAAAAATGTTTTGGGAAGTGTTCCATAATCTATACCTGACACAAGATTTTTCTTTTTTGTTCATTATATTGTTTTCATTTTTGTAAATATAATTCTAATAACTTTTTGTTTAGGATAATTTGCTGTTACAAAAGTTTTATAGTTTGTACAAAATATGTCATGAAATAATTTTTAAAAAGTCTTAAAACTATTGAGTGGACATATCATTTTGTAACTCACTGTATGTAAATACAGCAAAACCTGTGTAAACAAAAAAAATTCCTTGGGTCCGGTGAAAAGAATACCGTAATTATACTTGCTAAAATGCTGAAACCTGCCTAAAAAGGAATTTTTTACCAGTCTCTTGCAGTTTCGCCTTAGCATGTTTTACTGTATACGCTATATGGCCAAAGGTGACCGGCCACTTGCGATTTAGACGTTTTGTTAAATCTCTAGAAAAATACATGAGGAATTAACCTGAAACTCCAGGTGTGCAGACAGTATAGTATAAGGTGCATCCCACACTGAGACGACAAGCGACATGTAGCGCAAAAACCAGTCGAAACAAAGAACGAAGTTGTTTCAAACCTGTTTTTCCAGCGAATTCAAGCGACATGTCTTATGGGTCGCCTTAGTGTGGGATGCGCCTAAGTCATATATTTCCGCGAAGATTTTTTCCCGAAACCCCATAGGGGACAGTCAACAAATTGAAAAAGAAAGAATATCTTTTGGATAACCCTGTCAAGCAAAAATGTTCAAACTGTAGATTATGATTAAGTGGCTTATTGTAATAATTTGTGTTCATTTTTATGAAGATAGCATGTATACTCGAAGAGAAATTTAGGTTTTCATAAAAACAGCCTCAAATTTTGCCAAGTTTTTTGCTTATAATTTGCAGAATTCTTAATATAAAAAAAGTTCTTTTCAAAAAATATGACAAACAACATTGTATACAATACCCTACAATCAGAATTAAAATATATGAAAAATGAGCAAGTTTACTAAATAATGTTTCACTGCACATGTATCGAACACAATCAAAATATAATGTGTTAGCTAAATGTATAGAGCAACTTTTGTAAAAGTCTCAAAAACATAGCTTGAAAATTATCTGTGATAGAATAAGCTCAAAATCCGTTATTCCCAAAATGGAGCAAAAAGATGACTGGCTGTATCCATATATCCATTGATTAGTGCCAATATAGCATACACAATATTGCACACACAACTGTATTTGGATACAACCCCTCATCTTTTTGCTTCCTTTTGGGAATAACGGATTTTGAGCTTATTCTATCAACGATAATTTTCAAACTTTTTAAACTAAGTTTTTGAGACTTTCACAAAAGTTGCTCTGTACATTTAGCTAACACATTATGCAAATTATATTTTGATTACGTTTGGGCATGCACAGTGAATCATTATTTAGTAAACGTGCTCATTTTTCATCCAATTTTTATTATTTTTAAATTCTGATTGCAGGGTATTGCGTACAATGTTTGTCATATTTTCTGAAAAAAACTTTTTTTATATTAAGAACTCTACAAATTATAAGCAAAAAACTTGGCAAAATTTAGGACTCTTTTTATAAAAACTTTAATTTCTCTACGAGTATGTTTATTTTTATGAGGATAGCATGCATAGTTTATTACAATAAGGCACTTAATCATAATCTACAGTTTGAACGCTTTTGCTACATTGGTTTTTACAGAGTTATCCAAAAGATACTCGTTCTTTTTCAATTTGTTGACGGTCCCCTATGGGGTTTCGGGAAAAAATCCTCACGGAAATGTTATGACCTGTACTATTCTGTTTACACACCTGGAGTTTCAGGATAATTGCTCATGTAGTTTTCTAGATATTTAACAAAACATCTAAAATTGCTAGTGGACGGTCACCTTTAGCCATATAGTGCTGGACCCTTTTCTCCCTGAAAATAAATCTTGGCTACATCACTGGCGGTCGCAAGCGCACCCGTGAGTGCGCATTTGATGACTCCTGATCTGTAGTATTTTCTTTCTTGAAGTTTTTCACACATATTCACATTTGTAATTTGATGTATTCACAATCGTTAATTTTCAATTAAGCATTAACTTATTCAATTTTAAAGATTATGCATGGAGTTTTTTTGTAATGGCCTGCAGCAAAAAGAATATTGACCAATTTCGTGAAGAGGGCAGTATAAAAAAATTAAAAATAATTTTTTGAAAATTAGTGGTAGGACTATTTTATTAAATCTTCTTTCGTACTTATTTTTAACACTTTTGCAATTTACATTGCCTACTTTACAGGGATGTAGTGGAGAGTATATGGTGATATACGATTTATACCTTCTGGATAACTCTTATCTATAGCGTATACTCTCTAGTGTTATACCGTCTGTCTATATCGTATATCCCCCCCCCTTTTTTTTTTTTTACCCACTACATCACTGCCTACTTATCTCCAATAGGTAAAAAATTAACTCATTTCAATATTTTTTGGAGCATCCTGTTTTTCTCATGATTGATAATGTAGCATTATTGGCTAGAAAACAATTTGCAGTTTTGTAGCAGGTGATAAGAAAAAATTGCAAGAAACAAATCTAGCAAATTTGTTTCTTTTCGATACAAAGAACCAAACTGAAACATAGCTTTAAAATTTAAACAAATTGAGAAATAATTTCAACAGGCCATATGCGATTCATCTTCTGCATGCACATATTATATGAATGTTTGTTTTACCGAAATTTTCTTTCAGGAGTAAGGGGCATGAAAAATATGACAAGGATAATTTTCTATGGAAAATTGTTTGGTCCATTCTTATTCTTCCCAACCTATACTAATATTATAAAGAAGTAAAGTTTGTGTTTATTTTTGGGGGGTAATCTATGGAACTACCGAACTGATTTCAAAAATAATGGTAGCAAATTAATGGTGACAGTCCCTGCTCCAACATGGGCTATATTTTATTTCGATGCCCCAACCCTCAAGGGGGTGGAGGAGCAAAAAACATTCTAAAAATGCGAATTTTGTGTTGCTGAAGGGGCTAGAAATTTCAAATTGGCATGGAAGGTTATTTAGAAGATATGAAAGTAAGTCAGCAGAAATTTTGCTGGCGGAAATTTGATGATTTGGGCAACGATAGCTTATGATGGCAAAAGTGAAATTGCATTTTTAAACGGTCGCCATAATTCTTTTGATTACAGTTTAGTTTTAGAAAATTCACTTCTTCCATTTGCATGGCAATGTTATGGTTTAGATTACATCTTCATGCAAGTATTCACGTTTCAAATGCAATAAAAGATAGGTTTGACGAATAGAATATTCTTTTAGATCAGCCACCTATTAGTCCTGATCTGAAACCCATCGAAAACGTTTGGAACAACTTGTTCGAATGTTTTATGTAGATGGGATGCAGTACACATCACTTGTAGAATTGAAAGCTTCAATTTGTCAAAACTGGAAATTAATTGATCAGAAATACATTCAAAATCTTGTTTTATCAATGCCATCTAGAATAAAAGAAACTCTGATGAATAAAGGCAGCTTTAGTAACTATTAATTGCAATTAAATGTGATATCCATTTTTTTTCATGTTACTAAAATCTAATTTTTGGCCTTATGTTTTAGTTTATTAATATGTATGACATTTTATTTTTCTAAATTACTTGTTGTACATAGCATGTATAATGTATGAAATTTCATTCATTTTTAATAGATATTATACAAATTTTTGTTAAAAAACCGTGTTTTCATAAATCAATTTCCACCAGTGTATAATGCATCTTCTTTCTGCTTCTTTGTGCCTTGTTTAACCCTCAGACTACAAAAGAAAAAAGAAAAGAAAAAACAGCGTACAAAAAAAAAATAAATAAATAAATAAATAAATCACAATAATGCATCGAACCGCAGTTAAAATTCGTTAGTTTTTATTCGATATTCTTTTAAAATGTTTCTATATTTTTACGAATTTAGATATAAAAATACGAATTTACAAACCAAACTCCTTAATTTTATCACATTCAGCTGGATTTTAAATAATTCCGTTTTTCCTGTCGGGTCCACTGGACTTTTTTGGTAGGCGGAGGGTTAATCAAGATGTAAAAATAACCACATTTACTGCTTATGCGTATGTAAAATATCGTTTAATGAAGAGTATACTGTAAAATAAAATCCATATATATACGGGTGATTTTATGTGAAAATTATGTCTTTTTAAGAAAACTTTCTACATTGAGTAGAAATAAATCGCAAATTTGCCTGCAATAAACGGAAAATTTCCTTTTTATCCTGACTCGTTGAATGCTAAAAACGGAAATGTCTTCAATGCAAAGAAAACGGAAAAATTGCAATTAACTTTTTTGTTTTAGCTTATAACCAAGTCGTTGGATGCGGGCATTTGGTGCAAGGGACAGAACAGACCATATCGCTCACCCGCAAGAAAAGTGACGCATCTCGCAAAAATTCATTTTGCGTTTTATTCCATCAATATTATAGGTGCATCTTGCTACACAAACATTTTCATAAGCGTAGTTATACGAAAAATCTCTTTATTACGGTATATGTCCATTTGTGACCCCAGAAGAGGGGTGGATTGTGTGGGGAGGGAAAATCACCCAACCCTCCAAACCTTATCCAATGTCTTCATTCTTAAGGGTTTTATGCATGTTTTTATTCCTGCATGCAGAGCTAAGAGCTATAATTTAATATTACAGTAAAATCATGCACATCCCCCCCCCCCCTTTTTTTTTTGCCTCCTGTGAAATTTACTTTTGTCGAGATGTATCACTTTCGAGATGTATCTTGCGGGTGGGCGATATATCCTCAAATGATGAGTACCAAGTTTCGAATCCAGAGGAAGGCAAGGCGATATAAAACGATGCAATAATATTCAATTCGTGTTCCGTATAAGTATGCATCATAATTATTATTATTAGTGCTTTGTAGTTCAATTTTTTTCCTAAAAACAGAAATTTGTCTTGAATAGTGGAAAATTTCTGTCTTTAAAACGGGAGAATACCTAAACGGAAGTTTTCTAAGAAAACGGAGAATGGACGGCAACTTTGCTGTCAGTACATTTTCCGTTTTATCCCTTTTTTTTTTTAGTGTATGTATGGAAATGGAAGTGACATTAGTATCAGGGATGTAGTGGAGGGTATACGCCGTATACCTTCTGGATTTTATAAAGGAACACCGTATACCCTCTGTTTCTGAAAAAGCTATAGTATATACACTGTAGGGTATACCCTCTGCCTTGGGCGTATACCCTCTGCTTAGAACGTATACTCTCTGCTTTTTTTACGACTACACCCCTGATTAGTATGAAATAAATGGACCAATGAAAAGTAGGGGGAAAAAGTGAGTAAATTTACTAAACAAAATACAAAAAATCTACAGTCACGTCTTCAATAAATGAAAAAAAAAAAAAAAATGTGAAAACATCTCGATCCACATATCAGTTGATGCATCACTTTTCTAATTTTGCAGCAGGTGATTGCTTCTTGTGCTTTTCGGAATAGGTGCTCTGTTCTCCTACACACACACACACACACAAAGAAAAAAAATTAACAACATAAATAATTAACTTTTCTGTGAAATATGACAAGCATAAACAAATTCAATATTTAATACAAACTTTTAAGCTGCAATGTAACCCTGCCGATGCCGACTCACGCATTTACATTTTATAGTATTTTGTTTTTTTAATTATCACTAGGGGATCGTTCCCGGGTTAAAGAATATAGGTGAAAACATTTTTTTTTTTTTTTAATTGAAAGCTAATATTTTTTAGATTGCCCACTTACATAAAAAAGCATTTTTCATATCGGAAATACGAATTATGCAATCAAATAAAGTTTTGAAATTTATCTTTCTTATTAGCCGCATGCTAAGAGTTATTTGACCAAGATTTTGCTACTTATTGCATCCTTTTATCTATACTAATATTATAAAGAGGGAAAAATTGTTTATTTGTAGGAGGTAAGCTCTGGAACTACCGAACCGATTCTAAAAGTAATGGTATCAAAATGATGGTGTTAGTCCAACTTAGGACATAGGCTATATCTTATGTCCGTGCCACTGGCCAAAAGGGGGTACAGGAGTAAAAAACGTTCTAAAAATGCGATTTTTGTGTTACTGAAGGGCCTAGAAATATGAAATTTGGAATGGTAGTTACTTATAAGATACTAATGATCTCTAAGGACATTTCTTTAAAAAATCAAAATTAAAAAGGTGTGAAAATGCGCGAAAACCGTTCTAAAAAACGTTCTAAATGGCGATTTTTACGCAATTTCAGGAAGTACCAAACCGATTAAAAAAATAATGGTATCAAAATTATGGTGACAACAATTGCTCCAACATAGGCTACATTTTATGTCGGTGCCACTATCCCTAAAGGGGGTGCAGGAGCAAAAAGACGTTCGAAATTGCGATTTTTGTGTTACTGAAGGGTTCAGATACATGGAATTTGGCATGATAGTTTCTTATTAGATATAAATGGTCTCTAAGAACATTTCTTTAAAAATTCGAAATTTAAGAGGGGTGAAAAAGCGTTCTAAAAAACGTTCTAAATGGCGCAATCTCAATAGGTACCAAACCGATTTCAAAAATAATGATATCAAAATAATGGTGACAACCCTTGCTCCAATATAGGCTACATTTCATGTCGGTGCCACTACCCCAAAAAGGGGTGCAGGAGCAAAATAAAAACGTTCGAAATTGCGATTTTTGTGTTACTGAAGGGCACAGATACATGGAATTTGGAATGGTAGTTACTTATAAGATATAAATGATCTCTAAGAACATTTCTTAAAAAAATTCGAAATTTAAAAGAGGTGAAAATGCGCGAAAAGCGTTCTAAAAAACGTTCTAAATGGTGGTTTCTACACAATCTCAGGAAATACCAAACCCATTTAAAAAATAATGGTTGGTAATTGATGATGACAGCCCTTGCTCTTCAACATAGGCTCTATTTGTCGGTGTCGCTACCACCTAGGTGTTGCAGAAGCAAAAAACATTCTAAATTGCGATTTTTGTGTTACTGAAGGGCCTAGAATCCTGAATTTTGGCAGGGCAGTTATTTATAAGATACAAATGATCTCTAAGAAAATTTCCTAAAAAATCGAAATTTAAAAAGGGGTGAAAATGTGCGAAAAGCGTAAAAAACTTTCTAAATTGCGATTTCTACGCAATCTCAGGAAGTACCGAACCGATTTAAAAAAATAATGGTGTGAAAACGAAGGTGACAGCCCTCGCTCCAACATAGGCTGTATTTCCTGTCCGTTCCACTACCTCAAACGGGCTGAAGGAGCAAAAAACAATCTAAATTGCGTTTTTTGTAATACTGCAGGGGCTAGCAACTTGAAACTAGGCATGGTAGTTACTTATAAGATATAAATGATCTCTAAGAACATTTCCTAAATAATTCGAAATTTAAAAGGGGTGAAAATGGACGAAAAACGTTCTAAATTGCGATTTCTACGCAATCTCAGAAAGTACCCAATCGATTTAAAA
Source organism: Maratus speciosus (assembly GCA_963932465.1). NCBI lineage: Eukaryota > Metazoa > Arthropoda > Arachnida > Araneae > Salticidae > Maratus > Maratus speciosus. The sequence continues at coordinate 210,260,911 of OZ010788.1, read as the reverse complement.
AATAATAGTTGGAAATTGATGATGACAGCCCTTGCTCCAATATAGGATCTATTTCATGTCGGCGTCACTACCACCTTGCGGTTGCATTTTAAAAAACGTTCTAAATTGTGATTTTTGTGATACTGAGGGGGCTAGCAACTTGAAATTTGGCATGGTAGTTATGAGATTAAATACTCTCTGAGAAGAGTTCCTTAAAAATATTTAATTTGAAAGGGGTGAAAATAAACGAGAAGCGTTCTAAAAACTTTCTAAATAGCAATTTCTACGCAATCTCAGGAAATATAAACCAATTTCAGATGTAATGGTTTCCAATTGATGGTGGCAGTCCCCACTCCAACATAGCCTATATTTTACGTTGTTGTCACTACCACCTAGGGGTTACAGGAACAAAAAATGTTCTAAATTGCGTTTTTGTGTTACTGAAGGGGTCTAACATTTTAATTTTGGAATGGTAATTACTTCAAAGATGCAAATGTTTTCTAAGAATTGTTGAAAGAAAATTCCAAATTTAAAAGGATGAAGTGAGCGAAAAGCGTTCTATAAGCGTTCTAAATTACGATTTTTATGCAATCGTATGAAATACGAAACCGATTTCAAACATAATGGTTGCAAATTGATGCTGATAGAACCTGCTCAAACATAAGCTATGTTTTATGTCGAGAATTGCAGGAGATAAAAACTTTCTAAATTGCGATTTTTGAGGTACAGAAGAGGCTGGAAACTTTAAATATAGCACGGTAGTTACTTATAAAATATAAATGTCTTTTAAGAACAGTCGAAAATAAATTCGAAATTAAAAAGGGGTGAAGCAAAGGGAAGGAGCGAAAAGCATTCTAAAAAAGTCCTAAATTACGATTTCTATGGAATCTCAGGAAATAATAAAGCGATTACAGAAGTTATTGGTTGCGAATCAAGAGTGATAGTCCTTGATCCTATACGGGCTATATTTTATGCCGGTGTCACCACCACCTGGTTGGCAGGAACAACAAGAAAGCTTTTAAAATCATCTAAATTCCGTTTTATATAGAATATTAGGAAATACCAACCGATTTCAAGGTTAATGTTGGCAAATTAATGGTGACAGTCTCTGTTTCAACATTTTTCAAGACATTCTATTTCAACTCTGTTTCGGCATTTTATGTTGGTGCCACTAACACCAGAGAGGTGGTATACTGTTAGACAAGAAGCTTGGAATTTGACATGATGGTTAATTTTAGGAGGTAAATGTGTTACGATGGTTTCTAAAAAATTCAAAACTTCAAATGAATAGTGAAATGAGCGTATGAAATAAGCATAAAAATCTCAAAATACTTTCTAAATTATCATTTAATTGGAATTAGTTTTATTTCTTCTTATTAAATAAAATCTCATTTCTGTCTATTGCACTTTAATAATGAAGTTTAGTCAAACTGTGGCTTAATTTGTAATTTTTGAATTATTCCAAAAAGTGTTCTTCTAATAAAAAATAGTCATGCAAATATCACTTGGCATGGGTTTGCTAGTATTCTGATAATTTCAGAGCTTATACATGTCTGTTAAATTTGTGTTTTTTTTAATATTATTTTAGTTATTTATTTAGAGGGAAGTTTTTTTTAAATGGATATTAGCCGTAAGAAAATGATGAACACTTTATTTTATTTAAGGGCAAACGGATTAATCTTTCGTAATCGAGCTCCGCGGGATATAAATAAATAAAAAAAAATTTTCATGCTTTAAAATTGTTTTTAAAACCATAGACAATCAGTAAACTGAGATGAACTTTGCAAACAAATTCCATTTGGAAAAAAAAAACAACCTATTTGGTGATCTAAAAATTTAAATTGTACGATTACAAATATGTTAGATTTGTGTTTTTACAATATTATTCTTTTATTTGTTTATAAAATAATTATTCATTTCGTTAATTTGACTTTCACAAATATGTTAGATTGGCTGTTTTTTTAATGTTATTCTTTTATTTGTTTATAAAGGAAGTATTAATTTCGTTAAGCAAAAATAGTCGGAAACAAATGCTGAAAAATGTTTGTTACTTTATGTGCGAAATGTTTATTATTATTATGTATTGAAACCGGCACGTAATAAGGTAAACTTTAAAAAAAATCATGTTTAAAAATTATTTTAGAAAATATAATACATCAGTCAGTTAAGATACAGCTTTTAAACAAATTGCATTTGAAAGTAAATTTTTTTCCTATGCGACGAAAATTGAAAATGCACGATGGTCAGAAGATTAAAAAATTGCAGTAGGGAAAATTTCAAGACCGAAATATGATCGTGAAGTATTGCCATTCGCAAAATGACGTCAGCGTTATGCACAGATACGTTTGTTCTTTATAATATAGATACTTATCAGTAAAATATAATAAAGATCAGTTATTAGGATGTGGTTATCAATTGAGGTTTTTATGCTTGGTATTCCGGAATAAAAACAGCAATTTTCATCTTCTCAAAATTTGCATACGCACTTCTCATATCCATATTCATCATTTTTTTTTTAAACTGTATTTTGTTTGATCATTTAAAAATTATTTAAACTCAAAACTTGAAGTCACGATTGTCAGCAACATCTTTTATGTGAACAGACGCACCCTTTACTTGAGATTCTAATCTCAATTACGGAGAGCAAAAATTTCCGTAATTTATGTTTTTTAGACGCATTTGTGTTAAAACGTTTAGTTTTATCTAAAAAAATGATCGTTTTCTTTTAAATATGACTTCATTTTTCACTTAAATAGCATTTCGCCTAGTGCCTGAAACTTAGTATCGGTACACATGCAGAAGAAAAAACAACATAGAAAATTTATGAGGAAAAATGCGTGTTTTCAAAAGCAGTATGTCATTTTTCGTTATTATGCCCCTAATATAATATTCTGCTCCTAATGGGATTTTGCGGATTTTTTGATTCAGGTATAATTAGCTTGACCCTGACCCAAAATGACCCACTAATCGAATTTTCTCGAACACATGACCAAACCCATTGGTCTTCTTGTGCTCGAAAATGGTAAAATACAAAATTTATTCAAAATCGTTAGAGCCGTTTTTAAAGATAAAATTTACATACACACACACACACAATTTTTGCAAAATATTTTTACATAAAATAAGACCATTGGGCAGGGTCGCACGTTCAAGAAAATTCAATCAGTTGGTCATTTTGGGTCCTAATGGATCAGGATCAAGCTAACTGTATCTAAAAAAGGCACAAACAATTTTGACAAAACTGTGTATTACACCGTTTCTGGGCGAGATAAAACCATTGGGCTGAGTCGTATGCTCAAGAAAATTTTATTTGTGGGTCATTTCGGTGATAATGGGTCGGGGTCAAGCTAACTGTATCTCAAAAAGGTTCAAACGATTTTGACAAATTTTTTAATTATACCGTTTCACAGTACAAAAAGACCATTGGAATAGGTCACATGTTCGATAAATTTCGGTTAGTGGGCCATTTCGGAATCAACGTGGGTCAAGCTTATCTAAAAAACTACTAACGATTTCCACTAAATTTTGTATTTCATCATTTTCAGGCTCGAGAAGAGCATTGTGTTAGGTCGCATGTGGCCCACAGTGACCCAAAAATGACCCACTAATCGAATTTTCTCAAACATGTGACTTACCCCCATGGTCTTCCCGTAATCCAAAACGACAGAATACAAAATTTAGTCAAAATCGTTAGAGCCGTTTTTTAGATAAAATTGGCTTGACCCAAATATGACACTCTAATCGAAATTTCTTGAACATGTGACCTAGCCCGATAGTCTTCTCGTACCCGAAAATGGTTGCATACAAAATTTAGTCAAAATCGATTGAGCCGTCCTTTAGATATAATTAGCTTGACCCTGATCCATTATGACCCAAAATGATCCACTAATCGAATTTTCTCGAACACGTGACCCATCCCAATGGTCTTTTCATGCCCGAAAACGGTAGGGTGCAAAATTTCGTCAAAATCGTTAGAGCCGTTTTCAAGATAAAATTTACATGCACACACACACACAATTTTTGCTCGCATTATAGTATAATAAGATTAGCAAAATTCGTTCAGCAGAAAGATCAGGCCAGATGAATAATAAACACACTTGTGTTTTAAATACATAGATTATATAAAATTAGGAAAAATTAAATTAAGCAAATTATGTTATTTTGATAAAATTATAGTAGAATGTCCTAAAGAATAGCATAAAAATTTTATTATTCGAGAGAATTTTGGACAAAAACTTCAGGAACATGATATTACTTTAAACCACGAATTATTTGTTTGCTTTTCTAACTCGGCGAAGCAAATCCATCCAGGCGAGAATCGTCAATTTCTGTAATATAAATAATAAATCGCTATTATTTGCATGTCACCTCTCTTTTATAAAGACACTCTAAATTTTTATAAAACATTGTGTTTTATCAGTGTGTGATTTCGATTACATTATTTTCAAAAGTGAAGCATTTTCACCTGTGAAGAATTTCAAAGCAGCTGGGCTGTGAAAATGACGCACTTCTACAAAACATAATTCAGGTTTAAGAATTAAAATACACGCTTTTTTATAAAATGACGTCATTTGCATCCGCTAAAGCAATCCACTTTTACAATCCACTCTTAATTTTCGTCTATAGAAAAGTATGCATATGACGTCATTATCAAGGAATAACAGACAATATTCTTGACATAGACATTTTAATTTCAACTTTTTTTTCATGCTTTATGAGAAAATGGCAACAAAAAGATACAGTATCTCCTATTTTCCGTTTATTTATTGTACAACAAACATACGACTTGTGTGCTTGACATGAGAGCCCGCTTATAAGTCGGAGACAAGATAGCACAAGGAAATATCAACACAAGAGAAATATACCCTGGGAGTTCCACACAAAGAGATTGTGCAATGGAACCAGAGGGAATCGAACCCACTAACTCTTACGCACAAGCGATTAGTAGACTGGTGCTTTGACCATTCAGCCACAGTGTCCCCGCTATTTTCCGTTTACTTTCAATGACTTTCAATAGAAATGGGGTATTTTTGTTGCCACGATAAGAAAAATGGTATTAAAAACTACAAAATAATTAATATCTAAAAAATAAATCGAGATACAGCTTTTAAACAAATTGCATTTAAAAGAGCATTTTTCTCCTTATACGACGGTGTAAAAAACTAAAATGTGCGATGTTTAGAAGTTTAAAAATTTGCAGTAGAGAAAATTGCAAAACCAAAATTTTATTTCAAATTTCAAAGTGTTGCCATTCGCAAAATGATGTATCGTTACGCACAGATATATTTGTCCTTTATAATATAGATTGGTTTTTACACTATAACAACACTATACAGACAAATGCCACGAGACACTTTCAATTTAGACACGTTTTTTCAATTTCTAGAAAAATACTAGACGAATTGTCCTTCAACTTTGTTCATGCAAAAAACATGCCTTTAAGGGACACGATAAAACCAATAAAAAACTGAATGAGAAAAAATATACGAGATAGAAATGATTTGTAACTTTTACAGGTGATTTTACTTGCTATGTTCAATGCAAGCGAATAAAAAATAATATGCAGCTTTCATAAAAATAGCACGATAATCATATCTACTTCTACCATATACTATAAATGGGAATTTCGTTCCGGCTGTTTATAACTTGAGTTCTGCTGAATGGATTCAGGCCTGTAGCCAGGTGGGGCAAAGCCCGACCTGGAAAATGTTTTGCCCGACCTAGCGCATTCCGATAAAAACATTAAATTTCCAGTTTTCCCCCTCTTCTTCTCCAACCTAGAATGAAGCTCGACATTCTGATCATTTTTTCACTCAGTATTTCCCTTTTAAAAAATTTATGTAATACAACATCAAATTTTCATTTTTCCATGCCAGACCTTGCCCTCTACCCCTTAATTTCCTTTCTAGACTGGAAAGAAAAATAGCAAAATTTCATCTATAAAGCTTTTTTTCTCTCCCTCTTTAACAGACCTGTCGAAAATTGCTCCATTGTGCGTGCCTTGCTTTTTCACTTTGTAGAAATTATCCCATACCGCTTCAACAACAAATCGGGTTTACCTTAAATCCCTAAAGCTTGCTTTCTTTATACAATTGTCGCCATACGTAATTTATCGTTAGGAGGCGGGGTTGAAACCAAAGGCTTCTGAAACTAATCTTGAAGCAGCCCACAATACTTTAATTTGCTGTTCATGACAGTTAAATGCTTCTTTCGTGGAAACTTGGTCCGATTACAACAAGTTCCAAAGGACCACCCCCCCCCCCCCCGCTTCCATGTGAAAATACAAAATATAGATAATGGAAGGTCTGTCCCTTCATCTCTTCGACTGTCTCCCATTCCACTGAATTTTTTTTTTTTTTTAATGTCGCTTCCAAAATAAACCAGTCATTATTTCAAATTTAAACAATACAACATGTCAGGTTACTTACGATTTTACAGATTCAAATTTATTACTTACTGATACATTTATAAAGCCATTTTTATTCTTAAATTAAAAAAATGCTACAGATGCTTTTATTAAGGAACGAAGAAACTGAATGCATTGTTTAATGAAACTGTTCTGCACTTTTTCTTAAAAGCAAATCAGTTTCCAAAGTGGTCGTCAAAGTTGCCAATATAAGCCAATTTTTGCAAAGCGACAGCCTGATACAGACCATCATAAGATATAAATCAATTACTACTCAAAGTGTAATGCATTTATTGAAAAGTGAAAAACGGTATTCGATTCCAATTCCTAATTAAAAGAAATAGATTTTATTTACGTTATGCCCAGGGCCGTAGGAAGGTCTTTTGAGGCCACCCACAAACTTTTTTTTCAGGTCCCCCTCCCCCCCCCCCCTCTAAGATTTTGGAGAAATATCTATATTTAATTTGGCTATCCGAGTTCTATTTTATAACAACACCAGCGGAACTTCACTTTAAAAAAAGTTAGTAAGCCAGTTAGTTATTAGTTGATTTTTTCAAAACGAAACTCAAATTAAACGAATTTAAAGTTGGGTTGAACTGCTTTCGGCTATGTACGTTAGGGTGGAGCTTAAGTATAGGGTAAAAAAAAAACTTTTTTGTTTTAATGTCTAATAGTGAAAACTTTTTTCCTTTTTGGATGTCTAAACTTTTGGCTGAAAAGGTTTTTTTTAATTAAATTGTTTTCCGGTTCCTCAAGGAGGTCAAAGTTTTGAAATTTCAGTATAAAGTAACTTAAAGTAAACAACGTCGCTGTTAGCTCATATCTACTTTTATTTAGCAAATACTATCTAGAAGTCACCATGAGGAGGTGGTTAAATATCGACTTCCACCCTCCTTACCTCCCTTTGTTATGGATTAATTCAATTGGATATTCAACCTACTGTCTTTTTAGGCAAACTTTGTCATTACATTGCAGGAATTCAACTTTCCCAAGATTGAGGCATCTTTTGCTTAATATTTAAAGACGGTTATAGCAGCTCGCAGGACAATTTTAACACACGTTTCCACTGTTTGAGAATGACAAGGAAAATCTAAAATTCAGATGTATCCCCTGTTTGTACTTTTTTTAAGTTCTTCATCCGATCAGTCCGTCAAGCTAGGATCCATGTTTTTATAGTCTATAATTTCAATATGTTCGCATTGTTTCCAGTCGCTTTCCTACTGGTCCAGAAAATCCTTTTGTACCCGTAGTTTTTCCAGCAAGATGTTGAAATAAGTATCTAAGAAAAAATTTCATTTGCATGTAATAATCAAATTATCCATTATAAAGTTTTTAAAGTATTACTTCCGATTTTTTAACAACTCCAGATTTGCATCCTGCATTAAAGGCGTTTCTGTTTCACCCAATAACTTTCAAACTTGAAATGTCTGTATTATTATTTTGAAAATACACCGAATTGCAGTGGCCATATTAATATAAAAAGAAGATGTCAACGAAATATGACTAATATATTTTTGTCCTGGTTTTTGAACTAAGACTAGGTGTTCGTCTTTAATGATTCTTAGTTATACTTTTTTCCCTCTGCTTCAGTTATCATAGTGTTATCCCTTCTGCCATCAAAATACTAACCTTCTAAAATTAACTCATTTCGTCTTTCCTGTTCTTTCAAATTCTTCCTTTTCTTTTCTATTTGTCGTCTTCAAGTCCTTCTTTCAGTTACCTTTTCTTTATTATCATCAGAAATACCCATATCTTCTAAGGTGCCATTTGCAATAATATTTGCAGTTCTGTCTAATACTCCGGTTCTTTCACCTTGTTGATTATCAAATTCAGGTTTAGAAAAACAACCGATTGAACTATTTCCTTCCGAACTATTTTTTTCACTTGACGATCATTCAATCAAAACATCAATTTTTTGTTTTAAAATAACTTTTTACCTTGATATTTCCTTTTCCAGTCTTGCTACACATTTTTTTGTAGTTTTTATATCTATTGATCCTATTGCCATCACCCCCATTTCTCTTTCGTCTTTGAAAAAATGACATTCTTGTTCTGATACACGATAATATTTTGTGCTTTTACACAAAAAAATATTTTTTTCAGGATTACCTAACATTTTGCAATTTTATATTGGATGTGGGATTATTCTTTCTAATCTTAATATTTTTCTTCAAATTTTGACATTTCTCGCGCTAGTCTCTGATCATTTTTTATGATTTGTGTATCAGAAACCGTTGGAATTGAAGGTCTCAGCAATACACTTTTAATTGTATCATCAACGGCTTTAGATATTTTAGAAATAGTGTGTACCAGATTCCAGCTGTCAGATTTTAAGTTAAATTGAACCCAAAAATAATGTTTCATAACATCTTCATATGTTCGTCAAAGATGACAGTCTAATGTTAATTGTTTTGGCTCACGAAATACAGGACACTTCAACAATTATCTAGATTTAGGTACGTTAACAGACTTTGTCACTTTTGACAACGACTGTTTATTGAAAAATAATTAAAGAAACTATTAACACACGTTAAATCGGACTAACATGTTATGTGTCGCAGCCAAATAAATCGGAGACAATGAAAGCCGACGCCCACTTCTACAAAAGTCAAATAAAGTGGGGCTAACTTTTCTATGGCACTCAAACTAAATTATTCTCTTTATTACAGGAAATTAACACTTAATTAATTTAATTTTGCAAAATATAAATTTAACAATAATCATAAAACTTTTCATGCAATTATTGGCTTTTTTTCATTTTTTAGGGAAAATTAGGCCCTTTGAGGAACCGGAAAATATCATTTTAAAATTAAAAGAAAAATATTTTCTTTTTATAGAGTTAAAAAGGAAAAAAATAATCACTATTAGAATATAAAATTCGAAACTTCGTTTTTTAGTTCCACCCTAATGTGCGTACACCCATTGGGGCTATGCCGGCTCGGATCTCGAATCAAACAAATCTTGAATTAATGTAAATTTTTATTTCGACCCGGATTAAATTAAAATTTTCAACATGTTGTTCATGGTGTTACAGGAGCAGATTTGATATTCTTACAACATGAATTTAATCAAAGCACTAGCAAAATTTAACTGAGAATTCCCCCATTTAGAAAAAAAAAATGTAAAAAATTCACCGCAAAATGCGAAAGGATGCCAAAAATTGATAAAGATATTTCGAAGTTCAACTTTTTCTCCCTTTCATAACCCCTCCTCCCCCGCCCCCCCCCCCCCAAAAAAAAAGACGATTAAAAAATTTAGAGCATGCAAATTTTCTTTCCTCTGGGCACCTTAAAAAAAAAAAAAAAATGGTGGCTAGAAAGGAAGCGCATTATCTGTTTTGGTTGAAGGAAGTAATTGTATTAAGGAAGTTTTGAAGTCCACTGGGACCCCATTGAGATTAAAAAGCATATTTTTTAAACATTTGAATAAGAAATATGGGGCCTAAAAGTTTTAAATCTTGACTTCCAACATTTCTTTATTTTTATAAAAGGCCCCTAAAAACACAATTTAAAAAAAAAAAAATTTGAGCCTGGAAAATTTTTTTCATCACCTTTAAAAAGAACGGTGACTATAGAAAGAAAGAACAAATTTTTTGAAGGAAGTAATGGCATTAAGAAAGTTTTGAAACTTATTGGGGGGGGGGGGGGGTGCTCAATGAGATTAAAAAGAATATTTTTTAAACATTTGAATAAAAAAATTGACCTAAATGTTTTGAATCTTGGGTTCCAACTTTTCCTCACTTTTATAGAAGGCCCTAAAAAAGACAATTCAAAAAGAATTTAGAGCCTACAAAATTTCTTTTATCTGCGCACCTTTAAAAAGAACGGTGGCTGTAGAAAGAAATTGCATATCTGTTTTGGTTGAAGGAAGTAATAGTATTAATGAAGTTTTGAACTTTTGGTTTCATCTTTTTCTCCCATTTATAGGACCCCCCCCCCCCCCCCCACCACCACCACCACAAAAAAAAAGACTAAAATGCCATTATATTTTTAAAATAGAATTTAAGCTTTCAAAAGCTCTTCCATCTGGGCACCTTTATAAAGAATAGTGGATATCGAAGGAAAGCGTATCTCTGTTTTCATAATCTGACCAAGATCTTTGACAAAAAAGTAAATTTGGATGAAACAAATTAAAATGTTATTAAAATACATTAAAAATAATTATAAAAGTTAAAAAACATTATTCGACTCAAAGGTACAATAACTTTCTACTGGGCCCCTGACTTTGCTCACCCCCCCCCCCCCCCCAAATGTGGGATATGGGAGATGATTCCTACGGCCTTGGTTATGCCAAATATTTTATTTAACTTTAATACATTTTTATTATGTCTCTGAAGAAATTTTAAAAATTTCGTACTGACTTTAGAAATATCTTATATTTTAAGTGAAAAAAAAAATTTCCCTCAAATTGCAATGCATATTTTTGAAGAACTACGAATAAGAGACAGAAAAAAATGAAGAACTAATCTGCCACCCGTGGAAAAATCTTTGCCCTACCTGGAAGTATGGTCTAGCTACGGGCCTGAATGGATTTTGATGTACTTGCAGTATTAGTTAGATAATTTTTCAGGGATGGTTTTAGTATATCCGTTATTCACCAAATCCTGCTGTAAATGATCAACTAAAAGAGGTGATTCTTAAATACTAAAATAGCACAATGGCGGTTGTATCGTTTTCAGCAATACGGAAGGGACATTCCAGGTAAAGGTCCTTATTGCTTAAAAAAAAAAAAAAAATGAATTTTTAAAATAAACCTTTCTGACTTTGTGAACATACATGCTATTCTTATAAAAACATACAAACATAAACATAGCACATAACAAGTAAAATCACTTGTGAAAGTTGCAGAACATTTAATCATTTTCCGTTTGTTTGTTGTGGTTTTTTTCTTTTTTTATAAGTTAATCGAGAAAAAAGTATTTTTTCTATTTAATTTAGTATTGGTGTCTTAAAGTTTACTGATTTTTTACTGGAAAGTGCGAGTTCAAAAATGTTTTTTTACGTGGCCAAAATTGAAGAACAGTTCATGTATATAATCATCATCTATAGAAAACTGAAAAAAAAAGCGTTAAAAATCGAGTGTCTGGTGACTTTTGGCTATTTATCTTTTCGCACACCTTCATTGGTGCATTCGAGTATCACGTGACTCCAGCGGTCTGTAAAAAAAGAAGAATCGGACCCACCGCGGTAGCCTATCTTTTTCGTTAGCCTCGGCTATAGTATATATGTCGTATGCTAACTGAGAAATCCGGTTATTAGCAAAAAGCATATTAGGCTGCTTTCTAAGAGCCAGGCTAACTGGAGAATAATCTTCCTTTTTCCAATCACCCTGATATTGTTTGTGCTTATTGCAAAGACAAAAAGCGTATGCTTAATTGAATCAGCCAGGTCGGTTTCAGGCCGAGTTTTCTGCAGATTGGTTTTGGTTACTAAAAATTTTTCAAAATGTTTATTTTTATAAAGTTTTATAAAAGTTATATATATTTTTTTTTTAGATTAAAAACTACATGTATAATAATAAACATAGATGTTTGTGAGTGTGCTGTTTTCTGAAGAGACCGCTCTCTACAGAGCTACAAGGTTTTGCAGGATGGTACAGTCGTGGAAAAAAAAAAAAAAATAAAGACCCCCTACTAACTTCTCAAAAAATTATCGTAGAAGAAAGTTACTGGTACGGAACGATTGGAAATAAAGTCTACTTTTAAGTGATGCATTTAAAATTTGTTTAAAGGGCCATCTACATATTAAAACGAACCATAACTTTGTTTTTTTCAATAGCAGTACACAATTCTGACAGCATAAATGAACTCTACACCTTTCAATTAGCCTATAAACAATTTTTTATGCAATTCGTGCCATAAGTTTCCGAGAAATTAATTATTTTGAAACGAGCGTATTTTATGGGATGTATCCAAATTGAAGTTCCGAACTCGAATGTTACCAAGAGAGCCGCCTTCTTGATCAAGGCACGTTTAAGCGTCAATGAAACCTGTTTGATTACAGGATAGCAGAATAAATTTCAAAAATTTACTCACTTCTATCATAGACGGCCCCTTAAACCATCATTTTGCAGTTTTTTAAGCATAATTTGAAAACTACTTGGAAGAAAAATGTGAAATTTTGGATTTCCATAAAGCAGGACTTAATAAATCTAAATCCATCAAAAAAATTCTATGTTGCAATTCATAATTTTTTCGAATATTAATTTCATAATTCATATCATAAAATTATAAAAATTTCAAATTCAACGTATTTATGTTTGCGTATATTAGTATTATTGCTACACAAAAAATTAGCTCATTAGGAGCATAATTTCAGGAGATATTAATAAAAATATGAAAATGTAATTTAACATTAGAAGTACTAAATTTTGAATGTCTATAATACAAAAACTTATCATTCGAATAACTTGAAATTTGGTTTCTAGGCATATTTTGAACCGAATATTTGAAATATCTTGTTAAATTTGGGTACTGCCATTGAAAAAAATGAAGTTTGGATTCGTTTTAATATGTATATGTATTATGACCAAAAATGATCCACTAATCGAATTTTCTCGAACACGTGACCCATCCCAATGGTCTTTTCGTGCCCGAAAACGGTAGGGTGCAAAATTTCGTCAAAATCGTTAGAGCCGTTTTCAAGATAAAATTTACATGCACACACACACACAATTTTTGCTCGCATTATAGTATAATAAGATTAGTAAAATTGGTTCAGCAGAAAGATCAGGCCAGATGAATAATAAACACACTTGTGTTTTCAATTCATAGATTATATAAAATTAGGAAAAATTAAATTAAGCAAATTATGTTATTTTGATAAAATTATAGTAGAATGTCCTAAAGAATAGCATAAAAATTTTATTATTCGAGAGAATTTTGGACAAAAACTTCAGGAACATGATATTACTTTAAACCACGAATTATTTGTTTGCTTTTCTAACTCGGCGAAGCAAATCCATCCAGGCGAGAATCATCAATTTCTGTAATATAAATAATAAATCGCTATTATTTGCATGTCACCTCTCTTTTATAAAGACACTCTAAATTTTTATAAAACATTGTGTTTTATCAGTGTGTGATTTCGATTACATTATTTTCAAAAGTGAAGCATTTTCACCTGTGAAGAATTTCAAAGCAGCTGGGCTGTGAAAATGACGCACTTCTACAAAACATAATTCAGGTTTAAGAATTAAAATACGCGCTTTTTTACAAAATGACGTCATTTGCATCCGCTAAAGCAATCCACTTTTACAATCCAGTCTTAAATTTCGTCTATAGAAAAGTATGCATATGACGTCATTATCAAGGAATAACAGACAATATTCTTGACATAGACATTTTAATTTCAACTTTTTTTTCATGCTTTATGAGAAAATGGCAACAAAAAGATACAGTATCTCCTATTTTCCGTTTATTTATTGTACAACAAACATACGACTTGTGTGCTTGGCATGAGAGCCCACTTATAAGTCGGAGACAAGATAGCACAAGGAAATATCAACACAAGAGAAATATACCCTGGGAGTTCCACACAAAGAGTGTGTGCAATGGAACCAGAGGGAATCGAACCCACTAACTCTTACGCACAAGCGATTAGTAGACTGGTGCTTTGACCATTCAACCACGGTGTCCCCGCTATTTTCCGTTTACTTTCAATGACTTTCAATAGAAATGGGGTATTTTTGTTGCACGATAAGAAAAATGGTATTAAAAACTACAAAATAATTAATATCTCAAAAATAATTCGAGATACAGCTTTTAAACAAATTGCATTTAAAAGAGCATTTTTTTCCTTATACGACGGTGTAAAAATTTAAAATGTGCGATGTTTAGAAGTTTAAAAATTTGCAGTAGAAAAAATTGCAAAACCAAAATTTTATTTCAAATTTCAAAGTGTTGCCATTCGCAAAATGATGTATCGTTACGCACAGATATATTTGTCCTTTATAATATAGATTGGTTTTTACACTATAACAACACTATACAGACAAATGCCACGAGACACTTTCAATTTAGACACGTTTTTTCAATTTCTAGAAAAATATTAGACGAATTGTCCTTCAACTTTGTTCATGCAAAAAAACATGCCTTTAAGGGACACGATAAAACCAATAAAAAACTGAATGAGAAAAAATATACGAGATAGAAATGATTTGTAACTTTTACAGGTGATTTTACTTGCTATGTTCAATGCAAGCGAATAAAAAATAATATGCAGCTTTCATAAAAATAGCACGATAATCATATCTACTTCTACCATATACTATAAATGGGAATTTCGTTCCGGCTGTTTATAACTTGAGTTCTGCTGAATGGATTTTGATGTACTTGCAGTATTAGTTAGATAACTTTGCAGGGATGGTTTTAGTATATCCGTTATTCACCAAATCCTGCTGTAAATGATCAACTAAAAGAGGTGATTCTTAAATACTAAAATAGCACAATGGCGGTTGTATCGTTTTCAGCAATACGGAAGGGACATTCCAGGTAAAGGTCCTTATTGCTTTAAAAAAAAGAAAATGAATTTTTAAAATAAACCTTTCTGACTTTGTGAACATACATGCTATTCTTATAAAAACATACAAACATAAACATAGCACATAACAAGTAAAATCACTTGTGAAAGTTGCAGAACATTTAATCATTTTCTGTTTGTTTGTTGTGGTTTTTTCCTTTTTTCATAAGTTAATCGAGAAAAAAGTATTTTTTCTATTTAATTTAGTATTGGTGTCTTAAAGTTTACTGATTTTTTACTGGAAAGTGCAAGTTCAAAAATGTTTTTTTACGTGGCCAAAATTGAAGAACAGTTCATGTATATAATCATCATCTATAGAAAACTGAAAAAAAAAGCGTTAAAAATCGAGTGTCTGGTGACTTTTGGCTATTTATCTTTTCGTACACCTTCATTGGTGCATTCGAGTATCACGTGACTCCAGCGGTCTGTAAAAAAAAAAAAGAATCGGACCCACCGCGGTAGCCTGTCTTTTTCGTTAGCCTCGGCTATAGTATATATGTCGTATGCTAACTGAGAAATCCGGTTATTAGCAAAAAGCGTATTAGGCTGTTTTCTAAGAGCCAGGCTAACTGGAGAATAATCTTCCTTTTTCCAATCACCCTGATATTGTTTGTGCTTATTGCAAAGACAAAAAGCGTATGCTTAATTGAATCAGCCAGGTCGGTTTCAGGCCGAGTTTTCTGCAGATTGGTTTTGGTTACTAAAAATTTTTCAAAATTTTTATTTTTATAAAGTTTTATAAAAGTTATATATATTTTTTTTCAGATTAAAAACTACATGTATAATAATAAACATAGATGTTTGTGAGTGTGCTGTTTTCTGAAGAGACCGCTCTCTACAGAGTTACAGGGTTTTGCAGGAAGGTACAGTCGTGGAAGAAAAAAAAGTAAACATCCCCTACTAACTTCTCAACAAATTATCGTAGAAGAAAGTTACTGGTACGGAACGATTGGAAATAAAGTCTACTTTTAAGTGATGCATTTAAAATTTGTTTAAAGGGCCATCTACATATTAAAACGAACCATAACTTTGTTTTTTTCAATAGCAGTACACAATTCTGACAGCATAAATGAACTCTACACCTTTCAATTAGCCTATAAACAATTTTTTATGCAATTCGTGCCATAAGTTTCCGAGAAATTAATTATTTTAAAACGAGCGTATTTTATGGGCTGTATCCAAATTGAAGTTCCGAACTCGAATGTTACCCAAGAGAGCCGCCTTCTTGATCAAGGCACGTTTAAGCGTCAATGAAACCTGTTTGATTACAGGATAGCAGAATAAATTTCAAAAATTTACTCACTTCTATCATAGACGGCCCCTTAAACCATCATTTTGCCGTTTTTTAAGCATAATTTGAAAACTACTTGGAAGAAAAATGTGAAATTTTGGATTTCCATAAAGCAGGACTTAATAAATCTAAATCCATCAAAAAAATTGTATGTTGCAATTCATAATTTTTTCGAATATTAATTTCATAATTCATAATTCATATCATAAAATTATAAAAATTTCAAATTCAACGTATTTATGTTTGCGTATATTAGTATTATTGCTACACAAAAAATTAGCTCATTAGGAGCATAATTTCAGGAGATATTAATAAAAATATGAAAACGTAATTTAACATTAGAAGTACTAAATTTTGAATGTCTATAATTCAAAAACTTATCATTCGAATAACTTGAAATTTGGTTTCTATGTATATTTTGAACCGAATATTTGAAATATCTTGTTAAATTTGGATACTGCCATTGAAAAAAATGAAGTTTGGATTCGTTTTAATATGTATATGTATTATGACCAAAAATGATCCACTAATCGAATTTTCTCGAACACGTGACCCATCCCAATGGTCTTTTCGTGCCCGAAAACGGTAGGGTGCAAAATTTCGTCAAAATCGTTAGAGCCGTTTTCAAGATAAAATTTACATGCACACACACACACACAATTTTTGCTCGCATTATAGTATAATAAGATTAGTAAAATTGGTTCAGCAGAAAGATCAGGCCAGATGAATAATAAACACACTTGTGTTTTCAATTCATAGATTATATAAAATTAGGAAAAATTAAATTAAGCAAATTATGTTATTTTGATAAAATTATAGTAGAATGTCCTAAAGAATAGCATAAAAATTTTATTATTCGAGAGAATTTTGGACAAAAACTTCAGGAACATGATATTACTTTAAACCACGAATTATTTGTTTGCTTTTCTAACTCGGCGAAGCAAATCCATCAAGGCGAGAATCATCAATTTCTGTAATATAAATAATAAATCGCTATTATTTGCATGTCACCTCTCTTTTATAAAGACACTCTAAATTTTTATAAAACATTGTGTTTTATCAGTGTGTGATTTCGATTACATTATTTTCAAAAGTGAAGCATTTTCACCTGTGAAGAATTTCAAAGCAGCTGGGCTGTGAAAATGACGCACTTCTACAAAACATAATTCAGGTTTAAGAATTAAAATACGCGCTTTTTTATAAAATGACGTCATTTGCATCCGCTAAAGCAATCCACTTTTACAATCCAGTCTTAAATTTCGTCTATCGAAAAGTATGCATATGACGTCATTATCAAGGAATAACAGACAATATTCTTGACATAGACATTTTAATTTCAACTTTTTTTTCATGCTTTATGAGAAAATGGCAACAAAAAGATACAGTATCTCCTATTTTCCGTTTATTTATTGTACAACAAACATACGACTTGTGTGCTTGACATGAGAGCCCGCTTATAAGTCGGAGACAAGATAGCACAAGGAAATATCAACACAAGAGAAATATACCCTGGGAGTTCCACACAAAGAGTGTGTGCAATGGAATCAGAGGGAATCGAACCCACTAACTCTTACGCACAAGCGATTAGCAGACTGGTGCTTTGACCATTCAACCACAGTATCCCCGCTATTTTCCGTTTACTTTCAATGACTTTCAATAGAAATGGGGTATTTTTGTTGCCACGATAAGAAAAATGGTATTAAAAACTACAAAATAATTAATATCTCAAAAATAAATCGAGATACAGCTTTTAAACAAATTGCATTTAAAAGAGCATTTTTTTCCTTATACGACGGTGTAACAATTTAAAATGTGCGATGTTTAGAAGTTTAAAAATTTGCAGTAGAAAAAATTGCAAAACCAAAATTTTATTTCAAATTTCAAAGTGTTGCCATTCGCAAAATGATGTATCGTTACGCACAGATATATTTGTCCTTTATAATATAGATTGGTTTTTACACTATAACAACACTATACAGACAAATGCCACGAGACACTTTCAATTTAGACACGTTTTTCAATTTCTAGAAAAATACTAGACGAATTGTCCTTCAACTTTGTTCATGCAAAAAAACATGCCTTTAAGGGACACGATAAAACCAATAAAAAACTGAATGAGAAAAAATATATGAGATAGAAATGATTTGTAACTTTTACAGGTGATTTTACTAGCTATGTTCAATGCAAGCGAATAAAAAATAATATGCAGCTTTCATAAAAATAGCACGATAATCATATCTACTTCTACCATATACTATAAATGGGAATTTCGTTCCGGCTGTTTATAACTTGAGTTGCTCTGAATGGATTTTGATGTACTTGCAGTATTAGTTAGATAACTTTGCAGGGATGGTTTTAGTATATCCGTTATTCACCAAATCCTGCTGTAAATGATCAACTAAAAGAGGTGATTCTTAAATACTAAAATAACACAATGGCGGTTGTATCGTTTTCAGCAATACGGAAGGGACATTCCAGGTAAAGGTCCTTATTGCTTTAAAAAAAAAATGAATTTTTAAAATAAACCTTTCTGACTTTGTGAACATACATGCTATTCTTATAAAAACATACAAACATAAACATAGCACATAACAAGTAAAATCACTTGTGAAAGTTGCAGAACATTTAATCATTTTCTGTTTGTTTGTTGTGGTTTTTTTTCTTTTTTCATAAGTTAATCGAGAAAAAAGTATTTTTTCTATTTAATTTAGTATTGGTGTCTTAAAGTTTACTGATTTTTTACTGGAAAGTGCGAGTTCAAAAATGTTTTTTTACGTGGCCAAAATTGAAGAACAGTTCGTGTATATAATCATCATCTATAGAAAACTGAAAAAAAAAAGCGTTAAAAATCGAGTGTCTGGTGACTTTTGGCTATTTATCTTTTCGCACACCTTCATTGGTGCATTCGAGTATCACGTGACTCCAGCGGTCTGTAAAAAAAGAAGAATCGGACCCACCGCGGTAGCCTATCTTTTTCGTTAGCCTCGGCTATAGTATATATGTCGTATGCTAACTGAGAAATCCGGTTATTAGCAAAAAGCATATTAGGCTGTTTTCTAAGAGCTAGGCTAACTGGAGAATAATCTTCCTTTTTCCAATCACCCTGATATTGTTTGTGCTTATTGCAAAGACAAAAAGCGTATGCTTAATTGAATCAGCCAGGTCGGTTTCAGGCCGAGTTTTCTGCAGATTGGTTTTGGTTACTAAAAATTTTCAAAATGTTTATTTTTATAAAGTTTTATAAAAGTTATATACATTTTTTTTTAGATTAAAAACTACTTGTATAATAATAAACATAGATGTTTGTGAGTGTGCTGTTTTCTGAAGAGACCGCTCTCTACAGAGCTACAAGGTTTTGCAGGATGGTACAGTCGTGGAAAAAAAAAAATAATAAAGACCCCCTACTAACTTCTCAACAAATTATCGTAGAAGAAAGTTACTGGTACGGAACGATTGGAAATAAAGTCTACTTTTAAGTGATGCATTTAAAATTTGTTTAAAGGGCCATCTACATATTAAAACGAACCATAACTTTGTTTTATTTAATAGCAGTACACAATTCTGACAGCATAAATGAACTCTACACCTTTCAATTAGCCTATAAACAATTTTTTATGCAATTCGTGCCATAAGTTTCCGAGAAATTAATTATTTTGAAACGAGCGTATTTTATGGGCTGTATCCAAATTGAAGTTCCGAACTCGAATGTTACCCAAGAGAGCCGCCTTCTTGATTAAGGTACGTTTAAGCGTCAATGAAACCTGTTTGATTACAGGATAGCAGAATAAATTTCAAAAATTTACTCACTTCTATCATAGACGGCCCCTTAAACCACCATTTTGCCGTTTTTTAAGCATAATTTGAAAACTACTTGGAAGAAAAATGTGAAATTTTGGATTTCCATAAAGCAGGACTTAATAAATCTAAACCCATCAAAAAAATTGTATGTTGCAATTCATAATTTTTTCGAATATTAATTTCTTAATTCATATCATAAAATTATAAAAATTTCAAATTCAACGTATTTATGTTTGGGTATATTAGTATTATTGCTACACAAGAATTAGCTCATTAGGAGCATAATTTCAGGAGATATTAATAAAAATATGAAAATGTAATTTAACATTAGAAGTACTAAATTTTGAATGTCTATATTTCAAAAATTTATCATTCGAATAACTTGAAATTTGGTTTCTAGGCATATTTTGAACCGAAGATTTGAAATATCTTGTTAAATTTGGGTACTGCCATTGAAAAAAAGGAAGTTTGGATTCGTTTTAATATGTATATGGCCCCCTAAGCAAATTTTATACACACCCTTTAAAAGTAGACTTTATTTCCAATCGTCCGGTGCCAGTAACTTTTGTCTACGATAATTTGTTGAGGAGTTAGTAGGGGGTGTTTACTTTTTCTTTTCCATGACTGTACCTGCATGTCTGAAATTATGCACCTCGAAGCCAGTTTTTCTTAATATTTTTTGCTTGTTTTTGCGATGAATTTTCCATATTGAAAAAGGAATCCGGTTATGGTTTCAATCTTTTAGCTCAATATATTAAACTTCTTCCTCTGCAATTTTTATCGTTTTTTTTCTCGTTTCGCGGCGATCTTTTGATATTCGTAAAAAGGAACCCGGATTCAATCTTTTAACCCAATGCCGTAAATTTTCGTATTTTTTGAGGGTTTTTTCGCGTTTTATGGTTCTTCCCCCAGGGACTGCACTAAAACTCTAAAGCATTTTCTGGGTTTCCCTGGGTGGCCATCCTCGCGTTTTATGGTACTTTTTTTTCTGAAACGGAAAGAATTCTCCGGTAATTTTTTTCACCGCAAAATATGCAAGATTTCTTTGAAAAATCGGGTCATTATGAACCCACTCGCAATAGAGAAAGCCCAACCTGAACCTGAACTCGAAATAATTAAAGTCAACCCGAACTATAACGAAAAAAGCAGCGTCACCGACCCGATGCAGGACTCTATATGGGACCAATGACTTTGTACAATTCTGAAATGTATGGATTTTAAATCAGTCTGAAGAGGAAGGTAGAAAATCATTACTGAGAATTTTTACTGGCAGAAAATCACCAATGAAAATTTTCTTATCCCTATAAAAAAAGAAAAAAAAATTGGCAAATTTCATAACCTATTGATGATCGTGTGTTGATTCACGAGACCGATTGAATTTCACGTTTTTAGCCCCGATATGCTATTTCTTTCAGGCAACAATAGTGCCGTCACTAAAAACGCACCTAACCACAAACCAGCCGTAAGAGAAAGCAGGTGTACGTTTAAATACTGATAATCTAAAGTTGGGGCACGTCTAACTAAAAAATACTTATATTTTATATTTATACAATACTTATATTTTTTTAACTTCTAAACATCGCACATTTAAAATTTTTACAATGAGATTTTTATAGGAGAAAAAAAAAGTACTTTTAAATGCAGTTTGTTTGAAAACTGCATCTCAATTTAATTTTGAGATATATTAAATTTTTTTTGTAGTTTTTAATGCCATTTCTGTTATAGTGGTAACTGAAGTACTCCATTTCTGGAAAAAGTAAAGGGAAAGATTACTATATCTTTTTCTTGCCATTTCCTCATAACAACTGAAAAAAAATGTAATTAATTAAATGAATGATTTCTGATAAAACATGGAGCTATTTATTATAAACTATATTTAATTTTCAGTATCCATATTAATGTTACAAACTAATGAAGGCATGTGAATCATTAGATAGCCGATTTTTTTTGTCGAGTTAACGACATCGCTTTTTGCTGGGTTTGTGTATTATTCCGCGATAGTGGCATCATATGCATACTTTTCTATAGATGTTTTTTAAGACTGGATCGTAAATGTAGAATTCTTCAGCGGATGCAAATGATGTCATTTTATATAAAATAAAAGCGTGTATTACAACTAAAATATTTTTTGTACTATCTATATTTAGATTTTTTTTTTCATCGGGGGCGACACTAAATTCTGAAAAAGCAGAATTCCTGCTTCTTGCTTGTTTTTCGTTATTTTTTGACGAAATTCACATTTTTCATTGGTCGTTTATCGAAACTCGTGATTTTTTCTCTTTTGACGAAATTTCAGATTTTTCTCCACGACCGATGGACGAATTTGATTTTTTCAGCGACCTACTGAAGAAAATCGCCATTTGTTTTTGAGATGTTTGACAAAATTCACGATGTTTTCACCATCGTTTGAAGAAATTTATGACTTTTTATGCGACTGATTGTTAGAAAATGCTCTTTTGTTTCAAGAACATTCCACCAGACGGCAGCATCAGACAATCCTTTTTTTATTTGATCTACTGTGACAGATACTCAGAACAGTTAGTGTTTCTCCTTCCCTTATAGCAGTTGGCAGGAAAATGCTGGTGGATTAAAAATCCAATAATATTCCAAAGGAATGATAATATGTTAAAAAAACTGCAACAAACCAGAGTTCAATGTATTTCTTTGTGTTTGTAAATAGTCTTATTCATCTGTTTTGTTTTATTGTGAAGTGTGATCAGTATTGTGTCCAGCATATATATTATTCTAGTGTATTTAATCTTCAAATAAATATTTTTTATTCATCCTAAGAAGAATATATTTCTATTGAAATGCATCAAAATATAAAAGTAAAACTTTTAACTTTTTATTGTTTACCTATTGAAGAATTTCGTATTCATGCCTTCCATATGGAATAACATTCCAACACTGATTCACGAATACATTTTGCGAATTGTGATTTGGAGTTCCATGAAAATTAAAAACTATTCGCATGAGAATCAGATGCCTGTGAAAGAGTACAAGAAGCACGGATATCGTAGAGCATTTTTTATTATGCGGGATTTTATTATTTTGTGCGCGATTCGAGCCAGGGCCGAAACTAGGGGGGGGGGGGGGGCAGAGGGGGCAAATTCAGAGAACCTCAAAATTTTAAAATATGCCAATATTTCCAGAATCGGGTTTTTACCATGTTTCAATACGTTTTTTCAAACTCATATGACGTTATCTATCTATCTTCTATCTATACTAATAAAAGAACAGATCGCCCTGTGTGTGTGTGTGTGTGTGTCTGTTGGCGATGGGTGGCAAAATCTACAGCACGTACGAGGTTCAAAATTTTTGTGAAGAGAGTCCAAGGCCTCTCCTAATGCACCTGACCCTCAGAATTTTAATAGTCTAATTATTAGCTGAGTAATTAATTTATTTCGGACATCACTCTCATCAAAAATACGCCTTTTTCCCCTTCCGCTTACTTTCGGTTGGTTGGTTTATAAATCATAGCTCATCCAAAATACGTTCTTTCTTTCCGCTTGCTTTCGGTTGGTTGGTTGTATAAAGCTTTCGAAGAAATAATTAAGTAAACCGGTGTACAGTCGTGGAAAAAAAAAAGTAAACACCCCCTACTAACTTCTCAACAAATTGTCGTAGAAAAAAGTTACTGGTACCAAACGATTGGAAATAAAGTCTACTTTTAAATGATGTATATAAAATTTGTTTAAGGGGCTATCTACATATTAAAACGAACCATAACTTTGTTTTTTTCAATAGCAGTACACAATTCTGACAGCATAAATGAACTCTACACCTTTCAATTAGCCTATAAACAAATTTTTATGCAATTCGTACCATAAGTTTCCAAGAAATTAATTATTTTAAAACGAGCGTATTTTAAGGGCTGTATCCAAATTGAAGTTCCGAACTCGATTGTTAACCGAGAGAGAGGCCTTCTTGATCAAGGCACATTTAAGCGTCAATGAAACCTGTTTCATTACAGGATAGCAGAATAAATTTCAGAAATTTACTC
This sequence comes from Maratus speciosus, assembly GCA_963932465.1. Taxonomy (NCBI): domain Eukaryota; kingdom Metazoa; phylum Arthropoda; class Arachnida; order Araneae; family Salticidae; genus Maratus; species Maratus speciosus. Next base: position 210,236,915 of record OZ010788.1, on the reverse strand, counting down.
ACTTCTATCATAGACGGCCCCTTAAACCATCATTTTGCCATTTTTTAAGCATAATTTGAAAACTACTTGGAGGAAAAATGTGAAATTTTGGATTTCCATAAAGCAGGACTTAATGAATCTAAATCCATCAAAAAAATTGTATGTTGCAATTCATAATTTTTTCGAATATTAATTTCATAATTCATATCATAAAATTATAAAAAATGCAAATTCAACGTATTTATGTTTGGGTATATTAGTATTATTGTACACAAAAAATTAGCTCATTAGGAGCATAATTTCGGGAGATATAAATAAAAATATGAAAATGTAATTTAACATCACAAGTACTAAATTTTGAATGTCTATAATTCAAAAACTTATCATTCGAATGACTTGAAATTTGGTTTCTAGGCATATTTTGAACCGAAGATTTGAAATATCTCGTTAAATTTGGGTACTGCCATTGTAAAAAAATGAAGTTTGGATTCGTTTTAATATGTATATGGCCCTCTAAGCAAATTTTATACACACCATTTAAAAGTAGACTTTATTTCCAATCGTCCGGTACCAGTAACTTTCGTCTACGATGATTTGTTGAGGAGTTAGTAGGGGGTGTTTACTTTTTTTTTTTCCACGACTGTACAATTAAATAAACCAATTTGAGTGATTAATGTTTCAAGAGTGACTGTTTTTTAAACTAAACATTAAATTTTAGCATGAAGGTGAAACACATGATTTGAAAACATATTTAATAATAATGAACGTTTAAGAGAATAGATTAATTTCAAGTGACGTCACAACCTAGCAACCAGCTTGACAACATGGCAGGCTTTTTGTTTGCCACACTGTTTTCTGTTTTTTTCTCTACTTTGATTGGTTGAGCGAAAACATCTGCTAAAATTCGGCGATTTTGGTTTGTTTGCGGAAAATTGGAGGTGCCTGTTTGATACAGATCCTTTTAAATAGCTAGAAATGTGATTTTTAAACGTTAAATAAAAGATTAGAATACTCCTTACTGGCTCTTTTACCACTAGAAATTGGCAATAATAAGTCCTTGCATTCTAATATTTTCTGCTGCTGTAGCGAGAAGCAACAATTTTAATAGAATATAAATTAAACTATTATTTTAACACAATCAAACTGATTGGTAAAGTTATCATACGAATTTGAATATTTCCAACTGAGCGAAAAAATGCCCAGGCCGGGAATTGAACCCAGATCCTTGGCTTACAAGGCCAATGCTTTTCCGTTTAAGCTAACTGGGCCGACAACCAGCCAGCATATTTCGCTCAAAAAACCTTATTGGTAGAGCATCTGGTCTGTCATGTAGACAGCTCAACAGAATAAACCGCAGGTAAAGGAACTCCATATAAACGATGGATACGTAGATGAACTATTATTTTAACACAATCAAACTGATTGGTAAAGCTATCATACGAATTTGAATATTTCCAACTGAGCGAAAAAATGCCCAGGCCGGGAATCGAACCCAGATCCTTGGCTTACAAGGCCAATGCTTTTCCGTTTAAGCTAACTGGGCCGACAACCAGCCAGCATATTTCGCTCAGAAAACCTTATTGGTAGAACATCTGGTCTGTCATGTAGACAGCTCAACAGAATAAACCGCAGGTAAAGGAACTCCATATAAACGATGGATACGTAGATGAACTATTATTTTAACACAATCAAACTGATTGGTAAAGCTATCATACGAATTTGAATATTTCCAACTGAGCGAAAAAATGCCCAGGCCGGGAATCGAACCCAGATCCTTGGCTTACAAGGCCAATGCTTTTCCGTTTAAGCTAACTGGGCCGACAACCAGCCAGCATATTTCGCTCAGAAAACCTTATTGGTAGAACATCTGGTCTGTCATGTAGACAGCTCAACAGAATAAACCGCAGGTAAAGGAACTCCATATAAACGATGGATACGTAGATGAACTATTATTTTTAACACAATCAAACTGATTGGTAAAGTTATCATACGAATTTGAATATTTCCAACTGAGCGAAAAAATGCCCAGGCCGGGAATCGAACCCAGATCCTTGGCTTACAAGGCCAATGCTTTTCCGTTTAAGCTAACTGGGCCGACAACCAGCCAGCATATTTCGCTCAGAAAACCTTATTGGTAGAACATCTGGTCTGTCATGTAGACAGCCAGTGGAGTTCCTTTACCTGCGGTTTATTCTGTTGAGCTGTCTACATGACAGACCAGATGTTCTACCAATAAGGTTTTCTGAGCGAAATATGCTGGCTGGTTGCCGGCCCAGTTAGCTTAAACGGAAAAGCTTTGGCCTTGTAAGCCAAGGATCTGGGTTCGATTCCCGGCCTGGGCATTTTTTCGCTCAGTTGGAAATATTCAAATTCGTATGATAACTTTACCAATCAGTTTGATTGTGTTAAAATAATAGTTCATCTACGTATCCATCGTTTATATGGAGTTCCTTTACCTGCGGTTTATTCTGTTGAGCTGTCTACATGACAGACCAGATGTTCTACCAATAAGGTTTTCTGAGCGAAATATGCTGGCTGGTTGTCGACCCAGTTAGCTTAAACGGAAAAGCATTGGCCTTGTAAGCCAAGGATCTGGGTTCGATTCCCGGCCTGGGCATTTTTTCGCTCAGTTGGAAATATTCAAATTCGTATGATAACTTTACCAATCAGTTTGATTGTGTTAAAATAGTAGTTCATCTACGTATCCATCGTTTATATGGAGTTCCTTTACCTGCGGTTTATTCTGTTGAGCTGTCTACATGAAAGACCAGATGTTCTACCAATAAGGTTTTCTGAGCGAAATATGCTGGCTGGTTGTCGGCCTAGTTAGCTTAAACGGAAAAGCATTGGCCTTGTAAGCCAAGGATCTGGGTTCGATTCCCGGCCTGGGCATTTTTTCGCTCAGTTGGAAATATTCAAATTCGTATGATAACTTTACCAATCAGTTTGATTGTGTTAAAATAATAGTTCATCTACGTATCCATCGTTTATATGGAGTTCCTTTACCTGCGGTTTATTCTGTTGAGCTGTCTACATGACAGACCAGATGTTCTACCAATAAGATTTTCTGAGCGAAATATGCTGGCTGGTTGTCGGCCCAGTTAGCTTAAACGGAAAAGCATTGGCCTTGTAAGCCAAGGATCTGGGTTCGATTCCCGGCCTGGGCATTTTTTCGCTCAGTTGGAAATATTCAAATTCGTATGATAACTTTATCAATCAGTTTGATTGTGTTAAAATAATAGTTCATCTACGTATCCATCGTTTATATGGAGTTCCTTTACCTGCGGTTTATTCTGTTGAGCTGTCTACATGACAGACCAGATGTTCTACCAATAAGGTTTTCTGAGTGAAATATGCTGGCTGGTTGTCGGCCCAGTTAGCTTAAACGGAAAAGCATTGGCCTTGTAAGCCAAGGATCTGGGTTCGATTCCCGGCCTGGGCATTTTTTCGCTCAGTTGGAAATATTCAAATTCGTATGATAACTTTACCAATCAGTTTGATTGTGTTAAAATAATAGTTCATCTACGTATCCATCGCTTATATGGAGTTCCTTTACCTGCGGTTTATTCTGTTGAGCTGTCTACATGACAGACCAGATGTTCTACCAATAAGGTTTTCTGAGCGAAATATGCTGGCTGGTTGTCGGCCCAGTTAGCTTAAACGGAAAAGCATATTGGCCTTGTAAGCCAAGGATCTGGGTTCGATTTCCGGCCTGGGCATTTTTTCGCTCAGTTGAAAATATTCAAATTCGTAGAATATAAATTGTCATTTTTGATACTGTTAATAATATTTTTTTTTTAAGTGAAAACTTCTTTAGGCGCGTTGACCTTTTTTTGAGATGGGGAAAAACCACTGATTTCGAGACACTGTAACGTAACCGACATGCTAGCATTTTGACACATAGACACTAGCGCGCCAAGCGGTGAATGACAGGAACTTTTCCCTCTTCAGCTCAATCGGCAAACGAAGAAGGAAGCTAAAACTCACTTTTTCTCCCGGCGTATTGCTAAAACAAATTATTATTTTGTTTTTCGTCAGTTAAAATGAATTATACCGTATTCGTGACCTACCTATTTCGTGTAACTAAAAACCGATAATGCTGTATTTTATCATGTTGATGGTCTGGTCAATGACCAACAGTATTGGCGGGAATTTCGATTACGGAAGATAAAATACGGGGCACAGATGTCAGATACGCACTTGGGTACCTAATTGACAGCAAAATGGCGTTACTTTATTTTACAAGGTAACCCGGCTACTGTTGCTTATTTATTAATAGATTGTTCATTTACTTTTATTTTATTTTTTTAAATTGTACAATTGTTTTGTTCTATAGTTATTAATGAAATTACCGTTTATTTATTGTTGTTTACTTTTTAAAACAAAAAAAATAATTTAAAAATATATATTGTAACTGGTATTGGAAAACGGGCTTTCGCCAAATTGACGTTAAAAAATCGCGCCAAACCTGGTTCGTATATCACATCTCTGCCAAATTCTCGGTTTTTTGATTTTTCGACTTTTTATCCAAATTTTCCGGATTTTTTAAATTTTCCCTTTCATTGTATCCCAAACACTACCTTCATACCAAATTTCAAGATTCTAGGGATACAGGATGTACCTCTGAGTTTTGATGATCGGTGAATCAGTGTCGAAAAGGCGAAAGCTTAAGTTCATATATCTTCTGAAATAAAAAAGATAGAAACGTGAAATTTCAGCATTTAGTTCCATTTCCACATTACTTTAGATTTACGAAGTTTCAAGTTTCTGGGAATCATCAACACAAAGATATTGGGGGGGGGGGGGTCAAAAGTACCCTGTGTTGCTTCCAGAAAAAGATGCTTACGGCTGTGGTTTCAAGACTTGGCAGGGGCACTGCCGTGTCCCCAGATGCTTTCATTAGTGCTGCTACACAATTCAACGCATAAAACATTTCCTGACGATTAAAAAAACACACACGTAATTGTTGAAGTTTTCACTTCTATTGGCACTCCCGGAGTGCCACTGTTTTTTTTTTTTGAAGTGTTTTTTAACCCCTTCAGGGGCAAGCAATTACGTTTGCATAATGCTGAATTCCCACCGGAATCTTTGAAAAATTCTATTTCAAAATAAGTAAAAGCAATTTTACGGCTTTTTTCCACCAAAGTTAGAAAAGTAAAATTTAATAAAATTTTTCTGGTGTAAAACTTCATTAATCGTAGGTTGTATATAATATATACCGGTGCCACTCAAGGAGTTAAAGACATTTTTAAACTCATTTTTTAATTGCTGTTTTTTGAATACAGCAAAATGTTCCGAATTTATCCCCGCCTGCTATACAGTGCCGCAGGCAGTGGGAACCCATGTCGGATGTTCGTACAGAACTATTTGCACCTTAATTGATGATTAGTGGTTATTTCCAAATAGTAATTTTTCGCAAATTTCTTAAATTTTTATATCATCTCCTTACCCTCTCGACTAATATATCTACAAACAGGTACAATGACGGAGGTATAATGTTCTAATGTAGGTTTGTTAAGAACAGAGTGTGCCACCTGGAGGCAGAAAGTGGAATTAACATATTTTACGGAGCCTGCACAAAACGCCTGTTATACGATGAAGCATGCAGCAGCGAGCCGTGTGGAAAGTTCTTATAAATCATATTGGTCTCTTAAATGAGTGGTGGTTACCATTATTTCCGAATAAAAATTTCAGCAAATTACTTAAATTCTTATTTGTGTCCCCACCCCATCGAGTAACATAACTACGGAGAGGTTGAAAATCGGAGTTTCGTTCGGATATAGGTTTGTTTACTAAGAGTGTGCATCCTAGTGGTGGAAAGTGAAACTAAAAGATTTTGCAAAGCGTGTGTAGCACGCCTGCTATACCCGGTTGCAGCGGCGATGTCCCGTGTCGGTTGTTCGTATAAAACATATTGTGCCCCGTAGCGGTGCTAAGTGGAACCAAAGTACTTTGCAGCACGTGCACGGTTAGGACATTTAGGTTATCGTTAGTGTTAAGTTACAGTTTGGTTAAAGCCAGGTTACATTTAGATTAATTAGGTTACTGTTAGGTTACATTTAAGATGCGATTAGGTTACAATTAGGTTATGTTTAAGTTACGATTAGATTACAGTTAGGTTACGGTTAAGTTACAATTAAGTTAGAGATAAGTTGCCGTTACGTCACAATTAGGTTACGGTTAGGATTTTATCAACAGGGGTGAACATTACGCATGTTTTGTTTAAAATATATATATACTTAATTTTGTACAATCATGGGCGTACCCAAGGGGGGGGGGGGCTGATGGGGCTACAGCCCCCCTCCCCCGAAATTTTCGAAAATTATATGAAAAAATTGCTGATTTTTACCCTTCTTTTTTGAAAAAAATTTTAATTTTTTTCTGTCATACAGCGGACTAGCCATTCTCATTAGTCCCATATTAGACCACATTGACACCAAAGAAGAGAAAGGAGACTGATGGGGCTACAGCCCCCCCCCCCCTCCTCCTGAAATATTCGAAAATTAAGTGAAAAAAGTGTTTTTTCCTTACTTTTTTTAGAGAAATCTGTAATTTTTTCTTCTGTCATACAGAGAAATAGCCATTCTCGTTAACCTCATATTAGTCCACATTGACATCACAACATACTATAAGATGGGGGGAGGGGGGCTGATGGAATGACAGCCCCTACATGTCGCAAATAGTCGAAAATGAAATGAAAAAATCGTGCTGATTTTTTTTCTTACTCTTGTTTGATATAAATTTGCCTTTTTTCTCTTATCATTCGACAGACTTGCCGCTCCCTTCTCTTTAGTTCCATATTAGTACACAGTGACACTACATTATACTAAAAAAAAAAAATGGAAGAGGGCTAATCGGGTTGCAACCCCCTCCCAAAATAGTCGAAAATGAAATGAAAAAAATGCTTATTTTTTTATTTTTGTTGAGATAAATTTGGTTTTAGTTCCACATTTTCCAGATAATTCCAGATTTTTAGTTCCGCATTAGTGCACAGTGACACCACATTATACACAAGCAGGTGAAAGGGACTAATGGGGTTACAGCCCCCTCCTCAAAAATAGTCGAAAATAAAATGAAAAAATAGTGCTGATTTTTGTTTCCTTCTTGTTTGAGATAAATTAGCATTTTTTCCCTATTATTCAGCAGACTAGCCGCTCCCTTCTCTTTAGTCCTATATAAGTACACAGTGACACTACATTATACACAAAAAAATGAAAGAGGGCAAATGAGTTTACAGCCCCCTCCCAAAATAGTCGAAAATGAAATGAAAAAAATGCTTTTTTTTTTCTTTTTGCTTGAGATAAATTTGTATTTTCCCCCTATCATTCAACAGACTAGCAACTCTCTTCTCTTTAGTTCCATATTAGTGCACAGTGACGCCCCATTATACCCTAACAGGTGAAAGGGGCTAATGGGGTTACAGCTCTTTCCTCCAAAATAGTCGAAAATGAAATGAAAATAATAGTGGTTTTTTTCTTTATGTTTAAGATAAATATGTATTTTATACCCTATCCTTCAACAGACTAGCCGATCTCTTCTCTTTAGTTCCATATTAGTGCACAGTGACACCACATTATACCCAAAGAAGTGGAATGCGGTAATGGGGTTGTAGCCCCCTCTCAAAATAGTCGAAAATGAAATGAAAAAAAAATGCTGATTTTTTTCATTTTGTTTGAGATAAATTTGCAACTTTGTTATCTGCAATATAAAGAACTAGCCATTCTGGTTAGTCCCATATTAGCGAACAGTTACACCACAGTTTACCCAACGAGGGGAAGGGGACTGATGGGGTTACAGGTCCCCTTTTCGAAATAGTCGAAAATGAAATGAAAAAGGTGCAGATTTTTTTCTTTCTGTTTGAGATACATTTGTAATTTAGTGTTCTGTTTTTCCGCGGATTAATCATTCTCGTTAGTCCCACATGAGTCAACATAGACACCTCAGCATACCCAAAGAAGATGAAGGAGACTTTATTTTCAATGGTGGAAAGAACAATTTTACAGATTTTAAGTTACAATGACTTTCTTTTAAATGAAAGTATATAAAATAAAACCCATTAACACTTTTCAACTTATTTCGGAGTAGGGCGGCCTCATCGGACCAGTAGCCCTCCCCTCCCAGGCAAGGGCGGCGCCAGAGGGGGGACCGGGGGGGCATATGCCCCCCCGTCGGGCACACCTGGCCCCCCCCGTCAGGGTCAAATTTAATCGTCGTCGGGGAAAATTTTTTGACTTGAGTGTTGAGTCCTGCATCGGGTCGGGTAATCCGATTTTTCCTGCACACGACCCGAGTCGTGTCGAGCCGGGTGTAGTTTAATTTTTTAAAAAAAGATCTTAGGTTAGTTTATAGAAAATACGACCCACGGAATAGCAGGGCACTGATTTTTTTTCTTCGGAAGCCGGATTGGCTTGACCACATGTCGGTTAAAGGCTGTCGTATTTATACAGCGGCCGGATGTTACCGAAAACTTGTCTAGAGCTCATTCATGTGTTCTCCTGTTGGATGTTTATTCGATTGACCGCAAACTTACGCGCCTATGAGAAATACTATTTCAAGAGGAGACAGGACGTTTAAATTCATCTGCTCGCTTCGGTCTTCTCATTAAAAAGCGTAGGGTAAGTATTATTATTTTTTTTTAAATAAATGAATGAGTAAATAAAAAGAGAGTTTTGTATAATTATTCAAGCAAACTTAGTATCGAATTAAAAATTCATTCTTTGTTCATTAATTTCAATATACAGTGAGTAGAGTCTCATTTTATAGATATTAATCTCTATTTCATATATAGAAGAGAAATGGAAGGTATAAATAAGAAAATAACTATATAAATACATAACTTCATTGTAAACTACGGGAAGACGTATATATAGCAACTTCTAAAATCTTCATCGGGTCCGTTAACCCGATTCTACCCTATCGTGTTGGCCATCGGCTCTAAATTTTTTTTGCTGTGGATCGGGTTGACTAGTGTTTCCATTTTCGGATCATCTCAGATTAGAGTTTTTGTTTCTTGGGAGTCGATTCGGGTACGCCAAATTTTTCCAAAGAAAAGTCCGTCCCACCAGTGGCCGAGAGGTTCTGTGCTCTCGAAGCTGGTCGACGGGAGGTGCTGGGTTCGAACCCAATCGCGCCCGTCGGTCCAATCGTTCAGAATTTTCGTGGTTTTCTTCGAACCTTTGATTTCCATGTGTAAATACGGATTAGGTTCTCTTAGAAAGCCCCCTCTCCCTTATGGAGGTCACCTTGGGCCTATATCCCTCAAGTAGATAATCCGCTGTCAAAAATCAACCCAACCCAAAGAAAAGTCCAGATTATTGTTTCAAATGATAAAAAATACTTGTATATGAATAAGTAAATGTATGCATTCCTTTTTTGAAATATAAAATTGATTTTAGAGATATGATTGCAAACTATTTTTCAGAATTGTTTTACATTTAGGATTGATTTTTTTTTTTTTTTTTTTTTTTTTTCATGCTTAGGATCAAGTTGCAGGCTCAAAAAAAATATTTTGTCGATTTCGGGTCGGGCATAACTCGAACAGTGCAGGGATGTAATTAACAATTCTTGTTTAGGGTCGTAAGTTCGTATTTAGAAATTTAAAAAAAAATCGTGTAAAACAGAATATTAACTTACTTGATAATTAAAACTTGATTGTATTGTTAGACTGAACAATTTTAATTAATAACTTAGTTATACTTTGTAGAGTTCTGTATGGGCCGAAATTTCCAGGTTCGGGCTCAGCCCGACTCGTAGAAAGAAAAGTTCGGTCCGGCCCGGTATAAAAGTTAAAACTTCGGCCCAGCCTGATCCGGACAAAAAGCAATAATGAACCGACCCGGTATAAAAATTGAAAGCTCGGTCCGAGCCCGGTCCGGAAAAAAGTTAAAATCTCAGCCCAAGTCCGACGGAATTTTACGTCGATTTTGTTAAAAGGAGTTCTGATCATAAATATTTATTTTAGCTCTTTTTTCATGTTTATAATTTTCATTTTTAAAGAAGATTGCGATATACATTTCTTTAATGAATCTATATTTGTATTTTAATGTTTCAGCTATAATTAATATCGTTAATCAAAAAATTATGTATTGGAGACTTAAAAATCTGAAAAATGCTATACAATAAAATCTTCTGAGACATCGCATAGGAAAGAAAAAAAATGCGTTATAAGCAAGTTCTCTTCTTAAAAGGTGTGAATGTATTATATTCTTTTCTCACGTATTATTATATTCATTTTGCATGGATCAATAAATTTTTCCATATAAGACAGGAATTCCGCCATAGCTGGTTCTTTTTCACACGTTTTACTGTATTTTAATATTATTGCCTAGAAATCTACTATTCTTTAAAACGAATAAAGTTTAATGTTTAATTGTAGAATAATGTCGATTTAAAAATATATACACTTTTTGCAAAAATTTTTGGCCTGGGCCAAATTTTACTGATTTTTGCACGGACTAGGCCATGCCGAGACAATTATTTCATACAGGCTGGATCGAGACGGGACTGAAAATATCGGCTTATGAAGACCTAGGAAGAATGAAACCTGCCTTATCTCGGTACGAAAAAAAGAAGTTAGGCCCGAGTGCCATGAATGAAAATAGGCCCGAGCCCGCAGACCTCTAAACTTTGGATGTTTCAAAATAAGCATGAATTTAAAGATTTTTTTAGCATCAACAAGACTTTGTTTTATGATTGAGCTGATAGTAATGAACTTTTACATTCTAAGTTATTTTACAAGTTTTCCTTTAACTTACATTTTTCATCGGAATTTCGTATTTCAGTTTCAATCTCAGATTTAAATTCTGTATCTTATCAGAAGTTAGAGGATCATACTTTCTGGTTTCGAGGAATATACATTAAAAAAAAAAAAAAAAAAAAATACGTGAGTTGAAGCTGTTTCTTCAATTGCTTTTATTATTATTGAAACACGAAAATTCCTGTTTTGATTTGCCCATTTCCCCCCCAAAATACAGAAAATTCATTATTTTAAGGCTGTTCTCAAATCCAAAAGGGCAACTTTTTGACATAAGTTTTAATTTATTTTTGTTCGGAAATGCATGAAACTAGCAGGTGTTGATGTTCAGAAACTATGTCATCGAGCTGTTTTATCCGTTTTTTTGCAAACGCAATAGATCTTTCAGAAAAGAGTGTCAAAGTGAGCGTTTTGAACCGAATTTCCGCGCGAAACGAGAAAAACCAGTCAAGAAAGGATGAAAAGCGTGTTTGTCACGTGATCCGAATCGCTTCTAACTCAATAGGTAATTGATGGATCCAAAAATGGAAAACACAGTTCGATTCCAAATCGCTTCCCTGGTCAGGCTTTTCCAATTTAATATCTTTTCGTTAGAAAAGGAATTTGTAAATGTGTCAAAACGTTTTGCGCTTGTTGAGCAAAACAGTTCAAAACAGCCTTAACGTAAAAATTATCTGAAGTTGCATTTTCGTCAAATCACAGGGGTGTTCCCGTATCTGTGCTGCATGTTATTTTTTTGTACCAGAAACTGATTTTTTACGTATGTCTCTTTTCCTCCAAAACACGAAAAATTCGCAAACTGAAACTCATTTTTTTTTTTTTATTCTCCGGTCAAAACACGGAATCTTCTTCAAATAATAAAAAAATCTGTTCCAATCACAGGCGCGTTCGGGCAACTTGCTGCCTGTGCTTTTTACGTTTGACGAAATGTTTTCTTGAGAATGAAAGTAATAATTGCGCTTTTTCTTAAACGGCTGAAAGGCAAAATAATGAAAATAATAATAAAACGCGGTATTTGTAAAGTGAGCATTATTGTCATAAAATTACTGTTAATTATTTAGAAAGCTCTAGTTCGACTAATTAATTTCACACCATTCCTTTATGGATAAAGTATAATTCACTTATATTCAATACGATGAAAGGAAGCTATTTAATACAGCAATCTGTTAAGACAGAACGACAAAGAATTGGAAGAACTTTCCCATTTAGACAATTTTAGCCTGTTTTAGCCGATATTGCGAAAATTTTCAGGTTAAAGCATTATTCCATCACACTGGTTCCGTTTTAACAGGTTTTACTGTAGTGCTTAAAATTTCTCAATTTTCAAGCGTCTGTCCGGCTTTTTTTACCAGACTGCCAAGAAGGGTTATGTGTTTCACGCGTATCTGGGTATGTGGATTTCTTTATACCCTCGAAACATCCCAACGGTTGGATGGATTTTAATGAATGAGGTCTCTATCGATTCGTCTTAACCATCCGATGGTTATAGGAAAGATTTGATTTTATAAATTCAAAATGGCGGTACACACGAAATTTTTTTTACGCACCCTATTGAGTGGCATATCATTGGATAGGTCTTTGAAAATGAAGACGATGTTTCGTTGACTATTTTACAGTCAGAAGCTCCGTTTAAATATTACACAACCTGGACGTTGTGTAGGTAGGATCTCTATCTTTACTGCAACTCTAACCATCATAGACATCTACAGGCCTCATCAAAACAGTGTTTATAGATAGGAACTAACAATCAAACACAACTTGAAAGTCACCAATACAAGTAAATAAAAAAAAATAGTTAAGTAATATAAAAAAAAATAGTTTAATATTGATGAGAAATAATTAATTAGTTCGCTTTTTTAGCCCAGTGGTTAGGGAGTTGAATTCGGAAATAATTAGGGGAAAGCTGGAAATTGTTTTAACCCCTTCAGTTTAGGTCTAGAATGAATATGCTACGTTTTCCCCCTCGTACTAGGTGAGCGTTAGGAATTATACATTGATTTATAGTCAAAAAATACGTTTTTTTTAAAAAAACTAGGGGGCTCGGCCCCCTACGAGCTACGCTCGCCAACCCCCGTCCAGACACCGCAGACTCTAAATGCACGCTAATTTGATCGGCTTTAAAAAGATTTCGAAAGATTGAATTATAATTTAAAAAAACAGTGGCGATCTCCCTATAAACGAATTTCTATTCATTTCTCTTTGATTGGGGAATTTTAACGCCAAATCCGCTGCGGTACTACTTGATTATCCCGTCGACCCATTTCGCCAAATTATATAAATCGCCAAACCACTCGCCAAATTATACAAATTGATATCATTTTTATTTTAAATAACGAAAGAACAAATAAATTCGTACAACATTAATAAAAACACAAATAAAACGTCGAAATAAAAATAACTTGATGACGTATACACGTGCAACAACATTTCAAAATAAGCTAATATAAAAGGAATTAAGTAAAGAGAGTCTTTGTCTCCTGGTATTTTTTAACAAAGCGAAAAGAAAGTTCTTTTAAATGAGACATTTTAAATTAATTCTCAAAATATCAAATAAATGTCTAGCGCAATTTCTAAATTTAAACTTTTTTGCAATATTATTTTGTGTTCATTTTATGTAATAACTATAATGTGACGTAAATATGACGTAATTTCGCCTAAGACTTCTAACGCATGTTAATGAATTTATTATTTTACAATATCCTTTCTCTTTTAAAATTCACGTGTATACTTTTTATGACGTAATTTTTAACAAGTTCCTGCTTTTTATACGTAATTATTTAATTCTAATTTGAAAGTTTTTTACCTGTTTATAATAGTCACGTGTAAATATTTTTTTAATTTGAAGCAAACATTATTGCTTGCGCTTTTTATACAGTTGGCAACAGTTTAAATTAGTACAATTTTCTGAAATCTGTAAAAAATATCTCTAGAAATGCTGAAAATTTGAATTTAAAATAGAAATAAAACCTGAAAAAATGAGTCAAAATAAAAAAATTAATGCAATCTGCACTCCGGCAAATTCTAACGCATAAAATGATCTAAAAATGATTACACTGCCATGTATAGTTTTTGCTGCTATAAAACTTTTTTAGTGGAACGATTTTGTCCAACTTTAGCATTAAATAACTCTTAAAATAATTCTTCGATTTGAAAACTGTCTGCATCAGCATGTTTATCAAACATTTCTGTATAAAACCACCGATTTTCGTATTTTTGTATGCATTATTTTTGTTAATATTACCGAAGAAAGGCCTCCGGTCACACAAAAATCAAAACCGGCGGCGGCGGCGGCGGTGACAGCGGTAGTTACTTTTTTTTAGAATAGAGAGATCATTATTTAATTCTAATTTGAAAGTTTTTTACCTGTTTATAATAGTCACGTGTAAATATTTTTTTAATTTGAAGCAAACATTATTGCTTGCGCTTTTTATACAGTTGGCAACAGTTTAAATTAGTACAATTTTCTGAAATCTGTAAAAAATATCTCTAGAAATGCTGAAAATTTGAATTTAAAATAGAAATAAAACCTGAAAAAATGAGTCAAAATAAAAAAATTAATGCAATCTGCACTCCGGCAAATTCTAACGCATAAAATGATCTAAAAATGATTACACTGCCATGTATAGTTTTTGCTGCTATAAAACTTTTTTAGTGGAACGATTTTGTCCAACTTTAGCATTAAATAACTCTTAAAATAATTCTTCGATTTGAAAACTGTCTGCATCAGCATGTTTATCAAACATTTCTGTATAAAACCACCGATTTTCGTATTTTTGTATGCATTATTTTTGTTAATATTACCGAAGAAAGGCCTCCGGTCACACAAAAATCAAAACCGGCGGCGGCGGCGGCGGTGACAGCGGTAGTTACTTTTTTTTAGAATAGAGAGATACCATAACACTATCTCGAAATTGTTCAAAAACATTGTCAGTACAAAAGTTGTAGAGCTTAAAATTCTGAGTAAAATGAGTACCTACACTTTAGTTGAATATTAAGGTCACAATTCTACTTTAAAATTTTAGCATCGTGGTCAGAGGGTTGAACTCAGAATTAATTAGGGGAAAACTGGAAATCGTTTTAATCCCTTCAGATTAGGTCTAAAATGAATATTCTATGTTTTCCCCCTCGTACCAAGTGAGCGTTAGGAAATACAGTGACCTCTCACTTATACGACTTTCAAGGGACCGTAGAAAAAAGTCGTATAACTGAGAGAGTCGTATAAGTGAGAGACCGCCTTATAATACAAGTTTCAAACTTTATAGGTATTAATTATTTTATCTATACTAAAAACGATAAGTTTTGAGCACTAAGAACATATTTTAACAAAATTTGTAAAATGTGTTAAAAAATTAAACATAAAATATGTTTTAAAAGTTCACAAAATTGTTCATTTACCACTATATTTATTTTAAAAATTTACAGATCAGATTTTCTCAAAAAATGAAATGATATTAGTTTGTTTCTGTCGTAGATGGAAATAGAAAATGTCTTTCTCTAAGTCTAATAAAGCTATTAAGCTAGTTTGGGAATAATCATTTTGATGGACATAATTCTTTAATTTATTTAAAGCGGTACTTGTTTTTGAAAAATTTACAACAGCAGGAACATTGCTCTCATCTTGGTCATCCTCCTTGCTCACGTCTTCATTATTAATATCCTCAAAGATTTCTTCAGCAGTTCTCAGTTCTGACAGAAGACGTTTATCATCACATTCTACATAATCTTTGAAATTAATACCTTCGTCCATAAACATTTTATTCGAGTCTTCGTTATTAAAGGATTCCATACGCTCTCAATATCGGGTTCATTCGTTGACTAGCATTTTGGTCTTGTGGGAAAACTGAATTCCCTAAAACAAATTTTATAATTTAATTTGCTGCAGAAACGGCAGACCTTTTACATCGTTATGTGATGGACATTGATCCATTAGAAGTAAAAACTTTCTTTGTTGTTATTGAAATTTATCATCCATCTCTTTTAAAAAATCAATGGAAATCTCTGATGACATCCATGCTTTTTTTAAATTTCTGTAGCCACATGGCAATTATTTTTTATTCTTAAAGTAACGAGATTTTCTTGATTTTCCTATTACTAAAGGTTCTATTTTTTCTGAACCATCACTATTTGTGCAAAAAAGGATAGTTAATCTTTCTTTACTTTTTCTGCCCCCTAGGACCCCCTTGACATGGTTCTTCTTTGTATGATAATGTCTTATCTGGCATCAGCTTGAAAAACAGTCCATTTCATCACAGTTAAAAATGTCTTTAGATCCCTTAATCCTTAATTAACATAAGTAGATTTTGCAACCATTGTCTAACATCATTTCCATTAACACATGCTCTTTCTCCTGTGATGCGGCGATGCAAAAGTCGATGTCTTTATTTAGCTTCTCGAATCACCGCAAGACGCTGAAAAATTATCGATTCCATACTTCTCAGTAAGAGTGCGAGCCTTTTCTTTTAAAATCACACCATCTATCGGTAAATTTGAAGCTCGCATTTGGTTAAACCACGCGATTAATGCTGATGTCAATTTTTTAAATCTGCCACATTGTATCCTGGATCTCTTTGAATCGACATTTTTAGATGCATTTATAATGACATTTTTATTTTTCAGAATTTCTTTTAGTGTCGATTCTGGCAGATTGAAAAGAGCAGCTAATGCCTTCTTTGATTGTAGTATTTTTTTATCATATTCCTTAATAGTTTCAACTTTGAATTGTATGCTTAATGCTTTACGTTTTGACATTTTCAGTTTAGGTATCGACATGCAGCAAACTGAAAAAATTACAGCGAAATGAATAACCTTTCACGCGTCTAGTACGAAAGCTTCTAGCGATTTGCGACGTACGCGTTTTTTCCCCTTCGCTGTGCGGGCTGTACGCGCATAGGTCTTTTGGCATGATAATAGCTTGGGATGTGCTTCCAATATGTTCTCGCTTTAGTATTTTTTTCTAGTGATGTTCAAGAACTGCCATTTTCGATTTGTTAAGTTTAAAATAAAAGTCTATTTTTCTTAAAACAACCTCATTCCTAAAAGACGACGCATTCCTTAAAGCTGTTAAAATTTTCCAGGAAAATGCATTTTGCAAAAACCCTGATTTCTCCACCAGTGCCATACAGAGACGTGATCTGCAGGTAGTCATTTGGCTTTTGTTAAATGGCAGACACAAAAGAATTCCATACAATCACCCTCCCGCCATAGATTTCATCGTTAATAACAAACGAAGGTAGATAAGAAATGTTATTCATTATTGATATACACTTTAACAATAATGAAAGGATAAATGTAAGAAAACGTGAATGATTTTTACTTTAAAGATTATAAAAATTAATTCTAGAGTGAGAAATGTAAAATCGCCTGAACCGTTTAAAGCGTCGTATAACTGAGAGAAGCAGTCGTATAACTAAGAGAAGTTTAGCATTATTTCCCATAAAGCGTGGACGGGACCGAGAGAATTTGGCGTATAACTGAGAGAGTCGTATAACTGAGAGTCGTATAAGTGAGAGGTCACTGTATGTACTTATTTACATTCGAAAAACATGTTTTTCCTTAATATTTTAAATAATATCTCAAAATAGTTAATTCTATCAAAAACTTTGTCAATACAAATGTTGTAGAGCTTAAAATTTTGAATAAAATGAGCACTCACATTAGTATTTTTGTTAAAAATTAAGGTTGCAATTCTAATTTCAAACTTTTGCTTTAATCGCTAATCAAGAGCTTGAAGTCCGGAGAGACCGAGGCTAACGAGAAAGACAGGCTACCGCGGTAGGTCCGATTCTTCTTTTTTTACAGACCGCTGGAGTCACGTGATGCCCTTTTCGCACATCTTCATTGGTGGATTCGAGCATCACGTGACTCCAGCGGTCTGTAAAAAAAGAAGAATCAGACCCACCGCGGTAGCCTGTCTTTCTCGTTAGCCTCGGGAGAGACCAAGTTACCTGAGAATATATCAAAACAGCTAAGTCTATCAAAAACATTGTCAATACAAATGTTGTATAGCATAAAATTTTGAATAAAATGAATACCCACATTAATATTTTTGTTCAAAATTAAGGTCGCAATTCTATTTCAAAATTTTGCCTTAATCACTAATCAAGAGCTTCAAGATAGGAGAGACCAAATTACCTTAACAATATCTCAAAACAGCTAACTATATCGAAAAATTGCCAATATAGATGTTTTAGAGCTTAAAATTTTGAATAAAATGAATACTCATATTAATATTTTTGTTCAAAATTAAGGTCGCAATTTAAGATATTGTTAAAAATATTAAAGAAAAACGTGTTTTTCGAATGTAAATGTGTACATATTTCCTAACGCTCACTTAGTACGAAGGGGAAAACATAGAATATTCATTTTAGGCCTAATCTGAAGGGATTAAAACGATTTCCAGGTTTCCCCTAATTAATTCTGAGTTCAACCCTCTGACCACGGGGCTAAAACTTTAAAGTAGAATTGTGACCTTAATATTCAACAAAAGTATTAACTGTAGGTTCTCATTTTACTCAGAATTTTAAGCTCTAGAACATTTGTATTGACAATGTTTTTGAAAAAGTTAGTGATTTCGAGACAGTGTTGTGGTATTTAAAAAAAAAGTGTTTTTTGACTATAAATCAATATATAATTCCTAACGCTCGCCTAGTACGAGGGAGGAAACGTAGCATATTCATTCTAGACATAAACTGAAGGGATTAAAATTATTTTCCAGCTTTCCCCTAATTATTTCCGAATTGGGCTTTTTTTTTTTTGCTCCCCTACCACTGGGATATTTACGCAGTCGGGTTTTTTTTATTTTTTAAATTTAATTCTCTCTCTGTCCCGTTGTTTGACCCGACAACACTAACTTACGAGCCAAGCTGGATTTAGCTCAATTTTACAAAAAGAGTGTCTAAGTTATTGTTTGACATGAAAAATTATATATTTAAATTTGAATGAGTCGCTTTACGTGTTTATTTTCTACATAAAAGATAGAATTGATATTAAGGATATGATTGTGGGCTATTTTTTCATAACTGTATTCAATTATAGATCGTTTTGTGCCAAGTTGTGTTCGGGTTGAAGCGAAGTATTTCGGTTTAGGGTCAATAGAAAAATTGTTGTCGGATTTTGCGTCAGCAAAAATTTTTTGTTAGGTTTCGGATTGACTTTAAGTTGAACATTTGGATTGGGTATAACCCAACACGCGCAGGAATCTATTTCAGATGATAAACTACGTATTTGAATATGAATGACTCCTTGCATGTTTATTTTTCCACATAAAAGATAATATTAATATTAGAGATATGATTGCAGACTATATATTTTTTTTTATAATTACATTATATTGTGGATCAATTTTCTCTGATTCCGGGTTTCAGGTTGGGATTGGAATTAAGTATTTCGGGTTCGATCGGGTTGCGGGTAGACAGAATATTTTTGGTTGGGTTCGGTTCGGGTTGCAGCTTTGTTTTAAATAAAATTTGCAGGGCTTCAAATTTTATTTATTACCCCGGAAGGACCCTAGTTAGGTTAGGTGTAACGTTTAACTGCTAGTCTTCACGATGACACTGTCACTGACAAATTTAAATAATTTTATTTTTAAATAATTTTTGGTCACTTTATGCGTTTTTAATAGGGATTTGTCAACTGATTATTTTCAGTTACCTCCGGCATTAAAATACATGGTCAACCCGGCCGGAACATGAACCGCGTTTCGAAAAAAACTGGTTACCTACCTTATCTGATGCGCGACTATTTGGTTCGGCTCATAAGCGGAGAACTGCTGCATACTTTGTCTTTTACACACTGTTGCGTACATGCCATATATGTGCACGTAAAATCTATAGTATTGAATGACCGCTTATTGGGAGTTTTCTGTATGGAAGAAGAGTACAAAGCAGAGTTTTTCCTTTTGGGTAATGCTCAAAAATGTGGAAACTCTTTCTGTTGTGGATTCATTCGCCTATAAAGATTAGGTGACTAGTGAGGTGTTTCAAAAATAACCTTAACCTTAAGAGATTTTTTTTCACTTTATTTATCTACAATATTCTTTGACAAGCTTCGAAATACATGTTTCGAGTAAAAATCGTTTGGCCCTCTGCAATTTGTCTCTAATTTAAATAGCAGTGTGAATACTAGAGATCTGCGCGTTTCGGTTATGCCAAATCCGGACGCGAAAATTTCATGTTTTTCACGTGATTGATCAACATATTCCACCTGTTATTTAAAAAAGGGGGGGAAAAAGAAACAAAGAAATGTTTTATTGTTCATTTGCTCCAAAAAAATTCTGAAGTATAAATACAGTTCCGGTCCGGCCCGAATCTACAGAAAAAATGCAAGACCCGGACGTGTCCCGGGGATAATGAAGTTCAGGGCTAGACCAGCATTTCAAAAGCTAAAATTTAGTCCGAGCCCGTACAGAGTTTTCAGATAAAATTAAGCCAATCCCGAGTTTAATGAAAGAAACTTTTACAGAGTTCGGGCTTCGGAACAGGGCAGGGCTCGTGGAAACCTCTAATATATATTTTGAATTCGGCCCCCCTGTCGGGGATACTGTTCCCCCCCCCCCCCCGTCGGGCAAGTTCTGGCGCCGCCCCTGCTCCCAGGGGTGATTCTGAGTTTTAAAAAATTCTGACATTCTCACAGCAAATTTTCTGAAAGGTTACAACAGAGGGGGTAACGGGGGATCCCTTCCCGGCACTAATTATTTTTGTTGCAGTTTGGGTTAACTCTGCTTCTTGGTTTTCATTAATCATTAACTTGGGCTTTCATTTCTGGTCAATTTCAGGCTGAGTGTGTATTCCTGCAAGTTGGGTTCGGGTTAACCAGACTTTTGAAACGTTAGTTCAGCTAGCATATTATTTCCGCTTAAAAACTATACCTGTATTAATAAACATAGTTGTTTGTATATGTGCCGTTTCCTAAAGAGACCACCGTTTTTTTTTCCACGGCCCTTTAATGAAATTCGGGTTTTTATGAAGACCTTTTGACGAAATTCGCTTCCTTTTTCCACGACCCTTTGACAAAATTCGCGTTTTTCCGCGATCCTTTGTCTAAATTTGCGTTTTTTTCGCCGCGGCTTTTGGCGAAATTCCCTCTTTTTTCTCGATCCTTTGTCGAAATTCCCTCTTTTCCCGCATCTTTTTGAAGAAATGCGCGTTTTTCCGCGGCCTTTTAACGGAATTCGCGTTTTTTGCGATGCTTTGACGAAATTCACGTTTTTTCCCCGTGGCTCTTGGACGAAATGCGCGTTTTTTCCGTCGACCTTTGACAAAATTCGTGGTTCTTTGCGATTCTATGACGAAATCCGCGTTTTTCCGAGGCCCTTTGACGAAATATGCGTTTTTTTTTCGCGACACTTTGTCGAAGTCTGGGCTTTTCCCGCTGCTTTTTGACGAAATTCGCGTTTTATCAGCGGTCCTTTGACGAAATTTCGAGTTTTTTCCGCGATTCTTTGTCGAAATTTGCGTTTTTTCCGCCATTCTTTGTCGAAATCTACGTTTTTTTCGCTGCTTTTTGACGAAATTCGCGTTTTTTTCGCGGCCTTTTGACGAAATTTGCATTTTTTCCGCAGCCCTTTAACATAATTCGCGTTTTCCGCGATCCTTTGTCGAAATTTGCGTTTTTTCCACGATCCTTTGTCGAAATTTTCGCTTTTCCGCGATCTCTTGTCGAAATATGCTTTATTCCCACGATCATTTGTCGAAATTTGCATTTTTCCGCGTCTTTTTGACGAAATTCGCGTTATTTTGCGATCCTACGTAGAAATTTGCTTTTTCTTCGCCACCCTTTGGCGAGATACGTGTTTTTTTGGCGATCCTTTGTCGAAATTCGCGTTTCTAACTGCGGCCGTTGGACGAAATTCGTGTTTTTCCGCGACACTTTGGCCAAATTTCCGTTTTTTGCGATGCGTTGAAGAGATTCGCTTTTTCTCCGCGGCCCTTTGGCGGAATACGTGCCTTTTTTCGCGATCCTTTCTTGAAATTCGCGTTTTTTTCCGTAGCCCTTGGACGAAATTTCCCGTTTTTTAAGCAATGTTTTGTCGAAATTTGTGTTTTTTTTTCGCGATTCTTTGTCGAAATTTCCGTTCTTCCGCAATCCCTTGTTGAAATTTGCTTTTTTCCTACGATTCTTTGTCGAAATTTGCGTTTTTCGCGACTTTTTGACAAAATTCGCGGTTTTTCGCGATCTCATGTCGAAATTCCAGCTTTTCCGAGTTTGTTGGACAAAATTCGCGTTTTTCCGCTGCCCTTTGACGGAATTCGCATTTTTTGCGTTGCTTTGACGAAATTCGCTTTTTTCCGCGACCCTTTGGCGAGATACGTGTTTTTTCACGATTCTTTGTCAAATTCGCGTTTCTAACCGCAGCCTTTGGGACGTAATTCGCATTTTTCCGCGGCTCTTTGACGAAATTCGCGTTTTTGTCGCGATATTTTATCGAAATTTGCATTTTTTCCGCTGCTTTTTGACGAAATTCGCGTTTTTTTTTTGTGGTCTTTCGCCAAAATTCGTTTTTTATCTGCGGCCATTTGACAAATTTTACGTTTCTTTCCGCGATCCCTTGTCGTTTTTCCGCGATCCTTTGTCGAAATTTGCGTTTTTCAGCGACTTTTTGACGAAATTCGCTTTTTCTGCGTCTGTTTCATGAAATTTGCGTTTTTACCGTGGTCCTTTACCGATTTTTTTTCTGCGGTCTTTTGACGAAATTCACGGTTCTTTTTGCGGACATTTGACGAAATTTACATTTTTTCCGCAGCCCTTTTACGGAACACGTGTTTTTTTTTTTCACGATCATTTGTCGAAATTAGCTTTCTTTCTGCTGTCCTTTGACGAAATTAGGGTTTTTTCAGCGGTCAATAGAATAAATTCGCGTTTCCTCCGCTTTTGACTTTTTTTCGCGATCCTATGACAAAATTTGCGTTTTTTCACGGCCCTTTAACAAAATTCGCGTCGTATCCGCGGCCCTTTGACAAAATTCACATTTTATCGGCAGCCCTTTGACAAAATTCCGGTTTTTTCCGCGATCCTATAAGGAAATTTGAGATTTTTTTTCTTCGAACGATTGATCAAATTGATGTTTTTCGCCGACCGTTTCTCAAAAATCGCGATATATTTTTTAAGTCCAAATTTTGGGACTGATGACCGATTTCTTTTTTTTTATTATTATTATCGAACCTCATACTTAAATTTTACGGAAAATTCGGAACAAAATCATCCCCCCCCCCCCCAAATCTGGCTACGGCCTTATTGTCAAAAATGATTTCTGTTTACAACACAATTCAACGTGTTTCGTATAGAACATTATGGAAATTTAAGTCACCCCCCCCCCCCCGAAATAAAATCCTGGGTACGCCACTGTGTACAATAGCTCTGAAATTAAAATATTATATACTAACCTTTTAGCTAATGATCGAATATCGATTTCATTGACGTATAATCGGATTTAAGGGTGATATAATAAGCTTAAAAATCGAAATATTTCACTCAGGATTGCGATGTGAAAAAAAAAAATCCCTGCCGGCTTGGGCTTACAGGCGGAGGTAGATTTCGAAGTTAATTACTAAATTCTCCAACAAAACTTAAATCAAAATTAGAGATAAACCCAGTTTCTTCACAAAGAGTGAGCTGTATGGAGCTAAACTTTTTGTGAAAATTATAATATACACGAATACACACACACATGTATATGGAATAGGTTTAAAAAATGGCTACAAAAAATTCAGAGAACCTTAAAGTGTTAAAATATGTTAATATTTCCATAGTCGGGTTTTTATCATGTCTTAATACGTTTCTTCAAACTCACATGGCGTTAAATATTCACCTGCTGAGGTCCATTATATTTCCAATATGACGCAATATACATATTTTTAGGTGCGTTCGTAATTATATAAATACGTAGCACCTATAGTCGTCGTTCAGTCCGTCCGTCTGTCCGTCTGTCCGCATGTAACAGAGCAAAAACTACCCAACCGAATGGTCTGAAATTTCAAATATATGATTGTTGCAAAATTTTGTCGAGCCATTTCAAATTTTATGAAAATCGGATGTATAGTTTAATTACAGGGACAGTCAAAAGTTTTTCTTTACGTTACGGCCAATGGGAAAAATTATTGCAAGTGCATTTTAATGATATTAGAGCCTTCCGAATGATCTGAAATTTTAAAGATATAATTGTTGCAAAATTTTGTCGAGCCATTTCAAATTTTAGGAAAATCGGATGTATAGTTTAATTACAGGGACAGTCAAAAGTGTTTCTTTACATTACGGCCAATGGGAAAAATTATTGCAAGTGCATTTTAATGATATTAGAGCCGTCCGAATGATCTGAAATTTTAAAGATATAATTGTTGCAAAATTTTGTCGAGCCATTTCAAATTTTAGGAAAATCGGATGTATAGTTTAATTACAGGGACAGTCAAAAGTTTTTCTTTACATTACGGCCGATGGGAAAAATTATTGCAAGTGCATTTTAATGATATTAGAGCCTTCCGAATGATCTGAAATTTTAAAGATATAATTGTTGCAAAATTTTGTCGAGCCATTTCAAATTTTAGGAAAATCGGATGTATAGTTTAATTACAGGGACAGTCAAAAGTTTTTCTTTACATTACGGCCAATGGGAAAAATTATTGCAAGTGCATTTTAATGATATTACAGCCTTCCGAATGGTCTGAAATTTTAAAGATATAGTTGTTGCAAAATTTTGTTGAGCTATTTCAAATTTTAGGAAAATCGGATGTATAGTTTAATTGCAGGGACAGTCAAAAGTGTTCCGTTACATTACGGGAATGGGAAAAAATTATTGGAAGTGCATTTTAATGATGTATCAGACTATGCATTTTATGAAGTGCAAAAAATTATACATTCAGTACAATATGGGGTGCAAAAAATAATTATAAAACTAGTTATAGTACGAACGCACCTCATTTGCCACGTTTGACGAGCAATTTCCAACTTGTATAAATACATAGCACCTATAGTCGTCGTTCGGTCCGTCTGTCTGCCTGCCCGTCCGTCCGCATATAACAGAGCAAAAAGTACCCAACGGAATGGTCTGAAATTTTAAGTATATAATTCTTGCAAAATTTTGTCAAGTCATTTCAAATTTTATGAAAATCGGATGCATAGTTTAATTACAGGGACAGTCAAATTTTTTCGTTTACATTACGGCCAATGGCAAAAAATTATTTCAAGTGCATTTTAATGATGTTACAGCCTTTCGAACAGAATGAAATTGATATACACTTATGAAGTGCACTAAAATATACATTCAGTACAATATGCGGTGCAAAATATATTTATAAACTAGTTATACTACGAACACACCTCATTTGCCACGTTTGACGTGCAATTTTCAACTTGTTTTAATTCGTCAAACTATTTATTTTGAGTTTTCATGCTGAAATCTTGCTCTAGGAAACTTATGACGTAATATTCAATTTGTTTTCAATTTGTCAAACTATTTAATTTTACACGTGAAAATTTTGCAAAAGAAAAGTAATTGTTGTGGTGAGAATTTTATTATTTGTTTTTTTAGGTGCGTTCGTAATTATATAAATACGTAGCACCTATAGTCGTCGTTCAGTCCGTCCGTCTGTCCGTCTGTCTGTCCGCATGTAACAGAGCAAAAACTACCCAACCGAATAGTCTGAAATTTCAAATATGTGATTGTTGCAAAATTTTGTCGAGCCATTTCAAATTTTATGAAAATCGGATGTATAGTTTAATTACAGGGACAGTCAAAATTTTTCTTTACATTACGGCCAATGGGAAAAATTATTGCAAGTATATTTTAATGATATTAGAGCCTTCCGAATGATCTGAAATTTTAAAGATATAATTGTTGCAAAATTTTGTCGAGCCATTTCAAATTTTAGGAAAATCGGACGTATAGTTTAATTACAGGGACAGTCAAAAGTTTTTCTTTACATTACGTCCAATGGGAAAAATTATTGCAAGTGGATTTTAATGATATTAGAGCCTTCCGAATTCTCTGAAATTTTAAAGATATAATTGTTGCAAAATTTTGTTGAGATATTTCAAATTTTAGGAAAATCGGATGTATAGTTTAATTACAGGGACAGTCAAAAGTGTTCCGAAAAAATTATTGGAAGTGCATTTTAATGATGTATCAGACTATGCCCGTTATGAAGTGCAAAAAATTATACATTCAGTACAATATGGGGTGCAAAAAATAATTTTAAAACTAGTTATAGTACGAACGCACCTCATTTGCCACGTTTGACGAGCAATTTCCAACTTGTTTTAATTGTCGGCAACTGCTATAACGAAAAACTTTTATTTTTTTCCTGCCATTGTTGTGTAAGAGCTGGT
This sequence comes from Maratus speciosus, assembly GCA_963932465.1. Classification (NCBI taxonomy): domain Eukaryota; kingdom Metazoa; phylum Arthropoda; class Arachnida; order Araneae; family Salticidae; genus Maratus; species Maratus speciosus. The sequence continues at coordinate 210,210,865 of OZ010788.1, read as the reverse complement.
TTTATCAGAATCATGTTAAGACAGTATTCAAAATTTTGAACCCTCCCCATTTCCACCCTCTTGGGCCGATTTCGCCCATTTTCAATCCCCGCCGAGATATTAGCCATCTAAAAGTTGTTGGCGAGTTTGAAGATGATTCGTGCATAATTACGACTTTTATCGTGCGGACAAAATTTAGTACATACATACATACATACATATACATATACATATATATATATATATATATATATATATATATATATATATATATGTATAAACTTTTTAGGTGGGGGTGGTTTTGGGTTCCTGGGGTCCTATAATGAAAAGTTATGAAGGAATTTTTCAAAAATCGCACCATGGTAACGACTGCAATAGGTAGTATTTCTTACGAAATCTACCTAAAATAAATAGTTACGTGGCTTAATAGTGATTTTTACTGTTAAATGCCAACATCAGTCGTCGGACACATATCCCCTGTTTCCCGTTGCAGTTTTTTTTTTAGCCTTTTTATCGCTAAATATCAGATTTTTTTAAAATCGATTTTTCACACAGTCAGCGGGCACGTACTTCAGACAAAAACAAGTTAGCGATAAAATCATACAAATTTCAGGGTCATTTAATATTATTATCAAGGACCCGGGCAACGCCGGGCGGGTCAGCTAGTCTATAATAATAAAGAAAGAAGTTTGTGTGTGAGTGAGTGTGTCGACGGTGTTCTGAAGAGACCACTGCACGTAGAGCTACAAAATTTGGGGAAAACGTACGTCTATATATGAAGTTTTGCACCTCGAAGCCCGATTTTCGATTTTTTGACTAGATTTTTTTTATTTAATTTTTTAAGCGATTTTTTATGTTTCGAGCGATTTTTTCATATAAGTGAGAAGAATATGGTTTCTTTCTTTTAACCCAATATAGTAAATTTATTTCTCTTTTCAAAAAAGTTTATTCAGAATTCGTGCAGCGATTTTTGAATTTTTAGCGAATTTTTTATGCAATTATTGAACAGCATTTAATGCATTTCCATACCTATAAGGAGGTTGCCGTAGAGGGATATAGTTCTGTCGCCAAATGCAGCCAAGTTTGTCGCCAACTTGGCGGTATATCGCCAAATTTGGCAACCAAAATAAGTCGCCAAAAGTGACGCCAACGTGGCGATATCTCTAATATTTTTCTCCAAATTCCCATAGACTTCCATTGTAAACCAATATGGATTACTTTCTTACAGAAAATCAACAAATTGAGATATTTTAATGCAACAAAAACTAATATTAACTTAAGGGATTATATTAATTCGATTTTTCCACAATAGGGAAAGGAATACGGTTTCTTTCTTTTAACCTAATATAGTAAATTTTGTTCTCTTTTCAAAGAAGTTTATTCGGAATTCGTGCAGCAATTTTTGAATTTTTAGCGAATTTTTTATGCGATTATTGAACAGCATGTAATGCATGTCCATACGCTATAAGGGGGGTTACCGTAGGGGGGGGATCCAGTTCTGTCGCCAAATAACGCCCAGTTTGTTGCCAACTTGGCGACCAAAATGAGTCGCTAAAAGTGATGCCAACTTGGCGATATCTCTAATATTTCGACAAATTCCGATAGACTTCCACTAATAAACAATAGGGTTTATTTGCTTACAGAAAATCAACAAATTGAGATATTTTAATGCAACAAAAACTAATATTAACTTAAGTATTATATTATATTTAAGGGAGTCCAAGTAAATTAATTACGAATAAAAGTAACATGATCTAATGCTTAGCATTATTTCCAAAACATAAATTTTAAGAGAGCCCACGGATCAAAAGAATTAGATTTGAAAATTTTATCCAATTATAGTAAATTTTGACTTTCGTAATTTTTCAACTTTTTGTGATTTTTAATGCGATTTTTACGTTTCTTCGCGATCTGCTGCAATTTTTAGACATTCCATTTTTGACCTAAAGTACATTCTTTCCTCATTTCGATAAAGTTTATTCGGATTTCGTATAGCAATTTTCGAATTTTTGGGGAATTTTGTATATGATTTTAGTGTATTTTAGCGATTTGCTACTATTTTTCCACATTAGTGAAAGGAATCAACTTGCAATCTTCGAACATAACTATATTAATAAAAGAACAAACCGCTCTGTGTGTGTGTGTGTGTCTGTTGGCGATGGCTAGCGAAATCTACCGCACGTAGAAGTCTGAAAATTCAGGAGAGATTAGTCCAAGACAGGTCCTGATGCACCTGAGGCTTAGACTTTTAATTTTTTAAGGGCCGGGACCCCTTTAAGGTTTTATGCACTAAATTGTTAATAACATGCCTCTTTTCCATCCGATCTTCTTCGTTTTGGGGGTGAATGCTCCTTTCAGTTTCTGCCCCATTTCTACATTTTAATTAAGACCCTGGAACCCCGTCAAGGGGCCCATTACAGGGCTCCTTGAAATTTTAGTGCACTAAACTGTTAATAACATACCTCTTTTCTATCCGATCTTCTTCGTTTTTGGGTGAATTCTTTCAGTTTCTACCCCATTTCTACATTTTAATTAAGACCCTGGTGCCCTTGCAAGGGACCCAGTACAGGGCCCCTTGAAATTTTAGTGCACTAAATAGTTAATAACATGCCTCTTTTCTAACCGGCCTCTTTTCTATCCGATCTTCGTCGTTTTTGGGGTGAATTCTCCTTTCAGTTTCTGCCCCATTTCTACATTTTCAGTTAAGACCCTGGAACCCTGTCAAGGGGCCCAGTACAGGGCCCTTTCTAGTTTTAGTGCACTAAATTGTTAATAACGTGCATCTTTTCTAGCCGATTTTCTTCGTTTTCGAGGTGAATTATCCTTTCAGTGTCTACCCATTTTCTAAATTTTCAGTTAAGACCCTGGAATTTTGTCAAGGGGACCAGTACAGGGCCCCTTGAACTTTTAGTGCGTTAAATTGTTAATAACATGCCTCTTTTCCATCCGATCTTCTTCGTTTTCGAGGTGAATTCTCCTTTCAATTTCTACTCCATTCCAACATTTCAGTTAAGACCCTGACAAACTTCCAAGGGGCCCGGTACAGGGCCCCTTGAAGATTTAGTGCACTAAATTTTTAATAACACGCCTCTTTTCTATCCGATTATTTGCATTTTTGGGGTGAATTCTCCTTTCAGTTTCTGCCCCATTTCTACATTTTCAGTTAAGACCCTGGAACCCTATCAAGGGGCCCGGTACAGTATTGTAATGAATATTTTCTTTTATCTTTATCACTTTAAAAATATGTTGTATTTTTAATTGTTATTTTGTTCTCGTCAGGTTATTTGGGGGTTGATGAGCGTAGTTCGTAGGCGGTAGAGCCCCTAATATTTTAAATAATTGTAGGTTGGTAGCGCGGGAAATTTATTATTAGTTGTTGCATACTTTATCATTCCAGATATATAGACTTGCACAGGAAAATATAATCAGCACCACACAATTTATTATAAAACGTCTTCTCATTTAAATTTCATAATTGTGAAATAATCCTTCTATATATAAAAAAAAGTTTTGATTTGGAAATGGACCAATGAAAATCTGCGTAGATATTCCCGGCAGATCAGCATTCAATTTGAATGCTTAAGCATGCCCTTTCTTCGTTAATATTAAAAAAACTGTTGCATACAAAAATATGAAAATCGGTAGTATTATAGAGAAATGTTTGATAAACACGCTGATGCAGACAGTTTTCAAATCGAAGAATTATTTAAAGAGATATTTAAGGCCAAAGTTGGACAAAATCGCTTCATTAAAAAAGTTTTATTGGAGGAAACTGTACATAGGAGTTTAATCATTTTTAGATCATTTTATGCGTCAGAATTTCCCGGTGTGCAGACTGCATTTAGTTTTTTAATTTGACTCAGTTTTTGAGGTTTTATTTCTATTTTAAATTCAAATTTTCATCATTTCGAGAGATATTTTTTACAAATTTTAGAAAATTGTATTAATTTAAACTGTTGCCAACTGTATAAACAGCGCAAACAATAATGTTTGCTTCAAATTAAAAATTTATTTTACACGTGTCTATTATAAACAGAAAATATAAAAAGCAGGAACTCATGAAAATTACGTCATAAAAACTATATTTACACGTGAATTTAAAAGAGAAAGAATATTGTAAAATAATAAATTCATTAACATGCGTTAGAAGTCTTAAATAGGAGAATTTACGTCACATTTACGTCACATTACACTTATTACGTAAAATGAACAAAAAATAATATTGCAAAACAGTTTAAATTTAAAAATTGCGCGAGGCATTTATTTGATATTTTAAGATGATCATAATATTTCATTTCTAGCAAAAGTATTTTTACGTGAATATTAAAAAGAGAAAGAAAAGTTTGGTGAAAATTACATCAGATTATAATTGTCAGATTCAAATTATAATTCAATCCTCCGAAATCTTTTTAAAGCCGATCAAATTAGCGTGCTGTTAGTCTGCGGCGTCTGAACGGGGGTTGACGAGCGTAGCTCGTAGGGGGCAGAGCCCCCTAGTTATTTAAAACTAAATTAATGGTTATGAAATTAAATATTTTAATGGATATTTTAAAGCAATTATTAAAGTCAATTGTGGTTATTTTAGTAAGTACCCTTTCAATATATACATATTTTTTTACTCAGTCCCCAGCATCCGTGCAAGCCCGCCCCCCCCCCCCCGTAAACATCTGTGTCAGGGCCCCCAAATTTGTAAATAGGTCCCTGCGTCTAGGATCCCGTAGGGCCCGGTCCAGGGCCCATTAAATTTTTTGTTTGCCATGCGTTTTTCACACCCCATTTTTCTCACCTTTGCAGTGTGTAATTTTAAAGTTGAGTCTGAACTCTTCTCCTTAGACTAACACTCACATATTTTTACTGGGGCCCTAGGGCCCTTTTTTAAGCATTTCCCCAATTTTTTGCACATTTCTTTTAAATTATATTCTAATGATCCCTTAAAAATACTCCGATTCACTAGCTTTATTTTTCTAACAACATCTTAGGATCTCCAGCTGTTACATGAACGACAAAAAAATATTTGTGACTTCAACTACCACCAATTTTGAATATAAATTGATATAATCTTAAGTTTTATTTAAGGTTATTATTTACAAACCCCGGGCAACGCCGGGCGGGCCTGCTAGTATTATATATATATATATATATTCTCTTTTCAGAATTTGAGAAGCGATTTAAAATTTTTTCGCGATATCTTATTGTGATTTTCAGAGCTTTTTCGTAATTCCTGCTGTTTTTTTACGTACCCGGGCAACGACGGGCAAGTTCGCTAGTCTATCTATATTATAAAGGACAAACATATCTGTACGTAACGCATACGTCATTTTGCGAATGGCAACACTTTGAAATTTGAATTAAAATTTCGGTTTTGCAATTATATCTACGGCACATTTTTAAACTTCTAAACACCGCACATTTTAAATTTTAACACCATTGTATAAGGGGAAAAAAAGGCTCTTTTAAATGCAATTTGTTTGAAAGCTGTATCTCAATTTATTTTTGAGATATTAATTTTTTTGTAGTTTTTAACCCTTTGTTGCATACCGTCCACTACAGTGGACAAAATTGCAATTTTTTTCTTATCCAACCTATTTCCTTAACAGTTCCTATTTAAAGCTTATGCTACTTTTTGACATTCATGCTTGCAGGGAAAAAATAGAGTTGGTGAAACAACTCGGTTAACTTACTTTTTGAGATAGAATTAATGTGGATGTCCCATCAGAGTGCCTGTAAGTTGTTCAACATGAACTAAAATGTTTCTAAACCTATAATAATTTTATTTAAATGATACTTTGTTCATTAATTATTGTTTTTAGATGTCTTGGCTTAATAGATAATTGAAAAACAAGTATAAAAATACTTTTTTGTTTATTTTATGGAAGGTTTTACATAATGTCCACTATAGTGGACGCCATGCACAGCATCAACTGAAGTGGGCATAATGAGTGTGAACAGTGAAAATTTTAAAATATAATTTTGACGTGTTTATGCCATTTTAATATTATGCAGGCATATTTTATATAAATTTTCATCTCTTTCACATTTTTAAAAGTTATAATTGCCTGACTTCATTGATTTACGCAATTTATTAGTTTAAAAAAAAATTGAATATGTGTTCTGTTTGAAATAGATCTGTATGACAATATTGAAAATCAATAAAATAACAGTAAACAATTTGAAAATTAATATATATGGAACATCTTTTTAAAAATTTTAAATGAAAACTTATTTGAATTAAAGAAATTTTGTTGTATACAGAAGCTTGTTTCCAAATTGCGACATACAATTTGGAAAATTTAAACTGGCTCTAGCAAGTGGCCTCATTCAGTGAGTGACGCGACAATCTGGTGAACCGTATTTGATTCCAGACTCTGAAAATGTGATGTGCTGGAAGACAAACAACTAAGACAATTAGCTGTAAGAGCAAATTCTGTACGCAACGACACCAGATATGACAAGGTGGGACACTTTCCCCTCAGACATCCCAAAGTGCACAGTGATGCAAGATGGAACTATGTAAAAGGAAGTCAACATATCCATGTGTAAAATGTAAAATTTACCTTTACATCGATGCAAAAACTGATTGATTTTTCAAATTTCATCATCAAGGAATGTTTTCTAAATTTTAACAACAATATTTTTTTAGCTATGATAATATTCTAGAAGATAACTATCATAAATCTTATTTACCTAATAGCACTACATTTGAATTCTGTGTTCATATAGTGTCCACTATAGTGGACAAGCTGTAACTCAAATAATAAAAAAATATTACACATAAAATAATTTTTTTCGCAACTAGCATGATCCTTTTAGTAGGAAAATACTAAATTTAACATTGGGGATTTGCCAGTTTTAGAGTATGCAACAAAGGGTTAATGCAAATTTTGTAATTGTGGCAATTGAAGTACTCCTTTTATATTGAAAGTAAAGGGAAAATAGTCATGGTTTATTATTTTTATTGATTATATCCTTATTGATGCCATATTCACAATACAAATTAAAGTAACTTTTTTATAATTTTTGAACAGAAAATGATGTCAGACATTAAAAAAACACACGCATTCTTCTTCATAAATCAGTTACATTTCAATATTTTTGCATTACGCTGATACTGAGTCTGAGACGCTAGGCAAAATGATTCAGTGAGTAAAAATTATGTCATATTTAAAATAAAACGATCATTTATTTTGATAAAACTAAATATTTGACCAATATTAAATGGCCAATACTAACTAAAGGCAAATTTCTGAATTTTTTTTTTCGCGGGCATTTAGATTAGAACTTAAAGTTTGTGCGAATGTTCACGTGAAAAGTTGTATCGGACAAACGTGACTTTAAGTTTAGAAATACATTCTTTACTATTCTATTGCGCGTTAAAATACTTTCAAATTGTGAATTTGAGTGGTGCGTATGTAAATTATGGGAATTGAAAATAACGAACAATTTAGATTTCATACGGGAAAATTTTTGATGTTACAAAGCGAAATCCTTTTTACTGATTTTTCATCCCATAAAAACAAACATAAAAGTCTCAATCGATACATTCATCATAATTACTCATCTTGATTACAGAGTTTAATTTTTCAATAATTTAAGCAGTTGAAGTTTGTGGGAATAATATTTTAGTAATTTTAGGTTTAAAATATTATTTGTTTTAAGAGTGAGACAACCAATGTTAGATGAATTTTTATTGTAATTATTTTTGTAGGTTTATTATAAATTCGATCTGACAGTTCCTTTCTAACATTTTAGTTCGTCGAATTTCGACGGGTTCCAACTCGTAATAATAAAGAAAGAAGTTTGTGTGTGAGTGAGTGTGTCGACGGTGTTCTGAAGAGACCACTACACGCAGAGCTACAAAATTTGGGGAAAAGGTACATCTATATATGAAGTTTTGCACCTCGAAGTCCGATTTTCGATTAGATTTTTTTATGTGATTTTTTATGTTTCGAGGCGATTTTTCTATATAAGTGAGAAGAATATGGTTTCTTGCTTTTGACCCAATATAGTAAATTTTGTTCTCTTTTCAAAAAAGTTTATTCGGAATTCGTGCAGCGATTTTTGAATTTTTAGCGAATTTTTTATCTAATTATTGAGCAGCATTTAATGCATCTCTATACCTATAAGGGGGATTACCGTAGGGGTGATCCAGCTCTGTCGCCAAATAACGCCAAGTTTGTTGCCAACTTGACGATATATCGCCAAATTTAGCGACCAAAATTAGTCGCCAAAAGTGATGCCAACTTGGCGATATCTCTAATATTTCGACAAATTCCGATAGACTTCCACTGTAAAACAATAGGGTTTACTTGCTTACAGAAAATCAACAAATTGAGATATTTTAATGCAACAAAAACTAATATTAACTTAAGGGATTATAGTAATTATATTTAAGGGAGTCTAAGTAACTTAATACGAATAAAAGTAACATGATCTAATGCTTAGCATGATTTCCAAACCATAAATTTTAAGACAGCCCACAGGGTCAAAGGAATTTGACTTGAAACTTTTATCCAATTATAGTAAATTTTGACTCAGGTGATTTTTGAACTTTTTGTGATTTTTAATGCGATTTTTACGTTTCTTCGCGATCTGCTGCAATTTTTTGACATTCCAGTTTTGACCTAAAGTACATTCTGCCCTCATTTCAATAAAGTTTATTCGGATTTCGTATAGCAATTTTCGAATTTTTCGGGAATTTTGTATGTGATTTTTAGTGTATTTTAGCGATTAGCTGCTATTTTTCCACATTAGTGAAAGGAATCAACTTGCAATCTTCGAACACAATATATATATATATTTTTCTCTTTTCAAAATTTGAGAAGAGATTTAAAATTTTTTCGCGATATCTTATTGTGATTTTCAGATCTTTTTCGTAATTCCTGCTTTCTTTTCACGTACCCGGGCAACGCCGGGCAAGTTCGCTAGTATTAAAATAAATAAATATTGTTTAACGTCTGATATATAAAATTTAAAATTAACAAGTAATATAAAAATTTTGTTTTTAAAGTCAATTCCTACTTAGGTCATCAAAGAAAAATTTAATATAATCCCTTAAGCTAATATTAGTTTTTGTGGCATAGATGTCATATACGCTGCCCCATATTGGCGCGATTTTTTTTCTGGCGCCAATATCATGTACGCAACGGGTGCTTAATTGGCAAAAAAGTGTCGTTATTTTGCTTGATATGGTAACCCGGATGTTGCTGTTTATGCTGCTGATGTTTTCGCCAAATTGGCGTCGGAAAACAATCGCGCCAATATGGGGCGTATATGGCATCTGTGCCGTTTTTGTTGCATTAAAATATCTGAATTTGTTGATTTTCTATAAGCAAGTAGGTTTACAATGGAACTCTATGGTAATTTGGCGAAATATTAGAGATATCGCCAAGTTGGCGTCACTTTTGGCAACTCATTTTGGCCGCCAAATTTGGCGATATATCGCCAAGTTGGCGACAAACTTGGCGGTATTTGGCGACAGAACAGGGTCCCCCCCTATGGTAACCCCTTATTGAAAATACTTTCATTGATCTTCAATAACCAATGGCCGCCATTCTGTTTCCCATGCAAAACTAAAATTAATTAATTAAAATTTAATTAATTAATTAATATTTGAAAAAACTGTATTAACATCAATTGTCATCCAGTACAAGTTAAAAATTATTTCAACTTGATAGGATGAATAATGAGTATTTTATTAACGATTGAAAATTTGAACAAGATATATAAATATATAAAAAAAATAAATATATAAATAAATAAATATAGGGAGAGTGTGAACTAATAGTAGGAATTGAAAAAAATATATATATTGCAATTCATCAGATATACAAGTAAAAGTTACATAAATACATATACATATAATTAAAATGCAAACGTTTCCGGCTAAATTTTAGCCCCTCATCAGTACAATAACATTCAAATGACCAGAAAATGTTAGTACAGTAAACTCCCGACTATCCGGCCTAGTAAAATAACTGAGAAATTTTGCAAGCGGCTGAGACAGGCAGGTTCTCGTCCGTAGGAAAGTGCTAACTCACGACAGAAAGGAGCAAGAAGGGATGGCAGAATGCAATAGCAGAGAGAGACAGGAAGTGAGAGAGCGGGTTAAGACTTGATAACATGTTTCGTCAGTTGTGCAACGGATATTAACAAGTGCGGACGTTATTTTCCGCTTATCTTGGTTAGTTTCGTGTATAATCGTTTGGTGTGCTTCGTGTTTATTTATTGAAGATTAACGAAATGGGTGATAAACGAAAGAAACTATGAGTTAGCAGGAGGAAGCGACGCCAGCTAATATTATCTGCTTGTGTAAATGGAGGAACATTGCGTCGCGAAAGAAGGCTAACAGGGAGAAGCAGTCATCTATCAAGGACTTTTTCAAAAACTAAAAACTTAGTTTTGGCTTTTATCTTATGCATAACTTTTCATATTTGTGCAATCATTTATAAATAAACAGTAAAATAAGATTTAAGGGAAAGGAGGATAAGAGTACGCAGGGATTTTTTTCCCTGTTGGTAACACTGCAAGCAGAAGCGAGTGTGATCATATCAACACGTTTGTTTTCAGCTCGCTCAAGAGACCGCCATTATTATTTTCACCCTTGCTATCATTTATTTATCAGGTAAGATATGGTTTCGTTATGTTAGCATGTAATTTTTCTGTGAAGAAATCTTAATGTTTTTGTAAATAAAGGACTGATGCTTGCTTTCTAAGTAAATATCATTATGAGGTTTGTTCCCTTCCGAACAACGTGAACACGTTAGAATTTAACTGTTGTGAATGCTACTGCCACCTATGGACGATTTAGAGAAGCAATACATAGGCGGGAAAGATTACGCACAGACCAGATATGCGTAAATCGTTCCGTGTTACAGGTATTGAGCCGATACAACCCTAACATTATAAATGAAGATTGCTATTCTCCTTCACTAGTAACTTTAGCTCCCTTGGATAACGATTGTACAGTTGCAGTAGCAGCACCTAAAGAGAACGAAGTCTCACCTTCCACTTCTCATTTAGATGTCAGTATCCAGTCAATCATGCCACTTCCTAGACATGAACAACGAGGAACTAAAAGGAAAAGAAAATCTCAAAAATCGGAAACCATGACTTCGTCTCCAGTCAAAAATGTGTTAAAGGAAACGGTAGACAGAGGGAGAGAATTAGAAGAAGCAAAGGCTAATCGAGCTGCTATGAAAAATAAAAATGGAGCCAAAACTAAAAAAGGACAAACTCTGAAAGCAAAGAAAAAACTTATTCTGAATTGTATCGACAACCCAGTTCCCTCAACAAGTTCAGCAAACAATGAGGCGACAATATGCCCAGGCTGCGAACAATCATATGATGAAAATTGGATCCAGTGTGGATTATATAAGGAGTGGTGGCATGAGGACTGTTCAAGTTACGAAGGCACTGGAGCATTTGTATATGACTACTCCTAAATTTTCTGGGTGCATACTCTTGGACTCACGCCCTGCGTACTCTTACCCGCCATGTCAGGTAATTGTACGCATTTGCCATTTTTTCCCTTGCATTCTTTAATATATATATATTTTTAAGATAAAACTTTCATTTTGTGTACCCTTCTTTCTAAGTTAATAAACTATGATTCAGTCTATTTTCGAGGTTCTCTCTTTTCAATTCTCATTTTTATACCGAAAAATCCACTAGGTGCGTACTCCTACTCTTCTTTCCCCTACTCATTTTTTTACGAGTTAGGCTTAAGTTTCACGTTAATGTTTTGCTTATTTTGAAAATGTATGTATCCTTTTATATATATAAAAAAAAGTTTTGATTTGGAAATGGACCAATGAAAATCTGCGTAGATATTCCGTGTAGAACTCATCCAGTTTAAATGCTTAAGCCAAGGCCTCCTTATCGAAATAACAGGCCTCGCAATCGCTAAGTTTCCTTTGTCCGCTGTACACGTGGTTAGAAACCACATGGTTTCCCGTGACTAGCGCCATCTAACGTGAGAAACAGAAATATTTTTTAATTTGTTTTCCATTTGTCTTTTACCATTTTCTTTACGATGTGCTTTGTAGTTTGCAAATGATAGTTGTTAATCTTAAAATTTTCATATGTTCTAGATATTTTATTTAAAAAATAAACTTATTTTACTGTTAAACAAAAAATGTTTACTGCTGTATTCCGTTATGTAAATAAATGATGATAATAATAATAATCAGGAAAGAAAATTATTTTACCATGAATTTCTCAGTGATATTAGTTATTGAAATAAATGGATAGCATCTAGATCCAGAAAATGTAAAATATTTCATTTTCTCTTACATTTTCAAATATGTGATTTATTTTATTTCTGCTATTTCTTTTCTTTTCACAATTAATTTCACCTTACAGTATTAATTTAACATCGCTCCTTCAATTTGTTTCAATGCACAGTCTCATTTATTTATTTATTGGCCTATCATTTGTTTTATTTTTGAAGGTATGGGTGATCATTTCAGTTTAACATACTTTAGATGAAAGCTTCACTGATTTTTCATATAAAGTTTGTATGTATTAATCTATGGAAAGTTTCATAATTGGCTCCACAGCCAATTGGCATATCTTGGCGGGCATAGTTTGGTGCGTAAATAATTTCCTTGTTTTAACTCACATATGTTATGTAAGTTTTACTAAAAAGTATCAAAGTATTTTAGGAAAGTTAAAACACGCATAGATACACAAAAAAAAAAAAACAGACTGAAGTCATAAACACTTAAAAAATTGGAAAAATAAAGTTTAATAATCACTTAAATTTATACATGTCCCTCAACTTTCCGCAAATACCGTATTCTTGTCATGCTACGATTTTGGTGTTTGTAAATCTTAATTTGAGTAGTCTTCCTTAATCAGACCTAGAGCCAATTGGCGTAAGTGTAGTTTGGCGCAAAATTAATTTTATTTTTAAACCGTATACTTGATACCACATTATTCCAGCATCGCGTTTTTGCAGTCAACTTTGACTGTGGAACAGATTACAGAACATTAGCTAATACTACATTATATAATAATAAATCGGTATCTTTCAAGTATAGGGGCCTTGGCGAGAGAAGAAAATTTGGCAACGTAATTTCTGGAAGCATATTCACTGTTTCACACAAAGAAGCAATATTTTCCAATATTTGTACAATTTATTTAATATAAAAAAGGCATTTATCTATTTTATATACAAATATAAACAAATCGTATATAAAAAACAATAATAATACCTAGAAACTAAATTTATACATGTAAATTCGGCACAGATGTCATATTGGCGCGATTTTTTCTGGCGTAAATGTCATATACGCACCGGATACTTAACTGGCACCAAAGTGTCGTTATTTTGCTTGATATGGTTATCCGGATATAGATGATATGGTAACGAGGTTTTCGCAAAATTGGCGTCGGAAAAAAATCGGGCCAATATGGGGCGTATATGACATCTGTGCCGTAAATTCTTATAAAACAAGCTGACAGTTCATAAGTTTTGTTTTCATAACTGTTTATATCAATCGGCAACAAATCGCTCTTTCCGAAGCCCAAATTGTGCCAAGATTTAAAAAAAAAATAACCTGCAAAGTCCTATATACTGAAAATGGTACTTGTTAGTTATCCCGTCGACCAAATTACTGTCGCCAAATTGCAAGATTAAATGCCAATAATGGTTTGCCGTAAATTAATTAATTTTAAGATTAAATGCCTACAATGGCCAATAAAACCAAATTTCGACGTTTTATTTGTATTTTTATTAATGTTATACTAATTTATTTGTTTTTTCGTTATTTAAAATAAAAAATTGTGTCAATTTCTAGAACTTGGCGAGTAGTTTGGCGATTTATATAATTTGGCGAAATTGGCCGACGGGATAACTAACAAGTACCCTGAAAAAATATCAATAAATCTTATATTTAAATCTTCATTTTTGATATGTTTCATTTTTTAAAGTCAGAACATAATTGTGCGAAATATTTTTTTTACGCCTTTATTTTACTGGAATTCGAAAAATATTTTATACAATTTTGCCAATAACACAACATTTTCAATTTTTTACTATGCATTTGTTTATGGAGTATTACCATGAGTATACACCACGTGGCGTAACTTACGGGAAAAAGTCAGCTAATAAGTTGGTAATTATCGGGGACATTTTTACCCATAGACTTTCTCCGGATTGTCAAGTCTGTTTTATGATAAGGGAGTCTTGGCTTAAGCATGGCCATAGCCTACTATGATATATAACGGCCCGCGCATTTCGCCGGAAAAGTGAAGTCGGATCCAACTTCAAACCCTGAACCAAAACTTCACAACGTGCTCTTTGTTTACATTTATACCCTGCCCAGATAGAAGCTTGTTTCTCATCGTCGAGGTTTCAGAATCATTGATCGTATTTTCATGTAATAAATTAAATATTTATATTCTTCAATTTCCTTCGATTTAAAAGGCTGTTTTACACAAATTGTAGCATTTTAGTGTTACACATACTTTTAAGATTAGCTAAATTATTTATTGTTTACCTTGATCGTTTGGTTCATTCATGAAAAATACCGGTTCTGTTATTCTTTTTTGAATGTCCCGTATTTATATAAAAATAGCTTGGTTTCATATACACGTTTTAAAATTAAAATTTGACTTTTATCAAACTACAGTTCTCATAACTGACTTGAAGCAGCTATTTTTGATTAATTTACTGTTACCGGTAAAATATTTGTTTTTAATATCGCCCGAACCAAGAAGAAGAAGAAAAAAAAAGCCGATCTTCCTTAAACATTAAATATTCTTATTTTTAATCAGAGAAAGAAATGGTGATTACGGATTTAAATATCGTTGCAATATTCTATGTTATCCAAGCAATTTTGATTAAATCACGTAAGGGTATTTGTTACTTAATAAATTACATTTATTAATTATTACAAGGAATTTTATGAGTATTTTAATATATTAAAAAAAATTTCTATCAGTTTTATTGTTTCAGCAGTGAAAATAGTAAATAAATGGTACTTAGTTATCCCGTCGACCAAAAATCTATCGCCAAACTATAAGATTAAATGCCAATAATGCTTGATCGTAAATGTCACATTCACTTGACTGTAAGCAAGTTACACGCGTTTTTGTCATCAAGTGATTTTTATTTCGACGTTTTATTTGTAGATTTATTAATGTTATACTAATTTATTTGTTCTTTCGTTATTTAAAATAAAAATTATGGCAATTTGTATAATTTGGCGAGTGTTTTAGCGATTTATATAATCTGGCGAAATTGGTCGACGGGATAACTAAGTGGTACCAAATAAATTTGTGATATTGATGTTTTAGACTAAGCATGTGTTTTTTTATTTATATATTTTTATGTGTGTTGGTTTAACAGTTTTAAAGAGAAACACATTATATTAGTCACTTAAATAAATAGAACTTTACATTTACATTGATATGGACAGTTTATAATAACCCTTAACAGCTGTATTCGAATTAGCTGTCATTTCTAAGCTTGATTGGAATGTCAGCAGAATTGTAAACGTAACCATGGCGACATGACGTAATTTTGGTGTTTATTTACATATCTACCCTTCCCAGGTTGTTTCAGTTACGGTCAGAGTCAAATTTCAATTTTGGGCAGGGTATCAGAGTCCTCTGGCGAGCGACTTCATACATTAAACGCAAATCAGTCTGCCTGTAGTAGTATCTAAGTATACCTTGAGCATGGCCTTTCTTCGTTAATATTAAAAAAGCTGTCGTATACAAAAATATGGGAATCGGTGGTATTATAAAGATATTTGATAAACACGCTGATGCAGACAGTTTTCAAATCGAAGAATTACTTTCAGAGATATTTAATGCTAAAGTTGGACAAAATCGTTCCATTAAAAAAGTTTTATTGGAGAAAAAACTATACATGAGAATTTAATCATTTTTAGATCATTTTATAGGTTATAAGTTCCCGGTGTGCGGATTGCATTTATTTTTTTTTTATTTGACTATTTTTTGAGGTTTTATTTCTATTTTAAATTCAATTTTTCAGTATTTCGAGAGATATTTTTTACAAATTTAAAAAATGTTATTAATTTAAACTGTTGCCAACTGTATAAACAGCGCAAACAATAATGTTTACTTCCAATTAAAAATTTATTTACACGGGACTATTCTAAACAGAATTTTTTTTTAAAATTAGAATAAAATGATTACATGTTAAAAGAAGGAAAATTGGGTCATAAGAACCATATTTACACTGGAATTTTAAAAGAGAAACAAAATGTTAAAATAAAAAAATCAATACTATGCGTTAAAACCTATAAATGGAGGAAATTACGTCATATTTAAAATGGATAAAAAATATGGCAAAACAATTTAAATTAAAAAATATATCTGCGCGAGACATTTACTTGATATTTTGACATAATATTTTCAACTATTATCGTGAATTCGAAGACAGCGCAAATAATATTTCCTTCTAACAACAAAAGTATGTTCACGTGAATATTAATGAGAGAAATAAAACTTTGGTGTAAATTACGTCAGATTTAAAACGATACATTTAAAATGAATTATTTAAAAGAACTATCTTATAGCGCTGTTAAAAAATACCGGGAGACAATGACGCTGTTTACTTAATTCATTTTACATTAGCTTATTTTCGAATGTTTAACTAATTTTTTTAATTAAATACGAAAACAGCCATTGTATCTTTTAACAGCAGCAGATATGGTCTTAAAAATCCCCAATCCAAGAAAAACGAATGGAAACCCGTTTACAGAGGGATCACTACTGTTTTTATTTATTTTTTTTTTTTTTTAATTTTAATTCAATATTTTTAAAGCCGATCAAATTAGCGTGCTTTTTGGTGTCTCTGAACAGGGGTTGGCGAGCGTAGCTCGTAGGGGGCAGAGCCCCCTAGTTGTGTATATAGAATTTATCTTAAAATGTGTAACATGCATTTTTAAGATCATGGGGAGGCGGAAGGCAGGAAGTGAGTAAATATTTCTAGAATTCCGGCTTATCTGTTATCCGGCCTACCCTTCCGCCATATTAGGCCGGATAGTCGGGAGTTTACTTTAATTATTAACTGTAAACATGATATACAGTTTTCTGGTCATTTGAATTGTTATTGCACTGATGAGGGGCTAAAACTTAGCCCGAAATATTATCGCACTTTTAATTGTATATGTATTTATGTAACTTTTACTTGTATGTATGATGAATAGTAATCTATTTTTTAATTTTAAATGAAATTATGTATTCACCTGCTGATGCTCATTATATTTCGAATATGATGTAATATTAACTTTTTTTAAAATTCGTCAAAATATTTATTTCATTTCCATTTTTTACGGGGAAATCTTGCAATAGGAAAGTTATGACGTAATTCACTTTTTTTTTTTAATTCGTCAAACTATTTATTTCATTTTTCACGTGGAAATCTTGCAATAGAAAAGTAATTGTTGTGGTAAGAATTTTATTGTGGATTTTTAATTGTCGGCAACTGCTATAACGAAAAATATTCAAATTTGATAGGCTAGGGGGGCTCCGCCCCGCCCCCCTTGTGCTCGCTACGCTCACCAATCCCCCGCGTAATCGCTTCGCGACTCCGTTCGGTATTGCAAAGCAATCCCTATTTTCTAGCCAACCTCAGATTATTGTTTGTACTTAAAAATTCGTAAATAGTTCAATTATGCTCTGTTTATAAGCTAATATTAGTTTTTGTTGCATTGGAACATCCCAATTTGTTGATTTTTTGCAAGCAAGTAAACCGTATTGTATTTAAACGAGAGTCTATGGAAATTTGGCGAAATACTGGAAAAAGCGCCAAGTTGGCGTCACTTTTGGCGACTAATTTTGGTCGCCAAGTTGGCGACGTTTGACGACAGAGTCGAGACCCCTCCCTTTGCTAACCTCACCTTATAGCGTCAGAAAGCTCTGACCAATCAGATTGCTTTTCGCAGTATCTACGCAGATTTTCATTGGTCCCTTTCTAAAGCGTTACTTTTTTTTTTATATATATCGAAGGAAAATTGGTGGTTTTTTATCCTTCTATATATAAAAAAAAAGTAACGCTTTGGAAATGGACCAATGAAAATCTGAGTAGATACCTCGAAACGCATCTGATTGGTCACAGCTTTCTGACGCTATAACGGGGTTTACCAAAGGGGGGGGGGGCGGCTCTGTCGCCAAACATCGCCAAGTTTGTTGCCAACTTGGTGATATTTCGCCAAATTTGGCGACCAAAATGAGTCGCCAAAAGTGACGCCATCTTGGTGCTATTTCCAGTATTTCGCCAAATTTCCATAGGCTCCCATTGAAATCCAAAAGGGTTTACTTGCTTGCAGAAAATCAACAAATTGAGATATTTCAATGCAACAGAAAAACTAATATTCAGTGCTGTAGTTGGAAAAAAATATTTGTAGGAACGTAACTTGTCATAGTGTAGATGTTGATGCTACCGGATTTTTGCTAAGCAAAAAGCACTCTAAATTAAAATGTCTGAAATTCAGACACTTAAGTGTCTGAAACGGTGTGTTCAATTTTCAGACATTTTAAAATGTCTGAATTTTTTCAGACATTTTTTGTGTCTGAATTTCAGACACTTCAAACGTCTTAATAGCATCCATTTTTTTTCAAGCATCATACGTAGCCATGTTTGACCACGATGAATCCTGGAAAAATATTTGGCTGGGGTACTGCCCCCCCCCCCCCCCCCTACAGCCTGATTTTTTTGGTGCTCTCAATTTTGGTATGCAATTTTTGTTAAGCTGATAATTTAAATCTTTTACGACATTTTACTGATTATAATCAATATTTTGAACTCAGGAGTAGAACAAGATTAAAACAAAAAATATTTATCTAAATATTAGATTTTTTAAATTTGTTTTATTTTTAATCTTATTTTACTTTAAAAGTTCAAAATATTGATTATAATCAGTACAATTTCGAAACAGATTTAAAACATAAGCTTTACAAATATTGCACATCAAATTTGTGGGCACTAAAATCGTAGGGGGGCGGGCGGGGCACGGCCCAGTATGCCCATTCTTTAATTAAGAAGTTCTTTTGAAAAAAATGCAACCCTGCATTATTGTTATCTAAATTGAGATGTCCGGTACTCGGGAGTATCCGTTGTGGAGGTTAATGGACATTCCCGAATAGCTGAAGCATCTATTTAGCGAATACTTTTTTAATCCGCATGGCATACATATTTGCATATTTTTACCTCACAAAAGCAGACATCTCCGATTATCGGACAAATTCAACGGCAAGGGCTATTGATGACTTTTAAAGTACATGGATAAATATATATATTTCTTATAATCTTGTCCTACTCTACTTCATATAATTTAAAAATAGATTTTTTAAAAATTTATATTGCCACATAGGCAATTTTACATATATATCAGATGATAATCACAACTATGAATAAATAAATAAATATTCTACTTTATCCCTTTGCACTCGAGGGCTCCGGAGCGGAGCCATTTAAAATTTGTCTTCAAACTCGAGGGCTCCTCTACGTTGACGATGCAAATAATTTTGTGATACCTGTCTAGAAAAGCCAAGATTACATGGTATCACAAAATTATTTGCATTGTCTCCGTAGCGGAGACCTCGAGTTTGAAGACAAATTTTAAATGGCTCCGTTCCGGAGCCCTCGAGTGCAAAGGGTTAATATTGAGAAAAAAATTACTTCGGTATTTTGTTTATTTATATTTTGTGTTTTTAATCTGGTCCTACTCTAAAAGTTCAAAACTTTAATTATAATCAGTGCAAGATTTAAGGTATCAGCTTTACGAAAATTTCATACAAAATCCCCCCCCCCCCCTCCCCGAAAAAAAATGAAAATCCTTATCATTTAAAAATTAGATTTTTTAAAAATTTATATTGCCACATTGGCTTATTGTTATCATTCCTATTAAACACTTTTCATTAGATATCTTTAAAGCAAAATAAAGCCGCAAAAAAAGAAGTTACCACATAATCACTATGATACACACTTGCGATGCTTATCAGTAAAGTCTAATTGGAAAATGACCTTCGAAGTGAAATATATTTTCTACACGCAGCAAAATCAAAATAAACAAATGATTTCCTTTTTCCTGACTATGTTACCTCTCTGATCATCTATGGGTTACATCTATGTTTCCAAGTCAAAAGCTTTGCACATTTAATCTACTCGGTAAAAGATTTAATAGCTTTAGAAATATATCTAAGAAATATTTGAGATAAATATCATTTTTCAATTATATATAAATTTCATAAAAATCAATTGATTTTTTTTTTCCAAAAGCGAAAGTCTATAAATATATTTTTTAGTTTCAGCTAAATATTGTTCAATTGAAAAAAAAAAAAAAAAAAAAAAAAAGGCAATCCCGTCAATCGGGATTAAAATTGAAGCGGGATCCTGGGATATCAATCCGGGATTGTAATCCCTAGCTAGGAAGTAAGAAAGCTTTAAAAGATCTTTCAAAGTTTTTTTTTTCTATTTCCTTGTGGTCGTTTAGTATGAGATAAGCATTAGTCATTGAAACTAAGAACTGCCATATTGAAAACAAAACAAAACAAGGGAATGAACTTAACTTTTAAATATGTCTGTTTTTTAGTGATGTTATTACTTTAAATTTGAGAAAAAAGATGAGAATAAATAATACATAATTTGTAATAAAAGACAACGTCATAAATTAAAAAATATATACTTCTAGAATTATTATTTTTTTTTGCAAAAAGATTCAAAACTAATTAAATTTCATGTAAGATTTTGTTTAGTACAATAAATAAAATCATAAAAGACACTAATTTTAGTACTATAAAGAAATTATAACACTTACTTAAATCGCTGTTTGCAAGAGGTAAGAAAAATTCCTCGATTTGAAATTTTAAAAACTACCACAACCACAGTGAGGGAGAAAGACTTGCACCAGTTTAAAAGGTAATCCCATAATACATCCGACTAGCCATATTTAAAGAATGAGATGTTTCATCCTCAAAACAGGACCTGCCAGACAAAAGTTTCTTTCTTTTTTTTTTTTTTTTTTTTTTTGCCAGCTTCGACAGGACGAAGATGAATAACACAATATTATTGATATAAATTAATACGAGTTAACACTAAGCCCATTGCACACGCTTTGTAGAATTTCCGGGTGTAATCTTCAACCGTCGTCTACTTCTGTTCTGTGTCTATCCCGCCCTTATATCGACGACAGCTTCTAAGAGACATTTGATGTCGAGCACACACGTCAGATGTATGTATTCAATAAATAAATAATCCAAGTTAATACGAACACAGTAAATCACAGTACTTCATATTTTGCAAAAAACGAATTAAAATACACGCGTACATAAAAACAAACTTCGTTTGAATTACAACGTATACCACTTCGAAGGAAGACATCTAAAGCGCATGCGCAACTGGGAGTGTGAGTGCCCCCTGGTGGTTATTGCGTCGGAAGAATCAAAACGTCTTAAATTAAGACACGTTTAAAGCAATGAAGTGTCTTAAAATAAGACGTTTGCGGATATTTTAGACATTATTCTCAGTTCATTTGCACCATGGTCATAGTAAGACACTTATGTATCTTAAATTAAGACATCTATAATGTCTGAATTTTCAGATTAAGACACTTAAGTGTCTAAAATTCTTTTTCAGTCACATATGTGTCTAAATTTAAGACGCTTCTATTTGCAGTAATTTAAAACATTTAGCCAAAAGGGGATTTTTTTTAATTAACAGTTATAATTATCCCGGAAGTTTCTATAAAGAACGATAATGAGAAATGTTTTCTGTGATTTTTTATTTGCAACAAGCTGTCTCGTCTGCTAATCTTCTTCCTGATCGCAACCAAGATTTCAGATATGGTTCAGGTCAAAATTCTTACAAATGAATTGGATTTTTCAATAAGGAGTGAATTTCTCGCATAGATCGTGATGTTATTCATACAGCTGAATACACTTTCGCATTCAAACGTTGAAATGGGTATGGTCTTCACAGTCTGGAGAAGAGGATTTAGCTCAGGCTCATCTCCAGTATCAATAAACTTGATAATAATAAATAACAACAACTATCGTTTCGCTTGAAAAAAAAAAGAAAAGTTTGTGAATGTGCGCGATATATATATATATTTTTTTACAGTAACAAACTAAATATTTCTGGGAACGGCGTTCCCACGCGTTCCCGCCCAACTACAGCACTGCTAATATTAGCTCATGAATAGAGCTTAATTGAACTATTTACATTATTTTTAAGCAGAAACACTATTTAAAATATTCGTAACATTATATATGTAATTTTATATTTAATAATTCTTATAATTATGAAACTCTATAAGCTCTAATGATTATGTGCTTGGAGATAAGGAAATAAAATTGTCAGGAGTTGGGGAGGAGCGCGTTTTTACCAAGTGGAATATAAAAATTGAATGCAAAAAAAAAAAAAAAAAAAAAAAAAAGGATCGCGAAGCGATCCAGAATTGAAGCGCGAAACAATTACGTCTGGAGTTGGCTAGAAAATAGGGATTGCTTCGGGATACCGAATGGAATCGCGAGGCGATTACGCGAGGGGTTGGTGAGCGTAGCGAGCAGGGGGACGGAGCCCCCCTAGTTAATTAAAAATTAACTATAATTAATTTCGATTCCGGACTACTTTAGTTGTCTCAGTCGTGTTTTAATACACGTGTACGTAACATTTCGCAATTCTGTCTTCCAAACTGTGGATTCGTATAGAATTAAAGACAAATTTTCATTTTTATAATATTAATTTTTTTGGAGTTTCTCTTACTACGGGAAATTAATTTCTCCATTGTGTTTTTGCTTGCAATAAAGAAAATTATATAATACCTTATTAAAATTACGTAATAAAATTTTTAAAAAGCATGTTGGCGGGTATCAAACCAAATTTCTTAAGTGAGATAGCCAAACCTTGCAATCTTACGATACTGATGAAGAGGCGTACGTAAGACAAAGTAGCATTATTAAAAAATTATCGAAACCAATAAAAAATAGTTCCGTTCGATATAAAAACATAGTTACATTCTCCACAGATTTATATTTATTGGACTTATCGAACTTTCATAGAGTTAAATAAAAAAGAGAATGAGATACTTAAGTACTTACGTAACCCGTTTGTTCATAGATTTATCTTGTTTACATATTTTTTCTAAAATATCTATGTAACTTTTATACTTATTACCTATACTAAAGCACATAAGTACTTACTTAATTATTTTGCTTTTTGTATAAATAAAGCTAATAATTTCACATCTGGTGTTTTTTTTTTTTTTGACACCTTGACAGCAAAGGTTTCCCTTACAACGCTTTTTTATTGATATAATTTGTATGATCTGCCTTGTTTAAATTTTTAAAGTTATTTACACTTTTTTAAACAGGACCTGATACCCCATATTAAGAAAAACAGACGCGTGGACCCATGAGGAAAGAAAGATGAAATATATATATATATATATTAGACATTAAAATATAATTTAGAAAATTTCTGCCAGATAAAGTGAACCTAATTACTGAAATATAACTTTTAAAATCTCTGCCTGATAGAGTGAACCTAACTACTGAACACTTTTACAAAAGTTCAGACTTTAATTCAAATGAAAATTAGCTTTTGGAAGCTGAATGGCCAGAATCTCCAGAGTCACATAGCAAAATCATGGCCCAGTTGCCCTACGTAACCTTACATAGTTAAAACCTTCAAAAATATTATTTTCTTTTTATCCCCCGGGACGGTATGCTATTTCTTTCTCCCAGCTTATTTTGTCTCCAAAAAATAACGTTAGCTTACAGAAGGCAGCAATAAACAAAGCAGATGTATCATTGTGCGATTAAATGCTCTATAGCAATTTTTTTTAGTTTCTAAGCATCGCACATTTTAAATTTTTATACCGTCGTATTGGAAAAAAAAAAGTACTTTTAAATGCAAATTGTTTGAAAACTGTATCTCCATTTATTTTTGAATTATTAATTTTTTTTGTAGTTTTTAGCACCATTTGTTTAATTTTGGCAACTTCATTTATATAGAAAGTAAAAGGAAACAGTTGAAAAATACTAATATCTTTTTGTTGCCATTTTCTCATAACAACCGAAAGAAAATGTAATTAAAATACGTGCTATTTTGGAAAAATATAAACGAATAATTTCGTTAAACATGGAGCTATTATAAATTATATTTAAGTATCTGTAGACGCTTTCAGTGTGACCTCAGTCATGACGTTTTGGTTGGAAACTGACTCCAAACAAACGGTTGCTATGCGTCATTTCTTTTTAAATATAAATTCGACAAATGTTACCAGTACACATCAAGCATTAAAACACTGAGATGTGATAGATAGATCAAGCAGGACGGTCGTTCTGCCAAGCCAAGCTACAAAAAAAAAAAAAAAAAAAAAATGCTAACCCCACCAAACAAACAAACGCGAAGAACCAAAAGCCAGAACCGCGTAACTGCTTATTATACTCTAGACAACTTCTCCATGTTAAATCGGCTAAACGTGGCATTTTAAAATTTCAGATATTTAAGAAAAGAAGCATCGCAGAGAAATAAAATTAAGACTAGAAGAATCTACTGAAGAAAAGCTTCAAATTGAGACCAAACTCATCTCTATAAAGTAATTATAAACAGAGATACAGGATTTTTAAAAAAACGTCGAGATACTGAAAATGATCAAAAAAAATCTTCGTCAAACATATATTAATTCAATTAAGCTAGAGACTTAAATAATGGGCAGAAAAAAGTATGGAATGCATTTTCGGACTGGTAATTAGCCAATCTACGTGCTTTTATAAAATTCAGTTTAAAAAATTGAAAATTCTATTCTTAATAAGCAAAAAACTGTTAATTCATTCTAAAATTATCAAACTATGCCAAACAGTGATAAACCCGCCAACGAGCGCGTACTAGCCACATTATAATAGCACAAATCTACTTCAACTTCAATCTGGTAGACGAGTATTTTCCATCAAGATTATTTTTTTCGACAAAAACTGCATAAAAGTTACATTTTTAGAAAGATTTTTAAATTAAAAATAATATTTTAGAGAAATGGTACCTTTTAAGAAGTATGCATTGAAAGTTATCGGCATTTAAGGTTTCATTCCTAATGTAAACAAAACTTTTGAAAATGAATTGAGGTCGCAAATCTCGACAATAGTTTTTTTTTTTTTACCTGCAAACAGAAATTGTTATTTTTTGCGTGTGTAAGTTATAAATAATCATTGGATACTGAAATAAATGTTTTTGGGTACTTGTAAGTTATCCCGTCGACCCATTTCGCCAAATTATATAAATCGCAAAACTACTCGCCAAATTATACAAATTGACATAAATTTTATTTTAAATAACGAAAGAACAAATAAATTAATATAACATTAATAAAAATACAAATAAAACGTCGAAATAAAAATCATCTTATTACGTAAACACGTGTTTTCAAGTGAATGTGACATTTACGATCAACCATTATTGGCATTTAATCTTACAACTTGGCGACAGTAATTTGGTCGACGGGATAACTAACAAGTACCTGTTTTGGTTTAAGATAATATTATTTATTTATTTATTTTGTGTTTTAAATGAAGTAAGTGAAATGGGTGTATTTTAAATGCCTATAATATATGTTTTTAAACTGAATGTAGTATTTGAAATGAAAGTTGTGTATTGTAAATGAAACGAATGCAATACGAATGATGTCAATGGGAACAATATTAAGCGATATATCACTTCTCTCGGCTAACATAAAATTACACGATCTTTTCTTTACGTTTAAAAGTAAATAAATCCTACCCATGTAAAAATATTTAATTAATCAAATTTTAAAACGAATCATCAGTTAGTTTGGTTGTGCCGGGAAGATTGATCACCGAAAACTATTATTGATCGTAATCATACCTTCCATTCTCGATGGCCAGTGGCGTTCAAAACAATATTTTGATATGCTTTTATTAGGTGCATAACATCAGATGGACGAACTTTAGCTAAGATATTAGATTCTCTAATCTTTCTTAGTCGAGCCTATTGCCAAGGTTCGGGTGAAAAAAAATATATTTCAACTATATAAATGAATATAACTGTGATAGGTACAGATGACATATTCGCCCCATATTGGCGCGATATTTTTCTGCCGCCAATATCATATAGGCAACATGTACTTAACTTGCGCCAAAGTGTCGTTATTTTGCTTGATGTGGTAACCCGGATTATGTTGTTTATACTGTTGATGTTTTCGCCAAATTGGCAGCCGAAAAAAATCGCGCCAATATGGGGCGAATATGACATCTGTACCTTCTGATATTATTAAAGGCTTTCATAGAAACACTCCATTGTACCAAATTGTATTAGCTAAATAGGTCTATTGGCTATGGAACCAAATACGGAAGATTAATAATTAGGGGTACAGATGTCATATTCGCCCCATATTGGCGCGATTTTTTTCGGTTGCCAATTTGGCGAAAACATTAACAGCATAAGCAACATAATCCGGGTTACCACATCAAACAAAATAACGACACTTTGACGCAAGTTAAGTACCTGTTGCCTATATGATATTGGCGACAGAAAAAAATCGTGCCAATATGGGACGAATATGACATCTGTTCCTAATTAGGTTTAAAAATCTCCGGCACAGATGTTATGTACGCATATTGGCGCGATTTGTTTCTGACGCCAATGTCATATGCGCAATGGGTATTTAACTGGTGCCAAAGTGTCGTTATTTTGCTTGATATGGTAACCCGGATGTTGTTGTTTATGCTGTTGATGTTTTTGCCAAATTGGTGGGTGTCGGAAAAAAATCGCGCCAATATGCGCGTATATGACATCTGTGCCAAATCTCCGTATTATCGAACGTATTTCAACATATAAGCAAACGGAGGCAAAGATGTCTCAGACGCACCGGGGTATCCTTTTAGTACCAAAATGGCAGTTTTATTCCCTAGCAACCCAGAAATTTTGACGATATTATCCTCCATATGACAATACAATAGAAGAGATTACGTGTGTTTTAAATTAAATTAAACTTTGTGCTTTTTATAATAAAATAATTAGTGTGTGTTTCTAATAAAAGTTTTAGCACAGATGTCATATACGCCCCATAATGGTGCGATATTTTTCTGACGCCAATGTCATGTATGCAACGGGAATTCAATAGGCGCTAAAGTGTCGTTATTTTTCTTGATATGGTAAACCGGATGTTGTTGTTTATGTTGTTGATGTTTTCGCCAAATTGGCGTCAGAAAAAATGGTACTTCTTAGTTATCCCGTCGACCAATTTCGCCAAATTATATATATCGCCAAACCACACGCCAAATTATACAAATTGACATAATTTCTATTTTAAATAACAAAAGAATAAGTAAATTAGTATAACGTTAATAAAAATACAAATAAAACATCAAAATAAAAATCACTTTATGACGTAAACACGTGTAAGTCAAGTGAATGTGACATTTACGATCAACCATTATTGGCATTTAATCTAACAATTTGGTGACAGTAATTTGGTCGACGGGATAACTAAGAAGTTACGAAAAAATCACGCCAATATGACATCTGTGCCAAAGTTTTGTGTATTTTATAATAAAATTATGTTTTTATACCAAATAAACAGTTTCATAATAAATAAAACCAACATGCTATTTTCTCCAGCTAGGTCTAATAGGTACCCGGAAACGTGGTTTTCTCCCCAAACTGGCTCAAAAATAAACAAAAAAATATATATTGCGCCAACCGCGATGCGTTTGAGACAGCGCTGTGCTCAAACGAACATAAAGCATAAATGCCTACGTGAGTTAAGCGGTTTTCTCAAGAAAGATGAAATACATAACAATGAAAAAGTTACACAATGCTGACATGATCGGAAGAAGTTCTTGGTACTTTTATGTTAGCCAGGCTCAAAACTCGCCAATGGTATTTTTTACCTCGCCAGCAGCAGTTTTTATTTTTTGCGTGGTAAATAAAAAACAATGCTTTGATAATGAAATTGGCATTTTTTTCTTTTTTTCTTTTCTTTTAAAAAAAATTAAATAAGTGAAAGACATGTATCTTAAACGTTTGTATTTTAAATTAAAGTTATGATTTTATGTGAAATAAGTGAAAGGATTATAGTTTAAGTAAAATTAAGGCAATACGAATGAATGGGAAGGGAACAATAATTGGCGATTTATCACCTTCGCCCGCTAACATAAAAGTAACGAGTTCATGATTTCTCGATCAGAATCTTCCTAATTGGCGAAGGATTGAGATAGTTAATTAAAATTATGAATAAAAGTAACATGATGTAATCCTTAGCATACATTTAACGGGGATCAAACTGCTAGACAGAGGCGAAAATAATCTAATAAATTCGAAATTGAAAAGAGTACAAAAGAAAAGAATTTCCTAAAATTCATATTTCTGTGATACCATTTGGAATAGAAACCGACAATTTGGCACATGGTGGTTATTTTAAATACTCGATAAGGATGATTTCTAAAAAAGGTAGAAATTAAAAGTTCGAAACGACAGAAAAGCGTTCTATGAACGTTCTAAATTATGACTTATTTGCAATTGTTAATCTGGAATAATTGCTGAATCTGCAAATTGTTCGAAACATGAAATTCGATGTGCTTTTTACTTATAAGATTACTATGTTTGTGATAGTAATCTTATAAGTAAAACTGTGACTATGATGTGTACTATGATGTGATTACTAAATGATATCACAGAAAAATTCCTACAAAATTCGAAATTTGAATGGATGCAGGCCTAAAAAAAGCTCAAAAATTGCGATTTCTGTAATACCGTTCGGGATAGAGGTCTGAATTTCGGCATGCCGGTTTGTTTAAAGATGTATGCACGCTAAGAACTGTTAGTAAAAAATCGAAATGTTAAGAGGTGAACAGAGCGATAAACGTTTTAAGAACGGTTTGCATTATGATTTTAATGACATTGTTTGGGCTAGGAACATGAAATTTGACACGGATGTTATTTTCTAAGGCGTAAATGCTTTGCGTTTTCGAATAAATTAGAAATTTATAAGTGTACAAGAGCAAAAAAATTCTTGTATTTTTGAATCTGTGATACTGTTAGGGATAGAATCCTTAAATCTGGTATGGTGGACACTTATAAGATGTAAATGCTCTAGTCTGTTTCTAAATAAATCGAATTTTAAAAGGTTGAAATGAGTGGAAAGCTTTTTAAAAACGTTCTAAATTCCGGTTTGAATGGAACTGCTAGAGCGTGAACTTGAAATTTAACATGCTTACTGATACTAAAACAAAAATGCTCGTCTTAAGCAATTTCTAAAAAATTCGAAATTTAAGATGTTGCAAGAGCAAAAGTCATTCATAAATTAAGATTTCTGTGAAACTGTTGAGGGGAGAAACTTAAAATTTGATATGGTGGTTACTTTTAAGATGTCAGTGCTCGCTAAAACCAATTTCTAAAAAAAAATCGAAATTTAAAATGGTGAAACGAGTAAAAAAGCTTTCTAAAAATGCTCTAAATTATGATTTATTTGGAATTCTTAGCCCTAAGGAAATAGAAATTTGACATAGTTGTAACATTTAAGACGTAAATATTCACTATGAACAGTTCCTAAAAATATCGAAATTTTTAACGGCGCAGGAGCAAAAAAGTTCTAAAATTGGGTTTATCGTGATATCGTTAAAGATTGAAACCTGAATTTTGGCAAGCTGTTAATTTTAAGATCTAAGCGCTCGCTCAGAACTGTTTCGAAAAAAGTCTCTCTTTAAAGAGATTAAAAGAGCAGAAAACGTTCTAAATACGTTCTAAATTGCGATTTAAATAGAATTGTCAAAGCATGACCTTGAAATTTAACATGGTTGTAACTTTTGAAACAGTAATGCTCTTCGAAATCATTTCCTAATAAGTTTGAAGTTTAAAAGGGTTCAAAAACAACAACAACAACAACAACAAAAACGCTCTAAAATTCCAGTTTTTGTGATGCCGTTCGGGGTAGAAGCTGGATTTGGCATACTAATTATCTAAAATATCTAAAGGTTCTTTAAGAACCGTTTCTAAAAATATCTGCTCTGTTTTGTATGTCGTACTTCATCCTCGGATTAGCCGTAGATACTTGATCTACAATTTTGCAAAAAATAAAATAAAAAGTTATCTTTAAGCAAATATCTGTCTAAATATCAAACAATAAACAAATATCTAACTAAAAGACCAACTATAGGTCCATATGTTATTTCGACTCTATCAATTTTTTTTACAAAATTTGCATTCTTCATAAAAAATAAAATCTACCCTATATATATAAAATCCTAATGAAACGAATTTATGAAACGAATATATGAAACGCCTGAAATGTATCGATTCTTTGCATCGACCGATTAAACAACTGATTTTGTTTCACGGCGATTTCTCCTAAAATATGGAATACTTTGCGATGAAATTAACACCAAAAATCCGTGTTGATCCACAGATCTCAAAACTGGTATTAGAATTTTTAAATTCGAATTAGTTTTCGAAATATTAATTTTTTTCTAATTTTAAATACATTTTTTCTAATGATGACAACTCAAATTTTAATCATAACAGAAATTTTTTTTCATAATTCAGAAAAGGTGACTATTTTAAATTAATGTGGCGACAGTTGGGCCTCCTTTAAATCTATGCTAAGAACAATGCTTTTTTTGTATTTCGTTATCATTTTATTAAATATAAAACTTTCATTGACACAGATGTCATATACGCACCGGGGTACCTAATTGGCGCACAAATGGCATTATTTTGATAGACATGGTAACCCGGCTATTGTTGTTTATTTAATAATAAATGTATATTTACTTTTATTTCTTTTTTAAATTTATATAAATTATTTTGTTCTATAGTAATTAATTATTTTTTTGCTATTTCCTTTTGAAAATAATAGAAAATAATTTAAAAATACTGTACAATGTAGTAGTTATTCCGTCACCCAATTTCGCAAATTATATAAATCGCCAAACCACTCGCCAAATTGTACAGATTGACAAAATTTTCATTTTAAATAACGAAAGAACAAATAAATTAGCATAGCATTAATAAATATAAAAATAAAACGTCGAAATAAAAATAACTTGATGACGTAAACACGTGTAACTTGCTAAAAGTCAAGTGAATGTGACATTTACGATCAAGCATTATTGACATTTAATCTTATAGTTCGCCATAGATTTTTTGTCGACGGGATAACTAAGTAGTACCAAAAATACATATGTAACTGGTATTCGAAAACGGGACTTTCGCCAAATTTTCGTAAAAAGAAAAAAAAAATCATGCCAAACATGCATGACATGTATATGACATCTGGCGAAATATTAAATTATGTAACAAACCATGACATTTAATTTCAACTTCAAATCAATGTTTTAATTTACCACTCGAACAATAAAAAAAATGCTAACTGGCGAGTTGAAAAAAAGATGTTGGCGAGATTTGCACCCGGCTTTTTTTTCTTTCGGCACAGATGTCATATACGGCCCCATATTGGCGCGATTTTTTTCTGACGCCAATGTCATATACGCAACGGGTACTTAACTGGCGCCAAAGTATCGTTATTTTGCTTGATATGGTAAGCCGGATGTTGTTGTTTATGCTGTTGATGCGTTCCCCAAATTGGCGTTGGAAAAAAATCGCAATATATGACATTTGTTCCAAACTTTCATATGAAAGGCGAAGGGATAAGATCGTATTTGTTTATGGCATTTGATGACTTGAACTATTATAATATAGATGAAATGATGGGATAGAATAATATTTGGCGACTTATCACCTGTGCCTGGATAACATTAAAGTATCAAAATGGCACCTAGAGTATAAAAAGCAAAGTGTTCTGCCCGGAACTGTTGATGATAGTCACATGATTTAGGCTATTGTTATAGAGATTGTTTTAAAATATCGGTTGACAAAGAATCTGAATGCTTAATTCATTTTGTTTTAGCTTCTTTTCAAATGTTTAACTGATCCACTTTAATCAAAAACGAAAACAACCATTGGATGTCTTAACAGCAACTGATTCTCCGTTAAATTTTTGCAATCAAAAGGAATTGAATGGAAACCCGTTTACAGGGAGATCTGCACAGCTTTTTCAGTATAATTTAATCTTCTCTAATATTTTTAAAACCCATTAGATTTTTAGATTTTCAGATTCTGCGGTGTCTGAACGGGGGTTGGCGAGCGTAGCTTGCAAGGGGCAGAGCCCCCTAGTACCATATAAATTGAAGAAGTCTGATACTTTGAGAAAAGAAGTTAGCTTTCATTGCTTTTAAATCCTTAATTACTCTAAGAAATAAATGATATGTAAATAATATGTACACATATTAGGTTTCCTTTCTACTTACAACGGTTCTAGTAGAATTCATTTTAATTTAAGTGAGTAGATTATTTAAATTATACATAATATTTTTTAAAAAAAAAAAGAAATGATATCCACTAAAAAACAACTTTTCAAAAGTAAAAAAAAGTCAAGCTAAAAAAATAAAAAAGATGAAACTTGTGGCTAAAAAATGGTGTGATATCATATTTCCAAGCTTATATTATGGTACTTGTTTAACATTTTCCACTAAAACATTTACCATTTGTAAGTCGAGTGACTTCGTATATGTTGATAGAAATCCTCTTCTCCTGTACTAAATACATCATAACGTGTTTCTGAAAATTCAAATGTTTTAAAATTATGGATCATGGGCTTGGCGGCCATCTTTCCATATTTTACACAAATTTCTAAGCACCCAAGTTTGTAAAGGGTAATAAGTTTGCATTAATAACAATTTAGAACTTCTGATTTTAACTACGGACAAATAAATTTGAAAAGACTTTTATTTTGAGAAAAAAAGTTCATTGTTACTGCTGTTAAGTGATTAATTACTCTAAAAAAGTAATCATAAAAGGAATAGCGAAGATATGTCACCATTACCTTAACACACAAATTTCTAAGCACACAATTCCGTGAAGGAAAGACATAAAATGTGTGCTGTGGTAACAATGTCGAACTTTGGTTTTCAACTGCAAACATCCGATAAATTGAAAAAGACTAATATTTTGAGAAAAGAAATAGATTTTTATTGCCTTTAAATGATTAATTACTTTATGAAATAAATCACTAGATGAATCCTTTAGATAAGTCACTGTTATTTTAAGACACAAAGTTCTCCGAATACAAATCCGTAACGGAAAAGCTTAAAATGTCTGCTTAAGTAACAATTTTGAATTTCGGATTTTAACTATGGATTAGGGTACATAGAAATTTGTGTAAAATATGGAAAGATGGCCGCCAAGCCCATGATGCATAATTTTAAAACATTTGAATTTTCAGAAACACGTTATGATGTATTTAGTACAGGAGAAGAGGATTTCTATCAACATATACGAAGAAACTCGGCTTACAAATGGTAAATGTTTTAGTGGAAAATGTTAAACTAGTACCATAATATAAGCTTGGAAATATGATATCACACCATTTTTTAGCCACAAGTTTCATCTTTTTTTTTTTAGCTTGACTTTTTTTTTACTTTTGAAAAGTTGTTTTTTAGTGGATATAAGATACAGCTACAACATACAAACAAAATAGAAAATACAACATAGCAACCTTTTGTTTGGAGTCAGTTTCCAACCGAAACGTCATGGCTGACGTCACGACTGAAATCGTCTATATTAATGTTACAAACAAATGAATGCCTATGAATCATTAGATAGCCGTTTTTTTGTCGAGTTTCTTAAATGATGGCATCTTTTTGCTGCATTTGTGTATTATTTTGCGATAGTGACATCCTTATGCATGCTTTACTGTAGATGTTTAAGAGTGGATCGTAAATGTGGCATTCTTAAGCGGATGCGAATGCGAATGATGTCATTTTAGATAAAATAAAAGTGTGTGCTTTAAGTCTTAAAATTGAAATAGATTTTGTACTATTTAATTTTTTTTTTTTTTTTTTTTTTTTTATCGGGGGCGACACTAAATTCTGAAAAAGCAGAATTCCTGTTTTCTAGTCTTTTAGCTATTGGTTGGAATATTATAAACAAACATGAAAAACTAATAAAATTTAAGAGATTTTAATTTACATAAAACTGAAAATCTTTTTCTACCATTTTATATATAATATCAATCCACTGTATCAAATAAATGCTATAGCCTAACCTCGATTTAACGAGGTGGATATGGCAAAGGGTATCTTGCAAACTATCATTAAATCGGGGTTATCTTTACATCGAAGAATGCAACAGATATACTAAAATTACATTCGAGTACTAAATTTTGAAAATTTTATTAACTAGTAATGTTTAATTAGGTATTCCATTTAGTCCATTAAATATACTTGAAAAAACTGAACTCTTACATTGAAAAACTTTTTATTGACAATTTCTTTATTTTTTCCCCCTTAAACTCATATGACATTACTTTTAATTTGTTTCAAAAGCATTATATGTACACTAGGGGGCTCTGCCCCCTGCAAGCTGCGCTCGCCAATCCCCGTTCAGACACTGTAGAATCTAAAAGCACGCTAATCTGATCGGCTTTAAAAAGATTAGAGAAGATTGAATTATACTGAAAAAACCTGTAGCGATCTCCCTGTATACGGGTTTCCATTCAATTCCCTTTGATTGCAAAAATTTAAGGTAGAATCAGTTGCTGTTAAGACATCCAATGGTTGTTTTCATGTTTGGTTAAAGAAGATCAGTTAAACATTTGAAAAGCAGCTAAAATAAAATGAATCAAGTAAACAGTGTCTTTGTCTCTCGGTATTTTTTAACAGCGTTATAAAACGATTGACATAACACAATTACTAAAATTTGCTGCTTTAACCCCTTCAAGGGCGGTGGTTCATTTTTGGACCACTTAATTTTAATTCTTAAATGCCACATTAGCATCAGAATATTCGGATGAAAATTTTCCTTTTATTAAGTAAGTGAACAAAAGCATTTTTGTATTTCGAAATATTTTTGTAAATTCTGGTACCATTCACTGATTTCAAGATTTTACGAATAGAAGTGCCTTGTCCGTGAAAGGGTTAAACGCATATTAATGTATTTATTATTTTAAAGTTTCCTTTCCCTTTTAATATTCACGTGTAAATACAATTTTCAGGACATAATTTTCAATATTTTCCTGCCTTTAACACGTACTCATTTAATAGTAATTTTAAAGTTTTTTTTTCTGTTTTTAATAGTCACGTGAAAATAAATTTTTAATCATTAGGAAATATCATTCTTTGCGCTGTTTTAAAATTGAAAACAATCTCTATAATAATAGCCTAAGTCATGTGACTATCATCGACAGCTCCAAGCGGATCCCTTCGCTTTTTATATTCCAGGCGGCCATTTTGGTACTTTAATGTCAGCCAGCCACAGGTGTGATAAGTCGCCGAATATTATTCTATCCCCATTATTTCGTTTATATTATAATAGTCCAAGTCATGTAACTGCCATAAACAACGGGCTGATTCCTTCGCTTTTCATAAGAAAGGTTTCCATTTTCATTAAAGAATCAAAATTATTTTTTCGAATAAAACTACATAAAAGATGCCATGATCACAAAGAATTCCTGGTACTTTTATGTTAGCCGGCTGAAAATCTCACCAATAGCTTTTTTTTTTAACTCGCCAGTTAGCATTTTTTTATTTTTTGAGTGGTAAATTAAAACGGTGCTACTTGGTTATCCTATCGACCAAAAATCTGCCGCCAAACTATAAGATTAAATGCCAATAATGGTTGATCGTAAATGTCACATTCACTTGACTTTAAGGAAGTTACACATGTTCACACCATCAAGTGATTTTTATTTCGACGTTTTATTTGTATTTTTATTAATGTTATACTAATTTATTTTTTTTTTTTTGTTGTTGTTATTTTAAATAAAAAAATATGTCAATTTGTATAATTTGGCTATTTATATAATTTGGCGAAATTGGTCGACGGGAGAAGTAATAACATTAAAACGTTGCTTTGAAGTGGAAATTAAATCTCATGATTTGTTGCATTGTCACATATGCACCGGGTTTGGCGTGATTTTTTTTTTTTACGACAATTTGGCGAAAACCTCGTTTTCAAATACCTGTTACATATGTATTTTTAAATTATTTTCAGTTATTTTTAAAATGAAATAACAATAAATAAAAAAAAATAATTAATAACTATAGAACAAAACAATTTATAACATTTTTTGTAAATAAAAAGAAAATAAATTCAAATAAACATTTATTAATAAATAAGCAACAATAGCCGGATTACCATGTCAGGCAAAATAACGCATTTTGGCGCCAATTAGGTATACCGTTGCGTGTATGACATCTGTGTCTAATATTTTTCTTTTCGTTTCGTTTAAAAAAAAGAATGAAGTAAAAGCCATTTATTTTAAAGGTTTCAATTTTAAATGAAAGTTTTATATTAAATAAAATGATAATGAAATACAAATTGAATTCTGAATAAAAGTAACATGATGCATTTCTTAGCATACATTTAAGGGAGGCCAAACTCGTCGCCAAATTAATTTAAAATAACCTTTTCTAAAATATGAAAAAATATATCTGTTATGATTAAAATTTGAGTTGCCATCATTAGAAAAAAAGTATTTAAAATTAGAAAAAAATTAATATTTCGAAAACTAATTCTAGTTTTAAAATTCTAATATCAGTTTTGAGATCTGTGGATCAATACGGATTTTTGGTGTTAATTTCATCGCAAAGTGTTCCATATTTTAGGAGAAATCGCCGTGAAACGTAATCAGTTGTTTAATCAGTCGTTTCATAGAATCGTTACATAAATTCGTTTCAATTCGATTCATTAGGATTTTATATATACGAGGTGGAACCCGCCGAATTTCGACGAAAGAAAATGTTTACAAAGGAACTGTTGCATCAAATTTATAATACATCA
Source organism: Maratus speciosus (assembly GCA_963932465.1). Taxonomy (NCBI): domain Eukaryota; kingdom Metazoa; phylum Arthropoda; class Arachnida; order Araneae; family Salticidae; genus Maratus; species Maratus speciosus. Next base: position 210,174,057 of record OZ010788.1, on the reverse strand, counting down.
ACAACAATAATTAGAATAAAAAATCCATCTTACATTTGTTAATTTAACTCTCCAAAGACATATTTTAACCTAAGATTAACAAAATACTTTTTCCATAAACTTTAACTGTTAAAATTATTAAAAAATTAAACTTAATTCATATACGTCATCAGTAAAATATAATCAAGATAAGTAATTTTGATTAAGTTATTAATTGATGCTTGGTATTACGGAATGAAAAATCCGCAAAAATGATTTCACCTTGACATAATCATAGAATTTTTCTACCTTCACATCTAAACCAAATCAAGTAATTTTCCACGTTTCACAGCCATATTAACCATTTAAAAACATTTTAATGCGCAATAGGTTATTAATAAATATATTTTCAAGCTTGAAGTCACGTTTGTTAACTATTACAACTTTTCATTTCAGGTCTTAGTATAATCTCTGTACCTGCGCGTAAAAATTCCAGAAATTTATAACTTTTAGGCGTATTCAAGGAGAAATAGCTCGTTTTATCAAATAAAATTATCGTTTACTTTTAAATATGACGTCATTTTCAGTCGCTGAAATATTTTGCCTATTGACTCAATATCAGCGAAAAGAAAAAAATAGTGAAATATAACAGCATCATCAGGGAAATTGTGTCTTTTTTAAAGCGTAACGTCATGTTCTGTTCAAATTTGTAAAAATATATTTTTAATTGTAATGAGAAAATGGCATCAGTAAGAATATAATCAATAAATATAACTAATCCACTTTTAATAGAAATGAAGTACTTCAGTTGCCACGATTAGAAAATTGGTATTAAAAACTATAAAAAAATTAATATCTCAAAAATAAATTGAGATACAGCTTTCAAACAAATTGCATTTAAAAGTGCATTTTTTTCTGCGTACGACGGTGTAAACATTTAAAATGTGGGATGTTTAGAAGTTTAAAAATTTGCTGTAGCAAAAATTGCAAAAGCGAAATTTCATTTCAAATTTCAAAGTGTTGCCATTCGCAGAATGACGTATGCGTTACGCACAGATATGTTTGTCCTTTATAACATAGATAGGTTAAATGAAAGTTTCACATTAAATAAAATGATAATGAAATACAAATTGAATTCTGAATAAAAGTAACATGATGCATTTCTTAGCATACATTTAAAGGAGGCCAAACTCGTCGCCAAATTAATTTAAAATAACCTTTTCTAAAATATGAAAAAATATATCTGCTATGATTAAAATTTGAATTGCCATCATTAGAAAAAAAGTATTTAAAATTAGAAAAAAATTAATATTTCGAAAACTAATTCTAATTTTAAAATTCTAATACCAGTTTTGAGATCTGTGGATCAATACGGATTTTTGGTGTTAATTTCATCGCAAAGTATTCCATATTTTAGGAGAAATCGCCGTGAAACGTAATCAGTTGTTTAATCAGTCGTTTCATAGAATCGTTACATAAATTCGTTTCAATTCGATTCATTAGGCTTTTATATATATAGGGTATAAATTTTAAATGAAAGTTTTATATTAAATAAAATGATAATGAAATACAAATTGAATTCTGAATAAAAGTAACATGATGCATTTCTTAGCATACATTTAAGGGAGGCCAAACTCGTCGCCAAATTAATTTAAAATAACCTTTTCTAAAATATGAAAAAACATATCTGTTATGATTAAAATCTGAGTTGCCATCATTAGAAAAAAAATTATTTAAAATTAGAAAAAAATTAATATTTCGAAAACTAATTCTAATTTTAAAATTCTAATACCAGTTTTGAGATCTGTGGATCAATACGGAATTTTGGTGTTAATTTCATCGCAAAGTATTCCATATTTTAGGAGAAATCGCCGTGAAACGTAATCAGTTGTTTAATCAGTCGTTTCATAGAATCGTTACATAAATTCGTTTCAATTCGATTCATTAGGATTTTATATATATAGGGTAGATATCCATTAATATAAAATACTCATTGTCACTGAGCCTGCTATAATTCGGCAAAAAAATTTATTGGATTTTTCGTTTGTTTAATAAATAATATACAGAAAAATTGTCGTTTCTGCTTACTGAAAAAGTGTTTAAAATATTCGAAATTCATAAAAATCATTGTTATCTCAAATCGAGAAGTAGTGTCACTAAAATGGAATTCACAAAACATATAAATAAATATAGATGATCGGATCATTAAAATTTATCGTTAAACTGAGTATCACTAAATTAGTGTTATATTGTATTTATGAATTTCCAGATGAGCATTATTGCTCTCATCGTTATATCACCGTTATGTTATTATTTTGATAGTTATAGATAGCACATTATCATCATTAAAATGTATTACTCAATATTTGCCTAGGGATGCACGGGCCGAATTTTGGCCAAATACCGAATAATGACTGTTAGAGGCCTAATACCGAATATTCGGGCCGAATACTTTTATATTTCAAAGTTTAAAGGCATTAAAATATTAAATTTTAAAACAACAGAATACAGAAACTTACATTTCGGTAAACAAGAGCTTTTTACAAGTAAACTTTATACTGAAAAAAATCTGCTTTGAGTTATTTAAGAAGATAGATATAAAACTTTTTAAATTAATAAAATTTTTAATTTCAAGGCTTTTATCAATTAAAACAAATTAATAAAATTTTCTTAAATTCTAAAACAAACATTTTAAAATCAAAGAAAAATTGTGAATTTCAAATGGTGGCAACTCAGCAAGAATAACTTTTCTATTCTCTTTGATTTAGCAAAGAAGTTTTTAAATGCATCCTAGAGCTTAGAGATTGTAAGTAGTGATGGGCGATTCTCGAGAATTCGACAATCGAGAAAAATCGTCATCGTAAAAAATCACAATCGATACAGCCATCGATTAATTCCTAGAATCTACAATCGAGATGTTTTACAATCGATTATAACGAGAAAAGCTAAAAACAGTTATTGGAAAACTTAGCTATTATTCTGGCCGACAATGTCATAGTAGTGATAGGGCTTAGTGATGGGCGATTCTTGAAAATTTACCAATCGAAAAAAATCGTTATCGTAAAATACACAATCGATACAGTCATCGATTACTTTCGAGAATCTACAAAGGAGATGTTCTAGAATCGATTATTGAAATCATTGTTTTTACATATATATAAGGCAGATTTTTATTAAATATAGGGTAACTGAAAACAGATGGAATAAAAAAACAACAAACCAAAGGGAGGCTATAAAGGAGCCATAAGACTAGAAAAGTCTTGTAAGGGTGCCCCCTGGTTGAAAAAAGCTGAAAAAACGCGAGGAGCTATGAAGCGGTAAGGGGAGTTTAAGTATCAAAAATTAGAATTTTTCGGCAATTAGCACCAAAATGGCCAAAGAAATAAGAATCAAAAGCACCCCCTAGTGGCAAAAACATGAACTAAAGGATGATAAAAGGGATCAATTTTTTTATTGATTTTTCTACGTCATTTGAGATTGGATCTTTAATTTCCCCATTTTTAGAAAGTCTTCGACTGGAATACATTAAACGAACCCCCGCAGGGAGCAAAGCAGAGGGGAGGGGCAAGGAAAGTGCATAATATGAATAAGTGGTCACAGGACTTTCCAACGATATGTCACATGAGGGGTGTCGGCTAAATTTAGAAAAGTGCCCCCGCGCGGGGGCAAAGTAAGGGGAGGGCCGCGGGCGATATATAAAATGAAATAGTAGTCACAGAGCTTTCCAAAGATATATCACATGAGGGGTATCAGCAAAAGATAGAAAAGAGTCCCAACTCCCAGGATTCCAATTATCGTGCCCCCCCCCCCTCCCCGAAATATACTCTGCCCATCCTTCTCTTTGAAATTTTCATATATTAAAAAATATTTATCGGAGGGCTCCGTAAAAAAATCCGATCTAAAATGTTTAAAAACGCTACTATTTCAAAAAAGTTCGAAAAGTGCCTCTCTCGGGGCGCCAAACTAAGGAGGGAAGAAGAAAGGTTCATAATATGAAAGAGTAACTTTCCGATGATAACCGAAAACTTTCCGATGATATATCAAATGACTGGTCCAAAAAAAGTTTGAAATCTACCCCTCCCGTGTGGGTTCCCTCTTTTATCCCAGAATATACCCGGAAATCACGCAGCCCCACTTTTAAAATTTTATATTTAATAAATAATATTTATCGGAGAGCTCCATTAAAAAACCTCATTAAATGATATTTATTGTAGAAATCTCTACAATTAAAAAAAAAAATCACCCCCGCACCGCTCCCCCGCCCCCTTCCGGAATTCAACTCTGGGAGGAGAAAGGTTCATAATATGAAAGAATGCTGAAAGGACTTTTCGATGATATGTCAAGGAGAGGTTTGGTAAGAGTTTGAAAATTACCCGCCCCCTCTTTGTGCACTCTCGCGCCCCCCAGAATTCACTCACCTTCCTCTTTGAACTTTTTATATTTAATAAATAGTATTTATCTGAATCTCCAGGTATGGGGCAGCTTGGCAGAGCTAAAATAAGAGAAACATTGAAAATTCGGGGGAAAATGACACTAAATTTAACAGTAAACTTTGAAACTTGGACTATACAGAACTGAATACATAAACCACTATGCTTCATAACCCACATCAGTTAATAGCAATAAAAAGATAAGTGCCAGTTAAACTGATGGCATTGAGCTCACAGGTTATTCACACTAATTGTATATTATACTCTTATTTCAAAGAATAATGTCCCTCAAAAAATAAATGAAGGGAAATATCCCCCGTTTGCCCCTTTTATACTTAACTAATGAACCTCCAAATCTAATCAGGAAAGCTCCATATCAGAACGAACATAGAAAAAAAAATTAAAGTAAATTGAATAATTCTCCATGAAAATCCATTTATCTAAATTAAGGGGAGGGGACTTGCCCCCTTTTCGCCCTTGTATACTTAACCAATGAACCTCCAAATCTAATGAAGGAAGCGCCATATCGGAATAAATCGGTATATTAAATTTGAAGCAAATCGAATAATTCTGCATGAAAAACCCTTTTATCTAAATTAAGGGGGAGACTAGCCCCTCCCCTTTATACTTAACCCATAAACCTCCAAATCTAATCAAGGCAGCTTCTTAACATAATAAACCGATATCCCAAATTTGGAGCAAATCGAATAATTCGGCATGAAAAACCCATTTATCTAAATTAAGGAGGGGGTCTACCCCCCTTTCCCCTCTTCATACTTAACTAATGAACCTCCAAGTTTAATCAGGGAAGCTACTTAACATAATAAACCGGTATACCAGATTTGGAAGAAATCGAATAATTCTGCATGAAAAACCCATTTATCTAAATTAAGTGGGGGACCAGCCCCCCTTCTCCCCCTTTATCCTTAACCAATGAACTTCCAAGTTTAATCAGGGAAGCTCCTTAACATAATAAACCGGTATACGAAATTTGGAGCAAATCGAATAATTCTGCATGAAAAACCTATTTATCTAAATTAAGGAGGGGGGACCAGCCCCCCTTCTCTCCCTTTATCCTTAATCAATGAACCGTCAAAACTAATCCGCGGAACGCCTTATCAGAATGAACATAAAAAAATTGAAGCAAATCGTACATTTTAAATCAAGAGTTATCGCGTTACGTACATACGTACGTACATGCATACACACAGAACCGACGGGTACATTAGCTCTCAGGCTTAGATAGCCTGTGAGCTAAAAAGAGATAGGATAAGCAGATGGACTCCTTTGAGAAATTATGACTTAAACCAGAAATGCGGTAAGTTTGACTGTGAAAGCTTCATTTCCATCTCGCATTTCGGCACATCTCATCTCGATGATTTTGCCAGTATTTCTACGCTTCCAGATGGGAAGCTGATCGATGGTTGGTTCCCTCGCGGTTTTAAACCTTTCGGGATGGGAAGTCTCTCGAGTGATTCTCTCGCCCTTTTCAACCTTTCCCGATGGGAAGCCTCTCGCTGGTTTCTCTCGTCCTTTTCGAAATCTCCCAACGAAAAGCCTTTCGAGGATTTCTCTCGCGCTTTTCAACATTTCGCTATGAGAAGCTTTTCGAGAATTTCTCTCGTTCTCGGCAGAGAAGAAAAGTAAGAAAATTTATCGAGAGTACCAAGGGACGAGATAGAGAAAGAGGCATGGCAATGAGCTGTGAAATGAAGCCCTAATTTTCAAAGTTTCTCTTATTTTAGCCCTACCAAAATGTCACATACCTGGAGCCCTCCGATAAAAATTATTTATTAAATATAAAAATTTCAAAGAGGAAGGTGGGTCGGGTGATTTCGAGGGAGGAGGACGTGAGAGTGTGGGGTGCAATTTTAAAAATTTTACCGAACCCTTCCTGTGGCATATAATCGGAAAGCCCTTTGACCACTCTTTCATACTATGAACCTTTCTTCGCCCAAAGGGGGATGGGGAAGGGGCGAACAAATTTTTAAAACCGTAGCCGATTTCTATAATAAATTTAAATATCACTTTAGATGTGGGTTTTTTATGCAGTCTTCCGATTAATATTATTTATTGAACATAAAAATTTTAAAGTGGGGGCTGTGTGAATTCCGGGACGAAAGAGTGGGCCCACGGGGGGAGGGAGGGGGAGCAATTTTCAAACTTTTTTTGGACCAGTCATGTGATACATCATCGGTAAGCTCTCGGATGACTGTTTCATATTATGAGACTTTCCTCCTCCCCTCCCCAATTTTGCCCCCACTGCGAGGGTAGTTTTTTTCCGTTTTTATCATTTTAGATCGGATTTTTTTTATGGAGCCCTCCGCTAAATATTATTTATAATATATGAAATTTCAGGACACTTTTCCAAATTTAGCCAAGACCCTTCATGTGACATATCGTTGGAAATGTTTGTGACTACTTATTGATGCTATGCACTTCCGGTGGCCGCCCCCCCGGAGGACACTTTTCCAAATTTAGTCAATACCCCTCTTGTGAGATATCGTTGAAAAGGTCTGTGACTACTTATTGATGTTATGCACTTCCGGTGACAGTCCCCCCCCCACTCTTTCCCCCCGGGGGACACTTTTTCAAATTTAGTCAAGACCCCTCGTGTGAGATATCGTTGGAAAGGTCTGTGACTACTTATTGATGTTATGTACCTACGGTGTCCCCACCACCACTTTGCCCCACCGGGGGCACTTTTCCAAATTTAGACAAGACCCCTCATGTGAGATATCGTTGGAAAGGTCTGTGACTATTTATTGATGTTACGCACCTCCGGTGACAGTCTCCCCCAATTTACCCCTCCCGGGGGACACTTTTTCAAATTTATCCAAGACCCCTCGTGTGAGATATCGTTGGAAAGGATTGTGACTACTTATTGATGTTATGCACCTCCGGTGTCCATCCTCCCATTTTGCACCACCCCCGGGGGACACTTTTCCAAATTTAGCCAAGACCCCACATGTGAGATATCGTTGGAAAGGTCTGTGACTACTTATTGATGTAATGCACCTCCGGTGACCGCCCCCCCCCCCCACTTTTCGCCCACGGGGGTGTTTTTCTAAATTTAGCCGAGACCCCTCATGTGACATATTGTTGGAAAGGCTTATAACCACTTACTCATGTTATCCACCTCCCGCACCCCTCCCCCCCTTTGCCCCTACGGGAGGGCATTTTTATAAATTCAGATCCAGACTTCTCATGTGACATATGGTTGGAAAGGCATAAAGACCTGTGATGACTTAATCATATTATGCAGCTGCTGTGCCCCTCCGCTCGCTTTGACCCCTCCCCCAAGAGATCTGGTCCGAGGTTCATTCGTTTCGATATTATATTTTTTACAAGATTTTGTAGTGCGTGCACACCACACCCGCCTGCTATCATATATCAGTGCCGTGTATAGCGAGTAACCTGTTCGTGATTTCATATTACAAGATGACGTATAAATTAGGGGCCCCGATTAAAGGAGGGGCCCGCTAGCGGTCGAAGTCACCTAGTCTTTATTAACATCGACTCATTCCAGTTCACCCGCAGACGATTCATGATAAATGTATGACGTATATAATACATAATATATGATTTATAAAAGAAATTTGCAAACTGTAGTCATCGAGAAAAAAATTACACAATCGAAAAATATCGAAATGTCCATACAATCGAGAAAAACATCTCGTTATCGCCCATCACTAATTGTAAGCATACCGGTTGTTCCCAAAATCTTGTAACTAACTTTCAAAGGAGATAATATAATCAAGGCAAGCATTTTTTGAACAAGAAACAAACATCTCAATCCATTTATTCCATCAAAATTACAATACATTCATTCAAAAACACTGGATGTGTAACTACAAGCCGAAACTGAATTTTCGTTCACAACTTTATCAATAATGAAGATATTTTAGCGAGATTTGTTTCATATTAATTTTGCTTGTATTAAATGTGATGATATTGAAAATGGCTGAATTTTGGCCAGTGACACAGTATAAATACTGTCAACTACATTATGAATAAACGAATGTATAGCTCATAGTTTAGATATGAATGCAGGGCCGTAGCAAGGTCTTCAGAGCCCCCCCCCCCCTCTAAGATTTTAGAGAAATATCTACATTTAATTTTCCACCCGAGTTCCATTTTATAACAACACCAGCGGAGGTTCGCTGGTCGGATTTTCCAAAACGAACTCCAAATTGAACGAATTTGTAGTTGGACTGCACTGCTTTCGGCAACGTACACCCATAGGGGCTATGTCCGCTCCGATCTCGAATCATACGAACCTAGAACTATTGTAATTTTTTTTATTTCGATCCAAATTAAATTCAAATTTTAAATATTTCGTTCACATTGCTACAGGAACAGATTTGATATTCTTACAAAGTGAATTTAATCAAAGGACTTGCAAAATTTAACTGAGAATTCTTCCATTTAGGGAAAAAATGTCAAAAAAATCGCCGAAGAACGCAAAAGAACGCCAAAAATTGCATAAAAAATTCGAAGTTCATAGAGATAAAACTTTACTTATATTGAGCTAAAAGATTGAAACCGGGTTTATATTTTTTACGAATGTTAAAAAAACTACCAGAAAAGTGAAAAAAAGCTAAAAATCACATAAAAATTCTCGAAAATTTTAAAAACAGCAGACGACAAAATTTGGCAAAAAAGTTTGAAACTGAATTCCTTTTACAAATGTTATAAACCACTAAGTATTGCTCATAAACAAAATAAATAAATAAAAAATATGGAAGTCATTTTCGTATTTTCAATTTTCTCTTCAGTTTGACAATGACATCTGCGTGGCCCAGACAGATTTTCTTTACGCAGAAAATATTCACTTATAACAATTTCTCTCCTGCTCGGATTGGTGCCTTTTATTAAATACATATATATGTACAGATTTACTAATTCAAAAAAAAAATTTACTTTTGGGATGTCGTTTTCATACATTCAAGTTTTCTCCAGTTCAAAATTGTCACCTAAGTTGAAATTTAAGAAGAAAAAAAATACCTTCGGATAGAAGGTACCTTTCTGTGGGCAACGAAGAACGGCTTTCCTAGTAGCTAAAGACACAGGTTTGTCTGTCCAGAGTTTTTCTGTAACCGAAGAATTATCCAGTAGATTTTGCTGCTGTCATAATTAAGCTGAAGTGAAAAAATAACAAATTTGTTCCTGTAGCAACGTGAGCTACGATGCTGGAAAATTTCACTTTTATCTGGATACTATCACTTTTATTAAAAAAAAACAATAATTTAATGATTGATTCAAGATCGGAGCGGGAATATCCGGAACAGGTTTACGCTGCGGAAGGCAGTGAAGGCCCCCAATGGAGAACTCCAAAAAATAGATTCTTTTTTTAAAAAAGCAATCAGCGAAGCTCTGCTAGTAGGTTTAATAAATACACAATATAATTTATGTATAGTTAACATAAGTAATTTATCGAGACAAGAAAAATGAAAAGTTGAAAACGAAACAGGCCGTTAGGGGATAGGCGGCATATGCAATGAACATAGATACCCGCTTATTTGGGGTCCCCAACGAAAGTATTAAGAAGCATAAATTTTTTGAACATTTGAAAAAAATTATTGGCTTAAAAGTTTTGAATCTTGAGTTCCGAATTTTGCTCACTTTTAAGAGCGGCTCCAAAAAAGAAAACTTATAAAGTATTTAGAGCTTGCAAAATTTCTTTCATCTGGGCACCTTTAAAAAGAATAGTAGCTATAGAAAGAAAGTGCATATCTGTTTTGGTCAAAAGAAGTAATAGTATTAAGGCTCCACTGCACACAAATTTATTTTCGTCTTTCAGAAAAAGCATGTCTTGTAGAAGTTTCTGGGGGCGTCAACCATGTACCAATGACTGACAGGAAATCCTCCAATTGAAATAAGGGGCGATTTCAATAGGGTCAGATCAACCCTGCGTATGGTCAGATATCACTTTAGGGCAATGGTTATCTTTCCTTTTGAACGTAGCGCGAAAAATCTCCCCTCTCTGCGGGGTCATCTCTTGACCTCAGAATGAAAGGGGAGATTAATTTCAGGTGTGTTTCGAAAAGCAGTTCAGTAAACTCTGTCTAACGCGACGGGACCGGGAAAATTTTCCGTAGTAGAAAATATTTCGCCTTAGACAAATTTCACTCTATGTCTATGGATTTGCAGGGACTTGAAAATCTTTTCGTGTTAGACAGATTTCCGTCTTACACAGAGTCCGCCTTAGACAGAATTTACTGTAATTCTATTTCATTTTGTTCAAATAGAAAGGAAAAATAGTGTAAAATATATGTCCAAATAGGAAGAAGAAAAATTTCATCAATCAGTCACAGAATTTTTAATATTTGGCTAATATGCATATATTTTAGAATATATGGGATGCCATTGTTATTTAATTTTTAAACAATATAAAGAAATTTACTATGTTCGAGTTTTGTGTTTGAATGCAATTTTCCATATGAAACAAAATAAACATTTTCGGAGATAAAGTAAAGTTTTAATCAACTTACGACGATCTCGTGAAACATTCTCCATTCATCAATTAACGGTAGTTATTTATGTTAATTAATTAATAATTAAAAATATTGAATTTAAGAACTAATATAATTTTAATTCAGATTTAATATTTACTGTGTTATCGCAATTATTATTTTGATATATATATACATGCATGAGCAGGATACCAAATTTAAAGTAGAGACACATTTCATCCCAATTCAAATACGCATCGTTGACACGTATGAATCGTAAATTTTAATTAAAAAAAATAATGAATAAAATGCAAATAATTTAGAGAGAAAATATTTCAAAGAGATAAAAATAAAATAAAAATGCTGAATATGTCATTAAAAAAAAAAAAAAAAAAAAAAAAAAAAAAACTTAAGGGTGTATTTCGATCCAAACTGCTTGATTCACTTTTAAATTCATTTTTGCTCTCAAACGCATTAAACTGGGAAATTCTCTTATTTAGAAACTACATAATGTGCCGTATTTCTCGATTTTTTGATAAATGCCGAAAATATTGTAAAAAAGGTTGTCAAAGTTGGTGTTTTAAACCAAGTTTTTCGAAGCATGAGATCTGGGAATGAAAAAAAGGGTCATACTGAGAAAATAATTGCTTAAAACTCAAATTCTAATGAATTGAGCGAAAAATGAAATCACACGGCCTCTTATACATGTCTTCAAAAATCATCTCAGCAAGTTTCATGTTTTTTCTTTTAAAAATGAGTCTGAAAATGTCTCAGAAAATTTCGAACTGTTGAGGGTGGAAAATAAAGTTTTTTCGAATACACCCTTAAAAACTTAAAAAACTACAAAGCGAAAATATATTATAATGTTTCAATTAAACAAAAATGCCAAACGGATTTTCTAAAAAGTGAACTATGAAAATAAACAATTTATTCATAGGATTTCTTGTTCGAAAAGGTAGATTTCCAGATAGTTAGGCAAAATTATTATAAATTTTATCTTTTTTGATCGAATGCAGTTTGGTTATGATAAATGAGTGTTATCATGATATACGCTTTCGGTCATCGAAGTATTTAAAAAGTTATCAAAGAAACGTGCCTTATACTTCTGCAATAGAAATATTGAAGACGTGACATTCCGATCTCTCTCGCTGTCTCTCTTTCTCTCTATATATATGTGTATGTATATATGAGATCTGCACGGGACGGGCCCAAACCCACGCCCAGCCCGGGCCTCGGGCTTATTTTCATTCACGGCACTCGGGCTTAGTCTCTACTTTTTTTGGGCCGAGCTCTGTCCTTACTTTTTCCCTGGAGGATCGAGCTGAGTCGGGCATTAGATATTTTTTCTGGGCCGAGTCGTGACTAGTTTCATTCTTCACGGGTCAAAATTTTCAGTCCCGGTTTCGACCCAGCCCATATGAATGGGTTGGGTTGATTTTTGACGGCCAATTATCTACACGAGGGATATAGGCCCGGGGGGAGTGCCCTCCGTGGGGGTCTTTCTAAGGGAACCTAATCCGTATTAACGCATGGAAGATCCACGGCTCGAAGAAAACCACGAAAACTCCGAACGATTAGGCCGACGGGCGCGATTGGGATCGAACCCAGCACCTCCCGTCTACCAGCTTCGAGAGCAGAACCTCTCGGCCACTGGTGGGGCCCAGCCCATATGAAAATCGTTGTCTCGGCGTTGCATGGTCCGTTCAAAGATACGTAAAATTTGGTCTGGCCGAAAAAAATTTTGCCAAAAAATGCATACATTTTAAAATCGCCATTATTCTATTATTTAATATTAAAATTTATTCTTTTTAAAGAATAGTAGATTTCTAGGCTTATTAAAATATAGCTAAATTAAAATATAGTAAAACGTGTGAAAAAAGAACCTGCCTATGACGGATTATTATGCTAATATTAACGATAACTGAAACATTTACATACAACAAATAGAGATTCATTAAAAAAATATATCGCAGCCTATGGCACTTCTGTAAAAATGAACATTTTAAACATGAAAAAAAAAAAAAGCTAAGTATTTTTGGTCAGAACTCTTCGTAAGAGACAGTTTTTAACCAATTCGACGTAAAAATCAATGTTTTGTAGAAATTCACTCGGGCAGGGCTCAGGTGCAAGATTTTAACATTTTTCCGGGTCTGGCTGGTCCCGGACGGAACTTTTAATTTTTATACCGGGCCGGACCGCATTTTTTTTATTTGTCGGACCGGGCCCGGGCCTGATAATTTCGGCCCGAGCAGACCTTTATTATATATATATCGTCATCAAACGTTTTCAATCTACTGCTGAATATAGGTCTCGCCAAAATTTGTCACTTATTTCCTGCTAGTGCGGTAGAAATCGCAGTAATCTATATTATAAAGGACAAACATATCTGTGCGTAACGCATACGTCATTTTGCGAATGGCAACACTTTGAAATTTGAAATAAAATTTTGGTTTTGCATTTTCTCTACTGCAAATTTTTAAACTTCTATGCATAACACATTTTAACTTTTTACACCGTCGTATAAGGAAAAAAATTCTCTTTTAAATACCATTTGTTTGAAAGCTGTATCTCAATTTGTTTTTGAGATATTAATTTTTTTGTAGTTTTTAATACAAATTTTGTAATTGTGGCAACTGAAGTACTCCATTTATATTGAAAGTAAAGGGAAAATATTCATGGTTTATTATTTTTATTCATTATATCCTTATTGATGCCATTTTCACATTACAAATAAAAGTAACTTTTTTATAATTTTTGAACAGAAAATGATGTCAGATATTAAATAAAACACGCATTCTTCTTCATAAATCAGCTACATTTTAATATTTTTACATTACGCTGATAAATGAGTTTGAGGCGCTCGGCAAAATGATTCATTGAGTAAAAATGATATATTTAAAACAAAACGATCATTTTTTTTTTTTTTTTTTTTTTTTTTGATAAAACTAAATATTTGACCAATACTATAAATGGCGAATACTATGACAACTAAAGTCAAATTTCTGATTTTTTTTTCGCGGGTACTAAGATTAGAACTTAAGGTTTGTGCGGACAAAGTTTTGTATCGGACAAACGTGACTTTAACTTTGGAAATGCATTCATTAATAATCTATTCTTTTGCGCGTTAAAATACTTTCAAATTGTGAATTTGAGTGGTGCGTATGTAAATTACGAGAATGTGAAAATAACGTACAGTTTAGATTTTATGGGGGGAAATTTTATGATGTGACAAAGCGAAATCCTTTTTACTGATTTTTCATCCCGTGAAAACAAACATAAGAGCTCAATCCATAACTTCATCATAATTACTCATCTTGATTACGTAATCTAATACAGTTTAATTTTTCAATAATTTAAGCAGTTGAAGTTTGTAGAAATAATATTTTGGTAATTTTGGGTTTAAAATATTATTTGTTTTAAGAGTTAGACAACCAATGTAAGATGATTTTTTTTGTTGTAATTATTTTTGTAGGTTTATTATAATTTCGATCTGACAGTTCCTTTCAAACATTTTAGTACGTTGAATTTCAACGGGTTGCAACTCGTTTCTGTAATAGCTAAAATCTAGTAGAAAAGATAGAGGCCTGCACCGGCCTCGGGCTAATTTTCATTCACGAAACTTGAGCCGGGCCAAACTTTTTTTTTCCGGGCTGAACGGGACTGTACTTCTTTCTTCCTTTCTTCAGAAGTCCGCACGTGCCGATATTTCAAGTCCCGGTATAGAAGCTAACAGTTCACCGTAAAAAAAAAAAGGGGGAAGGCTGAAAAACGGAGGTTCTACTGGCGATCTAGACGCCAGTACTATTTCCGTTTTTTTACAGAAAATTTCCCCCATAATTTACAGAAAAATTTCCGTTTTTAAACAGAAAAACGGAATTTTGTCTGTAATTTATAGGGAAAAATTTTCGTAAAAATACGGAAATAGTACTGGCGTCTAGATTGCCAGTAGAATCTCTCTCCGTTTTTGGTCCTTTTTTTTTTTTTTTTTTTTTACAGTGTTCGGTTCGTATCAATCCAACTGAGCTCGTATGAAGACTATCATTAGTCCGGCCCTGCTCGGCTCATGCAAACCTCTAAATTATTCACCTCAAGCTCACAATGGAATAAGATTTTATTTATTTATTTTTGTAAAAAAATATAGTGATGTTACTTTTAAATGACTTCTTTTAACGAAATCTTTAGAAATTTATTTTGGCTTAATCACAGAATATATATTCTAATTTTTAGGTAGCTTTCATTACAAAAAGCTACCTAATTGCAGCTGTCCGGAGGAAAGCAATTCCGAAAAATTTTCGTATATTTTCACCGATCATAACCCCCAGACCCTGAAATCCTCCTCGAAGCTTTGTCTGGATAATTTTTACGCAAATGTTGATTTAATAAAAATAGTTAAAGAAAAATGGAAAGGTACATTGTAATAATTAGTTTCAAAGTTTATGTTGGTTGTGATGAATAAGCATTTCTTATTAATGCATAAAACCATTATAAATCATATTAACTTACTTCTATGTATTTATAATAGATTAATTACGATAATAATTTATAATTATTATATTTATATTATTAATATTATTATTTACTTGGTGTAATGATTTTGAATTGTCAGAATTCGCTTTTTACTATAACCCATTAATATGGCGGGAGTTTTGCTGTCATTAGGTAAGCATGATTACAATTCATTATGGTATTTTAAAATATTATATGACTCTATTGCTGAGTAAGCTTTTAACTCACATGTTTCATTTTTATTTCTATTGTGCATGGCTTTGTTCTGTCCGAGTCTTTACATATTGATTAATTATGTATTACTTTCATTTTTTCATGGTGTGGTTAATTGAGAAATGGAAGAAATAAACATTTAAGCAGTGTGTAAGCTTATTTCTTCCTCAGAAATTATCCGCTTATTACTAATGACTTCGTAATATTGCCCTTGAAAACGAGTTACGAATCATTAGTTCCAATTTTATTCATAATTGCTCTCATATTAAGTAGATTTTGTAGACTTTCTTTTTGAATTAATGGAACTTTCAATTTTGAGATCATGCATTTCGTGCAAATGATTTGTTGATGATGACAATGATTCATTATTTCAGGTCTTTTTTCCTTGGTTAAATTGATTTAGTTACAAATAGTTTTAGAAAATATTTCAAATTATTATGATTTCCTTCACATATTTCGTTATTTACTTGTTCTTTTTATGAATTCGGCATCCTGTTGTTTTTCCCTTCGCCCCCCTTTTGAATGTTTTGACTTTTTAATACTTCATATATTGGTGATTAGGATATAAGTTTATTAAAAAATGCATTAATGATTAGTTAAATTAATAATAGTTGATCCATCTTTATTATGTATAATGTCAGTGTCAGTATTGATACTCATTTTATTGATTTTTAATTGAAAGGAGAAAAAGGGAAGGAAAAGATGATGAATTGTAATATTAATATAATGGTTATACTATGTATATATATACCGGGTGTCCCAAAAAGGACTGACTGATTCTAAAATTCAATAACTTCCAAACGGTGACAGATATTAAAAAAATTCTTGCAGGACGGTTATGCATAAAGTCAAAAGTTTTATTACATTGATTTTCGATTTTAGTTCGAATTACAAACAATAGATGGCGCTGTAAGCAATAGTCGCTAAATACAGGCTCGATTTTTGGTCCTTTCTGTTGTTCCATGCAGAAAAAGGAGATGGAAATGTATTATCCGGGCCACGAAGTACCAAAAATCGAGCCTGAATTTAGCCTCTATTGATTGCAGCGCCATCTATTGTTTGTAATTCGAACTAAAATCGAAAATCACTGTAAAAAAACTTTTGACTTTATGCATAACCCTCCTGCAAGAATTTTTTTAATATCTGTCACCGTTTGGAAGTTATTGAATTTTAAAATCAGTCAGTCCTGTTTGGGACACACGGTATATATATATACATATCCATATCTGATCTTTGTCATGTTGTAACTCGTATTTATTAACTGATTTGGTTGTAACTTGGTGTGTACATACTATACACCAAATGGTACTTTTCTAAATATTTCCACTTTTATATTTTTAATTTAATTTGAAATTTTTTTTTTGAAATTTCATCAAAATGGTAGCAATCGTATTATTTCCACTGGTGCAGAAAAAAAAAGAAATATTGGGGTTTATTTATCCTTATTTATACCATTTACTCATTACAATTTAAAAAAAAGCAATTTAACAAATTACAGCGACCATTTGGAAAATGATTTTTTCGAAGACTAAAATTTAAGACATAACATTGGCTGTTCGGGAAAAGGCTTTTTCATCGTCAGATTTCCAAGAAATCTGATATCATTTTAAAAGAAATTTCATTTTTTAACTTCTAAATATCCCATAATATTACTTTTTACACCGTCGTATAGAGAAAAAAATGTACTTTTAAATGCAATTTGTTTGAAAGCTGTATCCAGGGATGAGATATCCGCGTTTTTGCACACCAGTATTTTGTTAGAGAAAATCATATTTCATTTAATCGGAACACTGTTGCGATTTAACAGAACAACTTTTTCTCTAAGAATATACCGGTGTGCAAAAAAGCGGAAATCTCATCCCTAGCTGTATCTCAATTTGTTTCTGAGTTTAATTTTTTTTTTTTTGTAGTTTTTATTACTTTTTTGCTATAGTGGCAACAGAAGTATCCATCTCTGTTGAAAGTAAAGGGAAATACAGATTACTGTATAGACCAATCAGAAAATGAATAAAATGCAGATTAAACCAATCAAAAGATTCAGATATGCTTTTGATTTCCTACCCTGACGAGAACAATAACCATTTTTTTAAATGGTTAAAAAAAAAAAAAAGAAAAAAAAAAAAAAAAAATTAGGGTCAAATAGTATTTAATTCACTAGATTAATATTGACACAATTATTCTAATTGGTAAACATATCATATTAGATGTAAATTTCCAACTGGGCGAAAAATGTCCGGACCAGGATTCGAACCCGGGATCTCCCTGGCTGAAGCCGCCAGTGCTCTGCCATCTGAGCTATCCCGGACGATTCTGGTCGAACTTTTTCGTATCCAGCGTTTTCTGGAGTTCCATTACCTGAGATTTATTCTGTTGAGCTGAACCAGGTTTCAGACCAGATGCTGTAATCCTCAAGGTTAGCTGGGTGAAAAAGTTCGACCAGAATCGTCCGGGATAGCTCAGATGGCAGAGCACTGGCGGCTTCAGCCAGGGAGGTCCCGGGTTCGAATCCTGGTCCGGACATTTTTTGCCCAGTTGTAAATTTACATCTAATATAGTATTTAATTGTCAGGAAGAGACTAAAGTAAACATAAATAAATAATACAATCTATTCAGATTAAAAAATATATATATTTATTTATTAAATGTAAATTGAAAGTAACAACAAAAAAAAAAATTCAAAAGTTTTTATACAACCAATTTAATTGATAAAGGACTTGGAAATATCTGGCAAACTGTAATTAAAGAAAATACATATGCTTTTCAAAAACTTCATTACTTACATGACACCACAATGATCTCGATGACGACATTGACGATATTTCCTAAATGTTTGTTTAAGAAAACTGGAACATTCCAAAAACAAAACAATTTGGGAAATATTTTACGAGAAATTTTTACAAAATGTCGACTGAATATGACAGGGGGAATTGTTGAAAAAATATAAAAAATAAAGCAATATGTGATCTCATTGATTAAAAACTTTGAAATAACTGGCTCTAAGAAGGCATTGGATTGCTATATGCAGACGTATAAATATCTGAGGACATTTCCTAGTTGATTGTTTAGAAAAACTGGCGCATTGCATTAGAAAAGAGGAACTTGGGATATATTTATATATATTGTATATATATATTTTTTAAACAAACTGAAAATGACAGCGAAAATGTTAAGAGATATAACAAGTTGGAAATTGCTCGTCAAACGTGGCAAATGAGGTGCGTTCGTACTATAACTAGTTTTATAATTATTTTTTGCACCCCATATTGTACTGAATGTATACTTTTTTGCACTTCATAAAGCGCATAGTCTGATACATCATTAAAATGCACTTCCAATAATTTTTTCCCATTCCCCGTAATGTAACGGAACACTTTTGACTGTCCCTGTAATTAAACTATACATCCGATTTTCCTAAAATTTGAAATAGCTCAACAAAACTTTGCAACAATTATATCTTTAAAATTTCAGACCATTCGGAAGGCTGTAATATCATTAAAATGCACTTGCAATAATTTTTCCCATTGGCCGTAATGTAAAGAAAAACTTTTGACTGTCCCTGTAATTAAACTATACATCCGATTTTCCTAAAATTTGAAATGGCTCGACAAAATTTTGCAACAGTTATATCTTTAAAATTTCAGATCATTCGGAAGGCTCTAATATCATTAAAATGCACTTGCAATAATTTTTCCCATTGGCCGTAATGTAAAGAAAAACTTTTGACTGTCCCTGTAATTAAACTATACATCCGATTTTCCTAAAATTTGAAATGGCTCGACAAAATTTTGCAACAGTTATATCTTTAAAATTTCAGATCATTCGGAAGGCTCTAATATCATTAAAATGCACTTGCAATAATTTTTCCCATTGGCCGTAATGTAAAGAAAAACTTTTGACTGTCCCTGTAATTAAACTATGCATCCGATTTTCATAAAATTTGAAATGGCTCGACAAAATTTTGCAACAATCATATATTTGAAGTTTCAGACCATTCGGTTGGGTAGTTTTTGCTCTGTTACATGCGGACAGACGGACGGACTGAACGACGACTATAGGTGCTACGTATTTATATAATTACGAACGCACCTAAAAAGAGAAGCTACATGTGATTTCATTGATTGAGTTTCGAAAGCTACAACAGAAGAAAATAATTGTTTTTCAAAAACATCATTATTTACATAATACAACATGTATTATCACGATGTCCAATGACGACATTATCACGATAGCAAAATGGATGTATAGAGATATCTGACGATATTTCCTACACAATTACTTTAAAAAAATTGGCACATTATACAATAGCGAACAAATTTAGGAAAGATATTGAGCCGTATTATTTTATTGATGAATGACCTAATTTTTAGAAAAATGCTTTTTCTAAACTGCATTATTTACACAACACAATGTATTTATGTTGTAATGTATGTTTTGGTATTTATAACATGATATTCAATGCGATTTTGGGAGATTTTTTATAGTTTTTGAATTTTTTTTTTTTAATTTATTTATTTATTTTTGTCATTTATGAAATAATTCCGACTGCAATGTTGTACCCCATTATAGCAAATTTTGTCTCCAGCAATTTTTGAATATTTAGCGATTTTTAGTCTCGCGACGATTTTTTTTTTGACATTCGGAAAAGGAATTCGGTTTCAAACTTTTAGCCTAATGTAGTAAATTTTCTCTTGAGCGATTTTTGATGCTTTTGCGCTTTTTAGCTATTTTTTTTACGCTTCATGTCGATTTTTTTATTCAATTATGATATTCAATGCGATTTTGGGAGATTTTTTATTGTTTTTGATCGATTTTTTTGTCATTTATGAAATAATTCCGACTATAATGTTTTATCCCATTATAGCAAATTTTGTCACCAGCAACTATTGAATATTTTGCTATTTTTAAGCCCCGCAACGAATTTTTTGACATTCGGAAAAGGAAACCCCAAACTGTTTCAAACTTTTAGCCTTATATAATAAATTTTCTCCTGAGCGATTTTTGATCTTTTGGGGTTTATAATATATTCAATTCGATTTTAAGTGATTTTCTGAGATTTTTATTGTTTTTGATCGATTTTTTTTCCTTTTGTCGTTTACCAAAGAATTCCGACAACAATGTTGTACCCCATTATAGTAAATTTTGTCTCCAGCAACTTTTGAATATTTAGCGATTTTTAGCCCCACGACGATTTTTTTGACATTCGGAAAAGGAATTCGGTTTCAAACTTTTAGCCTAATGTAGTAAATTTTCTCTTGAGCGATTTTTGATACTTTTTAGCTTTTTTTTTTTTTTTTACATTTCATGTCGATTTTTTTACATTCGTAATAAGAATTAGATAACTTTTATCCCAATATAGTAAATTTTGTCCTACATGATTTTTTGAAACTGTTACGATTTTCACGTTTCTTCGCGATCGGTAGCAATTTTTTAATTTTTTGATCTCATATAGTAAATTCTGTCTTCTTTTGCAATAAATTTATTTGGATATCGTACCGCAATTTTTTAATTTTTTGTGAAATTTTTAAAGTATTTTTTGCATTTTGTACAGATTTTTTCGACATTCATAGAAGAAATCTGGTTTTAATCTTTTATCAAAATATAATAATTTTTGTCCGCGGCGATTTTCGATATTTAAGTTTTTTTTTCTTTTTCGCGATTTGCTGCGGTAAAATTAGAAAAGTATCTGGTTTCAATCTTCTAGTTCAATATAGTAATTTTTTTCTCTTCTCAGTAAACTTTATTCGGAATTCGTGGGATTTTTTAATTTTTCGTGATTTTTAGTGTTTTTTTTTTTTTTTTTTTTTTTTTTTTTGCGTTTTGTGATATATTTTGACGGACCTGGGCAACTCCCAGTGAATCAGCTAGTCTAATAATAAGGAAAGTAGAATGCATTCGTTGTGTGTGTCTGTCGAATGCATTCTAAAGAGACTGCTCAGAATTTGGTAAGTAGGTACCTCCATGTATGTAGTTATGTATCTCGAAACCCAATTTCGGAATTTAGATTTTTTTAATTTTAATTTCTTATGCAATTTTTAGCATTTTTTCATGTTTCTCAGAGATCTTCCAAATTATCAAAAGTTCGGTTTATTAGCGGTTTCAGTCTTTTAACTCAAAATAGTAAATTTAGTCTTCTTTTGAAGAAAGTTTATTCAGAGTTTGTACAGCGATTTTTTTAATTGTTCGCGAAATTTTTATGGAATTTCTAGAGTTTTTTCACATTTCACAGTGAATTTTACCATTAGCTGAAACTGATTTCAAACTTTTAGCCTAATAAAAGATTTAGTTTCCTCGATTTTTGAAACTTTACTGAGTTTTATTATGATTTTTAGCGATGTTTAATGGCGGTTTTTTTTTATATTTATGAAAGAATTAAGGTTACAATATTTCAGCTCACAATAGAAAATTTTGTTCTGCGATTTTTGAATTTTTAGCGATTTTTACTTCATTTTTGTTTTCTTCCCGCAACGATTTTCTGCATTCATAAAAGGTATTCTATTTCAAGCTTTGAGACGCACTGTATGCTAAAAATCTGCACGGGCCGAACTAGGGCCTATTTTCACTCACGGCACTCGGGTCAGGCCGGGATTGGTCTCCACTCTTTTCGGGCCGGGCCAAACTTATTTTTTTCTGCACATAGCCGGGCCTGATTTCATTCCTAGTCTTCACGACCCAAAATTTTCAGCCCTACTTTTGACACAGCACGTATGAAAATCATTGTTACAGCGTGGCCTTGTCCATTTAAAAGTCAGTAAAATTAGGCCTGGCCTAAAATTTTTTGAAAAATATGCATGCATTTTTAAATCGCCATTACTGTAAACTTAAACATTAAAATTTATTCTTTTTAAAGAATAGTAGATATCCACAGTTATTAAAATACAGCTAAATTAAAATATAGTAAAACGTGTGAAAAAGAACCTACCTATGACGGAATCCTGTTTTAAACTGAAAAACGTGCTGATCCATGCAAAATTAATATACTAATACGTTATACTAATACATATAATACATTTACACTTGTTAAGAAGGTAACTTGGCTATAACGCATTTTTTTTCTTTTCTGTGCAATTCCGCCTTAGAAGATTTTACTATATAGCATTTTTTAGATTTTTAACACTTTAGTACATAATACATGGAATATGGATTAATAATATTAATGATAACTGAAACATTTACATACAAGAAATATAGATTCATTAAAAAAAGAATACAAAAATGAAGATTATAAACATGAAGATAAATATTTTTGTTCAGAACTCCTTGTACGAGACAAATTTTTAACCAAATCGATGTAAAAATCAATGTTTTGTAGAAATTCACACGGATTGAGCCGAGATTTTATACTTTTTTTTCGGGCCGGGCGGGGCTCGGGCCGAAAATTTAAGTTTTTTACCGACCGGGCGAGGCCAATATTTTTTTTCTATTGGCCGGACCGACCTTTTAATTTCTGTATCGGGCTGGGCCGAATTTTTTTTCTATGAGTCGGGTCGGACCTGGGCCTGGATATTTCGGCCCGTGCAGACCTCTACTGTATGCTGCTAGCTATCATAAAAGAGATCTTCTGTGTTGGAAAGAGCGGCTCTTTTTCCTGTGCGAATATCTTCTGCTACATCTCTCTCTACATGTATTACATTTATTTATATTTACGTTCTGTGGGATACATATCATTATCTTCCATTCCCGATACGCCACTGAATTTTCTGAAAATCACAAAGAAAGGATAAATCTGCAGACAATGATTTTTTTATTTTCCACTTATTATTATTATTTTTTTTTTTTTTCTGGCAAGTGTGTTTACATTTTTAGAATATGCAAAACATTAATCCTGCTGCAGGAACTTATTTCATAAGGAAGAAATTTATCAGAAATATTTTTTATAATGGAAAATGCACACACACACATATAGATATATGCGTGTGTGTGTGAAAATTTAATTATCAATTATTATTATTAAAGTTGATTTTGCAAGTTAGTTACTGGATAAAATATAACGAGCGTAAACGTTAATTGTATAATTATATACATGTGTGCGTGTTATAAAATTCTGAACTTCAAAACATTAATGCAAACCACATATGAAATCATAGTATATTTCTAATACAGACAAACTTGGTTATAACGAGAACGAATCCACAGTATTTTCGCGTTATAACAGAGTTATATTTCAGTCAAGTTTAAAATAAATAAGTAAAAGTTCCGCTTATTTATCAAAAGGCAGAATTATTATTGTGATTGACACAATTTTCTATTTATATATTATTGAGAGCCATTATTGATGCCTCCTTGAGATTTATCATTATTTTTTTTTTTTCAATTCTAAATTTATAAAATGGATAAAACTCTATAAAATTGATTTAAATATGGATAAGGAATTACACAGATCTTTAAAAGTTACTACTATTTTTTTTTGTTGTTGTTGTTTATTTATTATTATTATATGTATTTATTTTTCTTCTTAACATTATTATTATTAATATTAATACTACTATTATTGTTATTAGTAATAGCAGTAATATTATATTTATTTATTTTATTTCATAGCACAGTTTCTGTTATGTCTTTTTATAGTCAACAAAAGATTTCTTTTTGCTCATTAAAACGTGTACTCGTTACATCTAAGCTCGTCAAAATCAAATTAGACTATATATTATTTAAAATTAATACATTAATAGAATTAATAACTATACTTTTTCTCCATGTTGCAGGATTTTTGCCTCTATTTTTTTTTCTTCTGGTAGTTATTGTAAGATGCTGCCCTTTTTGCTTTTTATATCGATAGCTCATTTTTTAAAAATATGTTTATGAATGACTTTTATTTAGTAAATGAACATATAGCTCAACATTTTTTGTTAAAATATAAAAAATATATAAACACACATTTATTGGAAAGTAAAATTTTCACACTCGCATATGTCAACTAAAAAACAAGAAATGGTTCTTCCTGACCGCTGTTGACCACGCTGAAAATTCTATTAAGGTTTTCTTTCACGGGAGACAACCTAGGAGATAAGAGTGCAATAGGACACCTTTCTTGAGTCCTCGAAAAGGGAGAGGCAGGGGGTAGGAAGTTTCCCCAAAAGCACAATTCCATCTTCCATCACACCCACACGGATTTCACCCCCACGACTTCCCCTTAACCAGTAGGGGCGGATTTCTTACGCAAAATGCTGCTTTTTCACAAGATTTTTTTTTAATTCCAATGCAAATTACGCTTATTCTAATTTGCGCAGAATTAAAAGAAAATTATATTTAGAAAGCTTGAACTTTCATGAAATGAGATTAGTTTTTCAAATTCTAGAGATGCTTGTTTTTCAGTCTCTATAAAGCTTTCTATGGAAAAGTACCTCAGTTTTTGTCGAACCAGAATTTCATCCTATTTTACGACTGAATGACAAAACAAAACAAAAAAGTGCAAACTGACTTAACTCAGAAAAGGCTTAAAGTATCTTATGCAAAAAAAAAATTACGAAAATCTTTAAATGCAAATGAGATATAGCATATAGCTATAGGAGTTTTACATTGGTTTAACATTAACTACGAAAGTCCAGAAGCTCTGTGAAGCGGGGCCTTGGGAGCTTTGAACCTTATTGGAGCCCCCAACGAGATTAAAAAGCATATTTTAAAAACATTTGAATAATAAAAATTGGGCCTAAAAGTTTTGAATCTTGAGTTCCAACTTTTCCTCACTTTTATAGGGAGCCCCAAAAAAGTCATTTAAAAAAGTATTTAGAGCCTGCAAATTTTCTTTCATCTGGGCACCTTTAAAAAGAATCGTGACTGTAGAAAGAAAGCACATTTGGTTGAAGGAAGTAATAGTATTAAGAAAGCTTTGAACCTTATTGGGGCCCCCAATGAGATTAAAAAGCATATTTTTTTTTATAAATTTGAATAAAAAAATGGGGCCTAAAAGTTTTTAATCTTGGGCTCCAACTTTTCCTCACGTTTATAGGGGGCCTTAAAAAAGACAATTCAAAAAGAATTTAGAGCCTGCAAAATTTCTTTCATCTGAGAACCTTTAAAGAGAATGCTGGCTATAGAAAGAAAGTGCGTATCTGTTTTGGTCAAAAGAAGTAATAGTATTAAGGGAGCTTTGAACCTTATTGGGGCCCCCAACGAGATTAAAAAGCATATTTTTAAAACATTTGAATAAAAAGGGGCCTAAAAGTTTTGAATCTTAGGCTCCAACTTTTCCTCACGTTTATAGGGGGCCCTAAAAAAAAAAACAATTCAAAAGAATTTAGAGCCTGCAAAATTTCTTTCATCTGGGAACCTTTAAAGAGAATGCTGGCTATAGAAAGAAAGCACATTTGTTTGAAGGAACTAATAGTATTAAGGAAGTTTTGAAACTTATTGGGCCCCCAACGAGATTAAAAAGCATAATTTTAAAACATTTGAATGAAAAAAATGAGGCCTAAAAGTTTTGAATCTTGGGCTCCAACTTTTCCTCCCGTTTATAAAGGGCCCTAAAAAAGACAATTCAAAAAGAATTTAGAGCCTGCAAAATTTCTTTCATCTAGGAACCTTTAAAGAGAAAAAGCGCATATCTGCTTTGGTCAAAAGAAGTAATAGTATTAAGGAAGCTTTGAACCTTGATGGTGCCCCCAACGAGATTAAAAAGCATATTTTTAAAACATTTGAATAATAAAAATGGGCCCTAAAAGTTTTGAATCTTGAGTTGCAACTTTTCCTCACTTTTATTGGGGGCCCCAAAAAAGACAATTTAAGAAGTATTAAGAGCGTGCAAAATTTCTTTCATCTGGGCACCTTTAAAAAGAATACTAACTATAGAAAGGAAGCACATTTGGTTGAAGGAAGTAACAGTATAACGAAGTTTTGAAACTTATTGGGTCCCTCAGTGACATTAAAAAGCATATTTTTTAAAAATTTGAATAAAAAAATGGGCTTAAAAGTTTTGAATCTTGGGCTCCAACTTTTAAGCACTTTTATAGGGGGCCCTAAAAAAGACAATTTAAAAAGAATTTAGCGCCTGCAAAATTTCTTTCATCTGGGCCCCTTTAAAAAAAATGGTTGCTGTAGAAAAAAGCGCATATCTGTTTTGGTTGAAGGAAGTAATAGTATTAAAGAAGTTTAGAACCTTTGGTTTCACCTTTTTCGCCCATCGATAGGCGCACCCCAAAAATATTAAAATGCCATTTTATTTTTTAAGTAGAACTTACAGCCTTCAAAAACTTTTATAAAACATGGTGGATATAGAAGAAAAGCACATATCTGTTTTCTATTTCTAAATCTGATCAAGATCTTTGACAAAAAAAAAAAAAGGAATTTCGATAAAACAAAATAAAATGTTATTAAAAAATACATAAAAAAATCATTTAAAAAGTAGAAAAAAAAAACCCCATTCGGCTGAAAAGTACAATAGCTCGCTACTGGGTCCCTGACTTTGCCCAGGTCCCCCCCCCCCTCCCGCCCCAAATGGGGGGCGGTCGCTACGGCCCTGAATGAATGGTGACAATTTCCAGCACTTCTCACAATGATATCATATTTCACAAAAGTCAAAGCAAGTCTGTTCAAAATATAGTTATGATATCTTCATTATTGTTAAAGTAACAAACAAAAATCCAAGTTTGACCTCGAGTGAGATGAGATACACTGTATTTGTGACTGAATAAGTGGATTGCAATTATGTTTTCCAGGACAAAAGTTGTCTGTCTTGATATATGATATCTATTATTAACCCTGAAAATTTTTCTATTTTGTTTAGAAACACCCTTTTTGTGAAAAAGCAAGAAACAAATTATTCACTAGACAATATTCAGGAACTTGCATTTGTACATCATTAATTTCTATGAAAATCCTCATTAATGGTTAATTTTCTTAAGTGACACTTAACAAACAGCAAATAAATAATGTAAAAGCATTCTCTTTTATTTAAATATGATTCTGTTTATAATTATTCTGAATCTCTTTATAAGTTGACAGTTAAAAGTACAAGTTGTGTAAGGTTTTCAAAAATATGTTTTAAAAGGTTTTTTAAGTATTCAGTTCGGTTGAATTATTTGATATTCGGCCAAACCGAATATTCGGTGCATACCTAATTTATACAATCCCCAAACATATTTTAATTCATTTTTGAATGAGGCATGACAAATGTAACGAAATATATATATATATACATATGAAAGGATAAGAAAATAAAACTTGCATGACAAATGTAATGAAATATATATATATATATATATGAAGGCATAAGAAAATAAAACTTGTTTAAACTCAAACTTTAAATAAAAATTTTAAATTCAGTTTCTTTTTCCTAACATTAAATCTTATGCTCAAAACTAGTTTACCCTGTGAAGTTTGTTTCTTGGCCCAACATTTATTAGGTTCAAGTGTCAAATTTGAAACTTTAATATTAAAAATGCTGGTATTAAGAGAACTACCACTTTTCAGTGGTCAGTTTTGCTAGAACTAATCCCAGACAGTTCTGCACGGACTGGCCCAGATATCTATCAAAAGCTAATTATCCAATTAAAGTTATGATTCCTCCCATTTTGACACTTTCACATGCAGCTGGAAAAAATCAGAATTATACATAATCATAAAACTTGCATACACGAGAAAATAGTGGCCTTCTTTGGAAAAAAACTTGTTAGCATTCTTCGTGACACTCGCGAGCTCATTTTCAAAATAATGAAGAAATAAAACAATACAGACTCTTAACCTCTAAGCCTGACTTTAACCCTTTATGTACTGAATTATGAAAATTTTATCTTCTAAAGCATTATTCGTGAATTGTTTAAACTACATTAGAAGATCTACATAATCATTTAATAAGTTTTAGAAGAATTAATTAAATTTGAATTTATAGGGATTTTGTGCAATATTTATAACCCCACTGAAATCTTTCATTTTAAATATTTTTCTTAGTATTTTGTAGAATTAGGAAATGTACAAATATAATATTTTTACAATAGAAATATCGAAATATTTCTAAATTGAAAAATCCCCCTCCCCCAATGCCAAGAAAGCTGAAAAGATGCAAAGGC
Organism: Maratus speciosus; assembly: GCA_963932465.1. Classification (NCBI taxonomy): domain Eukaryota; kingdom Metazoa; phylum Arthropoda; class Arachnida; order Araneae; family Salticidae; genus Maratus; species Maratus speciosus. Next base: position 210,145,494 of record OZ010788.1, on the reverse strand, counting down.
AAAAGAAATCATCCTTTTAAAAATATTTTTGTTTTGTGTAACCAATAAGGCTTTTGGAACAAGATAAAGTAATGTATCTATAACTCATTCTAAACTGTATTACAACTAATTTTATGAACTAATTAAATGAATTTTATAACAAGTTATTTTAATGGTACTTATAAGTACCTTCAGTAGATAAAAGGTTAAAAGGATGATATTGCATCGTAAAAAGAATAAAAGTCAGGTCCTCTTTACACAGGGTTCGTAAATATATTTTTGAAAATGAAAAGAATATCCGATATTTTCAGACTAGTCAATTTATTGATGATAACAAATATTTTCAGTTTTAATATAAATTAGAAACTAAAACATATTGCACTTAACATTAAAACTGAAAATAAAACAGCATCCAGTCTTTTTCTTATATATATATTTTTTATTTATGCGTCTGTTTTCGAAGTTGAAGATCAACTAAATGAAAACATACACAATTTGCTTTTTATACTTATAAAAAAAGCAAACGATGGGATTTAGTATCAAGAAAATTTTACATTTTATATTAACAAAACTTTAAATGCAAAATAATTTGTTTTTATTGAAAAATTTGAACATAAATGCAAGCTTGTCTGTTTTTTCATCCCCTAACCTATTGTCTTGTTTAAACTGAACTAAGCCAAAAGCAGAAAAGATTCTCGCTAATGAAGCTCTAAATAACTCATTATCACAATTAGACAGTTTATCTTTCAATGGATGTTCTAAGTAAATATTGTCCCATATAATTATTGGTTTTACATTTAAAAATTCAGCTTCAAATTTGAAAGTTGGATTTTTAAAAATTAATTAATTAATTCTTTTTTTTTTGGGGGGGGGGGGGGAGGGGAGGGGAGGGTTGCTAAAAAAGTCTCTACTAGAGCAAAAGTTCTTTACCTACAGAATGCCACAGTCAATAACAGTTGAAAAAAATTATTTACACTTAGGCACTTTTCTGTTATAGGGACCTTAGTGTTTTTTTAAAAAGCTTGGCGCAATTCAGTCTTAAGAAAGTGAGATTTGTTGCCAAATGATATAAATAGCAATGAAAACAAGCCTGATGAACTTTTATGTTTTTTACATATGTATTTATATATAAAATAGATAAAAGTTTTATTATATTAAACAACTTTTATAAATATTGAAAAAATTGTTTGTGCATATAAAAAGTGTCTAAGTTGCCAGAAAATATGCAAGAAAAAATTCCTTCTCTTGCCAAGGCCATTTTCTCTGTCTCACCAAGACCTCTAGGAAAGCACCTATACCTGCTTTGACTGAAAATTTTAAAAATATCACACAGAATGATATTTTGAAAATAAATATGAAATATATAAAAATATTGCACATTTTGATATTTTGAAAACAATATCAAATACAGCAGACTCCCTCAAATCCATAACCCTAAAATCTGCACATCATCACAGATGTAAACAATGAAACTTCCAGTTCAGATGTAGGGGCAAAATTACAGAATTTTTTAGTTTTATATCATTCCGTATGTATTTTAATATGCAATTCTCGATAATATGACTGAGCTGGTGGTTTCTCATGAAGGAAGTATAAACTTATTTGCGAAAAAAATCAAGATATTGCAGCTATCACTGGTAATTACAATCTTTTTATCAACTATATTTATGTGTTAAGCAAGCTTTTTTGGTTATTAAGATTGGCTAAACCTGAAATAAAACTTCCTTACTTTATGATTGTAATGTGAATTAAATAGGTTACCTTTATGACGAAAGTTTCATTGAATAATTCAAGTGAAACATATCTCATCTTTATTATGCATATTTAATTATACATTATTAATTATTTACTAGACCTTTACTTTTAATAATTATTTTTTAAATTATCTTACTTTTTATCATTTTACTTTATAACTTTACTTAATTATTTTAATATTTTACTATATTGCAAGCATTCATTATAATTTTGATTGCATTATTACATTCAAATTACTATTTAAAAAATGTAAACAAAGCAATGACCAGAAATCTGCAAAATTCTAAAATATGCACAACCTCTGGTCTCAAGCTGTGCAGATTTGAGGGAGTCTACTGTATAGGAAAATATCAAACATCACAGTATTTTTAAAATAATTATTTATTGATACATATCAGCTAGCCCGCCCTTACAAACTTGTCTGTGTCTACATGATTAACATCTAGCCATGACTACACTTTAGCAAATGGTGAATAAAATAAAGTAACTGTCAGCGATATCTCACACATATATATGCAGTGGTTCATACTGATACTTTCAAAGTACATATATGGTCTCCTCAAAAAAGTTTGACATGGTAGAAAAAACCATAAACAGGTAACTTGTGCTTGGATCCCCCCACACTATACAATGTATATGTTTTGAGTACATTTTAGATGAATTTCTTTGTTAATTTTTTTTTGTACTACTTGACTATCCCGTCGAACAAAAATGAACAATCGTAAATGTCGCATTCACTTGACATTAAACATGTTACCCATGTTTGTTACGTCATCAAGTCATTTTGATTCAATAATTTATTAACCATTTGGAAAAATGGGTATTGTCCTCTGTTAGGGTAGGAAATCAAAAACATATCTGAAGCATTTTATTGGTTGAATCCACATTTTATTCGTTTTCTGATTGATCTATACAGTAATCTATATTTTCCCTTTTCTTTCAACAGAGATGGATACTTCTGTTGCTACTATGACAAAAAAGTAATAAAAACTACAAAAAAAAAAAATTAATAACTCAGAAACAAATTGAGATACAGAGCTTTCATACAAATTGCATTTAAAAGTACATAATTTTGTCTATACGACGGTGTAAAAAGTAATATTGTGGGATATTTAGAAGTTTAAGAATGAATTTTCATTTAAAATTGGTCGTCAGATTTCTTGGAAATCTGACGCATTGAAATGCTTGGATAATACGTAAGTTTCAGGTGGATAATACATAAGTTTCAGGAAATCTGACGAGTCGCAGCCGATTTTTGTCGCTTGCAATTTTTACGTGTAATAACACTATTAATGTTTAATTCATGGCGTACGTAATGTATGATCAACTCCGTGCGAGTTTTTATGTCTTAAATTTTAGTCTTTGAAAAAATCATTTTCCAAATGGTCGTTGTAATTTGTTAAATTGCTTTTTGTATTAATTTATTTTTTGTATTTTTATTGATGTTTTACTAATTTATTTGTTCTTTCGTTATTTAAAATTACTGCAAAATTTGCATTTTGTTTTTTAGCTTCAAGCCTATATCTAATGTTTACATACATTTTATTATAGTAATATTCGCCTACATTTTTTGATTAAATAAAGAACATTAGGTTCCTTACAATTCTCCATTATCATTGATATTTATTGTGCTCCTTAATAAATTCGATTATTACATTTAAAATACTTACATTTTATTCACAAATACAATAACTTAAAAATATCTGTTTGCTTATGGTTTAATTTAATAATTCTGCATTTAAATACGAAAACTATTAGTATTCTTTTGTCCGAAATCATCTAAATAAATCAAATTTTATATTTGGTATGTTGCTACGCCATAAGTGGACATCATCATTAAAGTAAGCCTATTCTTTAGTGATTTTTTTAATTTAAATTCATTAATTTTCCTATCTTAAAATTTTAGAATGGCAACATCCTTAAATTTGTATAATTTGGCGAAATTGGTCGATGGGATAATCAAGTAGTACCTTTTTTTATTATTATTCTGCTTTAGTACACTAATTTCTAATTGATTATTTCGCATCTTAATGTGACATTTCAGTAATTTAAATGTCTAATGCCCAAAAGTAATTATTAAAAAACTAATAATAAATGGTTAAAGTGTGAAAGCTTCACATAAGTTTATTTATTAATCTTTCAGTATTTTAACAATAGGCACTATAAGCAGGGGAAAAAACAACAACAGAAAAACAAGCATCAAATACAAAGGGAAAATTGAAACATGCGCATAAAAAAAAAAAAATACAAAAGAAATGGGTAAAGACAAGTGGATGTTTTTATATAAAAACTTTACAAGCAAATACATATCAAAAATATTTTTTTAATTAAATTTGTGGAAGGTACAGATATAACATAAAATTAAAAAGTATATTAAGAAAAGAAATATTTCCTTTTTAAGAGTACATATAGTATAGTTTTTTTTTTTTTTTTTTTTTTTTTTTTAATAACAAAGAATTTTCTTTTAAAAAATATATATTTTTTTTTTCCCAACTGATTTCAAGTAATAAACAAGATACTACATATGAATATTAATAAAAATAACTTTTGATTGCATTAAACATTTCTAAATGCAGTATTCAATAGTAAAAAGATATTATATTAAAAAAAAAATAATTCAAAAGTAAGCCTACTATCCAGTTTCTAACAAACCATTTCATTGCAGTGCTGAACTTTGAAACATTTATAAAAGGAAGAAATCATTTATTTACTACATTAATAATTTTACTTAATCAAGAATCATAATATTATTTTTAAATATATTCTTAAGTTAAAAATACTTATCCCATTATTTTATCAATGTAGACAGCATTTCATCCTCACAACCTTTCTATTTTAAAACAGGAATGAAAAACAGACATAATAAAATATTATGATTTTTGAAAAGGGTATAACAAAATTACATGCAATTTTAAATAAGCAAAAGGAGAAATAAGGATGCATATCTATGTGACATAACCCTTCTTCCCACACTAAAACTATGTAAACTTTAAATGATTTAAACATCAATGAAACATAATTCTACAATGTACAACTACTGTCCTCCATCGTTGAGTTATACAAAATTGAGAATAAACTTCAACTCACTGGTACAATTCCCCTAACTAGTAGAAAGTGGAAACATTGACCATGGAACTGACAAGGTGGGATTGAAATATTAATTGAAAAGAAAGGAAAAATAAAAACTCATTAAATAAATCACAAATTTATAAGTTTTGCTTTTCCTCATGTGATGAAGAGCTCTGAATTTTAAATCGATTCTTTCTCCCAAACATGATAGCAATTTTTTTTCAAACAGATTAGTCAGTATTGTTGATCCTTTATCAGTGTTGGCTTTAAGCAGGAAATGATGACAGAGGGTTAAAATATGACATTAATAATGGCAAAACAGCATTTGCTTCAAATACCAACACTGTACTTCATTATGGAAGAATCAAGTGAAGTCCATGAGAGTTCAACATCTCTTCAGACCCCCATAATTTACAGGATATGGTATAATTAACTCAGACTTTTTTCTTTCATATAACTTTTAAACCAATGTTTTTATATTTACAAATGTAACAGCCAACAGAATAACAGGTTTTGTTATAGTGAGTGAAAATCGTGGGATCTTTTTTTTTTTTTTTAATGCTTTGTTTGACACAAAAAAAGTAGTACTGAGAATAAAAAAATATCTGTATTCTTTTAAAGCTTTTAATTAAAGAGGTCTATTGACATGCAATAACTAACTTTTATTGAATATTTCCAACTGAGCGAAAAAATGCCCAGGCTGGGAATCAAACCCAGATCCTTGGCTTACAAGGCCAATGCTTTGCCATTTAAACAAACTGGGACCAGACCTGCCAACATTTGAAAATGGGAAATCATAGCACACAAAATTTGAATTAATCTGAAGGTTGCTTGGTTTTTCGTATTACACAGACATCTTTTGACATTTGTAAAAGGAATAACGTTCAGTTTCAACTCAATATAGTAATTTTTTCCCTCTGAAAATTATTATACGATTTTTAGAGTTTCTGTTCGTTTCGCTTCGTTTTTTTTTACATTTGTAAAAAGAGCCAGGTTCCAATTTTTTAGCCCAGTGCAGTAAATTTTGACGAAATTCGGAATTTTTTTCCCACGACCATTTCAGGATATTCATAATTTTTTTCGCACAATCGTAATTGACATTTTTCTATCACGATTCTTTGTTGAAATCTGCACTTTTTACAATGAAATTTGACAAAATTCGCGTTTTTTACCGCGATCCTTTGATGAATTTTACGTTTTTTACCACGATCCTTTGACGAAATTAGTGTTTTCTTTCTGCGATCTTTCGGTAAAATTTGCGTTTTCTTGATCTTTCGATGAAATTTGCATTTTCTTACTGATCTTTTGACGAAATTCACGTTTTATTTCTGTGATATTTTGACAAAATTCAAGTTTTTACCACAATCCTTTGACGAAATTTATTTTCTTCTGCGGCCAGTTGATGAAATTGATTTTTTTTACACAGTCATTTGTCGAAATTCGCGATAGTTTATCACAAATCTTGCGATTTTGCACACCATTTCAAACCTTGCCCCTCAAAGACACCCCCCCCCCCCCCTTCCAGAAATTTTTTAATGACCGAATTTTCGGACTAATGCCCAGTTTTTTAAAACTTTTGGAGATGAATACTTTGAAATTTTGGAAATCTCGGAACAGAATCACTCTTGAAAAATATGCTGTTCGGGATAAAAATTGCAACTAGAAACAAAAAATGCGTTTGTGTTTTTTGCAAAAAATCGTAGTTTAAGACCGATTTTCGTAGCATCGTAGTTTATCGGTCCAAATCGTAGCAACTACGATTTTTTCGTAGCAGTTGGCAGGCCTGTGGGCCGACAACCAGCCAGCATATTTTGCTCAGATAACCTTACAGAATGTTACTACCAATAAGGTTATCTGAGCGAAATATGCTGGCTGGTTGTCGGCCCAGTTAGCTTAAATGGCAAAGCATTGGCCTTGTAAGCCAAGGATCTGGGTTCGATTCCCAACCTGGGCATTTTTTTGCTCCATTGGAAATATTCAATTCGTATGATAACTTTACCAATCAATCTGATTGTGTTAAAATAATAGTTCAACTAACTTTTAGTTAATTTTATTTATAATGCTAGGTAAATTAATAAAATTTAATTGAAAAAAAAAAAAGTGAAAAATGGCACAATCATGATCCTGTGTAGCAAAAAGTTTAAGACGGGCATTGCAGAAATTCTTTCTCTTTTGCAGATTCTTTTTCCATCAAACCTTTATTTCGCTTTATATTATGCTTAGCTCTTTATTACTTAACACAAAAACTTAAGATTATCATTAAGGAAAATGAATAAAATGCATTAAAGCTTTACAGGTATGTGATTGTTTGATTAATTAACGCTTCAATTGTAAAATATTTTACCTGCAGATTATTTTCTACCTCTGAAGTATCTGTAGCAGACACTTTGAGAATTTTCAGCTACTGGGATCATGATTAACTACTGAAAAATGAGGCTTTAATTGGAATGAATTATAATTTATGTAGTCAATTACCATTTGAATTGGATAAGCTTGAAAAAAGAAGAAAAAACTGGGGGCACAAAATGTCATGTAAGAATGCAATAAATACTCTGATAGCCAATTTCAAGGCCACTGGGAGTGTAGGAGGTGCTTATGTCAAAAATGCAAGAAGGACAAAAGAAGTTTATGTTCAAGAAAACATTCCGAAAGAAAAAAAAAATGAAATGTGAACCGTCAATATCTCAATTCTGCCTATCACAGGAACTTCAAATTTCCAAAACAAATGTTCAAGAGAACATGCAATGTAACTTGTTCATTTAAGTTCAAAGAAAGGTTCTAAATATATATAAATGGTAATAATATTGAAAACTGCTTGTACAGGCATGGAAAAAAAAGTAAACAACCCTTACTAACTCTGCAAAAAATTATCGTAGAAGAAAGTTACTGGTACCACAGGATTGGTAATAAAGTCTACTTGTAAATGATGTACATAAAATTTGCTTAGGGGGTCATCTACATATTAAAATGAATCATAACTTTGTTTTTTTCAATAGTAGTACACAATCTGACAGCAAAAATGAACTCTACACCCTTCAATTAGCCTAAAAACAAATTTTTATGCAATTCGTGCAATAAGTTTCCGAGAAATTAATTATTTTAGAACGAGCGTATTTTAGGGGCTGTATTCAAATTCAAGTTCGGTACTCGATCGTTGACCGAGAGAGCCCCCTTGCCCTTCTTGATCAAGGCATCTTAAGCGCTACTCAAGCAGTCATTGAAGATTACAGGATAGCATAAGAAATTTCAAAATATCTAGTCACATCTATCATAGACATATATAAACCATCATTTTGCCATTTTTTAAACATAATTTGAAAACTACTTGGAAGAAAAATGTGAAATTTTGGATTTCTATAAAGCAGGACTTAATAAATTTAAATCCATCAAAAAAATTGTAGGTTGCAATTCATAATTTTTTTGAATATTAATTTCACAATTCATATTATAAAATTATAAAAATTGTAAATTCAACATATTTGTGCTTGGGTATTTTAGTATTATTGCTATACAAAAAATTAGCACATTAGGAGTATAATTTCAGGAGATATTGATAAAAATATGAAAATGTAATTTAACATTAGAAGCACTAAATTTTGAATGTTTATAATTCAAATGTCTTGAAATTTGGTGTCTAGACATAGTTTGAACCGAAAATTTGAAATATCTTGTTGAAATTGGGTATTGCCATCGAAAAAAAATGAAGTTTGGATCCGTTTTAATATATAGATGGTACCCTAAGCAAATTTTATATACATTTAAAAGTAGACTTTATTTCCAATCGTTCAGTACCAGTATGTTTTTTCTACGATAATTTGTTGAGGAGTTAGTAGGGGATGTTTACTTTTTTTTTTTCCCTGCACATTTGCACATTTTAGATTTTATTTTGATATAATTTTTTTAAAATATCACACATTAGTTCAAAAGTTAATAAGAAAAAACCTTACTTAGATAATTATAGTGCATCCTGTAGACTTTGTTTAAAGGCAAATCTGGCTTCAGATCCTTTTCCAATCAATCTTTTGGCAGGAGGACTAATGACTGAATGAATTACGAATATGCACAAAATTATGTCGAAGAACCAAATGCTCAGTAGAAGCTCTGATATACAATCTTTGCATATAATAGTTTATGATCGCAATCTTATACAGAATATACATTTTGATTTTTTCCCCGCTCCTATTTTTTTTCTCAATTATATCTCATTTCCAGGAAGTGAATGATTTGCTTATAAGGCACTACCATTACTATTACTTAACTAAAAATAAATTCACTTTAAGAGGCAATTTAAAATTTCATGCAATATACAACCATATGAATATATAAACAGGGGTAACATAAAGTAACACTTTTACCCCTCCCTCTTCTCTTCCCCTGCCTGCCAAAAAAGAATTAAATAAATAAATAAATAAATAAAAAATCATCCTCTAAGATGTATCAAATTAAATAGAATAAACACACATATACACAAATATACAGACATTTGACAATTTTACCATGAACATATGGACAAGTGTACAAAGGATAACAAATGCATAAACAAGAGGATCTTTTCACAAATATTTTACATCAGGAAAATCACAAGTCAACATAGTGCACATTAAAACATCTTTTGTACTTTTATTACATATTTATTAGTGAAAAAGCGCAAAGAAAGTTTTGGAATATTTTTCATTACCTCTTATATGAAAAGAAATTGGAGTTATCAAAGATATAACCCAAGTTTATAAGACATCATTGTCTTCATATCCATAATTACAAACTAAAAAATTATTTTAAAAGATAATTCTATACCTTTCTTATTAAATATATATATATATAAAGAAAAGAATTATATGCTTAAAAATAAAGAATCATCAAAAGGAAATTCATAACCAGGATCAATCAAGAACATTTAAAATACAGCTTCTTCATGATATAAGGTCACCATTTTTGAATAACCCTGCATAATTCTTTGAACTTTACTGAGATTTACTAAATAAGTCTAGTACTCTAAGGATCTACTTTGAATGATTATATGCATAATGGTAACATGACTAAAAAAAATATATATGTTCAAATTAAATCCGAAAATTGATTTCCTAAACAGCAAAATCATCACTATGTCTTCCAGTATGGGAATCCTACTAATGTCAAAGTGAGTGAACAGGCTCTTCTAGCTGTGCCTGAGTCGAGAAGTAAGGCCTACCCAAAGATTAGTATTTTTAGTGTTCACATATTTCAAATAGTTAACCCGATGTAGGCTTCAAAAAAGGAGGAGAAAAAAAAACACGAAAAAAGACATTTTTAAAAGATTACTTACTATTAATATATATCTTTAAAAGGGTTACAGCGTAAGAAAGGTTAAAGTAAGAAAATTAAACGTATTTTTTGTTTTATTGTATTTTGAATAGTTAAATTCTTGCACACTGAAGTAAACTTAGTATCTTCATATTTGAACTTTGAAGATTAGTTACCTACTATCTTTAATATAAAGGAAAAAACAAAAATATTCAATTAAAAAAAGTTTCTAGTTTGCTATAATTAAGGTGTCCTAGGCTACATTGTTAGGAAGAGTATGTGGCACTAAACTATTGTGATATGAAACTGATAAAAACATTGTATAACAATTTTAAACAAATAACAAATTATAGAAATAAGAAAAAAAACATATAATACAATAACTTTTTCCTAACTCTCATGCTTTAACATAATATTAAAGAAATAAAACGTAAATAAATAATATATACATATATATACAGGTCACGGTCAGGTCATTCATTGTTTCATTTAAAGGGGAAAAGGTCATACAATGTTTACTTAGAAAATATTAATATTTCTACAACATGTAACTAAAAGGTTGTTATAACTGGCTATGAGTTTTCAATAAAATATCTGTTAAAAACAGTCATCTCATATTTCAAAACTGCAATGAACATTATGCCAAAGCATGTATATTTGGCAACCACCTCAATTATGCAAATGTCTACAGAAAAAAAGCCAAAATGTAAGTGCAAAAAATACAATACGATACTTCCTTATTATTACAATCCCTGTTACTAACTACATTACAACAATCACTAAATTTTACTTATTGAAAAATCTAGACTACAATGTGTATGCATACATTCCTACTTTCACAGCAAGCCTTTTAAATCACATATGACAGACAATTAGACGATAGCTATTCTTTATTCTTTTCCCTTTATACCTATTTTTAAGTGTGTTTTTCATAAGATTATCTTAATTTTTGCTTTGATCCAAGGTTACAAAACAATAATTTGAGTCTGAGCTAACAGATGGTGAAAAAGACTGCTTTAAATATGAACAAATTTATAAATTATTTTGCAAAGTGAATTTTTCATTCCCATTTTCCAGGAAAACAGAATTTAAATTTTAAAAGTTATGAAAAAAAATTTCCATATAATTGATCTCTTTAACTTATAGAAGTAATAGGCCCTTTTTGTATACGGGGAGGGGATTTTTCCTAACGAGTCTACCCTCTTCTCTCTGCAGCACTGTTTTTATTTGATTATGAGATTGAAAAAAGGAATCTTTCTTTAACCACTTCATCGGCACCAAGTATAAGAAAACAGTGCTTTTACCCCCAACTAAGTAACAGGGCAAACGTTAAAGTAGTTAAAAAATGATATAAACATTTTCTTTACTTGCAGGTAAAGCAAAAATTATTATCACTTTTTCATTAAAAATAAATAAATAATAAGAATAGCAGGAAATCCAACTATAGACCAACAAGATGTATTTACAAATTCATTACATATTAATATTTGAAAAGCAGCAAGCCAAAGGAAAGCGAAACTTCCTATGTATATCCACTCCGATCTGACAAAGAAATGGACAAGATTTCTTGAAAATGGCTTGATTTATAATGTAATTTACCACAGACATACATTTTAATGAGACAGAGGTCATAACGTGTCCCAATTTTTTAAAATTCAATCTGTGACCTGAATAATTAAAGGTTAGAGCTCTAATGAAAACTCTATGGCGATTTCGAAAAAATAAAAATAAATAATAATGCAATTTTTCCCTGTTGCCACTATATAAAAAGAAACTACACAAGAATTTCAAAAATGACAAAAATCTATGAACAATTTTCAGACATGTGGCTTTATAAATTTATTTATTTAATTTGCATGTTTAATTATGGTAAACATTTACTTATTTAAGTAAATAAAAGGTTATATTTATATTCACTGTAATCTCCTGAGAATATTACCTATTAAAACATAATTGAAATGCAGCAAGCCGAAGGCAAGCGAAGACTCTTATGTAACCAGTGCAATCTGACAATGAAATGAACACAATTTCTCAACATATTACAGTGCAATTTACTACAAACATAGATCTTAGTAAAACAGAGTTAATAACATGGCTTGATTTTTTCAATTTGATTCATTGGCTAAATATTCAGGAGGAATAGATTCAGAAACAATGTCTGATGCTGAAAAAATAAAATTGCTTTTGAAGAGGGGTTAGCTTTTGCGGATAAATATCTTAATTTAAAAAAACTTTCGTTACTGATCAAGAAATCATGATTGTTAAAAGGCTTCAAGATTAAATTGCAGAGCATAAATTAAAAGCTTTAAAGCAAAACCATTATCACTGCAATGTTTGATAGATTTAAAAATAAGTTAGTAGAAGATTAGTAGAAATGTTTTCTATTAATTTTGTATTATTATGACATTTAAATATATTTCTAATACTGAATATATAGTTTTTTTTTTTTAATATAAAAAAGAATTTTCTTCCATTTCTGTGTTATTTATTTACAGTGTGATTATACTATATATGTAGATGAATTCCAAATATCAGAGTGTAAAGAAATGACCTATAATCTGCAAAATTCTATAATACGCAAAACCCTTGGTCCCAACCTGTGTGAATTAGAGGGACGGAGTCTATTGCATTCAAATGTAAATTATAAAAAAACGGTTTATATAATTATACAAATAACAGTTATAAAAACATGGAGGTAAATGTTTAAATTCAAGTGTAAATGTCTGCAGCACATATACATGCACACAAACAAAAAATAAAATAAAAACAGTTAATAACAAAATTAAATTTATGTAAAGCTGTGCTTATTAAAATACACTAATTTGCTGTAAACTTGATTCAGGAAATTTTCCCAATTCAAAAGTCACTGATTTCTAAACTACGGCATCTTTAAAGTTTACATTAAACTTTTAAAAAATAAAACCTCAAATTCCACACAATCAATCAAAAATTTCAGTGGTGTTTTATTTTTCTCTTTTTTTTTTATATATATATATATATACAGTATTTATTTTTTAATTTGGTATTCTTTTAAGAGCTACTTTCAGCGATGCTGTGGTAAAATAAGCTCTGTGAATTTCATATACACAAGCTAAGCTGCTGCGTTTCAGTTACCAATCCTTAATTTAACCTAGTTCTTATATGGGTTTACGGTTTGATTACAGTTGCTAGTTGTTAGGCTATGACTCGCATCTATCTTGGTGATTTATCACAGGGCTGTGATAAAAAGGAAGTATCCATTATACTACTCATTAAAATACTTTTAATAATTACATTTCAAGGAACTTCTTTGTTGCAGTGGCACCCAAGGATGAATCACCAATCGATTGAGATGTATTGCTAAGTTATGTGACATCCATGACGTTAGAGTCACGTATGAGGTATATGACCAAGTTGTACTCATATATGGCATATAGTATGACACACATACACAGCAGATGAATGATGTATATAAAAGTTTGATAAAATCATAACTGCAGTAGCCGTTATAAAAAAAATATATATATTCATTTCATTAATAATCTAAAATTATAAACTATAAAACTTCGGGAAATATACTTATGGCTCTAATTTCTCCAGTGACAATGGTTTGTGCTTCACCATCAGTAGTATTTACAGCTTTTTTAACAAATGGTTCATATGTTTTTCCACAGGAAGAGCATACAGTGGCAGAATCACTTTTTATAGTACCATCTTGACTTTGCGATAAATTGAAAGATTCATCAATGTTAGAGTTCTTCAACACAAGATCAATAATCTCCTGAACAGCATTTAGAACTACCTAAAGAAGAAAAAAAAATTATAAATGTATTCAAACTATAATGAAGGAAATAAAAAATAAAAATGTTTTTTAAACATAACAATATTATTCTTTATGTTCTGTGTATGATGAGCATTTCTCCACCAAATTTATTTTAAAAGGTTGAGGCGAGAGTGAAATACAGCAATTTGGGATTTGAGTGCTCTTTGTATCATTGAGAGTAGCACAACAAACCTCTATTCAGGGACAGTCTTAAATAAGTATAACAGTAAAAATAGATTTTTTAAAAAAACTAGGAGGTTCTGCCTCCTGCAAGCTACACTCAACAACTCCAGTCCACACCCCACAAGCTTCTAAAACACACTAATTTGCTTTGTTTTAAAAAAGATTTACCTGATTACAGAAGATCAAATGATATTATGATGATCGGTGGAGATCTTTTGCAACCGGGTTGCCATTCATTGCCCTATAACAGGGGATTTTTCAGTTTGTAGCTTCCTCCCAGTGTTGCATAACATCTAGAAGAAAAGATTTCTTCTAGAAGATTTCTTTAAGAAAATGGGTTTAAATATGACATTTTAAACATAATTGTTTTAAAAATGATGTAATTTTCCCCATTTATTGCTTTTCACACGCAATAATTTATTTATTTTAAAGTTTTCTTTCTCTTAATATTCACACGTGAATGTTTTTTCAATTTAAAAGCATTTGAAAATATTATTATTTTGGCTTTTTAAATATAAAGTTAGTTATTTGTCATCATTAAATGTTTTCTGCACATAACAATTTAATTAGTTTAAAGATTTTTCTTTCTTTTAATATTCATGTGTAAATAAATATATTTTTCAATTGAAAAATGTTTGGCAATCTTATTATTTACAATTTTTTCAAATCTTTTAACAGTAGATAAAAAAAGGCTTTCCAAACTATGAATTAAATGAAATAATGAAATTTTGAATAAAAAATTGAAAAAAGAATATTAGACAAATTAAAAATAAATGGGTTTTCCTGACGGTGAGCTGTGACACAAGGATTATGTGGTGCTGATCCAGAGAATTACCTGCGGGGGGGGGGTCTGCAGAACTGAATATTGTTTCGAGATGTACTTGAATGAAAGTAGACTCCTGTTATATATTAAGGTGATGTTACTCATTTGCCTGACGGGATGCACAGTACGGGAATTGCCTTGCCTCTGGTGGGCATTTCTTGAATTTTTGCGATGTCAGGATGTGCAGTAGCCCTTCTGTTCGACAATGGACAGTGACTGCCTCTGGGATGTCCTTCTTGAAGTTGCACAGTTAGGAAGTCAAGGTGCACGACGATCCATCAGTTCAACAGTCCAGGCACATTTCTAAAGTGCTCCTACCTGACGTTGTAAAGTATTCTGAAAATGGAGAATCTTGGTGTGTGAACATTTGTGTGCATTTATTGTGACATGGACATTTACGGGGTGATTCTGAAACTGGAAGTTATTGGCATATGAACATGCATGAACTTTTGTAGTGTTTAGTAGGGATGGGACAAAAATTCGGCCACTATTCGGCCCTTTTACCAAATATTGAAGGCTTGTTGGCTGAATGCTTCGTACAAATATTGCAAGATATCTTACCAAATAAATTCAGGATAAGATTTTTTTTTCATTTTTTGCAATTTTTTCCCCTAATCCACACAGGCTCCTTTCTGACACATCCATGAAGTCATTTTCATTCTTAATTGCATAATTCAAATAAGCATTTTCTTGTAAAATTCTGCAAAGTAAATTGATCTAGAGGTAACTTAAACACTTAGTTTTATTTTGGAGTCAATTTATTTACCACTAGAAGGCCAAAAACATATTTAATGAAAAAGAAACTTTTGAGAACACAAAAAGTACCATTTTGAGGCATCCATCTTATTTTTAAAATTAAAGTAGTGTAGTTATTTTTAAAAACTATTTGTAATGCATGTCTTAAGTTTTTTCTTAAAGTTATATTTGTAGAAATCAGTTAAAAGATGTCTATGATACTTTAGGACCATGATTTCTAGTTACTTGATTTAGCTTAATGGTGGATGTCAATAATTGGTTCCAGTAATTTCATTTCATCAGTCTCCGACAGAAGAGTTAATTATTGGTGATATTAAAGTTGAAATCTATTATTTGAACTGTTTTAAAAAAAACATAATAAATTAAATTTATCTTGTAGTCAACACCTGAAATTTAAGTTGCTCTATCAGGGCTTGATATCATCTGTCAGTTACAGGTTCATAAATGCCAGTTGTTGGATATTTGCATTACTAATAATTTAAAACATGTAAAAAGAGACACATACATATGTAGTATGATATCATCTCTATGTAATAAAAGGCAGTGTAACGCAGGGTGGGGTGAATCCATCAATCTTACCAGTCTCCGAGGAAGAGACTCAAGGGTGAAAGGTTCCATTCTCCCATTGGTTGACAAGAAACAAGAATCCCGCGATTACTTCTCAAGGTTACAAATCCAGATAATTGAGCAGTGGTAGACACTTCTTCCTAACTGAGATTATTTCAAGTATTAAGTTGCAATCATATTAAATTTTCTTTGCGACATGTAAGGAATTTTAATCACGGAAAACAATGATATGGTATTTTTAAAAATATCCTTTTTTTCCCTGCAAAAAATTGATAAAACTGACTTTCTTTTAAAAAAGTAATCAATTTAAATATCTTAGACTTATTATTATGTAACTTATTTTTAAATTACACATTACTTATATTTTCCTTTTCTATATACAGGTGTATGTAAATTTAAACTTAAAAAAAAAAAAAAAAAAAAATCAAACATATTCCATATTTTAAAAGTAAAAAAATTAATATTTATACGAAAAGTAAAATTAATAATTTTTGATTTATAGCTTTGCATCAAGAGGACAGAAGCTTAGGGGATTAGTCACCACCCCCCCTCCCCGAAATAATATCCTGGCATTTTGTAACTTATTTTTAAATTACACATTGCTTATATTTTCCTTTTCTATATACAGGTGTACGTAAATTTAAACTAAAAAACAAAAACAACAACAACAACAAAAAAAAAAAACACATCCCATATTTTAAAAGTAAAAAATTAATATTTATACGAAAAGTAAAATTAATAATTTTTGATTTATAGCTTTGCATCAGGAGGACAGAAGCTTAGGGGATTAGACGGATGGGATTCAACCCGCGATACTTATTTATTAATCAATATACATATAAAAAAAATATTTGGAGGGGGGGGGGGGGGGGTAAATGATAAAAATACAATTTCAAAGTGTTATTAGCATAACTATAAACTTTGCATCGTGAGAAACATTTTACTCCAAACCGCACTCCTGTACGACAAATACTTGATTTTTTATTCAATTTTAAAATGTGCCAAGGACTTTTGGGACACCCTGTATATTTATAAAACATGTAACATTGAGTTTAAGTCGCAACTGAGCAGGCAGTATACAGACTATCAACGAAAGGCACTAGGTAGTTATTGCACAATTTTTGAAATTCGAATACCCGAGTCGCAAGGGCGGATCCAGCTCACCATTTAGAAGGGGGTCATGGATTTCCTTTTTTTTCGGGGGGGGGGGGGGGGGGGAGGGGAAGGTTACATCTCTTTATGAGAACTTTTTATATTGAAAGCTATTCTCAAATCCAAACTAACTACTTTTCTGATACTTTCGCGAAGTCATTTTCATTCGTAAATACAAACCATTTTCATTATATTCGTAAAAGTGTACAATTTACCGATTTTGTTCAGATACCAAGAAATTAAAGAGTTTCCCATTTTCTTACGGCAAAGATTCATTCAGAAAATGGTGTCAAAGTTTTTTTTCAATCGAACTTATACCTTTGGAATGGATCATTTTCTTCTATTGGACTGGTGGCTTCTATTATTATGAAACAGCCATTATATATGAAATAAACTTTTTTACCAAAAATAAAACCGACTTCAAAAACTACTACAAAGTCATCAGGAGGACAAAAGCTTAGGGGATTAGTCACCCTCCCCCCTCCCCGTTGATTTATAGCTTTGCATCAGGAAGACAAAAGCTTAGGGGATTAGTTGCACTATCCTTTCAAAAAGAAAAATAAGTTGTATAAAATGGATTTAAAATTTTGTAATACAGATATGAACAAAAAAGAACCTTTAAAGCTGCTAGTCACCCAGCTTCTGAATTCCCCTCGGTAATGTTAAGTCTATGGGTGTTTGATTCATTTTTATATTCAAAATATCTCCTCAGGAAATTAATATTTTTAATTTCTTCTTTCAGTGTTCTCTTCTCAAAGGATGCCACTTTTTTTCTTAGTTCTCAAATAACTAGCAGCCTTAAGGTGCCAGTTTCTGGGGTTTCACCCTACATCAAGTCATTAAAAAATTTAAACAGATTAAAAATAGAACATAAATTTGTTTTTAATTCTTTTCTCCATATAATCAAAAGTTATTTTCTTTATTGGAAAAAAAAGTTGATATTCGGCCAAATCACTATTCGTCACATCCCTAGTGCTTAGTGAACCTTTATTACCTCAGGAGGTTAGAAGTTAATACAATGTCATTGGATATAATATGTATAATGGAGGCAAGTTGCTAAATTCCTGGTAAGTCAATTTATTCTAAATTTGTGTAACTTACACTTAAATAAGAGTTTAAAATATAAATTAGGGGAGACCGGGGTTAGTTGTGCCAGGGGCAAGTTGTGCCTTTGAGCTTCCTGAATGAGCCAATAGGTTGCAGCACCTGTCGTGTCATGTGAGTGAAGAGGTTGATTGTCTGAGTGTGCTGCGTATGTTTTGAAGTAAAGCGTTGCGTTGTTTTCGAGATAAAAATATTTATCTTGTTTTCTATCGTAAAAGTAAATTTTGCGACCTACGTTGGAATCGTCATTACCACTAGCGATACTGAGATATGTAAACTTCCCTAACATTATTTAAATGCTTATATTTTGAGCTGTTATTTTATGTATTTCATTTGTTAATCATGCCAATATTTCGGAAACTAATGAATAAAGTTCAAAATGGTGTAACGCGGGGCTAGTTGTGACGAAGTCTAAGAGGCACGTTGTGACAGTGTCACTACTTACCCCAGAATAATTTTTAATGGAGGTTTTTATATTTCAGGAAAAATGGTGCGAAATTACCAGAGGCGTACTGCAAGAGCTAAAGCCATTTTAGTAGATTATGATAGGGCTGCAATAGAAGTAAAATCCGGAAGGTGCAGTTTAAGGAAAGCCCAAGAATTGTTCAATGTAAACCGAATGTCCCTTCTTGACTGATTCTATGACAATTGATAATATCAATGTGTCTGTGGTAAGTTTTACAGAAATAAGACCACTCCCTAAAGCAGGACCTCGAAAAGGCAAGCGATCTATTTGTAAATGTTTCAATCTGCCATTCTAACAAGCACAGCTGTAAAAGAGAAAATTCAAGCAGAACAAAAAGCAAAAAAGAAACTGTATGGAAAGGCCAAGAATTGCATAAAAAAATTACACCTAGGTTATTGAAAAAAAGGGAGAAGCATGTATTGGATAGCTCTGAAGATGACGAAAATTGCTTATGTCTAGTTTGCTTGGAGAATACAAAATTTCTAGACCCAGAGAATGCAATGCATGACATGTAAAAGATCAAAAATGAACCTTATTATATTTGTATTAACTGCAAATCAGACGTTGAAACAAGCGATGACAATGAGTGATTAAAAATATAGGATTTAGGCCTACACGTTGTAGTAGGCTACCTAGTCAAAGATCAATATGACCAAAGATTAGTTTAGTATTGGCTTACTTTTTATTTCTTTCCTGATTAAGACAGTTTTTTTTTCTTTTTATTGCTAAGTGTCTCTATAAGTATCTTTATAAAGGATTAAGAGTTTACAAGTGTTAACAATTTAACTGTTTTATTTTCAATTGATTTACAATATTGTGTTCATTATCATTTGATTTACAATATTATGTTTTATTGTGTTAAGAACGTTATAAATGAATAAATTTCTCATTCTTGATTTAACATATCCCATTTGGTCGCCTTTCTTACATAATTTGTATATGTTACAATGTACTTGTATGTGTCATTTATGTGTCACAATGTGCCCCAAGCATGTCACAACTTGCACCGTAGCAGGGGTTAGTAGTGACAAATTTCGAGGTTACGCAGAATTCATTTTGTGTTATGAAAAACGTTAATAATGTTAATAGTACTTTTATAAATACGTTATGCAAGATTTACTCTAATGATATGATCAGCGTTCGAAATCCTTGGTGGTCCGCTGGTCCGAGACCACTAAAAATTCAATCGGACCACTAATTTAAAAAATTTAGTGGTCCGCAGGGCCAGTAACTTTTTTCCCTCTCTGACAGGTAAATGTAAATTTTCCCGTCCCTGAGAAAACCGAAACCAAACACCAACCACTGAATTTTATTTTATTTAAAAAAATAAATATATAAAAAAAATGCAGTAAAACTTACAGTCAGTTGAAATAAATAGTCGAAAATAAAATACATAATTAATAATTTTATAGTTTTTGTTTATGTACTGTTTATTTAATTTTTAGCAAATCATAATTTTATGTTTTATTATGCTGCCGAAAATTTTGGATAACTGAAGTTTGGTTTATGTTCTAGGAGGAGGAGGGGAAGGGTGTCACTCAAAGGGTTAAAGGTACTTAGTAGAATTTTATGTAGCGGGCCAGTGACGATGTGCGTGGACCAGTAAACTCTGATGTTTACTGGTCCTTGGGACCAGTGACTTTTTTTTACGAATTCTACTGCTGGATATGATACACTAAATGTTTCGCTTCAGTTCAAATCTTACGGCTAATATCAAAAATGTCGAAAATGTCACTACTAGCCCCGGTCTCCCCTACAATTTAATTTGAATTTACATCACTGGTAGTTTTAGCTAATTGTTAATACGCTAATTATGCTTACAGTCCTCTAAGAATTTTATATTTATTGAATGTGAAATCACATAGCATTCAAGGTAATAATCTCAATAATTTTAATTGTAAATTTTAGTAAAATAAAGTCTGTTAATGTTATGAATAGTGTGTTGAAGAGTTGAAGTGCATTTGAATTTTAAGTAATTGTTTCTTAATTCTTTTAAAGAAAGTACCATAAGACTAATTTAACTTAAACATGGATATTAGAATATTCAACTTTAAAATACACTAGCTGACCCACCCGGCATTTAATAACCTTAAATATATCTAAAATCCAAAATCTGTTCGTTTCACATTCCACTCCACCGCTAATGGGCACACTTTATTCTAAACAAACTTCTATCCCAACGAAACTCCATTATTCAACCATCTGGAGATATGATAGTTGAGGAAGTGGGGATTCAAATAGGAGAAAATTCCCTGGCTGGGGGGTGGGGGGGGGGGGGGGGTAGGGGAAACGGGAGGGGGGATGAATGTGCAAGTGCTTTTTGACAAATGTTTAATTAAGAAAGACTGGACTCCTTGGACCGAAATTTGGACTGGTACCTGAGACAGGAACTTAATTTAAGAATTTGTTAAATTACTATTCAGAAATAGTGGTAACCACTACTTATAAATTAACTTTAAGACTGTGAGAGGACATAATTAAGATATTAATGTAATTTTAAATTAGTTTCGAAGAGATATGAGTAAGAAATTTGTTGAAATTACAATTCGGAAATAGGGGTAATATCGCTATCTAAATTGCTATCGTGCATGTTTTAGTGTTCTGAACATAGTTTCACAGAAAATTTAAATAGCAGTCGAACTTAAATAGCCCACCTTTTTTAAAAACTAATGCAAAAAATATACAAAAACCCTGGCTAAAATATGAAAAATTTGTTAGAAACTATACTATTAAAAACAAAGGTTTTCATCAAAACTTAAAAAATACTAGGGGATCGTACCCGGGCTTCCCGGGTTACGGAATATAGATGAAAACATTTTTTTTATTAAATTGAAAACTAATAATTTTTTTATATGCAATAAATTTTTTAGATTGCCCACTCACATTAAAAAAGCATTTTGCATATGAAAAATATGAATTATACAATGAAAAAAAGTTTTGAAATTTATCAAAAGCGATATTTTCTTATCAGCCGCATGCTAAGAGTTAATTGACCAAGATTTTACTACTTGCGGCATTCTTATACATTCTAATAATTTCAGAGCTTACATTTCTGTTAAATTTGTGTTTCCCTTATATTATTAAATTTATTTATTCATAGGAAGTTTTTTTTAATGAATATTAGGCGTAAGAAAATTATGAACTCTTTATGTTGTTTTAAGGGCAAACGGATTAATCTTTCGTAATCGAACTCCGCGCGATATAGATAAATTAAAAGATATTTCATGCATTAAAATTGTTTTTAAAATCATAGACAATCAGTAAACTGAGATGCACTTTGCAAACAAATTCCATTTGAAAAAAATTTTCGTATTTGGTGATCTAAAAATTTAAATTGTACGATTATAAATATGTTAGATTTGTGTGTTTTTTTAATACTAGGACTTCCCTCAGAGGGATTAGTCTGAGCGATATTACTGAGAACATAGATTTAATAACATGTGGAAGCAAAGAAAATGAGATGTTATCTTTAATTGTCCATATACTGCGAAAAATTGAAATGATGAAAATAAACGAATTGTAGAATTACAAAATCTTATATATAAATTCGTATACACTGTTTAAAAAAATGGGAAATCAAACCATTCAAGACAGCCATGCATGGATATAAAATTGAAAGTACGCAATATATTAAAAGTAAAATAGAAAATGAAACACTAATTTACTTATATCGGAATTTTAACTGTATAAAATGATGTCAAGAGCATAATCAGACGCTCCGCACCAATTTGAGTAACTTTAAATGACAAATATATGATGTTTAAAAAGAATGGACTATACTTTATATGGTGTGTGCTCCCCCGGAATAGTTAATATTGTACAATATCTGTTTTCCACGGATGCAATGAGGTTGTCGATAACATTTAAGGAATTCTCTTCTCAAAATCTAATATAGTATCAAAGTACCGAATACATCAAGAGTGGCATGCAATGCTTCGTTAGAGTGTGTTTTAGATATGCTCGATCGGATTTAAATGATGAGTGTGTGCTGGCCAGTACATACGCTGTATTGTTTTGTTTTCAAACATATTCTGCACAAGTTGAGCTGTATTTAGCATGTATTAAATAAAAGAAATCGGCAATGATTACAACATAAAGTATGACAAGATCTGAATATATCGTCTGCATAACCTTTGAGCTGTCAAAGTGTCATTTGAAGTAATTTACAAATCCATACATATTTATTCAGCAAATCATGCAAGCTAACATACGCCAATATGAACCCTATTACAAAATTTCACCAGAATAAGTTAATATATAAAAAATCTAATGATAATTGAGAATATGACCTTATGATGAAATGTCTAGGAAAATGAATCGGATAAAAAATTCATATCACATTTAACCCGTTCGGGACGGGAGCCTTTTACGAAATTTTTAATCTTTTGTCACCGTTTTTTAAAAACAGAAATTTGTGTCTTCTTGAATCGAGAAAATGCGCTGATTAAATAAGGCAAATTTTACAGTAAAATTTTACTGGTGAGTAAAAACAAAGATTCTGAACGCTTCATGCGGCACGTATACGTGCCGCTCGTCCCCAAGGGGTTAAAACGGCACTTCCCTCTGTTAGTGGCCTTGGCGAGAGAGAGAAAAGCCTAGAGAAGGAACACTTTAACAAGTACTTTCGGGCAACCTACTCACTGTTTCATACAGGTCTTTATTCAATATTTACACAATTTATTTAATGCTAGGTGGGTATCTATCAGTTTTGTTGCATTTAAATCGCATGTTTTGCGGAGGAAATGCAGCATTATGAAATATTTAAAGTTGCTGTACCTAATAATTCCAAATTAATGGTAATTGAGATCGCTTTCCGTTAATTTCATCTTTTTAAATTTTAAATTTTTTAGAAACCATTCATAGAGACAATTGTATATTTTAAAACTAACCCGAAGCAAAATTTCAAGATTTTGGGCTCAGCAGTAACAGAGAAATAGAAAATTTTTGAAAGTTTTTTGTTTCTGCACTGTTTTTTATAGCGACATTTTTAGAAATTGTTCTATTGCGAGAATTTACGTCATGATAAATACAGCCATGTCAATTTTCATGTTTATATTCCTAACAGTTCCATGTTCTTCGTTACTTAGATCATCTTTAGATCTTTTTCCGCTTTGTTTAGTCTTTCCAATTTTTAGAATTCGTTCTACAACGAGCATTTACATCTTATTAATTACTACCATGCCAAAGTTCTAGTTTCTAACCCCAACAGTATCCCAAAAATTTCAGTATTCCAAATAAATCATAGTTTAGAACCTTTCTAGAAATTTTTACGTTTATCCGTCAAATTGAACCTTTTAGAGAGCGTTCATTACGAGTATTTACATCTTAAAAGTAACTACAGCACCAAATTTAAAGTTTCTAATCCAATCAATATCGCAAAAATCACAATTTTAGAACTTTTTTGCTCCTGCAGCGATGTAGGTTCTTGCACTGACATAAAATAGTCTTTTTTTTCGGAGCAGAGATGGCCACCAACATTTTCTTAAGTTGGCTATGTAGTTTCAGAGATAACACCTCACAAACGTACAAGCATTAATAATATTATATACTTTATAATATTATAACGCTTTATAATATTAGCATTAGATGTACAGATACAAAAGCCATTTATCTGTTACAAGCTAAAGTGCCGGCGTTGCCCAGAATTTGAAGGATGTTTGTTCTGAAAAATCAATTTCAAAATTTAACATACAACACAAAACAAACATTAAAAAAAGCAGTCGAAATGTTGTTGAATGAATCATATAAAAACGCTATATAAAAATGTATAAATGTATATAACAGACGCAATACAGCTATAAATGAACTTATTTCAATTTATAATTGGAGCAATAATGTTAAAATACGCCAATATTTCCCTAATCGGGTTTTTATTATGCTTCAGTACATTTTTCACACTCATATGACGTTATACTATATCCACCATGCCCTTTATATTTCCAATATGACGTAATATTTTCCTCTTTCACGTGGAAACCTTGAAATAGAAAAGTTATGAAGTTATATTCACTTTCATTTAAATTCGTCAAACCATTTATTTCATTTTCATATTTCACGTGAATATCTTGCAATAGAAAAGTTATGACGTAATATTCACCTTTTTTTTAAATTCGGCAAACTATTTATTTCATTTTCATTTTTCACGTGGAAATCTTGCAGTAGAAAATTAATTGTTGTAGTAATAATTTTATTGTGTTTTTTAATTGTTGGCAACTGCTATAACGAAAAATGCTTAAATTTGATAAGAAATTGCTGTTAAATTGGTGGTTTTTTTATTAATTAAAAATTAACTAAGTTATTTCGATTCCGGATTACTTTAGTTGTCTCGGCCATGTTTTAATACACATGTACGTATCTCTTCACAGTTTTGGCTTCCAAATTGTGGATTTTTTATAGAATTACAAACAGATAGATAGACAAGTTTTCATTTTTATATATCTCTCTATTCTATGAAAAGTAGCTAACGCTGTCACCGCCGCCGCCGCCGGTTTTGAATTTTTTGTGACCGGAGGTCTTTCTTCGTTAATATTAAGAAAACTATTGCATACAAATATATGAAAATCGGTGGTATTATAGCGAAATGTTTGATCAACACACTAATGCATACAGTTTTCAAATCGAAGAATTATTTTAAGAGATATTTAATGCTAAATTTGGACAAAATTGTTCCATTAAAAAAAAATTATAAGAGCAAAAGCTATACATGGGAATTTAATCATTTTTAGATCATTTTATTCAATAGAAGATCCCAGTCTGCAGATTTCATTAATTTTTTTTAATTTGACTCATTTTTTGAGGTGTTATTTCTATTTTAAATTCAAATATTCAGCATTTTGACAGATATTTTTTACATATTTTAGAAAATGGTATTAGTTTAAACTGTTGCCAACTATATAAACAGCGCAAACAATAATGTTTGCTTCAAATAAAAAAAATATTTACACGTTACTATTATAAACAGAGAAAACCTTCAAATTACAATTAAATAATTAGGCATAAAAAGCAGGCACTTATTGGAAATTACGCCATAAAAACTATATTTACATGTGAATTTTAAAAGAGAAAGGATATTGTAAAATAAATTCATTAACATGCGTTAGAAATCTGAAATAGAACAAATTACGTCACATTACACTTATTATGCAAAATGAACAAAAAATAGTATTGCAAATAAGTTTAAATTTAAAAATTGCGCGAGAAAAAATATTAGAGGTTAAATATTAGATTTTTTCAAAATTTTATTATTTGCTGTTTGATGTGAGGTGTTCAGCTATAAGTATGCAAAATTTCATGTCTCCAACTTAATTAGGGGCTGAGTTAGAAAAATTGCTTAAAATACACAAGTTAGAGCCCAGAGGGTTAAATAATAGACTTTTTCAAAATTTTATTATTTGTCGTTAGATGTGAGGTGTTCAGCTATAAGTATGCAAAATGTCAAGTCTCCAACTTAATTAGGGGCTGAGTTAGAAAAATTGCTTAAAATACAGAAGTTAGAGACCGGAGGGTTAAATATCAGACATTTTTCAAAATTTTATTATTTGTCGTTTGATGTGAGGATTTCAGCTATAAGTATGCGAAATTTCATGTCTCCAACTTAATTAGGAGCTGAGTTAGAAAAATTGTTTAAAATACATAAGTTAGAGCCCAGAGGGTTAAATATTAGACTTTTTAAAAATTTTATTATTTGTCGTTTGATGTGAGGTGTTCAGCTATAAGTATGCAAAATGTCATGTCTGCAACTTAATTAGGGGCTGAGTTAGAAAAATTGCTTAAAATACAGAAGTTAGAGACCGGAGGGTTAAATATGACTTTTTCAAAATTTTATGATTTATCGTCTTATCGCAAGTGTTCAGCTATAAGTATGCAAACTTTCATGTCTCCAACTTAATTAGGGGCTGAGTTAGAAAAATTGCTTAAAATACTCAAAGTTAGAACCCAGAGGGTTAAATGTTAGACTTTTTCAAAATTTTATTATTTGCCGTTTGATGTGTGGGGTTCAGCTATAAGTATGCAAATTTTCAAGTCTCCGACATATATAGTTTCTGAGAACGGGCTCTGTGGCAGACGGACAAACAGACAGACAAAGGAGTGAGACAGGTAGGGTTTCGTTAGATGGACGAAACTCTAAAAACATGCTGCGGATGACTGTAACAACATCCTAAAATTACATTACCATCAGCGATCTACCAATCCCGAATTTAGTTTACATTCGTTTCATATATTCTTATTCTTTTGTGCGGCCCTGTAAAATAATTATCAATATTATATACAGTAAAACCTCTGAATAGCGGACACCCCGAGAATGCAGAATTTGTCCTCTATTTAGAGGTGACTGCTACTGAGAGTAAAACATGTACAGTTATTTAAGAGTTGGTAATCGAAAAAATGTCCGCTAAATAGAGGTATTCGCTAATCGGGTGTGTCCGCTATGGAGGTTTTACCAGTAAAACTTCTGAATAGCGAACACCTCGGGAGGGCAGAATTTGCCCTCTATTTGGAGGTGTTCGCTACTGAGAGTAAAAAATGTACAGTTATTTAAGGGTTGGTAATCGAAAAAATGCCCGCTAAATAGAGGTGTCCACTAATCGGGTGTGTCCGTTATGGAGGTTTTACTGGATAATAATATCATCCTTTACAAGAAAATTGCATGCTGTATAATAGATAGACAGACATCCAGAGAAAGATAACCTCCGGATCAATAAACACTCATGTCTTTTGTTTTAATCATCCACAATTGTATGTCATACAACATACCAGATTTTATACAACAGGCTAAAAACGGTCACCATGTTACGGAATACTGTATTATTATTTGTTTGCCCACCAAAACTGGTTGCCACGGGTTGTTGCAAGGTTTGTGATCACGTGGTTGAAACTGATCTATTCAATATTACTGCGTGCGTATTTTTTTTTTTTATTATTTGCTCCATGTGTTCAAACCAGTTGTGTACGAAAACATCAACCGGTGAAAGTGACGCACACCAAATTTCTGTGACGTATGCAGATAAATTGTGCTTTTTTAAGAGTTTTTTCTACATAATTTTTAAACGGTTTGGAACTTATTTTTCATAGTAGGTGCATTCAGTAGGCGACCCTCATAGGTACCTTCTGGTGCAATCAGAAATGAAATCCGACAAATATTTTTCGAGTTATGCTTGACGAAAGGTTTTTATTAGGCTTTTTTTTTAGTAGGACATGGCGTTAATATCCATCGTAGTAGTAAAGTGTCCGGACAGTAATATTTCGCTGAGTATTAGCCTTCGCTTCGCTCAGACAATTATTCTTTTATTTGTTTATAAAGGAAGCATTAATCTTGTTAATTCATCTTTCACAAATATGTTAGATTTGTGTTTTATTTATATTATTCTTTTATTTGTTTATGAAGGAAGTATTAATTTTGTTAAGCAAAAACAGTCAGAAACAAATGTTGAAAGATGTTGCTTTATGTGCAAAATGTTTATTATTATTATGTATTGAAGCGTTCATGCAATAAGATAAACTTAAAAAAATCATGCTTAAAAATTATTTAAAAAAAACATAATAAATCAGTCAAATAAGATAAAGTTAAACAAATTGCATTTGAAAGCAGAATTTTTTCCTATGCGACGAAAATTGAAAATGTACGATGGTCAGAAGATTAAAAAATTGCAGTAGTGAAAATTTCAAGAAATTTGATCGTGATGTGTTGCCATTTGCAAAATGACGTCAGCGTTACTCACAGATAAGTTTGTCCTTTATAATATAGACATGTAATCAGTAAAATATAATAAATATCAGTTATTAGGATGAGGCTATCGATTGAGTCTTGGTATCCCAGAATGAAAAGCAGCAAAATTTATTCCACTCTGACACGATCATAGATTTTTTTTCCGCATGTAATCTAAACCCGACATCCTTTTCACCTTCTCAAAATTTTCACACGCACTTCTCATATCCGTATTCATCATTTAAAAAAAAATGTACTTTGGCTGATCATTTTAAAATCATTTTAACTCAAAACTTGAAGTCACGATTGTCAGCAACATCTTTTATGTGAACAGAAGCACTCTTAACTTGAGATTCTAATCTCAGTACCAGAGAGTAAAAATTTCTATAATTTAAGTTTCTTATATGCATTTGTGTTAAAATGTTTACTTTTACCTGAGAAAATGATCGTTTTCTGTTAAATAAGACTTCATTTTTACTTAAATAAGCATTTCACCGAGTGTCTGAAACTTAGCATCAGTACATATGCAGAACGAAAAACAATATGGAAAATTTATGAGGAAAAATGTGTGTTTTCAAAAGCGGTATGTCATTTTTCGTTCAAAATATTATGCCCCTAATGGGATTTTGCATCACTAAACCGTACACAACAATTTTTATCATCAATTTTGAATTTTTATGAGAAAATGTCATGAATAAATGATAAATAAACCTTATTATTTCTCTCTTGTCTGTAATAATAAAGGTTACCTAATTTTCATCATTTTGAAGAAATTTCATAAAAAGCTTTTAAAATTAAAATATAAAACTGAAGATATTTAAAGAAAAAACAGCTAGTGTGATCACATCTACAAATGAACAGCTTTCAGCTAAAAATATTATTAGTAAAATTAGTTCAGCAGAAAGATCAGGGCAGATCACTAAAAAACACACTTGTTTTTTAAATACGTAGATTATATAAAATTATGAAAGATTCAGTTAAGTAAATTATGCTATGTTGATAAAATTATAATAGAATGCCCTAAATAATAGCATTAAAATTTTATTAATCCAGAGAATTTTGGACAAAAACTTCAGGAACCTGGTATTATTTTAAACTTCGAATTGTTGTCAAAATCTTCGGTGTTTGCTTGTCTATCTCGGCGAAGCAAATCCATCCAAGCGATAATCACCAAGTTCTGTAATATAAATTGCTATTATTTGCATGTCATCTCTCTTTTACAAAGACACTCTAATTTTTTGCAAAACATTGCGTTTTATCAGTGTGTGATTTCAATTACATTATTTTCAAAAGTGAAGCATTTTCACCTGCGAAGAATTTCAAAGCCGATGGGCTGTGAAAATGACGCACTTCTACAAAACATATTTTAGTTTTAAGAATTAAAATACAGGTTTTTTTTTAATGATGTCATCTGCATCCGCTAAAGCAATCCACTTTTGCAATACAGTCTTAAACTTCATCTATAGAAAAGCATGCATATGACGTCATTATTGCGGAATAACAGACAATATTCTTGACACTGCCCGTATTTTCATTTCAACTTTTTTTTTCAGATTTTATGAGAAAATGGCAACGAAAAGATACCATAATCTCCTTTTTTTGACTATTTTCCCTTTACTTTCAATAGAAATGTAGTACTTTTGTTGCCACGATTAGAAAAATGGTATTAAAAACTACAAAAAAATTAATATCTCAAAAATAAATTGAGATACAGCTTTCAAACAAATTGCATTTAAAAGAGCATTTTTTTCCTCATACGACGGTGTAAAAATTTAAAATGTGCGATGTTTAGAAGTTTAAAAATTTGCAGTAGAGAAAATTGCAAAACTGAAATTTCATTTCAAATTTCAAAGTGTTGCCATTCGCAGAATGACGTATGCGTTACGCACAGATATATTTGTCCTTTATAATATAGATTGTGCTGATAACTTATAATAGACATAATTGATCTATGCGCTAAAAACAGTGAAAATAACGTATCAAAAATTAATAAAAGAAAGTAATTGTACAATATATGTTGTAAGAATTTTTTAATTTCCACAGAAATAGTCACAAAGTAACGCATAACATAACAGTGGAACGACTTTTGCGATAAAAGTG
Source organism: Maratus speciosus (assembly GCA_963932465.1). Taxonomy (NCBI): domain Eukaryota; kingdom Metazoa; phylum Arthropoda; class Arachnida; order Araneae; family Salticidae; genus Maratus; species Maratus speciosus. The sequence goes on along the minus strand of OZ010788.1, from coordinate 210,114,752 downwards.
CCAGTAATCAGTGTTTTAATTTTTTTTATTTAGCGTTAAAAAAAAAAAAAATCTTGTCATCTAAATTCTTTGAAATTTAAATTTTCATGAGTAAGAAATATAATGTTTTGGAATCATGTGTATAATTTTCATGCTAAAATATTGATACAGTAGACTCCCTCAAATCCACACAGCTTGGGAGCAAAGGTTTAAAGGATTTAGAATTTTGCAGATTTAATGGTCATTGTTTTATTTACATTTTTAAACAGTAATTTGAATGTAATAATGCAATTAAAATTATAGTAAATGCTTATAAATTAGCATAATTAAGTAAACTAATAAACTAAAATAATAAAAATTAAGATAATTTAAAAAATGATTAAATTATTAAAAGTAAATGTCAAATAAATAATTAATAATGTATAATTAAATATGCATAATAATAAAGATGAAATACAGGGCTTGAAATTCAATTTTTCCTAGGAGGGGAGTCTCCCTACCAACATTTATAAATGGAGGGGAGTTGAGCTATTTGGGAGGGAGAAAAAAAATCTTTAAAACCCACGTTTTTTTACGTGCTGCTATTTAAAGAATTACATTAATACAGACATGACAAAATACCATTGAAGCAATTTAAATCAATAACTCAGAGTAATTATGTAAAATGTTTTTTATTTAAAAAAGGAAGAAAGTCAAGCTTTTATAAAGTCTATTTTTCAACTTTCAACCAAATGTTATGGGTCTTTAATAATGGGATTTTTTAATGAAATTCTGAATTTAGATTTTAATTCGATTTTGGGCCCTGAATCCTTTTTCACAAGGTAAAACTTATGACAGACAGCACAAGCACAACATTTATAACTTTGGAAATTATTGGAAACATATGGTTATGTTCTCTTAAAAAAAAATTCAGAAAACTTTGAAAACGTGCCTTCATTTTTAACTACTTGCATGAACAATGTATATTCGTTGATTGGCATCATCAATATCCATTTCTGAACGAAATTGTTTTATTTTATCCTTAATGGAATTATAGTCAAAACCTGACTCCCTGGTATTTTCTTTGAATAAGCTTCTATGTTCAAATTTTAACATTCAAAGTTTAAACAAAGTCCAAAGTTTTAAAGGGAAAGTGTTGATTCATTTCTTCTATTACACGAGAAATGTAGGTTAACTTTAAATTGTCAAATCCTAATTACAGTGAATTGCAAGGATCAACTAGTTAAGTGTTTCTAAATATGTTTAATTAGAGCTCAGAATTTGTCTTTCATGTGCACCACGAGGTCTTTGCAGTCCTTCTAATCTTATGTTTGCTTAGTACTGAATCTAGATCAATTTGGCATAGCGCAGCACACGGTGACACTTACTGTTCTTTTTTGGTGCACCCTTTTGGATATTTTCCTTTTTCTGTTATGGGAAAAAATATCGTGAAATATGCCAGTCATGCGTAGGAAAAAAAAACGTACATTTTCTCGATTGGTCGAGGGAAGAATATCGTGAAATTCGTCGATCTGCCGCGAGATAAAACTGAATTTCGTCAGTCTGTCGCAAAAAGTAACCGTGAGATTCTCGTCTGATTCTGAGTAAAAAAAAAAAAATCTGAAATTCACAACAAATTTTCTGAAAGGTTACAGCAGGGGATGGAAAGGGTTTGGGAAATTCTCTTAAGGCACTAATTATTTTTTGTTGCAAGTCCATAAACTTTTTTTTGGTTCGCTTTGAGTTCAGGCTGAGTGTAGATTCCTGCAAGTTGGGTTCCGGTTAAACTCACTTTTTCAAAAGTTACTTCAGTACATTATTTCGGATTAAAAACTATACCTATAATAATAAACATAATTATTTGTGTACTGTTTTTTTCTAGAGACTGTCGTGTTTTTTTCCCGCGATCCTTTGACGAAATTCGTGCTTTTTACTATATTCTTTGACGAAATTCGTGTCTTCTACTAGATCCTTTGACGAAATTCTTGTTTTTGTGCGATCCTTTGACGAAATTCGCGTTTTTCCCAGATCCTTTGTCAAAATTCGCGTTTTTTCCGCGATCCTTTGAGAAAATTCGTGTTTTTTCTGCGATCCTTTGACTAAATTTGCGTTTTTTCCGCAATCCTTTGACGAAATTCGCGTTTTTACGCGATACTTTAACGAAATTCGTATTTTTTCGCGATCCTTTGAAGAAATTCGTTTTTTTACCGAGATCCGTTGGCGAAATTCGCATTTTTTCTGCGATCCTTTGGCGAAATTTGCGTTTTTTCAGTGATCCTTTGATAAATTTGCGAGTTTTTTGCGATCTTTAGATGACATTTGAGGGGTTTTTTTTTTGCAAACTTTAGATAAAATTTGAAGGGGGTTTTTTGCAATATTTAGATAAAATTTGTGTTTTTTGCAATCTTTTGATAAAATTCGCGTTTTTTTCAGCGGCCCTTTGACTAAATTCGCGTTTATTCAGCGATCCTTTGAAGAAATGCGTTTAATCCGCAATCCTTTGACGAAATTTGCGTTTTTTCGGCGATCCTTTGCCGAAATTCTCGTTTTTTACCGTGATCCTTTACCGAAATCTGCGTTTTTTCGCGATCCTTAGATGAATTTCGCGTTTTTTCCCCTGCAATCTTTTGCCGAAGTTTGCGTTTTATTCCCGATCATTTGACGAAATTCGCTTTTTTCCGCGATCCTTTGCGACGAAATTGACGATTTTTTCTGCGAGCAATTGACAAAATTTATTTTTTCGGCGATCATTTGTCGAAATTCGCGTTATTTTTCTGTTATATTTTTTAAATGTCCGAATTTCCGAATTCATGACCGATTTTTCATAATTTTCGGAACTGAATACCTTAAAGTTTTGGAAAATTTGCAACAGAATCACCTCTGAAATCGCCACTCGCTCGCGGAAAATAACGCAAAACTTGTCAACCGATCTCGGGGGGAAGAAATGTGAAATTTGTCTATCGGTCGCGGGGAAAAATCGTGAATTTCAACCTTCTTTTGCCGTAAAAAAACTTGCAAAATGTGCTACTCGGTCGTGCGAAAATATCACGAAATTCGCAAGGCGTTCGCGGAGTTGATCGTAGTTTCAAAATGGAAAGTTTTCCTGAAAAGGGTGAAATTTTTTGGACGGGAGCCTCCCGCCCACGCTATTCTTACGGCGGGATTTGAAAATTTTGGGCGCGAATCCCGCCATCCCGCCGGAAATTCAAGCCCTGAAATATATATTTATCTTGAATTATTCAATGAAACTTGCCTCATAAAGGTACCTTACTAATTCACACCAAAATCATAAAATAAGAAAATTTTATTTCAGATTTAGCCAGACTTGATAACTAAATAAACTTATTTGGTAGAAAAATTCCATGATCACTAGTGATATCAGCAACATCTTGAATTTTTTCAAAAATAAATATATACTTCCTTTATAAAAAAGCTTGAGTTCAGTCATATTAACAAGAATTATATATTAAAATACATACAGAATGATATAAAAAAAAAGTCTGTATTTTTGCTCCTACATCTGAACTGAAAGTTTCATAGTTTACATCTGCGATGAAGTGAGGATTTTAGGGTTGTGGATTTGAGGGAGCTTACTGTATTTGATTTTTAAAAAAAAGGTAACTCTTGAAACATCAAACTGCACTGTAGCACGGTTAATTTAATTACTTCTGCAAAAACTTTATGTAACCAACCAACTGAAAGTAACCATAAAAAGCACATTTTTGATGAGACTTAGTTGTGATTTTTAATTAATATCTCAACTAATTAACAAAAACTGAAAATTCTGACTCTCAGGTGCATCAGGAGATGCCTTGGACTATCCTCACCCAAATTTTCGGCTTTGTACATACGGTAGATTTTGCTAGCCATCGCAGACAGACAGAGACAGAGCGAAACTTTCTTTTATTAGTATAGATAATTACAATTTGCTGTGGAGCACCAGGTGGAACACAACACAATCTTAACTTTAAGGTTTTAATAACCAAGTGTAGCTATTTGAATTATAATAAAATAAATTTAATTACTTGAATATTTTAAATAATAATAATAACCAAAGAAGTAGTATTTATTTATGCAAGTGTTCCTTCTATATATCTAAAATATTTTATAGTATATTTAACAAAAATAATGAAACGTAAAAATAAAGTAACCTAACAATAGTGCATTTTAATAATGGTGCCATAATGAAAAAATTTTGTCCTTTACTGGACTTTGGTTGGCTTTTTGGCTTGGCTCAGTCGCTTGTATTACGACGTTTATAATTAAATTGAACTTTCTTGCTTTTTGTAGTGTTACTTACAATTAATATTAATAGTTAAAACTGATTAAGTTAGTGTATAATAGAATGTTTTAATACAAATTCATACAGTAGACTCTCTCAAATCTGCTACCCTTAAAATCCGCAAATGCCTAAAATTATAGGTGCAGATTCGCAAAATCTGGAAGGAGCCACTGGCTCCTAAACCCAAAAAATCCAGTGGCCACATTGTGAAACAAATGCATAAAAACAGTAGTGTGTATATGGGAGTAAAAACTAAACAAAAACACCCAGGAATTCAAAGTGAAAAAAAAATTATTTTATATTTAGGCGCCACTGGGATACAAACCAGGGATCCCATGATCAGGAGGTGAGAACGTTAACGTCGAACAAAAGGACAAGTCAATTACTCTACTAAGCTAGTAACTCGCTTTATACTGATCATGTGAGATGAGATCGCTACACACTCCATCCCCAGTGTACCCAGTAGCAGAAAGTTCGAGACGGCGACAGGCGTCACAAATTTTCTTTTCCCTTTTGCAGATTTTTTTCCCCCATTAGATCTTTTTCCTGCTTTACATTATGTTTAGCTCTTTGTTACTTATTACAAAAATTTTAAATTATTATTAATAAAAATGCATAAAGACAATAAAAGTAAGTGTTTGATTAACAGTTCATTTGTAACCTATTTTATCTGCAGATTATTTTCTATCCCTGAAAGATCTGTTGCAGACACTCTGAAAATTTTCTGCTACTGGGCCCAGTGAGAAAGAGGTATTGCTGACGTGAGACAAGCGATATGCACTTGTGAATGATGCTGTCGTACGGCTCAGAAAGCCAAACAGTTGATAGAAATGGATGCTCAGAAAGCCAAAAAGATGGCAGAAATCGAAGCAATTATAAAAAGACGCGCGCTAATTTTAGATTCGTCAAACATTATTAGATTCGTTTATACCGGGCAGGCTATAACACGGAGGTTAGACCAATTTAAAACAAAATTTTCTTGCTTTAGCCGGCAGGCAATCAATTATTTGTCATTCAACAGCATTTAGCTGGATTAGCATTACAAACATAACATTAAAACGGTACAGACATTTTGCAGGGAAAAATTGGTTCAAAAAGAGATCAAGGTGATCTCCTGTCCTAAACAGCATTTGGTTATTTAAACAACAACTGGACATCTCAATAGCTGAATTCATTGCAAAAGATAAATTCAATATCAATAGCTAACGTAGCAATTGCTGCACATAATTTATGGAAAGATTATGAAGAAAAAAACTAAAGAACTATGGTTGGTTTCTATGCTTTTAAAAAATTTGCTTCCTCAGGTTAGAAAAGGAGTAATTGTATGAAAATCGAGTACTTTAAAAGAATTGGAAGAAATTGCTTTATTGGAAGTATGTGCATATAAATCCGTTCATGGGTCAATGCAGGGATTTTTTCTTGGGGCCCATTTTGTGAAAAGTAAAAGCTATTTTTGTGAAATTTATTTTATTTTAGTGAAAAGTAACTTTTTCTAATGAAATATGAAATCCAAGGTTCGCAAAGCTGGGCCCAGTTCGAAAAAAACCTGGTGGGTTTTTTCAGAATGGGCCCACTTGAAAAAGCCCACTGAAAAACCCATAATGTGGGTTTTTTCAATTTTCAGAAATATTTAAAATTTTAAACAACATATACATTTAATAAATTTAAGTCATTTCAGTTAATTTTGAAAATAAAAAATTAATTTATAAAAGCCATTACATAAACACCCGAGGTAAAATAAAAATGTATTTTTAGCACATTTAAATACTGTACTAACATAGAACATAGTAGGCAACATACATAGTACATAATTATATAGGTAAAGGCATATCATAAGAATTTCTTTATAAAAAAAATTCAAATTAACTATATTCATGAAAATAAAAGATATGTATTTTTACTTTCTTCTATCTTTACAAGAAGAAAGTACTTAATTTGTGAAAAATTTTGACTTCCAGTTTACGACGGATTTATACATTTTAAAAAGGCCCTGAAGATAATTTGATGGTTTTTAGAAAATATCTATCTGTCTGTATGTGACAAAAATTTTGTGGGTGCTCTATCTGAAGAAGTAATGCACAGAATTTCACAAAACTTAGGTTCAGTTAGATCTTGATGTAAACTGATGCTGATTAGCTTTTGGTGTATATTGCCCAACAGGTGGTGCTGCTATGCTGCATTTATCTCAATTTTTGTAATAGCTTTATCTCAAGAACTAATGCACGGATTTTCATCAAACTTCAGATTCAGTTACAAGTTAAGTTGTTGCTTATCAAGTTTTGGTGTATATCGCCCAACAGGTAGGGCTGTTATGGTACATTTTTTCACAATTTCAGCAATAACTCTTATCTCAAGAACTAATGTACGGAATTAAATAAAAATTTAGATTCAGTTAGACCTTGATATAAACTGGTGCTGATTAGTTTTTGGTGAATATCACCCAACAGTGGCTCTGTTGTGCTGCATTTTGTATAATTTCCGCAATATCTCAAGAATTAATGCATGGATTTTCATCAAACTTCAGATTCAGTTAGACGTTCACGTAAGCTGTTACTGATTAGGTTTAGGTATAAATTGCACAGCAGATAGTGTTGGTATGCTGAATTTTTCATGATTTTTTGCAAAATCTATATCTCAAAAACTAATGCAGGTAATTTAATCAAACTTAATATTCTGTTTCATTTTCACATAAATAGATCCTTATTAGACTTGGATGTAAATTGAACAACAGGTGTTGATTTTATGCTGTTTGGGTTGGGAATTTTGGTTGTGGACATCAAAAAGGGTGGATTTCAAAATTCAATGATTTGTTTAAAACAATGTGGTACTTACATCTCCTTGTTAAATGCATCCAATTCAACGAACCTATGTTTTACAATCCTCGCGATGGGCATAGATGTGGCACTATGATAGCGAATTTTGAATTATTAACATGTATGAGATAAAAGAAAGTTTTGAGATTGGCACATCCGACTAGTTTACTCCTTTTTAACTTCATACTTATATATTTTAAATATTAATGTTCTATTCATTCTTTGATTTTAAAGCAAATTAATTCTATATATTCTATTATATTTATAAAACTAATTTGTGAGAAACACTGACACTTAATTTAAATTCATATAACTTATACAATTTATAACTTGTAAAATAGCATTACAATTATATTGTATATAGGGAAACAATGTATTTTTTTATGTATAGTATATATAATATATGAATAATATCTCTCTATTCTAAAAAAAAGTAACTACCGCTGTCACCGCCGCCGCCGGTTTTGATTTTTTTGTGACCGGAGGCCTTTCTTCGTTAATATTAACAAAAATAATGCATACAAAAATATGAAAATCGGTGGTTTTATACAGAAATGTTTGATAAACACGCTGATGCAGACAGTTTTCAAATCGAAGAATTATTTTAAGAGTTATTTAATACTAAAGTTGGACAAAATCGATCCACTAAAAAAGTTTTATAGCAGCAAAAACTATACATGACAGTGTAATCGTTTTTAGATCATTTTATGCGTTAGAATTTGCCGGAGTGCAGATTGCATTAATTTTTTTATTTTGACTCATTTTTTCAGGTTTTATTTCTATTTTAAATTCAAATTTTCAGCATTTCTAGAGATATTTTTTACAGATTTCAGAAAATTGTACTAATTTAAACTGATGCCAACTGTATAAAAAGCGCAAGCAATAATGTTTGCTTCAAATTAAAAATTTATTTACACGTGACTATTATAAACAGGAAAAAAACTTTCAAATTAGAATTAAATAATTACGTATAAAAAGCAGGAACTTATTAAAAATTACGTCATAAAAAGTATACACGTGAATTTTAAAAGAGATAGGATATTGTAAAATAATAAATTCATTAACATGCGTTAGAAGTCTTAGGAGAAATTACGTCATATTTACGTCACATTATAGTTATTACATAAAATGAACACAAAATAATATTGCAAAAAAGTTTAAATTTAGGAATTGCGCTAGACATTTATTTGATATTTTGAGAATTAATTTAAAATGTCTCATTTAAAAGAACTTTCTTTTCGTTTTGTTAAAAAATACCAGAGAGACAAAGACTCTCTTTACTTAATTCCTTTTATATTAGCTTATTTTGAAATGTTGTTACACATGTATACGTCATCAAGTTATTTTTATTTCGACGTTTTATTTGTGTTTTTATTAATGTTGTACGAATTTATTTGTTCTTTCGTTATTTAAAATAAAAATTATATCAATTTGTATAATTTGGCGAGTGGTTTGGCGATTTATATAATTTGGCGAAATTGGTCGACAGGATAATCAAGTAGTACCGCAGCGGATTTGGCGTTAAAATTCCCCAATCAAAGAGAAATGAATAGAAATTCGTTTATAGGGATATCGCCACTGTTTTTTAAATTATAATTCAATCTTCTGAAATCTTTTTAAAGCCGATCAAATTAGCGTACTTTTAGAGTCTGCGGTGTCTGAACGGGGGTTGGCGAGCGTAGCTCGTAGGGGGCCGAGCCCCCTAGTTGTATACAATAATGTAATATCGCATATATTGTACTTTTGAAAAAACCCGATTTTCCCCGGGGAAAATTGGGTTTTTCATGAAAAAACCCGAAAAAACCCATGTGGGTTGGGTTTTTTCAAAAAAGCCCGGGTTTTTGCGAACCTTGATGAAATCGTCTATATATATGAATAGTCACTGAAATTCGAATCAAACATTTATTAATAATAACTTCTTTAAGTCCTTCTGCTAAAGTTTAACTTTCTGGTGAACTTGTTTTCTTTACAATTTACACATTTTAAAACCTAACTATATAAAAATAATTAATGAAGAATATATTTTTATGGAATAGAATTTTGTGTAGGGGCCTGTTTTATTAAAAGGAATTTTGTGAAGGCGCCTGTTTTATTAAATGATTTTTGTGAAGGGGCCCTAAATGGCCCCAAATTTTGCCTGCATCGACCCCTGCCATTCCTTTTGATACTAATATTCAAACAGATTATATAAAGTTGGCCTGTGCAATTACTTCTGATAGAAATCTAACTTCTAATGTACAATCGGAAACTGAATATTTTAGTGACTTTGCTAGGGATCTTAAAAAACAATCTAGTTTAAGGTCAGAAAAGATCTCAGGTCTTGAAAACCAGTTGATAAAAAGCAAAACACATGGTATTATTTGTTTTCGCTGTAAAAAGGGGGGTGACAAGCCACACTCAGTAAAATATGCCGATTGGCAGTGACTTTGATTAGATGAGATTGATTATTTATTATATTAATTTTGTAGAAAAATGTATAAAAGTCTGAAAATTGGATTTTAACAAAGATAGATTCCTTCAATGAAATTGAGTTCAGAAATTCCTACCTCTGGTTCTGAAGAGATGAAGCCACAAGTTTCCAGCTTTCTTAAAATTATGTCAGGAAGTTTCTCAGGTTGAACATCTGATGACAAATGCTGATGAATGTTACTTTCTGATACCACAGGATATCGGCATGAAGCATCATCAAGCCTATTATTTTGAGAGGATTCCGCTTCTGAATTTAATTCACAGGCTTCTTCGAAGTTTGTATTTCTTGTAGTATCAAAACTTTCCTCTGATTCATATTCATAGTCTTGTTCATCACCTACGGATACACACAAATTATATTCCAAAATAAATTCTTCTGGATTTATTTCATGTACATTGGGTTTGAGACCCTTCCAAGCCATAGTCACCTTTTGATGAATTTCCCCATAATCATCAATAATTTCAAAACAATTAAATTTTATAATGTCCCCTACTTTAATGACTTCTTTTAAATCAATCACTTGTTGTTCTTCTACTGACTTTCCATTTAAATAAAATGCATTCAAAATAAAATCTATTTCTTTTTCCAGATGATCACTTTTAATAATAGCAAATTTACAAAACAAACTAATGATCACGCCATCAATAGCTTCAAATTTTTTTATACTAGATCTTCGTTTTGCAAAATTTTTATCACTTTTAGATAAATCTTCTTCACTTTCGTTCTCACTGTAAATTTCATTCTTCTCAGATTCATCAATTAAGCACTGTCTATCCTCTATTAGAAATTTTCTTAAAAAGGGGGGAGAATCCTGCAATTCATTATTTTCTTCTGAAGCAGTCTCACTACTTTCTAACATATCTAAGCCAGAGTTTTTGCAGATTGGTAAACTTTCATTATTTTCTTCAGTATTATTAAATACAGATGATCTTTGAAATGACTTCTTTTGATTATATTTCCTATTAGACTTTCTAGTCCTGTGTCTTTTCTTATCTTTATTTTGATTGTATTTAGAATCTTTATGAAGTAATTTTGTAGAAGGCATTTTAGAAGCAACTATGTTATCTTTATGATGCTCTTCAGAAAATCTATTTAAACTTCTGTTGATACGACTATCAAATTGTGACTTACTTTTATTATGTAACTTATGTCTTTCATTAATATTATTAACTTCTTTATTATTATTCTTATTGTTACTGTTCCTTCTTGTTCTTCGTATTAAATCAGAAATTTCTGATGAAACATCTGAAGCAACATCGGCAAGATTTGCATTAGTATCTTCATTAATTCTATAGTTTCTTTCAGAAATTTTCTGATCATTCTCTATACCGACTGGCTTATCTCCAACCCAAACTACAACAGCTTTCCACCCAGGTGAATCTTTTGATTTTACAGCATCAAATTTCACATCATCGCCTTCAGAAAATTCCATAGCAATATCTGGAATTGCCACTCTGATTCCATACAAATAGAAATGGCATGTATTACCATCAGCTAATTCAGAATAATTTTTCCCAAATTTAATTACAGCACCTTTAGAATATGGGTAAATTTTTCCAGGCTGACTTTTTAGTTTTTCTTCAGAAACATTGTGTTTATCAGTAGACCTGGTATGTGTTTGAGAATGATCAGATGATTCATTAATATTCCCTTTTCTTTTCTTGATTATTTCAGTTGCTTGCCATTCATTTGAAATATACTCAGCAACAAACTCTACTTTATCTCCAAGTTTAATATCATGATCTTTAATGTTGCTTCGATAAAAAAATATTTTATCTTTCCCTAAAATGTATATAAAACCTACACTAGGAAACAATTTTTTAATGATACCTTCACCAGCAAACTTTTTTGTTTTAACAATTTTATTATCTCTCAAATTTTCAGCATGCGGATTTTCATCATCTGAATCAAGGTCTCGCCAAACTTTAGTAGCTCGATATTCAATTTCATAGTCACTATGGCCATGAATGGCATTGAAACATACTGCATCTCGGACATCAAGGTCCATATCAACAAAAAGACTGTCTTTATCAGCACCATATTCTAGTGGAGTAAAAAATATGTAGGTTTTAATAGGACTTGAAGCTTTAATTATTGCATAATCATGAAACCTTTTTAGAATAATTCCTTTTCCATTTTTGAGAAGCTTCTTGGTATAGGTATTTTGGTTTTTTTCTTCATTAGGACAATCACTACTATTTAATGCTGAGAAATTAACAGTAGTTACTATACCTTTAGAATTAACTTTGAAAATGTCTGAGCGAGCTCTTAAAAACTTCATAAGTTCAGATTTGGTAACTCCAAACGCATCTCGGATTTCAAATCTCACCTGCTGAAGAAGACCCGAGAGGTGTTGAAACTGCAATGATCCACCAGCATGATTTATTTTTTGTATTAAGAATTCTGAAAACTCCTTTTCATATTCTTTTTGTAGCTCATTTACATTTGTACTCATGATAACAATATATCTTGGATTAAAGAGCAGACAGATGTTATATTAGGCAGGTTCAGTCTGAAAAGAAGATATAAATTGTAGTAGTAAATTTTTATACAGACAGTATCATGTTTCTATTATTAAAAACAAATATAAATGTACAGTAAAAGTTGTTAAAGGGTAAAAGAAATATTTCATGGTGTTTGCAAAAGAAAGAAATTGAATTCAAATCAACTCATATTTTGTGAAAAAATCTGTTAAATGAAAATTATTTTTGAGAAAAATGCTAGAATCTGAAAGTAATCAGGATTTGTATTAGGATGAAGAAATGTTTTTTTTTTTTTTTTTTTTTTTTTTTGGGGGGGGGGGGGGATAGACAGGTATGTTGAGAGAATCCTACATGGGATTATGGAATGGGTACAAACAAGCATATACAACATAATCATTTTGTACCTCATTTGGAAAAGTTTGTTAAATTCCTGAAAATGACTTTCTTAATATCATATTTCAATTTTCATTACTTAATAATTTAAAAGAAAAAAAGATTTTAAAGACTTATTTTCTAGATATTGAAATATTTTAAATAATTTAGCCAACCATGTAAATTTACATAAAAAGTCAAAGGAAATAAATCACAAACTGAAGAAACATTATAAAAGCTATATTTAAAAGTCACAAAAATGGTTACAAGAAACAAATTTTGCTGTGCATTTTATTCTGAATCAGATAAAACTTGCAAAATAATCTTTTAAAATAAATTTGCTTTGGACTGAACCTTTGAGTTATAACTTCTACACAAATGAAAGAATGTTGCCATTCTGAATTTTTAGTTGTTACAGATAGGGTAGGGGAGACCAGGCTACAGTGGACCTAAGTACACAGTGCACCACCCCTTATATTTTACTTATTTTTAAATTTTTAAAGCTTTCCTTTTAGGTTAATTGATAACAGTACTGGATTGATTACTTATAGCCTTCAGAACACATTGTTAGCTCAGAATGAACCCTTTTATCCTGATTGGTTGTTTTGAGCTCCTAAAAATAAAATTTTTTATCATCATACTTTTCTTTATTGAGTAATTAAAGGTTATGGATAAATAAGATAAAACAACTTTTTTGAAAAGGTAAAACACTGGTTTTTATTAAATTTAAAAGATTATCTCTCTATTCTAAAAAAAAGTAACTACCGCTGTCACCGCCGCCGGTTTTGAATATTTTGTGACAGGAGGTCTTTCTTCGTTAATATTAAGAAAAATATTGTGTACAAAAATATGAAAATCGGTGGTATTATAGAGAAATGTTTGATAAACATGCTGATGCAGACAGTTTTCAAATCGAAGAATTATTTTAAGAGATATTTAATGCTAAAGTTGGACAAAATCGTTCCATTAAAAAAGTTTTATAGCAGTAAAAACTATACATGGGAATGTAATCATTTTTAGATCTTTTTATGCGTTAGAATTTGCCGGTGTGCAGATTGTATTTCTTTTTTTAATTTGGCTATTTTTTTTGAGGTTTTATTTCCATTTTAAATTCAAATTTTCAGCATTTCTAGAGATATTTTTTACAGATTTTAGAAAGTGATATTAATTTAAACTGTTGCCAACTGTATAAACAGCGGAAACAATAATGTTTGCTTCAAAAAAAAAAAAAAAATATTTATACGTGTAATAAATTAAAAATTTATTTACACGTGACTATTATAAACAGAAAAAAACATTGGAATTAGAATTAAATAATTATGTACAAAAAGCAGGAACTTATTAAAAATTACGTCATAAAACTATAATTACACGTAAATTTTAAGAGAGAAAGGAATTTGTAAAATAATAAATTTATTAACATGCGTTAGAAGTCTTAAATAGGAGAAATTACATCATATTTACATCACATTACAGTTATTACATAAAACGAACACAAAATAATATTGCAAAACGATTTAAATTTAGAAATTGCGCTAGACATTTATTTGATATTTTGAGCGGATACTTTTCAACTATTTTTCTTAGGAAAGAATAGTTTGGTCAAAATTACGCCAGATTAAAAACGATTAATTTAAAATGTCTCATTTAAAAGAACTTTCTTTTCGCTTTGATAAAAATACCGGGAGACAAAGATTCTGTTTACTTAATTCCTTTTATATTAGCTTATTTTGAAATATTGTTACACATGTCTACGTCATCAAGTTATTTTTATTTCGACGTTTTATTTGTATTTTTATTAATGTTGTACTAATTTATTTGTTCTTTCGTTATTTAAAATAAAAATTATATCAATTTGTATAAGTTGGCGAGTGGTTTGGCGATTTATATAATTTGGCGAAATTAGTCGATGGGATAATCAAGTAGTACCGCAGCGGATTTGGCGTTAAAATTTCCCCAATCAAAGAGAAATGAATAGAAATCCGTTTATAGGGAGATCGCCACTGTTTTTTAAATTATAATTCAATCTTTCGAAATCTTTTTAAAGCCGATCACATTAGCGTGCATTTAGAGTCTGCAGTGTCTGGACGGGGGTTGGCGAGCGTAGCTCGTAGGGGGCCGAGCCCCCTAGTATGCTTAAAAGGAAACTTTAAATAATATTTTTATCAGTATGTATTGAACTTTAACATGGGGCACAGTGAACCGGCCACTGGTGGGGTACAGTGGTCCACAACGAATACTGCTCCTGTAATGAAGAATTTTCAAAATATTTAATAATTACTTATTCTCTATAAAGAAATATTGTTTTAAAATAGTTATTTAACTATTAAACAAAAACCTAATTTGCAGAACAAATTAAAAAGGCAAAATTTATTTCCTAAATTGTTTAAGCCCGAGAAGGGGCAGATATTAAGATATTTCATTCAATTCGTTCTACATTTAATGTTAAATTTTTGTAACAAATAAGTTAAATCAATTGACCATTAAAAAATAAAAATGAAATTCATACAATATAAAACTTTAAACACCTATAAACTTAGATTCCGTTCAAATGAAATCGAAATAAATCTTAGACTTTTTTAAAGTTTGTATTTTGCATGTATCTTATCATATTATGTACAATCGTTATAAACATAATGCAAAATCTGCAGTACAAATATTTACAACTTAAAAATGGAAAAAGTCTAAGATTTATTTCGATTTCATTTGAACGGAATCTAAGTATATAGGTGTTTAAAGTATTATATTGTATGAATTTCATTTTTATTTTTTAATGTTCAATTGATTTAACTTATTTGTTACAAAAATTTAACATTAAATGTAGAACGAATTGAATGAAATATCTTAATATCTGCCCCTTCTCGGGCTTAAACAATTTAGGAAATAAATTTTGCCTTTTTAATTTGTTCTGCAAATTAGGTTTTTGTTTAATATGTCAAGTTTTTTAATAACTACTGAATTTAGACGAACACATTTCAAAATTTATGGAGGGTATATCATCATCAGGATTTGATTTGTGCGATATCGCATCACAATTTGTGATGCAATTTACCTATGTATAATTCAAAATGTTTCACCAGTGCAGTAATGCAGGTTACTGTAGTTTGGCAAAAAATTACAATCTGAACTTAAAAAAATCTGCTTGAAAATGTCATTTTTATTTCCACTATGACGCCATATTCATCTTCTTTTAATTATTAAAAAAAAACTATTTCAGTTTCTTCAGTTTCATGTTTCACATGAAAATCATTCAACTAAATATAGGCAAATTATTATTACGGCTTTTGAATTATTTACAACAATGAAGGAAAAAAAGTTAAATTTTATTAGAAAATGTCCGTTGATTCTCAATGAAAAAAGCGAAATTTGGAATTATTAAGAAAAATATTTGAATAATGTAAATAAAAATTAGTCCATGTTACTCTCTAGATTATAATCCACCTATATGCAAAGGCATTTTATGATCTGTTTTGAAGCAGGAAAATGCTTTTACACCTTGAATTTATAATATTATTAGAATTAGCTACAAATTAAAATGAGTGGCATCAGGGACAAAAAGGTGGGAAGAAAAAATGAAAAAGTTATCATCTCCATAGACTTTTCTATGTTAAATTAACATTGAGAAGTGACACTGGAAATAAATAAGTATTGCGCTGCCGCGCAATACTTAAATAAAATAAAGTAAACAAAGAAAAATGACAATTTTTTTAACCCTACAATGCATAGATTAGCCATTTGGCACACTTTAAATTTCATGTTATTATGTTGTTCAGATTATAATATAGCCATCTGACACTTAAGTTTTCTTCTAAATTATGGATAACAGTTCACATGTGATTTTTAAAATAAGTTTTCATGTTCAATATGGCAGTTTTTTTTTTTTTTTTTTTTTTTTTTGGGGGGGGGGGGGGGGGAGAGAAATGAAAATCATGCATTGTAGAGTCAACATATTAAGAAATATTTTGTTTTATATTTAGTGCCTTTGAAAAATATAACTGTAGCCTAATAAGTAATAGATGACCTCACTGGATTGGTTATTTATAACTTCAGAGCACATGGTTAGCTCATAATAAACTATTTTATCCTGACTATTTTAAGCTTCTAATAAATTTCTCATCATCATATTTGTCTTAATGTTTGCTGATTTTTTTGTACTTAATAACTTGTTTGCCATCACTCCTTTATCTTATATTGTTATTTTCAAAATATAATAAATTTTTTGATAATTCTTTAGTTTTATATGTTTTTTGTTTCAAAATGCTACTTGCAAATTTGTATTATTATATTATTTTGGAGGTAAAGGGGAAATAAAAAAGAATTAGATTAATTATAAATAGATTTATATTGTATTTTAGACAATAACTAATAGTGGACCACTGTGCCCCAGTGGGTGGACCAATGTACCCTGGAAGCGGGTACACTGGTCCACTTCACGAGTGTAGGAAATTTTTATTTTTTGGAAAAATGTATTGGAAATTATGTTCTGTGAAAATTATGAGGCATGTGGAAAGGTTTAAAGAATATTCAAAAATATTTTTAGGTAGATTGGTCTCTCCGTTAAAGAGGAAAAAAATGTTAACTGCAAAAGTGGACCACTGTACCCTGGTCTCCCCTAATTACTGGACTTAGCAAGGAAAAAACTTATTGAAGATAATTAATGTTAAGGTTGTTTGTTCTCACAAGGGAACCACTTTTGGTGCTGCTCGCACCTAGCATTGAGACCTGGTGCATTTCGTAGCTCTATATATAAAAGTTAGAGAACCGATAAAATTTCTCTGTTAAAATCATATTTTATATACTTTTAATTATTTATATTACAATTTTATTTGTTTATTTTATGACAAAATTGAGTTAAATCGCCAAATATGACGCTACAATTTTTCTGCCCGTTTTATCCGGGGAGTGAATGTATTAGAATTATATCAGATTGTGATTCGTTTGATAACAATCGATAGCATAAGAAACAAGAATTTGTTTTTTTTTCTATGCAGACGATAAATATATAAATAGTAAATATCTATCTATATTATAAAGGACAAACATATCTGTGCGTAACGCATATGTCATTTTGCGAATGGCAACACTTTGATATTTGAAATGATATTTCAAATTTGCACTTTTTGCTACAGCAAATTTTTAAACTTCTAAACATCGCACATTTTCAATTTTTACAGCTTCATACAAGGAAAAAAATGTGCTTTTAAATGCAATTTGTTTGAAAGCTGTATCTCAATTTATTTTTGAGATATAATTTTTTTTTTGTAGTTTTTAATGCAAATTTTGTAATTGTGGCAACTGAAATACTCCTTTTATATTGAAAGTAAAGGGAAAATAGTCATAATTTATTATTTTTATTGATTATATCCTTATTGATGACATTTTCAGATTACAAATAAAAGTAACTTTTTTATAATTTTTGAGCATAAAATGACGTCAGACATTAAAAAACACGCATTCTTCTTCATAAATCAGTTGCATCTCAATATTTTTACATTACGTAGATACTGAGTTTGAGACGCTTGGCAAAATGATTCAGTGTGTAAAAATGATGTCATATTAAAAGCAAAACGATCATTTTTTTTTTTTTTTTGATAAAACTAAATATTTTTCCAATACTATGACAACTAAAGGCAAATTTTTTAATTTTTTTTTTTTTTCGTGGGTACTGAGATTAGAACTTAAAGTTTGTACGAATGTTCACATGAAAATTTGTATTGGACATATGTGACTTTAAGTTTGGAAATACATTCATTAATAATCTATTGTGCGTTAAAATACTTTCAAATTGTGAATTTGAGTGGTGCATATGTAAATTATGAGAATGTGAAAATAATGTACAGTTTAGATTTTATGGGGGAAATTTTTATGATGTGACAAAGCGAAATCCTTTTTACTGATTTTTTATCCCGTAAAAACAAACATAAGAGCCTCAATCGATAACTTCATCATAATTACTCATCTTGATTACGTATTCGAATACAGTTTAATTTTTCAGTAATTTAAGCAGTTGAAGTTTGTGTAAATAATATTTTGGTAATTTTAGGTTAAAAATATTATTTGTTTTAAGTCTTAAACAACCAATGTAAGTTGAATTTTTTATAGTAATTATTTTTGTAGGTTTATTATAAATTCGATCTGACAGTTCATTTCTAACATTTTAGTTCGTCGAATTTCGACGTGTTCCAACTCATACTAATAAAAGAACAGATCGCTCTGTGTGTGTGTGTCTGTCTGTTGGCGACGGCTAGCAAAATCTCTGGCACGCACAGAGGTCAAAATTTTTGTGAAGAGAGTCCAAGGCCTCTCCTAATGTACCTGATCCTCAGAATTTTAAAATTCTAATTATTAGCTGAGTAATTAATTACTATTCGGACATCACTCTCATCAAAAGTACGCCTTTTTTCTCCCCGTTTACTTTTGATTGGTTGGTTCATAAAGCACCGCTCATCAAAAATACGTTTCTTTCTTTCTGCTTGCTTTCGGTTTGTTGGTTGTATAAAATTTTCGCAGAAATAATTAAGTAAACCGGGATACAATTAAATAAACCAATTTGAGTGTTTAATGTTTCAAGAGTGACTGTTTTTTCAACTAAACATTAAATTTTAGCATGAAGGTGAAACACATGCTTTGAAAACATATTTAATAATAATGGACATTTAAGAAAATAGATTAGTTTCAAATGTCGTCACAACCTAGCAACCAACTTGACAACCTGGCAGGCTTTTCGTTTGCCACACTGTTTTCTGTTTTTTCTCAACTTTGATTTGTTGAGTGATAATATCTGCTAAAAAATCAGCTATTTTGGTTCGTTTACAGAAAATTGGAGGTGCCTGTTTGATACTGATCTATTTAGATAGCAAGAAATGTGGTTTTTAAACGTTAAATAAAAGATTAGAATACTCCTTACAGGCACTTTTGCCAATAGAAATTAGAAATTGGCAACAATAAGTCCTTGCATTCTAATGCTTTCTGCTGCTGTAGCTAGTAGCAACAGTTTTAATAGAATTTAAATTCTCATTTTTGATACTGTTAATAATATTTTTTTTTCCGAAGTGTTTTTTTAAAGACATTTTTAAATGCATTTTTTAATTGCTCTTTTTTGCTTTTTAAATACGGAAAAATGTTCCAAATTTATATCCCGCCTGCTATACAGTGCTGCAGGCAGTGGAAACCCATGTCGAATGTTCGTACAGAACTTATTGCACCCTTAATTTATGAGTAGTGGTTATTTCTGAATAGTAATTTTCCACAAATTTCTTAAATTTTTATATCATTCCCCTACCCTCTCAACTAATATAGCTACAAATAGATTTAATAACAATAAGTCCTTGCATTCTAATGCTTTCTGCTGCTGTAGCGAGTAGCAACAGTTTTAATAGAATTTAAATTCTCATTTTTGATACCGTCAATATTTTTTTTTCAGAAGTGATTTTTTTCAAGACATTTTTTAATTGCTCTTTTTTGTTTTTTAAATACAGAAAAATGTTCCGAATTTATATCCCGCCTGCTATACAGTGCTGCAGGCAGTGGAAACCCATGTCGGATGTTCGTACAGAACTTATTGCACCCTTAATTTATGAGTAGTGGTTATTTCCGAATAGTAATTTTCCACAAATTTCTTAAATTTTTATATCATTCCCCTACCCTCTCGACTAATATAGCTAGAAATAGATTTAATAACGGAGTTTTGTTTGGATGTAGGTTTGTTAAGAACAGAGTGCGCTCCCTGGAGGTGGAAAGTGGAATTAACATATTTTACGGAGCCTGCACAGAACGCCTGCTATAACGGTGAAGCATGCAGCAGCGACAAGGTTGGCAAAGTGGGCCCAGCCCACAAAAACCCACCCGGGTTTTTCTGGGCAGGTCCACCAACAAAACCCCACCTGGGTTTTTGCTAAAAATCATTTCTGAGTCTGCAAATCCTCCCTATAGTATTCAGAAATACAAAATACAAGTTTACCTTTTAATCCCAAAACCCAGGTGGTTTCTTTTATCAAAATTGCATAAAAATAAATAAATAAAAATCAGTCGTATTTGTGATAATCAGGTGGTAGTATATTTCAGAATATTTATGTTTTAATTTTTTCAAATAATTTACACAATGTAATATATTTAAAATAATTATAATTGATCTTTTTTATAGTTTACCAATCAAAATCACATTCACTTTGATTTTTATGGTAATATTTATAAATCTTTACTAGTTTTTCACACTACTCTGAGCCTAGTCTGTTCCGCAATTTACAAGGAGAGGGCCAACCTTGTTAATCACAGATTTTGATTATTTTAATATATGTTGTAGGGTAGAGACCCCTTAGTGTCAGGTTCAACGGATTTTATCCAACACTCTTTAGCTCTTGAGAAACCGGGGGGTCTAATAATAGTACACAACTTAAATACTTAATTTGCAACCGCAGTGATAGGTTGGTCGTGGCTCAGTTGGTATAGCGTTTACCGGCTGATCCGCGGGCCCTGGCTCGATACCTGAATCCGATACATTTGTTTTTCTCATTTTTTGTTTTATAAATATACTTGTAAGTATAATTAATAATCTCATTGTCAATTAAAATTTATAATATTGTATATCAATTATAATCTTAACCTATTTAATTTTTTACTTTTAACTAAATAGTTGTATAAAACATCATAAAAATGTTAATTTTTTAAAAGTCACTTTTAAAATGTATTTCATATATTCTTTATCGATGCAATGATATTGAGCAATTGTGTCAATTCGTGATTTTAAAGAAACATCATTTACGCATTGCTTTAACAAAGGAAGTCAATGCGATAATACTATTATTCTGTTTTTAAAGTAACAAGCATAATTATATTAAAAATTAGTATCAGAATTAAATTACAACCGATTTTTCGTTTATTAAAGATTTTTAAATTTGTAATACGTATGCTTGCGCTTTCAATTATTTTACTTTCACCTTTATCTTCTTTTTGCTTTTATTTTTATTTTATTCGAATATTCTTTTATTTTATCATAACTAGATGGCACCACAATAGATTTTGTCACGATTTTGGAATTTTTATCACTCAATAATAGATCCAATTTCTTTTTAAAACTCTTTAAAGGATGAGAAATAATAGTTTAAAAATAAAAAATGATAAATTTAAATTTGTTAACATTATAATTAAACGTATGATATTAAAATTTGTAATTGAAATTATTAAATTATGATTACAAGCATATTTATAAAACAAAAAAATGAGAAAAACAAATGTAGCGCGTTCGGGTATCGAACCCGGGCCTGCAGATCAGGCAGCGAACGCCGTACCAACGGAGCTACGACTAACCTATCATTGCGGTTGCAATGTAAGTATTTAAGTTGTGTACTATTATTAGACCCCCCCCCCCCCCCCCTGGTTTCTCAAGAACTAGGGAGCGTTGGATAAAATCCGTTGAACCTGACACTAAGGGGTCTCTACCCTACAACATATATTAAAATAATCAAAATCTGTGATTAACAAGGTTGGCCCTCTCCTTGTTAGACCACATGAATCCAAATGTAGAGAAAATCCTCTCGATGGAAGCAGAGCTAGATGAAACAGATGCAGAGATTGGAAAAAACTACAAAAATCGTAATCTAACTTGTTTTTTCCTTTTCTGTACTTTTTCTTTCAGAATTTCCCACCATTTTGAAGCTGAAAATTCTGACACAATATTTTCTGAGAAAAGTGATTTAGGAAAATAGTCCATGTCTTTAATTTTAAATGCCAATATTGCAGGTAACCACTCTCGATGTCGATGATACTGCATTACCATGCTTCAGCTTCTTTCTCTTCTGTTGAATTTCCGTTCCCTTCTAAACTTTGCATCCATTATATCAGCTAAAAAATGCTCAGGCCCGTGACCTGTTTGTAGCGTTTCAGTATAACTTCCTTGTGTCGCTGCTATACGGTGCCGTAGGCAGCGGGGACCTGGTTCAAGGTTCGTTCACTTCGAGATTTCATATTATTAGAGGCCCCGATAAAAGGAGGGACCCACTAGCGGGCGAAGCCAGCTAGCTTAATTATTATAGTTACTAATTATTATAGCAACTTTAATTATTATAGTTACTACAAAAAAAAAAAAAAAATTAATTATTCATTATGACAACTAAAATGTATTTAAAAATGATAAGATAAGAACTCACTTTTATCACTTAATAGTACCGTGTTTACACGCGTAATAGTCACACTTTTTTTGCCAATTTTTCATTATGAAAGTCTAGGTGCGACTATTGGGACGGAAAATCTACTACACAATATTGTACACTCTAATGCTAAAACATTACTGGTATAAAGAAACACATTATAATAAAATTAGTAACTTACCAAATGTTTCCAGATTATGTGCTGTTTATTAAATATCATTTTTCTTTTTATAGTAATATTTTTATAGACGTAAAATTTACAAATAATCTTTGTGAAAATTTTAACAAAAAATTCTCATAATAAATCACTTTCATTGAATGTATCAGTATGACTATAGTGTAATGTGAATCGGTGTCTGAAAAATCTCCATCATTCTATAAAATGTCCTCTTTGCTTCCGTCCAAAGCGTCGGAGAAACCCATCTTCTTACAACTTTTTGAAATTATATCGCTTGTTATTAAAGTCAACCTTTGTAATATCAAACAACACATTAGTTCTAGGGATGGACACCTAACTTTTCCACTGGGAGTTTTCCTTTTTTCCCATTGACTATTCAATCTCCATATACTAGTCTTATACTGTTTTAAACGGTATGTTAACCGATACAACCAACGGTTGCAGAATCGATGTGAGTCCTTCAGAAATTATCAGAAGATCTGTTTTGCTTCTGAAAGTTCATTCTTTATATCATCAAAAAGATGTCCTCGGAAGCTATTGAGTACCAGCATGGCTGGGTTTTTTAACAATGATCCAGGCCTTTTCTTCCAAACATTGCGAACCCAATCTTTCATCATTTTTTCATCCATCCAATTTATGCGAAGAAAATATTTTGACGATTTTTTCTGCTTCAAATCGGGGGTTCGACTATTACACGAGTAAACACGGTATTCAGTTAATTATAATAGTAATATTATTATTAGCATTAATAATAATTAATAGTATTAATATTAATAATAGTATTAATATTAATAATAATTAATAAAAATAGTATTAATAATAATTATATTAATAGTATTGATATTATTTTATAATATCAGTTAAATTTTTCTGATATTAGTATTAAGTTAATACTAATATCAGAATAGAATAAATTTATTAACTGATATTATAAATACTAATATTATTTAGTAATAAATAGATCAAATGTAGGGCGATTCTGTGGAGAGTGTCACACACGTAACGTAGGCTTTAATTTGCATTTATTCAATTATTTATTAAATTTTAATGTTAATTCTGATTTTAAGTGGTATGGTAAATAAGTTATTAGCATATTTTTAAATTTAAATGTGTGGCAATAAAACTCACAGAAGTATATCATTTAATTTCATTACTCAAAATGTGCTTTTTTTCTACTTCAGAAAAAAAGCACATTTTGAGTATGAAATTAAATGATATATTTCTGTGAGTTTTACTTACACACATTTAAACTAAAAAATATGTTAATAACTTATTTACCATACCACCTAAAATCAGAATTAACATTAAAATATAATAAATAATGGAATAAATGCAAATTAAAGCCTGCGTTACATGTGTGACTCTCCGCATGGAATCGCCCTGTAATTAAAAAAATGTAACTTAATAAATATATTTTTAAATGAGTATACATATATATTATATAAATATACAAATATAAAGAAAAATAACTAAAACCCACAAAAACCCAGAACAGTCCACAAAAACCCAGAAAAGCCCACAAAAACCCGGGTTTCTGCCAACCATGAGCAGCAAACTGTGTCAGAGGTTCTTATAGATCATATTGAGCTCTTAAATGAGTGGTGTTTAACATTATTTCCGAATAAAAATTTCAGCAAATTACTTAAATTCTTATTTGTGTCCCCACCTCGTCGAGTAACATAACTATGGATAGATTGAAAATCAGAGTTTCGTTCGGATATAGGTTTGTTTACGTAAGAGTGTGCATCCTGGTGGTGGAAAGTGAAACTAAAAGATTTTGCAACGCGTGCGTAGCACGCCTGCTATACCCGGTAGGGATGGATAGAGAAATGTGGAACAGGTTCCTAGGAACAGTTCCAAGAGAAAAAACGAAGGAACTGTTTCTCTTCGCCAAAAGGAACCATTCCTTTCGAACTAAAATCCCATCTGTTGCCAAAGCAAACATTGTCACATTTTTCTCTCACTTGCGATTGGTTCATGATGTCAAAAGGTTTCCAAACAATGAGAAACGTCATTAAAGTATCAAATGCTAGATGCCAGAAAAGGGGAAAATCGCCTGATTAAAGATGCCAGATCTGAGGAGCAGTTTAAAAGGAACATATCTTTGGAAAAAAAACTTCTTGTTTCTGTTTCTCATCATTGCGCAGCCGCGAAAAAATGCAAGGAACAGATAGTGGAATGTGGAATGGAGCAGGAACAGGAGCAGATCGAGAAACGTACTTCAGGAACATGTGTTTTTTTTTTGCTGTTTCTTTTTTGTTCGTATCATTTTAGAGGTACTTTGCTTGGATTAGTGTGTGTGAGGGATGGTAGAAAGAGAGAGGGGGGGGGTGATAAGAAGCTCTGGTAAGAAAGGAACTTTGTTGGGGCCAAGTTGAAAATTCAGTTTTCACTTTGACATGAGGACATGATGGATAGAATTTGTCGGTCGCTGATAAATTAGACAAATAAAGGAAAGGGGAGGAGGTCTCTTAACCCTTTTTCTTACTAAAGATACGTCAGATTAAAGGTCTTTTGCATTTTCATGAATTTAGCACTATAATTTAATACGCATTATTAATGTAAGATATAATTACTATTTTTTAACCATAAGACATTTATTTTGTATTTAATACATAAAAATTTCAATTTACACATTTAATACACAAAAATGTCGATTTCTTTTTTATTGTGAGTATCGAATTATGATAATAATATTTCTTTTCGTTCTTAATATTTGTTCAACAAATGTATGAATGCTAATAGGCACATAAAAATCAATACTAGTATTAATAATAGTAATAATAAACGTTTTTGTTTACATCTGAATGAAGGTTTCCAGTCCGCCCCCAACTCTAAATTTCTTATTATAACTAAAGACTATTTTTTAACTATTTTATAAACACTATTTTTGCGCCGCTGAATAGTAAGGATATGATAAAATAGCAAAAGGAATGAGGTTAAATTAATGTTAATACAATAATAATAATAAAACAGCACTAGTAAGGTTATTTGTAAGGTAAAAGTTGAATGCTATTTCTAGAAAATGAACAAAACTCTAACGAACGAATCAATAAAAACTTTTAATTTATGAAGAAATCCACAAAGAATGTTTAAAAGTTTAAAAAATGTAATTTTAATTAAATAAGTAGCTCAATAAATGTTATTATTTAAATTTGTATTACAAAATATTTCAGCAAAAAATTTCATTTTAAATCTTGAAATTAAAAGAATTAAGGAATATTGCTGTAGATTCTTA
The DNA here is from genome assembly GCA_963932465.1 of Maratus speciosus. Taxonomy (NCBI): domain Eukaryota; kingdom Metazoa; phylum Arthropoda; class Arachnida; order Araneae; family Salticidae; genus Maratus; species Maratus speciosus. Next base: position 210,088,813 of record OZ010788.1, on the reverse strand, counting down.
AAAAGGGTATTTTAAAAAACTGTAATCGAACGGTTTTTCAATTTTCGATAAATGGACTACATCTTGAGCTATTAGCTATTGTTGTATCATGGTGGTAGTTTTTCCTCTTCTCCGCACTGTCGCGTCTGGAAATTCGGTTAAAGATATCAAATTCGCAGAATTTTCTGAAACACCTACCTTTTTATTGAAAATGGGGGAAAACCCATTCGATTAGCTAATTTTTGAGCAAAAGTACCTAGTAATTTTATGCGTTTGCGAATAAAAATGAAATGAAGAATGTGTCAGGAAGAACACAGTTTAGATTTGAGAACAGACTTAAGAAAATCAAGAAAGTATACATGATGTCAGATATTTTTTAAATTCATATAGCTTAAAAAAAAAAAAAAAGCTAGTTTAGTTAAACGAATTGTTCGGGAAAAATTCATTATACATTATGAGTATTTTCTGATTTTCATAGACATCAGGTAGAAAAATATAGTTTATTATTAGTATTGTATTTATAGAATTTTAATTATGATGACCAATGAAATCAAAAGAAAATATTCCTTAAATGCCTTTTTTATTTTGGCTTTTCTTGAAAAATAAAGATATTTTATCATGAGTTGTTTTATGGATTCAAGTGAATTACATAAACAATTCTTTAGAAGATTTCGCAAAAATAAATAAATAAATAAATAAAATGAATGCAAGGAAGAAACTGCATCCAGTTTGAAGTTACAAATCTTTCTTCATGTATTCACTAGAAATATTTCCGGTGTCAGCTTAATAATGTATGCTAAAAAACTTTGAAGCAGTGCCAGATGTGGTCTTAATTAATCGCTATCGGAATTAAGGTTTACAGAAGCAGCTACCAAACACTGAGAATAATTGCATTTAAAGAATTCCTTAGATTCTATTAGAAACAACATTGAGAAGTTTTTAAACGATTTTTTTTATGCAATTTTGAAATACACAACCAAGGACCAACACAACCAACACACAAAAAAAATCACGGTGGCACTAGATTTTGATGTTATTGGCGTCGGTGTTATTTATGATGGCCGATTATCTGCACGAGGGATATGGGCCCGAAGGGGAGTGCCCTCCGTGGGGGTCTTTCTAAGGGAACCTAACCCGTATTTACGTATGGAAACCCAAGGTTAGAAGAAAACCCCGAAAAACTCTGAACGATTAGGCCGACGAGCGCGATTGGGTTCGAGCACAGCCCCTCCCGCCTATCACCTTCGAGAGCAGAGCCTCTCGGCCACTGGTGTGCCGCACTAGAATTTGGAACGAATATGTCTGTCATCAATTGCCTAGTCTGTTTTTTCTTTAAATCGGGTATATACACATGAAATAGAACTTTGAAGAATTAAATCATTTTATTATCTTTTTTTTGTCGAGCGGTAGACAGATTTCCGGCTTATACAGAGTCCGCCTTAGACAGAATTTACTGTATTTCATTTCTTTTTCAAGCAACATCCTCTTCATTTTTTGTATAATCAAAATTTCCACTTGAAAACTCAAAAGTAAAAAAAAAAAAAAAGAAAAAATAATATGATGTATTCAGATTTTTTTTGTATCAGAAACCCTCATTGCATTAAACTCCCTTCCTCAGTGTTATGTATTCAGTAAAGAAAAGAGAAAAGACGGCTTTTTTTTTTTTGTAATCCCTGAAACCGAACAATCAATCAATGTTGTGTCTGTTACTGCAACAGTCCCAGGAACAGGTCTTGGTGTCTTCGTTCCTCTTCTCGTTCGTTACGAGATCACGTGACCTGTTCCTTTGGAACAGGTAAAAGGAACAGTTCCAGGTTCTGAAGGAACGGTTACGGTTCGTTTTTCAAAAGGAGCAGGAACGCCCATCCCTAATACCCGGTCGTAGCAGCGATGTTTCGTGTCGGTTGTGTCGCGGATAGCTCCCTCTGTATTAGGGATTGACCGAAGCAGTAATTTTGCCGAATACTGAAACTTCGGTCAAAGTGTACACCGAATACTTAAAAATTTATAATACACATTTTTGCATATATTAGCTTTTTCAATAAACTTTAATTAACATTAAATTCTTAATAATTTAATTCAGTTACATTTTTTATTAAATCTAATCTAATTACACAAAAAAATTTACTGCCTTCTTTCCACTCACAAATTCATTAACTCATCACTTATTTTTTATTATTTTATCACTAGTCAATACCCAAAATAACCTATGAAAATATTAAACTGTACAGGCTATTATTAAGGATAAGAATTGTCAGAAAAACAAAAGTTCATTCAAATAAAAAGAAACAATGTTGTCAAAGCTGATTTACTGATTGTCCAAGTCTAATTATAAACATATTGAATAGGAATGTTTTCAAATGCAAAAGATATCATATCAATATGTACATTTAACTATATTTTCTGTCAAATTACTGATACTTATTTATATTTTGATTAATATTTTAACACTGTGGTGATGAAGATAACAAATTTGAGCGATTTTAGTTTAATGATTATAAAAGCTATAGGATAGGCAATAAGCATAGGGGTATACTTATTTGATGTGCGTATTTTCTTTAATATACACCTTAGATATTCAGAGATGAACTCTGATATACTTATTTGATGTGTATATTAAAGAAAATGCACATTAAATAAATTTAAATTATGAAAACTAATGTAGAAATAATTAAAATTAAATGATAAGGGAAAGATGCCCATCTTCCTTACTTTTGTTTTTCTCTATTGCAGACAGTTGTTTTGATTTCAGCGCTATGTAGACTATTTTAGAAAGGAAAAAGTTTTTGTTTAATTAAAAATGGCCTTTGACTTGTTTTTTGTAGTGCAGCTGAACTCTGAACTCATGCACATAATATTAAAACCCATTGTTTAACCTATTCTACTTCTAAGTAAAAGATAATTATTTTACTTCTAAGAAAATACTTATCCATAACTATTCGGCCGAATATTCGGTTTACATGCCGAACCACCGAATACCGAATCGACTATTCGATATTCAGTCAATCCCTACTCTGTATCCCTTTGCAGTGACAGTGACACCTGAATTTAACTAAAAACTTTTACATCTAAGTGAACTGAACAGAACTGAAAAACTTTAGAATAACATTTTGTTTTTGTGAACGGAGTTGCACCTCCGTTATGATTCGATTGAAGTTAAAATACTTAAATGTTAAGTAATATAATCCTGTAAATATTTTGTAATATATTTGTAAATAAGTATTTAAGATTAACCGAGTGATGTATTATTTTAGTCGAGTGAGTTACTGAATAGAATTAAGTTTAATCAAATCCGGCAGTCCAAACTCCAGAAGAAACAAGCGGGAAACTTATCTGATAGAAAGGGTAAGTTGAAATTTATGACATTTTTTGTCTAATATGAAAGCTTGTTCATCATATTTTTATGGCGCCCGAACAGCGATGCCGATTTGATTTGATCTTAATTGAATGAAAAGTTATTTATAGACAAAAGTTTTGAATATTTAGTTCTATTGAAAAGAATATTGTTGATGGTTTGTTTTGATCTTGAATATAATGAAGAACTGAGCATAAAAATAAATAAAAGTCTTGAATGCTTAATTCTTTTGAAGATGATATATTAATAATATTATTAATATTGATTGGTAATGTATTTTGAGAACAGGATTATTTTGAAAGTTATTGAATATATTTTGAAAGTTATATTATTGTTCTTATATTAAGTAGTTATAAAATTAATTATATTTAAAATTAAGGATTAAATATGTCTGATATTGAAAAAATAAAGAAGAAACGTGCTGTTTCTAGAACAGCGACTAGGAAATTAATTAATACTTGTGAGCAGTATCTTGCAAAACCAGTACAGGAAGTTCCTGCTCTTACGGAACATATTGATCAGTTAAACTCAAAGTATAATAATTTAACAACTTTAGATGAGCAGATCCAAAACTTAATGGATGATGAGGGCGAATTAGAAACTGAATTTGAAACTGCCGAAGGTTATTCTGAAAAAATAATTTCTATGAAATCGAAACTAACTTATGCTTTAAAAATGAAAGTTGAATCTCAGCGTTCTAGTAAGAAAACAAATTCGGTTAACGAAAGTATTTCAACAGAGAATTTGACTTCTTGCTCTCGTTCTAAAGTAAAGTTACCGAAATTGAGTATTAATAAATTTAATGGCGATCCTGCTTATTGGTTATCTTTTTGGAACCAATATGACAATGCGATACATCAAAATGATAGTTTAACTGACATTGATAAATTTAATTATTTGCATTCCTTCCTTACTGGAGCTGCTTCTAGTGCAATTAGTGGGTTTTCACTTTGTATTTTCATAAAAAATAGATAACATTCTAAAAAATACATAACATACTATGTTGATGTGAAGACCAAGTTACAAATAAAAAGAGAAAATTTTGGTTGGATCAAAAATGATAGCGATATCAAAAGACAACCCCCACCCCCCTTGAGATATCTTACGATAACATGTGCCAGACCCCCTCTCCCCCCTAAAATGATAACGTTATATATGCATAGCCCCTAATAAAGTAGAAGAGAAAAAACAAATTGACGATAGGAATTTCACTTTAACAAATAAAACATACACACAGAAAGTTTTGTTACAAACTTTAATTGTAAAAATCTGCAGAAATAGTGGAGATAAGTTTGTCAGGTGCTTAATTGATACTGGGTCACAAAAGTCATACGTTTCGAAGTTTGTTGCTGAAATGGTGCAATTCAAAAGTATAAGTGAGAGCAACATTGAGTGTGTTCAAGTTGCACGCGCGCTACGCGCGCGAGCTCAAGAGACAGGATCATGGAGTGGGTCAATATCATGGATGGAATAACACGTAGACTGTTCAGGAACAGATCATGGATTTGATTAATTATGGTGCTAATTAAAAAGATATTTTGTTGCAAAAGGAACGTGTGCTAGATGGCTGAATGGATAAGGTAGTGAACTCGAGACTAGGGATTCTGGGTTCGAATCCTTCCAGTCCCACATTGTATCATAACTTTTTTTTGTTTTGTTTATTGGTTGTTTTATATTTTTCATAATGAATAAGATATTTTTGATGAAGATATATTTTTTATTTTTATTATACAGAGGCACGTGTATTTTTATTAAAATAATAAAATATTTATTTAAATGTGAGAAAATGAGGTATTTCGAGATGAAAGTTTTACACCTGAACGCCTTTTAAATATTCAAAGCTTCGTTTCTAAGTGATTATATATATAGTATGTATATGTATAATGATATAAACATTAAGCAAATCCAAATGAAAAAATAATATATATTGTGTGAAAATATCCTTTTGCGCGTAGGATAATTCCTTGATTTTTTATTTATTTATTTTTGAGTACTTTAGGAGTGAATTTTTATCGAGACTAGGCTGGTAATCATATTTTACTTTGAACATTATAAAAATAAAATGTAATAGTTGTAGATTATTTTAACTAAAAATATCTGTACATATATTTTTTAAAGAGATAATATATATAGGTTTGCTGTCTAGTTTTGTAGTGATTAAAGCATGATTAGAATGTTTATAAATTTTCTACTGAAACTATAAGTAAGTATTTTGCTTATACTAACAGAATTTTGAATGCCATTTATTTCTCATGTTTTATGATGTATTTTGGTCTCTTATCCACGCGGTATTAAAATATGCAATCATAAAATAAGAAATATATATATTAAAACCTTCTCTGAAAAATTGTCTAACTAACAGTGCAAATTCCATTGAAATCCATCCAGTATAGTAGATTACAAACAAATCTCATATGTTGATATCACAATCTTGGTTTACTAACAGCATTCTATTTATCACGGAAAATATAAATCAACTGATAAATTATTTTTAAATAAATAAAAAGAAAATTGTTAAAATTTTTAGATCACCAGTTGAATTCTTAAATTGTATCAATCAACCTACCAAACGACGCACAATCACATGATCAAATCACCCACACAATTTTTTTGAGCAGCTTGGGTGGATTTTGTGTGCAGTTGGTTAACTAATTTTAAATTCTAAATGGGCTAAAGTAGATAAAGAAGGTCACGTGATGTTTTTCCCGACTATTTTAGATTTTATCTGAGTGTACATAGGCATGTATTTCTGTTATGAAAACCATGTTTTGGAAGGATAAAGAAATAGAGTCGTTGGTTTTACCTTTTTTGAACCATTAAAAATAATGAAATAATTGAATTTGTTTAAAATTCCTTTCTTCGATAAGACCTACTCCATGGCATAAACTTCTGAGCGCGCGCGCGGCGCGAAATGCACTTCTGAACACACTCATTGTTCATAGTCTATTTGGTGGAACGGAGGTTTCTGAAATCCATAAACAATTTATTGTGAATCTTAGTAATGTAAAGGGTGATTATAAATGTAATTTTAAGGCCTTTGATCAAACTAAAATTTGTTCTGATGTATCACAAATAGAAATAAAACCCCTATTACATGAGCTTAAAAAACAGAATATATTTGAATGACACTAGCCACATGAAGGAAAAATTGTTGTTTGAATCATCCCCAACTGAAATTCATATTCTTATTGGAGCAGATATTGCAGGAAAATTACTTACCGGTAAGATAAGAAAATTAAAATGTGGTTTAGTATGTGTCGAAACTTACTTAGGCTGGACAGTTATGGGGAAAGTTACTTTGGAAATAGAAAATAAAACTGACAACTCATTTACATTTTCGATGCACGTATCAGATTATAAAATTGCTGAATTGTGGAATCTTGATACTTTCGGAATTTTAGATCCATCCGAAAATGAAACTAAAAAAGAGTTGCAAGAACAAACACTGCAACATTTTCTTTCAACGGTTAAAAGGGATAACAAAGGCAGATTTGAAGTCTGTTTACCTTGGATAGAGGGCCATCCTCCACTCCTTAATAATCTAGAGGTCGCTGAGAGAAGATTAAAAAATACAGTAAAAAATTTGAAAGACGAGGGTTTCTTAGAAGATTATGAAGCGGTTTTCAAATCTTGGGAGGAAGAAAAAATTATAGAAATTGTACCTGAAAATGAATATGATAATTCCTGCCATTATTTACCCTATCCTGCCGTCCCAGTAGCAAAAAATTCGCCAAGTGTCTGCAACAGATACTTCAGGGGCAGAAAATAATCTGCAGTTAAAATATCTTAGAATTGAAGCATTAATTAATCAAACGATCACCTACCTTTGTTATTATGCATTTTGTTAATTTTACTAATAATAATCTTAAGATTTTGTATTAAGTAATAAAGAACTAAACATAATATAAAGCGAAATAAAAGTTCGATAGAAAAATAATCTACAAATGAGAAAAGAAAATCTGCGATGCCCGTCTCCCGTCTCGAACTTTCTGCTACCGGGCCTGCCGTTATTCGAATGAATTCCACAACAAAAATAAGACCAGTATTTGATGGGTCAGCGAAAATTAAGGGGTTTCCGTCAATAAGTGATTGTGTAGAAAAGGGGCCTAATTTGCTAGAAACTATTCCTGCAATTATCAACAGGTTTCCAGAAAAATGCATCGGTGTAAGTTCTGATATCAAAAAGGCTTTTCTTCAAATAGGACTTAATCCGAAAGATAGAGATTTTTTTACATTAAATTGTTTCAAAAAGCCACTTATATTTTCTACTCTGTTAATGAAGTTCAGCATACGCCTCAGGAAATAATTTTTATAATGGTATTTTAAAGCATGCAAAACCCATATCCATAGGCAGTATTAGCAATGTGCAATTTGGAGGCAAAAATAAAACTTTTACATTTTCTTCAACAAGAATTTCTGCCTCTAGATGAGCTGAACAATTATCTAAAATCAAAATAATACTTGCCTCATTTGGAAAATCAATAGCTTTGCACTTTGCAGTGAGCTTTAGTGTCGAGTACAAAATTCTTACGGACCCTTTTGGCGTTATTTCCCTTGTTATCCACACTTTTTTACTTGCTTTATAGTGTATGGGTGGGGGAACGTTTTGACTCCTTTAAAGTTTAAAGGCACAGGGTGTAGTACTTTTACCAATACCTGGAAGTTTGAACATATGAGAGCCTGTGTTATTTGTGCATGTTAAAATGTTGAGCCTTTCTTTTACATCCTTAATGTCTGTGTGTGTGGTTCCGTCTACATTTGCCAGTGTTTTCCATGGTAGGTGGTGCCAAAACAAAACGGTTTCAACAGCGTTATATATCTGGTTTGGTGTTAATGATTCCTCAAATATTAATTTGTTAAATTCATCTACATACTCTGCTGCTTCATGATCTGCTGAAGATTTATCACCGAATATTTTCAGTTGGCATATTCCGTGCCATCTTTTAAACTTGGTAAGTCAGTTAGTAGAATATCCAGAAGTGGAGGCAATGGCGGATCTAAGGGGGGGGCGAAGGGGCGATCGCCCCCCCCCCCCCCTTGGGCTAATAAAGGGTTTGTAAAAAGACATTATGCATCCTCACGGGAAATGACTTGGGGCGGAGATCGAGCCCGGCGCGACCCGACCTGGGTCGCGCCAGTTTCAATCCACGAGACTCGGGGTGGGTCAAGTCTTTTCTCTTTTAGGGTCGGGTCGTGCACTGATCTCAATTTTTTCTGCAGATTCGGGTCGGACCAGACTTCTTTTTCCTCCAGATTGAGCCTGGCCTGGACTTCATTTTTCCTAAAGGTCTGCAATGGCCAAAAGTTCCAGGTCGGGGCTCGGCCCGGAATAAAAGCTAAACATTCGGTTTGTGTCAGCCCGTATGATAAGCATTATTGGCCCGACCACGACCCGTGCACTCCTCTAAATTCTTCCTCCCGAGCCGAAGTTGGTCCGACCGACCCGGGTCGCACCAGTTTAAATCCATGAGACTCGGTGTGGGCCAAGTCTTTTCTCTTTTAGAGTCGGGCCGTGCCCTAATCTTAATTTTTTCTGCAGATTCGGGTCGGGCCAGACTTCTTTTTCCTCCAGATTGAGCCTGGCATGGACTTCATTTTTCCTAAAGGTCTGCAATGGCCAAAAGTTCCAGGTCGGGGCTGGGCCCGGGATAAAAGCTAAACATTCAGTCCGTGTCAGCCCGTATGATAAGCATTATTGGCCCGACCATGACCCGTGCACTCCTCTAAATTCTTCCTCCCAAGCCGAAGTTGGTCCAACCCGACCCTGGTTGCGCCAGTTTAAATCCACGAGACTCGGGGTGGGTCAAGTCTTTTCTCTTTTAGAGTCGGGTCGTGCCCTGATCTTAATTTTTTCTGCAGATTCGGATCGGACCAGACTTCTTTTTCCTCCAGATTGAGCCTGGCCTGGACTTCATTTTTCCTAAAGGTCTGCAATGGCCAAAAGTTCCAGGTCGGGGCTCGGCCCGGAATAAAAGCTAAACATTCGGTCCGTGTCAGCCCGTATGATAAGCATTATTGGTCCGACCACGACCCGTGCACTCCTCTAAATTCTTCCTCCCGAGCCCAAGTTGGTCCGACCTGACCCGGGTCGAGCCAGTTTAAATCGACGAGACTCGGGCTGGGTCAGGTCTTTCCTCTTTTAGAATCGGATCGTGGCCTGATCTTAATTTTTTCTGCAGATCCGAGTCTTCCTAGAGGTCTGCACTGGCCAAAATTTCCAGGTCGGTGCTCTGCCCGGAATAAAAGCTAAACATTTGGTCGTTTCAGACCGTATGATAAGCATTATTGGCCCGACCACGACCCGTGCACTCCTCTAAATTCTTCCTCCCGAGCCGAAGTTGGTCCGACCCGACACGGGTCGCGCCAGTTTAAATCCACGAAACTCGGGCTGGGTCAGGTCTTTTCTCTTTTAGAGTCGGGTCGTGCCGTGATCTTAATTTTTTCTGCAGATTCGTGTCGTCACAGACTTCTTTATCCTCTAGATCGAGCCTGGCCAGGACTTCATTTTTCCTAGAGGTCTGACTGGCCAAAATTTCCAGGTCGAGGCTCGGCCCAGAATAAAAGCTACACATTCGGTCCGTGTCAGCCCGTATGATAAGCATTATTGGCCCGACCACGACCCGTGCACTCCTCTAAATTCTTCCTCCCGAGCCCAAGTTGGTCCGACCTGACCCGGGTCGAGCCAGTTTAAATCGACGAGACTCGGGCTGGGTCAGGTCTTTCCTCTTTTAGAATCGGATCGTGGCCTGATCTTAATTTTTTCTGCAGATCCGAGTCTTCCTAGAGGTCTGCACTGGCCAAAATTTCCAGGTCGGTGCTCTGCCCGGAATAAAAGCTAAACATTTGGTCGTTTCAGACCGTATGATAAGCATTATTGGCCCGACCACGACCCGTGCACTCCTCTAAATTCTTCCTCCCAAGCCCAAGTTGGTCCGACCCGACCCGGGTCGCGCCAGTTTAAATCCACGAGACTCTGGGTGAGTCTAGTCTTTTCTCTTTTAGAGTCGGGTCGTGCCCTGATCTTAATTTTTTCTGCAGATTCGGGTCGGACCAGACTTCTTTTTCCTCCAGATTGAGCATGGCCTGGACTTCATTTTTCCTAAAGGTCTGCAATGGCCAAAAGTTCCAGGTCGGGGCTCGGCCCGGAATAAAAGCTAAACATTCGGTTTGTGTCAGTCCGTATGATAAGCATTATTGGCCCGACCACGACCCGTGCACTCCTCTAAATTCTTCCTCCCGAGCCGAAGTTGGTCCGACCCGACCCGGGTCGCACCAGTTTAAATCCACGAGACTCGGTGTGGGTCAAGTCTTTTCTCATTTAGAGTCGGGTCGTGCCCTAATCTTAATTTTTTCTGCAGATTCGGGTCGGACCAGACTTCTTTTTCCTCCAGATTGAGCCTGGCCTGGACTTCATTTTTCCTAAAGGTCTGCAATGGCCAAAAGTTCCAGGTCGGTGCTCGGCCCGGAATAAAAGCTAAACATTCGGTGTGTGTCAGCCCGTATGATAAGCATTATTGGCCCGACCACGACCCGTGTACTCCTCTAAATTCTTCCTCCCGAGCCGAAGTTGGTCCGACCCGACCCGGGTCGCACCAGTTTAAATCCACGAGACTCGGTGTGGGTCAAGTCTTTTCTCTTTTAGAGTCGGGTCGTGCCCTAATCTTAATTTTTTCTGCAGATTCGGGTCGGACCAGACTTCTTTATCCTCCAGATCGAGCCTGGCCAGGACTTCACTTTTCCTAGAGGTCTGACTGGCCAAAATTTCCAGGTCGGGGCTCGGCCCGGAATAAAAGCTACACATTCGGTCCGTGTCAGCCCGTATGATAAGCATTTTTGGCACGACCACGACCCGTGCACTCATCTAAATTGGAGCAGTGCACGGGTCTTTTCTCTTTTAGAATCGAATCGTGGCCTGATCTTTATTTTTTATGCAGATCCAAGTCTTCCTAGAGGTCTGCACTGGCCAAAATTTCCAGGCGGGGCTCTGCCCGGAATAAAAGGTAAAAATTTGGTCGTTTCAGGCCGTATGATAAGCATTATTGGCCCGACCACGACCCGTGCACTCCTCTAAATTCTTCCTCCCAAGCCCAAGTTGGTCTGACCCGACCCGGGTCGCACCAGTTTAAATCCACGAGACTCGGGGTGGGTCAAGTCTTTTCTCTTTTAAAGACGTGTCGTGCCCTGATCTTAATTTTTTCTGCAGATTCGGGTCGGACCAGACTTCTTTTTCCTCCAGATTGAGCATGGCCTGGACTTCATTTTTCCTAAAGGTCTGCAATGGCTAAAAGTTCCAGGTCGGGACTCGGACCGGATTAAAAGCTAAACATTCGGTTCGTGTCAGCCCGTATGATAAGCATTATTGGCCCGACCACGACCCGTGCACTCCTCTAAATTCTTCCTCCCGAGCCGAAGTTGGTCCGACCCGACACGGGTCGCGCCAGTTTAAATCCACGAGACTCGGGCTGGGTCAGGTCTTTTCTCTTTTAGAGTCAGGTCGTGCCGTGATCTTAATTTCGTCTGCAGATTCGTGTCGGCCCAGACTTCTTTTTCCTCCAGATCGAACCTGCCCTGGACTTCATTTTTCCTAGAGGTCTGACTGGCCACAATTTCCAGGTCGGGGCTCGGCCCGGAATAAAAGCTACATATTCGGTCCGTGTCAGCCCGTATGCTAAGCATTTTTGGCCCGACCACGACCCGTGCACTCCACGAGACTCTGGGTGAGTCAAGTCTTTTCCCTTTTAGAATCGGATCGTGGCCTGATCTTAATTTTTTCTGCAGATCCGAGTCTTCCTATAGGTCTGCACTGGCCAAAATTTCAGGTCGGGGCTCTGCCCGGAATAAAAGCTAAACATTTGGTCCGTTTCAGCCCGTACGATAAGCATTATTGGTCCGACCACGACCCGTGCACTCCTCTAAATTCTTCCTCCCGAGCCCAAGTTGGTCCGACCCGACCCGAGTCGAGCCAGTTTAAATCCACGAGACGCGGCCTTGGTCATGTCTTTTCTCTTTTAGAATCGGATCGTGGCCTGATCTTAATTTTTTCTGCAGATCCGAGTCTTACTAGAGGTCTGCACTGGCCAAAATTTCCAGGTCGGGGCTCTGCCCGGAATAAAAGCTAAACATTTGGTCCGTGTCAGCCCGTATGATAAGCATTATTGGCCCGACCACGACCCGTGCACTCCTCTAAATTCTTCCTCCCGAGCCCAAGTTGGTCCGACCCGACCTGGGTCGAGCCAGTTTAAATCCACGAGACTCGGGCTGGGTCAGGTCTTTTCTCTTTTAGAATCGGATCGTGGCCTGATCTTAATTTTTTCTGCAGATCGGAGTCTTCCTAGAGGTCTGCACTGGCCAAAATTTCCAGGTCGGTGCTCTGCCCGGAATAAAAGCTAAACATTTGGTCCGTTTCAGCCCGTACGATAAGCATTATTGGTCCGACCACGACCCGTGCACTCCTCTAAATTCTTCCTCCCGAGCCCAAGTTGGTCCGACCCGACCCGGGTCGAGCCAGTTTAAATCCACGAGACGCGGGCTGGGTCATGTCTTTTCTCTTTTAGAATCGGATCGTGGCCTGATCTTAATTTTTTCTGCAGATCCGAGTCTTCCTAGAGGTCTGCACTGGCCAAAATTTCCAGGTCGGGGCTCTGCCCGGAATAAAAGCTAAACATTTGGTCCGTTTCAGCCCGTATGATAAGCATTATTGGCCCGACCACGACCCGTGCACTCCTCTAAATTCTTCCTCCCGAGCCCAAGTTGGTCTGCAATCTTACTTATTTGTCATTCGTAAAAATTATATTTGTGTTGTACATTTGTTTAGCGAAATCTTTAGAAATTTAATTTGTTTTGATAAGTTACAGAAATACATTTTTTAAATTTTACTTTTTTTCTTTGTAGAGCTTTAAAATTATGATTTTCTTTTATCAACCGTTTCTTTCATTCTAAACTGATTATCTTACTGGATTTTTATTTGAATGTAATTGTCTAAGTCATATTTTTATTTTTTACGTAGTGTTTACGTACATAATTGCCTAAATAGTCATCGTTATAGTCATTAATATTGTTGTTTTCTCTGTATTCATGAATTTCGAACATAATCTGAAAATAAAATATGAGCATAAGCAAGTGTACTTTATGAATAATTTTGTTTTTTTTTTTATAGTTTTTTTTTATGTTGGTTGAACCTAGGCTTGGGCCTGATAACTTCAGACCAGGTAAACCTCTAACTGAACATATCGAAGCCAGCTTAACTTTTTTTTTTTTAAATGCTTAATTTCAGCCATCATCCCATAGCTATTGAATATACCGTGTGTCCTAAAATGGACTGACTGATTTTAAAATTCAATAAATTGCAAATGGTGACAGATATTAAAAAAATACTTGCAGGAGGGTTATGTAAGATGTCGGGAACAGGGTTGATTATGTTCCGAAAATTTAACCCTCTCGCTGCGCAACCCGTGATTTCCACGGCCAACGTAAAAGTGGCAAAATTTGTGCAACCCGCAATTTCTGCAGCAAATCTTTTTTTTTTATGATCTAATTCTATTTTTTTTAAAAAAAACCTGTTTCACAAAGATTTTGGGACATATTTTACATTAAAATGTGTGCAGATTTGAAATGTGTAATAAAAAATACGCGCAATTTTTGAAATTATTATAGTAAAAAATAAATAAAAATAATAATACGCAGCTCCAGGGTTAAGGCATTCGGTTCCCAAAAATTTAGAAAATTCACCTATCCGAAAATTCGGACATACAAATAATCGCGAATTTTGATAAATGGTCTCCATAAAAAATCTATTTCGTCAATCGTTCGCAGAAAATAACTTCAATTTCACCAAATGATCACAGAAAAATTGCGAATTTGGTCAGGGAGCCACGGAAAACATGCGAAATTCTTCAAATGATCACGTAAAATGCAAATTTCTTCAAAAGGCAACTGAAAAGAACTCTAATTTCGTTAAAGGATCGCGGAGAAAACGCAAATTTTGTCAAATAGCCGCGAAACAACTTTCTTGCAAGTCGCAGTCGCAGAAAACCCAATCCGAAACTGACCCAAACCGGATATAATGTATGTCCGAGCCCAAGTTGGTCCGACCCGACCCGGGTCGAGCCAGTTTAAATCCACGAGACGCGGGCTGGGTCATGTCTTTTCTCTTTTAGAATCGAATCGTGGCCTGATCTTAATTTTTTATGCAGATCCAAGTCTTCCTAGAGGTCTGCACTGGCCAAAATTTCCAGCTCGGGGCTCTGCCCGGAATAAAAGCTAAACATTTGGTCCGTTTCAGCCCATATGATAAGCATTATTGGCCCGACCACGACCCGTGCACTCCTCTAAATTCTTCCTCTTGAGCCCAAGTTGGTCCGACCCGACCCAGGTCGAGCCAGTTTAAATCCACGAGACTCGGGCTGGGTCAGGTCTTTTCTCTTTTAGAGTCGGGTCGTGCCGTGATCTTAATTTTTTCTGCAGATTCGTGTCGTCACAGACTTCTTTATCCTCCAGATCGAGCCTGGCCAGGACTTCATTTTTCCTAGAGGTCTGACTGGCCAAAATTTCCAGGTCGAGGCTCGGCCCAGAATAAAAGCTACACATTCGGTCCGTGTCAGCCCGTATGATAAGCATTATTGGCCCGACCACGACCCGTGCACTCCTCTAAATTCTTCCTCCCGAGCCCAAGTTGGTCCGACCTGACCCGGGTCGAGCCAGTTTAAATCGACGAGACTCGGGCTGGGTCAGGTCTTTCCTCTTTTAGAATCGGATCGTGGCCTGATCTTAATTTTTTCTGCAGATCCGAGTCTTCCTAGAGGTCTGCACTGGCCAAAATTTCCAGGTCGGTGCTCTGCCCGGAATAAAAGCTAAACATTTGGTCGTTTCAGACCGTATGATAAGCATTATTGGCCCGACCACGACCCGTGCACTCCTCTAAATTCTTCCTCCCGAGCCGAAGTTGGTCCGACCCGACACGGGTCGCGCCAGTTTAAATCCACGAAACTCGGGCTGGGTCAGGTCTTTTCTCTTTCAGAGTCGGGTCGTGCCGTGATCTTAATTTTTTCTGCAGATTCGTGTCGTCACAGACTTCTTTATCCTCCAGATCGAGCCTGGCCAGGACTTCATTTTTCCTAGAGGTCTGACTGGCCAAAATTTCCAGGTCGAGGCTCGGCCCAGAATAAAAGCTACACATTCGGTCCGTGTCAGCCCGTATGATAAGCATTATTGGCCCGACCACGACCCGTGCACTCCTCTAAATTCTTCCTCCCGATCCCAAGTTGGTCCGACCTGACCCGGGTCGAGCCAGTTTAAATCGACGAGACTCGGGCTGGGTCAGGTCTTTCCTCTTTTAGAATCGGATCGTGGCCTGATCTTAATTTTTTCTGCAGATCCGAGTCTTCCTAGAGGTCTGCACTGGCCAAAATTTCCAGGTCGGTGCTCTGCCCGGAATAAAAGCTAAACATTTGGTCGTTTCAGACCGTATGATAAGCATTATTGGCCCGACCACGACCCGTGCACTCCTCTAAATTCTTCCTCCCAAGCCCAAGTTGGTCCGACCCGACCCGGGTCGCGCCAGTTTAAATCCACGAGACTCGGGGTGAGTCAAGTCTTTTCTCTTTTAGAGTCGGGTCGTGCCCTGATCTTAATTTTTTCTGCAGATTCGGGTCGGACCAGACTTCTTTTTCCTCCAGATTGAGCATGGCCTGGACTTCATTTTTCCTAAAGGTCTGCAATGGCCAAAAGTTCCAGGTCGGGGCTCGGCCCGGAATAAAAGCTAAACATTCGGTTTGTGTCAGTCCGTATGATAAGCATTATTGGCCCGACCACGACCCGTGCACTCCTCTAAATTCTTCCTCCCGAACCGAAGTTGGTCCGACCCGACCCGGGTCGCACCAGTTTAAATCCACGAGACTCGGTGTGGGTCAAGTCTTTTCTCATTTAGAGTCGGGTCGTGCCCTAATCTTAATTTTTTCTGCAGATTCGGGTCGGACCAGACTTCTTTTTCCTCCAGATTGAGCCTGGCCTGGACTTCATTTTTCCTAAAGGTCTGCAATGGCCAAAAGTTCCAGGTCGGTGCTCGGCCCGGAATAAAAGCTAAACATTCGGTTTGTGTCAGCCCGTATGATAAGCATTATTGGCCCGACCACGACCCGTGTACTCCTCTAAATTCTTCCTCCCGACCCGACCCGGGTCGCACCAGTTTAAATCCACGAGACTCGGTGTGGGTCAAGTCTTTTCTCTTTTAGAGTCGGGTCGTGCCCTAATCTTAATTTTTTCTGCAGATTCGGGTCGGACCAGACTTCTTTATCCTCCAGATTGAGCCTGGCCTGGACTTCATTTTTCCTAAAGGTCTGCAATGGCCAAAAGTTCCAGGTCGGGGCTCGGCCCGGAATAAAAGCTAAACATTCGGTTTGTGTCAGCCCGTATGATAAGCATTATTGGCCCGACCACGACCCGTGCACTCCTCTAAATTCTTCCTCCCGAGCCGAAGTTGGTCCGACCCAACCCGGGTCGCACCAGTTTAAATCCACGAGACTCGGTGTGGGTCAAGTCTTTTCTCTTTTAGAGTCGGGTCGTGCCCTAATCTTAATTTTTTCTGCAGATTCGGGTCGGACCAGACTTCTTTTTCCTCCAGATTGAGCCTGGCCTGGACTTCATTTTTCCTAAAGGTCTGCAATGGCCAAAAGTTCCAGGTCGGGGCTCGGCCTGGAATAAAAGCTAAACATTCAGTTTGTGTCAGCCCGTATGATAAGCATTATTGGCCCGACCACGACTCGTGCACTCCTCTAAATTCTTCCTCCCGAGCCGAAGTTGGTCCGACCCGACCCGGGTCGCACCAGTTTAAATCCACGAGACTCGGTGTGGGTCAAGTCTTTTCTCTTTTAGAGTCGGGTCATGCCCTAATCTTAATTTTTTCTGCAGATTCGGGTTGGACCAGACTTCTTTATCCTCCAGATCGAGCCTGGCCAGGACTTCACTTTTCCTAGAGGTCTGACTGGCCAAAATTTCCAGGTCGGGGCTCGGCCCGGAATAAAAGCTACACATTCGGTCCGTGTCAGCCCGTATGATAAGCATTTTTGGCACGACCACGACCCGTGCACTCATCTAAATTGGAGCAGTGCACGGGTCTTTTCTCTTTTAGAATCGAATCGTGGCCTGATCTTTATTTTTTATGCAGATCCAAGTCTTCCTAGAGGTCTGCACTGGCCAAAATTTCCAGGCGGGGCTCTGCCCGGAATAAAAGGTAAAAATTTGGTCGTTTCAGGCCGTATGATAAGCATTATTGGCCCGACCACGACCCGTGCACTCCTCTAAATTCTTCCTCCCAAGCCCAAGTTGGTCTGACCCGACCCGGGTCGCACCAGTTTAAATCCACGAGACTCGGGGTGGGTCAAGTCTTTTCTCTTTTAAAGACGTGTCGTGCCCTGATCTTAATTTTTTCTGCAGATTCGGGTCGGACCAGACTTCTTTTTCCTCCAGATTGAGCATGGCCTGGACTTCATTTTTCCTAAAGGTCTGCAATGGCCAAAAGTTCCAGGTCGGGACTCGGACCGGATTAAAAGCTAAACATTCGGTTCGTGTCAGCCCGTATGATAAGCATTATTGGCCCGACCACGACCCGTGCACTCCTCTAAATTCTTCCTCCCGAGCCGAAGTTGGTCCGACCCGACACGGGTCGCGCCAGTTTAAATCCACGAGACTCGGGCTGGGTCAGGTCTTTTCTCTTTTAGAGTCAGGTCGTGCCGTGATCTTAATTTCGTCTGCAGATTCGTGTCGGCCCAGACTTCTTTTTCCTCCAGATCGAACCTGCCCTGGACTTCATTTTTCCTAGAGGTCTGACTGGCCACAATTTCCAGGTCGGGGCTCGGCCCGGAATAAAAGCTACATATTCGGTCCGTGTCAGCCCGTATGCTAAGCATTTTTGGCCCGACCACGACCCATGCACTCCACGAGACTCTGGGTGAGTCAAGTCTTTTCCCTTTTAGAATCGGATCGTGGCCTGATCTTAATTTTTTCTGCAGATCCGAGTCTTCCTATAGGTCTGCACTGGCCAAAATTTCAGGTCGGGGCTCTGCCCGGAATAAAAGCTAAACATTTGGTCCGTTTCAGCCCGTACGATAAGCATTATTGGTCCGACCACGACCCGTGCACTCCTCTAAATTCTTCCTCCCGAGCCCAAGTTGGTCCGACCCGACCCGAGTCGAGCCAGTTTAAATCCACGAGACGCGGCCTTGGTCATGTCTTTTCTCTTTTAGAATCGGATCGTGGCCTGATCTTAATTTTTTCTGCAGATCCGAGTCTTACTAGAGGTCTGCACTGGCCAAAATTTCCAGGTCGGGGCTCTGCCCGGAATAAAAGCTAAACATTTGGTCCATTTCAGCACGTATGATAAGCATTATTGGCCCGACCACGACCCGTGCACTCCTCTAAATTCTTCCTCCCGAGCCCAAGTTGGTCCGACCCGACCTGGGTCGAGCCAGTTTAAATCCACGAGACTCGGGCTGGGTCAGGTCTTTTCTCTTTTAGAATCGGATCGTGGCCTGATCTTAATTTTTTCTGCAGATCGGAGTCTTCCTAGAGGTCTGCACTGGCCAAAATTTCCAGGTCGGTGCTCTGCCCGGAATAAAAGCTAAACATTTGGTCCGTTTCAGCCCGTACGATAAGCATTATTGGTCCGACCACGACCCGTGCACTCCTCTAAATTCTTCCTCCCGAGCCCAAGTTGGTCCGACCCGACCCGGGTCGAGCCAGTTTAAATCCACGAGACGCGGGCTGGGTCATGTCTTTTCTCTTTTAGAATCGGATCGTGGCCTGATCTTAATTTTTTCTGCAGATCCGAGTCTTCCTAGAGGTCTGCACTGGCCAAAATTTCCAGGTCGGTGCTCTGCCCGGAATAAAAGCTAAACATTTGGTCCGTTTCAGCCCGTATGATAAGCATTATTGGCCCGACCACGACCCGTGCACTCCTCTAAATTCTTCCTCCCGAGCCCAAGTTGGTCTGCAATCTTACTTATTTGTCATTCGTAAAAATTATATTTGTGTTGTACATTTGTTTAGCGAAATCTTTAGAAATTTAATTTGTTTTGATAAGTTACAGAAATACATTTTTTAAATTTTACTTTTTTTCTTTGTAGAGCTTTAAAATTATGATTTTCTTTTATCAACCGTTTCTTTCATTCTAAACTGATTATCTTACTGGATTTTTATTTGAATGTAATTGTCTAAGTCATATTTTTATTTTTTACGTAGTGTTTACGTACATAATTGCCTAAATAGTCATCGTTATAGTCATTAATATTGTTGTTTTCTCTGTATTCATGAATTTCGAACATAATCTGAAAATAAAATATGAGCATAAGCAAGTGTACTTTATGAATAATTTTGTTTTTTTTTTATAGTTTTTTTTTTATGTTGGTTGAACCTAGGCTTGGGCCTGATAACTTCAGACCAGGTAAACCTCTAACTGAACATATCGAAGCCAGCTTAACTTTTTTTTTTTTAAATGCTTAATTTCAGCCATCATCCCATAGCTATTGAATATACCGTGTGTCCTAAAATGGACTGACTGATTTTAAAATTCAATAAATTGCAAATGGTGACAGATATTAAAAAAATACTTGCAGGAGGGTTATGTAAGATGTCGGGAACAGGGTTGATTATGTTCCGAAAATTTAACCCTCTCGCTGCGCAACCCGTGATTTCCACGGCCAACGTAAAAGTGGCAAAATTTGTGCAACCCGCAATTTCTGCAGCAAATCTTTTTTTTTTTATGATCTAATTCTATTTTTTTTAAAAAAAACCTGTTTCACAAAGATTTTGGGACATATTTTACATTAAAATGTGTGCAGATTTGAAATGTGTAATAAAAAATACGCGCAATTTTTGAAATTATTATAGTAAAAAATAAATAAAAATAATAATACGCAGCTCCAGGGTTAAGGCATTCGGTTCCCAAAAATTTAGAAAATTCACCTATCCGAAAATTCGGACATACAAATAATCGCGAATTTTGATAAATGGTCTCCATAAAAAATCTATTTCGTCAATCGTTCGCAGAAAATAACTTCAATTTCACCAAATGATCACAGAAAAATTGCGAATTTGGTCAGGGAGCCACGGAAAACATGCGAAATTCTTCAAATGATCACGTAAAATGCAAATTTCTTCAAAAGGCAACTGAAAAGAACTCGAATTTCGTTAAAGGATCGCGGAGAAAACGCAAATTTTGTCAAATAGCCGCGAAACAACTTTCTTGCAAGTCGCAGTCGCAGAAAACCCAATCCGAAACTGACCCAAACCGGATATAATGTATGTCAATCTGCCCCAAACCCAATGCGCTAGGCGCAACTAAAAAGTAAAAGTCAACCCTAATGTGCTTTAATCATAACACTTTAAAATATATGATGATTATGCACATTAAAATGTAATTAAATAAAGCAAACGCATATGGAAACTTTTGGCTGGGAAAAGGATTATCCTGGAAGTGAATATGTAGAAATGGTATTATGATCTTTATGAAGGCAAAGTAAAAACGTATGCAGATTAAACAAAATAAAGATAGTTTATTTTTGATTCCAAACACAGACTTGACATTAGTAGTAAATAGCAGCATTCATTTTAAACAGACATTTTTGTAGACCTTGATGACGATGTTTCACAAATCAGAACAAACATTGTTGTTTGAAAATATCACAGTATTGAACTTTAAGATAAAAACATAATTATACAGATAAAACTAACATACAACATCCAGAACGTGGTCCAGCCACGTTCAGTAACTTGAAATACTTCTTCCATTTAAAGGAAGATAAAAGTGCATCTTATTAAGATTGGAATCGTATATTTATATAAAAATGGTCGGATTGAAAACGTCGTTTCAGATGAACGAACCAATCAGAGAACGGCATCGAATCGATGCAAAGCAAGATTCGATGAAAAGATTCGATTTGAAAACGATATTCTAAGTCGCCATCTGGCGGGAGAAATATCGTCACGGAAGTTGAAACGTAGTTGAAAGAAAGTTTTTGCCGGTGAAGTACGGTAATGAAATGAAATTAAAAACAGCAAAATGGTATGAATTACTATGGATGTTAAAAGGGTCAGGAAACTTTTATTACAACTGGATATTGTCTAGAATCAATAGAGAGGGTAAGTAAAAGTTTAAGAGATATTTATTACTGTCATTATTTAAGAAATAAATAAATGTAAATAAAGTAAATGAATGACAATGAACTTAAAAATAAAATAAAGTTTGTGAAATGAGGTTTTATGACAGGTGTTTGAATGACAGGTGGCGCCATTCTGCGTTTTCCAGACGCATGTTTTTTTCACTTACTTTTTCGTTCTATGTTTTCTGTAGTCTGTCTTGTGTTGTCATCCAATAAATACGTTAAAATGTGAGCTCGTGCTTTCTGCTTCCAAAATTTCAGCGGAGTCGGATCATGGTGTCAGGTCCGGGGTATTGTTGTGTTAGTGTTAGTTTTCCTGCTGTTTGTGGAAGTTGAAAGTATAGTGATTTTAAAAAAAGAGATATATTCGGCGTTAGGATTACATAATTCATGTCAGAACATTTTGTGGATAACAGAGGTGAGTGTTAGTTTCGTTTCGATTTTGGTATTGTAGTAATGTTTGTGAGAAATAAGTAGGGAGAATAAAGTTTTTATTTGACTTCGTATAGAGATGTTTAGGTTTTGGGGTAATTTAAGTTTAAGAAATGATATTGTCGTTTGAAAGCTGTGTAGTAGAGAAGGAAAATTTGTTATTTTGTTGGTTTTTGTTTATTGTATTTCATGTTGTATGTTGAAAGAAAATTTGTTTATTGTGTAATTGTTGTTGTTTAAGTAGTATTGTTGAATTTAGCGAAATGTCTGATCTAGAAAAAAGTAAGAGTAAACGGAAAGCAGTTAGAACCGGGACCACAAAATTGTTAAACAGCATCGAAGAATTGTTTAAAGAAATAGATTCTGTTAGTGTAGATATTTTAAATGAAAAATTAATGTTAATTGTAGATAAGGAAAATGCGTTAAATGAATTAAATAAAGAAATTGAAGCTTTGCTTCCCGTTAAAGATATCGAAAGTGAGGTAGCGAACTCAATTGAGTATTGTGAGAATATTTGCTTATGGAAACAGCGAATAAAAATTCAAATTGGAAAATTGAAAGGTCCCGAAGTAGTTGAACTGAAACCGTCAATAAACGAAATAACTGTTAAATTGCCAAAATTAAATATTAAACCATTTTATGGTGATTCTGCTTACTGGTTGGAATTTTATGGTCAATTTGAATCTGCTATTGATAAAAATCCTAATCTTACGAAAATAGATAAACTGAATTATCTGAAATCTTATTTAAATGGTCAGGCTGCGAGTTCGATTGCTGGGCTAGCAATTACAGAACAAAATTATGACGCGGCACTCAACATTCTTAAGAATAGGTTTGGTAATACAAATACATTAATAAAAACACACATGAACGGTTTATTGAGAATTCCTGCTGTTCATAATTCGCAAGATACGATTGGCTTAAGAAAATTATTTGATAGAATTGAGAATCAAATTAGAAATTTAGAAGCCTTGGGCGTTAGAAAGGAAACATTTAGCAGTTTGTTAGCACCCATAATTTTAGATAGGATTCCAAAAGACCTCGTTCTAGAGTTTAATAGAAAATATCCGATTAATTATACATTTGAGGATATACATGCTTATCTAGAAAACGAAATTCAATCGAGAGAAAAAACGTATTTAGTTCCATCAAAATCTGATCCTTTCAAGATAAAATATGAGAGTAGTAATAATGAATACAAAGGCAATTTTAGAAAGTTTAATAATAGAAGATTCGATCAGATACGACCAACCGCAACCGGGAATTACGTGTCCAACGTAAAAAAGAGCTGTGTGTTTTGTGACAGTACGGAGCATGAATTTTGTGAGTATAAAACAGTAGAAGATAGGAAAAAGAAATTAAGATCAGAAAATAGATGCTTCAAATGCTTTTCTAAAGCTCATTATAGCCGCTCGTGTAGATTAAAATTTGAATGCAAATACTGTAAAAGCAAATTTCATAATTATATTTTGTGTAGTAAGAATAATGTTCAAAAGGAACCGCCGAATGTAGATACTAGTAATACTGAATCGGATAGCTCTGTTACTATGCAATGTAATTCTTCTGTTTCAAAGTCAAATATTTTGTTATTAACATGCTCAGTGATTGTTAGTCTCATTAATGAAACAGAAAATGTTAAAATCGCCCGCCTTTTAATGGATAATGGTTCGGAACGCTCGTGGTGCACGCGATCCCTAGCGAATTTTTTAAAGTTAAAACCAATTCGAAAAGAAAGATTATCAGTTTATTGCTTTGGTTCTGAAAAAGCGAAAGAAAAAATTTATGACGTTGTTAAATTGAAATTAACAAGCAGAACTGACAGTCAGCAATTTATTGAGATAGAAACATTAATTACTGATACAATAACTGCGGCTCCAGTCAGCGTACCAGATGTAGAAATTCAGGATGTTTTGAAAAGTAATGGGATAATTTTAGCTGATCAATGTAAAAATTCTGATCAGTCAATAAACATTCTAATTGGAGGGGATATGTTTTGGAACATTATTAAGAACTGTGGCTTTCAGAAAGTAAATAAAACGCTTACTTGTGTACCGACGATATTTGGATATACTCTTCAAGGCTGTCAGCAGACGGATAATAAATCTAGTTGTGTAAATATAGTATCTGTTAATTTAAGTTTGGGAACAGATGTTCAGATGTTATGGGATTTAGAGAATTTGGGTATAAGAGAGAAGGATGAATTATCTATTGCTGAGAAATGTCTTATTGAACAGTTTGAAAATAATCTAAAGTTTAATGACGGTCGTTATGAGACACGATTATTATGGAAAGACTCGCCCGTTGCGTTGCAGAGTAATTTCACGTTAGCTAAAAAGAGATTTGATGATTTAAGGAAATGTTTTGATAAGAGTGAGTGGATCGCGAATGAGTATAAACAAATAATAAATGAGCAGATGAGTAAGGAAATAATTGAAGAATGTGGCAGGGATGATAATGAGTATTTTATGCCACATCGAGCTGTTGTAAATACAAATAAAGAGACAACTAAAGTTCGCGTTGTGTATAATTGTAGCTCTAAATCGAAAGAAAATCTGTCATTAAATGACTGTTTGGAAACTTGCCCGAATTTAAATCCAAATGTACTAGATATTATATTGAATTTTAGAAAATTTACGATCGCATTTAACGGTGATATTGAAAAGGCATTTTTAATGATAAAAATAGCGGAAGAAGATCGCAAATTCTTAAAATTTCTTTGGTTTGCTGACAATAATGAAACAGATTATAAAATTATGCATATGAATAGATTGCCATTCGGGTGTAAAATTTCATCTTTTATTCTGAGTGGAACTATTAAGAATCACATTCGAAAGTATGAAATGGATAAACCAAGATCGGTGCATATGTTAAATACATCATTATATGTCGACGATTTATTTTCCGGTGCTAAAAGTATAGATGAGGCATATAATTTATCTCATGATGCTGTTTCAATTTTGGGGGAAGGTGGTTTCAACTTGCGAAAATTAAGGTCAAACTCTTCAGATTTGGAAAAATTATGGGAACAAAATGGATTAAATGTTGGTAAAAAGGGTCAGTTGAAGGTATTAGGGTTGAACTGGAATCCTGAGGATGATGTTTTATCGTTAGAGGTTAGATTGTTGACAGATAGTTTGGGGTCAATAAAAAATACAAAACGAGGTGTGTTAAGAGTGGCTGCAATGATTTTTGATCCGATTGGTGTTGCCGGTCCCTTTATTGTGAGAATAAAGCGCTTGTTGCAAGAAATTTGGGAAAGAGGTATTAATTGGGATCAAGAGTTGCCTGATGATCTGAAGAAGAAGTGGTTAGCGTGGTGTTCAGAAATTGAGGGGCTAGAGGAAATAAAAATCGGTAGGAATTGTTTGTTAGGACATATTAATGATAAAGTTATGGGTATTGAATTGCATGTTTTTTGTGATGCCTCGCCGATTGCATATGGAGTTGTTGCTTATTTTCGTTATCCGGATGAATTTGGTAGAGTAAAAATATCATTTGTCATGTCAAAAAATAGAGTCGCTCCTCTAAAGAAACTCACGTTGCCCCGATTGGAGTTAATGGCGGTATTGATTGGTGCTCGAATTGGAAAATATATTTGTAGTATTTTTGACGATCTGATAACTAAAACGGTATATTGGACAGATTCGGAAATAGCTTTGTATTGGGTCAAAGGATGTGCGAAGCGTTGGAAACAGTTTGTATCCAATAGAGTTATGGAAGTACAAGAGAAAACGGATCCGAAATGTTGGTTTCACTGCAGGTCTGAGGATAACCCAGCAGATTTAATAACTAGAGGGATATCTGTCGTAAGTTTAATTGGCAACGAAAAGTGGTTTTACGGACCGCATTGGTTACGGGAAAGTGAGGAAAATTGGCCTAAACAATTAAAAGTGAAACAGGTGGATAGGAATTCTATAGAAAATGAGGAGAAGGCGGTTTTGGTCACAAGTATGGTTGTCAAATCAAATATAGTTGAGGAACTTTGGAGTAGATTTTCTAGTTGGAATAAATTGCTCAGAGTGGTTGCTTGGTGTTTAAGGTTTGTTAGCAACTGTAGAAAATCAAAGGTTTTGACACCATATCTGGAAGTGAAAGAATTATATAAAGCTCATAACGCAATTATGCGATCAGTTCAAAGTAGCGAGTTCTATAATGAGATAGAGCAGTTAAAAGGGCAGAAGTGTCTTCAACCATCGAATAAGTTAAGCCAGTTGAGCTTATTTTTGGACAGTGAAGGACTAATTAGAATAGGTGGCCGAATAAAGCATTCGAATTTGAGCGACACTGTGAAACATCCGATTCTCCTACCAAAAGACCACATTATTACTAAGCTTTTAATCACCTACTTTCATTTGAAATACCTACATTGTGGACTGCAGTTGACCCATTCATTCTTGCGGCAAAAGTACTGGATTATTAAAGCCCGTGTCACTATTCGTCGAATAATCCGAAGTTGTGTTATTTGCATACGCCATCGCGCAGAACTTTCAAAGCAAATGATGGCAGATTTACCTTATTCAAGAGTGAATCCAGGCAAACCGTTTTCGAAAACCGGAACTGACTATGCCGGTCCTTTTCATGTTAGTGCTAGACGTGGCAGAGGTATGCGTCCTACAAAAATATATGTGTGCGTCTTTGTTTGCTTTATCACCAAAGCTGTGCACCTGGAATCCGTATATGATTTAACTGCGAACTCTTTTATTTCTACGTTAAAAAGATTTGTTGCACGCAGAGGAAGACCCGAAGAGTTATTCAGCGATTGTGGAAAAAACTATATTGGAGCGCGACACATATTGAAAGCATGGGTATCTCAAAATGTTGGACAATATCTTGCTGATGAAGGTATACAGTGGAGAACAAACGCTCCTTCCGCACCTCATTTCGGTGGACTTTGGGAGGCCGCCGTAAAAACTATGAAATATCACATGAGAAGGGTGATCGGTCAGCAAATTCTGAGTTATGAAGAATTCAATACATATTTAACGGAAATTGAGGCGGTAATGAATTCTCGTCCATTAATTCCAGTCACGGACGATCCTACAGATTTGTCAGCCCTTACCCCTGGACATTTCCTAATAGGAACTGAACTAAAAGCATTACCGGAGCCTGACATACGGTCTGAAAGGATTACCCTTAGAGAACGTTACAAACTGGTTACGCAATTATCACAATCCTTTTGGAAAAGGTGGCAAAAGGACTATCTAACTCAATTACAAATACGAAGCAAATGGAGAAAAAATTATCCAAATATGCAAATTAATGATCTGGTTATTATAAAAGAGGAAAATTTACCCCCATTAAAATGGAAAATGGGTCGAGTTTTGCAAGTTTACCAGGGCAGTCGTGAAAGAGTTCGTGTTGTAAAATTAAGAGCTGCTCATGGTGAAATAACCAGACCTATTCATAAATTGGTGCTATTAATGAGTGAAAATTTAAATGAGTAATTTGTTTATTCCATTATTATCTGTTATTGTATAAAGGTTAAAGTTAATCAAGTTTTCCTCTTATGTGTAAGTATTATGTTTAATAACTTCTATATCACTGTAAGGTATGTATTACGTTCTGTTTAAGTGATATTCTGTATAAATAACCTGTGTTGTATTCTGAAAAAAAAATGATGTTATGTAATTGATGTCTTAAAAGCCATCGGGCCCCAGTATGTTTGAATGACAGGTGGCGCCATTCTGCGTTTTCCAGACGCATGTTTTTTTCACTTACTTTTTCGTTTTGTGTTTTCTGTAGTCTGTCTTGTGTTGTCATCCAATAAATACGTTAAAATGTGAGCTCGTGCTTTCTGCTTCCAAAATTTCAGCGGAGTCGGATCAACAGGAGATGATAAGAGGCAATGAGAAATACAGTGTTTGTATCTCTATCAAACCCGACCTGTTGCAGAAAAGTAGAAGTCAACCGGGCCCAAACCCTACCCGCATCAAAAAAGTAGGTTAACCCGGCCCATAGTAAAAAAGTAGAAGTTAACTCGACCCACAGCAAAAAATAGATATCAACCAGACCCAAACGCGATCCACAGCAAAAAAATATAAGTTAATCCAACCAGCAGCAAAAAATAGAAGTCAACCGGACCCAAACCTGACCCATAGCAAAAAGTAAAAGTAACACGACCCGCAGTGAAAAAATTAGCCCCGACCCGCGCATCAGATTGGAGTTTCCAAGTTTCTAAAATCGCCCCCCCCCCCTTGAGGACTCTCCAGATCCGCCCTTGAGTGGAGGATAAATTCATATCCTTGTGAAACATTCTGGTTTGTTCCATAATCATCAGTTCTGTTAAGGGAACATATTCAGACTTTTGTTGCCAGACCCATTCGATCATTACTTTATTTATGTCTTCATTATCAGCCAAACAACTTAGCGGATAATCCTGCTAAAATGCCATTTCTTCCCCGATCCTCAAGTTTCTCTTTTTAGACTGCAGATTGATGGACGAATTAAGCTCCAGATGCACGTATCATTCTACACTCGAGGTCTCTTTGTTCTGGTCAGGCGGCGCTCTTTTGTGGTCATGCAGCGTTTTTCACATTTAATGGCTTTAAAAAGAAACTGCCAGACATCATGGAAGAGGATGATCTTTCCTTCAAGTCGAGATCTAATCTTCTTATCTCCAAGCATTGTTGTAACTGCCCGTCTTATTGTGAATAAACCGCAGAAGGGTAGAAAAGAATGGGTTTCCTGGAAAAGTGTTGAATGATGGCAAAACAAACTTTTGAACGGAGCCTTAGTGTAGTGACTACAGGCCTTTACTGCACCCCCTCTCTTCAACTTAAGCAGCAAGCATGGTGCTAAATGCTTGATATAAGTGTGGGGGGAAGCATCGATACTGGCAGAAAAAAAAAAAAAACAGAAAGCAATAACCAATGTGATGTCATTGTTTCTTCAAAAATTCTGTTTTTTCTTTCCCTCTTTGAATATTGCTGCTGGAAAGTTCAAACTTTAGACAATTCCAAACTTTGGGTGTCCGAACTTTAGACTCTGTACTGTACTTTTAAAATCTTGTCATTATTTTAAAATGTAACGTAATATCAAATAAATTTAACTAGACAGTATACCTAATGAAGAATTTTATTAAGTTTTTTTTTTGTTTGGGGGGGGGGGGGGGGCGGCAAATTATATCATTGAGGCAATTTTTAGGCCGAACTCAGCCGAATATTTTTTTCAGAAAACAATAATACTCTGAAAAATTAAATTTGCGTATAATTAATTTTTAAAAAATAAATTAATACATTTTAATTGTGAAATATACAAGAATTGTACATATAGTGCTTACTAGAGGTCTGCACGGGCCGAAATTTCTGGGCCCAGCCCAACTCATAAAAAAAAATTCGGACCGGTCCGTAGAAAAAATATATTGACCCGGCCCGGTAAAAAACTTAAAAGTTCGGCCTAGCCCAGAAAAAACTTAAAATCTAGGCCCAAGTGAATTTCAACAAAACATTGATTTTTTTGAAGCAGGGTTCGTTGATATATATCAATGGATCTTGATATATATCCGATATTTATTTTTAAAATATCAAGATTTTTGATATTTTCAAATTCTTTACATTTATTTTCAAAATATCAAGATGTTTGATAGTTTGTATATTGGTATTTATTTTCAAAATATCACCGTAAAAGGTAATTTTGATATTTTTTATATTCAAACCAAGTGTAAATGAAATTTTCACCTGTTATTGACAGTGTCATTCTGTAGATAATGAACTTTTGCCTCTGGCAGTGACTTTTTTAGGAAAAGAAGAAAACAAATCTTTTCCAAGCTTTATGTTTCAACCTTTTATTTTTAAACATAGAACTAATAATTATATTACAGTCAATTCAGAACAGACATTGAAAGATAAAATGTAATTTTGATAATCATTTATATACAGCCAGGGTTCGTTGATATATATCAATGGATATATATCCAATATTTATTTTCAAAATATCAAGATCTTTGATATTTTCATATTACTTGATATTTATTTTCAATATATCAAGATGTTTCATATTTTCTGCATGTGATATTTATTTTCAAAATATGAATGTGCGCAAGATATTTTTGATATTTTCAGTCGTAATTTGTAATGTTTCAGAGTAAACGAAATAAATTTTCAACTGTTATTGACTGTGAATCTGTAGATAAAGAACTTGTCTCTTCTGGATGTGACTTTTTTAGCCAAAAAAGAAAACAAATATATTTTTCAAACTTTAGATTTGAAGCATTTTTTTTTTTTTTTATGTTGAACTAATAATTATGTGGGACATAATTAATTCAGAACAACTATTGAAAGATAAACTGACTAATTTAAATAAGCAATTATATGCAGCTTCATTAGAAAAGAATCTTTTTTCAAGTTTTGGTTCAGTTGAGTTTGAACTATACAGCATGTTAGGAAATATGAAATAAAACATTTTATACTTACATTTACCTATATTAAAAATTTTCAATAAAAAAACTTTTTTTGTATTTAAAATTCTGTTTTGAAAATATCTGATTTTTTTATACTTGGTCTTGATACTGAATCCTATAGTTAGTTCCTTTATGAGTGTATAAATCAAATTGTTACTGTTTTCAATTATTTAATCTTCAATTTTGTTCTAAGTGAAAAAAAAAAAAAAAGGAAATGCATTTTTATATTATTCTTTGATTAAGTTTTCCTGTTAAGTGCAATATATTTTAGTTTCTAATCTATATTATGCTCGAAAACATTTATTATCAGCGGTAAGTTGGCTGCTTTGAAAATATCAGATATATATCGAAAATATCCAGGGGCGTAGCTACCGTGGAGCAGTTGGAGCAAACTGCTCCAGGCGCGCGAATTCTAAGGGCGCAAAATTAGAAAGAGCGAAATGAAGATTTGTAAAAATATTTGCATATTTCTTTTCCATTATTAATCTTTTCATTATTCTTTTCATTATCGATTATAGATGAATCTTGTTACAATCAACATATTCCTACGATATTTTACTTTGTGTTTAATCTCAAATATTTCGATTTAAAACGTATTTTATACACAGTTAAAAGAAATTACTTCTACTCGTATTCTCGAAGTTTCAATTTTAATTCATAGCATATTGCAACCTCAAGTACAGACGTGTGAAAATTATTAGAATAACTGTGAAATTTACATTAAAATCTTGTTATACTAAAAAAATAATACATTTAAAAAATATTGGTACATTTAATATTTACTGTACATCCCCTTGTTTTTTATTAAAGATTCGATACATCTTGGCATATTTTGTATGAGTTTTTGGCAATTAATTTGTATTTCGTAGTCATGATGCCAAATTTGGATGAGTTTTTCTATCAGAACATTCTTGTTTGTGATGTTTCATTTCTTTAATTTAATTAAAGAAAACATTTCCATGGCCTGGAAACAGTCCAGATATGAACCCCATAGAGAACCTTTTGGCCATTGTAAAGAAAAAATTAGAGAAATACAATATCACAAACAAGTCTAGTCGTATAGAAAGATACATCCAAATTTGGCATCATGACAACGAAATACAAATTAATTGCCAAAAACTCATACAAAATATGCCAAGACAAGTATGCTATCATTTCTTTAATAAAAAACAAGGGGATTCACACTAAATATTAAATGTATCAATATTTTTTAAATATTTCTTTAATATAACAAGTTTTTATTGTAAATTTCACAATTATTCTAATAATTTTCACACGTCTGTAACTCCTCCAACACTGTTTCAGCATGCCTGATTTGTCTTCTGTAACCTTTCCGAAGACGACAGATGAAGATTTTTAAATCCTGGTAATCAAAACTTATTTAGAGATCTTTCATCGGCCACTTTATTGGCTGCTACTACTTCCGAACAATAATATTTCAGGTACATTTCTATTGTAAATGTTTTAGAAATTTATCATGATAGTTGATGATTACTATACAGAAATAATGGTAGCCAAAGAAGTCACCGTTGAGAAACTAGCCTTAGCTATTTAGTTATTTTTCAATTTAAAAAACAATAACAATAACAGTTTGGCAAGTTGAAGAAAATTAGTCACCATTTTACTAACGAAGAACCAAGAAAATGAAAATTTTGAAGTTTTTATGGTTTTGTGGAAACTATACATGCATCAACCCAGATTACAAAGCAATAATAAGAGCTGGATTTAGGCATATTCCACATCAGTCCACGGCGACAAAATTTAGAGGGGGTGAGGGGGGAGCGGCAAATTCAATTTTGTGCGTATTGTTTTTTAGAATTTGAAAATATGGCAAATCTCAAATGCAGAATTGATAGGCATTTCCCTTTAAAAAGAGAGAAAAAGTTAAGTATCAAATTCAATGTTCCTTAAGACCTATTCAAATTTATACCACCTTTTTTAAACCCATTTTTCCGCATTAAACCTTATTTAATCCAGAATTTTAGGATTAAGTAAAACATATTTTTCAAAAATGATAATGTGAGTTTGTTTAGGCGGTAATCAAGCTCCCTGCTGTCCAAACACTACCATCCAATATCACGTATTAGTAGTCAATTAGTTTTCAAATTATAAAATGAAAAAAAAAATGTGGTTACTACACTCAACTTTTCAAGCAGTTTACAGAAATACTGTGTGTTCAAAACAGCATAACAATGAATAAAAACTTAGAACCCAATTTTATATACAAAGATGAAATATTTTCACAGGTGTGTTTTAAAGAAACCATGCACTTTTGTTCATAAAGCTTAAACATTTTTCTAACGGCATAATTTTCAATATATTTTCTTTCCGTCCGTGCTGAAACAAGGCCTATAGATTAAAAAAAAAGAAGAAAAGAAAGATATAGGATTTTACTAAATTAAGTCACATTCTGTCTGAGACTTGCCCGTCGGACAACCGATCGGCGGGTTGTTGCGCCCTAACCCAGGGTCGGCGAACCTATGGCACGCGTGCCGTAACTGGCACGCGAGAGAATATTTTTGGCATGCCGTTAATTGAAATTTTAAATCAAAATTCACTGAATCCCCCCAAAATTCTGCACCTCATTATTATTTTTTTATTAATACACGAGCTTGACCGAAAATAGCTTTTTTTTCTATAACAAGTACTAGTGCACTTGTCATTCATATCATTGAACTAACTACCCGCTCAGGAACATCTCCACACACTCACTTCCTCGATTTCGTTCTGCTGGCGCCGGTAATTCTCATATGCAGAGAGAGAAATCCTGATAAATCACAACAAATCAAATTATTTTTTGCTTTAATATTTCATAAATTTCTGCATCATTTAACGCATTTTGATTTGCACATGAGGCTACTGTTGCTGTAATTTGCTAAATGATTAGTCAATTAAAATGACAAAAATATTAAGAAAACTAATAAAATACCACTTTTTTCGGATAAGAAAAAATAATAATTCGATTGCTAAAGCATTTGTAAAATGAAATGAAAACTATAATTTCACAATCACGCTTTCGAAGATTTTTATCTTTTTATGTGTCGTCTTAATGGAGGGGTAGGGATAATTTATTTGGCAGACGACTGACTGCCGACACAATTTGTTATTTACGTATAAAACTCAGCAGCTGGGTATTTCACTATTATTATTCTGATTTGCTTTTATTGCATGATTTTTTGTTGTTAAACTCCCTTCACTGTTAAGGCTGGTAATATAAGACTGATTAGATTGGAAAGGTAAAGTAGCATTTATTAAACATGGCCCATTTGGCTAAAAAACAGAAAGCGCAAGATAGTAAGGAATTTCAAACTTAGTGGACTGAGAAATATGGCATGATTAATACCATACCTTTTTTGTACAAATGATAATTGCAAATCGATAAAAGAAACAAACATTTGTGACAATGAGTTAAATGAGAGTGATATCGAACTCGATGAAGAGAAACTAACACCAAATTGCCAAGTCGCTGGGTCGCTACGTGCCTTATAGACCGGGAGGCGCCAGCACAGACAATCACCACATCGAGTTCGCGGCTGAAATTCCAGAATTTGTGAAAACTCGATTCGCATATTAAAACGCGATCGGTCTGCGAAGTCATATCTTGGCGGAAAACACCTGAAAACCCGATTTTAGCAGTTGACTCGTAGATTTACCATTGTGTTTTCCTGCACCCAAAGGTATCACATGGGGGACTGGATGCAGGAAAACACAATGATAAATCTACAAGTCAACCGTTAAAATCGGGTTTTCAGGTGTTTTCCGCCAAGATATGACTTCGCAGACCGATCGCGTTTTAATATCCGAATCGAGTTTTCACTCATTCTGGAATTTCAGCCGTAAACTCGATAAGGTGAATGTCTGTGCTGCCGCCTCCCGTTCTATTAAGAAGCTTTTTATTTCCTTCGGATAAAAAAGATTTTGCAATACTTATGAAATGAGAAAATAAAATTTAATTAACGAAAACCAAAAAACTAACAGAGTTCATTGACAGACTTTTAGGTAATGTTTTGTTTTCTTATATTTGCTATGTTTTCTTATACATTGTAATATGTTTTTTAAATAATTTTCCATTTAACAGTATGTGTAAAACAAATATGCACATATAAGTCATAAATATTTTTTTTTTGTATTTCTTTTATGTTTGTCTGTTTTAAAATAAAATTACATTCAATATAGAACTACCATCATGCTTAAAATGCCAAAATCAACAGATTTGGTTTGACTTTTCAACATGATACATTATTCAATTTAATGTGTATGTTGGTATTAACTGCAGGAATGTTATCCATATTTACCGTAATCTAATAACAGTAAAAATAAATAATTTTGATTCATTATTCTTTTTTTTTTTTTTTTTGGTGGGAATGGGGGGGGGGGGGGGGCGTTGTTGGCACGCCATGGTCACTTGAAATTTTTTTTTGAAAAAAATTGGCACGCGGATGTGAAAAGGTTCGCCGACCCTGCCCTAACCCATATAAAGCTGCGCTCGCTCTCAGGTGAAGTTACAAAATTGGCTACACGCATTAAATTTGAACAGTCATAAATTGTTTAATTATTTTTTAAGCATTTTTTTACTCTCTGCACGGCAGAAGAATCTCATTTTTTTTCTTGAAAGTTTCTTTGTTTCAGAGGACCATTTAAATCTTTTAAAACCTAATGTATATTTTGTGAAATTTACCTATGGCGACATGAACTACTCCTAAAATTTTTAGTCTTTCTGGGCCCAAAGAGCGTCGCTCCTATTTCAAAATATATATACGTATTTTTTATTTTTAGTTGTTTGTAAAATCCTTTATTAAGTATTTTTTTTCAAGTGCGCAGGCTTTGTGCATTCGTACAATGCTGTGATTGTAATTTCTCTTATTTAAATGTTTATTACATTAATTTTTGCACTTGATGCACAAAAAAAAATTATAAAGAATATTTTCTGAAAATAAAAGGTAAGTAAAACATTTTTTTTCTTAAAAATTATATTTTAGTATGAAAACAGAACTGTTTCAATGTCGTCTATAAATGTGATAATCAGAACGGCGGTCATCTGTTTTGTATATAACAGGTTAGAACAGGACTGTTCTTTTAAAGGCACTTTGTAGTCCTTCGGTTATACCCTGTTGCAAGGTTTTTTTTTTTTTTTTTTTTTTTTAATTCTGCACAAGACAGAAACCTGTCTTGCATAGAGCTTTAGACGGAATTTACTGTATAAAAATCTATTTTAAATATACTTTGCTTTAAAATAAAATTAATAATAGTTACACGTTTCTTAATATTACAGCAGCATTAATATTTTTTATTCTCCCGTTGCAAAAAATGTTTTAAACAGATTTAATTAATCATAACATTCTTATTTAGTACTAAGATTCTGTATACAGAATCCTACACTAGTCAATCACAAGCTGTTAAACAAATGTCAGTGTTCTTTACAAATTTCTCGTTTACATTTCAATATTTTTAAATGATTTTTTTCTTCAGTAAATAAATAAATAGAAATGCTTAATTCATCTTTAAAAAGTTAAACTTAAACTTACACTATGTGCAAAACTACTTAAAAGATGAGACAATATTAAAAAGATGTTAAATTATTTTAATACCTTAGTACTTTCAACTATAAAAAACATAGTCTTCGTCAGAGAAATATAAGAAATACAATTGTTATATTGTTATAACAATTGTATTTCTTATATTTCTCTGACGAAGACTGTTTTTTATAGCTGAAAGTACTAAGGTATTAAAATAATTTAACATCTTTTTAATATTGTCTCATCTTTTAAGTTTTTTTTGCACATAGTGTAAGTTTAAGTTTGATATTTTTTTTTTTTTTTTGCATGGAATGTATCAAGTTGATGTCTAGACGGTTATTTTTATACTGTTTCGATTTTTTTTAAAGGGCACTTTCAATTTTGGATTCAGTTTCGAAATCGAAAGCATCCCCAGAAAGAAAAACTGGAATGGTAATGAATATTATTGGTTTCTACTAGCAAGGTGGTAAAATAATGAGTTTCTAAAATGTTGCGCCCTCCAAAATTCCAGAGTACGACCCTGCGTGCAGTAGCGGCTCTTCAGGGGTTCGCAATAACTTTTAGTATTAGTAACTTAGAGTATTAGTACATAAAATTAGATCTGGTTTAATCGTACTATTTTCTATGATTAAAGTATTAAATAAGGAGAAATTTTGTTTTTTGAAATTATTAGCAGTAAAGTAATTGTGAATCCCTGTCGAGCAACTACTGTCTGCGTGGTGAAACATTGTTGTACAGATATAAGATGAACATGAGCAATAAAAATAATTCATCTGAGATATAAGAGCCAATGTTCATCAGTTATCATCACATAATGGTTGAAAAATAGTTTAGATACCAAACCCGTCGGCGGATTTCTTCAAATATTAATGCAATTCTTGCGACAAATTTATAACAAACCTGAAAACAACATCAGAAACACACTAAATCATGCTTTGGGAATCTGAAAACTTAAGGAAATTCTAACATGCATAAAAATTGTGAGAACTTTTTCAGTGTATTTGAAAATGTAAAAATATACTATTATTTTCATTCTGATTGCAATGCTTTCCTATTTCCTACCTTACATTCAAGTGTAAGTGTATGAAAAGTAAAAACTGCAATCTCGAGTAATATATAAAGGTGTCAATCAAGGTTCTCGCTGCCGATCACCATAATGCCAAAATGTTTCTTTGTCGAGAAAACTAAAACTTGAAATG
The DNA here is from genome assembly GCA_963932465.1 of Maratus speciosus. Lineage (NCBI taxonomy): Eukaryota > Metazoa > Arthropoda > Arachnida > Araneae > Salticidae > Maratus > Maratus speciosus. The sequence continues at coordinate 210,051,782 of OZ010788.1, read as the reverse complement.
GCCAATTTGCAAGAGATGTTTTTTTTTTTTTTTTGACGATACTCTCAATTACGTTATTTATCATACGATTAAACCTTTTCGGTGTAACTCATTATTTGTGCTTTGATATTCTTTAGTGTTTCTCAACGAATCTATTATTACTATTATTTGAATTTGGCTAGCTTTTCTTCAGCAATTAGCCAAATTGCTCAGTTTAGTCAAAAGCCAGTCAGAACCATGGTATCAACTTTTATCGTTGTCTATTGGCTAATTTTCTAAACCATTAGCTGTAGAAATATAGTTCCAATAGTAGAAAAGTTTCAAAGTTGTTATTTGTCCTCTTAAAAGTAATTTATATCAAAAGAGTTATTTTCTAAAAGTTACGAGCTTTACTTTTTTGTTTGGTCCTTGGGTTCTGTATTTCGAAAAAAAAATCTCCGTACTTTAACAGGTAGTAAAATAATAAAAATTTATTTTTTGAACGATCAAAACTTACAGAGTTACGATACTTTGAATTTTCTGGAATTTTAGTATTTTCTGGAACTAGTAAACACAAAAAAGTGTTTCATGCATATGCGAAAAGTGACAAAAATAAATAAATAAATAAATTCTTGACACATGCGTGTTTTTTATTGATATTCCACAATGCTTTGAAACATTGAAAAGAAAAATAGACATTAAGAGTGGCAGATATTGTATTGGGCCATTGGCGCATTTAAAACGAAAATCTCGCCCAATTCGCAGAAAATATTGCTAGGTACAACGTACTTAAAGAATTACAATTCGTTTCATTATTTATTTTTAATTATTTATATTTAATAAATTGTTAAAATTCGTTGACTTTCAAATAAAAGTAAGGTTTTATATCGAATTAAAAATAGTATGTAAATTTTAAACTTAAAAAAAAAAATTACACAGAACTTTTTTGAGTGACAATAGGGCGCACAAACTTTACTTGCTCCAGAGCGCTGAACATGTAGCTACGCCACTGAAAATATCCGATATATATCAAAATATCAGATATTTTCGAAAATATCATGATATTTACGAACCCTGTTTTGAAGTGTTAAAAATCTAAAAAATGCTATACAGTAAAATCTTCAAAGACGGAATTGCATAGATCAGAAAAAAAAAAATGCATTATAGACAAGTTCCCTTCTTAGCGATTGTAAATGTGTTATATATTCTTTTCTTATGTATTAGTATATTAATTATGCAAGGATCAACACGTTAGTCAGTTTAAAACAGGATTCCGTCATACTCGGGTTCTTTTTCACATGTTTTACTATATTTTAATTTAGCTATATATTAATCAACTGCCACGGCGAGCAGCCCTTTATTCTTCCACTTATTCCGACTCTTTTGCGAAAGCAAGGTTCATAGGTCCCCAGCCACGTCCCGAGTAAAAGACACTCTAGCGAAAGCCACGTTGGAAAAAATAATTCAAACATTGAAACCGGGCAAATTTAAAAGGGAAATTACACAAAATAAAGACATAGAAAAGCGGGAAGGGAGGGCTCGGGGCGATGAAGCTACCGAATGACTCCTGCTACTTCGAGCTGGAAGTAGTCCGCAGCCCTTTATTCTTCTACTTATTCCAACTCTTTTGTGGAAGCTAGGTTCGTAGGTCCCCAGCCATCAGGGTTCGCAAAGCTGGGCCCAGTTCGAAAAAACCCGGTGGGTTTTTTCAGACTGGGCCCACTTGAAAAAACCCACCAAAAAACCCATAATGTGGGTTTTTTCAATTTTCACATTTTCAGCAATATTTAAAATTTTAAACAACATATACATTTAATGAATTTGTCATTTCAATTAGTTTTGAAAAAAGTTTTAATATTTGCCTTTACATACATACCTGAAGTAAAAAAAAAAAATGTATTTTAGCACATTGAAACATTTTACTAACATAGAACATAATTATAGTTAGGCATATGATAAGAATGTCTACATAAAAAATTACAATCAACTATATTTATGAAAATAAAACTAAATCAAAATTTTACATTTTTTTTTAACTACGTTCATTCCAAACAAAAAATTACAAATTTAAGACTTTGCATGTAATGATTTGTAAACTTTTACTAATTTCGTTGCTTTTTCTACGCCTAATTTATTTCGCAATTTATTCCAAACCAATCCAAAGGTTGAAAAATATCTTTCAATTGACGCTGAAGATGCTGGAGCAGAATGAAGAGAATACATAAAATCACAAAAATCTGGTGACAATTTTGATCCCTTTTCTGCTTTCTTTCTCATAATTTGCCACCATTTAGATGAGGAAAACTGGTTGATAACATCTTTTGTCATCATTGAAGGTGGATAATATTCAGCATCCCCAATTTTAAAAGCCAGTACAGCTGGCAGATAGCTTGGATATATTTTAGTTAGCCATTCTTCAGCTGCATTTTCCTGTGTACTGCTCAAACGTTGTCCTTGAAATTTAGGATCCATAAGATTTGCTAAAAAATGAGGTGGTTTGATTGCTTGTTCAAACCTTTTCTTAAAATATTCGAAGTATGGTTGCAGTATTTCTTCAGATAATAAATCTAACCATATTTCAACTGCTAGAGAAATTGACATAGAATCCTTTTGGAGATTATCGAGAGCTTTTGCAACTGTTGTCAGTTGTTTTTCTAAGTTAATAGCTTCATGATAAATGCCGATGTTTTCCAATATTTTCAAAATGGATTTGTCAAAATTTCCCACATTCTCTAGAGCTATTTCTCTATATTTGTGGTAATTGGTCACAAAAGTTTTCACACATTCAGGATGAGAGTTCCACCTCGTGTCATTGGGAATTTGTGGCATTATGCCTTTTTTTTCTTTAAGCCAACCATGTGCTGCATGCACATTACGGAAGTACTTGTGAACTTCAATAATCTGTTTCAAAACAGATTTTGGTGAAACATCCTTCTCAACTAAATTTAAAAGGTGAGCGGAACAACCATATGCAATAAGATTCGGAAATTTCTCTTTTAATATTTCCCACATTTTTATCATTTTATTTTCATTGTCTGTAACAGCAAAAACATCTTTATTAAATTTTGTTTTACATTCTTCTATTGCAGCTTCCACTATAGTGGCACACTTCTTAGCTGTTTTCTTCTCTGAGCCAGAATCTATTGCTTTTAAAAGAAAACTTTCAGCACCTGTATGAATTGATACTGACTGTATAGGGTCATTTTTGACATTAGACCAACCATCTAGAGTGAGAGTTAAACTACAAGAACAAGTTTTTATTTTATCTGAAAATTTGAGATCTATTTCTTCCACTGCATTATCCAACAATTTGTTCCCAAGATCTCTGTCAGAAGGAGGTTTGTAACCTGGTCTCAACTTTTCAAACATGATTTTATATTCATCTAATGTTGCAGCATTAAAAGGAATGTTGGCTGCATAAAAAAAGTTTGCTACACATTTATCAAGGACAGCCATTTCTTTATGTGTAGTTTGAAAACAAAACTTATTCATAGTCTTTTGTACTTTTTGTTTCTGTGAAGAAGGACTTGGGTCTTCAACATTGACATCATTATTAGTATTACACAAATTAGTAGACAATTGAGGACAAGTTGCACTTGATGTTTTAATAGTATTTGAAGCACTTTCTTCACTTTGTTGTTTTTGTTTACGAGCAAAACATTTCTTTAAATGACATCTAATCCTTTCCACCTTGCAGCTTATAATACTGTTACAATGCACACATTTACATTTAGAATCTCCATCCATTTTCACAACTTCAGCCCAATGGCTAGAAGACTTTCTGCCACTTCCCAGCACTTTTGGCATTTTTTTTTTTTTTTTTTTTTTTTTTTTTTTTTTTTTTTTTTTTTTTTTGCAGATGAATGTTCAGAAAATCTTATTTTATAAAATAAACAAATTTACTTCTCTTTCACATTCATGTTTCACTTCTAAAACAGTCTAAACCTAAACAGCTGAGATACAGAGAAGCAACAAAATCAGAACAGAACACACTGACTAAAATAAGAACAAAGACTGATTTAGAAAGCCAATCAGATTTCAGGGGTGGGGCAAATCAAATCATACATTGCAAACCAATCAGATTTCAGGGGTGGGGCAAATCAAATCATACATTGCAAACCAATCAGAGTTCAACAGGGATGGAATTTGAATTCTGATGCAATCATAAGATTAAAAATAAAAACAGGGAATAGGAGATTCTTTTTATATTTTATTTCATTATCTTTTTATTTATTTATTAATTTCTTCTTGTTTGTTTGCATTTGTAAATATATATATATATAAATATATATATAATAGAGGGAGAGAGAGAGAGAGAGAATTGGTTCTTTTAAAGAGCTAGTGAGATTCCATATTACATAAAAATACAGTACATTAGATATGTATTTTTTATCCCTTCTTTTCTTCCTACTTGCATATTTTAAATTTTAACATTCTATTCATTATTTGATTTTCAAAGCAAATTTTATAGGTGAAGCAAATTAACAATTTATATTTTATTTTATGTTAAAAACTAATTTGTAAGAAACACTGACATTTAATTTAAATTAATATAATTTATACAATGTATAATTTGTAAAACAGCATTACAATTATATTGTTTATAAGAGAACAATATTTTTTTTGCTGTATAGTATATATAATATTAAATAATATAGTATGCAATAATGTAAATCACATATATTATACTTTTGAAAAAACCCAATTTTCCGCGGGGAAAATTGGGTTTTTCATGAAAAAACCCGAAAAAACCCACGTGGGTTGGGTTTTTTAAAAAAAACCCGGGTTTTTGCGAACCCTGCCAGCCATGTCCCGAGTACAAGACACTCTAGCAAAAGCCAGATTGAAAAAAAAAAAAAAAAAAAAAAAAAAATCAAAAATTGAAACCAGACAAATTTAAGAGTGAAATTGCACAAATTAAAGACACCGAAAAGCGGGAAGAGAAGGCTCGGGGCGATGAAGCTATCGAAAGACTCCGCTGCTTCGAGCTAGATAAAGCGCAGAAATCTAGTGTTCTTTAAAAGAATAAATTTTAATGTTTAAGTATAGAATAATGGCGATTTAAAAATGTATGCATTTTTTGCAAAAATGTTTTGGGCCAGGCCAAATTTTACTGACCTTTGAATGGACCAGACTACTCTGAGTCAATGATTTTCATACGGACTGTGTCAAAATTAGGACTGAAAATTTTGGGCCATGAAGACTAGGAATGAAACCAGTCCCGGCTCTGTACAGAAAAAATAAGTTAGGCCCGGCCCGAGGGTGCAGATCTCTAGTGCTTACTATGTTTTGTTTTTAGACAAAAATGAGTTCATTATTCGGCGGCCGAATATTTGGTATTCGGCCAAACCATTATTCGTTGCATCACTATTATACATTTTGAATAATTTAAACTTAATACATTTTAACTTATTGAAGCGTAAACTTATTAATTGCCAATTGCACAGTTTCTTCGGTACTTTTCGGTTAGCCGGGCGCCAGTGTTATATTTACATACATATATATACACATATGTACATATATAGGGTAGATGTGCCAGTAATGGACACCCCTTGATGTTTTTGGTTCATAAAAAAATAACTAATAGATATTTAGCTTTAATTATTATTTTTATAATTCCCTCTTGTATGTTTTATAAAGCTATGTTATTGTTGACACTTTTAATCAAACCAATCAGGAAGCAGAAAATAATGTTTCAAAGTTTTGCTGTTTTTCTGTGAAAATCTTAATGAAGAGGTTAAGAGCTGGCTTCGTTTAATTAATTTATATATTATTTATTTTCTTGCAAAATTCGAATGTTTTTGTTTGAGTAGCAATAGAAAACTTTGAATTTTATATACTAATGGCTATTTACAAAATTTCATTTCTTTTTAAGGTTTTAAGAGAGGGTGTCCATTACTGGGATGGTTAATTAGTCATTTCCCAGTAACGGACACCCCATGTAGACATTGCTAAAAATGCAATTTTAGTAATGTTTATAGTGCATAAAATACTTTGGCTTAACTGCAAACCTAAATAATCAAATTTAATTTTTAAATTATACTTACCAAAATGTAATAACACCAAAACTTTTATAAATAGCTGCTTTTAAGTTATTTTATGTGATTAATAAAATTTCGATATTTTATTTTATTTATTATTATTATTTTTTTTTATGTAGTATATATATATACCTCACATATTTTACAATCTAGCAATCAAACCAGCCAGGAAGCAGAAAATACTGTTTAAGAGCACAGTCAAAGAGGGGCTCATAGGGCTTAATCCCTCTTCGTTTAAATAAAAGCAATTAAGTTACAGAAGCTATTAAAAATCCATTTTCTGCCTTAAATGTTTCCTTATTTAAAAAAAAAAAAATGTAATACTATTAATGAAAGTTATAGGTTCATGAAACTAGTAAATCTGCAGATCAGTGGCCTCAAACATCAGTTCTACAGTTTTATTTTGAAATTATTTTATTTAGTATTTAAAATATTCAACTCACAATATCATTTCTTTCATATTTGTAATATTAATTATTATAAATGATGTATCAAGTAATCTCTGGAAGATTGTTAAAAATAGTGACACAAAACTAAACATTAATATTCCAAAACTTTTTTTTTTATATATACCTTTTAAAATCCACCACTGTTTCAATAATTTGATAGCTGTAATTGTCTGATATTTAGTATTTTAAACTATCCATCTAAAATAATTGAAACATCGATCTTCTGATAATTACAATAATTGATGTAAACAGTAAATGATTATCACAAATATTTTATTAATTACTGGTATCCTAATTGTTAAATTTATTTTAAAATAACTATTTTGTTTCATTAGTATGTATTCATTACATTCTGGTTCTAAATACAGTCATATAAACAATTATATTTATTACTTTTTATGAGGTGTCCATTACTGGAACAGAGGGTGTCCACTACTGGGCCAGAGGGTGTCCATTACTGGGCTTTTGGGTGTTTTGATATATTTCTGTTATTTAAAATTAAATTTCTATTCATATGGGGAAATGAGGCTATAAGAATGGTTAAATATTGTTGATAGATTAATATAATATTGAAAAAACTGGAATATAATAATTATAATTATTAATAAAAAAATAATTTTTAAAGAAATTCCTTAAGGGTGTCCATTACTGGCACATCTACCCTATATACATATGTATGTATATATTTATGTGTGTCTGTGTGTACATATACCGGGTGTCCCAAAAAGGACTGACTGATTTTAAAATTCAATAACTTGCAAACGGTGACAGATATTTAAAAAATTCTTGCAGGGGGGTTATGCATAAGGTCAAAAGTTTTTTTACAGTGATTTTCAATTTTAGTTCGAATTACAAACAATAGATGGCGCTACGATCAATAGACGCTGAATTCAGGCTCGATTTTTGGTACTTCGTGGCCCGGATAATACATTTCCATCTCCTTTTTCAGCATGGAACAAGAGAAAGGACCAGAAATCGAGCCTGTATTTAGCGACCATTGCTTACAGCGCCATCTATTGTTTGTAATTCGAACTAAAATCGAAAATCACTGTAATAAAACTTTTGACCTTATGCATAACCCTCCTGCAAGAATTTCTTAAATATCTGTCACCGTTTGCAAGTTATTGAATTTTAAAATCAGTCAGTCCTTTTTGGGACACCCGGTATATATGTGCATACATATGTATATATGTATGCAAATATAACACTGGCGCCAAACCGAACCAAAAACAACCGAAAAGTACCGTTTCTTCTTCTTTTTGGAATAGATCTAGAGGTAACATAAAATCCAATTTTCTAAACCTCGGTGCACTTGTATACTTCTACTGATGTCTGGGTCTGTACCTGTCAAATACTATTAGCGGAATTCTAATTTTTTTAAAGCTTGTTCGAATTCTTTTAATGCTATTTTTTAATCAGTATTCTCTCCAAATTTCATTTTCAAAAATTCGACATAATAATATATTTTGGCGAGATTTTTTTTCGCCAAAAATCTTCCGGCACAGGATATGGAACTCATCCCCGACAGGATCTTGCTGGGTAAAAAGGATTCAGATTTAATGTAAAATTTAATTTAAAAATATTATTTAAGGGTTCATCCTACCTGAGTTATTCTACTTTTTCTTGTACATTTATGCCCTTAAGTATAATAATCACTCTGGAACAAATAAATGAAACAGCAAACTAGAAAAAAAGCTCTGGAACAAATAAATGAAACAGCAACCTAGAAAAAAAAACGCGTGCAGCGGATAGCGGATAACAATATTTTGGTTTGTGTTGATTCGGTTTTGCGGCGCGGTTGATTGGTTGATTCCAATTTAAAGTTTTGGTTCATGAATCGCCTGTGGTGTTGCCATAATCCAGTTTATAGTCCGGAATGTTTGGTAACCTACAAACGTGTTTGACGTTTCACGCATGCGCCAATTCATGTATTTCCTGTCCAATTTGTAATTCAAGGAGAAGCAGAAAGCCAGAAAGTAAACATGAAACTTAATGTTATTGAAAACTAAACGTAAAAAGTTTTACTTTCCATGTAGTTTATTAAGTACTGGGGAATTGTATATGTTGTTACTTCCTAAAAAGAGTGAGTAAAAAAAAAAGTATTTAAAGCTATGTTTAAAATTATTTTCAAGTTTACTTAGTGCTTTTTATGTTAAAATTGAGTACCTACTATATTTTAATATAATGTCTTCGTTTAATGTCATAGTATAAATAATGGAAATTTTTTGATAATTTTCATCAATGTATTATCTTTAATTATAATTTATATCTTTTTAAATATATACCTTTTATATTTATTTGTATATTTAATGAGTACAAAGCGATAGCCTTAGATATTCTTCGATCTGGCTGGCCAAAAGTTGATTTCGTAAATTTACAATATAAAAATGAAAAAAAGTGGACACATGATAAAGATCAATCATCCTCGATCACGTGATACCACTTTTTATCTCGTAAACAAAAACAATGATTCTTTATTGTTGTTAGTCGAAACTATAGCGTTGTGTTCAATGCATAGGCATTCACTCAATAATTAATTTTTCACTGTGACGTTTTGTTTTCCAGATGTAAATATCTTTATTTTAGGAAGTATATAATATCTATTTGTTATAAATTGTGAAATCGAAGGCAAGTGTCATGGTTTTTTAATATCCTGGTTGAGACACCATGAGTTTTAGTACTATTTGTAAAAAAAAAAAAAAAGAATTAAATACTAATGCATTTTTTTACCATTATTTTTCTGTTCATATTTCCAAAATTTGAAGATTTTAGTTATACTTCCCAGCATTACCATGCAATTTTTTTTTCAATTTTAAATTTATTTAGACCATTATGTTTGTGATTGTTGAAAATAGCTGTGCACGTGTCTGCTTTTTAAAGTGAAGGCCATACAGATATTGATGTTCCATACTGTCATGTAAGCATTCCAAATTGCTAAGTCTTGCTCTTTAATTTATATTTATATAATTAATATGAACCAGAGCTGAATCTGGAGGGGGGGGGGGGGGCAAAAGTCGATTTGATTCATCTTTCAGTACAAAAACAAATAAGGAAACTTGGGGAAAAAAACATGCAATCAGACAACTCACAGTAATAATGTATTTTTTTATTTTACTCTTTTTGCATGTTTTTTTGCTTTTGTGCGTCCTTGTAAACGAACTGTAACAGCTACATGCTTGGTTAAGTAGCTCACCCAAGGTATTGGTAGATAGTAGAGGAGAGTGGAAAGGAATGGTACACTTTTTACAAAAATAAGAAAATCAACTTTAACACAAAATCCAAAATTTCAGTTTATAGTATACGAGATGAAACACTTTTTAATCTCCCTCAACAATATAGAAACATAACATGCAAAAACAATTTTATAATTAAGGAGATTGCAAGTTTCAAAATAAATTCCCGGGGCCGCCATCTTGGAATTTTTCTTGCCGTGAAAACCCCTTTTCCGCCAAGTAGTAAATGTCGCCAAGCACCGGTTTATATGCATGTTTGGCTTAACGAAAATAAAATATAAATAATAAACAAAATTTGCTAAAGTGGCAATCAGTAATCGTTGCATGAGCGCTCTGCGTCGCCAAGCACCGGTTTATACGCATGTTTGGCTTAACAAAAATAAAATGTAAATTATAAACAAAATTCGTTAAAGTGGCAATCAGTAATCATTGTATGAGCGCTCTGCGCTCATTAACAGAAAAAAAAAATCACTGGATTCAGCAGTTCTCGCTCTGTAGCAATCTCAAAATTCAGCAGTTCTTGCTTTGTAGCAATCTCAAAATGTACAAAACTCAGGGGCGTGCCTAGCGGGGGGGTGTTGGGGGTGTAACACCCCCCCACTTATTTGGAAGAGTTGGTAAAATTTAGAATAGTCGGAAAGTTAAGAACACATCCTGCAAAAAATCCCCTCTTCTGTCGCCAGTATCATTTCAATTCTCTGTTGTCCGTCATTTAAAGGGGAAAAGAAATAACTTCTCACGGAAGATTGTGTATGATTCTGTGTGGGAGGGAGGGGTTGTCAGAGAGCGGAGGTGATAGATAGAGAGAGAGAGAATCACGTTTCTGAGAATTTGAGACTATCGGGAAAGGAGGTGGAGGAGGGGGTTGTTGCAATCTCTATTGTAAGTTTTCCCATGTAGCATCTTTAATTGCTCCCTTCTGCTATGGACTGATTCTTAGAATTTGGTGACCTCTTGGTTCTGGATTTGGCGCAAGTTATTTGAGGTTGTTGCATTTAAAAGATGAAGTCACGGACACAGAAGAAGAGCGATTTGCGAAAGTTTGTTTTTGTCGCATGATGGCGAATAATTCAGTGAAAAGTTTATGCACACAGTGTGATCGTGTACACACACATTTCACAGAAAAAAGTAAATTTATATCGCCATATAAGAATATTTCATCCGAATGAAAACATCAACCTCCAGAAAGGAAAACGGATTCAATGTACAATATGTAGATATTTCTGCATTTCTATTAGAGGCCTGCATAGTCATATTCAAATAGATCCTCCCGATGTAAAATTCAGAGCTTCTTAAAAATGTTTCCGAAACATCATTTTCATCACAAAATTTTACTGCGAATGTTAAGGCTTTTGCAGACCGGGTTCGGCACTACAGCGAAAGTTTGATTGAGGAATGCGATAAAATCCTAACTAGCAATTCTATGGAAAATGTCAATGTTTCTGAAAAGGAAGATTCCTCGACTTTTCTAAGTTGTGATCCAGCCGATCGTATTGGAAAGAATTTAACCGAAAACCAGAAACTTTTCATCCTGTCTCGTGGACCTTATCAACCTCAGAGATCATCTTACCCTGTGAATCATGACATAGATCCTAAGAAGCAGAATAAGTTTAGCTCCTGCTGGTATAAAGCATATCCACATTTAGAATACAGCGACCAACTGGATGCCGCATTTTGTTTTGCTTGTTCACTTTGCTCTGATGGCCCGGGGCCTGAAAACGCAGAAGAAGCTTGGTTCAGTGTTGATATTCGTGTATGGCATAAGATGAAAGGCCGAGGAAAAAACCGTAAAGGCAAGTTAATGGTTCATTTTACGAGCAATGCTCATAGAACCACAGTGTATAAATTAGATAATTTGGCCCAAAAAAGTAAGCACGTTGACAACTTTCTATCTAGTCAACGTAGAAAGGCAGCAGCTAACGCGGAGCAAATTCGTCTAAGAAACAGAGAGATTATTAATATACTTCTAGACTGCACCAGATATCTAAGTCGTCAAGCATTTGCATTTTGGGGACGAGAAAGTGACAGCGGTAACTACATTCAGCTCATTAGATTATTGGCCAGGTGGATTCCAACTTTAAAAAACTGGATTGATGATAATCATCTTTGCCCATACCATGCCAACAAGTCACAAAACGACTTTATTGGGGTTCTTGGATCATGTGTCCGTGAAAAAATAGTTGCAAATGTCAAAAATTGTGGATTTTTTAGCGTTATGGCTGAAAGCACACCCGATATCTCTCATCTTGACCAGCTCTCAATTGTAATCCGATACGTGACCCAGTTTCACCCAGAAGAAAGGTTGTTAAAACTAAAAGATTATCTAGCTAAAACAGGCGAAGGAATGGCTAAGCTTATTTCTGAAATTCTACAGTCAGTTGGAATATCGCTTTCCCAAGCTCGTGCACAGTCTTACGACACCACGTCATCTATGTCCGGCGCATTTTAGGCTGTCAATCAAAACTTTCAGAAATAGCTGGTAGATCTATTTTATACATACCCTGCCTCGCGCATAAAGTGAATTTATGTGTTGAACATGCGTGCAAAGAAAGCAATGTAATAAAATTGTTCTACGACAGTATTCAGGATCTCTATAACTTTTTTTAACTGAGTACAAAGAGATTCAGCATACTGACAGAGAAAATAGAAGTTCTTCAGAAGAGTCTTACTTTGAAATTTTTGTCAAAGACAAGATGGACTATGCGAGCGGATTCAGTCAGAGCTATTTTATCGTCCTATGATGCCCTCATCCATACTCTGCAAATTATTTCTGAAGACATGAAGGTTGACAAGGATGCTCGAGCTAAGGCGGCAGGGTTAAGAAGCAAAAGGATGTCATACGATTTCATTGTTTCTTTACTTGGAATGAAAACAATTATGTTTCAGACCAAGTTAGCAACAGAGCAATTGCAACGTGACGACCTGAACATTTTAGAGGGAACCGACATAATGCAGAAAACTTACGAAAGCATTCAGAAACTCCGGAATGATGACACGGCGGCAATAATGAACATCATTAAGGAAGCTGACAACATCTGCGAGATACATGGAATAAATCAAGATTATGAGTTCAATTTGCGGCACAGGCGACGGAGGCCTCCATCGAAGATCGACGAAAATCCTAAAACTGCAGTTCTATTTACACGAGAGAATTATTTTAAAGCAGAAATTTTGAAGGTGGTAGATCGGCTTACAACTGCATTTGTAGACATTCATAAGTTGGTATTTGAGAAAGTTAAACCACTAGCCTGTCTCCTTCCATCTAGGATCAAGTATAGCTCTACCGAGGACATTTCTAAACTATGTCAACTATTTCCTGGTGATCTCAAAGATGTAGATAACTTGGAATGTGAAATTGATCTCATGTCCTCAGAAATGGCTAGTTCTGAATCGGATACAATTGGCGCAGCAGCGCAAAAATTTGTGGGGAAGGCTCATTTGTATCCTAACCTTTCTTTGGCCTACAAGTTGGCCTTAATTATTACAGTAACTGTAGCAAGTAATAAAAGAAGTTTCAGCAGGTTAAAGTTAGTAAAATATTACTTGCGTACCACCATGTCGGAAGAGCGACTGGACTAACTAATGCTATTAACCCGTGAAACAGACATAACTGACACGTTGGATTTAGACAGTGTAGCTGGAAAATGGGCTATTCTGAAGGATAGGCAGGTGATAATTTAAAAATCTAGAAGGATAATTTTTAGTCTCTTATACTAATATATATCTTATTTTTAGCAAGCAAGATTTGTCTTTTTTATGTATCTTAAAATTTATACACTTACATTACACAACAGCATGCGGTTTTATTTATAGAAACATAAATTCCGAAGTACTTCAAAATTCTTAACCCTTTGTTGCATATTCTAAAACTGGCAAATACCCAATGTTAAATTTAGTTTTTCTCTACTAAAAGGATCATGCTGAATGAGAAAAAAATTATTTTATGTGTAATAATTTTTTATTATTTGAGTTATAGCTTGTCCACTGTAGTGGACACTATGAACACAGAATTGAAATGTAGTGCTGTTAGGAAAATAAGATTTATGATAGTTTTCTTCTAGAATATTATCATGTTTTAAAAATAATTGTAGTTAAAATTGAGAAAACATTCATTGATGGTGAAATTTGTAAATTCAATCAGTTTTTGCATGGATGTAAAGGTAAATTTTACATTTTATACATGAATATGGTGACTTCCTTTTACATAGTTCCATCTTGAATCGCTGTGCACGTTGGAATGTTTAAAGGGAATGTGTTCCACCTTGTCATATCTGGTGTCCTTGAGTACAGAATTTGCTCTTGTTGTCAATTGTCTTAGTTATTGGTCTTCCGGCACATCACATTTTCCAGAATCTAGAATGAAATGCGGCTCACCAGATTATCGCGTTCCTTACTGAATAAGTCCACTTGCTAGAGTCAGTTTAACTTTTTTCGATTGTATGTCACAGTTTGGAAACAAGCTTCTGTATACAACGAAATTTCTTTAATTCAAATACGTTTTCATTCAAAATTTAAAAAAATATTTTTTTAATGCTCCACAGATATTAATTTTAATTGATTTATAGACAGATATTAATTTTATTGTCTATTTCAAACAGAACACATATGCAATTTTTTAAAAACTAATAAATTGAAAAAAAAACGAAGTAAGGCAATTATAACTTTTAAAAATGTGAAAGAAATGAAAATTTATATAAAATATGCCTGCATAATATTAAAATCCCATAACACGTCAAAATTATATTTTAAAATTTTCACTGTCCACACTCATGACGTTCACTTCAGTTGACAGAGTAAAATGTCATAATGTTGATGCTGTGCATGGCATCCACTATAGTGGACATTATGTAAAACCTTCCATAAAATAAACAAAAAAGTATTTTTATACTTGATTTTTAATTGTCTATTAGGACAAGACATCTAAAAACAATAATTAATGGACAAAGTATCATTTATATCATATTATTATAGGTTTAGAAACATTTTAGTTCATGCTGAACAAGTTATAGGCATTCTGATGGGACATCCACATTAATTCTATCTCAAGAAGTAAGTTAACCGTTTTGTTTCGCAATCTTGATTTTTTCCCTGCAAGCATGAATGTCAAAAAGTAGCATAGGCTTTATATAGGAACTGTGAATGAAATAGGTTGGATAAGAAAATATTGGCAATTTTGTCCACTGTAGTGGACAGTATGCAACAAAGGGTTAAATTGTTACTTTTGAGAACTGGTTAATGTACAGTACATCCATACACATTTCCTTTTAAATCGTAAGCAGAATCCTAATTTATAACAGGATTCTGAACTCTACTTATATAGTAAAATAATTTTAAAAAAATTACACATATTGAACAACAACATTTAATTTCGACTGTGGTTAAGGAGAATGCAGGTGAACACTTAAGACTTTTAGTGATTTTTATAAATTCACAGTATTGTAGAACAGTTGACTCCGTCGCTGAGAGCGGGGGGGGCTATCACAAAGTCTTTCTCACCCCCGATCTTGCAGTCGGCAAAATTCAGTTCACACCCCCCCACTAAAACAGCCTTCGGCACGCCCCTGACAAAACTCGTATGGCAACAAAGTATACATAAAAAATGAAACTCACTAAAGTGGCAATCAGTAATCATTGTATGAGCGCGGAAAAAAAAATCACTGGATTCAGCAGTTTTCGCTGTGTAGCATTCTGAAAATTCAGCAGTTCTCGCTTTGTAGCAATCTCAAAATGTAAAAAACTCGTAAGGCAGCAAAATATACATAAAATTATCAACATACCTTAACAGACATCTGCTTTCTTGAAAGCTCAAGCACGAAGTACCTGTCATAACATCACCGTCATTTTCCAAAATAGGCTTATGAATATGCATTGACGCACTGTAAACAAACCTCCTTTTTCGTCAAAATTTCCTCATATTTCTTAATTACTTCAGCAAGAGCGTTTA
Organism: Maratus speciosus; assembly: GCA_963932465.1. Lineage (NCBI taxonomy): Eukaryota > Metazoa > Arthropoda > Arachnida > Araneae > Salticidae > Maratus > Maratus speciosus. The sequence goes on along the minus strand of OZ010788.1, from coordinate 210,036,157 downwards.
AACAGACTACAGAAACCATAGTCAATGAAATACATCCAATAAATTTAACATAAAAATAGAAAGACAGAACGATACAACACTTTATCAAAACACATCCACAAAATCCTAAGCTAAAATGAGCTTCTCAGGGGTTGCCAGAACACACACGTCACACGGGGTTCCACATATTGATAACGATCGCCAACATAAAATCGCCAAGAAATCTCAAAACATCCAAGATGGCAGCCATGTGGAAATATACTGCATCTAAGCCCCATTGTTTTATGAGCAGTTTAATTCCCTGGCTATTAATAAACCATTATATGTCTTCAGTGTTCGAAATTAGCAGTCGTTAAATGCAACTAAATTATAGCATTTGACAACTACAAAATTTATACTTGGTCGTCAAATTTGACGCCTAGCTTTAAAAAAATATATTTATTAACTATTATTTTAGTGGTTAAAACACACACAAAAAAATTAGTGCATCTTTAGATTTCATGTTACAAGATTTAAATATATAGATGCATTATATGCTTTTTTATTTTTACTAAATTCAGTTGTAATTATCACTGGATAAAATTTTGTTTTGCTAAGATGTTATCAAAATTTAATTTTTTTCACATGATTAATTGCATTTTTTTTTATTAATTTCTAAATACAGTGTTAATTAAAAATGCTTTACATCAGTTTTACAGTTGCTTCAATTATTATAATTTTGGAGATTAAGAACTTCAATAATTTTAAATAAAAACAAGTACTTGTGCTTTTTAAAAAAGTAGCATACAATATTACAGTAATGTTAAAAATGAATTTTAAAAATTGCAACTAAAAATTTTAATTTGGCGCCTAAGATTTTTATAGTAGTCATCATTTGACACCTACCTTTTATTTCCCAATTTCCATAACTGTATGTCGTCTCACTAAAAGAGACATTCAGTTGACTCGACTGAACTATTTTTCAGGGTTGGCAGTTGGCACGGTTTAAATCAAGTGGTTTTAACCATGGTTTAAACCAATTGGTTTTTTTAGAAAAAATCTAATATTATGTTTTCTCTTTTTTGTAATTTGTTTTAAATTATAGATAAAAGTAATTTCTACTTTTAACACTTCATCTCTGCAGTTAACATGAGACATAATGAGCCTAGGTCATGTTTCTATGCATGTAGAATGAAAATTAGCATGTGCTGATGAACATATCTGGTACTCTAAAGATTTTTCTTAAAACATGTGAAATTAGAAAAGATAAAATAGATAAATAATATTCAATATTTAGCATAAAATATTTTCATTTAAAAAATGCAGATTATTTACAGCAGTTAATAACAAAATACAATGACCTTTAAGATTTTGGTTACGTTGTAAAAGAAAATTTTCTGGATTGGGATTATTATCCTTAAAGAGAATTTAAAAGAGTAACTTAAGATATGAAATTGAATGACACAGCTTGCAAAAGTTGAGTGCTAGTTATAGCATTTCAATAATACCAATCAATCTTTTCTGTTGCTGAATTTAATGGCCAAAAATGTTGACTTGGATACTTGGAGTTATCATTCAGAAAACAAAATAACCAGAAGTATTTGGATATTAAAAAAAAAATAATAACAACTACAGAATAATATATTATATTCATGAAACTGCATCAAATGTTCTTGATTATTATATTATTAATCGAAGGATTCTTCATACGATTTTCAATGTTTCACTGTGTAGAGCAGTTTACTTTGACCATAAGACATATCTGTTACTAATAATGTTTAAATTAGAAATGATTTCAATTTTCTGTATAATTACTGTAATTATTTAATTTAAATATTTTCAAAAGTTATATTACTTATATAATATCCAAAAATGTTTATTTTATCAAGAGATATGCATCTGTATGCAATACCCCTTTAAGACCTGATGTATTTGTAAACAAAATTAGTCATGCCTTAGAAAGTAAAACATGGGCTGGAACCGCTACCTGTTGATAAACAAGGATACTTTACTCTATCTGTTAACCAGAACGATTGTTCGATTAGAGTTTTTATTACATACGACTCAGAAGCAAGCATTTAAATGAATGTCTAACCCGCACAATCGTGCAGGTTGGGTCTTAAAGGGATAGGAAATTATATTTTTTAAAAACCCGGTTTAAACCAAATAAGCCATTTTTTTTTAGTTTTTTACAAAAAAAACCTGGGTTTTTTCCAACCCTGCTATTTTTGCAGTTCCCAGACTGTCATTTTTACTAAGATTTCACAGTACCACCAAATACTTATTGTAATGGAAGAATTCAACCAACAGAAGTTTTTGCAGTGAGCTGAAATGGGCCTGAGATTTTAGCAGCTCCAGTTTGATTCTGTAGAATAAATGATACATGGACAGACTTAGATAAAATGTAAAACTGTCTGCAAACTCAAATAATTTCTTTAAAATTTTCTGCAAAAAAACGCCGCGCTCCTCCCGAGTCCTATATTGCCGCCAACAACAAAAATGAAAAGTTATATACAAGCACATAAACATTCGCTAAAATTTCCAACCAGATAAACTTTATTAAAAAAGATATCAACATTTATTTTTTAACACAAAATTTATTTTTAATCTGCAAAGCCTAACATAATCTGCAGCACCCGCGTCGGTGCTGCACTGTTTCTGCTGCCGGCCCTGGAAGGAAGGGAGGGGGGGGATTGTACCCGCCGTTCTGGCATAAGCACCGTTACAATATTTTTAAGTTTTTAACGAGTAAATATGAGCCACGGCGCTTCCAAAAAATACTGTACTATGGTACATGGCAAATACTTTCTAGCAAACTTTTTTTTTTTTTCTCCAGTTGAAAAATAGTCTACAGACCTTGTCAATAGTCTGCAACGTGCGTTACACCGATTCTCTGCCTGGGGTCTTGTTAATTTCTTTTTTTAAATAAAGAAACTTGTAAAAAAAAAAAAAAAAAAACGATCAAAACTGTCTGCAAACTTTGAAAATTTTCTGCGAACGGCGTTCGCGTGTTCGTCTATATTATCTGACTCTGTACATGGATTTGGCTTTTTTAATATTAATGTTTATATTTGTGTGAATATATGATTGATAATATTAAAAAATAATACTGAAAACAATTATGCTTTTTTTTTCTCTTTTTTCAGGCAATTTTAAATTGAATGTAAGAAGAAATGAATTCCAGGGGCTCATCACTAAAATCACTTGAGAATGAATTTTCTGAATTTCTTATTAAAAGAATAGCAAATGCTGGTGGTTCCATTCAGCTTCAGCATATTACAGGGCATTTATCTCAAGTTAGGGATGAAGTTAGAAATACCATTGTTAGTACTAAATCCGATTTACAGAAGTTTTTGACAAAACATGATAATTTATTTGTTATTGAGAATAATGTTGTGAGTTTAGTTAAATCATCTGCTTTCAGTACTTCAGGCTATGATAGCGACAGTAATAGTACTAAATCACTTTCAAATTTGCCACCAAAAATAAAAAATGGGAAAGGTGTTATTGTAAAACTATTTCCTGGTTATGGCTTTATAAAAAGTAAAGAACCTATAAAAACTGAAGTTTTTTTCAAATCTCGCTGCTTTGGTGATGCAAATATTGATTTAACAAGTTTCTTACATGTTGGAGCAATTGTTTTTTTCCATGCTAAAAGAGAATTCTCTCATTCTAATTCTAAATATAGTGCTATGAAGGTATGGAGAATTGATAATGGTGATGATGAAAACAATGTAATTGTTCAAAAATCTCGTAAAAATAGAGAAACTGGATTGTATGACCCACTTAATTTGGAAAGTAATGGAGTTATACAAAATATATTTCCTAATTTAGGATTTATATCTGTGAAAGGGGATGATACAAACACAGTTTTCTTTCATAAAAATCGTGTTGTTAATTATGATAATATTGTTGATTTAACTAAAGTTTTCTCTAAGGGGGATAGGGTCGAATTTACTGCTCACAGAAGTTCTAAACCTGATGCAAAAGCTAGGTGGGAGGCTACTAAAGTTTGGAAAGTATCTGGAAAAATACAAGAAAATGTGTCACAATCTGATAATAGCCACTTGTCACTACCTAAACAGCCTATTTCAGGCTTGAGAACTAAAGCTCCTGAAATGATAAAAGATCATCTTGGAAGAATTTATCCCCGTTCCAATGGTGCTGTGATAAAATTTGGTAATAATGAATTAGCTGATGGTGATTCTGCTTTGTATTATGTATGTGGAACTCAGGTAACTGAAATAGGATGGGAATTTACCGAAGGAGATAACATCTATTTTGATGCTGTAAAGATAAAATCAGCTCCTGGCTGGAAAGCTGTTCTAGTTTGGACTGATAAAAAACCAAATGTTGTTCTTCCAACTTGTTTAGGGGATTATAGTGAGTTTATTGAAGAAGATGATAAAAGTGAAATTTGTAGCTCTATTTATACATCTAAATCTAGTCTGTGCATATCTGAAAGTTCCAGTTCATCTTTAAAATCAGAAAGATGTTCTTCTAAATATAAAAATTCGAAAAAAGAAAAGACTCAGAAATTATCTGACTGTTTTGTTAGTAAAGAAGTTAAAGATACTAATAAATTGTCAAAAAATCATGATGCTTCTTTTTCCAGAGACAGCTTAAACTCTTTGCCAGTTTCAGATAATTATTGTTTTGGTGGTAAAAAGACTAATGAAATTAATAAAAAATTGTCAAAGAATTATAATACTTCTTCTAGAGACAGTTTAAACTCTTTACCAGTTTCAGATAAGTATTGTTTTACTGGTAAAAAGGTTAAAGATACTAATAAAAAATTATCAAAGAATTATAATGCTGTGTCTAGAGACGATTTAAGCTCTTTAACATCCTCAGATAAATATTACAATTTGAAAAGTTCAGAAAGGATAGTTAAAACATCATCAAATAAGACTGATGATGAATTAAGTAAAATGGTTTCAAATTGGGGTGATAGTCCTTACCTTGTTGATGAAGCTTATGAAAGTATGGAGCCATCTAAAAGTTTTAAATCTGACAGCTTTTTAAAATGTGATAGTGAAATTAAACATTTCACAGAAGATGAAATAGAGAACTCGTCAGAGTATGCTAGTGCTGAAGAAGAAAAAGTCGATAGAAATTCTGAGGTGGAAAATGACAAAACCTTGTCTCAGAATATTAGTTCGAAATGTACAGCCAGTATAGAAAGATATTGGGATATTAAAGGTAATATCAGTAGAGTTTTTTCGAGATTGGCTGAAGTTAAAAGTAATGTTTTAAAAAATCCTGTTTCATTTTCCTTGAATGATTTCTATTCAGATAAAAAGACAATAGAGGAACTAGGTTTAGATGATTTAAAAGATATATTAAAAGTTGGAGATGCTATTAATTTTAATTGTTTTGAAATTATTGATGATTCAGGCCAAGTCTGGCAGAAAATAACATTAGCATGGAGAGGCTTTAAACCAAAATATTCAGATGAAATAACCCCTGAAGACTTTATTAAACAAAATGATTTGTCTGTTACTGTTAACAGTAAAAAAAATTATGATGAAGTAGCAGAAAAAGTTATCCAAAGGAAATTCTTAACTTCATTTGTAGATGAAAACCCAGATGATAACATGGATAATTTATCTAAAACAGAATCTTGCTCTGAAGATGAAGATGATGAAGAGTCATTAACTTTAAACTTAAAGTCACAAGCGTACAGTAAAACTGAATTGCCTGATGATGCTGAAAGTTTATTAGATACAGTACACAAAATATTGCTGAGAGATGTTTTCCCAAAAAATTCCACGGTAATTTTTCTTTCTTTTTTTTTAAAGAGTTTCTATGAGTTGTTTGTAGTGTTAGTTCTTTTGTGAAAACTTGAATTGTTAACATAGCTGCAGATTTTCATAATTTTTTAAAAATTAGTGTGTAGTTTTATCTTTTAAGAGACATAAAGGTTCAAGCACATTTTTAAAGTTTAAAATAGAAATTAAATTTATTTAAAAGGGTTTTCTTTTTAAGTAAACTCTTTTTAAAAATAAGTCTACTTTAGTTACATTAAATCTTAATTATTTAAAAGACTCAAGTGTAATGTAAGGTAAGTAACAAAATTCAAATTTTTGAGATATTCAAGATTTGTATGCTAAAGAAAACTACAAACAAAACTATTGTGATTGCTTCATCCAAAACAGCTAAATTGTTAAGACCCTTCAATGAACTTATGTGCAACATTTCTTGTCTGATAGATTTTATTTTTTTATTTGACTCATGTGCAAAGAGTTATATTAAAATTTATCTGATTATTATGCATATTGAGTAAAATAGAAAAATGGTACCTTTATGTTAGCTGGGTGCAGATAATAAATTCCAAATATTGTTTCCATCACCATTATTTGCACATATTTTATTTAAAATATAAAAATTTCACTCATTTTATTTAAAATACATAACTCACATTTAAAAAATATATGTTGTAGCATAACATTTGAAATACAGTCTTTCATTCATTTCATTTAAAATACAAAATAAGAAAAGAAATAATACTGATAACTCGTGATAAAAAAAAAAGAAATACGGTATATAATCACGTATAAGTCGACCCCCTAACTTTCGAATGCAAATTCTGGAAAAAATCAAAAACCCACGTATAAGTCGACCCCCTAACTTTTTACTTCAATTTTGCAGAAAATCAAACCAAAGATTTCACTTGCAAATGCGAAAAGGTAGTAAGTAAACAAAAACAAATCACTGAAATTTTTTAAAAAGATAAATTATTATTATTTGTATATTTTATCTATTATTTTTTTATTTATACACATAAAAAGCCATAATTTTGCAGTATTCGATTTTTGTTTTTTCTTTTCTTAACTGACTCGCATATAAGTCGACCCCCCAAATTTGCTTACCGAAAATTGTCAGAAATTCTTCGACTTATACGCGAGTATATACGGTAATACTGATGATTCATGAGTCAGGTAGCTGACAATAAATCTAAAGCACAGACTTCTAAAACTATCTAATAAACTATCTATAGTATAGTATCTGAAAAAGAAAATATATGGATGCAAATGTGCAAAAATGTAGATGTATGACACCAAAAGATACTTAATGTAAAAATAACTAACATTTATTAATTCCAAAAAATATAGACAATGGCAACTTAAACCAGGTGAAAATAAAGTTAAATGAAAATCTTTTTTTTTTTTCCTTATGATAACTTATCAATTTGTTTATATTCTAAGGCAGGTGTGTCAAACATGTTGCCTGTGGGCCACAACTGGCCCTCTGACAACTTATCTGAGGCCTGCAAAGCCTTTGGCTTTTCACCTGTATTTATTATTTCACCTGTATTGTTAGATTAGAACATGCATGCTGAAAATACACTTTGCACAAACACATTTGCTCCAACTGTGTCTTAGAGATGGCAAACATCCAAAAGACATGCATTCGAATATTTCAAACTATTATACAAAGTTACAATTTTCATTTTAAATCAACAAATTATGAATGTGTATTTTTAAAAGACGACCAATTGACAAAATACTCGAAGTTTTCATTTGAAATTGTAAAGTATTTTAATAAAGTTCAACTTCAAAGCAAATTTCATAATACTGTCTTGTTATTTGATAGTATTAGCATTTTCAAATGTAATTTATTACTTTGACAACATAATTTTTAAAAAGCCAACGTGGTACTTAAAGAAAGGTAACATGGAACCCGCAACCTCCATGCATAACCTCCATCAAAACTGAACATGGAACATATGAAATGAATTTTGGAAACAAAAGAACGGCCTGAAAAATAAATTTTAAAGGTGGAGAACCCCACAACAGCAGGGCTGTTTCAGAATTTGGAGCATCTGAGGAAAATGTAGCCTCAAAAAAGGCACATAGTGCATGCAAAATTTTTGGTGCCCTATACTTTGTTTACAGGCCTATTTAGACATGGCAAAAACTGAGAATGAGTAGGTGCCAAGAGACACAGCAAGGCTATTTCAAAAGGTTCACCAAAGGCCGAAACTAAACTGAATTCTACTGTGAACTACATTAACAAGAATGAAAAATCATGCATCCAGCATATATTATGTAACACTTTCCAACACATTCAGGATATCGCGAGTGAAAGATGATGTCTAAATCAACAATTTGAAAAAAATCATGACGTATTTGATCCAATTTCTTCTATTACCATAAAAAGTCTGAAAAATATTAGGTTTTTTTTGTGTGTGTGTAAGATCTGTAGATGCTATTGTATGTATTAGAGGCCTGCATGGAAAAAATGATATTGGCCCGGCCTGGGAAAAAGTTAAAATCTCGGCCCGAGTGAATTTCTACAAAACATTGATTTTTAAGTCGAATTGGTTAAAAATTTGTCTCGACGAGGAGTTCTAACCAAAAATATTTATCTTAACTTTTTTTTTCATGTTTATAATCTTTATTTTTATAGAAGTGCTGCAGGCTGCAATATTTATTTTTTTAATGAATCTCTATTTCTTGTATGCAAATGTTTCAGTCATCATTAATCTTGTTTAATCCATATTCCATGTATAGAAGTGTTAAAAATCTGAAAAATGCTATTGCAGTAAAATTTTCTAAGATGGAATTGCATAGAAAAGAAAAAAAAATGCATTATAGACAAGTTCCCTTCTTAGCAAGTGTAAATGTATTGTATATTCTTTTCTTACTTATTAGTATATTAATTTTGCATGGATCAATACGTTTTTCAGTTTAAAACAGGTTTCCGTCATAGGCTGGCTACTTTTCCCACATTTTACTATATTTTAATATGCATAGAAATCTACTATTCTTTAAAAATAATAAATTTTAATGTTCAAAGTGTAGAATAATGGCAATTCAAAAATGTATGCATTTTTGAAAAAAATTTTGAGCCAGGTCTAATTTAACTGACCTTTAAATTGACCATGCCATGCTGAGACAATGATTTTCATACAGGCTGGCTAAAAATTTTGAGCTGTGAAGACTAGGAATGAAACCAGGCCCGGCTCTGTTCAGAAAAATTAAGTTAGGCCCGGCGTGAGCCTTCAGAAAAAAGTATGGCTCGGCCCGAGTGTTGTGAATGAAAATCGGGTCGGGCCACGGGCCGGCCCGTGCAGATCTCTAGTATGTATACTACTACATAGTATGCTAAAAGTTTGTCCAGTTCAACGAATAGCACAGTTGAAAATTTCCATGATTTAAACAGAAATGTACTTGAGAACTTTTTGTGCAGCCCTGTATATGATCTGTAGAATTTATACACACCAAATATTTTAAAAAATAGTTTTGTGTAAAAACGTGTACCAGAACTGAAAATGCACTTCCAGCAATTTTTGTTCATAGGCTTCAATTACTGTTCAATTTCTTATGTAGCCAAATTCTTTTGTGTGTCCCTGTAAATGAACGATAAACTATATGCACAAGAAATTCAACAGTAAGCGTCGCCGACCCGTGCAGATCTCTAGTATGTATACTACTACATAGTATGCTAAAAGTTTGTTCAGTTCAACGAATAGCACAGTTGAAAATTTCCATTCAGCAATTTCCGTGAATAAACAGAAATGTTCTTGAGAACTTTTTGTGCAGCCCTGTATATGATCTATAGAATTTATACACACCAAGTAATATTTTAAAAAATTGTTTAGTTTAAAAACGTGTACCAGAACTGAAAATGCACTTCCAGCAATTTTTGTTCATAGGCTTCAATTACTGTTCAATTTCTTATGTAGCCAAATTCTTTTGTGTGTCCCTGTAAATGAACGATAAATTATATGCACATGAAATTCAACAGTAAGTGTCTTGTAGTAAACCTCAGTGATATATATATAAACTTCAATGTTTAAAATGTTATAATATCATTAAAATACACCACAGACGACTTTTTACCATAGGCCCTAATGTAACGGAATTCTTTTGAGTATCCCTGTAAATGAACCATAAATGCTACACACCTCATTTTCAATATCGAACATGCCATAGTGAATCCAAATAACATATATCAATTTCATGACAATCTGACTATATTCACGAGAGTTGGAGCACGGACGGGCGTCAGACAGACTAACCCAAGTCATAAACACTTTTCAACTATGTTGGGAAGTGTTAAAAAGGAAGCCACGTAGCTCACCAAATTAATTTTGATGGCCTTTGGAATGGCCTGGAAATTGAAAAAATATATATTAAAAAATGAATTTTAAGAAATATAAATACCAGTTTAATCAGTTTCATTCACCTCTAACGATTGATGTTGGGATTATTGTTCAGAATTTATCGCTGCAGTTAATCAAAATTCAGTTTAATTCCACATTATCACAAAAAATATATGGATATAGGATTTCCAAATTTCTGTAATTATTCATCAGGCTACACCCATTTTTTTAACTATACTACACAAGCTTTTGTTATTTTTCAAGTCAAATAAACATAATTTGAACCATAAAATTCATTTAATAAATGAAATTAAATAAGTAGTGCATAGATACATTTTCTGATTCAAAATATGAATATTTTTATTTTTTACTTAGAGAAAACATAGACGGTTGACAGCTATGACTTTGCTAGATCCAGATTTGTGTGTACAAACAATTTTAAAAATAAGTACGCTTTAAAAAATTCAATTATATTTTATAAATTTGGTTGATAAAAAATGTAATTTTGAGTTTTTTTTTTTTTTTTTTTTTTTTTTTAATGAGATAATAAGAACTTTGGAACTTAACGTTAAAATTTCTTTAACGTGATTGTGCTTTGTGCAAATAAATTTTATTCTGTGCATTGGTAATAATATTATCTACTTTTTTATGTGACCTGTGGTTTGTATATAATGCTTAATTTGGCCCGCGACGATAGACCAGTTTGACATGCCTGTTCTAAAGATAAATTAACTAGACAACATATTCATGGCTTTAAGCTGGAACAATGCATCTTTTCAAAACATTACTGGATATAGTTGAAATGTAATATAAAAGTTGTATAAGGACTGCAGAGTGTAAACATAGTTACCAAAACTTGAAAGTAAACTACTTGATAAAAGAAATAGCTTTCAGAAAACATCTTGATGCTTTAAAACATAAATAGAAATGATTAAAAGATTAAAATCTGTAAGGCGTTTAAAAATAGACATCACAGGAAAATAAAACATGAACTAATGTATCTTAACCTTTTGTATCACCACATTGCATAGCTGCAACTGCAACATACCCAAAAGTCAATGTTACTTATACAGTATACTTTAAAAGGGCAATTTTAGTTATTGCTGGTATCTCTCAACACAGCAATTAATATAAACTGTTTATAAAATTATCAACAGGCAGCAATACTGAGTTATTTTTCAGTCCAAAATTTTATTTATCATTTGAGCAGTTTCGCATCATTATTGCTAAAATGAACTTCATAAATTTTGTTAAATTAAAAAAGCTGGAGACTTTAAGAAAATTTTTTTTTTATAAATGTAAGTTCGTATACTTTACAATTTTGTATTAAAAAATAGAAAATATTTATGAGAAGTATGTAATTTTCTGTTTATTGCAAACGTGAAAAAGTACCTTTTAGTCAAAAATTTTGTATTTATATGTTCTAAATTTTATTATTATTATTTTTTTTTTTTTTTACATGCTTAAAATGATGTATTCTAACATCTGAGTAAATATTTTTTAAATCAGAGTTGATAAGTCACAAAGGGTGAGTCTTAAATACTTTGCCGACTCATCTTTCATGAGAAGGCTTTTGAGATCATAATACAACAAGAAGTAAACTGTGAGTATGAATGATTTCTTCTTTAAATATACGCGATAATAGTCAGCTGACCGAAGTGCATAATCAGAAGTTTGTGTCCTGCAACCCACTGCGGCATCTTAGCACACTCATTTTACATCACTTACTACTTTAAACATTCGGACGACTAAAAGTATTTTTTTAAAAAAAATTAAATTGCAAAATTTACGCTTAAAACGTATGGACAAGCGGGATGGCTTTGACTCATGTTTTTATGACTAAATATCCATATTTTTTTCACGAAATTTTTACGCAGACTTTGAAACCATTATATTTATTACCGATAAAAGTTTCAGAGAGTTAGGACATTAAGATTTTTTTTATTAATGTTAAGGGATCCGACCACACAGAAAAAAAAGACAGTTCTCTCTAGATATTATTATTTTTGCACAAAATTTTTAAACGGGTTGCAAAACCATCATATTTATAACCGATAACAATTTCAGAGTTCTGACATTAAGAACTATATTTTTTAACTATTAAGCGAGCCAAAAGAAAAAAAAAAGTTCTTACAAACCTTTTTGTCACTAAATATCAATATTTTATCTCGAGTTTTTTACACAGGCTATGAAAACATTATATTTTTAACTCATAAAAATTTCAAAGACTTTGAATGATAACAGTTATTATTATTTTTTTGAACATCTAATGTATATGACAACCTCCTTCCTTCTGCTTTTTCAGCATACTTCAAAATTACACATCGGCTCTGGAAATTAAAATACACAAAAAAGAAAATACCAAGCCATATGTACATTCATTTCTCTTTACAACACTGCATTGTTGTTAAAAAAATATTAATATTAACCCTTTGAACTAGAAAATATCATTTCTGAAAGTCACTTTTGGCAAATTTCATTTCTTCTGTACATATGCCCATAGGATTAACATTATGCTCATTTTGATTTAAAAAATACGCTTAATTTATACAATTGCACAGAAATTTTAATACAATATACCAGTGGCGCCAACTTTTGAAAAATATTGGATGGGCTCAAAACCATTTTAGGGTAAAATGACACTGACCAATTTGCTTTATTTGAAAGTTTGGGAAAAGGTGATATTTATAGTTATAAGTTCGAATTTTTAGAGTAGAATATAAAGTTCCGATTTCATTTAATTATATTGTCATGTCTTGATTTTATGGACGCTAATATTTACTATTGTGCCATGAATTTGACTACAAATTAAAGTACAAAGGGCTAAAAAATATTAAAATGAGCATTTAATGCAAATACACTGAAATGCTTGTGTTAATAGTACTATTTACTTAAATCATACGGGATGATTCAAAATAGGTGCAATTTCTTGAGCCGCTGATAATAGAAAGATACTTCCAATTACAAAAAGTATACAAATCAAGTCCATCTTTCAGAGATGGCATTTATTAAAAAAGGGGTTGCATGCACATTAAAATACAAAATTCAATTTTTATATGGCATCCTTCTCGTATAACATACATTTACTAAAAGAATAATATTAGAAGGAAGACAGGTTCTGTTTTAAGCATCCGTTTGTCTGTTATTGCTATCTTTACCATATTTTCAAACAAAAGAATTTTGTGAACGTCAGCGAAATAATTTCTTTTTCAGCTATTGAAAAATAAATAAGCACGAAACTAGAATAATGAAAATCGGATGGGCTGTTAGAGCAAATTATTGGGTGGGCTCAGGCCCATATAAGTTGGCGCCACTGCAATATGCTAACCTTTTAACAAATGATTTGGTTCAGAAATTATGAGATTTATGGGGGAAAATAATCCGTTTGAAAAAAAAAAAATTCCATTGGGTTAACATTGCATACTCTTATTTACAGATATAACGTAAACTTATTTTTTTGCGCTATTGCTGTTTCTCTAAAATTTTAATACCTTAAACTAAGCTTTTAGTTGTTGTGTTAGTAAAAGTTTGGTTTAGAAATAGGAAATTTAAGCGGTAAAATAATCAGTTTGAAAATAAAAGATTTCCCTTAGGATTTCAATCTGAAAAAAATAAAAAGTGAGTGCAAAAATACTGCTTTTTGCAATATTTTAGCGCAAAAATTATACAAAAAAAAAAGGAGAAGAAAACACTTTTTACCTGCGAAAATCCTCCATTATTAGATTTGTTTGAAAATATATTTGCTTAAATTTATAAATTCATTCAATAATGATTTTAGGTATATTAATCTCTTATACCTAATAATTCACAGACTATTATAATAATCATTTAAATTGTACGTTTCAGAATTATTTTTGCTATTTTCTTTATTTGTGCCATGGTTTTTATTTTTCACCATGCTATTTTGATAGGATTGATATATTTTTATGTATTTTTTACTATGAAACTTAAAGATCATTTATTTTAAATATTAATATATTTATTGCATTTATTTTTTCAGGCTGATATGAAAAGCATATCTGAAGAAATCATAAATATTATTCAGGAGAATTATATGAAGAAAGTCAATACTCTAACTTGTAATGAATTATCAGAAGTAAAGTGTATTACTTTGCCATTAGAAAATATATGTTTAAAATGTAAGGAAGTAAGTTCAAGCTTAAGTAGCAGTTCTGCAAAAATGAAAAGTACTGCAGCCCAAACAATCATTACGGGTGACATTATATCACAAAACATATTAGCAGGTTGTTAATATTTAAAAAAAGAAACTGATTTTATAAGGAATTTATTTTTTTTATTATACTTATAATTGTATACAGATTGTGATAATCTTTCAGTTAAAATGGTGTTGCCACAAAAAAAATCTGTATAATACTCATATTTAATATTAAAGTGTCATAAGTTTCATTGCTATTTAATGTTAAAATGTTAAGTTATTTATTTTATTTTTTCAATATTTATTTGCTTATAATTAACAAGAAATAATACCAGCCACGGAAAGTGCTCATGTCTATAAAATTTAAGTTTGTGAAAACTTTAAAAACAATTATACTGGTTCTATAGCTTTTCAGGGTGCTCATTCAAAAATAACCTGTTTTTTTTAATCTATATTAAGATGTGTTAATACCTGTAAATAGCTTTTTGAACATAATTTCAAATAAATAAAGTGGAATAATTCCATTTGAAAATTTATACTTTACTAGAGATATCTACTCCTGAAAAAGTAATGATGACACATCCAGGTCTTTGAAAGTAGGGAAATGCTACAATTTTTTAAGAAATAATGTATTTTGTGCTTGAGATATTCTCCTGGACATTTACTAATTAAAAGTTAAAGTTGTTCTGATCAAAGAGTCTTAACCACTTCATCGTTGCACCCGATACATTCACAGGCAAATTGCCATGAATGTATTGGGTGCAACAATTAAGGGGTTAATTACAAAAAAATTTAGTTGGTGAACAAGAGAGGTAAAATATTAATGTTTGAATAGCATTTTCATTAAATGTGTTATTGGCAAGCTGGCAATATATTGCATAATGTATGTACTTCTGGCAATATTTTACCAAGATACAAAGCTGAAGCAAGTGTGCTGACTTCACACCAAGTGCCATCAATTAGATAGGCACAGAATTTTCACTGAAGTATATTTTGAAGATTTACTTTAGAAAAATCAATTTTATTTCAATTTAGTTTCCCTCTTTTCAGGCAGAGAACACTCAAATAAAATTATGTTTAATCTGTCCCATCTGTTTGTAACATGAGTATGACATCATATAGTAAATCATAAAAAAACAATTTTACATAAAGTTTATTACTCTATTTCTCATTAGGGGCATTGTCAATGTAAAAGAAAAGTTGAATCTGTGTTATATAAGTTTAACCAAGTTAACATATGAGAAAACATTTTAAAAAAAATCTTTTTTAAAATTTTAGTTTTTAAATTTCTCACCAGGGATGCTACCAGCATAAAAAAAAACTTTTATCAAAAGCAGCTATATAATTTTTTTTTTTAATCAAAATATAAATTTAACCGGGACAGAAGCTTATTCTAAAGATTCATTAAAAAAACTTATAAAATCAATTTTATTTCAATTTAGTTATGATATTCTCCACCAGGGGACACTATAAACAATAATAATTCTGTTGAATCTGATCATCAATCTATAAGGTAGCTTCCATTACAAGGACAGAAGATACCTATTGCAGCCATCTGGAGGAATGCCATTCAAGAAAATCTGTATATTTTCACCAATCATGACCCCCAGACTCCAAAACCACCCTTTCCTCAAATGTTGATTTTGCATGCAATAGCACTCGTTTTTATGTACCAATTTGCATGTGATTGAGCATGTATATTACAAACACTCGCCTAAGTATCGACCGAATTCATTGATCATCTTGTTTAAAAATGGCAGCCACTTAAATATTTCAAATTTAAAGTGATGTGCAAATAATTTGTCAAGTGCAAGTTTTACTTGCATTCAAAGAGTTCCATACAATAAATTTAACTGCAATAGTTCAGATATTACCATTTCATAAGAGTCATTAGTATTTGATAAAATTTCTTAACGTCATCCTTGACATACCTAGTGATGTCTAAAAGATAGGAATATGGTAGAATGCAAGACATTTGGAAAAAAACTTCATCAAAATCTTAATTTTAGAAAGTAGAGATAGTTTAAAAAAAATATCAGAACTGCTCAAAGACAATAAACTTGTATACGTAAGACAATACCACACGCCATAATTGAATTCTATTGGAATGAAAAGTGATGAATCTAAAAAAGTGGTTCCCAACGTGGGTCATATGCCACATAGGTGGACAATTTCATTTTTTAGAGGGGCGATTCCAAATTAGCACTAAGCCCAATTCTCTGTAATTTTTTTGCCTTATTTTGGAAAAAAAAATTTATAGACTAAAAATAAAAGTAATAAGTACAAAACTATAAGAGAAAAAAAATGTATATTGAATTTTCAAAAAATTAGAAATCAAAAGTTAAAAACAGAATTAATGCCAGAATAATTATATATATATATTTGTTTTTAGAAACAAATGTTCTTTATTTAAAAAGCTCTATAATTATTCTGATTACTATTGTATTCATAATTTTTTGTTGACTATTTATTGAATATGAGTTGTGTTTTCATTTGTTCTGCCTGTATAATTTTTATATGTGAAACTATTTAAGAGTGCATCTTATTCTAACTGTTTTGAGCGCATTTAATCTAAAAAATATGTGAAATATTTAATATCAGCAATATGAAATAGCTGAATAAGATACTACAATCTTTATAAAATACATATACAGTAGTGCTCAAAATTATTTTTACAACATTATATTGGCTCTCATTTTGTTTAACATAAAAATATATTCCCTATCATTCAGAATAATAGGACTGCAGTTATTCAAAGGTATCAAAGTTTCAACTTGTTTGTTTACACTCGGCACCACCGAAGAAATATGACTCCTCCTCAGCTCAAAAGTATTTTGATAATTAGTTTGCATTTAATTGTTGAAGGCGCCAGTTGCTCTATAGCTCCGATTAGTATTTATATTGACTTATTGTGATTATTTTTAAATGCCAAAACGCAAAGAATATTCTAGTGATTCTAGAAAAGCCGTTGTAAATGCACTTAAGCAAGGAAGGACGCAAGCAGAAGTTACTCGTTCTTTTAACATGTCTCGGCAGCTTGTTAGTACATAGAATAAAGTTTTAAATAAATGGAAATCTATCGAAAATAAGCCTTGAAGTGCCCATCCAAAAAAAAAAAAAAAAAAAACTTGCAATGTTGACCATATTATAAAAAAGCTATCTACAAGTGATTCTCGTAAGTCGGCTGTAGTAATAAAAAATGAATTGAAAGAAAATTACAGCATAGACATACATATTTCAACTGTCAAACGATGCCTAAAACTCTCTCTATGGTTTACATCGCCGAAGACCAGCAAAAAAACCTTTGATATCTGCTAAGAATAGGAAGGCTAGATTTGCATTTGCTAAACGGCGTAAATCATGGATACGTGTAGAGCAGTCTAATGTTTTGTGGAATGATGAAAGCAATTTTAATTTAGTGTCATCTGATGGAATCAAGTACATTCAATGTCCTAAAAACAAAAAACATGATGTTCGATACCAAATACCCACTGTCAAAGTTTTTTTTTCACATAGTGGAGTTGGACCCTTAGTTCGAATTGAGGGGAATATGGATCAGTTTATCATCGCCTCAGAGCAACAATAGGACATTTAGTAATAATCAAAAATGAGGTGTCTGACTTACTGCTATGAAAAACTGTGTCTACATCTACTGGAACAGTAGGGAATTTTTATAAAGCACATCTGAAATATAGTATTAAACATAACTTTGTGTTTTAGAAGTTGTTCCACTAGATACAAACACAGTTTCTCATAGCAGTAAGTCAGACATCTCATTTTTATTATCAGTAGATGTCCTACTGTTGCTCTGAGGCGACGGTATGTGAACTAGTATATTAAAGACTCATATGCTACCATACACTAAACAAAATATGCCTGCTAAGTGGTACTTTCAGCAAGATAATGACCCGAAACACAAATCCAAGTACGTTGATTTTATGAATTGCAGAAAAGTCAAGGTTCTAGAGTGGCAAAGCCAAAGTCCAGATTTGAACCTTATAGAGCATATGTGGGAGGAGTTAGATTATAGAGTAAGATGCCAAAATTATTCAAATAAGAAGGCTTTATATGAAGCTCTTAAAAATGAGTGGAACCGAATTTCTTTAGATTGAATATAAAAGTTAGTCAACTCGATGCCCGGCCCATGCATTGTGAGGCTGTATTAAAGTCCAGAGGATTTGCTACTAAATATTGACTGACTTATTACTATATTTGATAATTATTGTGTTAAAACAATTTTTTATTATAATGTCAAAATACTTTTGATTTATCATTTTTCTGGGGTTTCACGTTATTTTCTAGCAAATGATAGTTAATTTACTAAAATTCTGTAAAACATTGAATATGGTTAAATAAAATAAATGATTGATTTTTGTATTTTATTATTGTTTTTAATTAAGTCAATTATTATCTTTGTCAAAATACTTTTTAGCACTACTGTATGTCAAATGTGTATCTGAAAAAGAAATGGGTAAATGAGCAGTTGATTTTTAAAGTGGGTCAAGTCCAATTTGTGAAAAACACCATTATTGGTTAAAGCTAAATCTTTGCAAATTAACAAAAAAAAATATGTTGTTTAATCATTTCACAATAAATATCTTTTAATATTTAATAGTCTTTCAATTTGGTCAATATTTAAAATGTGTTGATTTCCAAAGTGATCATCTAGCAGGAGCATAAAATGGATATGACCCACTTTCTAAATCAACAGCTCAAATAGTAAATTTCTTTATGGTTCTAGTCCAGATCCTCATACACAGTAAATGAACATTAAATTTTAAAATCGGATTATACATGTGAGCTATGATGGAAAAAAAAGGCTTTTTGGTCTTGTGTAAAATCATATTGGTGTTCTATATAAGGAAATCTTAGTGTGTTGAAAAATATTACAAAAGTTCTTAATGATATATTGAAATCAATTATAAAATGTATAAACACTATTAAATTTAATGCCAAATGTGAGAGCATCTTCTAGAAATGTTATGAAGATAAAAATGCAGACTATACAATATTTTCATTTTACACCGAGGTAAGTTGGCAAGAAACAACAAAACTCTTTAATACACAAGGGTGAATTCATACAGTGCATCTCATAAGTATATGGACAAGCGATTTTTTGAAATAGCAGCTCAAAATATGAAGCCGTAATCACGAAAAAAATAATAAACATATGGAATCATAATATATATTTGTTACAATAACGAAATACTGTATAGGTTTTACAGAATTTTTGTAAAAAAATAAAATTCAAAATAAGCTGTCCCAAAAATATATGGACAATGAAGAGAATTGCTATTATTTCCAAAAAAATTTGCATTTTCTGCATTCTGTATATGTGAAGTACACACTGCTAAATATAAAATCACTGCTCAATTATTGAACAGTGGGAAAATGCCTCGCAACGTTCAATTCTCTGCTGTTGATATAGCTAAAATTTGGCATTTAAAAACTCAAATGTTAAAATTTCTGATATTGCTAAACAAATAAAGAGTAACAGATCCGGAATTTATGAAATTTTATCAAAAAGTGACAATGCGATTGCAAAACAACGTTCAGGTCGACCAAAAGAAGCAACTCTGCGACAAGACAGAGATTTTTCGATTAGTTTCAACCCAAAAGAAGTTTATTCGTTAAATTTCGAAGAATTTAGCATTTCCTATTACGAGATCTACTGTTCACCGTTGCAAACACGCAAGCAAAATTCATAAATATTGCAGAATGTGCGCAGAATCTATGCTGAAATGTGCACCATAGAAATGCACGCATTCTTTGAACTAAAAAACACACGCCTTGGGAAGATAGATTGTTAAGTGTTTCTTCAGTGATGAAAACAAAACCAATTTGGATGGCCCTGATGGCTGGGCATACCATTAGCATGATCTGCGACGAGAATCTCATGAGTTCTTTAGTCGACAATAAGGCGGGGATTCTCTCATGGTGTGGGACACGATTTGTTTCAATGGAACAACGGATATTGCTTCTCTTCGTGGTCAGCAGTTCTCTGAGGATTATTAAAATGTCCTTAAAAACAATCTACTTCCATTTGGAAACATTTTTGAAAGGGATAACTGAAAATTCCAAGAGGACAATGCGTCAATTCACATCCGTCATTTCAAACAACAGCTTGGTTTACTCAGAATCAAGTGACCGTTTTAGACTGGCAAACTATCAGCCCAGACCTCAATCCAATTGATAATCCTTGGGGAGTAATTGCATGAGATGTATATGCTCATGCTCGTCAGTTTTCTACTATTCAGGAATTAAAGCAAAATGTAGAGCATAATTGGTTCTCTTTACAGCCACACATTCTCCAAACACTAGTTTGAAGCTTACTTGATACGGTTTTCAAGATAATTCAAAAGAATGGATCCAAAATTTGAATTTAGATGCAAAAAACTCGAAAAATCCATATATTTTTGAGACAGCGTATTTTGATTTTTATTTTTTTACAAAAATTCTTTAAAACCTATACTGTATTTCTTTGTTGCCATAAACTTGTATTAGAATTCCATATGCTTATTATTTTTTTCGTGATCATAGCTTCATTTTTTGAACTGTTACTTCAAAAAAAAAAAAAAAAAACGCCTGTCCATATACTTTTGAGACGTACTATATAATCTCATTGCCTTTTTTAGAGTTATTATGTTAAAAACATATTTCTGACAGAAAAAATACCTGTTTGATTAGCTAAAAAGAATGTGAAATAACTTGTAATTGTGAAAGTTCTTTCAGGCTCCCTCAGTATCTAATTTATCCCCCTTTTAAGTAATAAGAAATATATATAATGTACCGTAAAACGGGGTGAACAGGAACGAAACTTCCTGGTCATACAAATAAATTGAAAATAAATATACTTGAGAATATTTTTAGTTGCCAATTTTTTTTTAAGAAGGTAATATCATGAAGTGTTGGGAAATTCAGTTTTTTCATGTTGGCACCACTGCTGGAAAATAATAAACTATATAAAAGAACTACAAGTGGATCCTCAAAAAACTCATATTTTCAACATCCGCAAAACTTTGTATGTAACTGCAAATTTTTCGTATTCCAAACCTAAGGACAGTGTTTTAGGTAGCTTTCTTTACAAAAAAGCTACCTATTGCAGCCGTTCGGAGGAAAGCGATTTCAAAAAATTTTGGTATATTTTCATCGATTATGACCCCCAGACCCCGAAACCACCCTCCGTTCAAAATTGATATATATATATATATATCTGACCTATGTCACACTGTAACTCCCGTAATTATGAACCGATTTTGATGTAATTCGGTGTGTACATAGTACATACCAATGTCTCGACCGAGTTCGTTGGCCAGCTTCATCCGCCGTTTTGTTTCAAAATGGCGGCCATTTAAAATTTTTAAAAAAATTTAAAACTTGAAATGTGGTACCAAAAAATTAAAAATGGAAAAATATTTTTTTCTTATGTATTTGACCTTTATACAAAGATTCCGGAGCAGTTTTTGTTTCGTCTATATCTTAAAAAATGGCTGAGTTATAGCATTTTGAATTTCTAGCGTGGCTGACATTTTGAAACGTCCTGAATTTTGTCATGCGATAAAAGGCGTATTTATGAACAGATTTGGATGTAATTCGGTGTGTACATAGTACATACCAATCTCTCGACCGAGTTCGTTGGCCAGTTTCATCCGCCATTTTGTTTCAAAATGGCGGCCATTTAAATTTTCTTTAAAAATCTAAAATTTGAAATGTGGTACCAAAAAATTGAAAATGGAAAAATATTTTTTTCTTATGTATTTGACCTTTGTACAAAGATTTCGGAGCAGTTTTTGTTTCGTCTATATCTTAAAAAATGGCTGAGTTATAGCATTTTGAATTTCTAGCGTGGCTGACATTTTCAAAACGTCCTGAATTTTGTCACGTGATAAAAGGCGTATTTATGAACCGATTTGGATGTAACTTCGTTTATACATAGTACATACCAATGTCTCGACCGGGTTCGTTGGCCAGCTTCAACCGCCATCTTGTTTAAAAATGGTGGCCATTTAAATTTTTAAGAAAAATTTAAATTTGAAATGTGGTACCAAAAATTGAAAATTGAAAAAATATTTTCTTCTTATGTGTTTGACCTTGATAAAAAGATTCGGGAGCAGTTTTTGTTTCGTCTATATCTTAAGAAATGGCTGAGTTATAGCATTTTGAATTTCTAGCGTGGCTGACATTTTGAAACGTCCTGATTTTTCTCACGTAATAACAGGCGTATTTATGAACCGACTTCGATGTACCTTGGTGTGCACATAGTACATACAAATATCTCGACAGAGTTCGTTGGCCAGCTTCATCTGCCATCTTGTTTCAAAATGGCAGCCATTTAAAAAAATAAAAAAATTTAAATGAGATACCAAAAAATTGGAAAATGAAAAAGATTTTTTTTGTATGTGTTTGACCGTAACACAAAGATTCCGGAACAGTTTTTCTTTCGTCTATATCTAAAAAAAATGGCTGAGTAACAGCATTTTGAATTTCTCTTGTGGCTGACATTTTAAAACGACCTGATTTTTGTCACGCGATAACAGGCGTATTTATGAACCTATTTGGTATTTGGATGTAACTTGGTCTGTACATAGTACATACCAATGTCTCGACCGAGTTCGTTAGCCAGCTTCATTCGCCATCTTGTTTCAAAAGGGTTGCCATTAAAAAAAAATTAAATTTAAAATTCAAAATGAGGTATTAAAAAATTGGAAAATGAAAAAGATTTTTTTTATGTGTTTGGCCTTGATACAAAGATTCCGGAGCAGTTTTTGTTTCTGAAAATTTGTTCTTTTGTTGATATCTTAAAAAATGGTTGATTTATAGCACTTTGAATTTCTAGCATGGCTAACATTTTGAAATGATCTTGTATTTGTCACGCGATAACACACGTATTCGCCTATTTCGATGTAAGAAGGCATGTGGATAGTATACATCAACACCTCGACCAAGTTCGCTGGCCAGATTCATCAGCCATCTTGTTTCAAAATGGCGGCCATTAAATTAAAAAAAATATATATATTTAAAATGAGGTGCAAAAAAATTAGAAATTGAAAAAGGTTTCTTTCTTAAGTATTTGATCTTGATATAAGTATTCAGGAGCATTTTTTGTTTATCTTTACCTTAAAAAATGGCTCAGATATAGCAGTTTCAATTTCTATTGTGGGTGACATTTTGAAAAATCTGATTTTTTGCATGCGACAGCACTCCTATATATTAACCGATTCCGATGTGAGTGAGCATGTGCACAGCAATTACTAAGGTCTCGACCAAGTTCACTGCTTAGCCACATCCACCATGTTGTCTTAAAATGACAGGCACTTTAAGAAATTGCCGAATTTGGCAGCCAAATATAAGTTACTTTAAAGAAAAGCAGCTTGGATAAAGCTGACTAATTTCGCGAAATTCTCATTCATTATATTGATAAAAATTAGTATTGAATCTCCTATATTCGGTTTCCACTAAATTGAGCTTCGTGTGTTTGCATGATATAAGTTGGCTTTTTTTAAATAAGGATTATGAAAGCTACCTCTTCCTCCCGGCACTGGCCGGAAGGACTTTTTGTACTGTGAAACGGTATAATTAAAAAATTTGTCAAAATTGTTTGAACCTTTTTTGAGATACAGTTAGCTTGACCCCGACCCATTATCACCAAAATGACCCACAAATAGAATTTTCTTGAGCATACGACTCAGCCCAATGGTTTTATCTCGCCCAGAAACGGTGTAATACACAGTTTTGTCAAAATCGTTTGTGCCTTTTTTAGATACAGTTAGCTTGATCCTGATCCATTAGGACCCAAAATGACCAACTGATTGAATTTTCTTGAACGTGCGACCCTGCCCAATGGTCTTATTTTATGTAAAAATATTTTGCAAAAATTGTGTGTGTGTGTGTGTGTATGTAAATTTTATTTTAAAAACGGCTGTAACGATTTTGAATAAATTTTGTATTTTACCATTTTCGAGCACAAGAAGACCATTGAGTTTGGTCATGTGTTCGAGAAAATTCGATTAGTGGGTCATTTTGGGTCAGGGTCAAGCTAATTATATCTGAAAAACGGCTCAGTCGGTTTTTACTAAATTTTATATCCAACCGTTTTTGGGCACGAGAAAAGTATTGGGCTAGGTCACATGTTCGAGAAATTTCGATTAGTGGGTCACTTCGGGCCAAGCTAATTTTATCTAAAAAACAGCTCTAACGATTTTGACTAAATTTTGTAATCTACTGTTTTGGATTACGAGAAGACCAATGGACTAAGTCACATGTTAGAGAAAATTAGATTTGTGGGTCATTTTTGGGTCACTGTGAGTCAAGTTAATTGTATCTAAAAAAAGGCTCAAAACATTTTGACAAAATTTTGTATTATATAGTTTCTGAGCATGAGAAGACCATTGGGATAGGTCACATATTCGATAAATTTAGATTAGTGGGTCCCTTTTGGGTTACCGTGGGTCAAGCTAATTTTATCTATAAAACGACTTAACGATTTTGACTAAATTTTGTATTTTATCGTTTTCGGGTCCGAGAAGAGCATTGGTTAGGTCGCATGTTCGAAAAAAATCGGTTAGTGAGTCATTTTGGGTCACTATGTCTCAGGATCATGCCAATTGTATCTAAACAGCAAGAATGATACAGTGTGAATAAAATATCGAATTGAACACAAGGCTAATTTTAACCGAGCTTAGCTCGGTCATCCCTGCTAGTATTTTTTTAACTGAAAGCTCTTCATTTGTAGATATGATTGCACTATCTGTTTTTTTTTTTTTTTTAATTATATCCCCACTTTTATATTTTAATTTTAAAAGCATTTAAAAAAATTTCTTCAAAATGGTGAAAATTAGATAGCTTTCATTATTGCAGACAAGGATAAATAATGAGGTATTTTTATCTTTATTCATGCTATTTTCTGATAAAAATTCAAAATTGTTGTATGGGGTTTAGTGTCGCAAAATCCCATTAGGAGCAGAATATTATATTAGGGGCATAATAACGAAAAATGACATACTGCTTTTGAAAACACGCATTTTTCCTCATAAATTTTCTATGTTGTTTTTTCTTCTGCATGTGTACTGATACTAAGTTTCAGGCACTAGGCGAAATGCTATTTAAGTGAAAAATGAAGTCATATTTAAAAGAAAACGATCATTTTTTTAGATAAAACTAAACGTTTTAACACAAATGCGTCTAAAAAACATAAATTACGGAAATTTTTGCTCTCCGTAATTGAGATTAGAATCTCAAGTAAAGGGTGCGTCTGTTCACATAAAAGATGTTGCTGACAATCGTGACTTCAAGTTTTGAGTTTAAATAATTTTTAAATGATCAAACAAAATACAGTTTTTAAAAAAAAATGATGAATATGGATATGAGAAGTGCGTATGCAAATTTTGAGAAGGTGAAAATTGCTGTTTTTATTCCGGAATACCAAGCATAAAAGCCTCAATTGATAACCACATCCTAATAACTGATCTTTATTATATTTTACTGATAAGTATCTATATTATAAAGAACAAACGTATCTGTGCATAACGCTGACGTCATTTTGCGAATGGCAATACTTCACGATCATATTTCGGTCTTGAAATTTTCCCTACTGCAATTTTTTAATCTTCTGACCATCGTGCATTTTCAATTTTCGTCGCATAGGAAAAAAATTTACTTTCAAATGCAATTTGTTTAAAAGCTGTATCTTAACTGACTGATGTATTATATTTTCTAAAATAATTTTTAAACATGATTTTTTTTAAAGTTTACCTTATTACGTGCCGGTTTCAATACATAATAATAATAAACATTTTGCACATAAAGTAACAAACATTTTTCAGCATTTGTTTCCGACTATTTTTGCTTAACGAAATTAATACTTCCTTTATAAACAAATAAAAGAATAACATTAAAAAAACAGCCAATCTAACATATTTGTGAAAGACAAATTAACGAAATGAATACTTATTTTATAAACAAATAAAAGAATAATATTGTAAAAACACAAATCTAACATATTTGTAATCGTACAATTTAAATTTTTAGATCACCAAATAGGTTGTTTTTTTTTTTTTTCCAAATGGAATTTGTTTGCAAAGTTCATCTCAGTTTACTGATTGTTTATGGTTTTAAAAACAATTTTAAAGCATGAAATATATTTTTTTAATTTATATATATCGCGCGGAGCTCGATTACGAAAGATTAATCCGTTTGCCCTTAAAACAAAATAAAGTGTTCATCATTTTCTTACGGCTAATATCCATTTTAAAATAACTACCCTCTGAATAAATAACTAAAATAATATAAATAAAACACAAATTTAACAGGCATGTATAAGCTCTGAAATTATCAGAATACTAGCGAACCCATGCCAAGTGATATTTGTATGACTATTTTTTATTAGAAGAACACTTTTTGGAATAATTCAAAAATTACAAATTAAGCCACAGTTTGACTAAACTTCATTATTAAAGTACAATAGACAGAAATGAGATTTTATTTAATAAGGAGAAATAAAACTAATTCCAATTAAATGATAATTTAGAAAGTATTTTGAAATTTTTATGCTTATTTCATACGCTCATTTCACTATTCATTTGAAGTTTTGAATTTTTTAGAAACCATCGTAACACATTTACCTCCTAAAATTAACCATAATGTCAAATTCCAAGCTTCTTGTCTCACAGTATACCACCTCTCTGGTGTTAAAACTTGAAATGTGGTACCAAAAAATTAAAAATGGAAAAATATTTTTTTCTTATGTATTTGACCTTTATACAAAGATTCCGGAGCAGTTTTTGTTTCATCTATATCTTAAAAAATGGCTGAGTTATAGCATTTTGAATTTCTAGCGTGGCTGACATTTTGAAACGTCCTGAATTTTGTCACGCGATAAAAGGCGTATTTATGAACCGATTTGGATGTAATTCGGTGTGTACATAGTACATACCAATCTCTCGACCGAGTTCGTTGGCCAGTTTCATCCGCCATTTTGTTTCAAAATGGCGGCCATTTAAATTTTCTTTAAAAATTTAAAATTTGAAATGTGGTACCAAAAAATTGAAAATGGAAAAATATTTTTTTCTTATGTATTTGACCTTTATACAAAGATTTCGGAGCAGTTTTTGTTTCGTCTATATCTTAAAAAATGGCTGAGTTATAGCATTTTGAATTTCTAGCGTGGCTGACATTTTCAAAACGTCCTGAATTTTGTCACGCGATAAAAGGCGTATTTATGAACCGATTTGGATGTAACTTCGTTTATACATAGTACATACCAATGTCTCGACCGGGTTCGTTGGCCAACTTCAACCGCCATCTTGTTTAAAAATGGCGGCCATTTAAATTTTTAAGAAAAATTTAAATTTGAAATGTGGTACCAAAAATTGAAAATTGAAAAAATATTTTCTTCTTATGTGTTTGACCTTGATAAAAAGATTCGGGAGCAGTTTTTGTTTTGTCTATATCTTAAGAAATGGCTGAGTTATAGCATTTTGAATTTCTAGCATGGCTGACATTTTGAAACGTCCTGATTTTTCTCACGTAATAACAGGCTTATTTATGAACCGACTTGGATGTACCTTGGTGTGTACATAGTACATACAAATATCTCGATCGAGTTCGTTGGCCAGCTTCATCTGCCATCTTGTTTCAAAATGGCGGCCATTTAAAAAAATAAAAAAATTTAAATGAGATACCAAAAAATTGGAAAATGAAAAAGATTTTTTTTGTATGTGTTTGACCTTAACACAAAGATTCCGGAACAGTTTTTCTTTTGTCTATATCTAAAAAAAAATGGCTGAGTAACAGCATTTTGAATTTCTCTTGTGGCTGACATTTTAAAACGACCTGATTTTTGTCACGCGATAACAGGCGTATTTATGAACCTATTTGGTATTTGGATGTAACTTGGTCTGTACATAGTACATACCAATGTCTCGACCGAGTTCGTTAGCCAGCTTCATTCGCCATCTTGTTTCAAAAGGGTTGCCATTTAAAAAAAATTAAATTTAAAATTCAAAATGAGGTATTAAAAAATTGGAAAATGAAAAAGATTTTTTTTATGTGTTTGGCCTTGATACAAAGATTCCGGAGCAGTTTTTGTTTCTGAAAATTTGTTCTTTTGTTGATATCTTAAAAAATGGTTGATTTATAGCACTTTGAATTTCTAGCATGGCTAACATTTTGAAATGATCTTGTATTTGTCACGCGATAACACACGTATTCGCCTATTTCGATGTAAGAAGGCATGTGGATAGTATACATCAACACCTCGACCAAGTTTGCTGGCCAGATTCATCAGCCATCTTGTTTCAAAATGGCGGCCATTAAATTAAAAAATATATATATATTTAAAGTGAGGTGCAAAAAAATTAGAAATTGAAAAAGGTTTCTTTCTTAAGTATTTGACCTTGATATAAGTATTCAGGAGCATTTTTTGTTTATCTTTACCTTAAAAAATGGCTCAGATATAGCAGTTTCAATTTCTATTGTGGGTGACATTTTGAAAAATCTGATTTTTTGCATGCGACAGCACTCCTATATATTAACCGATTCCGATGTGAGTGAGCATGTGCACAGCAATTACTAAGGTCTCGACCAAGTTCACTGCTTAGCCACATCCACCATGTTGTCTTAAAATGACAGGCACTTTAAGAAATTGCCGAATTTGGCAGCCAAATATAAGTTACTTTAAAGAAAAGCAGCTTGGATAAAGCTGACTAATTTCGCGAAATTCTCATTCATTATATTGATAAAAATTAGTATTGAATCTCCTATATTCGGTTTCCACTAAATTGAGCTTCGTGTGTTTGCATGATATAAGTTGGCTTTTTTAAAATAAGGATTATGAAAGCTACCTCTTCCTCCCGGCACTGGCCGGAAGGACTTTTTTACTTTCTTCTATCTTCAATAGAAGAAAGTATTGTAATCGAAATTTTTTTCGACTTCCGGTTTTCGACGGATTTGCATGTTTTAGGGGTCAGAGATTCCAAAAAACATGTTTATAGAAAATGTCTGTCTGTCTGTCGCCATTGTACCATCAAAAAGTGTATGAAGTTATGTATAGAATTAAACCAAAATTTTATTATAAGTTTTTGGCTATGGCATGCAGGTCCTCCCGGAATTTGGAAAAAATTCGCCGGTAGGGGGCGCTGATATAACAATTTTTGTGCGATTTTGAATATTGTACCATCCAAAAGTGTATGGAGTTATTCATAGAATTGAACCAAATTTTTAGTTTAAGTTTTTGGATATGACAGGCAGGTCCTCCCTGAATTTGGAAAAAATTCGCCGGTAGGGGGCGCTGTAAATGCGTTTTTTGTGCGATTTTGAATATTGTACCATCGAAAAGTGTATGAAGTTATGCATAGAATTGAACCAAATTTTTATTTTAAGTTTTTGGCTATGGCAAGCAGGTCCTCCCTGAATTTGGAAAAAATTCGCCGGTAGGGGGCGCTGTAATAGCGATTTTGAATATTGTACCATCCAAAAGTGTATGAAGTTATGCATAGAATTAAACCAAATTTTTATTTTAAGTTTTTGGATATGGCAAGCAGGTCCTCCATGAATTTGCAAAAAATTTGCCGTTAGAAGGCGCTGTAACAGCGATTTTTGTGCGATTTTGAATATTGCACCATCGAAAAGTGTATGAAGTTATGCATAGAATTGAACCAAAAAAAAAAAATTTAAGTTCTTGGCTATGGCAAGGAAGTCCTCCCTTAATTTGTAAAAAAATCGCTCGTAGAGGGCGCTGTAATAGCGATTTTTGTACAATTTTTGTGCCATTTTGAATATTGTACCGCCGAAAAGTTTATGAAGTTATGCATAGAATTGAATCAAATTTTATGTGTGTATTTTTGGTCATGTCACGAAGCTCCTTCCTGAATTTGGAAAAATTCTGCCGGAAGGGGGCACTATAATTGCCATGTCTGTACCATTTTCATTATTGTACCATCGAAAAGTGTATGAAGTTATCCATATAATTGAACCAAATTTTTTGTGCATGTTTCTGGCTATGGCAAACAAGTCCTCCCTGAACTTGAAAAAATTCCGAAAGAAGGGGGCGCTATAATTCCGATCTCTGCGCCATTTTCATTATTGTACCATCGAACAGCGTATAAAATTATGCATACAAATGAACCAAAATGTTTGTGCTTGTTTTTGGCTTTGGCCAACAGGTTCTCCTTGAATTTGGAAATATTGCGCGGTAAAGGGGCTCCGTGCTAGCGATTTCTGTATACTTTTCTTGATTTTTCGTAGTTCTATTGTGCATCGGCGGCTCATGCAGCGGCGGGAACTCGCTTCCTGCTATGCCGGCTATTCGCAAACAGCTGATAACGACAGAATAAGGAAAAATTAATAATTTTAACAAATATCATGATATATATATAGATTAACTCGTTTTTAGTCCGTTTAATTGACTTGAGCAGAAATTTAAGATGAAAATCAAAGTTGGTATAGTATTGAACTAATAATATTGAAGTATTAACATGTGTAACTAGGTTTTGAAATATTAAGATGTATAAGATGGCACATCACAAGATGACATTTTGGGATTGGCACATCCAACTAGTTTTATTAGGGATAGACCTATAAACAATATCCTGTATCAGATTTTATGTATTTCTAAAACTACATAGTGATAAAGTGGAAAATGTTTTGTAACATCATAGGTTTAAGATTTACGGGATGAATCGGAACACATTTTAGTTGTCATGGTTTATTCTTCCATATAGTAATATTTTCATGTCATATCGTATTTTAACACTGTTTCGTCTGTTCCAGTTACTGGAAGACTTTAAAGATACCAAGAAATTATTTAGCTAAACGAAAAACGTCAATCCCCAATCCAACAAATATAGATCAGGCAATAAAATAATTATTAAAAAAACTTCAAATCCCTAAAAAAATGTGCAGCAAAATATTCTCTGTCAACCACAACATTACACAGACATCTAAAAATGGGAAACAATTAAAAAAGAGAGGAGGTCAAACAGTACTAAGTGCTGAGGAAGAGGCCGTACTAGTAGACCGTATTAAAACATGCAGCAATTTAAAAAAACAAAGGAAAGAAACTATCCAGAAGATCATCGTCTGAAGATTCAATTTCCAATTATTCTGTTCAAGACAGTGATAAAGAGTTCATATTGTCTACTACTTCAGAAGAAGACCCAGATTTTGGAATCCTTGAAAATCCCCATCTTTCAAACAAATTTGCTCCAGGAACTTCCTTGTCGTTAAAGTACATGGAAAAAAGTCATACAGACTCTATGTGACCAAGATCCCATGCCCAGAAGATGATGGCCATGTGGGGAAATTTTACAAAAGGGTCCCCCCTACCTGGAGATTTCAAAAAATAGTGAAAGAGGAGGCAGCATTTCTTCCGGAAGATGTCTAAAGAATTTTCAGCTAAAGGACAACATTCAAACAGCTGCTCGTTTCAAGGATATGATAACTTTTGTGAATGACATGAGTGAATTGAATTTGTATAAAATTCCATATTTCTCAATTCAAATACATTTTATTAGAATAAATTCTAATCTTTCTTGAGTTCAAAGTTGTTTTCTAATTTCTGAAAAGTCATACCTTTACTTGCATAGAAAATAAAGGATTTGTTTGATAGTAACTACGTGTTCCTATTCATCCCTTATCCTTAATACCCGTTTTTATTAACCCTATTGAAGCCTGAATCTGAATAAATAAAGATTATAACAGCCGCAGGTAGGGGTGAATCTGAATACCATTAAAAAAAATAAAAATTATACATAAAAACTGTAAAAAATGTTTTGTTTTTGCTTAAAATTTCAAGAACAAAACAAGACCGAAGTTTCCAGTAAAAAAAATAAAAGAATAAAAAAATCGGTAGTTGCCCTTTTTTTTTGCATTAAAGTTGAAAAGTGTTCCGATTAACCCCTTTTTACGGTATTGTTAGGGGCGCAGAGTTGCTTACAAGAAGTCACCTGTCAATAATATTTGATGTCATAGTAGACAATTTTAAGGAAATTAAAATAAAATTAAGCTCAACAATGCAAAACTTTCGGACAGTTTTTTTCTAAATAAAAGCATGATACTTGCAGGCATGATTATTGAAGTGATTTGTAATAAAAATTCATTTCATTATAAATGAATTACATATTGAATTATAAGAGGTTGTTGTCTCAAAACTACAGATTTTCAATATCTTTGAATTATTTTTCAGTAATTGAATTTGATTGGAATGAAAAACATTTGACTATTTATCACTACAATTCGCCTTATCTAAAACAGTAAAACAAAGACCTTGTACAAAGCTTAAACTGGCATTGTATCAAGCATGCATCCAAAAGAATATTGCAACGCCACCTTGGTCTGTGCTGTGTTTTTCTAGATAGGCTTTTAATTACTATCTTGGCTAATTACTGACAAATGGTTTCAAAAATCATTATCAACAATTCTTGGAGGATTCTGCTTCGATAGGTACCTCAACTCCCCACACATATTTTTTAGTATTCTATTATTTAATCCTAAAATGTGCTGCGATTTAGGGATGAAAACTGTTGTACAGGTAGGTATACTTGCTATTTAGTATGATTGATCAGTAGTATTTTATGTGATAAACTACACTGATTCATTATAAATGATGAATCTTTAAGAGTTTTGACTGTTACTATGGACATGTTTTTGATTACAGTAGACTGCTGATTATCGGAACTCCAATCGAACTGCCAATTATCCGAAAAGCCTATTTCTCCCCAAAAAAATTTTAACCGAATTCCCAGTTATCTATTGGCTTGGAATAAAATTTTAAATAAAGAAAAAAAAACTGATAGTGTATCAGAAAATGAAGAATGTAAAATAGTAAAGGAGATGGGAAGAATCCTAAGTTATGAAGAAAATGAAATTAATGAGTGGTTAAATAGTGAAGTACAGTATCAGATTTTAAATGATGATGAGATTCATGATGAAAAAGAAATTGAAGAAAATGGAAACGGATGTTCTGAAAATAACCCAGGTCCATCCCATAACGAAGCCTTTGAATGTTTGGAAACAGCTATGAAATGACTCGAACGGCAGAAGAATGTTGATCCTATTGACTTAATGTATTTAAGAAGAATCAGAGATATAGCAGCATTGAAAAGAATGTCTTCATTGAAGCAAGCAACAGTCAGCTTTTTTTCTTAAATTATAATCTATGGAGTTCAGAAAATGATAAATAGAGATAAAAAAAATTTAATAATAAAAATGTAAAAAAAAAATTAAAAAGACAAAAAAAAAAAAAAAATTTAAACATGCCAGCATTAATTGGTGCTGCCAGTCCTAAGTTTAAATAACGTGTTAAGGTTTTAGTATAGTCAGAAACATCCCTTAAATTGTCTGTTCATTTATCCGAACTTTGCTTATCCAAACTAGGGTTGGTCCCGACTTGTTCGGATAATTGGCGCTCTACCGTATTAATTGTTCTCAATTAAGACATTCATTATCGTTATACACTGCTCAAAACAATTAAAGGATATTTGAAGTTTTATATAAAATAAAGATATAAACGAAATTTTTTTTGCCAAAAATAGAAGAAGAGAATCACAAATGCAAATTTTTCTGGTTTTCAAACTGTGGAGTATGCAAATTTTGAGTTCGACGTCAAAAACGTCGCTTCAGCGGCAGCGAATGAAATTTGACTTTCAACTGGATAAAAGAGAATGAAGACAAGGATGATCGGCATTCAGTGATTGCTTTGTTTCGATGAGTACGATGTCTCAGCGAAGTCATTTGACAGATTCAGAAGCTTTGAGAATTGTTGGTAGGTTAGAAAGGGGCCAAACTCAAGCCGAAGTAGCGCAAGCCATTGGAATGTCACAAAGTGTCATTTCTAGCATCTGGAACCGTTTTTTGGAGAGTGGATGTGCAGGCCGAAGACCAGGGCAAGGTCGTAGACGGGCAACAACACCCAATGAAGATCGGTATTTAGCGTTAACAGCTCGGAGACACCGAACCATGAACGCTACTCTTCTCCAACAACACCTTCGCTCGGCTACAGGCACCATGATTTCAACTCAGACTGTCCGAAACCGGCTCCATGCTGTAGGTCTGTATGCTCGCCGACCGATGGTATGTATTAGATTAAAATCAAGGCATCGTCGCGACCGCAGGGAGTGGGCAACCGAGCATGTCAACTGGAGGAGAAATGAATGGAGCAATATTCTGTTTTCTGACGAGTCTCGTTTTTCTGTGCATCCGGATAATAGGCGTATTTTCATCTGGAGGGACCGTGGCAGTAGGAATAATCCTGCGTTCGTGCACGAAAGTGTCAGATTTGGCGGTGGAGGAGTGTTGGTGTATGGTGGCATCTCCATTGACGGGCGCACTGACCTCTACATCATTCGAGATGGAGCTCTGACTGGTCGCCGATATAGGGATGAGATCCACATGCCTACTGTAGTCCCTTACGCTGCAGCATTCGGAGATAGCTTCATTTTAATGGACGATAACTGCAGGCCACATCGTGCAAACCTGGTGGAGGATTTCCTTTTCGAGGAAGGAATCGTTCGAATGGAATGGCCAGCGTGTTCTCCAGACATGAATCCAATCGAGCACGTTTGGGACGCTCTAGGAAGACGAGTTTATGGCCGCCAACAACCCCCACAAACTCTCCAAGAACTGGAAAGAGCTCTTCTGGAAGAGTGGGGCAGAATACCCCCAACTCGTCATTAATAGCCTCATTGAGTCCATGCCTCAAAGGTGTTCAACGTTGCTGGCCGCCCGTGGAAACCATACCCCCTACTAAAAATGATTTTCTTTGAAGAAAACACCTTTTCTTATTCTTTTTTTCTCATATGCACAAATTGTGTTTTTTTCCTTTAGTACACAAATGCGCAATAAAATGCATTTTTTTCTGCCAAACATGTGTAATTTATTCTCATATAACCTACTATGTCTGTCGACCATGTATCAATCAGCTAAACAGTTTACCAGATACAAAATCCACCTAAAACTGCAATATCCTTTAATTGTTTTGAGCAGTGTATATGTGTTGATGGGGATACAAATCTTCCTTCACCCTGTAATATGTAGTTAATTTAAAAGTATGTTAAAACATTCTATGCTTTAGTGCATTCTACATGTAAGAAGTGGCTATATTTTTTAGGTGCGTTCGTAATTATGTAAATATGTAGCACCTATAGTCGTCGTTCAGTCCGTCCGTCCGTCTGTCCGTCCGTCCGTCTGTCCGCATGTAACAGAGCAAAAACTACCCAACCGAATGGTCTGAAATTTCAAATATATGATTGTTGCAAAATTTTGTCGAGCCATTTCAAATTTTATGAAAATCGGATGTATAGTTTAATTACAGGGACAGTCAAAAGTTTTTCTTTACATTACGGCCAATGGGAAAAATTATTGCAAGTGCATTTTAATGATATTACAGCCTTCCGAATGATCTGAAATTTTAAAGATATAACTGTTGCAAAATTCTGTCGGGCCCTTTCAAATTTTAGGAAAATCGGATGTACAGTTTAATTACAGGGACAGTCAAAAGTTTTTCCTTACATTACGGCCAATGGGAAAAATTATTGCAAGTGCATTTTAATGATATTAGAGCCTTCCGAATGATCTGAAATTTTAAAGATATAACTGTTGCAAAATTTTGTCGAGCCCTTTCAAATTTTAGAAAAATCGGATGTATAGTTTAATTACAGGGACAGTCAAAAGTTTTTCTTTACATTACGGCCAATGGGAAAAATTATTGCAAGTGGATTTTAATGATATTAGAGCCTTCCGAATGATCTGAAATTTTAAAGATATAACTGTTGCAAAATTCTGTCGGGCCCTTTCAAATTTTAGGAAAATCGGATGTACAGTTTAATTACAGGGACAGTCAAAATTTTGTTGCAAAATTTTGTCTGTTGCAAAATTTTGTCGAGCCCTTTAAAATTTTAGGAAAATCGGATGCATAGTTTAATTACAGGGACAGTCAAAAGTTTTTCTTTATGTTACGGCCAATGGGAAAAATTATTGCAAGTGCATTTTAATGATATTACAGCCTTCCGAATGGTCTGAAATTTTAAAGATATAATTGTTGCAAAATTTTGTTGAGCTATTTCAAATTTTAGGAAAATCGGATGTATAGTTTAATTACAGGGACAGTCAAAAGTGTTCCGTTACATTACGGGGAATGGGAAAAAAATATTGGAAGTGCATTTTAATGATGTATCAGACTATGCGCTTTATGAAGTGCAAAAAATTATACATTCAGTACAATATGGGTTGCAAAAAATAATTATAAAACTAGTTATAGTACGAACGCACCTCATTTGCCACGTTTAACGAGCAATTTCCAACTTGTCTTATTTGCTTACATTTAAAAATTAATATGTTTTCGCAGAAGAAATATCTCCTGATTTCTGGCTTTCAGAACTTGACTAGTCTGCATGCTGTAAGTGACTATAACATATTAAAATTATATTATTGTCAACATTCTACAAACTTTGAATTTAAGAGTTTTTAAAAAAAAGTTTCATATATATATATACCGGGTGAGCAAAAAGTCCGTATAAATTTTTAAAATTCATAAAAACTGAAAAAATAACCGAAATGAAAAACTGTTTGCAGGATTAGGATCTGTAGGTCACAGGAAAATTTTTAAGACAAAAATAAAAAATAACTCAAAAAACAGCCAACAGATGGTGCTCGTTCGTGCGATTTTGGTCGAAATATGCAAATGAAACGGTTATAAGAATTTGCGCTCCTAATCCAGAACTAGTTCACTGTTGTGAGCCGTGTATGTGATCAAGGATGCTGAGTATGAAGGATAAAGCTTTGCCGGTGAAGTTATTTTACGTGAACTAGTTCTGGATTAAGAGCGCAAGTTCTCATAACCGTTTTATTTGCATATTTCCACCAAAATTGCATGAACCAGCGCCATCTGTTGGTTGTTTTTTGTTATTTTTTATTTCTGTCTTAAAAAAATTCCCGTGACCTATAGATACTAATCCTGCAAACAGTTTTTCATTTCGGTTATTTTTTCGGTTTTTATCAATTGTTAAAGTTTATACGGACTTTTTGCTCACCCGGTATATATATATATAAAATCATTACATTATTGTTTCTATATTTACAGGATGGATATATATAAATTCACTGAATGTTATAAAATAGATTTAAATTTATATATATTTCTTACTAAAAGGTCTTTCAATCTGCACTGACTGCACTAAAAGTTTCTGGGAAAATGTTGATGTGAATTTAAAAAAACTTCTTTAAAGTTTCGAATTTGTATAACACAATTTCACTTATCTCCACACAGTGAGTATCCTTATTGTTACCCAATAACTTAATGACCTTTTTTAACATGCACCTTTTCAACTGTGTTCATTGTAAGTGGAAAGTTTTTATCAAGCATCTATTTTTTCATATTTGATCCAGTGAAAATACATTTTTTTTTTTTTTTTTTGTTGCTTAATTAGTTTTACTCCTCTTACTAATATTTGTTAAATATAGTCAAATTTTTCAAAGTACTTTTGGATGTTAAAAATATTTCAAATTATATAAAAACAAAACATTTTACTTGTGGGAAATATAAAAACAAGTTTGAGATATAAAATATTTAAGTTATAGATGTTTAATTTTAACTTTTTTTTCCATTTTTTACTGTCAGTAATAGATTTGCGTAACAATATTGCACTTGAAGTTAAATTATAAAAGGTGCTTTTAATAAAATTTAGTAGTTTGAAATATTAAAAAAGATTTTCTGAATTGTGAAAATAAAATTATTAATATAGTACATGAAATATTAATTTAATAATTTCTTCTGCATAAACATTATAGCATATAGGTTCTTTCAACTTCAGAACTAATACATTAAATAAAATGCATAATATTGAACATTTCTTCTACGAGAATGTTTTAATTTTAAAGATTTAATAATCGAAGAATTTAATTTGTTGAACCATTATGAATGAAGTAAATGTGCTACATAACTTTTTTTTTTGTTGTTTTTATTCATGTTATTTTTATATAAACTTTTTTGTTTAATATTTTGAAAGTGTAATATATTCTAAAGTGCAACTGAATATATATATAATATACTCTATATTAAAAATCTTTAAAACTTGGCTGTTGGTGTCTGCAGTGCTTTTGTTTATACAAGATCTAGATCAGAGCTGTCCAATAGGTCGCCATGGTGCGCTTTCTAATAGACCGGGAGGCGGCAACACAGACAATTACCTCATCGAGTTCACGTCTGAAATTCCAGAATTAGTTAAAACGCAATTAGTCTGCCAAGTCTTGGTAGAAAGCACCTGAAAACCCAATTTTAGCAGTTGACTCGTAGATTTACCATTGTGTTTTCCTGTACTCAAAGGTATGAAAACATGGTGGAATGGGAGTAGAAAAACACAATGGTAAACCTACAAGTCAACCGCTAAAATCAGGTTTTTATGTGTTTTCCACCAAGATATGACTTGTCAGACCGATTGAGTTTTATTTGAGAATCGAGTTTGAACTAATTCTGGAATTTCAGCTGTGAACTCGATGAGGTGATGATCTGTACTGTCGCTTCCCAGTCTATAATGTTTCATGTTACTAGCTTTTCTAAATAGTAAAAATCTTTTTTAAAGGTTGCTTTCTTTAAAATCCATAACATCTGCATGGCTTTTTTATTATTATTATAGATGCATTTAAGCGTTTTTCTCTTACAAAAAAATCCCCCCCCCCCTTAAAAAAAGTACCAATCTTTTTTTTTCTTCTTCTTTGCCTTACAACTTATTTGTACATGAATTTCTTGAATATTAGAATCCTTATGGCTATCAGGGTGAGATTTCTGCGCATTGTATAAGACAGTGTTGGCAATTTAGTACACTTTTTTAATTCAAAATATCTATCACTATTTATATATAATAATCTTAGTTTTGTTCGATGTAAGATGTTCTCATGATTAAATAAAGCGAAGATTACTGTTAAAAAATAGTCAGATATTTTGAACATAAACCACTTTTAATTGGTAACCTTGATAAGAAGTGTAATACTACAACTTGGAGTGAGATAAGATAGTTGCCTGTTTTGAGTCATGCCCTTTGTTGTTTGCTACCCGCTGAAATGCACCCATGCTTACTGGAAGGTTGGACAGGCCTGATCTAGATGATATCAAAAAGAAAACCTCTTAGGAATAAATAATAAATTTGGCCAATGTTATTTTTGGGAGGAGGAAACTAATAAAGTTTTATCACTAATAGATAACATGGCATTTTCAAAGCATGTACTAGAGCCCTGCATCGGGTCACTGCTATATTTTTTCGTTGCAGGTCAGGCTGGGTTGACTTTCATTATTTAGGGTGGGATTGACTTGATTTTTCAAAAGAATGTCCAAAATATTTTTTCAGGTTAAAAATCTATATACAATAAGACCAGGGCTGCGGAGTCTGTGGGAAATATGGACGACTCGGACTCCGGGAATTTTAACAGATGCGACTCCGACTCTTTTACTCAAAAATTAGGCGACTCCAATTCTGGGAATTTTAACACATCCGACTCCGAAGCCCTGAATAAGACCACTATAATGGAACTCCCGAAAAGCAGTCACCTCTACTTAGTGAACACTTTTTCACCTCCTAATACATATATTTTTATACCTCTGAATAGTGGACACCTCCCAATCTATATACACTTAACATGTGTATGTGTGCATAAACTATCACAAATTTGTATGTATCAAAAACGAAATGTTGGTAATTTTTTCATATTCAGAGAGAAGAAAAAAGGATTCTTAACTGTACCATAAAAAGGGATTACCTATGATCACATATCTTGTATGCATTTTATTTTTCACGCAGTAAACTGAATATATAGTTACTCAAAAAAAGTATTGGGACACTTGGCAGGTATGAAACATTAAGACCAAAGAAACATTAAAAATGATAAAAAAAAATCTTGAATATTTTACAATTCCAGTTTCTTCTAGCTTTTTAAATATTATGCAACCTCAAAGAGATCTCAAAGTTATAGGACACTTTTGAAATGAGGAAGTTAAAAAATATTTATCGCATCAATAAAGATTAATTTACTACAGTACAGAACCATTTTTCCGGAATGGTTGGGGTCAAATGTATTCCGGATAACTGGTTGGGCTTAAAAGAAGCATCTATTTGATAAGTTTTGTGGAATATATCTGGTTGTGGCATTATTTCTGATTTTAAGTTATTAGATTACTTGGATTAAAAATCAGATGCAAGAAAGATCAAAAGTTAACCAGAGTATAAAAGGAGGTAATTTATGGAAATCCCTTGGGAACAAAAATTCTTCTGTTTCCTCTGCATAAAAATTAAAACATCTGAAATACAACTAAATATGTTTCCATTTCAAATACTAGATGTTGAAATCAAATTATACAATTGTTTCAAGCAATGGATATGTCAAACTGGCAGTGTATGACCCTTTTTCTGCAAAGATTCTGAAATAAGTCTATTAGAAATATCATTCCGGATAATTGGTTTTCTGGTTAACTGGTTTTTGGATAAATGGTTCCATACTACCACTATATTTTAGACATTAAATTTCAGCATATCCATATCATGTAACAATGGGGAGAAGCAAAGATATCTGTGGATGTGCAAAATCCGTTCGTCGTATAGGATAAATCTTAAAATTGAGCAAGTCTAGTGCGTTTAATATTATCTCCAGATACAAGAAATCAATGTTGTGGAAAACAAAGATCAGGGCATTCAAGAATATTTAGTGAATGCGAAGAGAGATGGATTATGAGACAAGTTCACATTAATCCCAGAACTAATGCCGTAAAATTGACCCTAGAGATTTAAAAAAGATTAAGGAAATTTGCAAATATTAAAACTATCAAGAAATATTTTGAGAAAACATAAGTTTATGCCAGAGTATCTAGGTAAAAGCTCTACATCAGCAAAGCAAACCGACGTGCTAGACTAACATTTCCTAAAACTTATGTAAAGCAGTCTACAGAATTTTGGAAAAACATTCATTTTGTGGATGGAAGCAAATATAACATTTTCGGATTGGATGGCAAGCAAAAAGTTTGCTGCAGATCAAAAATTTACATCATACTGTAAAATTCGAGGCGGCAGCCAAATGGTTTGGGGTTGTATGGAGAGTTCTGGTGTAGGAAACTTAAGACATGTTTGTCTATTGTGCCATCAATAAGTTCTATCTTGAAATTCTTAAACGGAATTTAATGCAAAGTGCAAATAACTTGGGAATTGCAAAACAATTTTGGACTGTATCAGGATAATGACCTGAAGCATACTGCTTACATTTGCAAGTTGTGGGTACTCCATCATTGTCCTGGTGTGATTCAGACCCCTGCCCAGAGTCCAAACATTAACCCCATTGAACATCTTTGGGATTATGTTCAGCAAAGAATCCATAAGCATCCTATTTCTAGCAAGCAAGATTTAAGAAAGCATCTAGTTGAAGAATAGGCCAAAATCGATCCATCCTTTTGCACAGAATTGGTAAAATCTATGTCAAATAGACTATGAGAGGTCATAAAGCACAATGATGGCCCAACAAGATATTAATTATCTGTTTCAAAAAATTTTCTTGA
Organism: Maratus speciosus; assembly: GCA_963932465.1. Lineage (NCBI taxonomy): Eukaryota > Metazoa > Arthropoda > Arachnida > Araneae > Salticidae > Maratus > Maratus speciosus. Next base: position 209,994,406 of record OZ010788.1, on the reverse strand, counting down.
GTTATTGGATAGTGTCCTAATACTTTTTCGAGAAATGGTTTTGACTATTTCTTTTACTTAGTGTTTACTATAATTGCATTATGTTTTAGTTATCATGATTTGCATATATCAGTTATATAAAAAATAAAATTTTATGCAATTGTATCATGTCCCAATACTTTTTTGAAAACTGTATACTCATTCATATGCAAATGCATATTTATTTTCACCTGAAACGAAGTTCTGCTCAAACTTTTTGTGAAAACCTGAACTATCTGCTTTGTTAAAAATCTAAATGACTCGCAAGAACCATTCTATGGTGAATCCGACCAAAGAACGGATATTAGAGTCAGCCAACCCAAAAAGAGAACATTAAGGACGATCTGATGCAGAACTTTATTCAGTGATCCCGAGGTCTCCACTATTCAGAGGTTTTACTATATTTGAATATTAAAGAATATAGATTTGTCCATTTTGCTATATTAGAAATATAATTGTAGATTACTTTTCATAATTGCATTAAAACATGATTTACTTTCATTTTGGTTTTGACGAACCAAAATGAAAATAAATCAAAGGTTGGTTAAAAAAAAAAAAAAAAACGAAAGGTTGGTTTGTGGGTGACCGAAAATTATTTTGTCAGGTTTGGATGAAGTACAACCCGACATGTGCAAGGACTCTAGCATACACATTATAAGTGAACAAAACAGCATAGTCTACAGTGCATCTAAATACTTGATCCTACTCTTTCCTGGTTGGATTCACATCTCCAGTTACCATTTATATGCTATGCCATGTCATTAAGATAAATAATGACATTTTGCTCCAGCAATTTGTACATTTTACACAGTTAATCATAAAACTAGGCAAGATTATCTTTCAGGAAAATAAAACTATTGTCACTTTTATTATTTCTAGAAGTGTTTAATTTTTTTATTAGATATTTTTATCTGAATGTTGTACATAATTAGTTTTATTTGCAGTTTCATCTTTGTATTTAACCTTTGTTTAAAAAAAGGCCTTAAAGGCCTTTTTTTAAACAAATTTTAACAAGATATCATTTACATTAAGTTGGAGTTAAAATGCATGTAAAATACAACACAATTTCATTAAAAAAATATTTTATGAAAGTTTTATTAAATGTACATAATGGTGGATGCATGTAAACATAACTTACAAAAATCTTGGCTGAAACACTAGAGATGAATGTTTAGAAAATCATGAAATAATAAATGCAAGACAATTAAACAAACATTATTATTTTCCCAAATGAAATAGTCTGTATTGATTCAACACCGTATATACTGTGTTACATCTGTGGTTTTTTTTTTTTTAATCTTGCTTCTATATTTTGTTAAAGGTAACAGGAGAACGTGTTCTATCAAAATTTTACAAATTAACAAAAGCACCTTTTATTTAAATGCGTTATTTCTAAATTATGCAAGTGATAGTTTAGTATAATTGCATTTCTTAAAGGCTTATTTCTGTGTAAGAACATTTTTAATAATGTATCAAGAAATCATGAAATTTTTTGCACACCTATCGATGATATTAAAAAGCCTAAAAATTTTGAACTACTGTAAAACTCTAGATAAAACTCGTATTGCACAAAATTTACACACTTAAGATTTATTCATAAATTTTCTTAAATATCCATTTTCACGTACCTAATTGTACTTCTCTAGATTAGATGTAGAACGCTTTGCTTTAAGTGACTGTTCATGCATACCCCAGAATTAAATATTACATATGAGAAAGAGTAATTAGAAGAAAAAATGGCAGAAGACTGGAAAAAAAAATTTCTCCACGATGAAGCAGTCTGTGTTACGATAAATTTGTTTTTAATCGGCAAGTTTAATCGTAATATGAGATTAAAATAAGGTTGAAAAACAGTGATATGTGGTAAAACTTGTAACTAATTTACAGCTAAAAATTACATATTTTTCCTATTAAAATAGACACTTTTACCAGAAAATGTTAAATGATTCATTCTTAAATTCCAAATTTATGGAAAAGAATGAATAAAATAAATTTAATACATTGTAGACATACTTCATATATTACTATGACTAAAAACATTAAATTTAGTGAAATGAATAAGATTCTAGAAAATATTTTGAAATTTAAATCTATAACAATTCTATTTTAATTAAACTACAGTTTATTTCTTCTTATTCATTTGAGATGCAAAGTTTTGCTTTACTGCCTTTATATATCAAATCCACCATCTTCAACTGGCATGCCGCAAAAATATTCAGTCAAACATAATCAAAATTTTCTGAAGTAATAGAAATAATTATTTTATATAGCGTACTTAAACTACATAGTTTAGTGTGACAAATTACAATTTGTGTGGATTGGGTTGCTAGACATCTCCCTGCTCGCACACACAGAAACAAATCTACCCACCCCTCAAAAAAAAAAGGAAAAAATTGAAACAAAGTTAGTTCAATTAGTTCAGCAAATTAGTTTAATTCACAGAACTAGAAAACTAAGTTTTGAAATACGGTTAAAGAAAACTTTGAAGAGACCCAATTCAATGGTGGATCTAATGGGGCGATCACAAACAAATGTTACTTCTTTATAATATTAGTATAATATTCAGGTTAAAAAAAAAAAAAAATGGTCACCCACTGTTCAAAGAGTACACCTATGGTTTATTTCAGCGATACTCTTAATAAAAGTATGCAGGAAAAAATACATTCTGATTAAGAAAAAATATTGCTGTGGAAAGGAGAGTTGAAAACACAGTAGAAATATTTGAACTTATGATTTTCATCCAGTGTAAATTAAATAATTTAAAAAAAAAAACTTTTTGATGCATACAAATTTGGAAGACATGTCCACCCACCTACTTGTAAGTTTAAAAGAATTTAATTATTTTTAAAGTATAAATAACATCCATCTCCCCCCCCCCCCCATCTCCAAAAAAAAAATATATATATATATATACCGGGTGTCCCAAAAAGGACTGACTGATTTTAAAATTCAATAACTTGCAAACGGTGACAGATATTTAAAAAATTCTTGCAGGAGGGTTATGGATAAGGTCAAAAGTTTTATTACAGTGATTTTCAATTTTAGTTCGATTTACAAACAATAGATGGCGCTGTAAGCAATAGTCGCTCAATTCAGGCTCGATTTTTGGCACTTTGTGGCCCGGATAATACATTTCCATCTCCTTTTTCTGCATGGAACAAGATAAAAGACCAAAAATCGAGCCTGTATTTAGCGACTATTGCTTACAGCGCCATCTATTGTTTGTAAATCGAACTAAAATTGAAAATCACTGTAATAAAACTTTTGACCTTATGCATAACCCTCCTGCAAGAATTTTTTTAATATCTGTCACCGTTTGCAAGTTATTGAATTTTAAAATCAGTCAGTCCTTTTTGGTACACCCGGTATATTACGAAGAAATTCCAAAAATACTTATTCTAAGCTACAATAGATGCTCTTTTTCATCTAACTTCTACACGCCCATATGCAAGCTTAATCATGTTCATGAAGGCTCATTTCAGCATGCCGGGTTATTCTATGATCATTATGAAATCGCAGCATTATTTGGTTAATTGTTCAGTCAAATAGTGTATTCAATATTCTAAATGCTGTTTTCTATATTGATTTAGCTGCTAACACAACAGATTTCAGTGTTACACTAGCTGATTTTCAAAAGGTCTCTTGTGCTTGTCTTGCTACTGTATACAGTATTCAAATTCTTACCGGTGTTGTGTTTTTTTTAAAGGGGAGAAGGAGGCACTGTATTTTGTAATAAAATGTTTTTATTGGCTGTGGTGGTACATTTTGTTTGGACTTGTTTATAAATAAAAGAAAACAATATGTCCCTTCCATACTTCTTCTGTTATTATAATTTAAGTGCTCTGAAAAATTATAATGATTCAAGAGCCTCAAGTTTTTTTTAAAAAAAAGCAGAAAAACCCAGGTCAAGATGAAAGTAATTATTACAAGAATTTTTGAAATTGCATTAAGCTATTTTAAAACTTGATATCAAAACAGTCTGGTATATTTATTAAAGTCAGAAATAAAATAGTCTGACAGAGTTGCACAAAATTAACCTTCCTAAAATAATTTGGTTATTCAATCTAAAAGTCAAGTATGTAAGGGAAGGGGTGGCATGTCTCATATCTATACTGAGCATTACAATGTATGTGCACGCCTGTGTATTATTACAAATTTAAGAGAGAGAAAAAGATTTAATAAAAAATTATTGGAATATCTATGTTTGCGATTTTTTTTTCTTGCACACTGCAAGAAACAAAATCTTATTTTTGGAATAGGTAATACAAATTTGTAAAATTTAAAGTTTTCTATGAAACTTGTGTTTTTTCAAAAGCCCAAAATAAAATTTTATGCAATCATTCTTGTGAAAACTAAAATTACTATTTTTTTTTTTTTTTCTCAATTTCAAAAATTGGATGAAAACCTTGTAAAATTAATCACATAACATGTAGACAAATGAACAGACAACATGAAAACATTTTAATATATTCAAAAGATTAAATTATTCAATTAAATATACAACAATAATAACTACACTCTAACAAAAGGCATCACACACCACATAAATGGCACTTTCTATTTACATGTATTCATGGAATGGTGAGGCACAGTCCATTTTTCCCCCCCTCTTCAGAATGATTCAGGATACAGATGTAAAACTGAGGAAAAAAGGAAGAATGTCAATAAATTGATTACAAAGTATGATATGTTACACTGGTGTGCAAAAATTAACGACGGCACATTAAGAAAAATAGAAATGAAAAAAATTAATATACCATCGTGCAGAAGTGCACCAAATCGTACCATAAGATTCTGTAAGAATATGTGAAAAGTGAACAGAACTTCCAACATTACTGCACAGAAGTGCAAAAACATTCATTTGACAGGTAATTGGGTGGGAAAATCCAGTCTTTAGTAAGGAATATGGTGACCCCTGAGTGCACTGCAGGATGGGCATCATCTATCCATGCTAACAAGTGAGCCACCAAACATGGTACACATCAATTTTGATGATTTAAAGTGTGTTGTAGAGGTCATGGCCCTAACTGTTCTCATGGAAGGTTTTCTTCAAATGGGCCTTAGCTTTTTATAAATTGGAGGTTAAATTTCAATTAAAATATCTTTTAGTTTGATTCTTTGAACGCAGTCTTTGTAGCATTGAGGAAGCATGCTTGTTTGCAGGTCAGAAGGCAAGGGTTCTGTCCTACCTTTTAATTTTTCCCCCTTTAATTAATTATTATTTTTTTTTTTTGACATGTTATAAATTTTAAGCAGACTTATGAACTGCTGCAGCTTTTTTTTTATATAAGCGAGTATATAGCCTCTTGAGACCCTGCGTCCATCCTATTGGACATTTCTATTTTTCACATAAAATATTTAATTTCAGTTGGAACTCATAAAAACTTACTGTCCATTATACTGAATCGCCTACTGCTGCTATCTATACACCAAAATAAAAAAAATAGCAGTAAAATGTGTATTTTAACTATTTGAAAATAGCAGTGTAAGACTATTGAAGATAAGCACACAGTTTTAACTCAAATTTCATATATTTTTTAAGGGTATTTTGATATTAATGCAACATTTTAAATGTTATATTAATGAAATTAAGTTGCAAAGTAATTGGATGTATATTTTGGAGAATAAACATATTTTTATTGATGTTCATTTTATTGAATGTTGGGTCTTAATCTGCTGTTTATACTTAGATTAGGCTCTTTTCAAATATTGCAGGGAAAGATTTGTTTACTCAAAATTTCATACAGTGTTGAAAAAAATAATAGATACAGAAATAGATAACATCTTTCCATAGTTAATTAAATAATTATTTAAATATTATCATAGAAGTGTATAATTTTTCTATGTTGATAAAATTTTGATTTCAGTAAAGTTTTTTTTTTTTTTTCCTTCCCCAATTTAGTAAATAAAGATACTTATTTTAACCTTTTTCTAATATGTTTTTTCTAATTCATTGCAGACTTATGTTGTTTGTAATTAATTTAATCAAATTTAAATAACAAAAGTTAAAAGAAAATATAATTAAAGATAGCAAAATAAGATTATAAATAAATTTATTTTTATTTATTTTTCAATTCCTCTGGGCATTCAATTGCCAATTGTGGTAGCTATGCCACTATTTATTATCAAACAAATAATTGTTGTTATGATATATTAAAAAAAAGAAAGAAATCCTATTGAAAATTATTTAAAAGGTTACTTAATTGACCTTTTTTTTCCTTTCCCAAGTAAGCTTTTTTTATTTGATGGTGTAAAAATTGAAATTATGTGATGTTTAGGAGTGATGGATGCGCAATAAAACAAGTCTGATGACAGAAAAGTTTGCCGTGAAAAAAATAGGACTTTGTCGCTAAAAATCTGATTTTTGAAGCCTATCCCCTTTTTCAGCGATATTTGGAAACTGGAATTATTTAGATGCAGAGAAAGTTACTGAAACAATTTTGGAAGCAACGAAAATAATTGTGATGTGTCAGATTTTGACATTAGTGATAAAGAGGAAAAGCAGGGGGGAAAAAATTGTATTCATAGAAATACTTTAATGTGCTTATGGTTGATCAGCATTTGAGAGAATCGAACTTGAGTTATTCGAGTCATGATAACTCATGCCCCAACACTTCTCCTCCAAAAACCATATGCAAACGTGAAAGATCAGACTTCAATACCAAGTCTACCTCCACGTTTTAAAAAAAAGTTTTGCACTTTCTTAAAATGATAGACAAATAAAATACAATGATATGCAAAATAAATTTGTGTAAAAAAAAAACCTAATGTGTGTGTATGAAATGCACATTTATGTTTAACAATGAAAAATAATTGCTTTGCAAAAACACATTCATAAAATACTGAATTTTTTATTTTTTGCATGTAATTAATTTTTTCTTATTATTATTTAGTGTCTAATTAAATTTTGCTTCATTATTTAGTGTCTAATTAAATTTTGCTTCATTATTTAGTGTCTAATTCATATTTGTGTTATTATTTTTGTCCAATATTAAGAATTTTACAGTTAGATTCATGTATTTCAATAATATGGTTTTCACAAGACTTAAGACCCAATGTCCATTTTGGACATGCTAAAAAATATTTTTTTATTTTATTAAATAAATGAACGTAAGTGCTACTTTCCAGCCTCAAAAGGAGCAACAATCTCAAATATGGTAAAATTTGTGCAAAAAATTACAAGCTTGGGTCTTAAGATGATTTATTCCAGCTGACGAGAGTTCAAATTAATGTATGTTTACATATTCTATTTTTTTTTTTTTTTTTTTTTTTACTTACTGTTGTTTCCATTTATATATAATAGCAAAGTTATGATTTTTTTAAATATTTGACTTGTTTCAAATAAATTACAATATGTTAAATTATGAAATACAAAAATGTTTATCATTACGAACATTGGCTCGTTCATTTGGTAATATAATTACCAAACTAAACTTAAGTGATATAAAATATACAGGGTGCAATATGTTATCTATCGCCAACCTTTAATTTCTCAACCGTTGGTTGTAGACATATAGTTCCAATTACAAAAACGTTTCAAATGAAGTAAATATTTATGCTGTGGCATTATTTAAAGTAAAAAATCAAGTTTATAAAAATTACGAAATCTAACTTTTTATACGGTCCTCCATTCCCTATAATAATTATATTTAGTAAAAGTTTACACATATCATAACACATATAACACAAAAAGTTTGACATCTGTACTACAAAAATTGACAGAGTTATTAAATTTTAAAATTTGATATTTTTGCACATGATTTTGTCTTTTATTGAGGGATCAGTTAAAAGATTAATAAAAGTAATTCGAGATCAAAATCATGGTGCTATGACTTTTTTACGGCGAAACCACCTTTAGCCGATATCACCAAATCGGGGTAACGCTAAAGAGGTTTATTTCCTCTAAAAATTTGAGCTGACTTTTAGGGGTCGTATACAAAGCGAAGAATGAAATATTGAAATCAAATAGAAAAATAAATATCAATTTATTTTAATATCGAAAACGGTCTTCTATAAAAAATGAATACATAAAACACCGGAAACTACTAGAGATACTGCTCAAAGTGTTCTCAATTGGTGAGAATGCACAATGGAATGCATGGCAGTACTGAGTCCTGGACACATTAGAGCATAGCAGGTGTACAAACTGTGCGACAATCAAGGATAATGCGCTGGTTCAGATAAACCATAGAAGTAGTCTCAGTTACATAGACTTATGCCTTGATGTAATCCCAGAGGTAGAAGTCCATGGAAGTCAAGTCCAGTGAACTTGGTGGCCACTCTATCGGACCATCATCTCCAAGGATCTGTTGACTGAATTCGGTGGCCAGATACTCCCGGACGTTTCATGTTTTATGCAGAGAGGGGCCCATAATGTTGAAACCACACCCAGCAGGCATGTCAGAGAGCAACTCTCCATACCAGTCACGTACCGTGTTTTGTAGCAGATGCAGGAAACGTTCGCCCGTTAAGGTCCCATCTTAGAAGATTGATCCAACAATCCAGGTTCCCCATATACCGCACCACACGTGTCGTAATGTCCGGGCGATGTGGAGGTTTCCAGGTCGCATCATCCTTTTGATTATCGCACAGTTTGTACGCCTGCTATGCTCTAACGTGCCCAGGACACAGTACTGTCACGCATTCAATTGTGCATTGCCACCAATGAAGAAGACTTTGAGCAGTATCTCTAGTAGATTTCAGCGTTTTATGTATTCATTTTTTATACTAGACCGTTTTCTGATATTATAATAAACTGATATTTATTTTTCTGTTTAATTTCAATATTTCATTCTTAGATTTGCATACGACCCTTAAAAATCAGCTAAACTTTTTAGATGAAATAACCTCTTTGCGAAACCCCGCCTTGGCAATACCGGCTAAAGGTGGTTTCGGCGTAAAAAGGACATTGCACCCTGATTTTGATCTTGAATTACTTTAATTCATCTTTTAACTGATCCCTCAATAAAAAAAATCATGTGCAAAAATCTCAGAATTTGAAATTTAATAACTCTGTCAATTTTTGTAGTACAGATGTCAAACTTTTTGTGTTATATGCGTTATGATATGTGTAAACTTTTACTAAATATAATTATTATAGGGAATGGAGGACCGTATAAAAAGTTAGATTTCATAATTTTTATAAAATTGATTTTTTACTTCCAATAATGCCACAGCATGAATATTTACCTCATTTGAAACATTTTTGTAATTGGAACTATATGTCTACGACCAACGGTTGAGAAATTAAAGGTTGGCGAGAGATAACATAGCACCCTGTATGTTTGGTAAATATGCAATTAATTGGGCAATACATATACATTATTCAAAACATAAAAAATATCACTATAAAAACAATTTCTAAGCATGAACTTTTTATAAATGTTGGAAGAATGTATTTATAACCATAATATTTCTTTTAAATACTTCTTTTATGATACATTAAAAAATATGTCAAAAGTTGAAAAACAAAAATATTTAATCATCATTCATATAAGTACAAATAAATACAAATTTAATCGGGGATGCTTAAAATCATTCAAAATATAAAATGACATTAAAAATGGCTCAAATTATGTTGTTTTTCTTTCTTTCTTTTTTTTTTTTTTTTTTTTTGCATCATTGTGTCTGTTTTTAACATTATTAAAGAAAAACATAAATTAATGTAATATAATACTTGATTTGCAATATATAGCATTACTTCAAACCTAATAACAAATTCGTTCATGTATCGGCCAGGCTAATGTGAGCCAAACATTAAACAGCATGATCAGTTGGTTGTAACTTGTTCAATGTTTTCTTTGTGCACCAAGCTTTTATTTTTAGTTATCTGTCATATCCAGAAATTCTTTTCTTATTCTGGCTGAGAAAAGCTTATTTTTTACTTTTTAGCACTTTAAATTAAATAAAATTTTGTTTAAAAAAATTATACATTTATTTCTAACTTTTTAGTTTAATAATATAGAATCATTTCTTGCTACTAAAGAAATCAAATGTTGATAAACTTTTACCCGGGACATTTAGCAAGGGACAACAGTTTTCTATATTACATATTTTGTTTCTCATAACAGAGATCAAACTTAATTTTATTATTTTCACATCTATTGGCATTATTTCTAAGTATCAGTCGAATTAAATTTCAATCTTTTTACATTCAAATGTTTACAAAACAAATTAAAATAATAATGGCCAAAATGTTTTATTATTATTATTATTAAAACAAGGACAATAGATGTAACATCCTCTGGTACAGCATGATACTGGCCAAAAAAAACTCAAATGCAAGGAACCCAATGACAGAAGATACTGAATTCATCAATACTGAATTTGAATGATAATTTCACCAAATTAGCCAGCTATATCCAAAGTTGGCTTCATTTATGGTGATTTTTTTTTTTCTTTTGCCAATCTTGGTGAGAATTTGGCTAACATTTTAAGTAATTTTACTTGAAAACACGACACAAATGTGTGTGTCTCATAATGCTTGTGTCATAATGATGCGAGCAACAATGTGATAAAAATGTATGATAGTTGCAATAATGGAGCTATTTTTATTATGATCAAAATTAAGCAATCACAATGATATTCTTATAGGAAAAATGCAAGTGTTGGGTGTTTTAATATAGGGAACAACCAAACTTTTTTAAAAATTGTATTGTCACACAAGTCTATAAAAATGTGCTAAATTTTAAAACTTCTAAAAAACTAAATTTCAAAGCTCAATAGCTTAACTCTTTCAGGGATAAGTAATCGTGTTTCTATAATGTTGAATATTTGTATCATAAATACAAAGCAAGTAAAATAAAACCTTGCAATAACACAAGAGTAAATTATGTCAACTTCAAAAATACTCTCAAACACAGCCTTCAAAAATAGCCGCATACTATCAAAATACCTGCAGTTTGACAACACTGCTTTGAGCTTGAATAACACTATTTCTAAATGGTAATCTTCACCCAATTTAATCGCAGAAAATTACTAAAAATTCTGGAACTATAAGGCAAAGATCACTATTTGGAAATAGTTTTACTGAAATTCAAGAACTAAACAAACCCTGCTTTCTATTACATCATGTAAAAAAGGCTTTTCAGCTAAAAAAAAAAAAAAAGGGGGGGGGGGGGAATAAGAAAAAGAAAGATGACCATGTGGACGTATTTCTAAGGTACTCTTATAGGGGGTTTTCTGTATCTACTCTTAACGATAATGTAACTGTGATATGGATTTTAAAATGCAAAAAAATATGGAAAAAGCTTCCCCCAAAAATGTAATTTTGTACTTAAAAGCCCCTTTTTGATGAAGCTGACATTTTTTCTATCATAAGTAACTCCTGAGAAAATATATTTTAAAAATTATAACATACTCCTAAAAACTTTGAACGGGAAACTGAACTTACTCCCTGAAATAACTTTTTTTACTAATGATCATTACCTTTGTTTCAGTCTTCAGCTGATTGACCTCTAACACCATCCTCTTGTATATGCTCTAAAGTATTTTGGAAATGTTTATTTATTTGTTCCGTTTCTTCATTTGACTCAATGCTTGGGAGTAGTTCTTTAATTTCACTTAAAAGCTGATTCATTAAATTCTTAACCTGAAAATAAAAATGACAAATGAAATTAAAGTACAGCTTAAAATTTCATTATATATATATATATATATATATATATATATATATATTCCTTAATCTACAATTAATATATGATCTAAACAATGGACAGTAGGGTGGTTTCTTGTATGTTACTATTAACATTTTGCGTATCAAAAAAATATATAAAAAAAATTACAAAAAACTAAAAATAAACAAAAAAAAAATTAAAAATACAAAATATATATAGAAAATTTAAATAGGTTGGATGGGCGGGTAGATGTTAAAGTATGGAGGAGGAGTGGCCTCGATAATTTATACGCAAATGTTAATTTAATATATATATATATATATATAAAAAGGGAATGGTACGTTGAATTTATGAGTTTCAATGTTTATTTTGGTCCTTATGAAGTTGCTGTCCTTAGTACTGTATAAAAATATTTAGATTATATTAATTTACATAAATTTAAGTCACTTTTACTGATTTACTTCAATATATTTCGATTTATAATGGTAGACGCTAATACAGTTTATGATATTTGTATTTATCAGTATGAAGAAATGTTGTAACTTGTTTGTGTATACCCCACACACACCCCATTCTGTAAAGAACATTTAAAATTTAAAACATTAAATTTATTAAGTGCTTAATAGAAACATACTTTTATATTATTATAATTGTAACTTATGTAAATTATTATTAATTCACTTATTATCTAATAAAATAATTATAAATAATTATAAAACATTATAATAAAGATGCTAAGTGAATATTATCGATATTCAGTTGAGCTGTTTTAGACTGATATTGTTGTGCTGTTTTAAAGTGATTTAATCGGTTCTAATATTAGCAATATTTTAAATTAGCAATTTTTCTACAGTTATATTTGTTAATCTACAATAGATGGCACCACTACAAAAAAATTTCTACAATTTTAGACATTTGTGTTAAATTATAGTCATCATTAACTTTTTAATTTTATGAAGTTCCACTAGATGGCAGCATTAAATAATTATTTATTCAGTTCTAAATAATTATGTTGCCATACTTTTTTTGTTATATTATATCTCTTAATTATTACCTGTTTAATTAAAAATATATATACTTATTTATGTACTTTTTAGTAATAATTTATTCCTGGATCCTTTAAATAGCATATAATAATTTTTATTAAATAGACTATATATGTTAATTATAATTATTATATTTATAAGAATGTGAATATTATCGGCAAGCTATGATGATTTGCAATCGTAAGGATTTGCTTTTAACTGTACCAATTAATTAGGCAGGATTTTTGCTGTGCTAAAATAAGGGTTGGCAAGTTTCTGCCAGAGTGGTTAAAACCAGCGGTTATAACCGGTTAAAACCGGCATGGCAGAAACTAGTTTCTGCCAGTAAGTGGCAAAAACTGGCAGAAACTAAGAAATAATATTAATAAGAACTTTAATGTAAACTATTAAGTTACAAATTAAAATTAAAGATTATGAACGTTATTCAAAGTTGTAAAAAAGTTTCAAAATGATCTCATAAATATACTTTGTTTATATAATAATAATAATAGGTACTAATTTTCTTTCACTTGAAAAACAAAAATTTTCAATGGTAGCCTGATGCTGTACAAGTTGAACTATTTTATATTGTTGTTTAGAGTTGAATTTTTATTTAAAAGTAAAAAAAGAAATTCACAAAAAAATCTGTGATATTTTAACAAATGTATTTTTCAGAGTATTTTTAAATAAATAATGCAATGCAATAACTTAAAGATTATGATTCTTGTGAAAATATATAAGTAAATAATTGAAACACAATAAAAAACGGAAAAAAAATAATGAAATATCTTGTACAATTATTTTACAATATTGAAAGAACAAAATTGCCACTCAAATATACTGTTATTACTTTTTCCACAGAGCATTCCATAGCATAGAACAAAATTTTGCTAATCTTCCTGAACACACTGTTTCTTAATTTGTTTTGAATGAAAGAAAAGTTTGAAAATATTCTTTCAAGACTATCATTACTTGCTGGCAATGTCATTTTTGAGGATGCAAAATTTGAAAAATCCTCTTTTTAATTAATTTTTCAACTACTTTTCAGCAGTGGACATTTTTCACTAAGTTGGTTTACGCCTTGTTAGCAGTGTGATAATTCACGTCTTTAATATTGAAAAATCCTCATTTCCACCAGTATTCGTTTTTAAAGACCACCACCAGACAGGCAAGGACAAAACATTTTCTAGGGCTTCCTTGGAGAAAGATGTTTCTGGGACAGGAGTCGATTTTGCTTCAATGGATATTATATATGGCACAAAATTGGTATTAATATCAGAAAGCAATTTCGTTGCCTTTTCTTTATGCTCATATGTCAATTTTGATCCCATATACTTAGGATGAAGTAAATAAGCTAGCATATGGTAGTCGGTTATTACTGTATTAAATCTGGTTTGAACCTTTGTTGTTGTTTGTTTTGTAAGTGCAGAATGTGGTTGGAACATTTTCAACTAACAGTCTTAATAAAAAAGCTAAAATCTTTAACAACGATTTTATGCACAAATAACATACAAACACGACAAAAAAATCCCATATGATCGTTTTTTGTCATGTCTGTACGTTATTTGTGCGTAAAATCATTGTTAAAGATTTTAGCTTTTCTACTATAATTCGCACAAAGTTTGATCTATGCTTATAAGTCTTAAATTTAAAAAAAAAAAAAAAAGTCAGATTTGTTCCTTTGGATACTGTATTTAAATGAAATGTTTTTTAAATCCACAGAATTACAAGATCCACATATAACTATAACATTTCTATGAAAAATAATTTATAGTGTTATTATTAAATTATTACGTTAAATTACAGAAAAGCATTTTGAGCAAGTATTGAATATTTTTCTTTTCTTTTCATTGTTTCATTTAAAATAAGTATTGGATATAGTTTTGTATTTGATTTTTAAATTGAAATTTTATCTGTTACATTACTCATTTTTTCTAATACAAATCTATTTATTTTTTAATTAAAACTACCCACAATATTTCATTTCTTATTTAAACAGAATAAAATGTACTTAAAGAATTTAATACTAGTAAAAAAGTCTCAGATTATGTCACGAAATGTGTTTATGCCAGTTGTTGCCAGTTTCTGCCGGTTAAAACCGGTTATAACCACTTTCTTCCACTGGCAAGGCAGAAACCCTTTTTTGCCGGCAAATAGCCAGCCCTGGCTAAAATTGGATACATGTATGAGTTGTAATATGGTAATTGCAATTCTCTTGCTGGTATGTCTTAAATTTAAATGTTACAATTTATTCATATTGTTCATTATTATGGATCTTGCATTGATTAATAACTTTTTAATTCAATTTATTTGGCATGGTAAATTTATGTTTTTTGGTGTGTGGTCGATCAGGTACATAATGGAATTCAATTTTTAGCTTATTGCTGGATTCTATTACAGAAATCGACTATGATTTTGCTTATATTAGTATTTCATGTACACTTGAAAAAGTGAAATGCTATATAAGCTTCCGGCTACATCCATCCATTTTATCTATTATTTGTTTATGATACGTCTTAATGGTTTAACAATATTTTGCTGGTTATTTCTTTCTTTTGTCTTTAATAGGTTATTTTATCAAAATTTGGTGGTTTTTCATAAATCGTCTGCAATGTGCTAGTGAATTAGTGGTATTGTGCTTGATTTTGTATTACTTGTTAAAGGTTCCATCTTTATTTTGTATAATGTCAGTGTTATGAATTGAAGCTAAATTTATTAATTTAATTATAGTAATTGGAAATAGGTGATGATTTGTAATTATATAATGGTTATATATATATGTATACACTAGTGTGCGAAACTCAAGCAACAGTCACAAAATGCTTTTTTTTTTTTAAATATGTGAATACTAAGAAATTTCTATAAACAGCAAGTGTAGAAAATAGATACTACCCTAACAGCACAGCCAGTCGATGTGAACTCTCCTTGATACCACCACAAATGGTCACAAGAGTCACAGTCACGACAATGAACTGAAATGTGATATCTTTCATTCGTCGCATTCTTACATTCACTTGGTCACTTCATTGAGAAGTTACTATGAGTGCTGATTTGTGAAGAGTCATGAGGTGACTTTACAATGAAATTACCTTGTGACTTTCGTGTGACCATCATTTGGAGACTCCATTGTAAAATCCTTACGATAGCTGCTTTGTGACGAGTTCCCAGGTGACAGAAAATGGAATCATCTGGAGACTTTTCCCAAAGGAGTGCAATGGTGACTTCACAGTAGAACCTGGGTCACCTGAAAGTCACCACGTGACTTTATTGTGACACTATTTGGTGACCTATCATAATGCAATACTCACAATGACTTCAAAAATGACTTCATATGACAGTCACATGAGAATCACAAGGTGACTTCAGTGAAATGTCACCTGGAGACTTGTCACAAGTAATAGACACAGTGATTTCTCGGCGGAGTCAACATACAATGATCATTTGAGAGTAATAATGAGACGAATAAAAGATGCCATATTTTGTTTCACCTTAGTGACTATGACACTTGTGACCATGTGTGACGTGAACAAGATGTCCTCTGCTGCAGGGATAGTTCCCTTTTGAATTATATTATTTGCTTTTGAGTATTCACGTGTTCAAAAATAAGAAGTTTGTGACTGTTGCTTAAGTTTTGCACACTAGTGTATAATAAAAATGAAATCGCAAATGTAAGAACAAATTGGTAAAATTCTAAAGATGAACAAATATATATATACATATGCCAAATTTCCCCAATAGAAATGAGACTGCAAAAATCTTTTACTTTGTAACAAAATCTCAGCATCACAAGGAAATTAAATTTTCAAGGAAAGCCTTTTAAAACAATTACAGTAGATGATCTTTATAAAGCAAACCTAAAAACCCAAGGGTGCATTATATAGAATTTTGCATTACATAGATCACACTTTAGACATAATTAAACTTACCTTGTAAACATGGCTAAATATGTCTGAAACATATCAAAATACAGTAATATATCTTTATATTTCATTCTCTGGGCCAGGAGTTGTGCAGATTATAAATTTTTGCGTGTAATTTTTGCATTTCCATTACTTCATTTTCTTCTGATGGACTGATGGCTTCTATTATTATGAAACAGCCATTATAAATGAAGTGTTTTTCATCTTCACCTAACACTTCATTTATAATGGCTGTTTCATAATAATAGAAGCCACCAGTCCATCAGAAGAAAATAACATGGTTAAGCGAGACTCTACTGCAGTACAAAACATATATGTGCACCTTTAAGCAAATGAGTACAGTTCTCATTTGTACTTCTTTTGAAAAATTTTAATCGGATGTTTAATTTTAAAATTATGGACAAAATCATATAATGTAAAGTTATGAAAATATCCCTAGAAAGTAAATAGTGATATCAAATTTCGGTACTTTTCCGTTATACAGACACCATGCCAAAATGTATGCTAATGCGCCAATTATTTGAACCCTTTGTAACCCTATTTGTAATTTTATGCCAGCAGTTTAATATGAGTTTTATTTTATTACTTTGGTGTATAACAGTTAATTGTTCACTTATTTTAAGTATATATTTGTGATTTAATAAAATAGTTTGTAAAAGTCTGTAATTTTCAAATGTTATGTTTTTAAAATGCTCGCATTACTGTCGACAATATTTTTTCTTTTCTTTTTCAAATGTTTCAATTCATGTGATTTTCATTTTGCAGCACTATTACGCTTGGCGACAATGGTATCCATATAACGGAAAAGTACCCAAATTTCATTTAAAATATTCAACTTAAAAATTTTAATAAAAAAAAATATACATATATAAATACATAGCTTGCAATTAAGAGAAAATGCAAAGCACTTTTCACAAAAAATCCACACAGTTTTTATTAAAATGAAAAAAAAAAAGGTTATTAAAATTCATTTGTTGTGAAATAAAGGGTTCATCTATTAATTACATCATGCAAATTTCATGAGTTTTTGACCCCTGCTCCTGTTGTGACATCACATCTTTTGTTGCTATTAATTTAGAACTAATTTTATGCTAAAAAAAGTTATGTATGATTTATTACCTACTGATATAAATACTATAAAACTCAAAACCTTGTTACTTCAAGCTGCTGCAATTCAAAGGAGGAAAAATATACCTAATGTTCTATACTAAAGAAAGGTGTGTGTGTGTCTGTCGGTGATGGACAGGAAAATCTACTGCACATAGAAGTCTGAAATTTTGTATGAGGATAGTCAAAGGCAGGTCCTAATGCACCTAGGAATCAGATTTTTTGTTAATTAATGAAGATATTACTTAAAAACCATAATAAACATCGCAAGATGGCATGAAAAATTGGAAATGAAAGTCCATTCTGCAGATGAAGAGCCGTGAGCTGGAAAATGCGATATTTTCTCACATCATTTGCAGAACGCATTGGCTTATAAATGCTTGAAATACAATAAAACCATAAATTCATGCTTAAATTTCGAGTTTTAATCTTTTTAATGGTGCAATTCGTTAAAGGAAATATCAATATTAATCCTTCAAAAAAAATTATTTTCAGCCTTATTCCATGTGTTGTTTTTTTTTCTTTCATAATTTTTTTCAGCTGCATTGGGATATTGGGAATTTGAAATATGAGAAAATGAATAATACCAGGTTACATCTACATACTTTTTGAGACATTCACAAGTTATTTTCCTTCTTATGTGCGAGAAATTTTTTAGGCATTCTCATTTAGATCCCAAGTTCCTGAGAATGTAATATATTTTTCTTTTTATATAAATGCTGATATTTCTATAATCAAATATTAACTGATCACTTTCATGGATTTAAGGCTGAAAAATAATTCAGTTTAAAATATTAATTTGGAGTGCATATTTAGAAAGAAATCCTGCTTTTATTGGAAATGTTCGGTTATTGGGAGAGGATCTTGAATAAGAAGATCTTAAGTTCAAACATTGCCTCGAGCACTACATTTTTCTAGGAACTACAAAACATCATTGCATTAAAAACTACACAAAGTTCATATGCATTTCTTTAAGTAAAAATCAAGGACTTTCAAGGACCAAAACCAAAAAAAAACTAGTCGGATGTACCAATCCCAAAACTTTCTTCTATCTCATACATGTTAATACTTCAAAATTCGCTATCACACTGCCAAAATTAAATGGCAATCTATGCATCTCATGAGGATTCTAACGATATGAAATTCCGTGCATTAGTTCTTGAGATATGACTATCGCTGAAATCGTCTAAATTCAGCAAAATGCTGCCTAGCAGCGCCACCTATTGGGTGATTTATACCAAATCCTAATCAGCAACAATTTATGTCAACGTCTGACTGAATCTGAAGTTTGGAGAAAATCCGTACATTAGTTTTTGAGATAGAGCAATAGCGAAAATCGTGAAAATTTCTGCATAGCAGCGCCACCTATTGGATTATTAACACCAAAACCTAATTAACAACAACTTGTGTCAACATACAACTAAATCTGAAGTTAGATGAAAATTGGTCCATTAGTTCTATTGATAGAGCTATTGAGGAATCGTGGAAAAGGCAGCAGAGAAGCGCCACCTGTTGGGCGATTTACACCAACACCTAATCAGTAGCAAGTCATATCAAGGACTAACTTAATCTGAAGTTTGATGAAAATCCGTGCGTTAGTTCTTAAGATAGAGCTATTGGGGAAATCGTGTAAATCCTGCAAAATTCATCATAACAGCGCCACCTGTTGGGCGATTTACACCAAAACGTAATCATCATCAATTCATATCAAGGACTAACTAAATCTGAAGTTTGATCAAAATCCGTGCATTAGTTCTTGAGATAGAGCTATTGCGAAAATCGTGAAAAATGCAACATTGCAGCGTCACCTGTTGAGCGATTTACACCAAAAACTAATCAGCATCAATTTGTATTAGGCACTAACTGAATATCAATTTTTATTAAATTCCGTGCATTAGTTCTTGAGATAGAGCGCCCACAAAATTTGTGTCACATACACACAGACAGACAGACAGACAGACTCGCAGAGTCACAGACAGACATTTTGTAAAAACATGTTTTTTGGAATCTCTGACCCCTAAAACGTGTAAATCCATCGAAAACCGGAATTCGAAAATTTTCATGAATCCAATACTTTCTTCTTGTAAAGATAGAAGAAAGTAAAAAAAATGTAAGGACCTACAAATTAAATAAACTAATAAATTATAATAATATGCATTTTTACTTTCTTCTATCTTTACAAGAAGAAAGTATTGGATTCATGAAAATTTTCGAATTCCAGTTTTCGACGGATTTACACGTTTTAGGGGTCAGAGATTCCAAAAAACATGTTTTTACAAAATGTCTGTCTGTGACTCTGTGAGTCTGTCTGTCTGTCTGTGTGTATGTGACACAAATTTTGTGGGCGCTCTAGCTCAAGAACTAATGCACGGAATTTAATAAAAATTGATATTCAGTTAGTGCCTAATACAAATTGATGCTGATTAGTTTTTGGTGTAAATCGCTCAACAGGTGGCGCTGCAATGCTGCATTTTTCACGATTTTCGCAATAGCTCTATCTCAAGAACTAATGCACGGATTTTGAGCAAACTTCAGATTTAGTTAGTCCTTGATATGAATTGATGATGATTACGTTTTGGTGTAAATCGCCCAACAGGTGGTGCTGTTATGATGAATTTTGCAGGATTTACACGATTTCCCTAATAGCTCTATCTTAAGAACTAACGCACGGATTTTCATCAAACTTCAGATTAAGTTAGTCCTTGATATGACTTGCTACTGATTAGGTGTTGGTGTAAATCGCCCAACAGGTGGCGCTTCTCTGCTGCCTTTTCCACGATTGCCTCAATAGCTCTATCAATAGAACTAATGGACCAATTTTCATCTAACTTCAGATTTAGTTGTATGTTGACACAAGTTGTTGTTAATTAGGTTTTGGTGTTAATCACCCAATAGGTGGCGCTACTATGCAGAAATTTTCACGATTTTCGCTATTGCTCTATCTCAAAAACTAATGTACGGATTTTCTCCAAACTTCAGATTCAGTCAGACGTTGACATAAATTGTTGCTGATTAGGATTTGGTATAAATCACCCAATAGGTGGCGCTGCTAGGCAGCATTTTGCTGAATTTAGACGATTTCAGCGATAGTCATATCTCAAGAACTAATGCACGGAATTTCATATCGTTAGAATCCTCATGAGATGCATAGATTGCCATTTAATTTTGGCAGTGTGATAGCGAATTTTTAAGTATTAACATGTATGAGATAGAAGAAAGTTTTGGGATTGGTACATCCGACTAGTTTAAGTAAAGGGTTTCATTTTTGTAAATACAAGGTTTAAACATTCAAATGGCCAGGAAAGTGGGGCAGGGGGGCATTCGAAATTTTGAAATAACAAATACAGCAGAAAAAAAACTAGTCGGACGTGCCAAAATCAAAACTTTCTTCTATCTCATACATGTTAATACTTCAAAATTCATTATCAAAGTGCCAAAATTAAATGACAATCTATGTCCATCATGAGGATTCTAAAGATATGAAATTCCATGCATGTTCTTGAGATATGACTATTGCTAAAATCGTGTAAATCCTGCAAAATGCAGGGTCACCTGTTGAGTGGTTTACACCAAAGCCTAATTAGCAACAACTTATGTCAACGTCTAACTTGATGAAAATCTGTGTATTAGTTTTTGAGATGGAGCTATTGCAAAATTCATGAAAAATTCAGTGCCATCTATTGGGCGATTAACACAAAAACCTAATCAGAACAACTTCTGTCCACATCTAACTGAATCCGTAGATGAAAATTCGTGCATTAGTTTTTGAGATAGAGCTATTGCAGAAATCGTGAAAAATGTAGCACAGCAGCACCACATGTTAAGTGATTTACACCAAAACATAATCAGCACCAATATTTATCAAGACATACCTGAATCTGAAGTTTGATGAAAATTCATGCATTAGTTCTTGAGATAGAGCTATTGCGGAAAAGGTAAAAAAATGCAGCATAGTGGTGCCACCTATAGGGCAATTTACACCAAAGTGTAATCAGCACCAATATTTATCAAGGTATACTTGAATCTGAAGTTTGATGAAAATCCGTTCTTGAGATAGTGCGAAAATCATGAAAAATGCAGCATAGCAGCGTTTTTTTTTTTTTTGGGGGGGGGGGGGGGGAAGGGGAGGAGTAGTAAAAAAAAGGTTGATTAGATGATTGCTTAGTTATTTATCATTACTTAAGATTTACAAGTGGAACAGAAAAAAGATGGAAGTTTAAAAGACTAAATTTTATGTGGTAGGAAAAAGGCAGAGGAGAGGCAATTTCGAATGTGTGATAGTTAAAGGATTAATTAGTGTTACTGTTACAAAAAAAATAAAAAAATTTAAAAAATTAGGGGTTTCATGACTTTTAACTTTGTTCGGGTGCAAATTAGAGGAAACTCAAATTTTATAGGTGGAAGGGATAGGAAGTTTATTATATGATTAATTATCTATCATTACTAAAGATTTATAATTAAATCAGAAAAAAAAAATTAAACAGTTTTAAAGACTAAATTTTGTGTGCAAAGAAAATGGGAATGGGGAGCAGCGATTTCGGATTGAGGGAAGTTTTCAGGTGGTTAACTATTGTTATAAGTAACAAGTAGAGCAGAAAAATAAAAAAAACGAAGAAAGATCTTTAATTTTGTGAGTTGGGAGGGGGGGGGGGGAAGGGGAGAAGCATAATTTTTTTATTATGGGAGGGGGGGGGGAGTTTAACAGATGACTGATAATTTAACTTACTAAAGATTTACAAATAGCACAAAAAAATGAAAACTAAGCAGTTTAAAAGACTTTATATTTGATAGGGGGGGGGGAGAGGAAACGTCAATTTCAGGGGCGAGGGAGTAAAACTGTATGATCGATTATTTATTGTTACAATAAAGTAACAGATAAAGCAGAAAAAGTTAAGCAATGATTTTTAAGGTTTTAAACTATGAGCTCAGGGGTAAAGGGGAAGCAAATTTTTTTTTAATTTTTAGGGGGTAGGAGATAGATGACTTATTTTACCTTACTAAAATTTTAAAAATAAGTAAACAACAACAACAACAAAAAAAAACTAAAGAGTTTTTAAGATTTTAAATTCTATGTGCTGGGGGGAGCAAAGGGAAAATGGCAATTTTAGGTGGGAAGATAAGGGAGGAGAAATCTTCATAATCGATTATTTATTGTGACAATAAAATGAAAAATAGAGCACATTTTTTATTTTAACTAAGCAGTTTTAAAGAGTTTTTAAACTTTGATTACTGTGGGGGGCAGGGAAGCAAAATTTTGAGAGTGAAATTCAGATGATATTTTAATGAAATGAATGTGATGGAGTGAATTTTTCATGAAATTTAAGACTGATTATTTATTCACTGTAAAGTAACAGAGTAGAAAAAGTTTATAAAAATTAAATTTTAAAGATTTTAAACTAATATTATGGAGGGGGGGATCAAAAGGGAGGAGGGAAATTTCAGAAGAAGGTGTGCAAGGGGGGATAAGATTTATTTTTAAATCAGAAATTCAAAGAAATGCGGAAGAGTTCCATCCCTGATTAAGAAATAATACAAGAGTAAAATTAAGCACTTTTAAGAACTTTTTGCAGATTTTGCATGAAAATAAGTACTTTTAAGCGATAAAAAATCCCTTTGAAAAATGTAAGCACTTTTAAGGATTTTCAAGACCCGTACGAACCCTGCTTTAGTATAAGCAACTAGTTTCTAAGGTGAGAGTATAAAGTTTTTAATTGCCCTGGATGCTTAATAATCAAATTAAGCGTCCTATGCAAAGCCTACACCATTGATCCTGTATTCTTATATGTGTATGAATGACAATATAAATTTGTCAGAATTTTTTTTTTTTTTTTCAAAGAACATTAACAAAAACAATAAACAAATTGCTGTAAATTCCCTAACTTTCTCTTTATCACCCTTTTAAAGCCTACTTTTTTTTATAATTGAAACTGCACATTTTACAGTTTTTTTCTGGTTCCGTTCTATATAAAATTATCTTTGTTTTCTCTTCCATTGTTTTCCAGAATCGCAAATATTCGAACGCTAGTTTTTCCCAATCTTCTCAACATACATATCAAATTTTGAATATAAATTTCTGTTATTTATCACTTTGCACATGTGGGCAATAGCCGTATCACCTTATCTTCTTTGCTCTCTTTGCAAGTAAACTATGGGGCGGGAATGAGCGAAGATGATTGTAAGGGATGCAAACTTGAAAGTTGTCATGGACCAGACAGAGGTAAAGATGGGTAGAATGAGACAGGGTGAGCTCTCATCCCTGTAACATTTGCTTATGACTCAATGGATGAACAACCAAAGGAAAAACAAATCCTTTAGAAATAGAAGTCATAGAGAAGAAGGTTATTATATTATAGAGCTGGTAAAAAGATTGTTTGAAGTTTTCTTAGGATTATACAGTGGTAGAGTGACAAATATACATAGCATTCACACAATACATTTTTAGATGAATATTCAGTACCTATGAGAGGCTGCCTGAAAGTATTAAAAAAAAAAAAAAACATCGTTAGAAGGTCTACATGGGCTGAAAATTCCAGAACCAGGCACTGTCTCATCCATACAAAAAATTCATTGCCCCAGTCCAGTATAAAAGTTAAATGTTTGGTTTGAGTTCCGCGTGACCCATACAAAAAAATTTATTGGCCTGGCCCAGTATAAAAGCTAAAAGTTTGGCAGGAGCTTGGCCCGGCTCATACAAAACTTAGGCACAACATGGTCCATCTGAATTTCTACAAAACACACTGATATTTCTAAAGCAACATTATACTGCAATTAAAATTAGTCATAAAACACACTTACTTATGCACAGATTTTATTTTCGATTATGTTCAAAATTCATGGAATACAGGATAATAAATGTAATGTATCTCTAGATCCCATAAATTAGAGCATGAATTTAAATTGGAAATGTAAATAGCCATGACAAATTAAGACATTAAATATTTATATTAAAAAAGATTGAACTAAAATATCTCCAATTTATGAATCCAAAGGCACACAACTGTCAATAACATGCAACGACCAGTAATATAATTATGATTAAATAAATATTTAAATTTGAAAATTATTGAAGTAAGTTATGACTGAAATATTCATATTGAAATAATTATTTGAGTTCAGAATAAGTTAAAAGTTTTGGCCAAATAGTATGTATCAAAATAAATTATTTAAATTTAAGACTAGCCAAACAAAATTTAAAATAATAAATTTGAAGAATTACTTTATATAAACAATCAAATAAATATAATACTTCTATTCATCCCATACAGAATATATTAAGGAGACAAACAGAAAACATACAGAAGATATCATCTAATTAATATTTAATAATTATCACAATTAACATAGGATCCATACTTATGATATTGTTTACAAATTCCATTGATGCATTTCTCATTATTGATGTTTATTCCTGAAGTACATTCATCTTATATAGTTATTAAATTAATTATAAGTTTCTATTGTTAAACAAATATAAACATTATAAACCTTTCAAATTACACAATACACTGGATTTTCGTGGTACAATTAAATAAAATAACTGTCATCTTTGCATAAGGATTAAAGTAGTATATATAAAAACTCAGAAAGTTATGGAATAAGTTGAAGTTCTTCCAATTAAAATGTCAATCATAACGGAGAAAAGCTAAAAAAAAAGGAAGATGAATCCAAAGGTTCACAAATTAAAACATGGATGTTGAGGATTTGTTGTTAAACATATTGAACTAAACCTCGAACACAATCAATGCGGCATAATTAAAATCAGAATGATCTAATTTCTTCAACATGCTTTGATTCAGAGCAATTTCCAAATGATAATTCCCGATCCAAGCAGCAGGGCAAAAATAAGGGTGTATTTTCTTCGATGTTTTTACCCGGGAGACACTTTCTCTAAATGATGGATTTAAATCAAGTAGCCGTGGAAAATCTGCAGAGGAATCTGAACCAACAACAATTCAGTAATTAATAGTAATAATTTTAAAGTTCACTCTGGAGCAAATTGAATTCTACAAAAACAATCTAGCGGAATTTTCGTGGACACTTAAATCGAACAATCCAATCACTGCCCTGCATTTTCTCCCTGCATAGATTCCTGAAGAAAGAGTTCAATTGCCAGTCTCGCGCACCCATGCTCATATCAAACAGTGTTTTAAAAAAATGGAATTCAAAAGACTTTGTGCTAGTGAAAAGTTGCTTTTCTGAAGTGCATGGTAGTAATGGTAAGATAAACTCTTTGAAACCATAATTGGATGAAATTTAAAATTGGGAAATGCGAAAAATTCATTTTCTCATTTATTAGGCAAAGTTAGAGAGCAATTTCTCTGAAATTTTGCCAGAGGAACGAGAATAAATATTTTAATCCATGAAATATATATTGAAACATGAATATTAATAAATAAAGCTTTTAGATTTTTAATATTTGACATACAGATATTGCTGTTATATACAGATTATATTGCTGTTAGCCTGACATTGCGATGTTTTGAAAAGTAAATACGAAGTTAACAGATTATTAAAAGTGAAGGATATTAATGTTTATTGTAATAACTAATGATAAATAACAGAACTTTCATTAAAATCGGAGATATTTTTTAAAAACTAGTAGAGACACCCGGCGTTGCCGGGATTTGTAAATAATAACCTTAAACAAAAATCAAGTTTGTATGATTTTATATCTTTTGAAAATCTTTTAAATGAACCCACTTTCGGAGGCCCTATTGCCTTCCACAGTATCTAGTGTGTTCCCAACAAACGTCTTTCCAAGAGAACGTGGGACCTCGGTCCCCGCTACCTAAAGCAACCTTCATCAGATGTGTTCCGCACGTGCCGGAGCCAATCAAAAACGAAGTTGAGTGAGTAACCAACCCTCGTAGTAATCAAGTCCATAGAACCCGAAAAAAGAATGCACCATTAATGTTCGATAATGTTGGTAACTAAAGTCTAAGATAAAATTTCGTAATGCAGAAAGTAGCCGAATTGTCATCAAAGATGAATGAAACAAATCCAGTTGAAATTAGGCCTTTTGAACACGAGGAAATAATGTGCCCCCAAGCAGTGGAAGGTGCTCTCTTCTCGATATTTAATAAACGGATAAAATCCCTTATCTAAAGTTACCTTTAAAGTAATGTGATTTCTAATTTACGGCTGTGGTGACTAAACGTAAGGTTTTGCCGAAAAAGGAGATTAGTGTTCGAAAAGGGTGGTAGCTGAGGTATAAAGAAAGACCGGCCCTGGGGGCCAGGGTCTTAACTGGAATGTAGTTGGGTATAAGAAAATTTTTTAGGGGTTTTAAAGTAGCTGGAAGACGCTAAAGCTATGTTAAAGAATAGGATAGTTTTTAAAGAAGATGCAACAAAGGCCCCAAGAAGGCGATTAATATTCAAAATTGGTGGTAGCAGAAGTTATGCCGTGTGGTGACCAGCATTAAAGAATAGTCCCAATGTAACCCGTGCATGTCGTAAGAGGCGACTAAAAGGGGTTGGGCGAAAGGCTGACAACCTTTCCCTGAAAAAAAAAACCTTGTTGCGAAGCCCTTAAATACAGATGTTAGACGGACTGATCTCATGGTAAAACGGACTGGAACTGGAAAACGGCTTATGAATTTTAGAATTGGAACTTGGAATGTTTTAAGTTTATACAGAGCAGGGAAGCAACTACAGAGTCAGATGGATAGTTATAGACTGGACATATTGGCCATACAGGAAGTAAGATGGAAGGAGAGTGGGATAAGAGATATTGGTAATTTTACAATTTTTAATAGTGCAAGCACAAGAAGAAACACGCATGGTACTGGATTTATGATCAGAAAATGCCTTAAAGAAAATATTATTGATTTTCACAATGTAAATGAAAGAATATGTATTTTGAGATTGATAGCAAAGTTTTT
Organism: Maratus speciosus; assembly: GCA_963932465.1. Lineage (NCBI taxonomy): Eukaryota > Metazoa > Arthropoda > Arachnida > Araneae > Salticidae > Maratus > Maratus speciosus. The sequence goes on along the minus strand of OZ010788.1, from coordinate 209,966,838 downwards.
TAACATTTCAATAGTATGTGTCCATGCACTAACGGAAGATACCGAGGACGAACAAAAAGATACTTTTTATGAAACACTACAGATTGAATTTGATAAGATACCAAGCCATGATGTTAAAATGGTAATAGGTGATTTTAATGCTAAAATTGGAAAAGAATACACTTTTGTACCAACAATTGGAGAATTTAGCTTACATGATTTGAGTAATGAAAATGGAATAAGAGCTGTGGACTTCGCTGCTTCTAACAACTTAATCATAAGTAGCACATGTTTTGAGCATAAGAACATACATAAAGAAACTTGGATTTCCCCTGATGGAAAGACAAAAAACCAAATTGACCACATTATGATCGACAGAAGACATGCTAGTGATGTTATGGATGTACGAAGTTATAGAGGTGCGGATTTAGATACTGATTATTTCCTTGTTATTATGAAATACAGACAAAGAGTTACAAGATTTCGAGATACAAAGGAACTAAACAAGTAAAATTTAAAACAAAAGATTTACTAAACATGCAGAGAAGAAAGGTTTATCAATGTAAATTAACAGAAAGAATTGCTAGTGAATATGCTGAATTTAATGAGGAAGATATAATCAATAGTAAATGGGCTAAATGCAAAAATATCATATTAAAAACTGCTGAGGAAGTAGTTGGAAAGGAAGAAAGGAAGGAAATTAATGGTTTGATGATGAGTGTTGGCAACTGATTAAGAAAAAGAATAAAGCAAGAGAAAAAATGCTGAAACATAGAATAAGACAGAGTGAAAATCACTTTAAAACAATTAGAAGAAATACTCAAAAGTTGTTACGTATGAAAAAACGAGCTTTGGAGCAGAGTAAAATTCAAGAAATTGAAGACCTATCAGTATTAGGTGATATAAGCCAAATGTATTCAAAGCTTAAAGGAATCAAAAAGGGCTATCAACCACGCACCCTTTTTTGTAGACAGAAATGATAAACTTATTGGAGAGCACGCAAATGTGACAGATAGATGGGCAGAATATTTTGAAGAATTGTTAAACAGACAGTCAAATGACGAAAGAGAAATACAATCTAATCATAATGATTATGACATGAATGAAGAAAACTGTGAACCACCAACTGTAGAAGAAGTAAGGGATGCTATTGCAAAATTAAGAAATGGAAGAGCACCTGGTGAAGATTTGATAAGTGCTGAGCTTTTGAAATATGGTGGAGAGAAGTTGGTACAAATGTTACATGATCTAATAGTAGAGATTTGGCAGAATGAATATATACCAAATGAATGGAATGGTGCTATTATTATCCCAATTCATAAAAAGGGAAATATCTTAAATTGCCAGAATTATAGAGCCATAGCCTTATTAAATGTTACATATAAAGTGTTGGCAAAGATAATTGCAAAGCAATTAGAACCATATGCTGAAGTGGTGATAGGTGATTATCAGTGTGGTTTTAGGAAAGGAAGATCAACAGTAGATCAAATCTTTAGTATCAGGAACATCCTAGAAAAATTCTATGAACAAAATATTAATTTGCACCAATTGTTTGTTGATTTTAAACAGGCCTATGACAGTATAAGCAGAAATATGTTATTTGAAATATTAAAGGAATTTAAAATACCTGATAAAATAGTTAAACTTATAAAATTAATACTGGAAAATACAAAAGCTAAAGTTAAGGTACAGGGAAGACTTTCAAGAGAATTTGCAGTGAATTCAGGTCTAAAGCAAGGTGATGTTCTCTCGACAATTCTTTTTAATTTATACCTGGAGAAAATAATTAGAAGTATTTACAACAACAGAGGTGGTACTATTATGAATCGCTTCCTCCAAATCCTTGCATTTGCAGATGATGTTGATATAATTGCTAGGAATAAGAAAGTCTTGATTGAAACATACAATAAATTAGACACGGAAGGAAGAAAACTAGGCCTCGTGGTTAATAAAGAAAAAACAAAATACATGAAAATGGACTGAATGAAATCACAGGCAACAGCAGCTTTAACAATAAATAATGAATTACAATTTAATGAAGTAACAATTTAAATATTTAGGATCTACGATCACCTGTGATAATATGGTAGAAGCAGAGATTAAAACCCGACTTGCAGCAGGAAATAGATGCTATTTTTCTCTTCGAAACATTCTAAAATCATCTCTAATATCTCGAACATCCAAACTTAAAATTTATAAAACTGTTATAAAACCAATAGTAATTTATGGTAGTGAGACCTGGACCACTACACAAAAAGATGAAAAGCTACTTATCACTTGGGAAAGGAAGATCTTAAGACAAATTTTTGGACCTATTAAAGAAGGCAATACATGGCATATAAAGACAAATATGGAGTTAGAACAGTTATATAATGAAAAAGATATAATAAATACTATAAAAATAAGAAGAATGCAATGGTTAGGTAATTAGAATGAGGGATGAGCGAAGCACAAAGTAGATTTATAGTGGTAATTTATTTGGGAAAAGAAGTATTGGTAGACCCAGGAAGAGTTGGATAAAAGAGATAGAGAAAGATCTTGCAGAAAACCAAATTATAAATTATAAAGTAAAGGCCAGAGATCGGAAGATCTGGAGAAGTATATTGAGGGAGGTCAAAATCCTACATGGATTGTAGCACCATTGTGTAAGTAAGTAAGGTAGCAGAAGTCAGATTTTTTTTTTGTTGTTTATGTTGTTGCTGGAAAACATAAGATGTTGTTAGAAATAAAATGTTTCTGAATCGGACCATTTTTAAGGGAGCTATAACAGGAATCCAAAAAGGGTTCAACTGATATTTGAGAGCAGGGGCCTAACATGAAAACATGTTTAAATGTTTTAGTACTTAGAGTTTTAGATCCTCAATTAGTCAAAATTAAGCATAGGGTATGAATGAATCATTAGAATAATATTTTAAAGAAATGCGCAACAATGAGGTAAATGCTTAAAAAAGAGCCCTAGGGCCCCAATACAAATATGAGGGTGTTGGTCTAGGGAGAAGAGTCCAAGACTCAATTTTAAAATCACGCAAAGGTGAGGAAATTAGGGGTTTAAAAATGCATGGCAAACAAAAAGTTCAAGGAGCCCCGGATCGAGCCCTACAAAAGGGCAATGTAATAACAATTTTGGCTCAAAATCTTCAAGGGGCCCTGTACCGGGTCCCAAGGGGTCAGGGACTTAAGAGGCATGTGGTTTGGTATAAAGATACTTTTTAGTAGTTTTTAAAGTAATCGGAGGACGCTAGAACTATGTTAAAGAAAATTGCAAGCAATTCGGATAATTTTTTTAAAAAGCTGCACCAAGGACCCAAGAAGGCGATTAATATTTAAAATTCAAGGTAGTTGAAGTCTGAAATTATTTTTAGTTCATGTAGTCGCTTGAGAACCTATGAAGTTAGAAAAAAAAAGCTAGTGAATCGGACTATTTTTAAGGGAGCTGTAATAGGGGGCCTGAAAGGGGCCAACTGACAGTTAAAAACAGGGCCCTAACATGAAAACACGTTAAAATGTCTTAGTACTTAGAACTTTAGAGCTTCAATTAGTCAAAATTATGCATAGGGTATGAATTATTCGTTAGAATAATAATTTAAAGAAATACACAAAAGATTAGGTAAATGTTTAAAAAAGGACCCTAGGGCCCCAGTAAAAATATGAGGGTTTTGGTCCAAGAAGAAGAGTTCAAGATCCAACTTTAAAATTATGCTCTGAGAAAATGCGAAAATTAGGGGTTGAAAAATGCTTGGCACACAAAAGGTGTTCAAGATGCCCTGGATGGGGCCCTACGGTTCTCTAGGGGGCCCCAGTGTCTTACATGGAATGTAGAAACATGATAATAACTAAATGGAAAAAAGATCTCCAAAATAAAGATTGGATTAAAAGAAAGCAATTTATTAACAATTCATTTGCACAAAAACTTCAAGGGGCCCCAAGGGTCCAGGGTCATAAAAGGAAAGTAGACAGGCGAGAATAACTAAATGGAGAAAAGTCCACCAAAACAAAGAAGATTGGATAAAAAAGAGGCAAGTTATTAACAATTTAGTGTATAAAAACTTCTAGGGGCCCAAGGGCCCCGACCCTTAAAAAATTAAAAATCAGCCTCAGGTGCACCAGGACTTGTCTTGGACTAACCTCGCCTGAATTTTCAGACTTCTACGTGCGGTAGATTTTGCTAGCCATCACCGACACACACACACACAGAGCAATTTGTTCTTTTATTAATATAGATATGTCTTTTATGTTTTTTAAGATATGAAGTTTTGAATGAGGATTAACTTTGAGGTATTGTTTATTTTTATCAAAAAGTTGTATATATTATGATAAATGGTGATTAAAAAGACTGACTCAGACAATTACATTCAAATGAAGATTCAGTAAGGAAATCAACGAAACAGATAAAAGAAAATCTGAATTTTAAAGCTGTACAAAAATAAACATAGATTTTTAAAAATATATCTCTGTTATTTCTTAAATCAAATTAAATTTCTAAAGGTTTTGCTAAACAAATGTGCAACATCACTAAAATTTTGACAGAATAAAATGACAGCTCAACATGGGTTTGGGGAGAAGTTACAGGTCTGACAGACCGGGCTGGGGGTAATAATGGTTTTCATAAAAGTGGAGTTGGACTTTGAGCTGTCAGCTTTTATACCGGGCTGGGTCTGAAAATTTTGGCCCATGCAAAGGCGTAGGAAGAATGAAATCCAAGCCCGGTTCACCCCCCCCCCCCCCCCCCCCCCAAAAAAAAAGGTGTCGTCTGGCTTGGCCGTCCTGAGTCTGAAAAAAAAAAAAAAAAAAAAAAGTAAGGTCGGGAAGATTGATGACCAGGCTCGGCCAGAGTCTTGTGGATGAAAATTCTCGTACAGAGCTCTAATGTTAGTTTGCAAATCCTTTATTAGCCTACCCGCCCGCCTTAGATCTGCCATGTTTCATTTTGTAGACACTGTCATTCTTAAAGTACGACATAATAAATGGATGACCTGTAAGCTAGTCTAACAATAAACAATATACTGATTAAATTAAGCATTATAAACACATATCTTACTTGTTCATTATTTTTTTCATGGAAATAGATGCAGTGATTTAAAATTTCAACTAAAAGCTGTGCCTGTACACTAGAGTCCATACATTGCTTGGCAGTATTTGTTGCTTTCTTCAAACATTCTAAAACTCTTTTTCCATCATGCATCTACAAAATGAAAAAAATATATATATATTTATATGTCATGCTTATTAAATGCAACAATAAATTTATTTTATCGTCTGAAGCTTATAAAAATGAGATAAAACTAAGTTTGTTTCTTTGTTAACCCTATGTTACTAACACTTTTAGGAATGACATCCACTAATTCTTTATAAATTTGATGACATACCAGATTTTTAACTTCAACAATTTATTTTATATTTCCAATATTAAATTGTTGCAGTAATTTTTTTAATCAGATATTTAACAGTTCAACTGCAAGGAAACAAGATAGAATGCACATGTGTAGCTGCCATAAAACAGTAGTTTCTATACCCTGTGTTGTAAAAATTACAAGATGTTTGCAATCTAAGGTTAAACAGTAAAAATATTCAAAATTTATAGTTCATATCATTTTTAACTGTAGTAATATGAACTTATGTAAATAGTTTATTAAGAATGTTTTTTCTAAATTAAAATACAAATATTAATAAAAGTTCTGAGATAAAATATAAGATAACATATTCAAGATATACTGATTGCCAATTAATATACTAATATCTATATATTTAAAAGACTTTTTTTTTGGTCATCTGCCTTGAATTAATTTTAATAATTATTTTTTCACTCAAAACTGTTCAGTGTGAGATGAGCACACACTAGCTACTTTTAAAAATATTTCCATTCTTATATTTTGAAAGTTTTTAATGAAACTTCTTCAAAACAGTGGCAGTCGGGTTATTTCCACTGTCGCAGAAAAGAGATAAATAAGTGCAATTTATTCATTATATCTTATTGACACCATTTTCTCATTGCAATTAAAATATATATATATATATATATATATATATATATATATATTTTTTTTTTTTTTTTAACCATTTGGAAAAATGGTTAATGTTCTCTGTCAGGGTAGGAAATCAAAAACATATCTGAAGCGTTTTATTGGTTGAATCTGCATTTTATTCGTTTTCTGATTCGTCTAAGTAATCTGTATTTTCCCTTTACTTTCAACAGAGATGGATACTTCTGTTGAAACTATGACAAAAAAGTAATAAAAACTACAAACTCAGAAACAAATTGAGATACAGCTTTCAAACAAATTGCATTTAAAAGTACATTTTTTTCCTCTATACGACGGTATAAAAAGTAATATTGTGGGATGTTTAGAAGTTTAAGAATAAAATTTCATTTAAAATTGGTCATCAGATTTCTTGGAAATCTGACGATGGAAAAAGCTTTTTCCCAAACAGCCAATGAAAGGCTTGGATAATACGTAAGTTTCAGGTGGATTATACGTAAGTTTCAGGATATCTGACGAGTCGCAGGCAATTTTTGTCGCTTGCAATTTTTATGTGTAATAACACTATTAATGTTTAATTCATGGCGTACGTAATGTATGATCAACTCCGTGTGATTTTTATGTCTTAAATTTTAGTCTTTGAAAAAATCATTTTCCAAATGGCCGTTGTAATTTGTTAAACTGCTTTTTTTTTTTTTTTTGGCTTTTATTTTAATAAGATGGTGTTTAAGAATATCAAGAGGCTCAAAGGTCCCAACAGTGTACATAAGAAAAAAACAACATCTATTTAAAAAACATGAAACAACATTTACTTATTGCATTAAAATGATATTTTCAGAGACTTTTCTTTCCGCCAACACTGAAATTAAAGACCAGATTTTCAAGAAATGCTACCTGTGAAAATGATATTTTTTTGTAAAAAATGCCTTCAACTTAAAATGTACATTTATGTCCAGAAAACTAATACTTTTTCCTACGACTGTGTCTAAATGATGTACTGTATATTCTGACATATGTAACACACACTTTAGTAACAAGAAAACTGATCAAAATTCATAGGTGGTCATAAACACCATGTATAAAAATAAAAAATGAAAGCTTAAACATTAAGCATAAGAATTAAGATTTTTGTATTACTGTACAAGAGGAAACAATCTGATTATTTAAATCAAGGGTGCACCGATTCCCACTTCTCTTTGAAAGTATTCAACCAGATAAACTTGGCAGTAACACATGTCCTTACATTTGCTTACTTTATTTATGTTTGTACTAGTTGTTATACTTTAAAATTGTATTTTCTTTAATAGTCTTTATTGTATTTTCATGCTACATATCCCATAAAGGTTTCTTTGCAAAAAGTGAATACAGCAAATATACCTAAAAAAAGAAAATTCAAATCATAGGTGCATATTATGCCCCGGAGCATGTTATATGCTAGAATATACAATAATTCACAATGGCCTTTCATTCCTCCTATACTGAGATTAGGCCCAAAGTACTTTTAAACATTCCCCCTATGCTACTAAATACCATCAATGAAAATGACATGTTTAAGAGAAAACAGGCATTTTCTTTCATAAAACTATTACATTTCAATACAGTTCTGTCGAAATGATTTTGTAAAATTTCATTCCTCTACAACTGAGTTTGAAGCCATAAGGGGGCATTTGCTTTTTTTTTTTTTTTTTTTTGGTTGAAAAGTTTTTTTTTTTTTTTCCATTGTTCTATTTTCTATATAGTCTGTAAATTATCCCTGGAAAATGATTGGCCAAATTTGAAGTCCTTTCATAGTTATTTAGGGCTTTAGCACAATGCATCCACAGGCTTAAACTGTTTTGGAGCACTATAAACACATTTTACGCAAAATGACTTTTTTCAAACTAGACAGGATCAGAATGCAAAAACTATTAAACCGATCTTGCTAAGTTTTTTTTTTCTTAATTAAAGATAATACAATTTATTGGAGCTTGGACCGCTTTCAGCCATTTTTATAAAAAATAAACTTTTTAGAAGCACACCAAATGCGTAAAAGTGGTCAGAAATTGACATTTTTTCAAATGGCTGCCCCTTTGTTGATTTACAACTTTTTGACCTTAGTGCTTAAAGGTCCAGACAATATTATCTATTTTCATAATCCTTAACAAAAATTGATTGCAGAGGGCTCTGGTGATCTACCGGATCCCACCCGATTGGCGGTGCACGTTCGTGCACACTAGTACATCCACCCACACAACTCTAGCCACATTAATTTTTTATTACAAAAAATTTAAAGGTTCTAATATTTCAAATGATAATAAATAACATGCAAAAACCCGGAGCTGAAATCTTCATTCCTATTCCAAAAAAAAAATGCTAAAAGACATCCTTTCTTAACCTTCTATAAGCAAATCTCTCATGGCTTTTCTCAACTGCTCTGCTCAACAAGCGCAAAACGTTTTGACACATTTACAAATTCATTTTTTAATGGAAAGATATAAAATTGGAAAGTCTGACCATGCAAGCGATTTGGAATCGAGCTGTGTTTTCTATTTTTGGATCAATCAATTACCTATCAAGTTATAAGCAATTTTGATAACGTGACACGGCATTTTTACTTGCTGACTGGATTTTCTTCTTTCGTTCGGAAGTTCAGTTCAGTTCAAAATGCCAACTTTGATAGTATTATCTGAAAGATGTATTGCGTTTACAAGAAAATGAAAAAACAGTTCGATCACATAGTTTCTGAATTACAACACCTTCTAGTTTCATGCGTTTCCGTACAAAAATGAATTAAAACTTATGTCAGAAAGTTGACCCTTTGGATTTGAGAACAGCCTTAAACTTTAACTGGCAAAATAAAAAGTCATTGAAAGATTTTGATTATAGTATTTTTTTTTTTTTTATGAATAAAAATGTAAGTTTATTTTCCATTGGTGCAATCTGCCATTCTGCATTTCTGGCCCTTGATTTTGTAAAGGATCAAATACTTTAGTACGTGAAAATGGCATAATATTTAACAAGAAAAACTTTTTTGATGATAGTTAAAAAAACAAACTAGAAATGCACCTAATTGATGTAAATTTGGGCTTATTTCTCTGCTGCTATTTAAATTAGCTGTTCTGTTCATGGTATCTGAATTTCATTATTTCATACATAAAGTTATCATTAGTAAGCATGAAGTCAATTTTTGTTGTAAATACAGTAAACCAACGATTATCCGCAAGTGGATTATCCGCGAGTCTAAATTTATTTTTTTTTTCTTTTTTTATCTTTGAGAAGAAACTTATTTTTGCGATGTAGGATGAGTTTTCGATCCTTTTTACTAAATATGATTTCCATTTGAAAACGTGGAACAATCACGTGCACAAAGCAGGTGCAGCTAATCTTGAGGGTGTCACAAGGCCACACACCTGTTGATAAACAATGTACGGGTACTGAAAGTCACACCTGCCCCCCTGTTATGATTTTGTTTCTCCCGTTTTTCATAAAGCACACCAGTTTGCTTGTTTTAGCTGAGCTGTGAACATGTGTCTTACAGAAGTTCGCGTTTGTATTTAAATTTTATAGTTTTGCATTTTCAATACGTATTTGAAAAATGTCACAAAAAAGAAAAAGAGTTGTGTTAACGATTCAAGATAAATTAGAACTGATTAAAAAAATTGAAAATGGTGCTACAAGAAAACAAATAAGCTTGCAATATGGAATTAGAGAATGCACAGTTAGGGAGTGTGTGAATGCACAGTTAGGGAAGAAGTGTTTCAGTACAAAAAAACAGACACTTTTGACGGATTTTCTAAAGAAATAAACCTACAAGTTTGTAAGTAATGAATAATTTTATTATTCCTGAAGTAATAAGTATCTTTATGTTACCCATTGTGCGTAGAAACTGTAAAATGTATGCTTGTGTTACTTATTATGTGTATAAATTGTTCAAGTACATATTTGTGTTGATTTGTTCCCTTTTTTCAAAATTTTGTGGATTATCCACGAAATCAAATCATCCGCGATAGTCGCACCACCCAATTCCGTGGATAATCGAGAGTTTACTATATATTTATTAATAACCTATTTCACTTTAACATATATATAGGTCAAAAAATATGGAAAGTATGTATGAAAAGTTTGCACCGATGAAATTGACATTGTTAATTTTGAAATGTATTTTTCATTGATAAAAAAAGGAAAAAAAAAAGACTGTCAAAAAAACGTAATTGCCATTATTTTTTTCATTTCATAAATATAAAGATTAGAATTAGAACCTCAATTGATTACTTTATCTTGATTATTTACTTTGATACAGGACACAGATTGCTTTATTTTGAAATAAACTATAGATTAAATGAATCAAGTTTTATTTTTCAATAATATGAAAAGTTAATATTAATAGTGTAACGGAGCCGATGTCGTAAGGTGGTGTGGTAGCGGACAACTTCAACGGCCAAGGCTTATTTAAAGTCGAAGAAATATTTTATTGCATTACAAACAATTAAATAATGTTTTCTAGATTATATAAGTCCTATTTACAACATTTTTCATAAAAGGGTTCGAGTACAGCTAACAATAAAGTATTTGTAGAATCAAGTCCAGTTCTCTAATGGCAGATTGTTTTCAGGGAGAATGTCTCTAATACATTCAATGTCCACACTTTTCGAAGGTAGAGTTCGAGATACTCGACAGGAATGTCGCACTTTTTGTAGATGTTTAACCGAGGTTTACGAACCTCTGATATTCAACTCCGTGATGGAGATATCTTAACAGCCACACCTGGTTTTCGCTTTTCTGTGCTTCGGAATATGTTCGGAATATCAAAATAAATCTTAGACTTCTTCCATTTTTAATTGAAAATATTTGTATTGCAGATTTTGTATTATGTTTATGACAATTGTGCATAAAATGATAAGATGCATGCAAAATACAAAACTTAAAAAAAAGTCTAAGATTTATTTCGATTTCATTTGAACGGAATCTAATTTTTTAGGGTGTTTTAAGTATCATATTGTATGAATTTTATTTTTATTTTTTAATCTTCAATTGGCTTAACTAATTTGTTACAAAAATTTAACATTAAATGTAGAACTAATTGTATGAAATATCTTAATATCTGTCCCTTCTCGGGCTTAAACAATGTAGGAAATAAATTTTGTTTTTTTAATTTATTCTTCAAATTATGTTTTTGTTTAATATGTCAAGTTTTTTAATAACTACTGCACTCAAACGAACGTATTTCAAAATTAACGGAGAGTATCATCATCAGGTTTCGATGTATGCGGTATTGCATCACAATGTGGGGTGCAGTTTACCAATGTGTAATTCAAAATGTTTCACCACTGTAGTAATGCAGGTTGCGGTAGTTTGGACAAAAACTTCCAATCTGAACGTAAAAAATCTATAATAAAAACATAAAAAATTAACTTAATTTAAATTTAGATACCCTATTTCCCACTCAGGAACGCTATGAATGTAAATGTAAATTGTGTTGAATCCTTACTGCTAATATTTAACAATATTATAGCTGTGATACAGTAAAAAATAAAAAATAAAAGTTTTACTTGAATTTTTAGACCTTATTCTCTCCCAAGGGGTGATGTAAACACATCAGAAAATTATTACCTAAGTTTAACTTGGGGGTATAAATAGGAAAAATCATCTCGGAAAAAAAAAAATACATTTTAAAATTTAAGTTAGGTAATTCCCCACTAAGGTTGCTACTTTGCGTAAAAATAGCTATCCATTAGAAACTTTTTACTAAAATATAAACTTGACCAAAGCAAAAACTTATTCTGAAGATATCCTTTTTATCTCCACTATGACGCCATATTCACCTTTTTAATTTTTGAAAAAAAAAAAAAAAAAAAAAAAACTAGCTCAGTTTAATATTTCACGTGAAAATCTTTCAACTAAAAAGAAATAAATTATTATTACGGCTTTTGGAATGTTTGCAACAATGAAGTAAAAATGTTGCATTTTCTATGAAAAATGACCGTTGATTTTCAATGAAAAAAGTGAAAATTGGAATTATTAAGAAAAATATTTGAATAATGTAAAAAACAATTGGCCCATGTTTCTTTCTGGGTTATAATTCACCCATATGCAAAGGCATTTTACCATTCGTTTTGATCCTGACATCAGGCAATCGTTTTTACACTTTAAATTTATAATATCATTAGAATTAGTAAAGAATAAAAAATGAGTGGCATCAGGGACAAAAAGGTGGGAAGTAAAAACGAAAAAGTTATGATCTCCATAGGCTTATCCATGTTAAATTAACATTGAGAAGTGACACTGGAAATAAATAAGTATTGCGCTGCCGCGCAATACTTAAATATTATCCGAGACTAAAAGTAACATTTTTTAAATGCATACAAATAATGTTCTAAAGGCTTTTCTAATGTGTATTTGTTGAATTATAATCCAGTAAAAGAAGCTGAGGGTGTAAAAAAAGTGCCAAGCCCAAAGCTTTCTATGTGTACACCTTCAAATGTCCTTTCCTTTTTTTTTTTTTTTTCGTGAATTGCATCATTGTATCTGGTGCTAAATATAGATCAAATTTTTTGGTATAGAAGATAAAAACATTATACAACAACAAAAAAGCATCAAAAAGAAGAAAATACAGATAAATATTGATATTTCCTCAATCATTATATCTGGTACTAAGTATAGATCAAATTTTTAGGATTAATTTTAAAGGAGTAATAATAGGACAGGACATTTAAAAAAAATAAAAACATAAAAAAAGAGAATACAAAAAGAAAAAAATACACATAAAATTATCAATAATGTTATGTATTGAACTGTTATTTTCCTATACTCCATGTTTCCTTTACTCCATGTATTTATTTATTGTAACCGGCAGTAGCACCAAACAACTAAACTTGTGATGTGTTCAGAATGTTTATATTATCGGCTGTTCCAGTGGAGCGTGCACCAGTCTTTGCCAGTTATGTAATTGTCAGGTTATATTATTTTAACCTAGTTTTTAGTTTTGTATTTTAAATGGTTTTACAATTAAATATGTTTTATTCAATATCAGCCATCCGTTATTTACCCATGATGTCAATACATTTTAATGGCAACGAGCGGGAAGCTAGTTAGGCTTAATTTTGACGGTGCAGTGCGATGTTTTGATGAACTGTTAAAAAACTTTTTGTGCCACTATACGAAGTATTTACGTAACCCAGCAAGTTTATTCCAGTATTTAAGAAGAATTTAGTAGTTTTTTTTTGCTGGACACTCCGGAAATATGGCTAAATTTGACCAGATAGAAAATTACGTTATCGGTACTTCGTGAAAGTTGTATAAGCAGAAGTTAGATTTTTATTTCAAGGCTAAGGATATTGCGGAGGCTCGTAAGAAGTATATATTTTTGACAGTGTGTGGCGACACTACTTTTTCCATTGCGGATTCACTGGTTAAACCAGATACATTAGAAGCTGCTGCATATAATGATATAATTGCAAAATTAGATGAGCATTTTTCTCCTGCGCCGAATCCAATTGTGGAGCGATACCAGTTTAATAAGCGAGACCAGCGTCCGAATGAATCAATGGCTGATTATATTGCGGAATTACGGCGGCTGAGCGACACCTGTAAATTTTCGGATTTGGAAGATAGGCTCCGTGACCGGATTGTGTGTGGCGTGCATGACCAGGGTTTACAACATCATCTTTTCGAGGAAGGGCCGATGTTAACTTTTAAGAAAGCAGTGGATATGGCTCTCGCTAGTGAAGTGGCACAGCGAAGTGTAACGGAGATCTGAAATACATCGAGTAATGCACAGGCTTTGTACAGCGATGCAAAAAAGAACATGGCTGGTTTTCAGCTTAAGAATACGCCTGATTTAAAAGGGAAGTTCAAAAAGGTACAATGCTATCGATGTTCAGGCATGCACACAGCAGATGTTTGTAAGTTTAAAAATGCTAAATGCAATTTTTGTTCCAAATTAGGACATCTTGAGAGAGCCTGTATAACCAAAACATAGAAAAAAACCGGGAACGCAGCAGGGAAATAAACAAAAGCATAAGAACCAGAATTTGTTAATCAATCAGTCGGTGCCACAGTTGGATGAAGATTTATTTTATTCTTTTCCTGCGAATCGGGTGTACAGTTTGGTGGTCACTGTTGAGGGTCAAGAATTGGAGATGCAAATTGATACAGGGGGAGGTCATTCAATAATTGGTGAAGATACTTACCAAAAATTTTTTTCAAATAAATGCCAGTTGTCAAATGAAGATTTAATTTTGAGAACATGGTCAAGGCAACCACTGATGGTATTGGGAACTTTTTCGGCCCAGGTGGAGCATGGTAATCGAAAAGTGGTTTTATCTGTATTGGTAATTAAAGGAAATGGCCCAAGTTTGATGGGAAGGAACTGGTTTGAGGCCCTGGGTATCGAGTTACACATTAATCATGTGGGGTCTGAAGATATCTTTTCCCAGTTTCCAGGACTTTTTGATGAAGGAATTGGGGTCTACAATGGTCCACCAGTGAATATTCCCATACTTCCAGATGCAGCTCCAATTTTTTAAAGGTCAGGTCAGTTCCATTCTCTTTACGGGAAAAGGTAGAGAAGGAATTGCATCGTCAAGAGGCTTCTGGTTGCATTGTCAAGAGGCTTCTGGTATCATCGAGAGGGTTCAGTTTTCAAGTTGGGCAACTCCCATTGTTCCAGTTTTGAAGAGAAATGGCTAGAGGAGATTATGTGGGGATTATTCGGCCACAGTTAACAAAGTTTTACAAAAAGTGTCTTACCCACTGCCAACGGCCAATGAGGTTTTCAGTAAACTTTCAGGTTGTACTATTTTTTCTAAATTAGACTTGTCTTACGCCTATTTGCAACTCAGGGTGGATGAACAGTCAGCTGATCTTTTGACTTTGAACACGCCTAAAGGGTTGTATAGAGTCAGAAGACTTCCTTTTGGTATAGCGGCAGCTCCGGCTATTTTTCAACGCACGATGGATGTTGTGCTGGCTGACATTCCTGGGGTTGCAACTTTGCTCGAAGATGTCATTGTTGGGGGATCGAGTTCCACTGACCACTCTAAGTGCAGAAGTTTCATCAGTTTTTGGCAGGGCGATCTTTCACTATCTTGACTGACCATAAATCTCTCTTGGGACTTTTTAAATCAAATTCGGTCATGCCTGTGATGATTTCTCCAAGAATGTTACGGTGGAAACTTATGCTGCAGGGTTACAACTATGCGTTGCGACATTGTTCAGGCAATAAAATGGGTAACGCTGATGCACTGAGCCGCTTGCCAGTTGACGCTTCTGAGTCAGGTTTCCCAGACCCAGCTGATGTTCTGATGTTTGAAGTGCCTGAAAGAGAGAGTCTTCTGACGGCCAAGGACATTGCACGTGCAACCCAGAATGATCCAGAGTTGTCGCAGGTCAAATTTTGGATACTACATGGTTGGCCTGGTGAACGAGTCAAGTCATTTGAAGCATATAATCACAGGCAGAACGAATTGTCAATTTTTCAAGATTGTATTCTGTGGGGATCAAGAGTGGTTGTTCCTGCTTGTTTTTGTCAAAATGTTTTATCTTTTTTACATGCCACACACCAAGGAATTGTGTTGACCAAGGCAATTGCCCGAGGTTATGTGTGGTGACCAGGTTTGGATAAGGATATTGAAGATCTAGTGAACAAATGTCACAGATGCCAGATTACCAGAAATGAGCCGGAGAAGACAATGACGGTTGGTTTTCTACATCTAGACCATGGTCCAGGATACATGTTGATTTTGTGGGTCCATTTCATGGCAAATTATTTTTTATTCTGGTGGATGTTTACTCAAAATGGCCTGAAGTTAAAATTATCCCCAATTTGAATTCTGCGACAGTAATCCACGAGCTGCGTGAAATTTTTTCTATTCACGGTATACCAGATATTTTGGTTTCTGATAATGGCCGAGCTTTTCGATCTGAGGAATTGCAGCAGTTTACTTTGAGAAATGGCATTAGACACGTCTTTACTCCCCCTTATCACCAGTCTTCAAATGGACAGGTAGAAAGGCAGGTTCAGGTGATCAAACAAAATTTATGTCGAATCTCTGAGGGTGATTGGCATACAAGACTATGTCGTATGTTGTTGGGGCTTCGTACTACTCCTCATTCAACGACAGGGATAACTCCAGCTGAGATGCTGATGAAACGCAAGTTGAAAACAGTTTTGAGTCATTTGCATCCTGCTAGTTGTGTTTCAGAAAGGCAAGGCAGAGGTGTGGTGACAAGGAAGTTTTCTACAGGAGATCCAATATACATTAGAAATTATTCCCGAGGAGACAAATGGATACCAGGAACAGTGACGGCAGCTAAAGGACCTGTTACATATGAAGTTGTGTCGACAGAAGGTCAAAATCACCATCGACATGTTGATCAGCTGAGATTTAGAAAGACTGAAATTTTTCCAAATTCCACAATGGAAGGTAGAGCTGCGTCGGGTCCTAAAATTCCTTGTGAGTCCACGACTGAAGTAACGTCTAGTTGTTCTTCTGAAGTGGTGCCTGAAGTAAATTCCTCGTCTGGATTAGAGAGTGTTACAGGAGTGCTGCCTGAGAGTCCAACTGCTGTGGTGAGATCTTCAGCTAAATCTCCAAGAGTAGAGCCAGTGAACATTCTGCCAGTGCTGAGATGGTCAGAACGTGCAAGGAGGGCACCTGACTATTTGAGGGACTATGTTTGAACTTTGGGGGGACGAACTGTTATGTATTGAACTGTTATTTTCCTATGCTCCATGTTTCCTTTACTCCATGTATTTATTTATTGTAACTGGCAGTAGCACCAAACAACTAAACTTGTGATGTGTTCAGAATGCTTATATTATCGGCTGTTCCAGTGGAGCGTGCGCCAGTCTTTGCCAGTTATGTAATTGTCAGGTTGTATTATTTTAACCTAGTTTTTAGCTTTGTATTTTAAATGGTTTTACAATTAAATATGTTTTATTCAATATCAGCCATCCGTTATTTACCCACGATGTCAATACATTTTAAATATAATTTTTATAACAGATAAATCTATTGATATTTCCTAAAAGTTTTATTGATAGGTTTATTATGAAATATGAGGTGCCAGTCAATTTTTAAGAATAATTATACAGATTGCAGTTAAGTCTGAGAAAAAATTCTAAAAATTTAGAAATTCTAACATTATTATTATAATTCATAACAGGTGTAAAATCACAAGTGCTGTTTATTTTCTCAAACTTTTATGCATTCATATAAAAAAATTTAAAGCATTTAAGAGTTAATTTTTTTTTTTTTGTGTGTGTGTGTGTGTGTGTGTGTGTGTGTTCGTACATTTTTTCCCCCCTCCTTAAATGCAAATGGGGACACAAAAATATTTTGTGAACACAAAAGTAACCAATTTGCTAATTTTTAAAAATATCTGGTTCTAATTGAGATATGAACAGATATAGAAAATTAATATGTATTAATGTACATTAAAACTAGAAATTTGCTATTATGACTGAAAAGGATATTTTACAAGTTAATGGGTATCTTAACCCTTTAGAAGACAATGCTAAACTATTACCCCAAAGAACTATAAACAGTTAAGTACTCAATTTCAGCATGCATTGAGTAATATATAAATGTGCGTGTTTTTAATTATCAACTAAGTTGATAAATGTACAATATCTATCATTAGTTATCACAGGCATGCAAGTGCAATAATGCTTCCAAAAAAGTGACAAAAAGACCAAAAAAAATGACTAAAGCATGTCGAAAAAGTGACTAAAGCGTGTCGAAAATGTGATTAAAGCATAACAAAACAAGTTGGAAATTGCATGTCAAACATGGTAAATGAGGTGTGTTCATACTATAACTAGTTTTATAAATATTTTTTGCACCGCATATTGTACTGAATGTATATTTTAGTGCACTTCATAAGTGTATATCAATTTCATTCTATTCAAAAGGCTGTAACATCATTAAAATACACTTGAAATAATTTTTTCCAATTGTCTACAATGTAACGGAAAACTTTTGATTGGCCCTGTAATTAACCTTTATACACCCGATTTTCATAAAATTTTAAATGACTCAACAAAATTTTGCAACAATTATATATTTAAAATTTCATACCATGCACTTGGGTAGTTTTTGCTCTGTTATATGTGAACGGATGGGCAGACAGACGGACTGAACGACGGCTATAGGTGCTACGAATTTATATAATTATGAACGCACCTAAAAAGGGCCTAAAGCTCCCCCCCCCCCCCCAAAAAAAAAAAAAGTGACATGAAATGATACAAGACAAAGTTTTCTATTTTTTTTTCAATCAATTAGTAGGTTAAATTATGTAACCTTTTTGCTTTTTAGATGAAAATCCTACCAAAATACTGGATAAGATCAAACCTCAGTTTTATTTAATCATATAAAACAAAAAGTACAATGTTAGCATAATAAACTTTTAAAATTGAATTATAATAAGGAAGTTTGTCACAAAAATAATGGCAAGGGTCCTAACTATCACCTTTTAATGACCACTTTTTCTTAAGGGCAATCTTCATCTTATTTTTACAACATTTGTAATAGAATTCAACTGTTTGCAATTAGTGATATTGAAATAAGTCACTGGTAGGATCCTTGAAATATTTTCTGAAATAAACTCTAATTATAACTGCAACTAGCTACACAAAAAGAAACTAGATGTTTAACAAAAAATGAGGGAAATAAAGAAAAGTTAATATTCTAGTGCTAAATTCATCCAGAGTAACAATTAAAACTCTTAGAAAAAACACAAATAAAATGTACCATATTGCTTACAGTGCATACATATCATAAAAATATTTAAAATATATTAAAAATCTATTAAACTGCAAAATGTTTTTAGAAGATGCTCTTGGCCATCAACATAGTAAAACTAAATGCCATGTCTGTTTGCGCCTACTTGGGAATTATCCGGGAGGTGACAGAAAAAGGTATTCAAATGTCCATAAAAACATGGTTTCAACTATTATCTAACAATTCCTTTCAAACGCCATGGATGTCATATGACAATACATCATTAGAAACGTCTTTTTAAAAAATTATCTCAAGAGATTATCTTATAATGGCTTCTTGGTAATTACTTGTACTGAAAATAATTTTGGATTTATTAAATTTTACTTTTGTATGCTGAGTTTGTAAGTTAATGCAGTATAGGGTTGATTTAATTTAAGATCTGCTTCATGTTCCTTTATTGACTTTATTCCTTAAATCTATCACGAACTGCGTCATCAAGATTAGCTCAAACTCAGCCTATAAAAATATAATTCCATCTTCTTTTGACATCCATGAAGTTCGGAAGGAATTGCTAGGTAACAGATGAAAGGATGTTTTTGATGAACATTTGAATACCTTTTTCTGTCATCTTAGCTTCGGCATCATCCTAAATTTAGAATGGTCTCTTCTTGATAATTCTCGAGTAGGCACAAAGAGACACGACGACATTTCATTTTCCACTGATGGTGGCCGAGTGCATCGGCTGAAAATATTTTGGAGTTTAATGGATTTTTAATATATTTTTATATATGTATCACCTGTTAGCAATTTGGTACATTTTATTTGGGTTTTTTTTCTAAGAATTTTAATGATGGAAACAAAAATGAATACCTAGAAAGATAATAAAAATCTTAAAAACACACACACACAAATTAATAACTGTTATCAATTACTCTAATTATCTAAATGCTAAAACTAATTTAATATTACAAAGCTTTGTGTTAATTTAAACATATTAAACAGTTTTATTCCACTGTTCAGAAAAAAATAAAATGACATCCATATGATTATGCAAAAAACCATCTTCAATATGATTATGCAAAAAATCATCTTTTTTGGTGGTTGATTGGGAACTTTGTTTTCATTTTTGCAATAAAAAACAAAGAAAGAATTGTGACTGGGACTGCAATTTAATGAAGAGTATTACGTGCTGAGGATCTTAGTTATGTGATGAGATTCCTTTATTAATTATACCCCGCTTTTCGCTGAAACTCGGAGAGAACGATGTTTTGCTCATATTAGCCATGATCCCAGTTTTGTAGTTCATAATAAGCCAGAAAATCATAATACAGTTTAAACAACGAACTTTTCTTAATGTGCAAATTGCTTGTTTTAATTATGTCCTCATATTAGGAGGGCTCGTATTAACAGAGTTCGACTGTATTTAAACATGGTGTTTTGCGCGAGAATATCAACAATTATTGATGTTGAGGATATCGACAAAATCTGAAAGATAAAAATGTCAATTTTAGTCAACTTTTTTATTTAAAGAGGGTGAATCAGTTTCCGCAGTTAGCTCATTTTTAAAGACTTCATCTTTTAGTCAAAAAAAGTGATTAAAAGTGACTTTTTCTAAAAATAGTGACTAAAAGTGACAAGTTTTAAAAAAAGTGACTAAAAGTGACAAGTTTTAAAAAAAGTGACTAAAAGTGACAAGTTTTAAAAAAAGTGACTAAAAGTGAGAAAAGTGGCTAACTTGCATCCCTGTTATCATATCTAAACAAAATTTAGTGCATAATATAAAAAAGTTAAAAGAAACAATATTTTTTAGCAAAAAAATATCAAAAAATTATTTAATACATCTTTAAACAATACTTTTTGTAAACTTTAACCATGTACATGGCCAAAAAACTAGTTGTCAGAGTAATATTTTTGAGTGTTTATTTTTTAGGTGAACACATGTGCTTATTTCAAAACTAGATAACTAGTCAGATGAACTACAAAATTAGCCAAAAAAGCATTTAATACATCTTTAAACAATACTTTTTGTAAACTTCAGACATGTACAGGTTCAAAAAAGTAACTGTCAGAGTAATATTTTTGTGTGTTTAATTTTTAGGTGAACACATGTGCTTATTTCAAAACTAGATAACTAGTCAGATGAACTACAAAATTACTATTTCAGAAAATAGTCAAATGGTCTCATTTCAATGATTTCTGAATTTTGAGAAATTATTAAATATTTTTACTTTCAGCCATATAAATAGATCCTGTTTTAAGAGTGCTTACTTTGCTCCAAAGATCAGCTCTGGTACTTTTCTATTTTTAGTGAATATTTAAATATTGGTTGGAATTCATCAGAGCTCTTAAATACTGCACTCCAGAGCCCAACGGAGCAGTGCTCCCAAAAAACTGAAGCCTAAAATATATTTTCCTTTCCCTTCCATCTCCAATCCTTTGCGATCTTTCCTACTAAAGCGTTTACATATCTGATGTACCATGTTGCACACACAGGATCCCACTTCTATCTAGCGTCGTTGTCAAATGTATTTGCAATGGTTTTCTGTCTCAATAGTTTCTGAACAACGAGGAGGAATGCCATAATTATTTGTAACCGTTTTTACTTGTGGTCATGTTAATTACCTGCAATCATTTTTACTCGTGGCCGTGTTATGTTTACTCACTGCTTTTTGTTTGTGTTTGCAAAATATTCTTTACTGATCAACTTTTTAGCTTAATTTGCACTGAAATTCACTGGAGCTTGTAAATATTGCACACCGAAGCCCATTAGAACAGTGCTGTCTGTTTGTTTTGATAGTTGATACAAAAAAAAAAAAATCCTTGGATTTTCTGAAAATTCCCCACTCCTGATTTTAATGCTTTTATTCTGTTCATTTATTAAATTTTATTATATGTAAATGTATATAGATATAGTAAATATATTAAAAAAATTTTTTTGCTGAAGATGAAATTACTTTAAATTTTGCAAATAATGTATAAAATATAAATATGCGAGTAAAAGGGACGGACGATACACTACAGTTATTATTACTGCATAATATTACAGCTCCAGTACTTTTTTGGTTAGAAATTAAGCCATGATCTTAAGTTATTTAAATTCTCTCCAGAACAATCATCTGAAAAACAGTTTTCTAAATACCTCTTTTCCTCCTGTTGCTTGATTTTTCCCTGACCAAAATAAGTGGGAACAAACTGAAACACCACGACACTGATCTGGCTTTTTCAGAAGCTTAGATGTAGCAAGTGCACACTGTGTTCGAAGAGGTTCATGATTTTCTGCACTAAAGCATGACATCTGTTCTATTGTGGCAATAATGAGGGTTATAGCAGCAAGTTGAGCTTTGCTGTCTGATATTTCATCTTCATACAAAGAAAATGCCTAGAGAAATATTTAAAAATGCACAAATAAGATAATTTTTATGACAATTCTTTCAACTTAAATATTTCTTTACTCAAAATAGCAGAGTTTTTTATTTAAATTGTTTCGAAATAAATCAATAAATAGTCTGTAAGCATTATGTTGATTAAAAAGACAGAGAGAGAGAAAAATTTACTCAAAAGTACATTGCTACAGCACAAGTTGGTCCAATTTGAAGAAGGGGACTCACAAGAATTATGAGAAACTTCCCAAATCACATTAGTCAATACCATTAGATAAAATTTTTAAAGAGCTGAAGGCAAATGGCTATCAAATCCTGCTGTAATTTAAGTTATCTTTGCTAATCATTATACTTAATAAAAAGCAATTTTTTGCAAGTGACATAAAATGCCACTTTTACAAATTTGCTGAATCTTTAGAAAAGAGTTCACATTACAGGAATCTTTAGAAAAGAGTTCACATTACAGCATGAAATCAATAATTTCTGAAATCAAACAATTTCTGCTGTATATTTTTTTAATTTCTACTTAAAATAGACAAAATAATAATAATTTAAACTTTCAAAAATGTTTCTTTAAAAGGTTAGTTAGGATGGAAAATCCTAACCCCCCCTCCCCCCCCCCCCCCAAATTACAGCTTGATATAAAAGTTTTACAATGCACCATAACTTTTGTGTATCTAACAGCATTTAAAAAATTAATTTAAAGCTAGAGTTCATAAATAATGCAGTAATACTTGCTAAGACAAGAAACAAACAAACAAGCAAACAAAAGAAATATTTTATACAAGTTTCTGTCATAACAGGTAAATAATTTCTTAGAATTGTATCAAATTCTTTTTGCCACATCATGAAATTTTCTGTTTAAAGTAGGATTTTGTTACAGAAAGGATCTGTCTTGTGAAGTTTTACTGCACATCACTATGAAGGTGATTCTACAGATTTGAAAAATATTTTTAATACAACAACAGTGCTATAAGTTTTTTAAACAAGTGGGTAAGTGTGATCACAGATCACACAGAGGGTTTCGTTTAATATTCCTTTCAAAACACTTTAT
Source organism: Maratus speciosus (assembly GCA_963932465.1). NCBI lineage: Eukaryota > Metazoa > Arthropoda > Arachnida > Araneae > Salticidae > Maratus > Maratus speciosus. The sequence goes on along the minus strand of OZ010788.1, from coordinate 209,943,746 downwards.
CCTTTTGAAAAATCTGTTAGTTCCACATTTCGCAACAAGGGGCGCACTCTATTCTAAACAAAACTCTATCCGAACGAAACTCCGTTTTACATACTATCCATAGATATATTAGTTGAGGGGATTGGACCCATAGCACCCGAGATAAGTAGGCGCCACTGGCGGTAAAAAGTGGAACTAAAATATGTAAGGTTATGGTGCATAATATGAAAGAATGGTCAAAGGGGTGTCGACAAAAGTTGGAAAAGGATGGAGGTTAGAAAAATTCCTTAAAATATACAAGTTAGAGCACGGAGGAGTAAGTAATATAAGACTTTGTGAAATTTTTATGATTTGTCATGTGGTCTGAGGTATTCAGCTATACATATGCAAAAATTCATGTCTCCAACTTAATTAGGGGCTCTCTTAGAAAGAATTGCTTAAAAGACATATGTGGTAGCTCAAACGGTTAAACGTAAGACTTTTTCAAGATTTTATGATTTGTCGCCTGGCCTCAGGTGTTCTGTTATAAGTATTCAAAATTTCAAATCTCCAATTTAATAAGGGGCTCAGTTAGAAAGAATTGCTTAAAATACGCATGTGGGAGACCAAAGGGTTAAATGTATGACTTTTTCAAATTTTTATGATTTGTCGCATGATGGTGTTCAGCTATAAGTATGCAAAATTTCACGCCTCCAACCTAAATAGGGTTCACTTAGAAAGAATTGTTTAAAATACACATGTGGGAGCCCAAAGGGTTAAATGTACTTTTTCAAAATTTTATGATTTGTCGTTTGATGTGAGGTATTCAGCTATAAGCATGCAAAGTTTCACGCATCCAACCTAATTAGAGGCTCACATAGAAAGAATTGTTTAAAATACACATGTGGGAGCCCAAAGGGTTAAATGTACGACTTTTTCAAAATTTTATGATTTGCCGTTTGATCTGAGGTGTTCAGCTATAAGTATGCAAAATTTCATACCTCCAACCTAAATATGGTGTCACTTAGAAAGAATTGTTTAAAATACACATGTGGGAGCCCAAAGGGTTAAATGTACGACTTTTTCAAAATTTTATGGTTTGTCATTTGATGTGAGGTGTCCATCTATAAGTACGCAAAATTTCATTCCTGCAACCTAATTAGGGACTCACATAGAAAGAATTGTTTAAAATACACATGTGGGAGCCCAAAGGGTTAAATGTACGACTTTTTGAAATTTTTATGATTTGTTGTTTGATGCGAGGTATTCAGCTATAAGCATGCAAAATTTCACGCCTCCAACCTAATTAGAGGCTCACATAGAAAGATTTGTTAAAAATACACATGTGGGAGCTGAAAGGGTTAAATGTACGACTTTTTCAAAATTTTATGATTTGCCATTTATTTGAGGTATTCAGCTATAAGTATGCAAAATTTCACTCCTCCAACCTAATTAGGGTTCACTTAGAAAGAATTGTTTAAAATACACATGTGGGAGCCCAAAGGGTTAAATGTACGACTTTTTCAAAATTTTATGATTTGTCGCTTGATGTGAGGTATTCAGCTATAAGTATGCAAAATTTCACGCCTCCAACCTAATTAGAGGCTCACATAGAAAGAACTGTTTAAAATATACATGTGGGAGCACAAAGGGTTAAATGTACTACTTTTTCAAAAATTTAACATTTGTCGTTTGATCTGAGGTGTCCATCTATAAGTACGCAAAATTTCACACCTACAACCTAATTAGGGACTCACTTAGAAAGAATTGTTTAAAATACACATGTGGGAGCCCAAAGGGTTAAATGTACGACTTTTTCAAAATTTTATGATTTGTCGTATAATGTGTGGTGTTCATCTATAAGTATGCAAAATTTCAAGTCTCTAACATGTATACTTTCTGAGAACGGGCTCTGGGACAGACAGACAGACAGACAGAGGAGCGAGACGAATAGGGTTTCGTCAGATGAACGAAACCCTAAAAAGAATCTGTAAAGGAAATAAGAAACATTTTTTTCATAATCTTTGTAAACAAACTATCCCTATTCTGTGATCATGTGTTAAAGCAAGGCATGGAGAAAATTACGGCATAAAAAATATGTTTACATATGAATATTAAAAAAGAAAGAAAACCTTAAAATAATAAAATTATTACACATGAAATCATTTCAATGATGAAAATTATATCATATATTAAAACAATTTTCTTATGGACAATATTCTTGTGGCATCACAGTGGGAATCACATGGTGTAAAAGTAGCACGGCTAGCAAATTTGTTTATATATTTCATCACTTGATGCAGCATAAATACAGCTAAATGCATGTGTACAATACCTTAGATTTATTTTGCACAAATTACTATTCAATAAATACATATTAGAAAATTTGTATATACTTATTAATTATAATAAACAATTTAAATTTTTAAAATAAGATGAAAATATTCACGATGGTGCATTAAAATAGAGAAAAGAATTCATGCATAAGCAATACCAATTCCTGGAAATATTTAAAACTTGATCTAAACATAAAATATAAGCATAAAATGTAAAAGTATTTTTTAATCCCCCGCTTCTGCATATTATCTACAAGCTGACAGAGTTTTGTAACTTTGAAACCAAAGGAAGAAAATTGTCCACAGTGTCATTATCAAAGTTCAAGAGGCAGCGACATTTTTAACCTAACCATTTTATACAAGTTGATTTTCAAATGTGCAATTGATCTTACTTATCAATCCCAAAAACAACTATCATCTGTTGCAACAGTGGTAAATGAGGCCATGATAACTGGAAAATGCCCCATTCAAACAGAAAAGCATGAGAGCCTGATTACAGATGATCGTCGCCTTTCATGATATCATTCAATCTTATGTAACTGGGTAATATTTTTAAAACAAGACATATCACCATGTTTTTAGAGGTGGTGAATTCTGAGCGGGTATTGGAGAGGGGCTCACATGGGACAGAGACCCCAGTTTTTTAAAAAGAAAATAAGGTAAATTAACAAAATATCCACAATTTTATAGAAAAATTACTCTTACTTTTTTATTAGTTAATCGTACTTTCTATAAGTAAATCTTCATTTCTCAACTTTAACAATGGTAAAAAGATTTAAGTTATATACACAATTATTTTTAAAGAAGTGCATCATTAGTTTATGTCTGTAATTAAAGTTAAATTTGAAAATATGATTATACACTTGAAATATAGATTTCAAGAAGTGTTGGAGAACTTTTGCACCATGCTGAACTTGTGCTTTAGGTGTTACTTATATTGAGCTATACTTTCATGTTCTGTTGCAAAAGAATTTTGATGTTGCTGGCCTAAGAAAATATTCAAATTCCCCAAATGAGAAATGAAAAGAGTAACTTATGAAATATATTTAAATGGATTACAGTATCTTTATATATCTCCTGAAATATATTCTCCTTTGGGTTCTCCAAGAAAATATATCTTCAATATTAAAAACTCTTTTTTTAAAAACTTTACGTACTGAAAATATTTATGTGGGTAGAAAAATATATACATATGATGCAAAAGTTTGGTGAAATTTCAGCACAGGCTGGCCAAAATTTGAACTTTTCCAGTGATTTATTTAGATGATTTTCTGGTGAAACCATACCATATTCAGCATATTGCAACATTGTATTGACATTTCCTGGTTTAAATCAAAATTCCTTGACTTTTTCCAGTATTACTAAACTTTGATTTTTTTCCAAGTTCTCCAGGTCAGCTATTCACCCTGAATCAGGAAAATAACTAAAAAAGCTATTAAAAATATTAGATCAGTCCTAAAAAGAGATGCTAACTTTTAAGAGTCTGATGTCCTAGAAATAAGACATGCTTTTATATTTACCATTATTTTGCCTTTACAATTACTTCTATTATCATCTGCATGCAGTAATGATAGTATATGTCTTAACATTAACTATTATCACTTTATTTATATTTCAGCATCTAGTAAAAAAAAAAAAAGTTTGCAACTATTTATGTCGTTGCTTAGACTTATTTTAAACATCTGTTTCATTCTTTAAATGATCAATTTGTCTGAACCAATAATATTTTATTTAAATATATATAAAGGGTGGCCTTAATTAAAGAACACATGTTTTAAGGGTTCTGCAAGATAAAATACTCAGAATATTTAAAAAACCTTTTGTATGTATATTGTTTACAATATGCCAAAATGAGTTATGGAATTTTAAAAAAATGTAGTTCAATATTTTACCGATAGGTGGCATTTGTTTGAGAATTTGTTTTAGAAAATATTAAAAAAAAAAAAAAAAACTCATTTTAAATTCATATTTTTATAAATATGTTTTTATTATAAAATACGAAGAATTATTACAATATCCCATCATAACACAAAATCTTACATATCCATGATTCACCACCATCAAATTTACAAAGAATGAAATTGGTGAAATCAATCCTTTGCTGTGGATCCTGAGGTTATAATTCTGGTGAAATCATAATTTCGTATGAATAAAATTTTAAAATGTAATGTATGGCTTTGTGCACAATTGCCCATGACATAAATAAAGTTCTAAGAACATTTCTTGCACTTACATGTTGATCTCCAGTACCTGAATGAATTACTTCAACTGTTTGCACATCTTCAGGTTTTAATCCAAGCCAAATTCTAGTTCCAGGGATCAATTCAAGTTTTCCTGTATTTTCAAAAATTTTTATAAGCTTTTTGAGACCATTCAAACACACCGATTATTTTCTAGATCATTTGCTTTGACGGTATTCTTACAAAGCAGTGCCATATTTACTACCATTTTGATAAAAACACTTTATTAATAGAGTGCATTCTTTTTCCTTTTCTTTTTTTTTGTCAGCATTACGATTGAAACTTTCAGCTAGAATCATGTCAAATGTTTGATTAAAATGTCTTAAAATTTAGCTGATAGGAAATTCTCCCTTTTTTTAAATTTCTTTATTTAATGTTATACAGCACCATCTGTCAGAAATTTTTTAATTATTTTTTTTATATTGCAGAACTTTATTCTGCATGCTCTAAACAGTATAAATGCCAAATATTTAAATAAAAAGAAAAGTGCCCAGCTAAACTGGTGGCATTTAGCTCACAGGCTATTCACATTAATTGTATATTATACTCTTATTTCACAGAATAATGCCCTCCAAAAAATAAATAAAGGGGATTAGACCCCCCCCCCCTTTATACTTAAACAATGAATACCCAAATCTAATCAGGGAAGCTCCATAACATAATAAACCAGTATACCAAATTTGAAGCAAATCAGATAATTCTGCAGGAAAAACCATATCGCTAAATTAAGAGGGGGGGGGGGGTCTAACCCCCTTTTTTCTTAACTAATGAACTTCCAAATCTAATCAGGAGAGCTTCTTATCAGAATGAATATAGAAAAAAAATTAAAGTAAATTGGATAATTCTGCATTAAATACATTTATCTAAATTAAGGGGAGGGGACTTGCCCCCCTTTCTCCCTTTTATATTTAACCAATGAACCTCCAAATCTAATAAAGGAAGTGCCATATTGGGATAAACTGGTATATCAAATATGAAGCAAATTGAATAATTCTGCATGAAAAACCCATTTATCTAAATTAAGGGGGGGGGGCTACACCCCGCCCCCCACTTTCATACTTAACCAATAAATCTCCAAATTTAATCAAGGCAGCTCATTACTGTAATAAACCGGTATACCAAATTTGGAGCAAATCGAATAACTCTGCATGAAAAACTCATTTATCTAAATTAAGGGAGGGTCTACCCGCCCTTTATATTAAACTAATGAACATCCAAATATAATCAAGGCAACTTCTTAACATAATAAACTGGTACACCACATTTGGATCAAATCGAATAATTCTTCATGAAAAACCCATTTATCTAAATTAAGGGAGGGGGGGGGGGATAGCCCCCTTTCCCCCCTTTATGCTTAACTAATGAACCCCCAAAACTAATCAGGGAAGCGCCTTATCAGAATGAACCTAGAAAAAAAATTTGGAAGCAAATCTGATGTTTCTATCAAGAGTTATCGCGTTACGTACATACATACATACATACAGAACGGGCGGGCACATTAGCTCTCAGGCTTTGATAGCCTGTGAGCTAAAAATATTCCAAATAGTTTAGCTTGTAGATCCCTTCAAACATGCGCACTTCAGTTATGACCAACCTGTATATAATATATACCAGAAAGGAATGTCAATTTAACCCTGCTACAGGACATTCTCTAAACATCTTCCAAAATTCTTCCATAGACTACCGTTATATTAATACTATGCTAAATAAGTACGGTATTTTCCATTGCATAAGACAATCCTACTTTCCTGAAATGGCATACTTTGGGTGTTTTATTTAATGTATAAGTCAACCACTTAATTCCCTCATAAAAGAAAATACTTTTTTACAAAAATAAAAGTCTTGGGGAAAAAATTCAAATGTAAAAAATCATTTCAAAAAGCAAACACTGCAATGACGTTTCTAGAAGTAAACTATTATTTCCCTCGATCAGAGTTGAATTCAGACAGTTTTCTCCATCAGAGAATTTTTCAGCTTCAAGGGAAAAGAGGAAAGGTGGCAATATGAAATTCCAAGGAAGAATTTGCCCTTTTAGATCATTACCAAACACAAAATCTCAAATCTTCTGGAAGGGGACATTTTGATGCTCTATGGGAAGGGAAGTTCCCCCCCTCTCCCTTCCCAGGATACCCCCTGAATTTATCCCTCTTTCCTCAATTGAAGATTGGGATCCATACAACAATTCTGTAAATGTAGATTTCCAAGAACTTCATGGCTATAATTATGATAAAGAATATTTAGACTTTCAAAATATATAATTTGCAATATCAATGGTATGTTTGAACAAAATCCTTCACTATATTGATATTTTTTGCTTAAAACTAACATTTTAGAATACAATAGTTTATCTATTCCTTAAAAAAAAAAAAAAAAAAAAAAAAAAAAAAAAAAAAAATCTGTAAGTAAATTTAATTTTTTTCTAAAAAGAACTTCAAGATGCTATAATAATAATTATAAATAAAAAACAATAATTATTGTGCAAATTATTAGCAATAATATTGATTATAGGGAACATTTTGATGCTCTATGGGGAGGAAAGTACCCCCCTCACCCTTCCCAGGATACCCACTGAATTTATCACTCTTTCTCCAATTGAAGATTGGGATCCACACAACAATTCTGTAAATGTAGATTTCCAAGAACTTCAATGACTATAATTATGATAAAAAATATTTAGACTTTCAAAATATAAAATTTGCAAGATCAATGGTATGTTTGAACAAAATCCTTCACTGTATTGATATTTTTTTCTTAAAGTTAATATTTTAGAATACAATAGTTTGTAAACTTAATTTTTTTCTAAAAAGAACTTCAAGATATAATAATAATAATCTCTCTATTCTAAAAAAAAGTAACTACCGCTGTCACCGCCGCCGCCGGTTTTGAATTTTTTGTCACCGGAGGTCTTTCTTCGTTAATATTAAGGAAAATAATGCATACAAAAATATGAAAATCGGTAGTATTATACAGAAATGTTTGATAAACACGCTGATGCACACAGTTTTCAGATCGAAGAATTATTTTAAGAGATATTTAATGCTGAAGTTGGACAAAATCGTTCCAGTAAAAAAGTTTTATAGGAGCAAAAACTGTTCATAGGAATTTAATCATTTTTAGATCATTTTATGCATTAGAATTTGCCGGAGTGCAGATTGCATTAATTTTTTTATTTTGACTAATTTTTTGAGGTTTTATTTCTATTTTAAATTCAGATTTTCAGCATTTCTAGAGATATTTTTAACAGACTAGGGGGGCTCGGCACCCTACGAGCTACGCTCGCCAACCCCCGTCCAGACACCGCAGACTCTAAATGCACGCTAATTTGATCGGCTTTAAAAAGATTTCGAAAGATTGAATTATAATTTAAAAAACAGTGGCGATCTCCCTATAAACGAATTTCTATTCATTTCTCTTTGATTGAGGAATTTTAACGCCAAATCCGCTGCGGTACTACTTGATTATCCTGTCGACCCATTTCGCCAAATTATATAAATCGCCAAACCACTCGCCAAATTATACAAATTGATATAATTTTTATTTTAAATAACAAAAGAACAAATAAATTCATACAACATTAATAAAAACACAAATAAAAAGTCGAAATAAAAATAACTTGATGACGTATACACGTGTAACAACATTTCAAAATAAGCTAATATAAAAGGAATTAAGTAAAGAGAGTCTTTGTCTCCTGGTATTTTTTAACAAAGCGAAAAGAAAGTTCTTTTAAATGAGACATTTTAAATTAATTCTCAAAATATCAAATAAATGTCTAGCGCAATTTCTAAATTTAAACTTTTTTGCAATATTATTTTGTGTTCATTTTATGTAATAACTATAATGTGACGTAAATATGACGTAATTTCTCCTAAGACTTCTAACGCATGTTAATGAATTTATTATTTTACAATATCCTTTCTCTTTTAAAATTCACGTGTATACTTTTTATGACGTAATTTTTAATAAGTTCCTGATTTTTATACGTAATTATTTAATTCTAATTTGAAAGTTTTTTTCCTGTTTATAATAGTCACTTGTAAATAAATTTTTAATTTGAAGCAAACATTATTGCTTGCGCTTTTTATACAGTTGGCAACAGTTTAAATTAGTACAATTTTCTGAAATCTGTAAAAAATATCTCTAGAAATGCTGAAAATTTGAATTTAAAATAGAAATAAAACCTGAAAAAATGAGTCTAAATAAAAAAATTAATGCAATCTGCACTCCGGCAAATTCTAACGCATAAAATGATCTAAAAATGATTACACTGCCATGTATAGTTTTTGCTGCTATAAAACTTTTTTAGTGGAACGATTTTGTCCAACTTTAGCATTAAATAACTCTTAAAATAATTCTTCGATTTGAAAACTGTCTGCATCAGCGTGTTTATCAAACATTTCTGTATAAAACCACCGATTTTCATATTTTTGTATGCATTATTTTTGTTAATATTAACGAAGAAAGGCCTCCGGTCACAAAAAAATCAAAACCGGCGGTGGCGGCGGCAGCGGCGGTGACAGCGGTAGTTACTTTTTTTTAGAATAGAGAGATTTTAGAAAGTGATATTAATTTAAACTGTTGCCAACTGTAAAAAAAGCAGAAACAATAATATTTGCTTCAAAAAAAGAAATATTTACTAAATAAATTAAAAATTTATTTACACGTGACTATTATAAACAGAAAAAAAACATTTGGAATTAGAATTAAATAATTATGTACAAAAAGCAGGAACTTATTAAAAATTACGTCATAAAAACTATAATTACATGTGAATTTTAAGAGAGAAAGGAATTTGTAAAGCAATAAATTTATTAACATGCGTTAGAAGTCTTAAATAGGAGAAATTACGTCATATTTACGTCATTTTACAGTTATTACATAAAATGAACACAAAATAATATTGAAAACGGTTTAAATTTAGAAATTGCGCTAGACATTTATTTGATATTTTAAGAGGATACTTTTCAACTATTTTTGTTAGGAAAGTGCAAATAATATTTAATTCCTAACACAAGTATTTTCACGTGAATATTAAAAACAGAAAGAAGAGTTTGGTCAAAATTACGTCAGATTAAAAACGATTAATTTAAAATGTAAAAGAACTTTCTTTTCACTTTGTTAAAAAATACCAGGAGACAAAGACTCTGTTTACTTAATTCCTTTTATATTAGCTTATTTTGAAATGTTGTTACACGTGTCTACGTCATCAAGTTTTTATTTCGACGTTTTATTTGTATTTTTATTAATGTTGTACTAATTTATCTGTCTTTCCGTTATTTAAAATAAAAATTATGTTAATTTGTATAATTTGGCGAGTGGTTTGGCGATTTATATAATTTGGCGAAATTGGTCGACAGGATAATCAAGTAGTACCGCAACGGATTTGGCGTTAAAATTCCCCAATCAAAGAGAACTGAATAGAAATCCGTTTATAGAGAGATCGGCCCTGTTTTTTAAATTATAATTTAATCTTTCGAAATCTTTTTAAAGCCGATCAAATTAGCGTGCATTTAGAGTCTACGGTGTCTGGACGGGGGATGGCGAGCGTAAGCTCGTAGGGGGCCGAGCCCCCTAGTAATTATAAAAAAAAACAATGATAATTATTGTGCAAATTATTAACAATAATATTGATTATAGTTGATATTTTGATTCTCTATGGGGAGGGAAGTCCCCCCCCCCCTTCCTCTTCCCAGAATAATACCCCTGAATTTATAACTTTTCTCCAATTGAAGATTGAGATCCACACAAAAATTCTGTAAACGTAGACTTCCAAGAACTTCATGACTATAATTATGATAAAAAATATTTAGACTTTCAAAATATATAATTTGCAAGATCAGTGGTATGTTTGAACAAAATCCTTCACTGTATTGATATTTTTTGCTTAAAACTAATATTTTAGAATACAATAGTTTATCTATTCCTTTAAAAAAAAAAAAAAAAAAAAGAAAAATTCTGTACGTAAACTTAATTTTTTTCTAAAAAGATCTTCAAGATGTTATAATAATCTCTCTATTCTAAAAAAAAGTAACCACCGCCGCCGCCGGTTTTGATTTTTTTGTGACCGGAGGCCTTTCTTCGTTAATATTAACAAAAATAATGCATACAAAAAAATGAAAATTGGTGATTTTATACAGAAATGTTTGAAAAACACGCTGATGCAGACAGTTTTCAAATGGAAGGATTATTTTAAGAGTTATTTAATGCTAAAGTTGGACAAAATCGTTCCCATAAAAAAGTTTTATAGCAGCAAAAACTATACATGGCAGCGTAATCATTTTTAGATCATTTTATGTGTTAGAATTTGCCGGAGTGCAGATTGCATTAATTTTTTTATTTTGACTCATTTTTTCAGGTTTTATTTCTATTTTAAATTCAAATTTTCAGCATTTCTAGAGATATTTTTTACAGATTTCAGAAAATTGTACTAATTTAAACTGTTGCCAACTTTATAAAAAGCGCAAGCAATAATGTTTGCTTCAAATTAAAAATTTATTTACACGTGACTATTATAAGCAGGAAAAAAACTTTCAAATTAGAATTACATAATTACGTATAAAAAGCAGGAACTTATTAAAAATTACGTCATAAAAAGTATACACATGAATTTTAAAAGAGAAAGGATATTGTAAAATAATAACTTCATTAACATGCGTTAGAAGTCTTAGGAGAAATTACGTCATATTTACGTCACATTATAGTTATTACATAAAATGAACACAAAATAATATTGCAAAAAATTTTAAATTTAGAAATTGCGCTAGATATTTATTTCATATTTTGGGAATTAATTTAAAATGTCTCATTTAAAAGAACTTGTTAAAAAAATACCAGGAGACAAAGACTCTCTTTACTTAATTCCTTTTATATTAGCTTATTTTGAAATGTTGTTACAGGTGTATACGTCATCAAGTTATTTTTATTTCGACGTTTTATTTGTGTTTTTATTAATGTTGTACAAATTTATTTGTTCTTTCGTTATTTAAAATAAAAATTATATCAATTTGTATAAGTTGGCGGGTGGTTTGGCGATTTATATAATTTGGCGAAATTGGTCGACAGGATAATCAAGTAGTACCGCAGCGGATTTGGCGTTAAAATTCCCCAATCAAAGAGAAATGAATAGAAATTCGTTTATAGGGAGATCGCCACTGTTTTTTAAATTATAATTCAATCTTTCGAAATCTTTTTAAAGCCGATCAAATTAGCGTGCATTTAGAGTCTGCGGTGTTTGGACGGGGGTTGGCGAGCGTAGCTCGTAGGGGGCCGAGCCCCCTAGTAATTATAAAAAAAAAACAATTATTGTGCAAATTATTAGCAATAATATTGATTATAGTGAAAAATATACTCGAAATTGTTAATTTTTGTGGATACTAAAAATATCAACACTTATTTCATAACTATCGCTGCAGCTACCAACAACGATAATCATAAGTTTGATTTTATATCTGGTGTATAAGACCATAGCTGAATTTTTGTGTTTGTTTGGCAGTTTAAAATGACAACTTATACACCAGAAAGTACAGTATATTCATTAGATTTCAGTAAATAACATTTGTCAAATTTCAGAATTTTTTTTTTTTTTTTTTTTTTTCGCCATTTGGATATCTACTTTTAATTTTTTATACCTAATAAAAGTAATTTTTCCTCAATATTAAAAAAAAAAAATCTAACCCAAAAGAGTAAATAAAAAGATTATAGAAAATATTTCACAGCTTCAAATTTTACCTGTGAAACAAATTCATATGCAACTGCTTCATGGTTTTCATACCCAATCTGACCTGATGCAAGAGCACCTTGAAGGAACAACCTCAAAGGTAGTTCAGCCATTTCAGCTTTGATTAAAACATTTATAGTTTGTAAACAGAACTTGAAAATCTTTTGACATTTCTTTTCCCACTTATCATCCTATAAAATACAAAATGAAAAATACTGTAAGCAATAAATTTAATTCAACATTAAATGCACAAATAAGCTAGAAATTCAGCAAATATATATTTTTTTTTTCTACTGAAGTATAGCAGTATTACTTAAAAAGAAATTATATAGAATTTGTTTCGAAAGAGGTATTAAACAATTTATAGCTCAATATAACTAAAAAGTGTTTTTAAAACCATCACTTTTATGAAACTGAAAAAAAAAAAGAAAAGAAAAAGACAAATGCTGAATCTTAAGCTAAACAAAAATATGGGTACTTATTTAGCTTATTTTAAGGAAATATTTATGTTTATTTTATACCATTTGCATGGATTTAGAACTTTTATTGATTTCCTGCCAAATGCTTTACCTCCTCCTCCCATTCATACATACACACATGACATAAAAATATCCTAGTTAGCTTGGAATAAATTTTACTTAACTTGTTTTATTATTTTTTGAAAATTGTTTATGCCAAAGATGATATTCACACTAAATAAGTAATCTACTATATTATAGATCTACATAGTACTATACCACATAATATTTTACATTAGTTTTAAATAAGTAAATTATAAATTAATATAATTTTATAGAGTCTTCATTTCTTTAAATATTAATTGGTACTTTTCGGTAAGCCGGGTGCCAGTGTTATATATACATACATATATATGTATATATACATATATTATATATATACACATATATATCCACATACATGTATATGTATCTATATATAATGTATATAGTAGTATATGTATATAGACATACATATGTATATGTAACACTGGTGCCCGGCTAACCGAAAAGTACCTATTAATTTATAGTCAAAAGTATATATTATAATTAAAGATGAATGACAATTAACAGTTTTACTCTTACTTAATATTTATACAAAAAAAGCATTTTTTTCCTTCCTAAAAACAATTTTGTAAATTTAACGTTAAGAATTGCTGACTATACAGGCAGGGTCACAGGGTTACACAATAAGTTTTTATATTATTTGTTTTTAATCTCATATATGTACGGCTAAATATCTACAAAATGAAAATTAGATATCACTAACAGTAAATACAACTAATTTTATTATGAGAAACTGATATCTAAATAAATTTTAGGTATCTTTAGATCTAATGAAACTATAGATCTAAATGAACAACTTGTTTATTCAATTTTCTCATTTTTAAAGCATCAAATCTATACAGCTATTCAACAAAAATACAAGCTTAGAAGCTTTTATTATGCCAAGTATGTTTCCCATTTTTGAATGTACAAAGAATTTGAATGAAGAAAATACTTTTTCCACCTTAGCAATTGATGTTTTTAAAGTACAACTTTACTAACAACTATCATTAAATGTTTTTACATAATCTTCCTGATTTTTACACCTCTCAAAAATTGTAATATTATATACTGACTAATTATTTTTGAAAAAAAGAAATGGATAACTTTTGGTCTGAAACTTTAGAAAAAGTGTCTGTCACAAAAGAATTATTAGGGAATTTATATTTGACATATTCAATATAAATATAACATAAAACAACAAATTCCAGTATAATATAAAACAATAAAAAAATAATTAATAAAAATCACATGATTTTTATTTTTAAAAAAAAGTTGAGCAAAACCATGGCTTAAATCTTTTGATTAAAACCATAATCCTATATACAGATAATATAAACATAAACAATGCCTTAGAAGTTTATTAAATTCAAATTAAACTAATCAATGTATTAATTTTATGATTTAAAATCAACTTCTAAACTTTAAAATTTGACTGGCAGAATTCTTTAAATTTGAATATCTGCTTTTGAACTATAAAAGCATTTAAAAGGGAAAGCAATTTAAATTGAATTTTTATTTCACAGTAATTGTTTTAGGACTAATTGCAATAATAAATTTTAAAAATATTATTTAAAAGGTATACTCACTTCTTCACTACAGCCTTTATACCTAAATGCTAATTTGTAAGCTTGGAAAACAATAGGAGTTAGAGTATAACGAATACGTTTGTTTCCTCCATTTCCGAAATGTTTTCTTGTAGTTGTTAACATCTAAAAGTAAAGAAAAGAATTTCACTTAATATAGTTTAGGACAAACAGTGAAACTTTGATAACTAAAAATTTCAAGGAAGTAAAAAAATAAATCAATTTAGGGAGGTTCAGGGCTTGAAACTGAGAAGAATGGCAAGAATCACTCTTTTCGTAGTGACACCAAGAAATTTCAACATTTTTAAAGGAATTTGCTTTTTTGGAATAACAGTCAAGTAGGAGAAACAATGCAGTAACCACTATGAAATTACAACAGAAAAAGCTGAAAAACTATTAAGGGCATATAACATTTGCAAAAAGATGAGTATAAAAACTGGTGTAAAGTACAATATGATTTAAAAACTTCTTATAACACCTTATAAGTAAAGCACTACATGCTTAAAAAAAAAAAAAAAATGTCTTTCTTCATCAGGCACACACAAGACATGCTATTACTTTGAAATCATAAACAAGTTAGTTACAAAATGGTAGCAGAACTTGTTTACATCTGATGAAGAAAGGGCATTTTTCTTTTGAAACATGTAGTGTTTTACTTATTTTTGCGATGCTCCAAGAAGATTTTAAATTATATACTATATTGGTTAAAATTTTATTCTTTTAATAAAAACCATTTAGCATTGTAATTCTGAATTATTGATTTAAATTCTTTGAATGGTATTTTGTTATGCATGATTAATTTAAATGTTCTCATGACTAATTTAAATAGCACATTAAAAAATGTGGTAGATAAATAAATTGAAATTTTTTCTCTCCCTTCCAAACAGTTCTACATCTACAAATGTGGCAGGGGTTAAATGTGCCTCCCCCCACCCCTCTTGGAAAAAAACTGAATTACAAACTCTGGATATTCTGCATAATATCATTTTCAAAATATTTTTTAAAACCATGGTACTAAAAAATATTAAATATCTAATGAGTAAGCATGTATTATTATACATTTAACAGCAGAAAGTGTTCACAATTTTTTTTTTTTTTTTTCAATGCAATTAGCAAACGAGTCATTCTGGCTCAGTCGAAAAAGTGGGTTGGTTTCTTATTTTATTAGTAGTAAAAGGTAATTAATACATCAAATTTAATAAAAATGAAATAAATTGGTCTCACTTCTTATAAGTTTGCTATTTTGGCAAGAAAGGTAGTTTGCAAGTAAAATTTAAATTTTTCTTACTAAATATAATTGAATAAATATGAAGTTATTATATCAAAAATGTTAATTTGTAGAAACCATAATTTAAATAGGCTGTAATACATTTCCAACATTCAAATGAGATTCAAACACAAACCATTCAATGAGCACAATTGAAAATGTTGTGTATCCCTGAAAAAGTTATACACTAAATTAATGGACTCATTCAAGATATTTGCAAGATCAATAAACTGCCCCAATTAGGCTTGATTTGATTCAGTATTTCAGAATTTATTAAGTTGACAATTTTGCATTTTTTGGCTTATCCCTGTGAACGAACTATAAGAGCTATATATTTTATTAGCAAACACATACAAGAGACTGGCAAGATCAGCAAAAATTCTCATCCTAAAACAGGACCCTTCGCAAATTTATTCATCCCAAAATAGGACCCTTCACAAAAATCCTTGTTTTAAAAATAGATTTGTAACAGAACTTTTCCACCTCTAATATGAACTTTTTACAAATTTAATTATAAATAAAATCTGACCTGCCAAAAAACAGCTGAATTCATCAAAAGGCATATTACTTAGTAAAAGATAAATACAGGGGAATTTGAATATAACTATAATTTTAAATTCACAAAATTATGAGAATCCCCTCCCTCCTAAAAAAAAGAAAACCAAAAAAACTTCATAATTTCCAAAAAACTAGGAACCTGTAAGAAAAATTTGGACATACCCCTGAAATATGCTTTTAAAAAATAATTAAACAAACATCACTCACCATATAAATCAATGAAACAATGGTAAGAATACATAATTTAAATACGAAAAGTAAAATTTAGATTATAAATTTACAATTACTTTTTTTTTTTTTTTTTTAAATCATCAAAGAGATTTCACTACACTTATTGTATAACACTAAATTTATTTAGTATATATTTATATTTCAAGTATTCTGTAATGTTAAGGGTACAGATTAATTTTTTGTTATAGGTCTTATCCCACTTTAGCCAGTATTTCCAAAATGGCTGTTACCTAGTTATTACATACACACAAAATTATTTAATAATATGCTAATTTATTGATGGTTAAAATAATGAAACAAAGTTTTGAAATATTTGTCTACTTTGAGCATTTAAAGGAACATATAAGATACGACAATGAATAATACTTAACATCAAATATAAACAAAAAATGCTAATTTCTATTAACTGCAAATTGTGAAAAGAAGTAACATTTCAAAATGAAAATAAAACTTGCCTAGGCTATTAGCAATACAGTAGATGCTCGATTTTATGAACCTCTTTATTACAAATTCTTTGTTTCTACAAACCGATGTACCCAACCAGCATCCCATTGAGCTAATGTTAAAATCCGATCCATTTTACGAACTAAAATAACACAAACTCTCTTTTTCACAAACTTAATCTTTTGGCATGTTTTCAATTTCTCTCTTGTATTTTGTTGAAAAGTAGGTGGGGGAGGGGGAGATTAGTGACTGATAACTGATAAGGGCGGAGGAAAATTCTTAAGTGCAAGTGTGGGGTTGTTACATGTCAGTGGAAAAAGAAGGGGGAGGGGCCAAAAGAACTTTTCTTTCACTACAATTGGATATTGTTCGGGATTCGTATGCAATGGTCTGGTTATCAGATTCATAGCCATTTCACATTTTGTCATTTTCATGTGTGTTGTTCATACAGTCTTTCTGATTTCTTGAAGATGTCAACCAAACAGAATAGAACATGCTTGACTTTAGAGGTAAAGACAAAAATCCTGAAAGAAGTGGACGCGAGAACTCTGACAAAGACTGAAATTGCTAAATAATATGGAATACCGAAAAGTAGATTGAGCACTCTCATCAAGGAGAAACAAAAGGTACTTATGTAGGAAATTCATCTGATGAAGCTGAACATTCCCGAAAATATTTTCAGGAGGCAAAATTTCCTGATCTTGAGAAGGCTCTTGCTGCTTGACTTCGGAAAATGAGAAACAAGAACATTC
Organism: Maratus speciosus; assembly: GCA_963932465.1. NCBI lineage: Eukaryota > Metazoa > Arthropoda > Arachnida > Araneae > Salticidae > Maratus > Maratus speciosus. The sequence goes on along the minus strand of OZ010788.1, from coordinate 209,926,115 downwards.
CCATTGACGGAAACCTTTTGAAAGAGCAAGCTGGCATTTTTGCCTCGAAACTGAATGTGAAGGATTTTAAGGGTTCAGATGGATGGCTGCAAAAATTTAAGTTAAGACATGATCTGAATTTCTGAAAATTAAGCGGTGAAAGCGCAGCCATGGATACAACCATCACAAATGATTGGAAAGAAGGAAAGTTGAAGTCTTTAATCGCAGAATATGCACCGGAAAATATTTTCAATGCGGACGAAACTGGATTATTTTTCAAAGTTCTTCCAAAACTAGTCGGATATACCAATCCCAAAACTTTCTTCTATCTCTGCATGTTAATACTTGAAAATTAGCTATCACACTAACAAAATTAAACGGCAATCTATGCCCATCATGAGGATTCTATAGATATGAAATTCCGTGCATTAGTTCTTGAGATATGGCTGTCTATGAAATCGTGTAAATGCAGCAAAATTCAGCCTAGCAACCCCACCTATTGGGTGCTTTACACCAAAATGTATGTTAAACAAAACTACCAATCAACCACTTACGTCAAAGTGGACTGAATCTGAAGTTTGGGGAAAATCCGTGCATTAGTTTTTGAGATAGAGTTATTGCAAAAATCATGAAAATGCCAGCATAGCAGCGCCACCTATTAGATGATTAACACCAAAAGCTAATCAGCAACAACTTGTGTTAACATCTAACTAAATCTGAAGTTAGATGAAAGATCGTGCATTAGTTTTTGAGATAGAGCTATTGCAGGAATCGTGCAAAACGCAGCACAGCAGCGCCACCTGTTGAGCGATTTACACCAACACGTAATTCGCATCAAGTCATATCAAGGACTAACTAAATCTGAAGTTTGATGAAAATCCGTGCATTAGTTCTTGAGATAGAGCCATTGCGGAAATCGTAAAAAATGCAGCGTAGCAACGCCACCTGTTGAGCGATTTGCATCAACACGTAATCAGCATCAAGTCATATCAAGGACCAACTCATTCTGAAGTTTCATGAAAATCCGTGCATTAGTTCTTGAGATAGAGCCATTGCGAAAATCATAAAAAATGCAGCATAGCAGCACCACCTGTTGAACGATTTATACCAACACCTAATCAGCATCAAGTCATATCAAGGACTAATTGAATCTGAAGTTTCATGAAAATCCGTGCATTAGTTCTTGAAATAGAGCCATTTCAGAAATTGTAAAAAATGCAGCATAGCAGCACCACCTGTTGAGCGATTTGCACCAAAAACTAATCAGCATCAATCTGTATCAGGGACTAACTGAATATGAATTTTTATTAAATTCCGTGCATTAGTTCTTGAGATGAGCGCCCACAAAATTTGTGTCACACACAGACAGACAGACAGACAGACTCACAGACAGACATTTTGTAAAAAAATGTTTTTCGGTTTCTCTGACCTCTAAAACGTGTATATCCGTCAAAAACCGGAATTCGAAAATTTTCATGAATCCAATACTTTCTTCTTGTAAAGATAGAAGAAAGTAAAAACCTATTTTAAAGGTGACATACGCAATGGTGGGAAAAGGGTAAAACAAAGACTAATGATATTGCTTGGTGCTAATATGACAGGCTCAGAGAAAATTCCACTTCTATTCATCAGGAAAAATAAAACATCTAGATGTTTCAAGAACGTTAAAAAGTTCCCATCAGCGTACTTTGTCAACAAGAAAGCGTGGATGACTGACAAAATATATGAGAAGTGATTGAAAGAGTTGGATGAGCATTATGAAAAAAAGAATCGCAAAATTTTCCTGATAGTAGACAACTGTATTGCACACATTGAAGTTCCTATGCTCCAGACGATCCGAGTCGTGTTCTTTCCACCAAATGTCACTTCAGTTTTTCAGCCGATGGATCAAGGAGTGATTAATTTGTTCAAAATGAATTACAGGAGACTGCTTTTGAAAAGAATCACACTTAATTTAGAGCTTGAAAAACATTACAACGTTGACACACTCAGTGCAATGCATTTATCAGTTACCGCATGGAATGTTCCACAAAAAACAATTGCAAACTCATTTCGGCATGTAGATTACAAGAGAGAAGATACAAGCTGCTGGAAGCTATACCGATGTCGCCTCAGATGAATTATTGATGCAAGAGTTTCGAAAGATGGATACCCAAGTTCCTGCAGACTGAACTTTCAGAGATTTTCTGGCTATAGACAGAAACATAGCCTGCATTGAAGAAGTTTCAGACTATGAAATCATGGGGAAATACAAGACAATCACACTGGAGGACAATCGGTTGCAGAAGTTGAGCAAACCATCCCCAGACCTACTCTTAAAGAAGCTACTGAGTGACTCTTAGGCCTCCGTCATTATTTCAAATCAGATGACAATATTGAGATGCTTTCCCACATTGATAGCTTTGTATCATATGTTTATAGCAGTGTTTCAATGAAACAAACAAAAATAACTGAATTTAACATAAATGAATAAAGGTGAGTTATTTCACATTTCTTTTTTTTTTTTTTCTTGTACCCTCCCATTTACGAATACATTATAGGAGTACACTCGAGTTCGTAAAATCGAGTGTCTACTGTAATATCAAATAACTTTTTTTCAACAGATAAATTCACATAAACTTATAAAAATCTGCTTAACAAACAAACAAATTTTCAATTCCTTATCCACACCTTCTACCTTTTAAAAATAAGTATTTTGAATTATTTAGTCTAATTCTAATTTAATCTAATAATTATTTAATCTAGCAAAAGTGAGAAAACAGAAATTTCAGAAAGGGTATTGGAAAATTTAGGCTAATTTGTTTTAGAAAAGAAGGGAATGTAACAAAACATGGAAGATTCTCACTCCTCAAATACTGGATATTGGTCCTACTTATGAACAATGAAGAAGTTTAAGACAGATAGTGTATATTGTGCATAATAGCTCACTATCACACCATGCCTGCCAACTCTGCAAAAGTAAAATAAAGGAAAACCTACTAGCAACATTTTTATCAATTAGCGTGTAATTTAAAAATATACATAAACATTAAAATTTCAAAAGACAGAGGAAAAAGAGGGGACAAATTTGTTCTAAATTTTTAATGAGAAAAAAATATTTAAATATATCAACATTGGCATAAGTTTTAACATCAGAAAATATTTTCTTTGAACATTTATCACTTAAAATCTAAACATGAAGATGACTACCACAGTCATTTCAAACTGTATTTGTGCTTTAGAAATCTAAATTGACACACGATTACTATTGCAGCAGTTGATTTCGATTCAGATTTTTTTTTCCCCAAAAAAAATCTTGGTGGTATGGGATTCTTTTATGAAATATTTTGCAACAAACACACACACACACACACACATTATATATATATATATTTAAGCAAGAAATGTTTTTGGATGCAATGGAGAAAGGGAAAATTAATAAAAAGAAATATAGGGGAAAATAAAGTAAATTACTGACAAATTTTAGGAATAATATGCAAGGGTGTTTGTAACCCCTGTAAAAGTTGGTACAGATGTCATATTCGCCCCATAATGGCGCGATTTTTTTCTGTCGCCAATATCATATAGGCAACAGGTACTTAACTTGCGCCAAAGTGTTGTTATTTTGCTTGATGTGGTAACCCGGATTATGTTGTTTATGCTGTTGATGTTTTTGCCAAATTGGCAACCGAAAAAAATCGCGCCAATATGGGGCGAATATGACATCTGTTCCTAAAAGTTTGTAAGAATTTATTAGATTATTGAAATTTATTTACCCTTTTATTAAAGATTTACATATAAAACATACAAATTAGTGTTTTAAAGCCTTTAAATTTTGTGTGCTTGGTATAAGCTTGGGGGAGGGGGGGGGGCAGAATTTCAGATGGGGAGAGGAATTTAGATGACTGATTACTTACTGTTATAATTAAGTAGCAGATAAAACGAAATTTTTTTTTAATTAAAACGTTTCAACGATTTTAGATTTTGTGTTCAAGAGAAAAGGGGAGACAAGCAAGGGGTAGAAAAAATTTTATGGGGAGGGAATTTAGATGATATTTTTAAAGATGACACGAGAGAACATACGAGAAAGAACATACGAGAATGACATTAAAAACTTTTAAAGATCTTTTTGTAGATTTTGGATAAAGAATTTTAAAGACCAAAATTTTAAGGACCATACAAACCCTGTACTTTTACACAGTAAGTAGATTGTTTAGATAAAAAATTCATTGTATGAAGGGTAGCAATCCACACTGAAAGCATGCTTTAAAAAAACTTCACCTGCACTAATAATGAATAGTGATGATGATTTCATACAAATTGAAGCCTTTTTCAAATTAAGAACATAACAACAATATGGTTGAGTATTAGGAATTAAATAACATTCAAAAATTGTTTGAATTGCAAGATGGAGAAATAGGCAAAATTAATTATTGATTTTTTTATATATATGTAAATTCGAAACATTGTTTCTAATAATTCAATATATTTTTCCTTACCATACTCATGGTTTCTGAATTCAATAATTTTACAGAACTTAACCTCAACACAAATGAGGAGTTTTAACTGTAATTGTCATCTTATTTCCTGTTTTATGGTACTTTAATAAAAGTTTTATTATTTACAAAACACTGTTTCATATTATCATAACTGGCACTATTAAATGTGCTTTCAAAAATCCACTACAGCTATCCCCCAATTTATAAAGAAATATAAAAAACCATAAACATAAAAATATTTAAAATCTACAACCGATTATATTAAGATAGGATATAATATATATATATTTGAAATTACAAGGAACTGTTGATCAGGTGATTCTGTCTGTAATAGATTTATAAATCTTCCCATCAAACCCTGTTCTTCAGCAAAATCTTCTGGATCCTCCTCCTCAGCAGGCTGATCTGTCTGATCTTGAACAAGTGGTGAAATGAGTTGAAGAATCTGATCTACCTACAAAATGATAATAACAATAAACAAATTCTACTATTTTTAATCAAATTACCAACAGAAATGCATACAAATGCAACTTTTTTCTAGTTTCAACACAGAAAATTATAAATCAAAAATTGCTAATTTTATAATTTAAATGCAACACAAATGTCAGTTATGTATCATAAGACTATATAGCATGAGGGCCACTCTGCTACAGGCATAAAAGTGGGAAATGCGAAAAACAGGTGGATTTTTTTTTTCCCCATCTATTACAATAAGGCCAAACTTGTATAATTTAGATGTATTTCAATAGTTATTCATACAATAAAAATAATTATAACTGTACATATGATTGTTATTATTATTATTATTATTATTATTATTATTTGTAACTTAGAAAGTATTCAAAGAAAAAATAAATAACAATAAATGTACAAATTCGTTAAATCAAAAAAGAAAATTGGAAACAGTTTGCTAAAAGCAGAAATCCATCCAAATGTATCTGATGAACTTATGTGAAGTACAGAGATTTATTTTCCTTGGATGTTTATTTTATTTTCGTAACCATTGAGTAGCTCAACCCACAATTTTGGAAAGTTAAATGATGCTGCATCGTTACATATTGAATTTTTTCTTGTTATATCTTATTTTTCCTTCCAGTCTATACTATCCATCCATTATAAGAGAAACCATAGAGATTGTAACACGCAAAAATTCACTATGTAACGATGCAGCATCATTTAACTTACCAACATTTTTCAAAATAAATGTATTATTTTGAATGATTTGAATGTTTAAGACTTTACTTAATGTAGAATAAAATATTCTATTCCAAAAGAACCTTATGGAAACTTCCTTTCCCTAGTTAAAGAACTTAATTTCCCTGACTTTCAGACGCTTATAATAAAAGCTTGCCTTTGATTTGATAGTACAGTAATTCAGAAACAAACTCCAAGGATTTGAGTAGACAAAATGTCTAATTATTAAGCTTTCTAGACCCCCCTCCCCCTATAAGCCTCTAATATTTTCTTTGCATTTTTGCATCAACCCAGAGAATGTCCAAATTTGCTTTTAAAAGGGTGGAATTCCTCTTTTAGGAGGAACTCTTTCATGCCTGCGACTCTACCTGAGTCATTTTTTAAATAAATACAAATATTCCAAAATTGCACGGTCTATGAAATGCCATCACTCAATTTTCCGCACATTCTTTCATATCAGGCATATTTCACATTTTTTTGCCAAGGACATAAAACTCACAATTATCTGAGAATGACCCATAAAATATTTCTTACGATCTGGGAAAATAATGACATTATGTTAGATAAATCCAAAGCAAAATAAAAACTTTATCTTTTGGGGTGGAAAGAATGATCCATATCCACAAAAGTGTATACCTGGCTTTTATTTTCTGAACTGTTGGTTGTAGAGATATCCAGTCAAATTCGGTTATAGAAAGTTAGTATGCGACAAGAACTCCGTTTTAACAAGAAACTAGTGAGCCAGTGGCTGGACTAATATGAAAATACTTTGCTGTGATAGAGTTGTCTGCTATAACTACAACAATTGATAATTGAATCTGATAAATATGTGAAGAATATCATTTGTTTTATGATTGATAAAAAGAAAAATGAAAAACTTCAGGATCTAGAATACAGAAATCCATAAATTTTTGTAACTATACAGGTTTTTATTTGTAACTTATTATCCATGATGCAGATTGGTGGCCGTGAAGCAGGGCGGCGCCATTAGCACCAAAGTAGCACAAGCAGGAACAGAGAGCAGGGTGAATGAACATAGCAATGTACAACAGTTTTGAAGTGTTGGCATACAAAATAACCAAACTCAACAACATTTAACAAAATAATAAAAATTTGACACAATCTTAGTGAACAATAACCAATAGCCAAATTAATGATGATGACATTTAACATATTTGATCAATAAAAAAGGGTGAAATTAATATAACATTTCAATACGTATTTCATCATCTAAGATGAAAAGAAGTTTTGATTTAGTAATCAAAGTCACAGGTTAAATTATCTTATTGATTAATGATATTTATTAAAGGCAATATACAGGATGACCAGAAATAAACGCCCTAATTTTAAAATTAAATAATTCATTAACTATAATAAATATGAATATGAAATGAGTGACATTTACATGTGGTGGCTCTTAAATTTCATATGCAGTAAATCTAAAAATAGTTCACATTTTCCTCAATAGATGGCACTGCAGCATCTCAAACATTAAGAATGCACAAATAAATTTAAAAAATTCAATTGTCTTTTCATATTTCAATTGCTAAATACAATAAATAATACAACTTGAGATTTTTTTTATGCACTTTTACTTGCTAATTAGCATTATTGTAATTTGAGATGGTGCAGCGCCATCTGTTGATGAAAATTTGAACTATTTTTAGATTTACAATGCATGAAATTTAAGAACCACCAGATGTAAATGTCACTCATTTCATATTCATATTTATTATAGTTAATGAATTATTTAACTTTAAAATTGGGACGTTTATTTCTGGTCACCCTGTATTTCCTAGGTAAATTACATATAAAAATATATTATGGGTGAAAAGTGAATTATCTAGTAATTTATTACCATACACTCAATATACGAGTTTTGGATTGCACAAGAGAATCAAATCATTTGTTTTATATTATGATCTAATGTGATTGATTTATTATTGTAAGATAATGTATTTGAAGCATAGCAGAATAAAGAAACATTATGATAAAATATTTTACAGGAACAAGAAAATGCTTTATTTATGAAAGATGAAAATTATTATTATGCACCAATTTTAAGATTAAGGCAGGGAGATATATTAACAATGAAAGCATGATTTATGATAGGATTTTTTTTTTAGAAACTAGGGGGCTCGGCCCCCTACGAGCTACGCTCGCCAACCCCCGTCCAGACACCGTAGACTCTAAATGCACGCTAATTTGATCGGCTTTAAAAAGATTTCGAAAGATTGAATTATAATTTAAAAAACAGTGGCGATCTCTCTATAAACGGATTTCTATTCATTTCTCTTGGAATTTTAACGCCAAATCCGTTGCGGTACTACTTGATTATCCCGTCGACCAATTTCGCCAAATTATATAAATCGCCAAACCACTCGCCAAATTATACAAATTGACATAATTTTTATTTTAAATAACGAAAAAACAAATAAATTAGTACAACATTAATAAAAATACAAATAAAACGTCGAAATAAAAATAACTTGATGACGTAGACACGTGTAACAACATTTCAAAATAAGCTAATATAAAAGGAATTAAGTAAACAGAGTCTTTGTCTCCTGGTATTTTTTAACAAAGTGAAAAGAAAGTTCTTTTACATTTTAAATTAATCGTTTTTAATCTGACGTAATTTTGACCAAACTCTTCTTTCTGTTTTTAATATTCACGTGAAAATACTTGTGTTAGGAATTAAATATTATTTGCACTTTCCTAACAAAAATAGTTGAAAAGTATCCTCTTAAAATATCAAATAAATGTCTAGCGCAATTTCTAAATTTAAACCGTTTTGTAATATTATTTTGTGTTCATTTTATGTAATAACTGTAATGTGACGTAAAAATGACGTAATTTCTCCTATTTAAGACTTCTAACGCATGTTAATAAATTTATTGCTTTACAAATTCCTTTCTCTCTTAAAATTCACGTGTAATTATAGTTTTTATGACATAATTTTTAATAAGTTCCTGCTTTTTGTACATAATTATTTAATTCTAATTCCAAATATTATTTTCTGTTTATAATAGTCACGTGTAAATAATTTTTAAATTTATTCACACGTATAAATATTTTTTTTTGAAGCAAACATTATTGCTTCCGCTGTTTATACCGTTGGCAACAGCTTAAATTAATATCACTTTCTAAAATCTGTTAAAAATATCTCTAGAAATGCTGAAAATCTGAATTTCAAATAGAAATAAAACCTCAAAAAAATAGTCAAAATAAAAAAATTAATGCAATCTGCACTCCGGCAAATTCTAACGCATAAAATGATCTAAAAATGATTAAATTCCTATGAACAGTTTTTGCTCCTATAAAACTTTTTTAGTGGAACGATTTTGTCCAACTTTAGCATTAAATATCTCTTAAAATAATTCTTCGATCTGAAAACTGTCTGCATCAGCGTGTTTATCAAACATTTCTGTATAATACTACCGATTTTCATATTTTTGTATGCATTACTTTTCTTAATAATTACGAAGAAAGACCTCCGGTCACAAAAAATTCAAAACCGGCGGCGGCGGCGGTGACAGCGGTAGTTACTTTTTTTTAGAATAGAGAGATAGCCTAAATAATTGTAGTTAAATAATTAATAATTAATGCTTCTTAAGCTAATTAAGACAACTATATGTAATTTGACATCACTGAAAATAACTTTATTATTACGAGAAAACCTGCATAGCAATTTTAGAAAATCTTCAAATTCACTAAAAAGTTAAAAATCTATTCTAAAAAAAAGTAACTACCGCTGTCACCGCCGCCGGTTTTGAATTTTTTGTGACCAGAGGTCTTTCTTCGCTAATATTAAGAACAATAATGCATACAAAAATATGAAAATCGGTGGTTTTATACAGAAATGTTTGATAAACATGCTGATACAGACAGTTTTCAAACCGAAGAATTATTTTAAGAGATATTTAATGCTAAAGTTGGACAAAATCGTTCCACTAAAAAAGTTTTATAGCAGCAAAAACTATACATGGCAGTGTAATCATTTTTAGATAATTTTATGCGTTAGAATTTGCCGGAGTGCAGATTGCATTAATTTTTTTTATTTTGACTCATTTTTTGAGGTTTTATTTTTATTTTAAATTCAAATTTTCAGCATTTCTAGAGATATTTTTTACATTATTTTAGAAAATGTTATAATTTATACTGTTGCCAAATGTATAAACAGCACAAACAATGTTTGCTTCAAATTAAAAATTTATTTACACGTGACTATTATAAACAGAAAAAATCATTTGGAATTAGAATTAAATAATTATGTACAAAAAGCAGGAACTTATTAAAAATTACGTCATAAAAAGTATACACGTGAATTTTAAAAGAGAAAGGATATTGTAAAATAATAAATTCATTAACATCTTAAATAGGTCTTAAATAGTAGAAATTATGTCATATTTACGTCACATTATAGTTATTACATAAAATGAACACAAAATAAAATTGCAAAACAGTTTAAATTTAGAAATTGCGCTAGACATTTATTTGATATTTTGAGAGGATCTTTTCAACTATTTTTGTTAGGAAAGTGCAAATAATGTTTCATTTCTAACAAAAGTATTTTCACGTGAATATTTAAAAGAGAAAGAATAGCTTGGTAAAAATTACGCCAGATTAAAAACGATTAATTTAAAATGTCTCATTTAAAAGAACTTGCTTTTCGCTTTGTTAAAAAATACCAGGAGACCTGTTTACTTAATTCCTTTTATATTAGCTTATTTTGAAATGTTGTTACACGTGTCTACGTCATCAAGTTATTTTTATTTGACGTATTATTTGTATTTTTATTAATGTTGCACTAATTTATTTGTTCTTTCGTTATTTAAAATAAAAATTATGTCAATTTGTATAATTTGGCGAGTGGTTTGTCGATTTATATAATTTGGCGAAATTGGTCGACGGGATAATCAAGTAGTACCGCAGCGGATTTGGCGTTAAAATTCGCCAATCAAAGAGAAATGAATAGAAATTTGTTTATAGGGAGATCGCCACTATTTTTTAAATTATAATTCAATCTTTCAAAATCTTTTTAAAGCCGATCAAATTAGCGTGCATTTAGAGTCTGCGGTGTCTGGACGGGGGTTGGCGAGCGTGGCTCGTAGGGGGCCGAGCCCCCTAGTATTATTAAAGAGAGAGAAAATATCCCCTTTGAGAAAATATCCCCTTTGAGAAAACATCTTTTTACAGTGCATATACAATACTGTCAAAAATGATGAAGATGAGGAGGATGATTGTGATACAAATGGGTATGGAATTTTAGATTTCTACATGAAATTTCAAAGCTTTTTAAAAGTAGAAGAGGCAAATGACAATGTTTTTTTAGAGTGGTTATGTTTAATTAGACTACAAAGTATATGATGAAAGGGATCCTGAAAAAATTCTATAAGAAACTTTTTCTTTGAATCTGCAAATAATAATAAATAAATAGTAAGTGTGATTTCAGTTCATTTTACTTTAATCAGTTGCTTAAATGATTAACAGTTACAAAGATAAAATTAAATACAGATTTATAATTAATAACTTATTTTTCTACATTTAATTAAAGAATTAAATTTACCTCTACGTGTGTTAATTCAGATGTTTCTGCTGATTTGTTTTTCTCATTTTCAATTGTGTTATAGCAGAAATGATGTGTTTATTGTACTTTTGCCCATTTCAATTAAACATAGTCATAATTAGATTTGTGGATGCATTCACTTTTATTTCCCCCATTCGTTTCCTCGGATTTAATTTTAAGTTATATCATTTTTATGCAAGATAGGTCTATGTAGGTTTGTCTTCACTTTTAAATTGGGGCTAGTCCCCGCCCTCCTCCTTTAGTGCAATTAAATTAATGCAATGTAATGTCAAAGGCTGTTTGGGTGCCCATGTGATGGCACAGAGCAATATTTATGGGTCTGTTTTCTACGAAAAGGAAGGATGGCAGCTGCAAGTTATAAAAATATATAGATATAGATAAAGGTCCACACAGGTTGTTTTTTTCTTTCCCAAGATCTGGTAAACGTTTAAGTGTTTACAACTTTTAGGCGTCATAAAAAATTGGCTGGGAAATGCTGCAAATTGTATGTACACAACATATCTTTTATCTCTTATGTTTGTGCAGGCCATAGCGAGGCAATATATTTCGGGCACTGTCTATTTACGTTAAGTGAAAATTCGTCACACCGACTGCATAAATTGGAGTCATAAAACTTCCCCAAGGTGGTGTGTTGTTGATTTTTATCACTTTCGTAAATACAGCTGGATTCAGAGACCACGTGGTCTGGAGATATGCTGCCTATATGGCAGGGGTGAATTGTGATACTTGTCAGGTTTGTAGGCCAATAAAGGGGGAGCTTGTAATATTTTGGAACGGGCGTGATAAGGCTGGATGTAAGAAGTCTTAATTGGTCAAAGGGTGTCAATGGATGAGTTTTGTTTATAGAAGGAGGCGGTGTGTTTGAGTGATGGAGATGACATCAGGTTAGAAAAAAAAAAGAACACACACACTCTCGCTCTGTCTCTTGAATTAGTAGGAAGGAAGCGGGGATCAACAAAATAAGAAAACGTAAGATGGAGGCTAAAAAGGCGATCAAGGGATTTTTCCGTGGTTCCCCGAGTGGTCGGTGAAGCAAGATTACGTAAGAATAATAGGGAACAAGTGCTGATGCTGGCGGTGACATATCGTCTTTTAAGGCGATACCACGAGCCCTTAAGTACACTGCAATAGGATCTATTGTCCGGATTATTGCGGTGGTCAAGTTTTACGCAGAGATGATTCTATGCGCCCGAAGGCCCACTTCGTCCGGGCACTTAAAACTCAAGCGATTACCGAAGAAATAAAATAGAGTTCTGGGACCTAATGCTTGGACTCTTGCCTGAGCAGCATTGATCTGGGTTCTCCGTGTGGTTCATGTGACGGGATGGACTCCCTTACTCCAAAATAAAAGGAATTACAGTACTTTTCTAATTCGTCCCTCAATTGGGAATGTTTACGAATCCTCAACACGTAAACGCATCCAACAAGAAAATTATGGGCAGAATCGTGTCCATTAGATAGGGCTCCCTTGATGGATATTATAGTTTGAAAGTTTTGTTATAACGCTGCAATCATCGAGAAGTGTGGTGAGTACTGAAGTTTTTTAAAAATAAATTCTTAAATGAACAATAAGGTTAAAATATATATACTATGACCTATTAGGGGACCCTTACCATTACATGAATAGTAGTTGGAACATGAGACTGATTTAGTTTTCAGTTTCAAAGGTGTACACAGAATGTTTTGTTATTTTTGTATTATATTGGAGTAGTCCAATGCCAATAGGCTTATGTGAAAGTAATATTTGAGGTAAAAATTAACCTTTATAACTCCTAATAGAATACTTTTGTTAAATTTTACTCTGAGTTTTTTATAGTTTCAAAGGTGTATACTTATTATTTCATCTAGAACTGTTACAAAGAATCAGTAAGAAATTGACATTCAGTTCTTTTAAATTAATTTTATGTTAATTATTAAGATTGTATATGGATGGTAAGCTCATATTATATAAGTGTATTTATTATAACACAATGCGATTTTTCTTATGAAAACAGTTTATTTTTATTTAAAATCTATGCGATCTAATTGGTTGATTCAAAAGGGATTGTGACATCCAGGTTAATCACTTTACTGTTTCGGCTCCTCCTAGCTCAAAATTTACTGTAGAAATTCGATGAGGAATGCCAGGATCTCATTGAGGTATAGCGAGTTCCTCCTGTAAGTTCATTATGATTTTCTAGTTATTCTATTATTTTGAAACATATATAATATTTTATTTTCATAAGTTGTGCTCAAATATTCTAGTGGTTGTCGATATCATTATAGTGGTTTCTGTTTTATGGCACCTTCTGGTAATTTGCATAAACATAAGTATATTATTATAAAGGGTGTACATTGTTCATTTAAATACAGGAGAAACTCGCAACAATTGGAATAAATTAACAGAGGCTTGAACTCGCTAACTGTGAGAACTTGGTTATAATAAGCAAAGATATTGATCATTACATCCTCATCATAACCAAATCTAGCCATACCTTCAAGTGTATTTTAAATGTGATAAATATGCAAAATTTCAAAAGGTAACTTCTTTAAATGGTCTTCTAATCTCTATAGTTATATTTAGAAAGTTTTTTTCATGATTTACAAAGATTAAAGACATGTTCTAGATTTTTCATGATTTAAAAAGAAAAAGTTTGCAGGAGGTTTTACAATTTTACATGAATGGAGGATTGTGGTATTAGTGCCTTCTATGGAAAACAGATACAAAGGATAATTACATTAAGAGAGTTACGAGAAAGGGTTCTTGGTTTGAGGATAGTAAATTAAGTACGATTGATTTTATGTTTTACTTGCTTATGGGCAAATGCTGCATGCAATGATGTGATTTAAAATGAAATGGAAGTTAATAGTAGTGAGGCTGACTGGAATAATTTTTGCAGAGAAGTATGAGTGCAGATGTGTGCATATGATGCTGAAAATATTGGGGGTGTAAGAAAAGTTGTGGAAGTTAATGAAAGCACGTTTAGGAAAAGAAAACATAACACAGGAAAAGAAGTGAATGGAAGATGGGTGTATGGTGAGTTTGAAAGGGGATTGAATAAATGTTTTTAAAACGAGCTGAAGCCAGGAGTGGGAACGTTTTGATCGAGTTTATAAAACAGAATGTGTTACTGGGAATTAAAATAGCCTCTGACTGCTCGATGGGGTATAAAAAACCTCTCTAAATGTGTTATACACACTTAACAGTTATAGTCAGACATTTAAGGACCTGCTTACAGGAGTTCACATGAATACCACAGATGGATTGTGGAGATTGATAATATCAGAATTTTATAGTAAAAATAATCAAAATATCTTGTATTTTGTACTTTATAGAATGTAGGTGATGAGGAAATTACAACAAGAAAACAAAAGCAACTTGCTGCTTTCATAGAAGCAATTTAAAAAAAAATTGTACCAGATATAAAGGGAAGATCAGATCCAACTATTTAAACAGAAAAACTGTGGTGATTAAAGATCAGCTTCATAAATCAAAAGGAATAATTAAAGAGGTAAGTGTGTTATTCCAAATATTTTTTATTACATTTCGTAATTATAATAATCTTTCTTCGTCTTTCATAAAATAGCAATCAATATAACTAGAGTTTATAAATGTAACAAGAACAATAAAAAGACAAATTTTCCCACAGAAGTAAGATGCTTTTTATGAATGGTAAATACAAATGTAAAATTAAAATTATAAAAATATCATGCACTTTTCTATTTTCCGTTATGAAATGAAAAACAGCAAAACTAAACATGATTTTTATATTTTAATTTTACATTTGTATTTTTCATTCATAAAAAGCATATTACTTTTGTGAAAAAAATTGTGTTATCATTGTTATCTGTATGCATGTTATGCTTATCAAATTTAGTTATTTTGATTATGTTAACATCAAATTTGTGAAGCAATGCCTGTTCTATTGACGTTAGTAGACATTATCTGGTTTCCTTTTTTTTTTTTTTTTTTTTTTTTTTTTTTTTTGGTGCAAACATCATTTGCGGAAGCTGTATGCAATTTAATTGCATTGTTGTTGCTTAAGTTTTCATATGATAAGTTTTCCAAATATTGTTCATTCCCTCAATATGCTCTTGGTCAGTTTGTAAGCATCAAAAAATGAATTATAACTGATTTAATTTAAATAACAGATTTACTTTTATGAATTGTAAATATCTTTAACTCATAATTATGAAAATACAATAAAAAGTAAAATCTCAAACAAGTCACATTTAGCTGATATATTTTTGGACTTTTATATTAGCTATTTATATTTCATTAGTTATAAAATTGCTTGTCAAATATTTTCGATTCTGAAAAACCCATTTTTGTCAAAAATATAATTTAAAAAAATATTACCAAGTAAAAATGCTTCTATACTAACCTGTTCTTGGGTAGGAATGTACGTTTCATTATCTAAAGCATTATTTACGAGGAAACAGGACATAGATTTCCGACTTGCATAATCACAAAAGTTCATTAAACTTCCAAAATGTTTCAACTCCAATACAGTCAGAATATTGTTATAATACTGGACAGGAATTTTTAGCAGCTTAAGAAGTTCTTTTGAAACAGGTGTATTGTACTCCACTCTGAAATTTAAATAAAGATTGATAAAAACATATTACACAGAAGACTAATTTAATGCCAGACAATGTTCCTGAAAATATTGAAAATTCAATAATATTTTATTAATATGAATAATACTAAAAACTTTATTACTTTCTTTTCCAACATAGCTAAAATTTTCATATTATGTAACTACACTTTAATTTTGATAATGTTTGATTTGTGAGGAAATTTAAATTTATTAAAATAAGACACAGACATGATCCTACTGAATATATTTTAATCTGTATTGAAAATAAATTATTTACAAGACTACATAAAAGATTTTCAATATAATAGCTATGATTGTTTGAATTGCATTTTAATAATTTGTTAAACTCAACATGTCATTTAGTTTCACACCTATTACCAAATTAGCATAAACACCAAGAGACAGGAAAACTCTTTCTCTCCCCCTTTTTTTTTTTCATTTTAAACCTGAAAATAAAATAAAAACTGCTAAAGACATGGAAAAAAAATCACTTTATGAATGTTCAACTTGTAAAAGATTAACGACAAAGGTGCCTTTGGGCCCAACTGGGCAATGCCCTTCTCCCTTCTCTCCACAAATTTTGTATGGAATTTTCATACAGCTGATATTTTAAATCTATTTTGACACTATATTGATTATATTCAATATTTTGTAGTTTTAGAAGTGGATAAGATTAAGAACGAAAATATGTATATAATTATCTATACATGTGTTTACCAATTCATATATGTATTCTGAGGTGTAAAAAATGCTTAATTTTTTGTGACAGTACAGGAAGATGCCCCCAGTCTCCCATAAACACTAGGTCCGAGTGCCTCTCTCTAACTTAATCGGGCCTGGGCAATATATGGCAGGTGTTTTTAGATTAAACTACTTGAATAAAGTTACTTCTTATTTTTAATTTTTAAAATAATGTTTAAATAAGTAGTGCAAAGGTCCCAATTGAAGAAAAATACACTTTTGAAGATTAATATCTCAAACTCATAAATGATAAATGTATGTGATTAAGAATCCCAAGCAGTAATGGCAATAATTTTACATCAGTGAAATCATATACAATAAAACCTCCATAACGGACACTCCCGAATAGCGGACACCTCTATTTAATGGACAGTTTTCCAATCCCCACTCCCAAAACCTAAATTTTTGCATGTTTAACCTCTGAATAACGGACATTCCGAATAGCGGACAGTAATTTTGGCGATAAAGGATGAAAAATTATTTTTTAAAGAGGGGGGAAAAAAGTAAAAAGCCTCTAAATTTATCAGGGTAATGTGTTAAGTGTCAAGAAATAAAGAAAAAATAAAAAATAATTCATTTTAGTAGTGCTCCTTCATAAAATTCAAAAAGTAACTGGATTGCATCATTGCATAGCATAGAAGAGAAAAATCAGAGTAGTCACATAGCGTCATATAATCTGAGCAAAAGAAAAATAATTACTGAAAAACCTAACATATGATTTTATTTATTTATTTTTACTCTTTTATAAAACAAAGAAAAATATTGTATTTTTTTTTAATTGGGAAACTGCATACTGATTTTTTGGCAGCGAGAATTAAAGGCTGTTTGATTACTGTTTGATTTTGTTTGTGATTAATATTTCAAGAATGGCCTCAAAAAGAAAACGATTAACTTAAAAAGAAAAAAACTGAAATTGTAATTGTTTCTGAAAAAGAGAAATTGAGTTTACGGATACATGCTGAAAGTTTTAAAATAGGTAAAATACAGGTGGGAGAGATTTTACGAAATAAAGAAGAAATAAGAAATATGTGGATTACTAACTCTAACGAGAACAACAAAAACGTGAAATTGAGGAAGACTAATTCCATTGAAATTGATTCTATAAATCGGAATTGGTTTTCTTCAGTTCATTCAAAAAACATTCCTATCAGTGGGTCTTTGATTCAGGAAAAGATTTTGGAAGTCGCTAAAAACTCTGATTACACGATTTTAAGGTTTTCAGTGGATGGCTGGAAAAGTTCCGATGTCGGCACAACATCTCTTTCAAAACAATATGTGGAGAAGCAAAATCTGTAGATCTTAAAGAAGTGGAGGATTGGCATGAACGACTGCAATCAATTTGTGAAGGTTATCAGGAGAGAAACACTTTTAATGGCGATGAAACTGGACATTTTTTCAGAATTTTTCCGAATAAGACTGTGTTTTAAAAATGATGACAGTATCGGCAGAAAAATGTCAAAGGAGCGACTCGCTATTTTATTATGTTGCAATGAGTTAGGAGAATTTGAAATCCTTCTTATTATTGAAAAATCTCTGAAACCCAGGTGTTTCCCAAAGAACATTCAATTTAATAAATTTAGTATTGTGTGGAGAGTGAATAAGAAAGCGTGGATGACCAGTCCTTTAATGATCGAAGGGTTAAGTTCCTTTAATAATAGGATGAAAAAACAACAAAGGAAAGTTCTCTTGTTTTTGGACAATGCAAGTTCTCATCCAAATCTGTAGGGTCTACAATTTTTTTTTCCCCCATCCCTTTCCACCCCATTACATATTTAATCACTTACTGTAAACTGGATTCCCGTATTTCCTTTTTTTTTTTCTCACTTTGTTTTTCTGCTTGCTCGTCAAGCATTTGTTTACGTTTGGTCGTCACGGATCGACGGAGTTGAGCGGGCGTCTTCCTTTTTGGCATGCAGCCATTTTCCAGTTGCAATCGCATTCGCAATCTCTTTTGTTTAATTACTTATTTAAAGTTCTTTTCAAGTTCATTGCAATTTTAAATTGCATCTTAGTTATTTTTAGGATATTTTTACAAGGTAGTAATTTTTCATGTAATTTAAAATGTTTTAAGTAAAAGTAAGAAGCTGCAGAAGTATGCAAAGTACATGCTTCATTTTCATTGGTTGCCATCATGCTACTCGCATTTAAAGGTCTGCGATCCTACGAGTAGGTTGAGCTTTTTGTTTTTCTTGATGTGCTGTGATGACTGGTGTGTCCAGTATCGTGAGCTCCGTATCCTGATGTATTTTTAATGAAGTGTCATGGTGACTAACTTGAATTTCGGACACATTTTGACAAAAGTTTAAAAGCATTTTGTAATTAGTTATAAAGTTAAAGTGAAGAATCTTCAAAAGTTGTGAAATGAATCGTTATGCAATGTATTATGCTTGTGTCGAATATTAAAAGGGTAAAATCAACATATAGAATGCGGGAGTTCAGTATTTTCTTCAAATGTAAAGATGATTAGTGCCGTGAGACCGAGATGGTTTCGTTCTGTTAATTTGAGAACCAATAAAGATATGTATGGACATTTCCTTGTATTTTCGAAGTCTATATACAACACCAGTTTCTGTAAGTACTCTTTTATGTTTCCTTTATTACAAGAAGATAATACCAACCTACCACCATTGAATACTCTGCTATAGAAAGGGTAATGCTGTTTGCAACTAAATATCTAACTGATAGAATTACTTAGAAAAACGAACACTTAAACGCAAACAGAGGTTATGGGTCCAGGAGCCCTTTCTCTGTGGGTAAATCTAAGATTTTAAAGAATTAAAAGGTGGAATTGAAAAAAAAAAAAAAAAGTTGGTTTATCTTTCTCTTTTGAAAAAGTGTATTTATATTGAGAAAAGTGTAGTTTTGAATATTTCTTGCCTATTTTATAATATACCTGTGTATCTAGTTTATGTATGTTCAATATTGATGGCAAAAACAAAATGGCAGTAAATTCAGTAATTTAAACTCTGTATAATTACCGGGAGTGGACTCGCTATATTAAGTGTATTTTACAAACTGAAGGTTTATTTATGTGGGTAGAAAAGAAAAATTAGCCTGATGAAACAGATTTAGGTGCCCTTGATAAATTTAAGCTGAATCAATCTAAGCAGAGAGCTGCGGGTATCCTAAAAACGTATGTTTGCCCAGAAATAGGATTGACTATTGGTCATTTAGACAACCCAGATGAAATCTGGAATACGCTAAAATCTACTTTAGAAATAGAAGGCAGGGCATTAAAATCATTTCAGGTGAATGAATTCAGAAACCTTAAAAGGAATCCGGAAGAGGATATTCCCTCTTATATAGCTAGATTTGAGGAGGTTCACCGCCATGTGGTGGATGCAGGGGAGGAAGTTACTGAAAAACATAGGTGTTATCAGTTGATAGAAAGTCTCCCAGAGAGCTATGATTATTTAATTAGGGAATTAGATAGAATGCCGGAAAAAGATTTCAAATTTGTAGATGTAAAAGACGAAATTCTAAAAGAACACTCTAGGAGAAATCTATGTGAAAAACAACGAAATGAAACACTTTTTGCCTCTAAAGCAAGGTTTGTTAATGAAAGTAGTGCAAATCCCCAAAGGGTTAGTTTTTCAAAAGAAATGTATTCGGAGGACGATTGCAGTAGTAATAAAAATGATAGAGATAGGAGGTATAAAATTGAAAAATGTAGAGAAAAGGATAGAGAAAGAAATTTAAATTCCTGTGTAACAGAGCTAACAGAGAAAACAATAAGTACTGATAGGATTCCCCCCCTTGTTGGGAATGGACTTTGGATTCTGCATCGACCTCTCATATTTGTCAAAATCGGCAATTCTTTACATGTTTAAACAAACCTCCAAATGGTACAGTAGTAAAAATGGGAATGACTCCACATATAGTTGAAGGCATAGGAAAAGTTAGTTTTAGAATTAGAGAAAATAAAAAGGTTTTAAAAATTAATTTGCATGATGTACTATATGTACCCGATATACATAAAAATTTGATATCCATGTCTAAAATGGATTATGCAGGTATGCATGCAAAATTAGATAAAGGGTTTAAAATTTTTTCTCCCAATTGGAAATATTTGTATACTGCTAAGCTTAAGAATAGATTTTATGTGTTACATGCTCTTAAAGAATCTTCTTCTAATCTTTTGCAGGAAACTAAACCTGACATTGGTGAGATATCTTGTCAGAAAATCGCTAAAAATTCTAAACAAATTAGCTTAAAGTGTAAAACAGAAGAATCTAGTCCTAAAAAGTTAGAGAAAAGAAATAAAATTAACTCAAATGAAGATTTTATTAATCAAAGTATGACAAATGAGTTAGGTACTAAAAGTGAGGTTAATGAAATAAATCAGCAGTATAATAAAACTTATAAAATTGAACGAAATAATATTATGCTTTGGCATGAGCGCTTTTGCCATGCAAATGTAAATGTAATCAAAAAGACTGTAAAAGAGAATTTAATACGATATTGTGGACCATTGCAGGGAAAAGAAACCACATGTGAATATTGTATTATGGCAAAGAATACTAGAGCACCCCATTCTAAGTTAGAGCAAATTAGGTCAAATGAAATACTTCAATCGGTTCATAGTGATGTCTGGGGTCCTGCACCTGTTACATCAAGAAATGGTTATAGATATGTACTTACTTTTATAGATGATTTTAGCCGTAGAGCATTTTGTTATCCTTTACGTTCGAAAGATGAAGTTTTTGCAACAATCAAGCACTTCATCACATTTGTAGAAAGACAAGTCAACAAAAAGGTAAAAGTGTTAAGAACAGATAACGGACTTGAATTTTGTAATGATAAAATAAAAAGTGTACTAGAAAATATGGGAATAAAGCATGAAAGAACAACCATATATAAATAGCCCTCAGATGAATGGAGTTGCGGAAAGATACAATAGGGTATTATTGGAAGGAGTAAGAGTTTATTTATAACCAGCCGGACTTCCTGCTTCTTTTTGGGTAGAAGCCATAATGGCTACTAATTATATTCGTAACCGAATACTGCATATGAGCATAAATGCCATTCCTTTTCAGCGATGGTATGGAACCAAACCATCGATACGCCACTTAAAGCGGTATGGTTGTGTGGCCTATATACACCAACCAAAAGTAAAAAGAAATAAATTTCAGCCTAGAGCTAAATGTGGCATTTTTATTGGCTATGGTTTGGGATCAAGTGGTTACCGAATATATCTCCCTAATGAAAATAAAATAATAGAATCTAAACATGTCACCTTCGACGAAGCCCAATTAAATAGAACTGCAAGTCAAAAAGTAATTCATCGCCTTTTTTTTTATTTCTTAAGTGATGATAGTAATGTTTTTACAGGTAACCAAAAACCCATGACTGAAGCTGAAATGGAATCTCAGGTTAGTGAAGGATCTACAGAAACGACACCAGAAGGTGAACGAGAAACAAAGACTTGAGAAATGGAGGGAGAAACCACATCTGAAGATGAATTATTGGATGATCCATTAAATGATAGTAAAAACAAAGTAGTTTTTCATTGGTATATGAAGAAAAGGAAGAAGGGACAAACTGCAGGTAAAATTGATATTTATTTATTGGCTCCATCAGGAATCCAATTGAGATCGACATAGGAGCTAAAGAAATATTGTAGTGAAAACAATATAATTTATAATGATAGTATTGCAAATTTTTCAGCGAAAAATACATATGAGGGAAAAATTTTTTTAGATAAAAAGATGACGGAAATACCCCATGAAGAGGCTCTTTTGACCAAAGTAGTCATACCTCTAACCCACCGTCAAGCTAAAACTCTTCCTGAATCAGAAAAATGGAGGAAGCTATGAATAAAGAAATTCAAACAATGTTGGATAGGAAAGTATGGACTGCCGACCCAAAAATAGATCAAAAGGTCATAGGAACAAAATGGGTATATACAATCAAAGAAAATAGTGGGGAAAAGAAAGAAATCTATAAAGCAAGGTTAGTTGCTCTTGGAAATAATCAAAGAACGGGTTTAGATTATAATGAAACATTTAGTCCTCTCGTCATGTCGTCAACTTTACGATAATATGTCTTTTTGTAGAATTTTTTATTCAAATCTTAAATTGGGCACATTCCTTACTTGATGTTAAGTGTGCATACTTGTATAGTGATATAGACAGTGATATCTATATTAAACAACCAGAAGATTACGTTATTCCAGGAAAGGAATCATATGTTTTGAAATTGAAAAAGGCCATTTACGGTTTACACCAGGCCGGAAGGTGCTGGTATAATGATTTACATAACAAGTTAATCTCAAATGGATTTAAAGAATTACCAGGATTAACATGCGTTTATGCATATGGAAAAGAAGCTATAGTAGTTGTATATGTAGATGACCTCCCTATATTTGCTAAAGATGAAGAAGTTTTGAAAAGAATTATAAGTTTAATAGAATCAATTCATGAAGTGAAAAATTTAGGTCCTCTATCTACATTACTAGGAATAAATTTTAAAACAGAAGATAAGAAAATAATTAATATAAATTGTAAGAATTACATTGAAAAGTGTTTGAAAATATTTAATGTTTCTGATTTCTCTGCAGTATCTTTACCAGCCTCACCAGGTTTTGTGCCAGTTCCTGCTACAGAAGAGGATGAGTTTCCAGAACACTTACCATATCGGAATCTGTTGGGATGTCTCCAGTACATCGCTCAGAAGTGCCGACCTGATATCACCTGGACAGTGGCTACCTTACCACAATTCACCGAGAAACATAGTTTACTACACTATAAAGCTCTCATCACAACTTTGATGTATTTAGCAACGACTCGATCTCTAGGTATTAAGTTGCCATGTTCAAGTCTTCCAATTCAACTAGGCATCTATGCAGATGCCTCTTGTGCTAGTAATGCTATCGACAGAAAATCATGGAGCGGATATACAGCTATTTTGAATGGTGTCCCAATAACCTGGCGTGTCACCAAGCAAACATGTGTGGCATTAAGTCCGATGGAAGCAGAGTTCATCTCTGCATCAGAGGCTGCAAAAGACTTAAAGTTCCTGCATACCTCATTATTAGAGATTAAGAAAATTTTAGGACTTGATGATTCAATTTTCCAACGACCAATTTTATTCTGTGACAATACAGCAACTATCGCATTTACCAAAGATAAAGCGGACAATGTTAAAAATCGCCATATCGACTTGAAGTATAAATTCGTACGAGACTGGTATCAGCAAGGCTTGTTTGATATTCAGCATATAAGCACGCAAGAGAATCTTGCCGATTTACTTACTAAAGCTCTCGTTAAAGAAACCTTTATCAGACTGCGAGAATCTTTCTTATGGTAAGAAGTGGTAAGAAGTTCAAGAGAAAAAAAAAAAAAAAAAAAAAAACAACCTTGATAAACTTTTCAAGGGACTTGAAAAAAAAAAAAAAAAATTTTATTTTTATTTCTTTGTGGAAACGGATGGGAAAAAGGGGGCGTTTTGTAGGGTCTACAATTTTTTCCCCCCATCCCTTTCCACCCCATTACATATTTAATCACTTACTGTAAACTAGATTCCCGTATTTCCTTTTTTTTTTCTCTCACTTTGTTTTTCTGCTTGCTCGTCGAGCATTTGTTTACGTTTGGCCGTCGCGGATCGACGGAGTTGAGCGGGCGTCTTCCTTTTTGGCATGCAGCCATTTTCGAGTTGCGATCGCATTCGCAATCTCTTTTGTTTAATTACTTATTTAAAGTTCTTTTCAAGTTCATTGCAATTTTAAATTGCATCTTAGTTATTTTTAGGATATTTTTACAAGGAAGTAATTTTTCATGTAATTTAAAATGTTTTAAGTAAAAATAAGAAGCTGCAGAAGTATGCAAAGTACATGCTTCATTTTCAGTGGCTGCCGTCACGCCGCTCGCATTTAAAGGTCTGCGATCCTACGAGTAGGTTGTGCTTTTTGTTTTTCTTGATGTGCTGTGATGTCTGGTGTGTCCAGTATCGTGAACTCCGTATCCTGATGTATTTTTAATGAAGTATCGTGGTGAATGACTTGAATTTCGGATACGTTTTGAAAAAAGTTTAAAAGCATTTTGTAATTAGTTATAAAGTTAAAGTGAGGAATCTTCGAAAGTTGTGAAATGAATTGTTATGCAATGTATTATGCTTGCGTTGAATATTAAAAGGGTAAAATCAACATACAGAATACGGGAGTCCAGTATTTTCTTCAAATGTAACGATGATTAGTACCGTGAGACCGAGATGGTTTCGTTCTGTTAATTTGAGAACCAATAAAGATATGTATGGACATTTCCTTGTATTTTCGAAGTCTATATACAACACCAGTTTCTGTAAGTACTCTTTTATGTTTCCTTTATTACAAGAAAATAATACCAACCTACCACCATTGAATACTCTGCTATAGAAAGGGTAATGCTGTTTGCAACTAAATATCTAACCCGATAGAATTACAGAAAAACGAACACTTAAACGCAAACAACAAAAACATTTGAAATTCGACAATGTTAAAATTGTGTCGTCCCCCCCCCCCCCCAAACACAACTTCAGTATGCTAGCCACTTGATCACGACGTAATACACAATTTTAAAGCCTGGTACAGAAAGCTTTTATTACGCCACATTCTTTCAAAGTTAGATTCTATGAATAACCATGAGAACTTCCTAAAATTAGTCAATGCTCTCGATGCTATAATCTAGATTTTCTAAGCTGTAAAAAACATAAAACCTGAAAGCGTATGACAAAGTTTCAGAAAATCAGGCTTTATATTAAAAGAAAATTAAACACATATTTCCGACACAAATGAAGAATTAAGCGATAATAAGTGAACTAATGAATCATAACAGGAGTGAAGAAACTGACGAATTTTTCATTATTGTTGAGGATGAGTTACCTACTGAAGAAAAATCAGTTGATGTATGCGATTATATTCCTTCAGAATTTTCATCAAAAACTGACTCTATTAGTGATGATGAAACATTCTGAAACTGGAGATGCTTCCTGCAATATCGAGAATTTCCAAGAAGCGGCAAAATACAGTGAGCAATTACACAATTTTTTGTAAAAAAATATGATTCAAAAGGATTAAAACTACTGACAGATTTAAAACTTCACATTGAAAAACGAATTACATGTAATAGCAAGCAAAAGAAAACTTTTGTAACAGATTTTTTTTTGTAAGAATGTAATAAACTGTGTACAAAGGTATATGCACAATTTTATTTCAGTTCTATTGCTTAAGAAAAATTTCTGATTAATCCTGTAATAGAGATTTTGGGGCATATAAAAGTCAATTAATGAAACATTAAGCATTTCTTAGCAATATTTGAATCTCTAGGTTTTCCCAATAGCAGACACCTCCGAAAAGCAGACAATTTCTGTGTTCCTGAGATGTCCGTTATTCAGAGGTTTTACTGTATTGGTAAATCTCCATTATATTCTGAGATACAGGAAACAAAAAAATGGCTCAAATGACTGTGTAAATATAGTTTATGATGGTCTATATGAACTTGGTCTGAAAGCTTCCATGCATTATTATGATATTTTCCCTACCACCCATTGACGCCCATTAACACAATTCAGTAGTTATGGAAATTTATAATAGTATATTAGTAGATATAATAACAATACAGATATTCAAATCTTTTTAAAACAATAAAATGGATAAATTATTTTGAACTTAAAAATATTAATTTATTCAAGACACAAAAATATTCTTGGGCCAGTGTTTTGGCAAAATAGCTGTTGAGTAAATACTTGATGTCTGATACAGTTTTTGTCAGGAATAACAAAATATTTGCTCTTTCAAAGATATGAAGGTGGTTTCTTTATTTGTTTATAATATATTTAACTGCATTAAATCTCAATTTGACAAGCTAAGAATTATAAAAGCATCAATAAGTTGAACATTGTAGTAATGTGCATTTTTTTAGTAGTAATGTGCATTTTTTTAACATCTAGCAAAACTTCACAACCCATTTGAAAACTATAAATGTCCAATAATAAGCAGCAGGTGCAATGTTGGCAACACTTGTTCCAAAAAGCAAACACATTGCTTGATCTATTATTTCCTAACATTCTATTATTATTATTAAACTGTAAAATTTAAGTACTTTGTAGATATACTTACACACACAAAGAAAATATTTTATGCAACAGTAGCAATACTTTTAAACTGAACCTCAAATTAAAAATAAAAAATCATTTACCTTTTAATCCCACATTTATTAAAAATATCAACTGTTGTTTCAAGAACTTTGTCGACATAGTCAACACGGTCAGGATAACATTTAAGGGCTAAATTGATAAGAGAGACTTGCAAAGCTACAGTATCTTCTGATGGCATACCTTGCCTTGACTAAAAACAAAAGGAAATAATTGAAAAAAAAAATACTGAGAGAAAGGCAAATTAGATAAACAAGATTGTTTAGTTAGGATTTTAATTTTTTTTAAATAAATAAACTTTCTATTAATTATTTTTCAAAAATTCATTTGCTTATTAAGAAAACATGATCAAGAACTCTTAGTGAGGGTTTTACAATTGCATAACAACACTGATTAGAAATATAGAAATTAACATTATTCAGAGTAATTTAATCTGTAAAATATTAAAAATTATTCAAAATACAATACTATTGAATTCAGGAAAACATAAAATGTATGTAAAAATATTCATAACTCCCAGCAAACAAAGGAACATCATTAAGACAGGGTAAACTTTTAATCAAAACATTATTTACATAAGATTAAAAACAACTAAAGGTATGTCTTTTCATGGGCATACTTAAAATAAAAAGCAATTGACCAATAATATTTTTTAAGTGGTTCCTTCTACAGGGGTAAATAAATAAATTAAAATATAGTCATTGAATTACCTTTAAAGAAAAATATTGTTAAGTTATCAAAAGCATTACCTATGGATTTTTAATTCATCAAATGACTTTCAGTTATCTTTACTAATATTTCAATTTTTTCTCTAACAATCTCCGCCTCACATTTATTTCAAACGATGCAGAATAATTAAAAATGAAATTCAAATAAAATTCGTACCTGGATAATTTGTGCGATCTGGTCACTGAATATATCAAATAATTTGATTTCTTGAGGAATTCCAGCAGCATCATCTCTAGTTGCAAAAACTGCCAACCTAAAATTGAAGAACAGACAATTAAAAATAAATTCAACAGAAAAAATACGTTTTAAATTACGCCAAAAAAAAATACACTACTAAAAATAAAGACAAAACAGTAATCCAAAACTAAGATTTAATGCCCTTTCACATTTTCCTTAGAATTTCATTTACTTTAAATGTATTTAGCACCAAATGTGTTTAGCTACATTTACTTATATTTTCCTTCCAAACGTTAAACAAGTTGGAAATTGCACATTAAACATGGCAAATGAGGTGCGTTCGTACTATAACTAGTTTTAAATATTTTTTTCACCGCATATTGTACTGAATGTATATTTTAGTGCACTTCATAAGTGCATATCAATTTCATTCTGTTCAAAAGGATGTAACATCATTAAAATGCACTTGAAATAAATTTTTCCCATTGGCCGTAATGTAACGGAAAACTTTTGACTAGCCCTGTAATTAAACTATACATCCGATTTTCATAAAATTTTAAATGACTCAACAAAGTTTTTCAACAATTACATATTTAAAATTTCAGACCATTCGGTTGGGTAGTTTTAGCTCTGTTATAAGTGGATGGATGGACGGGCAGACAGACTGGCCAAATGGCAACTATAAATGCTATGTATTTATATAATTACAAACGCACCTAAAAAAGAAAAGAAAACGTTTATTATCACAGAGATCAAAGTTAATGTAAATAAATAAATAAAATAGTGAAACAGAAAATTAGTTTTCAAATATGGCGGGAGGAACCTTACAGAAAACTCAGCTATAGTTAAAAAATTGTACAAGCAATAAATAGGAGAAAACATATTTTAAGTATTAATAGAAATGGTATTTTTTTTTTTTTCAAAAAAGTGTGTTAATGAAATAAATTTGAAAATCTAATAAAAATCTTAAAAGATGACACAAGTTTAACAAAGCAACATTACGCGGGATAGAAAAACTATACTAGTGAACAAGAATTGTAAATCTTAGCAATAACTAACATCACAAAAGTAAATAATAACAATACTAAAAAATCAATAAAAATACAGAAATTTTCAGCTAATAAAAAAATTATTTTAGTAATATTTTAATTCTTGCTTAAAGCTAAAAACATATTTATGCCACTACAATAATTTAAAAAAATCAATAAATAAATGAAGCAAATAATTCATTGTAAAATGATACAGCAAAATATTGATCATATTAAATTATTTAAATTATATTTTCACAATTTAAAATTACTTTTCTTAAAATATTTTAAATTGTGTAATCTCTATTGTAAATCACATTAATTGCATTGCAGGAACTTTATCTTACTTCTGAAATTTGAATTATTTTATAAAAGAAATTTACATACCTGTCAATCAGTGCAATGATAATATTTTTCACATTTACATTCTGGTGCAACTCAGCACAGGCTTTTAAAAAACTATTCAGGGTTCTAAGATGAAACTCATCAGGAAACACTTGTATAATACATTCCATTAAATATTCTTGGGCGATTGCATCTCGGCAGCTAACAACTTGTTCCAGAATTCCCGGTAACACCATCTAAAATAAACAGTTTATTCTCTTCTCAGATAATTTATTTTTATGCGTCAGAATAAAATAACTGTAGCATAGTCTTTAAATCAGTGGTTTCCAATCTTTTTGACTCGTAAAGCTCTTTTTAGAATGATATATCTAAGTCTGAGCTCTTAGCTTACCATACTCCATGTTTTACAAATTAATGATAGGCAGATGTTTTGCTGCAGAGCAGAAGAAGAGAATAGATAGCAGTCTACAACAGTGGTTCTAACCTTCATAAACTCCTTGAGTTTAAGACTGAAAGAACTAATTTTTTCTAGAATATTATCTAAAGTAATACAGATGTTATATTAACTAATAAAGATATAATGAAACCTGTTAAGACATAATTGTTAGGTTTGGGAACACAAAAGATTTCTCAGATTCTATGAAAATGTAAAAAATTACATTCAATGAGAGACCTTCATGGACTCCCTAAAAATACATCGTGAACTTCTTGTGGTGCGAAGACCACAATTTAAGAACCATGGGTCTATACAATTGTGCAATGTCCTTGTAATGAAATTATATATTTTGAAAATTTTATAATAGTTAATTTATTCTCAATCATCATCAATACTCATAATATTGTCAAACTTGGTCATACATAGAAGTTCTTCAAAATTCAATAAATCAAAAGATTTGTCTTATAATAGATTTTACATCCATACTGAGATGGTTTAGAGTGAGAAACATTAGCCCGCGAGCCAGCAACAGATTTTGATGACCAAGTTTCTCTCGGCCGATAATTTGTAAAATGTTTCAGAGAGTTGCATCATGAAGCTCTGTGAACTTCAGCTGCAGTTCCGTGGGTGGGTTGAGTAACGGTAGCCTCCCACGCACGTAACAAAAATAAAAAAAATCAGTCATTTCCTCCCGGTTGAAAATTTGTCAAATTATTGCTAACCCAATATCTTGAAGAAAAAAAAAAATTCAGCTGATTATAAAGTGGTGGTTAATACGTCAGCTGGCCACACGAACACGAAATAAATATACAGGGTGCAAAGAAAAGTCCCTTTAACCTGAAAATACTTGCGAACAGAGAGAGCTACAGCCATGGAAGTGAGGTAATGGTATAGTAAAGTGACTACGCCTAACTTAATGCAAACGACGGCAGCGCCCCTGGTGGCAAAATTTGTAAGATAGCCACTGCAAATCGAAAACGAAAAGAGATAGAGTAAAATTTACAGTTAGAAAATTTTAGAGCATCAATTAATAAGTACGAAACGACATTTGGTTTACATGGATAAGACAATTCTTCGCCTGTATACCTAAAAATGTTCGAAATCGATGCACTCTATTTTGTGTAAACGTTTGAATGGAATAGCCAGCAGTATGAAGAAATACGCATAATTTATGGTATAAATATATGCTTATCTCAATACATTTTGATAACATCACACAAAAAAACAAAAAGACAAACTGTCTCACAGTTATAAAAAGGTAACATTCAGTATGTTCGAAAAGTTCGCCATTGCTCACAATACATGTTTGTATTCGTGAGAGTAATTCTGCATGCACATTTCTCAGCATGGAACGTCTATTGCTAGCCTCTTCAATACGTCGGCATAGATTTAACCCTTTCAAGGGCGGTGGCTAGACGATAGAGGTCTGCACGGGCCGGAATTTCCAGACCCGGGCCGTGTAAAAATTGAAAGTTCGGCCCGAGCCCGGCCCAGCCCGTTTGCATTTTTACAGTTCTCGGCCTGGCCCGTACAAAAATCAGTGAAAACAGGCCCGGCCCGACACAATTTCTACAAAAAAAAAAAAAAATCTTTTTTCTCAACATACAATTAAGATTCTTTTAATGAATACTACATACAGATTTATGGGAACATTTTACAGTATATTTTACATTACTGTGATGTTCGCAAAACAGAAAACACACAATAGTTAACATTAACGATTACTTACAGTGTTTTAGTCATCGTGTCTACAGACATTTCAAAATGGAAATAAGGATTCATTAAAAGATTAATGTAGTTCAGAATAAAGGATTAAAAACATGATAACTTTTGAAGCTGTATAATAAAAAGTAGATTTGTGAAAATATTTCTCTCATTTTTAAGGCTTTTCTCAAATCCAAAGGAGTTACATTTCGACACATTTATGAATTCTTTTCTTTTCGGAAATGCGTAAGATTGGCAGGTATTCTTATTCAGAAGCTATGTAAATGTAGTTTTTTTTTCATAGATAAAAGCAATATATCTTTCTGAAAATACTGTCAAAGTTAGCGTTTTGAACCGAATTTCCAGAAGTGATAGCACAGGAAAGGAGAAAACGTACAGTCACGTGACAGGAATCTCTGTTATCTCTATAAGTAATTTATCAAATATGGAAAAAGCTATTCATTTCCAAATGCCTTCAATAGGCAGGCCTGTCAATTTTATGCCTTTATAGTTAAAAATTTTGTCAGAAAATGTGTCTGAAAGCTTTGCCTTGTTGAGCAGTGAATATGAGAACCACCTTAAGGTATATTTCCAAAGATAACTGTTAAGAGAACTTCATTATCACTATTAATATTACAAAACACAATGACTGTTCTACACATCCTGAGATCGATTAAGACTAGTTCCGTCCCAGCACGAGTCTGCTGAAAAAAAAATTAAACTCGGAATCAGACATCTTGTACCTGTACGATGCCGGTCTCTACGATGGACATCTTACATTTCTGTATTGATGTTGTTAAACTCGCATCAGCTCGTGCCGCACATTTATACTTCGAGAAAATCATATTCATTGAAAATGGCTCGTATTCTATCTGCTTAGCTTAAATTCTTATATCGGGCCGACAGGCCCGATTAATTTTTTTGCCGGCCCGGCCCGTTTATTTTGTCTGTCGGCCCGGCCCGGCCCAGCCCATTTGAAAATTTGCCTTGATTCCTACGGGCCTCGGGCCCATGCAGACCTCTACTAGACGGTCTAGCCACCTAATTTTAATTCCAAAACTGACAAATGCATCAAGAATATTTTAATAAAATTTTGCTTTTGTAATGAAAGTGAAAATTAGCGGCTTTTTATTTTTTAAGAAATTCGTTTGAATATTCTGGTGTCAGTAAAATATTTCATCAGTTTACGAACAGAATTCTTCTGCTCCTGAAAGGGTTAATCTAAAATTTTAAATGCATTGGAAATTAAATTTTTACAAACATTACAGCACAGTACAACGTCACAAACTGAAATTGTGCACTGCTACATTTACGGAATGTGAATATGCAAAGTAGAATCGTCGCTCATCGATTTCGGACATTTTTGGGTATACAGGCGATGATTTATCTTATCCGTGTGAACTAGTGATGCAACGAATAGTGGTTTGGCTGAATAACCGAATACCGAATATTCGGCCAAGTTACAGCCGAATATTCGGCCTATTCGGCCACCGAATAATGAACTTATTTTTGCCTAAAAACAAAATAAAGTATGCACTATATGCACAATTCTTGTATATTTCACAATTAAAATGCATTGTTTTCTTTTAAAAAATTATTTATATACAAATTTTTAATTTTTGAAAGCATTATTTTACTCTGAAAAAATATTTGGCTATGTTCGGCCTAAAAATTGCCGCAATAATATAATTCAGCCAAAAGAAGAAACTCTTAGAAAAGATCCTCATCAGGTACTGTCTAGTTACATTTTAATAGATATTATGTGTGTTATTACATTTTAAAATAATGACAAAATTTTAAAAGTACTAGGAAACATAAGTTTCAGCTTTCAGATGAAATAAAATAAAAAACAAGAAATCTTAATATCTTAAGAAAAACAACTGATAGAAAGGATGAAAGGAATATCCTCTAAAATGGTGAAAAGAGATCATTGTAGACTTTATAAAGTTCACAATTAACGAACAATTTTTTATCATTATTATTATTATCATTGTTTTTTTTTTCTTTGCTGTCAGCAGATAGCACTATTAAGAAGTGTATAGTGAGTGTTTTCAGATTCAGAGGAAGGAAATATCTGTAAGGAAAAGCAAATTACATTCATTGCATTTAACAGTATCTGATGCTCTAACATACCAAAGATCAATAAATGATTTCATTGTTGTAGGTAAAAAAAATCGTTTACACATTTTAATCATTTGCCATTAGCTTGTTCAAGATTAACTGATATACAAATTAATGAGTTAAAAATTCCTAAGAAATTAGTTCAACGTGTGTAGTTCAAACTACTAAAAAGGTGACATAAACATATAAAAAATATTTTTTAATGCAACCCTGAGATCTATGAGATATGCTTATGTCACCTTTTAAGTAGTTATAAGTATGTTTGTATGTTATAAAGTTTATTAATAACAAGGTGAAAATTTCCTTCACGACACTAGTATTTAATGCAGTGTTTTGACTCTATTGATTAATTTTAAATTTAACAGATTATGTTAGCTTATTACAGATACTTTTGTACTTACTGATACAGCATAAAATTTTTTAACATGATTCCTAAATTAGCCTCTTATATAAAAATGGGTAGATAAAACCCATTCGAGGTATGAAAGTTAATGGGAAAAAAGTGTTTGTTAATTTCAAATAAAATTTTCATTATACATGAGGAATATAAATTGTCAAATTAAAAAGTTATTCTGTGTAAATATAAAAACATTTATTACAGTATTACTATTCGGCCAAGGCCGAATAATGGACTTGATAATTCGGCAGATACTTCGGCCGAATATTCGTTGCATCTCTAGTGTGAACCAAATGTTGTTTCGTACTAATTAATTGATGCTCTAAAACTTGTTAATTGGAAATTTTGCTCTATCTCTTTTCGTTTACGATTTTCAATAGCTATCTTCCAAATTTCGCCACTAAGGGACGGTGCTGTCGTTTGCATTAGGTCGGGCGTAGTCGCTTTACTACACCGTTGCCTCACTTGCATAGCTGTAGCTCTCTCCGTTCACAAGTATTTTCAGGTTAAAGGGCAAGGGTTTCTTTGCATCCTGTATATTTTTTTCATGTTCGTGTGACGAGCTGACGTATTAACCACCACTTTATAATCAGCTGAATTTTTTTTTCTTCAAGATATTGGGTTAGCTATAATTTGACAAATTTTCGACCGGGAGGAAATGACTAATTTTTTTTTTTTTTTTTTTACGTGCGTGGGAGGCTACCGCTATTCAACCCAACCACAGATCCACAACTGACGTTCACGGAGCTTCATGATACAACTCTCTGAAGCATTTTACAAATTATCGGCCGAGAGGAAATAACTGACGAAATTTGCACCTGGCTCGGGGACTACATGTGGTAGCATTGTTTTGCAAAGTTTTTTAATATCATATTCAGCTCAGTTGCTTATAATTGCAGGCAAATGTATGGTTCTGCTTTAAAAAGTTTCTGTATTTCATTCTGGTGGCTGTGCAAGAGGAAAATCCCGTTTCATAGTCGTTCAGAAAGACAGTAAAATGAATTTTGCTTTCTCAGACAACATTTTGAATTCATCTGTCAAATGACAACAAAGCTCAGACCTAAGTTTTGAAATGCAAATTTTAGTTCACAATGAGATGTCAAATTAATGAGGACCTCATATTCTGCTGAGTTTCAGTTGCTTGATTTTCTGTTGATACTCATGCAGAACACATTTAAAGTCAACAGCAATTCTAATGAGCTGTTGAAAATAGTGTTCAAGTAAGTCTTTGAAAGCTTTGAGTTACTAGTGATTTTTTTTTTCCTGTATCTTACCTGGAAACTGTATGTTATTTTCATTCATGAACCTTTTTAGAGATAGGAAAGCAAGCAATATCTCCTTTTCCATACATTCCAACTAATAAACCAGTTTTCCCTAAAAAGAAGACACTTTGCCATTACTTTAAGAACTGTGACAATTTCTCCTTGAATGAATGGATTCATTTCATTAACTCAGCTTTGACACAAGACCTCAGCATCGCAGATAATAAAATTAATTTCTAACATAATAGGTTGGCTATTCTAGTGAAAATATTCAATATATATAAACTTTAAAATATCAGATATGTTTGTAAATATCATGATATTTTCTAAAATATCAAACTTTGATATTATCTATATAATACACCTGACATTTAATTTAGATAATAGATTGATTTTTTGAAAATTTAATAAAGTAAAACTGTCAAATTAAAGAATAGACTGGCTATAGTAATTGTTTATTACCTGATAAATGGTTAACATTTGAAGCTTTGTTGCCAAAACAATTACAGTAGAGAATCATTTATCCAGAATGGTTGGAGTCAGATGTATTCCGGATAACTGGTTTTTCCGGCTAACTGGTTGGGCATTAAAGCTGCATCCATTTGATAAGTTTTGTGGAATATATGTGGTTGTGGCATTATTCCTGATTTTAAATTATTAGATTACTTGGATTAAAAATCAGATGCAAGAAAGATCAAAAATTAATCAGAGTTTGAAAGAAGGTAACTTATGGAATCTCTTGGCAACAAAAATTCTTCTGTTTCCTCTGCATAAAAATTAAAACATCTAAAATACTGCTAAATATGTTTCCATTTCAAATACTAGATGTTGTCATCAAATTATACAATTGTTTTAAGCAATGCATATGTCGAATTGGCAGTGTATGACACTTTTTTCTGCAAAGATTCTGAAATCAGCCTATTAGAAATAGCATTCTGGATAACTGGTTTCCAGATAAATGGTTCCATACTGTATGTCTAACTTTGCTCCTTATTTTCAAAGAATAATCATAACCACTGAAATATAAGAGAAACATTTGAAAAAAAAAAGAAACTTCAATCATAAAACATGCAATATGTCTATAGTGCAGGAAAGCAATTCACAATGAGCTGTGCATATTATACATAAATTTCCATCATCTCCAATGTAACATGAAAAAAATTTAAGATTTTCCAAGGGTTTTACAATATTTGCAACATACAGGTGTTAAAAAAAGATATTTTTATGAATGCACTGAAAATATATATTCGAATTTGAATGAAATTTTTATAATGCACGTGAAACTTTTGATAAATAAGAAGTTTTATTTTTGATCATGTTAAGTTAAAATGTAGGAGCAAATGCAAGTTCTTTATCACTTTAATCATATTAAACTATATAAATTAAAAATCTTCAAAGAAACAAAAGGAGAGCATTGTAACAAAGTATTTTTCTTTTCTGCTCAATTTGTTTGAAATTGTGGCCACCAATGACTTTATTTCTTCCCCTTCCGCATAGAAGAATTCATTTAGTTCAAAGTTAGTTCAGTTCCCATCACTTATTCCAAATAGCATTTGTTAAATATACTGTATCCGTTAAATATGACTTGACAGTGATTAGTGAGATTATTAAATGGGCACCTGGCATTAAGTTTGTAGAAATTTGTACTCCTTGTTGGACAGTTAGAGACAAAATGGCATATACAAACAAATGATTAATATACAGATACACAAAAATATACAGATAAATATACAGAATGGATAACAATTCAAAAAATAAAATAAGAGAAATTGCATAAAAAGTGAAAACATATATATGTGTTTAATAATACTACTTTCAAATTGCCAGACTTCAGTAATAGTTATAAGAACAATGAGAAACATGTCTAATATATTCACAAAACAAATCCTGCAAGTTGACAATTTAAATAAAGATGACTGGATTTTTTGTATTTCTTATGCTGTTTGGCAAAAGTGTTTATTAGATTATTTTATTTGGTATCCTTTAAACTCGTGCAAATATTTTTATATATTTGTTTAGCAATTCTTAAAATAACATAATACACAGTTTGGTAATGCAGATTGTTATTTGAAAAACTTGCATACATGCAGATCTAAGGTATTTGTCAAACTAATTATGTTTACCCACCTTTTTAACTAATAAACAATCAGAAAATGGAAAAAAAAAGACAGCTTAAACATTTAGAAAGCTTAAAGATACAAACTGAAGGACACAGTTTAATTAATACCATATTGAAGGAGCAATACACAATTAATAAATGTTATCCAAACCTAAAGTATAAAGCAAAAACACATCTATGGGTAATGCTCGCATTACATCATCAATGATGATTAACGACTTAAGCAATCCATTTAATTGTTTTCACAAATTTAATTAGTTTTAAATATCTAATAATTTTTACACTGTCGAATAGGGAAAACTAATAGGGGGTCAAAGTTACTGATTTGTTTTAAAGTTTTTTAAATAATTTTGAAGCATGAATGTCAAATTCTTTCTCTATCACATGCAGCTCGATTACAGAAGATTAACCTGTTTGCACTTAAAACAATTTAAATAGCTTTTGTGTCAGACTAATATCCCATAACGAAATTACATTTAATCAATGAATAAAATAATATAAATAAAACACAAATTTAACACATATGTAACCGAATTATGTGCTTAAATACTGAAATAATCAGAACCAAAAATGCTGCTGTAAGTAACAAAATATTTGGCATTTTTAACTTTTAACACTTGGTATGCTGCTAACACAAAAGTAATGCTTTTAATAAATTTCAAAGTTTTATTTGAATACAAAATTGATACTTTTTATACAGAAATGATTTTTGTTGTTATAGAAGGCAATCTAAAGAATATATTAAATGCAAAAAAATTATTAGCGTTTTCAATTTAAAACAAGTCTTTTTGGCTCAGAAGAGTAGGTTGATTTGTTTACTTTTTATTTTAAGCTACATACATCAGATTTAATTTGAAGGGAATTTTTTAATTATGCTTACAAATTTAATTCATCAAAGATACTTGCAAAATCAATGCACTGTCCCAATTAGGCTTGAACTGGTTCAATATTTTAGATGTTATTGTGATGATTTTTTTTTTTTTTTTTTTGTTCTTGTAAACAAACTAAGAGCTACCTACATATTTGATTAACGAATTATTTTGAGATGCTGGCTAGATCAACTTGCGGTCCCAATCATGTTTAAACTGGGACAGTTATGTTTGGTTAATTATTTCAGATGGTATTTTGAGGACAAAATTTTCAAGATCAATATACACTGTCCAAATTACGTAGAACTGGTTCAGTATTTTGGATGTTATTGTGATGATGATATTTGCATCTTTATATTTAGATAGATATAAACGAAGTGATTGGAATAGGTTGATTTCTAAAGAAATGAAACTAAAAAATGGTTTTCATCTATGCAGACCTGCCAACCTTTGAAAATGAGAAATCATAGCACACAAAATTTAAATTCATCTGGAGGTTGGTTGGTTTGTTTTTCGTGTTTCACAGCCATCTTTTGACATTCGTAAAAGGAGTAAGGTTTCCGTCTTTCAATTCAATATAGTAAATTTTTTCCTCTGAAATTTTTATACAATTTTTAGAGTTTATTTTTGTTTCGCAGCGTTATTTTTTTATTTACATTTGTAAAAAGAGCCTGGTTCCAATTTTTTAGCCCATTGCAGTAAATTTTGACGGAATTCGCGATTTTTTTTCCCTCCATCATTTCAGAATATTCACAATTTTTTTCCCACAATCGTAATTCATATTTTCCTATCACGATTCTTTGTTGAAATCCGCACTTTTTACTATGAACTTTTGACGAAATTAGCATTTTTTACGCGATCCTTTGACGAATTTTGAGTTTTTTTACCACGATCCTTTGACTAAATTAGTGTTCTGCGACCAATTGACGAAATTTATTTTTTATTACACGGTCATTTGTCGAAATTCACGATAGTTTATCGCAAATCGTGCAATTTTGCACACTATTTCAAACCTTGCCCCTTAAGGAGCCCTCTCCAGAATTCTTAAAATAGCACCCTTGTTCTAAGGAGGTTCTAATCCTGTATAAATATTTACAAAAACACGATTAGAGTGTTTTATGTTAAGAAGTTTTTTTTGCAGCCCAGAATTTTTTTTTCTCATGAGCATTTTTTAACCCTTAACCGGAAACGTGAAACTCCCGTGCACAAACAGAACACTTAATAATTTACCAAATAGTGAACACAAATATTTAATCTTTAATAGTAATGCATTAGCAGGACCAATTTTTTAATATAACAGCATAAAAGTAAGTTTTGAATGTCGGAGAGAGAAAATATTAAGGGCAGATATGTAGACGCGACCATCTCACAGACGGTACGTTTCCAGTTAAGGATTAATGTCCGAATTTTCGGACTAATGGCCAATTTTTTAAAACTTTCGGAAATGAATTACTTGGAAACTTCGGAACAGAATCACTCCTGAAAAATATGCTGCGCGGGATAAAAATCGCAACTAGAAACAAAAAATGCTTTTGTGTTTTTTTGCAAAAAATCGTAGTTTAAGACCGATTTTCGTAGCATCGTAGTTCATAAGTCCAAATCGTAGCAACTACGATTTTTTCGTAGCAGTTGGCAGGTCTGCATCTATGTCTTGTACACTAGCTAGTATGTTCAATCTTAGATCTTCTAATTACAATAAAAAAAATGTACACATTTTTAAATAAGGTAAGCTGGGGTAACTGGCCATAGGCTATTTTATTAAAAACTGTTGATATCTTTTAAGTTTTAGCTTTTGTCAACATTGCACCCCCATCTCTACTTCTTAAAGCAACATGTGCCAACTTAGTCATAACTCTGTCTTTGCTGTGATAAGCTGCTTAAAATTTAAGTTTTTTTTTTTTTTTTTTTTTTACATACAACGTGGATTTGGTTGAACTTATTTGGCTTTTTATTAAAATATGGTAAGTACTTTTATTAAACTATCTATTTTTTTTTAAAGATTAGACATACAAATACATTAATATTATTAGATATCTATAGATATTTACTTCATAGTTCAAATGTAAGGCCAGTGTTCCAGCTACCCCATAAATGTTTCAAGAATGGGGTAACTGGACCATGTGGGATCCAGTTACCCCAACAGTTATAAATAATTTTTTTAAGTTTCACTTACTATGGGAAATTAATTTCTCCATTGTTTTTTTGTTTGCAATAAAGCAAACTACGCAGGGATATGTTTAGGAAAATTTTAGGTCCTTTAAAGGACCCTTCACAAAATAATTTATCTTAAAACAGGACCCTTCGCAAAAAATTTTATCCCCAAACAGGACCCTTCACAAAAAATTTTATCCCCAAACAGGACCCTTCACAAAAAATTTTATCCCCAAACAGGACCCTTCACAAAACATTTTATCCCAAAACAGGACCCTTCACAAAACATTTTATCCCAAAACAGGACCCTTCACAAAATTATTTGTCTCTTGAATAGACCTTTCACATAATTTTTTCGCTTTCAAACTGAACTTTTCACAAATTTAGTCATTTAAAAATAAAATCTGGCCTGTAAGTAAGCAGTTTGAACTCAAACAAAGAGCATATTACTTAGCTTTTTATATATGAAGGATAGAACATGAAGACATCAATAATTTAAAATTCACAAAATTATGACTAGAATTTTCACAAAAATAAGAAAAACTTCACAATTTCACAAAAACAGGACCCTGTGAGAAAAGTCTGGACAGACCCCTGATAATACCTAATTAAAATTTTTAAAAAGTATATTGCCAAGTACCAAACCAAATTTCTTAAGTGAGATAGCCAAACCTTGAAATTTTACAATACAGATGAAGAAACGTACATAAGACAAAGTGACATTATTAGAAAATTATCGAAACCAATAAAAAATAGTTCTGTTCTATATAAAAATATTGTTACAGTCTCCACAGATTTATTAGACATCAACCTTTCATTGAGGTAAATAAAAAAGAGAATGAGATAGGGTCAGATTGGTGAAAGTGGGGGTAAAATTGAGCTTTTTTTTTTAAAAAGGCCCTAAAACCAAACTATTAACTTTATTTTAATGAAATTTTTGATGCATTTTATATACATTGGTTTCATATAGATTAAACATGAAGCATAACCATTCAATTTTCTTCAATTGTTTTCTCACAGTGATACATTTAATAGAGCATGTTTTGATACCCTCACTTTATCCCACGGTGGAATAAAGTGGGGGTAGTTCCAAAATTAGTGTATATTTAAATAAAAATATGTAAATATTGGTTTTGAAATAAGAATACACTGAAATAAAAGTATCTTAATTATATTTAAAGGGTACAAATGCTCACAAAAAATATTTTTTACACATTTAATTTAAGAAATAATGTCCACTGCTATTAAAATTATGTTCACTTAGTATGCAGCATATATATTGCTGAACTCTACACGATCTTCATCGCCAATAGAAGGAAAAGTGTAATAGTTTTCCAATGGTGACCACTAAGTCAAATACTCATGTGATGGAATGTATTTATTTTTATCACTTGACTGATGAATTTAGCTGATCGAATTTTTGATCTGTACTCAACATTCTACCCATGAAC
The DNA here is from genome assembly GCA_963932465.1 of Maratus speciosus. Classification (NCBI taxonomy): domain Eukaryota; kingdom Metazoa; phylum Arthropoda; class Arachnida; order Araneae; family Salticidae; genus Maratus; species Maratus speciosus. Next base: position 209,884,636 of record OZ010788.1, on the reverse strand, counting down.
TTTGCTTTATTTCTTTAAAGTCTACTTTTATATGATCTGTTTCATTTCTTTTACTTTTTAAACTTACTCTGCTTTTTGAATTTTAGATGTTCCTTTCCTTTTCTTGATATATTTTTTCCTTATGGTCAGTTTCTTATACATTTTTTATATCCTTTTCTGTATTTGCTTGACTGATATTTTTTTGTGGTCATGTTCTTCAGCAGCCAACCTTTCCAAAACAGTTTCATTGGTTAAAACTTCACCACTCTTGCTCTGTAATTATTTAATTATATATGTGTAGTCATTTTATTGTAAAATATAGAACATCAGACATTTACTAAAGTTAACACAGAGGTAAAAAAAATCCCTATCATAGAAAACTTAGATAAGCCTAGCCATACCCCAAAATTACCCCGCCTCAAAAAACAACTCATAATAAATAGAATTGTAAAATTTATTATTAACTTTCTATGTAGATCTGTTTCTTAGAAACCTTCAGATATGCTCTTGATTTCCTACCCTGACAGAGAACAATAACCATTTTTCCAAATGGTTAAAAAAATAATGTGTATGGAACATAGACCTATCTGGTCCAACTGCCCCATTTTTATGGGGCAACTATTTTTTTAGACATTTAAATGTAATTTTTAAAATTTCTATCTGATAGAGTGAAACTAATTGAACACATTTTTAAAAGTTCAGACTTTAATTCAAATGAAAATCAGCTTTTGGAAGCTGAATTGCTAGAATCTCCAGAGTCACATTGTAAATTCATGGCCCAGTTGCCCCACATAACCTTAACATTTATCAGAAGAAAGTAAAAGTTTTATCCCCTAAATAATTTAGGAAACAAAGAGAAATCAGAAATAAGCTTTTACCTGAAATTATCATTGTGTCTGATTAGAAAAACCAAACAAACAAAAACTATAAGAAATAAAAAAGAAAAGTGCCCAGCTAAACTGATGGCATTGAGCTCACAGGCTATTCACACTAATTGTATATTATACTCTTATTTTAAAGAATAATGCCCCTCAAAAAAATACGTGAAGGGGAATTAGCCGCCGTTTCCCACTTTATACTTAACCAGTGAACCTCCAAATCTAATCAGGGAAGCTCCTTATCATAATAAACCGGTATACCAAATTTGGAGCAAATCGAATAATCCCGCAAAAAAAAAAAAAAAAAAAAAAAAACCATTTATCTAAATTAAGAGGGTGGACTAGCCCCCTTTATCCTTAACCAATTAATCCCCAAAACGAATCAGGGAAGCTCCTTAACATAATAAACCGGTATACCAAATTTGAAGCAAAGCGAATAATTCTGCATGAAAAACCTGTTTATATAAATTAAGGGGGTGGACTAGCCCCCCTTCCCCCTTTATCCTTAACCAATGAACCCCCAAAACTAATAAGGGAAGTTCCTTAACATAATAAACCGGTATACCAACTTCGGAGCAAATCGAATCATTCTGCATGAAAAACACATTTATCTAAATTAAGAGTAGCGGGCTAACCTCCCTTTTCTCCCTTTATCCTTAACCAGTGAACCCCCAAAACTAATCAGGGAAGTTCCTTAACATAATAAACCGGTATACCAAATACGGAGCAAATCGAATCATTCTGCATGAAAAACCCATTTATCTGAATTAAAAGGGGTGAACTAACCATCCTTTTCCCCTTTATCCTTGACCAATGAACCCCCAAAACTAAACAGGGAAGTTCCTTAACATAATAAACCGGTATACGAAATTCGGAGCAAATCGAATGATTCTGCATGAAAAACCCATTTATCTGAATTAAGGGGGTGGACTAACCCTCCTTTTCCCCCTTTATCCTTAACCAATGAACCCCCAAAACTAATCAGGGAAGTTCCTTAGCATAATAAACCGGTATACCAAATTCGGAGCAAATCGAATCATTCTGCATGAAAAACCCATTTATCTGAATTAAAAGGGGTGGGCTAACCCCCCTTTATCCTTAACCAATGAACCCCCAAAACTAATGAGCGAAGTTCCTTAACATAATAAACCGGTATACCAAATTCAGAGCAAATCGAATGATTGTGCATGAAAAACTCATTTATCTGAATTAAGGGGTTGGACTAACCCCATTTTTCCCCCTTTACCCTTAACCAATGAACTCCCAAAACTAATCAGGGAAGCGCCTTATCACAATGAACCTAGAAAAAAATTTTGAAGCAAATCGGATGTTTCTATTAAGAGTTATCGTGTTACGTACACACATACATACATACGTACAGTGGACTAACCCCCCTTTTCCCCCTTTATCCTTAACCAATGAACCCCCAAAACTAATCAGGGAAGTTCCTTAACATAATAAACCGGTATACCAAATTCGGAGCAAATCGAATGATTCTGCATGAAAAACCCATTTATCTGAATTAAGGGGGTGGACTAACCCCCCCTTTTCCCCCTTTATCCTTAACCAATGAACCCCCAAAACTAATCAGGGAAGTTCCTTAACATAATAAACCGGTATACCAAATTCGGAGCAAATCGAATGATTCTGCATGAAAAACCCATTTATCTGAATTAAGGGGATGGACTAACCCCCCCTTTTCCCCCTTTATCCTTAACCAATGAACCCCCAAAACTAATCAGGGAAGTTCCTTAACATAATAAACCGGTATACCAAATTCGGAGCAAATCGAATGTTTCTGCATGAAAAACCCATTTATCTGAATTAAGGGGTTGGACTAACGCCGTTTTTCCTCCTTTATCCTTAACCAATGAACTCCCAAAACTAATCAGGGAAGCGTATTATCACAATGAACCTAGAAAAAATTTTTGAAGCAAATCGGATGTTTCTATCAAGAGTTATCGCGTTACGTACATACATACATACGTACAGTGGACTAACCCCCCTTTTCCCCCTTTATCCTTAACCAATGAACCCCCAAAACTAATCAGGGAAGTTCCTTAACATAATAAACCGGTATACTAAATTCGGAGCAAATCGAATGATTCTGCATGAAAAACCCATTTATCTGAATTAAGGGGTTGGACTAACCCCGTTTTCCCCCCTTTATCCTTAACCAATGAACTCCCAAAACTAATCAGGGAAGCGCCTTATCACAATGAACCTAGGAAAAAATTTTGAAGCAAATCGGATGTTTCTATCAAGAGGTATCGCGTTACGTACATACATACATACATACATACATACATACATACATACATACAGAACGGGCGGGCACATTAGCTCTCAGGTTTTGATAGCCTGTGAGCTAAAAAGGCAAACATTAAATAATACAAATGATAAACACCACAATATAATAAAGCAAACAAAGTTTCATTAATTTAGAAAAGTTTAGTTTTGATACTTTTGAAAGAATTTAATGATTATTTCAGATAAAAGCAAATTGAAAAGACAAAGCAGTAAAAGTAATTGAAATTTGATCATTATATACATGGGAGAATAATATACTAAATAAAAAAGAATAATATACTTTACCTTCTTATATCTTTCCATGTCTACACATTCCAGCTGCGACAACCTCACAAGATTAGTTCCAACTAATAATCTTAGTTCCTGTCTTTCTCTTTCTCTTTTTTCTTTATCTCGTGAATGGCCTTGATGCTGCATCCTAACCCACAACTTATTCATTTCAGCAAAATTTAGAAGGATAAAATCAACTGAATCCTTCACAGTTCCAATAGTTTCTGCATTTCTGTTCCCATAACATAAAATAAAATAAAAAATAAATAGTATTGAAAAAGCTTAATAATTTGGTATGGATAAAAATAGGTGGGAAACTAAAATTATACTTATAATTTATCTAAGTCAAAAATATTATATTTTATCAATTAAAGTGGACTGCACACAAAAAATCTGAAAAATATAACATTTTGGGTTTGAAAAATACTCTAGCGATTTTGAGATAAAATGATGTAAGCCGCATGTAAATACAATAACTAGATCAATGGTTATAACTCTTTTTTTAACACTTTCCAACGTAGCTGAAAAGTGTTTAAGAATTGGATTTGTCTGGCCATCTGTCTGTCTGAGCTCTAACTCACATAAACATATTCAGATTGATATACATTATTGAGGTTACCCCTTGCATGTTCCGTATTGAAAATAAAGTGTGTAGCATTAATAGTTCATTTACAGGGTCACTCAAAAGTATTCCGTTACATTATGGTCTATGGTAGAAAATCATTTGCAATGTATTTTTAATGGTGTTACACTATTTTAAACATTATGAAATTCATATATATTATTTAGATGCAGTAAAAGATGATTATTATAGAATTAGCATTTAAATACGCATACAGGGGAACTCAAAAGCATTTTGTTATATTATGGTCTATGAAGAAAAATTGTTTGTGGCATGTTTTAATGATGTTACTCTTTTACAAACATAATAAAATTTATATGAATTGTTGAGATGCACTAAAACATACTTCCTGTAGAATATGGGGTGCAAAGTATTTATCATTCATTTACAGGATCACATAAAAATTTGCTCTTTGAGGGAAAACTATTTGCATTTAATTATATTGTACTATTTCAAACATGATGAAATTGATACACATTACTGAGGTTTACTACAAGATGCTTGCAGTAGAATGTGGTGTGCATTGAACTTATTGTTCATTTACAGGGACACATAAAAGATTCCGGATACAATGCTGTATCCGAAGTATGGTGTTTTAGAGAAGATTGCTCAAAATGAGTTTTCAATTTTGATATGAGTTTTAAAGTTTAACTAAATTTTAGCATACTATGTAGAATATATACCTACAAATTTATAGATCATATACACAGCTGCACAAAAAATTTGGAGTTCTTTTCTGGCTATTGGCGGTAATTACTGAAATCTGGTTTTCAAATGTGTTATGTTTTCTGAAATGTTTTCTTAAGCATCTTATTTACATTATTAAACAGCAAAGTTTTGTTAAAGTATTTTGAAAATGTTGGAAAGTGTTTCATAATCTATGCTTGATTCTTGATTATTTTTTTTCTTTTTTGGAACTGTCTGTGGTTATATACAGAGTACAGTAGATTCCAGTTATTTGAGACAGTATTTAATTAATTGGGGCAGCCATTTAATTGAGATAAAATGTTGAGAAGAAAATAAAAAATATCTAACTTTACTTTTTGATAATTGGGACAGCTGCTTTATCACAAAAAGCATTGAAAAATAACATAATGTTAGAAATTGCCTTATGGCTGAGTAAAACAAATGTGAATAAAAAAAAATTATTTAAAAAAACATGAAATAGATTTAGCATTCATTACTATAAATCTGTAAATAAAGCATAATGTGTAATGTTAAAATAAGTATGTAATCATTTGGAGCCTATCTATTTATATAAAATTCAAATCTCTGTGTGTCCCTCACAATTCCGGTTGGACCGCCTCATTGTAATGAGCAATTGTTGAAAAATTCTAATAGCAAGGTTTCCACAATAGCGCCAAATTTCGACCAACTTGGCGCAATATTGCCAAACTTAACTAAAAATCACTAAATTAAAAAAAATAAGTTGTCATATATGAAACCAAATTGGCGATAGCTGACCAATTTGGCGAAATTCCCATTGAAACCCATTAATCTTGCATAATCGAACTCACCCCAATTTAATTGAAACTCTCGCACAATTAAGGTTTATTTCCCAAAATCTGTGGGTCAGAATTTAAAGTGTTGGAAAACGTACGTCTTTACATCTTTATGCCGAGGATACTAATAACATAACCACTACTAGATGGTGCTGTACTATCTGAACTGCCCGCTTTTAATGTGCTTTAGGCACGTTTCCAGTATAGGGTCTTTGGCGAAATAGAAAAAATGGCCTTGGCGAGAAAATGAAATTTGGCTACATATTTTCTGGCAACTTACTCACTGTTTCATATACACAAGTAATTTTTCAATAGTTATACTATTTATTTAATAAAAAGAAGCTATTTAACCATTTTTGTATACAGACTGAAGTAAAATGTATACAAAACAACAACAACAATATAGATATAAATAAAATGTTTATATATGTATATATATATATATATATATATATATATAAATAAACTTAAAATTTCATTAATTTTGATTTCATAGCTCTTTATATCATTTTGCAAGAAATCTCACCTCAAAAGCCCAAATTATGCCAAACATTAAAAAAGTGCGCCAAAGCCCCTGTACTGGAAAAGTACCGTGCTTTATAAAACCGTGTACCAAAATTAAATTATCGGTACTTTTCCAGTTTAGGGGGCCTTGGCAAAGAAGGAAATTTGGCAACGTATTTCCTGGCAACCTATTCACAGTTTCATTTTATATACACACACAATTTTTTAAAAATATTTATACAATTTAATTAACAAAAGGAAGCCATTTATCTAATTTCATACAGAAACAGAAGTAATTTGTACATAAAAAACAACAATAATATACCTATAAAAATATATAAACTAACAAAAAATCTCATCAAGTTTGTTTTCACAGCTATTTATATCATTTTGCAACAAGCCTCACTTTCTGATGTCCAAATTGCGACAAACTTAAAAAAAAAAAAAAAAAAAATACGCCAAGACCTCTATAGTGGAAAAGTACTACATTCTCCATTATTTTGCACTATCTGAGCTATAGTTTGTACTTAATGCAAGGGGGAGGACGAGTAGTTCAAATAATAACTATTAAAGTTTCTATAAAGCAGTCTAAGACTAAAAATTTAAGAAAGTGTAATTTATTTATTTTTAAGAATTAACAATCTAAATTGTCCAAAATATGAATTCTAAAAAATGTAAACAAAGGCTGAATAGACATGACCTGTAATCTGCAAAAAGCCTCAAATCCGCACAACACTTGGAACCAAGCTTTGCGGATTAGTGGTATTCTACTGTACATAGTTTTTCATAAATATGTATCATTTTTAAAATGCGTTATTTTTATCTATAACTGCGGAACAAGCGAGAAAAACTCATATTCTTGCAAATGTGTTGTATATATCTTTATATCTCATTTTCCGTCATTTTTGACGGGCTACCTTTCTAGTATTAATATATTTGGCAATGAATAGGAAACAGGCAAAAATCACTAAATTTATAACACTATATTAAAGTTGATACAAAGTGGTACTTGGCTAAATAAATGAAATTCTGGCCCACTAAACAAACTTTAATTCAAGAGATAGTCGTTTATTGTCTAATTTTGAATCCTCAACTTTTATTTGTTTTATAGAATTCCAGGTTAGGTGGCCTTTTCTGAGAATTTAAAGGTCTTGACCTCATTATCTTATAAAAATTACACATCTTTGATAACTACCGACTACTAATTTCTTTTTTAATATGGTATAATTAGGTTAATTCGACCAAAACTGGCCGACAATAAAATAGAAATTTGTAAAAATTACCATAAAATCAAAACAATGCATAGGACACGTTTCGAGCTTGAAAATTAACAGCCCACCGTCAGCTAATTCAAACATGTGTCCAAAAGGGGACAAGGTGTTCATTTGTGCCTTTGTCCTCTTTCGGACATGTGTTTACAGTAGCTGATGACAGGCTATTAATTTTCAAGCTCGAAACGTGTCCTATGCATTGTTTTGATTTTATGGCGATTTTTAGAAAGTTCTATTATTTTATTGTGAGTTATCACCAGTTTTCGGTGCTCTTTCTACAAAACTAGCCTACATAGGATATAATTATGCTAAATAGACCAAAAATAAACCCCAGCTGTTGCAATATATTTGAAATGTATGTTAGATTTTTAAAAAAAAAATTAAATTAAAAAAAAAAATAAAAAAATAACATTCCATGTATAATTACAAGTAAAAACAAACAAACATTAAACTTACACATCACTTTCATCCACATCTGGAAGTATATTTCTTGTGCATTGTAATAAATAGTTTCTTAAGAAAAGACCTCTTAAAGGATGTTGAACACCTCGGCACATTTCAACAATGTCTTTTAAAATATCTCTTTTAGAATGTTCATTTGTCTTCATATAAATAAGTCCTACAGTGATGAGTAGATATCTGGAAAAAATACATACGTAAATAAGTAAGGTAATATAAACAGTAGCAATGCTAATAAAGAGAAAAGCAAATAACAAAAATAACATAACAAATATAATAAATAGAATAGAGTGGCTATATTTCAGAAACTTAGATGTTATATACAGAAATATTTTTCCTCGTACCCCAAAATTTCTTTTCAAATTTGAAAGAAAATATTTTCTATGTCTATTTTTTCTGATTTATTTAAATAAAATAGGAATGTACTTAAAAAAAAAAAAAAAAAAAAAAAATTATGTATAATACAGGGTTTTTTTTTTTTTTTTTGGTTGTTGTTTTTAAATGCAATTGAAATAACAAACATTTTGGATTATATGCTTTCCACTCTAAATAGAACAATTTTTTTTTTTTTCTCTTATTGGTAATTGAATAATTAAAGAATCATGCTTTGTAGTGCTGTACAAGTAAGTACATGACAAAAACGAGTCACTCTCTTTAAAATTTAATTAGAATTCCATAACTTTTAAAATACTACGCAAATGTGTACTCTTGTCATTTTTATTAAACCCAAACATCAAAGGAATATGCATACAAATAATGACTGCACAAAATTATTTCAAAACCTGTGGACCAAAATAGCTTGTAGTTCTAAAACCAAATAATGCTACAGAACACGGTTTCCCCAACTTTTACACTCTTGTACCACTAAATAAAAAACAGTGCTTCACCAAATCATCAGGTAACTTATTAAAAATGCATGATTATATCATTAAAGTAGCAACTACACTATCTTCTTTTACTGACAATCGAAGCAACATTATGATTACCTATGTTAATAAAAGGAAAATACATGTGTATGTGTGTTTGTTAGTGACATCTAGAGAAATCTGTCGCAGATAGAGGTTTGCAAATTTAATACGGATAGACAAAGTTATTCTGAATGCACCTGGGACTCAGATTTTTCATTTTTTTGTAATTAGCCAAGTTCTTAAATATCCTAAAGAACAAGCTTTAAGTTTTAACAGTTTGCCAGTATTTAGGCAGCTTCAGTATTAGTAGGTGTTTAGGAAATACTTGTTTTTTCAAGCAGACGAAGGGGAAAAGGTTCCATTTTTTCTGCATTTTGAAATCTCAATCGCCTGGTCCCCTATGGAGTTAAAAAAAAAAAAAAAAGAACGACTTATTTAACATACCTTTTTAGCTGTAAAGGTATCTTTGATTTAAAAAAATATTACTATTTACCATTTAATTTTTGTTTTTTTCTTCTGGAAGTCATTTACCACAATTGTTATGACTTTTTTTTTTTTTCTCTCTTTGCCTTCGAAGTTGCACTAAGGTTTTGGTCCATTTTTAGGTGCGTTTATAATTATATAAATACGTAGCACCTATAGTCGTCGTTCAGTCCGTCTATCCGTCCGTCCGCATATAACAGAGCAAAAACTACCCAACAGAATGGTCTGAAATTTCAAATGTATGATTGGTGCAAAATTTTGTCGAGCCATTTCAAATTTTATAAAAATCGGATGCATAGTTTAATTACAGGGACAGTCAAAAGTTTTTCTTTACATTACGGCCAATGGGAAAAATTATTGAAAGTTCATTTTAATGATGTTACAGCCTTCCGAATCGTCTGAAATTTTAAATATATAATTGTTGCAAAATTTTGTCGAGCTATTTCCAATTTTATGAAAATCGGATGTATAGTTTAATTACAGGGACAGTCAAAGGTTTTCCGTTACATTACGGCCAATGGGAAAAAATTATTGCAAGTGCATTTTAATGATGTTACAGAATAGGAATGGTCTGAAATTTTAAATATATAATTGCTGTAAAATTTTGTCTAGCCATTTCAAATTTTATGAAAATCGGATGTATAGTTTAATGACAGGGACAGTCAAAAGTTTTCCGTTGCATTACGGGGAATGGGAAAAAAAATATTGCAAGCGCATTTTAATGATATTACAGACTATGCACTTATGAAATGCAAAAAAATATACATTCAGTACAATATGGGGTGCAAAAAATAATTATAAAACTAGTTATAGTACGAACGCACCTCATTTGCCACGTTTGACGAGCAAGTTCCAACTTGTTACTTTCTTCTTTCTTTACAAGAAGAAAGTATTGGATTCGTGAAAATTTCCGACTTCCGGTTTTCGACGGATTTATACGTTTTAGATTGTTCTGAACACGATTTGATGTTTTTTTGAAAATATATGTCTGTGAGTCTGTATGTGACAAAAATTTTGTAGGCGCTCTATCTCAAGAACTAATGCACGGTATTTCACAAAACGTTAGATTCAGTTAGACCTTGATATAAACTGGTACTGATTAGCTTTTGGTGAAAATTGCCCAACAGGTGGCGCTGCTATGCGGCATTTTTCACGATTTCTGTAACAGCTATATCTCAAGAACTACTGCACAGATTTTCATAAAACTTCAGATTCAGTTAGCCCAGGATATAGCTTGGTGCTGATTACTTTTTGGCGAAAATTGTCCAACAAGTGGCGCTGCTATGCTGCATTATTCATGATTATCGCAATAGCTCTAACTCAAGAAAAAATGCACGAATTTTCATAAAACTTCAGATTCAGTTAGTCACTGACATAAATTAGTGCTGTTTAGTTTTTGGTGTAAATCGCCCAACAGATGGCGCTGCTGTTCTGCATTCTTCCCGATTTCCGCAATAGCGGTATCTCAAGAACTAATGCATTAATTTTCTTCAAGCTTCAGATTAAGTTACTTCATGGTATAAATTGGTCCTGATTAGTTTTTGGTGTTAATCACCCAACAGGTGGCGCTGCTATGCAGAATTTTTTACAATTTCCACAATAGCTCTATCTAAAAAATTAATTCATGGATTTTTATCAAACTTCAGATTCAGTTAGAAGATGTCAATGTTGTTGATAATTAGATTTTGGTGTAAATCATCCAACCGGTGGTGCTGATAGGCTGCATTTTTCAGGAAGTATTAACATGTATGAGATAGAAGAAAGTTTTGGGATTGCCACATCCGACTAGTTAATAACTGGAGATATCTTTTATTATAACAAAATAGCAAGAGACTGAGAGTTAGCAGTGGAATTTTTGTACTTTTTTTCACTGCATTAATAAAGGCCAAATCATACAAATTCGAGGGTTGTTTGCAAAGTCAGACCGAAGTGGGTAAAGAATGCCCAGGTGTAAGCTGCATAAGGCAGTGGGGTCTCCAGTTATAGGCGCAATTGGGCTTTTGAAAATGTAATATCTCATAAATTTGAGGGTGTATGCTGCCAAAGGCAGTTCTAAAAAAAAATCGATAAGTTTTATGCCATATACCCTCCACCAGGGGTAGAAAAATGTGAAACATTTTACATGCCCAGTCGGGCATGTAGTAGAAAAAAAAATAAACGCCCAAATAAAAAATTTACATGCCCAACTTTTTCGACTTCTAAATTTCATAGCTGAAATTTTAAAGGTGGTGAATATAACAATCTATAAAACAAAGGATATACGGAATATTTTTTATTCAATTGAATATGAAACTCTTATATGATAAATTTTTTTTAAAATAAATGATTCTCAGTTAATAAATAAAAATCACATCACAAAACTAATTAAACATAGTTTTATTATAAGTTACATTATCTACATTCGATGGTTATTGTAGAGAATGTCAACTAATGCATCATGTATCTTTGGCAGTCGATTGTCAATGTTCGATAGTCAGTGAGGGGTCATAGGTACAAGTGTCAGGTCAGGGCCATTAATGCTTATTTGCCTTAAGTCATTTATAGTTTCCGTCAAGAGGCTAGAGCGAAGGCAGGTTTTAACTCTATTCATACAGCTAAAGCCCCTTTCACATGCAGATGCACTAGGCAAAAAACAAAACATTATTTCAACCAATAAAGGTATAGTATTGGTGATATCTTGTTTGAGTTATAGCTGCAGATAGCTATATTAGATGTCTTTTCTAACTGTTCGGGCATGTTGATAACAATAATACATGCCCGATTGGAAATGTTACATGCCCTAGGCATGTCAGGCAATAGATTTTTCGAGCTCTGCCCTCTACTACAGTCCTGGAGTTGACTGTATCACACAAAGTCTCACAGAGATCTTTTGTGAAATATCTGGGAACAATACTGTACATGCATAGTGAAAAGTATTATTAAAATTATTATAAAAGTTATGTAAAATAAATATGCAACTAAATTATGATTTCAAACAACCACAAAAGATTCAATTAAAGCTTGCTGCATTACTGAATAGGCAAACTACACCATAGATAAACATACAAGATAGGACACTTTCATAGAGCGTAATGGTAATGCGATTGCGATCGTAGCACCTGTAGTAACAATGGGGAAGAAACTTCCCATCCTTGTAGCATTTTTGTTATTGAGCGTCTACCTTATTGCGATCTTTCTTTTTTTAATAATGCATGTTTATGTTTTCAACAGAACCTTACACAGATATACATTTTTTCCCCGTACATGAAGGCTGAACGATATAAGTGCAATGAAAAACAAGCTAAAAATTTTGTCTTGCATGTTATATATCAAGTAAATATAATATAGTAATTAGTTACATAAAGCAATGGTGTAACATAAAAATATATGAAATATTGCACTCTACAAGTCCCAGAAAATTTCATAAATATTCCCATTTGGTAGGAAACTTTTTATAGCCGATGTTTTATTAATTTATGAAGTTTACTGTATTAAACAATTGTTACAATGATCTTTTAAAATTTATGCATTTTCACTTTCTCACAGATAAAATAAAAAGGATTATTTTAAAGTATATAATATACAATCAGTTCAATAATATTTATATATTATAATATTACCATATAAGAAATAATAATAAAATTACAGATGGGGAAAAATTCCTTTTTACGACTTTTTAGAATTATATAAATCTAAAAGCTTAAAAAGAAAGTAGAGATAGGGGAGAGTGGCTCACCTTGGGACATGGTACACCTCGGGACAGCTTTATTTTTTGCCTTAGATTTCAAGTCAACTCTTGGCTCTTGCAGATGCAGATAGATAGCAGCACAATCTAACTTTCAGACATGTTATGATCCCATTGATGAAGCAGGCAAGAATTTATTAAGATTTTTATTTTGCAAACATGTCTAGTAACTTTCATGTAAAAGTTTGATAAGTTGCAGTTGAATTTGATTGAAAATATTTTGAAATAAAAGGTAATATAATGAAATTTAAAGCTTTCTCTATAAAACTGATGTATAATAATAGCTCTAGTGCTAAGTCTAACAGCATGACATTCTAAAATTCCATAGTGGGTATATGGTGCACCTTGGGACAGGTAGAGGTGGGGCACCTTGGGGCACAAGATATGCATAGTTAACTTTTATTCAAAATATTTTAACAAAAAGATAGTGTTTAAAACATTTTTTATTTAATATATGTAAAATCTATTTATTAAAAATTATTTCTTCTTTTAGGAAGTCATTAGGCTTATCAATGGCACGAATTAGAAATTCAGATTATAAAAAAATGCAGCAATTTGTGCTGACAATATAATATTTAGAAAGCTGCTGCAAAGATTTTATCAGGAGAAATGTCTTTTAAGAAATCTGCTGCAGTCTACAATGTTAGTAAGACCACTCTTAATATTCATGTTAGTACTTTTTAGGTGCGTTCGTAATTATATAAATACGTAGCACCTATAGTCGTCGTTCAGTCCGTCCGTCCGTCCGTCTGTCCGCATGTAACAGAGCAAAAACTACCCAACCGAATGGTCTGAAATTTCAAATATATGATTGTTGCAAAATTTTGTCGAGCCATTTCAAATTTTAGGAAAATCGGATGTATAGTTTAATTACAGGGACAGTCAAAAGTTTTTCTTTACATTACGGCCAATGGGAAAAATTATTGCAAGTGCATTTTAATGATATTACAGCCTTCCGAATGATCTGAAATTTTAAAGATATAACTGTTGCAAAATTTTGTCGAGCCCTTTCAAATTTTAGGAAAATCGGATGTATAGTTTAATTACAGGGACAGTCAAAAGTTTTTCCTTACATTACGGCCAATGGGAAAAATTATTGCAAGTGCATTTTAATGATATTAGAGCCTTCCGAATGATCTGAAATTTTAAAGATATAACTGTTGCAAAATTTTGTCGAGCCCTTTCAAATTTTAGGAAAATCGGATGTATAGTTTAATTACAGGGACAGTCAAAAGTTTTTCTTTACATTACGGCCAATGGGAAAAATTATTGCAAGTGGATTTTAATGATATTAGAGCCTTCCGAATGATCTGAAATTTTAAAGATATAACTGTTGCAAAATTTTGTCGAGCCCTTTCAAATTTTAGGAAAATCGGATGCATAGTTTAATTACAGGGACAGTCAAAAGTTTTTCTTTACATTACGGCCAATGGGAAAAATTATTGCAAGTGCATTTTAATGATATTACAGCCTTCCGACTGGTCTGAAATTTTAAAGATATAATTGTTGCAAAATTTTGTTGAGCTATTTCAAATTTTAGGAAAATCGGATGTATAGTTTAATTACAGGGACAGTCAAAAGTGTTCCGTTACATTACGGGGAATGGGAAAAAATATTGGAAGTGCATTTTAATGATGTATCAGACTATGCGCTTTATGAAGTGCAAAAAATTATACATTCAGTACAATATGGGGTGCAAAAAATAATTATAAAACTAGTTATAGTACGAACGCACCTCATTTGCCACGTTTGACGAGCAATTTCCAACTTGTTTTAAAAGTGAACAGTCATATTTTAACTTCAAGTATATATCAAACATACAAAGTCGAAAAATATTCACTTATGATAAGGAAGGAAAGTTGGTAGACAACATTTTACAAGCTTCGAAATATCAATATGGACTAACAATTAATGATGTGCGTACCCTTGCTTATGAATATGATTCAGCAAATAAAAAGAACATTCCTTCAAATTAGGAGCATGAAAAAAACTGAAGTAATACCAAGGCCGAATATACCAAATATTTGTTGCATCCCTAAAATTTACAACAGTTTATCAGTTTAAATAAATTTCTTTTCCTGAACAAACAATTCCATGTACATTATTAATTCAATTATTGAACTTTTCACACCTATTTTTAACTGCCCCAAGGTGCCCCACGAGTTGGTACACCTCGGGACAAAGCGCAAGTTTAATAAATATATTTTTTAAATTTTTCTATAATGGATATAAGATCAAAAGCTATTTAATAATGTAGGGAAAGGTTAAAAGAATGAATATAGGGTAAAATTTTGACAATTGATCAATATGAAAGAAAAAGGAAAAAAGAAAATAAGTGTCCTAAGGTGAGCCACTCTCCCCTACTGATAAAATTTTATTCAATGTGGATAAATTAACACAATACCTGAATTTCATTTTTTACAATTCAATTTCATAAACTTACATATTTACTTTTTCAACAGGATTTTCAAGGGTTTCTTTTATTGCTATAATTATTTTGTAAGTTAATGGTGAACGATACAAGTACGATAGAAAAAAGCAGCTAAATAAATCAAGCATAAATACAATATTGTCTGCGTCTGCCTCGTTTAGGAAAGAATAGGTATGCAAAACAAAGTGTAAACATATTTCACTAACATAGGTAAATTTCGGACGCTTGTTAATTCATCCCCCTTGTCATTAGTGAAACTAGTACTATTGCCATTACAGATTTTGCCGTAAGTGTCATTTCTTGTATTTTGATCTATAAACTACACTGGCCTCCAAAACATTAAGGAACAGTGACTGGATGCTTTCGATTGTACACGGTTTGTTGAATATCTACCAAATTTCTTGACAAATTGTCTTTGAACTTAGAGGATGTAAAGAACATGTTTGACTTCATATTTTTCAATAAAGATTTAGTTGTGGGGACAATTAGGGTCCAACAGTAAATTTAATAATAAAATAATGTTTGTGATCACTCATATAACAGAAAATGCTCAATCACCGTATCAAATGACATGTGAATTCTGTTTAACGGTCATGTGCATTTGTGTAAGCATAGCACGCATATTCGTGGAGTTGTTAACATTTCTGTGAAAAATTCATATGCCTAAGGTTATAGAATACAAAGTTTTCAGTAAAATTTAAAACCACTTTCGAAAACTTCAAAAAGAACAGTAGAAACAGTATACTACAATTAAAACACGAATATACTGAATATTTGCTGAGATATGGTTATTTGTAAGAAATAATTTTTAACTGTGCGTGAGTGAAAGATTCCAAAATTTTTATTTCATAACGTGATAGTCAGCTATTTAGGGCAATTCACATAAAAAGTCCAGTCAAATATTTTGAAAACTAAAAAAGATACGGTGAGCTGGTTGATAAATTGTGGAAAATCTCTTATAAGCTATTTATAGAAAGCAACTCTATATCGCTCCAATCGTTCAGAATTTTCACAATATTTGATTGGACTTTTAAGTTGCCCTAAATAGCTGACTACCAAATTATTAAATAAAAATTTTGGAAGCTTTCATGCATGCGCAGTTAAAAATAAATTAATACAAATACTACGCTTACACAAAGGCGCATGACCGTTAACCAGGACCCAGAAAGTCATTTGCTACAGTAACACACCATTTTGAACATTTTCTGCTACATGGATGATCACAAACATTTTATTATTAAATTTATTGTTGGTCCCCAAATTGTCTAAATCTTGACCGAAAAATATGAAGTCAGTTTCTTTATATCCTCGAAGTTCAAGGACAATTTGTCAAGAAATTTGGTAGATATTCGGCAAGCCATGCACAATTGTAAGTATCCAGTCACTGTTCCTTAACTTTTGGAGGTTAGTGTAGATCAAAAAGAACTGTGATACACAGAGAGGGAGAAAATAAATTATAGTACTACCACAAACATATGTACACTTGTAAGAAATATTTTATAATATATATATAAATTTGTAATCTCAGCTCTATTCGTGCATGTGCACACACACACATTTTTTTAACCTTAATTTTCTCAATAATTTTCCATTAATTTCAAAAACATGCTTACAAAAATGCAGAAAATATTCATGTCTGTATATGATTGTACAGACAGTTATAAAAGTTAAACATTTCAAAAAAATACATTATACATTTCATTAAAATCCCTATCATAAATTATTTTGAAGTATGCAAAGCTCATTAAACATAACTCACAATCTTGGGATTATGTTGCCAGCATACTGAACAAGTTCATACAAATCAGCTACTCGTCTACCTTTTTGGAATTCTTCAAGGAGATAAAGTTCAAGATGCCTTAATTCATCTGACACTGCCATATCTAACACTTAGTTAAGAAATACAAATCAAGTGTGCTGAGCATTTAAATATAAGCACATTTGAACACATATATATGTACAATTACATGTAAAAATATATAGCAGTGTATGCACATAAAAACAATTAAAATCCTTTAAACAGTATAATGTAAAATATATATTTATGTATATTTAGTTAAATAATTAAATAGATAGAAAACATTCAATAAAGATTTCCAAAAATAAATGACCTCCTGATCATATCAATTTCACAATAATCAAGCCAAATTTTTGTTAATCTAAATATTTCTAAAAAATGCCCTGAAAATGTAAAAAATAATGAATTTTTTTTCATAATACTTTCTGAGTCTTGAATATTTGAATTTTAAACCTAAAATAATTAAGATTTGCTTTATTGATTTGTTTCTAAAAGAAGGCATGTATATAGGTTTCAACTATCAGTAACCATAAAAGAATCTTTTTGTCTAATTTCCTAACTAGACTTTTCAAAACTAGACTTTTGGGGATAGGGCTGTAGAGTAGGTGGGAAAATGGCCGACTCCAACTCCGCGCTGGCTAATGTACTAGTGTTGCCTGTTGGTTAAAATAACGATGGAATATAAGAAAAATAAAACTAAAATCTCACTATTTTGTCATTCTCTTTTTTAGGTCTTCAAAAATAAAAAAATTACATTTTCTGCTTTATTAATTTTACAATTTTGTGTCTGCAAACCCAAAAATCCAACTATCGAAGTCTAAAGAACACAAAATGGAAATTTTACTATTTTGGATCTGCGGACTGAGGAGAAAAAGTGAAATCATTACCAGTTAGTTGTTATTTAATTGTATCCTCCAGACTCAAAAAATTTCTATGGAAACGAGGAAAAATAAAGATGAAAATTTTATTATTCTGGAAATAATTCGGATTCTGTTGATTCTAATGAAAAAAAAAATAATAATAATTTTACAATTTTGGCTTTATTTAGGGTTTTGCAGACCTGAAAAATTTGAAATTCAAAAGGTGAAAGATAACTAAATTTCACTATTTCATCATTATTTTGGGTACCACCAATTCAGGAAAAAATAGTTACAATTTCATCTTATTTTGACTCCTGTGCACAAAAATAAATAAATACAGGAAGGGTATTTTAGAATTTTGACTTTTGGATGAAGGAAAAATTTAAAGGAAAAAAAGGGAAAAAGGCTTCTATTATAATGGTATACCGCGTTTAGTTTTTTTTTTTTTGCCTCCAAAAATAGCAAAATTTATAATTTTCACATTACCTCCAGTAAGAGATTTATCTGCATGAGGCGAAGTTTTAAGGCCCGTCCCCTAAAATGTTTGGCAATGTCTTTGTATTTATTCTCACCCCAATCATGCCCATTGTAAATTGTTCCTATTTTATGTTTGATTCTGTCATATTTGTTATATTGGGCTTGTCAGCTGCTAAATTTTTTTAATCAGTCTGATAAGGCTCATTAATACAAACTGTCTTAATTCTACTTACACAGAATGCTGTTTGAAAAATTGCCTTCATTTTCCAGGTCTTGGGTTCTTGCAGACCTTTGCACCTCGGGTTCTATCTGCAAACGCCAAAAATTTGAGGGGAAGTACTTATATACTAAATGTGAAATATCTACTACAGCAGGGCTGTCCAACTGGCGGCCCGCCAACTTCTTATTCAGCATATTTCTTTTTTCAAACCGAGGTCTCTGAAGTTTCCTCTTGATCGCTCTTTCACTCCTTTCATTGTATTGGGAGAAAAAGGTACATGACATCTGCAGGTCAAGGTCAAGCAATCCTACCCTGAACGCTGGTGTTCAAACAAATTCCTAGAAATATACTCTGTTTAAAGTTACTGATTTTTGCACACACATTAATTTTTTCCTTCAAAAAGGTGCTTTTTCTTGATTATTAGTAATCTGCTATGCTTCCAGCTAACCCTGGTTGCTATGCAACGGCTGCAATTCGGCTAATGTAGCGGGGGGAGACAGGGAGGGAAAAGAGAAACATTTCAGATAAGCAAAACCTGCCTGCAATTGGTTAAACGCTGATGCTGCGGCCTTTGTTGATTTCGAAAAACAAATTGAGAGCTTGCGCTCGTCAACTCTCCGCTCCTTTCAATTGATGATCTTGATCTGACTGGTTGCGACGAATGTTAGGTTTTCAGATAATGTTGCAGATTTTGGATATGAAGTAAACCTCTCTTGTTCCATAGCTATATTTTTTTGGGAACATGTGAAAACTAATTTTATTATTGATTGTGAATATTTCATCTTCCAACGATGAGTAAAAAAAGGGAAGATAGACAGTGAGAACCGAGTGTTCCAGGACCCTGCTGGGAAACCCAGTATTTCATCACGAATAGAAACGGCAAACTCCAGTGGTTGATTTGTATGCAAGTTGTGGCTGTGTGCAAAGAATATGTCAAAAGGCATTACACGAGTCTTCACGAAGGGAGCCACAGTAAATATCAAGGAGAAGCAAGATCTCTGATAGCTTCAGAACTGAAATCACAACTGCAAAAACAAACTGGGATGTTTACTAAAGTAAAATCTGATCAGTACAATGCTTTGCATGCAATTTCACTTGAGCTTGCTAAAGCGAAAAAACCTTACACCGATGGCGTCGTTGTTAAAAAGTGTGCTGTAGAAATGGAAAAAGCATTTGGTGATAAGCAAAATGGCTAAGCATTTTCATTCAGTTCCAGCTTCTCATCAGATCGTCCAACGAAGAGTTGCCAAAATGGCTGACCAAATACAACAGAAATTGTCCTGTGAGATTGAAAAATGCTGCTATTTCTCCTTGTGTATCGACGAGAGTACAGACCAGTCAGACGATAGTCAACTCTTGATTTTCATTCGCACTGCTAACGAAGACTTTGAGATCAAAGAGGAGCTCCTTACCATGTGTTCTCTTCACTCCACAACAAAGGGTAGGGACATATTTGAAGCAGTGATGAAAGCGGTCAACAGTGTCAGAGGTTTTGAAAAGTGTTCCGTCCTAGCTAAGACGGTGCAAAGGCAATGGTAGGACCAAAGATAGGATTGATTGGATGTTTGAGAGAAAATGGAATGAAATGTCCTGCACTTCATTGCATCATTCACCAGCATGCTTTATGCGGGAAATCGGTGAAGCAAATTGAAACCCTCCAAAAAGTTGTGAAAGTCATCAACATAATCAGAGACGGCAACAGGGCTCTTATGCATCGGCAGTTCCGTAACTTTTTAGATGAAATTGAAGCAGAATACAGAGACCTGCTTATGTACAATCAAGTTAGGTGGCTTAGTGCCAGAAACTGCCTCAAGAGATTTTTCGAGTTGAGAAAAGAAATCCCTCTTTTCCTTCACCAGTTTTCTCCATCAGAAAACCTTGAACAAGAACTTTTAAGCATGGATTTTTCACGTCACCTAGTATTTATAACTGATATTACTGGCCACCTCAACGATGTGAACTTAAAACTACAAGGAAGAGGCCAACTGGCGTCTGACCTAATGGCACACATCAATGGGTTTAGAAACAAGCTGAAAATTTTTCATGCAACTTTGGGAAAAAATAACTTATCTCACTTCGCCAGTTGCAGTCGTTTGGCGTCAGAGTGTGAGGAAGTGCTGGATTTTTCTGAATTTTGCCCTGAGTTGTAGTCTATTATTGATGAATTCAACACGAGATTTTCAGATTTTGAGAGCATCAAGAATGACGTGGCTCTGTTTAGTAATCCAGTCACAGCAAGCATTGAAGAACAACTGGCCAACTTACAATTAGAGCTCTGTGATCTCCAGGCTGACCCGTTCTTTCAAACAAGAACTGAAAGGGGGCCCGAGTTCTTCAAGTTGCTTCCAATTGAACAGTTTCCACATCTGCGTGACTTAGGAATGAAAATAACTTCCATGTTTGGGAGCACATATTTATGCGAAAGTGCTTTTTCGGCAATGAAATTTATCAAGAATCGTCATAGGAACTCTCTCCAACAGTTCATTGTTAGACTCTCTTCGGCTGGCAATGACAAACATAGATGTTGATATTCCTGCCCTTGTAAAGAAGGCTGATTGGCCTCAGTTTTCCCATTAAAATGTAAGCAAATTGTTTTATAATCCTTTTGTTCCATTGTTTTATAATTAATAATTAAACTATTAATTGTTATTGTACAAGAGGTAAAAGGTTATTGTTCAACTTTTTCAAACTGCGGCCCGCCAGGTGATCAGTGACCGGAATTCTGACCCGTGGGCTTTTTGCAGTTGGACAGCCCTGTACTACAGTTATGAATTAAGACAGTTTTCATCTATTCTGTACATGGGTAGTAAGTACCCTGTACTTTCTCTGTGCCTACCCCTGTATCTACTTTGTACATTGCAGTAAATCAGTCATCTAACTTGAATAGCCTGATAGAGTCCATAAATAACAATAATTCATTTAATAGATTTAAAATTACATAATTAGTTTAATCTCACTTTAAAATGTCTAACAAAAAAATCTGGAGCTGGAGTCAGCTTGTTTTTTAGCGACTCCGACTCTATTGCTCAAAAATGGGCCTGATTCCAATTCCAAAGCCCTGATTGGAGATTAACTTCAATTCTGCTGTAAACTAGCAGAGAAGTTAAAGGAGTGCAGAATGCTGAATCTGAAATATGGAATTGCTTTCCTGTAATAAATTCATCCAGTAAGTGGTCCAATTAGTCAGAAAGAAGGATACTTAAGGGACACAAGGCTTTTAAAATTTCAAAAAATTCAATTTTTTGAAAAATATATGAAAGAACAATATTTGGGGACATTTTGAAACAAACCGCACAAAGGAGTCCCAATAATTATATTAGTTATGACTAAAAATGTGTCAGGCATTCTGAATGTAAACAATTATTAAAAGGATACATAAACGTGATTTTCATAAAGCAATGTTTTGAAATCATTACCAGAAATGACAACAGGGGAACCAATTTCCTTCTGGTTTTTTTTTTAATGAAACTTTAGATTTCAATAGTCATACCAATGCTTTAAAAAAAAAATCTATTACTTCATCTTTCATTAATTATTTTTTTTCTTTATAATGGATACATGAAATATCAGTGCACCATTTTATTAAAAATGTAAAATACCAAGAAAACACCTGTCAAAGATTACACAATAAAATTATACAGTAGAAGATATTTATAATTGCAATTCTATAATATGCAATTATGAATACTTCTGTGTTATAGGCAGTGCTGTGGAGTCGGAGTTGTGGAGGGTGTGATTTTTCAGTGAAAAGAGTCGGAGTCTGAGTCGCTAAAAATATGCCAACTCCAACTCCAAACTTATTGTTGAGCAGTTTGAAGCGAAATAAAAAATAAAACCAATTACGCTTAATTTTAAATTTATGAACTGAATTATTATTATTTTTTTTAACTCTATACATTAATAAATATTTAGTTATTTTTCAGTTTATTGGCATGTTAATGAGTAAATATAAGGCAAAAGGCCGGATGTGATTTTTTTGCCAACACCAGTCATTAAATTGATTGATTTACTTACTTCTTCAGCTCATAGACGACACTATTGTACAATAATTAAATTAAAGTGAGTTTTGAAAGGTTTTTGTTTTGTTTTGTTTTTGCAAATTAACTCAAACTCAACCCGAATCCCGTGTCGGTCCAACTACCCAACCCAATGAAGGAATCTATCTCAGACAAAAACAGATGTTTCAATTTAACCTCTGTCCATCCATGTTCGGGTTGGGTCCTGAAATTTATATTTTAAGTCAGTCCGAAGCGAAGCGGAAAGAACCCTGAACCATGAACCCTATCCAAAATGAAATAAAATCAAAATTTTATTGGAATTATGAAAAATAGTCATCTCTAACAGCACTTTTATCTTTTGTGAAGGAAAAGGCATATATATTTACTTATTCGACTTATAAGTTAAATGATATTATGGACTTTCTTTTGAAAAATCGGGCGAACCCGGAATAATAATTATCAGACTGGCCCACAACGAAAAACATTTAGCACCAACTCAATCCGAACAACCGTTCAATTAGTTGGTTGGTTGTGTTTATGACGGCCAATTATCAGCACGAGGGATATAGGCCCTAAGTGGTGGGAGTGCCCACTGTGGAGGTCTTTCTAAGGGAACCTAACCCGTATTTACGCTTGGAAAACAAAGGTTCGAAGAAAACCACGAAAACTCTAAACGATTAGGCCGATGGGTGCGATTGAGATCGAGCCCAGCACCTCCCGTCTACCAGCTTCGAGAGCAGAACCTCTCGGTCACTGGTGGGGCGAATCACCGTTCGAATCGGACCCTAACGAATGCAACAATCTACTTCAGATAACAATGGATGTTTCACTTATCCTTTGTTCAACTTATACTGCTTTATTTTTCAATATTTCAAATAATAGAGAATGTGTGTAAAATATGAAATGGATTAATGCCACTACCACTAAAATATAGGACAACTGATACAGAATTTTTCTCATTAAAACAAAAAACTGCAATTTTCTTCTTTATTATTTCTTACCCAAAACTTAGACGTTCTTCTATTTCTAAGACCCTACTAGAGTCTTCCAAAGGCCGGGTTGCACCCGACCTGAATCTGAAATTTTTGCTGAAAGTCAACCTGACAAAAAGGAATTCGTCAACCAAATCCGAAAATGGAAAAAAAGTCTTCAATCCGACCCTAATTCGAGACGAAAGAAAATTAGTTCATATTTAATAGAATAAACAATTCTAAAAAAAGCCTAGAATTTTATCTTTTTTGTATAAAAATGAACTTAAATACACTCATTAATATTCAATTATATAGATTTTTCATTTGAAAAATATTCTGAACATATTTTCTTTTGAAAAATCAGGTCAAATCAAAAGTATCAAAACCTAAACCGAAACATTTAAAGTATATCTGGTATTACATCTTCTATATATTACAGTGATTAAAATTGTCTTTAAAGTATGAATTAATGTCTGAAATTGGTATATAAAGTGTAAATTATAAATACAGGCATTACAATCTCAAATGTAGAAAACTACATTTTTATAATATGAGGATAATTACTCGGCACTTTAAAAGTAATATTCCTTTCATCTAATACATCATCCTTCAAGTAAGGGGAAAATTATTATTTCAAAAAACTGGTGCCAACCGAGCAATTTGTTTTTTTAAAGTGCTAAACTATCTATAATGCTTGGCAGGAAATCCTGCTAGTCAGATTGTATGGGTTATATATCTACATATCTATAAATAGGGTAGATGTGCCAGTAATGGACACCCTTAAAAAATTTCTCTAAAAATTGTTTAAGTAATAGTTGTGTATTATATCCCAGTTTTTTCAATATTATATTAATTTATCAACAATATTTAACCATTTCCATACTCTCATTTCCCAATATGAATCAAAATTTAACTGTAAATAGCAGAAATATATCAAACAGGGTTGGCAAGTTTCTTCCACAGTGGAAAAAACCGCGGAAAAAACCATGGAAAAAACTGGCCGGAAGAAATAGGTTTCTTCCAAGAGGAAGAAATGGAAGAAACTGTTATCCTTTAAGAATTTAGCATATAACTTTCAACTTTGTAAAATACAATAAATGTCTTCTTCCTACAACCTTAAGTAAATTAATTCCATCAGACCTACACAAATTTAATTAAATATGTATGCTAAATCAATAATTACATCAGTTTTCTAGCCAAGATCACACAAAAAACTTGTCTAAAGATCTTCAACCATTGGCTAAATGAAGAAAAGAAATTTTATCCAAAATGTACAAAATCAAATGTCATCCATTTCAATTTAAAAAGCATATTTTTTAATTATTTTAATTTTTGAAACTGGTAGTAAATGATACACGGATCATTCACCAATGGTAGAATGAAACTCAAATAAAAAAAGTGCTTAATTTACATCAATTTAATTAAGGTAAATAATATAGTACAATAATTACTGTATTAAAAAGAACCATTAAAATCCTCACTTTCCTTACTACAATGCAGCATAGTATAACAAAAAGTCTCTTTTATCAGTAGGATGCTGCAATCAGTTTCTCAACTTAGAATGGATGAATGAAAAAGTCCTACAGAAAACTTCATTAAAGTTTAAAAGCATTTCGACATACCCATTGATATTTTAAGAACATTAGTCTGTTAAAATCAGTATTGAGATATGTATGCTAGACGCTAGTATAAATAATTACAAATTTGTTTGTTTTCTGTGTTGTGCAGTTCAAAATAATGCATTTTTATAAAAAATAATGTATTTTTATATGAAAAATAAACATTTTGTAAGTAGATTTTTTTCTCTTTTTACATAAATGGCATAATTAATAATAATAATAAAAATCCTTATACCTCTAAAGTTGTAAAACCCATCAACTGTAAATGTCTGCTGAACCTGAAGTATGTTATTAAAAATATAACTTATTTTCTCAAAAATAATATTTTTAATATTAATTAAATTTTCCAATTTAGGGTTCATATAATTATACTTTGTTTAATTTTTTTACATAGATAATATACTTTAATTTTGACCATCTATTTTGTTTTCTGTTTGTTTCTTCCATTTCTTCCAGTTTTTTCCATTACTTCCAGTTTCTTCCACTGTCCTGGAAGAAACTGGTTTCTTCCGGAAGAAACCCAACCCTGATATCAAAACACCTAAACTGCCAGTAATGGACATCCTTTGTTCCAGTAATGGACACCCTCTATTCCAGTAATGGACACCCCATAAAAAGTAATAAATATAATTGTTTTTACTGTATGTAGAACTAATCGAACGAAATTTCCGGCCGAAAATAGAAATATTACTGAAATTCGGTTTCTGTTTCAGTCGATCCTTAATTTTAATTACTATTTAGTTTTGAAAACTTTTTCAATTTGCATTATCTATATATCTCCAACAGGTAAAAGTTAAAGCGCATTGCAATCTTTTTGAGAAACCCTGTGTGTATGCCGGAGTCGGAATCGGTCATTTTTCCTACCGACTCCGCAGCCCTGGTTATAAGTAGTGTTGCCAGGTCTAGTGTCACAAAAAGCGGGACAGGGAGACAAACAAATCAGGACATAAAAACACAGAAATCCCTATGAAAACAGAACTTGTTTATAATGGAGTCCTGTTTTAAATGCAAATACTTTATTGGCCCTACAGTAGTAATATCATGCAATCTTCTAAGACAAAAACTTGTTTAAAACTGAATTTCCCCCCTTTTTTGCAATTCCATCTTAACAGGTTTCATTGTACTAAATAAACACAGCAGTCTTATACACCAAAACCTCTGAAAGCAGAATCGTTTGGGACAAAAGAACAAAATTTCAATTTAGCAGATATAATTGTGTATTGTTCCATTCGTAAGTGAAATTTTTATTTTTAAAACAGAATACCATTTAGAAAAAAATTACTGAAGAAAGTACAGTAAAACTCATAAAAACAGAATCACTAGGAAAAACAAATTAATTTTAGACTGTTTAAGCAGGTAGATTGCAAGGTATTTTTTGGGAAGGGACTGTAAAGATTTTCCGTTATTAGACAGATTGTATCTCCAGAGATTTTACTGTCCACTCGATGCAGAGTAACAAATAACGTGGTACTGAAAGAAATTAAAAAGAATTTGTGCACCATGAAAAATGGGGGCTTTTGGTATCCTGCACATCGCTTACACAGGACAGGTCTCGGAATCCCTGAAAATTGAGACACTTGGCAACACTGGTTACAGGAGTCCCTGGGTTTTTTTTTTTTTTAAAAGCTTGGAACAATTCAGGCTACAGAAAATGAGATTTGTTGGCAAATGATATAAAATAAAAAGCTATGAAAACAAACCTGATGAACTATTATGCTTGTTTATGCATGAATTAAAAAAAAAATTGCTTCTAATTACATTAATTATTTCTGTTTGTATATAAAAATAGATCAATGGCTTTTTTATATTAAATAAATTTTACGAATATTGAAAAAATTGCTTGTGTGTATGAAACAGAGAACAGGTTGCCAAAAAATGTGTAAAAAATTTCCTTCAATTGCCAAGGTCACTCAATATCGCCAAGCCCCTATACACAAAAAGTGCCCAATTCTTTATATGACATTTAACTTCTCAGATATAAACTGTGAATTTTACAATTAAGAAGAGCCTGCACATGACATTATTTCATCATCATCACCTTAATTCAGAGCTTTTTAATGAAAAAATTTTTTATCATTACATGAAATTTAAAAAAAGTGAGTAACGAAATAACATAACAATGGTCATTATAAACAAATTTTCAGAGCCAAAAAGAAGAAGAAAAATCTGTAACAGAAAGAGTTAAATCAGTGGAGCAAGGTTTGAAATTCTTCAACCCACAAAACTGTACAGCAGATCATATTGATTGATAACAGAATTTAAGAAAAACTAATAAGAAAAAAAGCAAAACTACTGAAACAAATTACAGGGTTCGTACACATTTCTTTAAATAAAAATAAAGGACTTTTAAAGACTTTCAAGGACAAAAAAAAAAATGTAAGGACCTACAAATTGAATAAACTAATAAATTATAATATGCATTTTTTAATATAGGGTTTCATTTCTTGTAAATATAAGTTTTAAACATTCAAGGGAGGTGGGGGAGAGGGGGACTTCAACATGTGGCAGTAAAACTTAGAACACTATCACCCATAGTTATTTCAAGATAACAAATACAACAGGAAAAAAAAAAGGAAATTTAAAGATAGTAAACTTGGTGGATAAGAAGAAAAGGAAAGGAAGTGTGGCAGTGGAATTACCGAAATTTTGGAAGGGAGAATTAAATGATTTAAATATATTGTCACTGCAAAGTGTAGGGAGGTTGGGATAAAAGAGGAGAAGCAAAGTATTTTTTGGAGGGAGAGGGAAGTTCAATTAGATTATTATTTATTTATCATTAATACAGAGTAACAAATAGGGCAGAAAAATAATGAAATATTAAAGAGCTTCAACGTTTTTTAATTTTGTGTACTTTGTACGGAAGAAGGAAAGGGGAATTTTTTTTTTATTTTTTTTTTTTTGGGGGGGGGGGCGGGTGGGGGGGGAGAAGGGATAGCAGAAGGATTTAAATGAGAGATTATTTATTGTTGCAATAAAAAAACAGAAATGATTTTTTTTTAATTAAAATGTTGTAAAGATTGTAAACTTTGAAAACTGGGGAGGAACGGGGAGGCACAAAGTGAACAAATCAGAATTTTTTTTTTTAATTAAAAAGTTTTAAAGATTTTAAACTTTGAAAGCTGGAGAAGAATGGGGGTGCAAAATGAATGACGTAATTTTTTTTGGGGGGGGACGGGGGTAACTGATTAGATGATTGCTTATTTATGATTACTAAAGATTTATAATTGGGGGCAGAAAAAAAATGAAAGTTTTAAAGATTAAATTTTGTGTATTAGGAAAGAGGAGGAGTGGTTAAATGATTATTTATTGTTATTGTTACAATGAAGTACAAATAGAGCAAAGAAAATTAAAAAAATTAAAGAGGTTTCAAGATTTTTAACTTCGTGAGCTGGTGGGGCAAATGGTGGAAAGCAAAACTTTGATGGGAAGTAGGAAATTTATTAGATGATTAATTATTTATTGTAACTAAAGATTTATAATTAGGAAAGAAAAAAAAAACAATTTTAAAGACTTCAAATTGTGTGTGCAAAAAAGGCGGGGTTAAGAGGGGGAGTGGCAATTTTAGATTGAGGGAGGATTTAAGGAAGTAAATTATTGTTATACTAAAGTAACAAAAAGAGAAAAAAAAAAATCCTGGAGAATTTTAAAGATTTTTAACTTTGTGAACATGTGGGGGACAGCAAAGGAAAAAGGCAGGGGGGTTTTTGCAGGGGGAGGGGTGAATTTAACAGTTCACTGAATTTTTACCTTGCTAAAGACTTACAAATAGGACAAAAATTTAAAATTAAAAGAGTATTAAATTTTATGCATTTGGAAAGAGGGAGAGTGGAAAAGTCAATTTTGGATGGAGGTGGGGCAAAGGGAGGTAAGCAGAAATTTTTTTGAGGAGGGAGAGAGTTCATTAGAGAACTTATTATGGTATTTATCTTACTGAAGAATAACAAATAGATCAAAAAAATTAAAAAAAAGAAATTTAAAGACTAAATTTTGTATGCTTGGTAAGAATGGGAGGAAGGGGGCAGATGTCAATTTTGGTGAGGGGAAGTGTAAAATTATAATTATTACAATAAAGTAACAGATAGAGCCGAAAAAGTTTTTAAAACAGCAACGACTTTTAAGGTTTTAAACTTTGTGAGGTGTGGGACAAAAAGGAAAGCACCTTTTTTTGGGAGGGGGGTGGAGTTTATTAGATGACTTATTATTTATTTATATTATTTATTTACTTTACTAAATAATTACAAATATGTAAAAAGAAATAACAATCTGCAAAATTTTAAAGACTAAATTTTATGTGATTCATAAGAGAAGGGCAAAGGGGAAATGCCAATTTTGGTTAAGATGGGATGCATTTCTATGATTGATTGTTTATTGTTACAATAAGTGACAAATGAAGCAGAAAAAGTGTTAAAAATTTAAAGAATTCTAAAAAGGTTTCAAACTTTCAGTACTGTGGTGGGAGCAAAATGGAAAAGCAAAATTTTGGGAAGGGGGAAATTCAGTTGAAATTTTAATGAAATGAATGTGTTGGAATGAATTGTTAATGAAATTTACGATTGATTATTTGCTGTGTAAAGTAAAAGATAAAACAGAAAAGTTTGTGAAAAAAATTAAGGAATTTTAATGATTTTAAACTTTGGTACTGTGAGGAAGCGAAATTTCAGAAGGGGTTTAGTTTTTCTTTTGTTCAAATCAGAAATTCATAGAAATGCAGAAGAGTTTCATCCTTGATTAAGAAATAATACAAGAGTAAAATTAAGGACTTTTTGTAGGTTTTGCATAAAAATAAGTGCTTTTGAAGACCAAAAATTACTTTTGAAAAAAGTACTTTCAAGGATTATGCAAACTCTGAATTACTATTGACAATTTTTTAGGAAAAACTTTTTAAGTGTCGTGCCTAATGCTTACTTGTATTTATTAGCTTCAGCATAATAATAAGTGCTATTAAATTGTAAATTTTTATATTTTAAAATTGTTCTCTTCTAAAGTATTAATATACTGATTTGGTTCAGACATATTTGAACCATGTTTACAAGCTACATTTAATAATGTGCAAAATGATCTATATTACACAAAAATCTATAATCTGCATAACTTGTGGTCCCAAAGTGTGCAATATGACGATCTCCCACTGTATAGTTCCAGCCACATTTGGCCATGTTTACTATTACTAGGTAAGTTTAATGGTGTGTGAAATGATCTATATAAAACACACAATCTCTCATTTCAAGATGAGGATTATAAAGATTTACTACATGCTTTTTTGCCATATTGGTTTCAAATGAAATCACTCAGTTTTGGTACTCTGGAAAACTACATGCAATACAACATTAACCATTTCACCTGCAGCAAGTATAGGGAAACAGTGCTTTTACCCCCGACTTATCTTGGGGCAAACGTTGAAGAGGTTAAGGAGAAGAGTCCAAAAGACACATTTTTCAATAAAAAAAATATTTTGTTTTTTGAAAATTCAAAATATGTATTTTTTTATGTAAAAACCTACATATTTATACCTCATTCCTAAATGTCAAACAAAATTCATAAAATATGATTCTTTTTCGAGAAAACTTCTACGCCCCTTTAAATAATACAAGAGGTAATATATAAATTCAATTGTATGGTTCACAGAATATTCATGAAAATTTACGTAAACCAGAAGTATATAAATCGAACAGCAGTTTTAAAAGGAAAGTAAGAATCTTGAAATTAGGTTTTGATGTGTATATCTTCATTCTTTGGCCATAGCGCCAATTTGGTGCTTCAAAATCCAAAATACATCATCACATACTTTTTTAAACAAATATCAGAATATCAATTATACTTTTGTCTAACCAGGGTGTTCCACATTTGGGAAATTCCAAATTGCATAAGCCATATTAAACTTTTTTTTAAAAAAATAATCTATTGATTGAAAAAGGAAATCTTGAAAGAAAAATAATTCATAAAAGTGATGATTTATAATTGGGTTACTACACTTGTCGATAAGAAATAAGCAGTTTACCACATTTGGCACTTTCACACAAAACTTCGACTGGTGTTCATTTTAATGAAAAATTACCAAATTAAATAAATTTAAATACCATGTAAAAAACTCATTTTTCAAGGATACATAATTCATAATAGCTTTTTGGACTGAGTAATGATGTCCTTAACTCTCCTAGCATATTTGAGGCATGTTTAAGAGCCTCCATCAACTTAGTCTTGTCGAGGCATCTTTTCATCTGGAATGCCTGCAACTTCACAACACTTACGGCTTCATCGAGCAGTTTTTCTTGCTCTTCTTGGGGTGACAACTGCGGTGTCTGTGGCTATGAAAAATATGCAAATTCAGTTCAGAGAAACATAGTAATCTAAAAATATTTACAGAGAAATTAAGTTGGACTAGGGTCAGGTAGGGAAAAATAGGTATAAAATTCACTTTTTAGATGTTCAGTTAAAATTTTCTGCTAAATATTAAATAATTAAAACTTTTTTTGATATTTTCTTTGCATTGCACATTCTTGGAATGAAAATGCACAATTTTAATCTATTAGGCTACAAAAGTACGTCTACAACAAAACATTTAATAGATGTATGTTTGCTATACCCATTTTACCCCATGCAGGTGAAAATGGGTATAGTGTGGGGTAAAATGGGTATAGAACAGTTTAACAGTAAATACTGCATAAATAGATTTACCAGAAATTATTTAATGAAGTAATATGGAAAACAATGTTATATGTCTTAAAAAATGTCAATTTTTTTTTTTTTTTTTATGAAATTTAAGTTAATAGATAAATGAAAACTTTACTATGAATCAAACTAAGGTAAAAATAAAAACATTTTCTGGCTACATTTTTTTCGACTCGCATTCTCACCCTGTTATATTATAAGTGTTAAAAGTCTATCGAAAGCATAATGACCCAGATTATTAAATGTTGGTTCATTTAATGTTTCTATTATCTGTTTTTTTTTTTCAATATAATTTGCGAAAACGTCCATTGTTATTCTTGTGATCATTAGAGCAAAGTTTTGAAAAAACTTCCAATTGTTTTATTATAAAATATAATTAGGATAAATTGATATAACCACACTGTGTTTCACTCACATAAAATACACATAATTTGTAATAAAATTTTTATTTATTATATAGACAAGTAAAGTGCTTTTGGTTTCAAATTAGATATATTTTATGAGAGTGAAACACAATGTATTTAATTAGTCATATCAATTTTTATCTTAATAATAAAATAATTGGAAATAGAGTCCTGCATCGGGTCAGGTTACCTGCTTTTACCCGAACCTGGCCCGACCTGTGGTTCAGTTCGGGTTGGGTTGGCGCTATATTTTCCCATTGTGGATCGGGTCAGGTCGGGTTCAGGTTGACCCGCTTTTTCAAAAGAATGTGGAAAATATTTTTTCCCGTTAAAGGCCTATATAAACCGCAGATCAAAGTTTTACAAAAGCAAAATGTGTGCCTGTCTGTTTTGTCTTTAGTCATCTTTTCACGAGTCTTCGAAATAACAAACTGCATTATATTTTTACCGCATTTTAAAAATACAATACTCAGCAAAACGCTAAATGGTCCTTCCTGTCTAATGTATAAAGTGAATAATTTAATTGTGGTCATAAGCGATGCACTATGTTAGACGGGAAATTTTTCAAAATAATAACTGCTGATAAACTAAAGGTAGATGGCCAATTGTGTAAAACAAGGTGTATTGTTATAAGTGGAACTTTTGAAACCGCAACTCATTTTAAAGCATATTTAAAGATTAGATTTTTAGTTTTATACCAGAGTCCTGCATCGGGTCGGGTCAGAGGTTTTACTTATAGTTGAATATTAAGGAATATAGGTTTGTTCATTCTTCTATGTAAAACATAAAAATGGTATTAGAGAATTAGAGGTCTG
Organism: Maratus speciosus; assembly: GCA_963932465.1. Taxonomy (NCBI): domain Eukaryota; kingdom Metazoa; phylum Arthropoda; class Arachnida; order Araneae; family Salticidae; genus Maratus; species Maratus speciosus. The sequence goes on along the minus strand of OZ010788.1, from coordinate 209,851,464 downwards.
CACGGGCATGAATTTTCAGGCCCATCCCGCCCCGGCCCGTATAAAACTTAAAAGTTCAGCCCTGGTCCGGCACGGCCCGTTTATAATTTTATCGGCTTCGTCTAAATATGTATATCGGGTCGGTAGACCCGATTAACTGTAGTTATCTGGTCGACCTGGCAGGGTCATTTAATTTTTTTTGCCAGCCCGCCCCGTTGAAAAAAACTATCCTAATAAAGCGGCCTGGCCAATTTGAAATTTTGCTGCTGAGCCATGGCCCGCGGGCTGGTCCGGTACAAACTTCTATAAGAGACACAATTGTAAATTTTTTTTCATAATGGTATTAAAACATGATTTGCTTTCCTTACATTGTGGGTTCGGGTCGGGTGCGGGTTGATATACCTCGAGTTCAGGTTGGGTTGCAGGCAGTGGTGTAGTCGTAAAAAAAGCAGAGGGTATACGCTCAAGGCAGGGGGTATACCCTAGTGTATATATACTATAGTTTTCTTGAGAAACAGAGGGTATACGGTGTTCCTTAAAAAAATCCAGAGGGTATACGGCATATACCCCCGTATACCCTCCACTACATCCCTGGTTGCAGGTTGCCTGAAATTATTTTTGCAGGTTCGGGTCGGGTTGCCGGAAATTATTTTTGTGGTTTTGGGTTGACTTAAAATGGAATTTACGGGTTCGGGTCGGGTAGAACCCGACCCTCGCAAGACTCTAATTGGAAGTATTTCTGAAAATTTGCTCTAATAGTCACAAGAATAACGAATGGTAACCCTGTGTCTTCAGCATCAGGGAAAACATACAATGCAACCAATCTTGGACTTTTCCAAGAATTTTACTTCATATTAGTGTTTCATCATCTTCAATATTATTAATTTTGCCAATGAATTCTTTGTATGTCTTTTTTTTCCTAAATACTGGACTTTTAATCATGCACCTACAGATACATTTATTTTTACTTTGGGGATATCTTACACACACACAGTCTAATTTGAGCCTCAAACATTTTTTCTTGTTGTCCATTTTAACTCTTTTGATGTTTGGGTTATCAGAGTAATTTTTTAACTGTTTTATAATGTCTTCTTTTGTTAGAACTTCATCTGCTTTTGCTTGAACATGCTTCTCTTTCAGCTTTGAAGTTTTTACTAAGGTTATTTGGAGATGTGACATATTGAGAAAGCAAGGATGTGTCAAAGCCATGCTGCTGTTCCTTTTGTTAACAATTCTAGTTTTCTATTTTTCAACTCTTTCGACTACCTCTTCTTAAAATTTCAAATCCAATCAGCACTTGATATGCCATCTAGAAATGGAAATATTTCTAGAAATGGGCATAAGCCTAACACTATACCCATTTTACCCCATTTTTAAGATTTAAGATAAAACAACAAAAACCAGTGACCCAGAGCCGAACAATTTTTGATGCTCCAGCTCCGCTCCTAGATAAAATACTGCGGCTCCAGCTCTGGCTCCAACTCGGCTCAGACTTCGCGCTTTTGAGTTGCAGATTTTGATTTACACATTTAATTTTTTGCTCACAAATTCTTTCTTCTTTTACCTTCATTAAAGATCTGACAAAATGCATTTTTTTTCTCATCAAACTTGAAATGCTTGTTCAGAAAATTTGACATCTTTTAGCTTTTGCTTTTAAAATAGAAAGTTTGGTGGAATTTTAAATAGGGATTGACCGAAGCAGCAATTTTGCCGAATACCGAAGCTTCGGTCAAAGTGTATACCGAATACTTAAAAATTTAATACACATTTTTCATATATTAGCCTTTTTAATAAACTTTAATTAAGATTAAATTCTTAATAATTTAATTCAGTTACACTTTTATTCTTAAATCTAATTACACAAAACAATTTAATGACTTATTTCCAATTTCTACTCACAAATTCATTCGCCCAGCGCTTATCTTTTATTATTTTATCACTAGTCAATACCCAAAATAACCTATACAGGGTATTATTAAAGATAAGGATTGTCAGAAAAACAAAAGTTCATTCAAATAAAAAACTGTTGTAATTAAGCTGATTTACTGATTGTCTAATTATAAACATATTGAATAAGAGTCTCAAATACAAAAGGTATCATAACAATTTGCACATTTAACTATTTTCTGCCAAATTATTGATACATATTTATATTTTGATTAATATTTTAACATTATCGAGATGAAGATAACAAATTTGATCGATTTTAATTCAATGGTTATAAAAGCTATAGGATAGGCATAGGGTTATACTTATTTGATGTGTGTATTTTCTTTAATATATACCTTAGATATACAGAGATGAACTCTGATATACTTTATACTTATTTGAAGTGTATGTTAAAGAAAATACACATTAAATAAATTTAGATTAAGAAAACTAATGTAGAAATAATTAAAATTACATAAGGGAAAGATGCCCATCTTCCTTACTTTTTTTTCTCTCTGTCATAGACAGTTGTTCTGATTTCACCCCTATGTAGACTATTTTAGGAAGGAATTTTTTTTTTTATTAATTAAAAATTTCCTTTGACTTGTTTTTCATAGTGCATCTGAACTCTGAACTCATGCACATAATACTGAAACTCTTTGTTTAACCTATTCTACTCCTAAGTAAAAGAGATTTCTTCTGTTTCTAAGAAAATACTTATCTGCAATTATTTGGCCGAATACTTAAAAGTATTCGGCCGGAGCCGAATATTCGGTTTACATGCCGAATCACCGAATACTGAATCGACTATTTGGTATTCGGTCAAACCATAATTTTAAACACAAAAATCTTAAATTTCTTCTACACTTTTTAAACAACCAAAATTGTACAACTACACATGTACACAACAGACGGCCATATTTGTTTTCAAATAGTGTTGTCACTTAGCTCAAGTAGAAAATAGAAGTAAAGTAGTGTTACCATGTTTTGAAAAGTTTTCCATCTCTAATAATAAAAAAAAAAAAACCCTAAAAAATGATATAATTAAAATACTGAATAATGATGTAATTAAAATATTTTAAGCCTGGAAATTTAAAAGACTAAAAAAAAAAAAAAAGATTTAAAAGAATATTAAAAACTAAAGGAGCCCTGGAGCAGGGGGAAATTTAGAGCTCCGGCTCCAGGGAAAACACAGCTCTGGAGCACTCCGGCTCCGGGTTCCAGCTCTCTGACAAAAACAAAAGACAATTTCTTGTTCGTAAGTTGGAAAAGTATTAGATGTGCTTAATGAACAAAATGAGATCAAACAAATGAGTTTATATAAAATATTACGAGCTACAGGAAAAAGTTTAATCAGACCACATGTGGCATGAAATTGTCCTCAAACGGTTTTACTGCTGCCACTCATATAGAACAAATCATAAAAACAAAAATAAAGTAGGAGAAAAAAAGCTTAAACATCAAGCAATCATATATAATTTTGAAAACTATAAATATGTTAAGAAAATTGAAAAAAATTAAACAATATTTTCTGACTACCCATTTTACCCCATCTGACCCTATAACATTTTACAAATTCAAGAAATTTCTGTCAACTTTTTTCATAAAATTCTGTTTGAATACTATTTAAAATTTATCAATAATAGAGGAACCTGAATTTAATGCAAATCTCACCTGAAACTGATATAAATAAATTGCAGAAAATTAATAACAGCTCACAAAAATTAAAATATAAATTAAATAAATTTACAAAGTAAGAATTTAAATGTTTTCTTCACTTATACTTAAACCATTGTTATATAATGCACTCATCACCAAATATATTTTATACAGAATAGCGAGCCATGCAATAGTTTCATTAAATTTTTTTAGATATTATATATTACTCTTTGAAAAGTTGAAAGATGAAACATACCATGTTGATTTGAATTTTCTAGTTTCAACAACTCCTAAAAAACAGAAATATATGTATTTTTAAAAAGCAAAACACACTATAAACAATATACATTTATATAAATATACAAACATTAAATTTAATATGTATAATTATACAGATTTTATTTATTAATTTAAATAACAGACATAAAATTAATAGAAAAGTTAATCAGAAAAATCCAACAGTGTTATTTCAAAGTAACATAGGCTTTTCTCCAGCAATAATTCTACAAATACTAGGATCTGGTCTATATGAAGAAACTACCATTTACTGATAACAGTCAAGTGAAAGCAAAATTCTACAAATCATTGCTAAAAGTTAACATTTATTTATTTTTTTTATAATGAATGCAAACATATTTCCATACTTTTGAGAATAATGAAGAACTTTAAAAAAAAGGCATAGAATTTGCCTGAATTAAAAAGAAAAATAGGATAGAAATTGAAATACAGTAGAAGATCTTTATAACGCAATTCTATATAACGCACAACTTCTCAGATGTAAACAATGATTTTTGCAGTTAAAAAGCACATGCATTTTCACATTGTAAAATATTGCTACTCTCTTGAGGACTAAATTCGATACATTAGTTCAACTTTATCTTCTAATTTAAGACCCTTTTACTGAAAAAAAATGCTATTATTACAATAAACATTTTTGAAAATGTCTAATATAAGGGATGGTTGTGTCAGTTATATTTGGATCATGTTTATAAAGTAAATTTAACAATGCCTGACCTATATTATGCAAAAATTTATAATTTGGATAACTCTTGGTAACAAGGAATGCAGTATAAAGATATTCTAATGTATTTTGATATGTTTCAGACATATTTGGCCATGTTTACAACGTGAATTTAATGATGTGATCCATATAACGCAAAATTCTATATAACGCACAACCTTGCGTTTTTAGGTTTGCGTTATAAAGATCTTCTACTGTAGTATAACAAATTTGAAATTTACCCTCAAAACCGTTCACATCAATGAACAATCTTTGAATTATCTGCAGTTCAAACTAAACCTGACCTAGGTGGAAAGAGAATGATGACATCAGGAGTTATTAAGTATACAGAGGTGTAGGAAAAAAGAAGCTTAGAGTAGAGGTTTGCATGAGCTGAAATTTCCAGACCCGGGCCAACCCTAAAAACTAAACTAAACCTGTGGCTGTACGATCCATGAAGGATCAAGGTCTACAGTGCCCAACTCTGTTTACTTGATCCTGGGCCCCGAGGTACTAAGAAGCATGTGCCCTGGCCGGGTGGTGAGCTCAACGCAAGACCCTCGGTGTTTAGTTCCCAAGCAAGCTTGGTACTCATTTTATTGGCCCTGAAGGGATGAAAGGTTGAGTGAACCTTGCCCAGCCGGCAGGGTTGGCAAGTTTCTTCCAAAGTGGAAAAAACCGGGCCGGAAGAAATAGGTTTCTTCCACATGGAAGAAATAGAAGAAACTGTTATTCATTAAGAATTTGCCATATAAGTTTCGACTTTGTAAGATACAATAAATGTCTTTTTCTTATGAACTAAGGTAAATTAATTCCATAAGACCTATACAAATTTAATTAATTATATATGCTAAATTAATAATTACATCAGATTTTTAGCCAAGATCACACACTCGTATAAAGATTTTCAACCATTGGCTACATGAAGAAAAATTTTATCCAAAATACACAAAATCAATTAAAAGCTATCCATTTCAATTTAACCAGTATATTTTTCAACTTTTGAAACTAGTAATAAATAGTATGAATCTTTTACCAGTGGTAAAATGAAACTCATTTAAATAAGAGTACTTTTAATTTACATATCAGTTTTATTAAGGTTAAGTAATTTACAATAATTACTGTATTAAAAATTTTGATTGCAATGCAACACGGTATAACAAAATAAAAGTTTTTTTATCTATAGCGTAGGATGCTGCAATCAGTTTCTCAACTTGAATGACTGAAAAACATGAAAAAAATTCTTTCAAGTCTTACATAACTTCGGGAGAGTTTAAAAGCATTTAAAAATACCCATGGACATTTTTAGAATATTAGTCTTTTAAAACCAGCATTGAGATATGCATGGTAGATGCTAGTATAAATAATTACAAATTTATTTATTTACTGTGTTGCACAGTTTAAAATAATGCATTTTCATATGAAAATAATGTATGTTATTTTTCTTATAAAATGTAATGTTAGATTAAATTAATGTAAAAATGTTACATTAAATGTAATGTAATGTTATTTTCCATATAAAAAGATATATGGATTTTTATATGAAAAATAAAGATTTTGTAGGTAGGTAGTTTTCTCTTTTTACATAAATGGCATAATTAACCCTCCGACTGTCTTGAAAAAGGGCAATATTGTAATGTTGTTTTTTCTGCATTTTGTTTTAAATGCTAAAAAAAGGGATTCTTTGAACATTTTATAAAAAAACTTAATAACGAATATGAATGCAATCCTTGGAAGAATTAATCATTGTTCAATGTATTAAAAATACATTAAATCAATAGAATTATATTACTTTAAATATTGCTTGTACTGCAGTGAAACCTGGAGCTGAGTGAACGTATTAACACGGGCTTGTCAGTGAGGGGGTTAATGAAAATAAAATCCCTCTACATCTAAAGTTGTAAAATCCATTATCTGTAAATATGTCTGCTGAACCGGAAGTTTTTTTTAAAAACAAATGACTTATTTTAACAAAAATAATATGGTACTTGTTAGTTATCCCGTTGACCAATTTCACCATATTATATAAATTGCCAAATTATACAAATTGACAATTTTTATTTTAAATAACGAAAGAATAAATAAATTAGTAAAACATTAATTAAAATACAAATAAAACGTCGAATTAATGGTTTTATTGGCCATTATTAGCATTTAATCTTACAATTAATTAATTAATGGCAAACCATTATTGGCATTTAATCTTATAATTTGGCGTCAGTAATTTGGTCGACGGGATAACTAAAAGTGCCAATAATATTTTTAATATTAATTAAATTTTCCAATTTAGTTTTCATATAATTATACTTTGAATTTAATTCATTTACATAGTTAATATACTTTAATCTGAGCATCTGTTTTGTTTTCTGTTGGTTTCTTTTGGTTTTTTCCAGTTTCTTCCACTGTCCTGGAAGAAACCCAACCCTGCCAGCCGGGAGCCAAACTTGCGACATGTAGCGTGGCAGACAGGCGTGCTGACCACTATGCTACGGCCACTACGCCCAGTCTGACTCATAGAAAAAAATTTTGTCCCGAGCCCGGACCAGCTCGTAGAAAAAAATTATTGGCCTGGTCAAGTATAACAGATAAAAGTTTGGCCTTAGATCGGCCCGTAAAAAACTTAAAATCTCGGCCCAAGTGCGTTTCTACAAAACATTGATTTTTATGTCGATTTGGTTAAAAATTTGTCTTGTATGAGAAGTTCTGACCAAAAATACTTATCTTAGCTTTTTTTTTCATGTTTATAATCTTCATTTTTATAGAAGATATATAATATTACATTATTTACGATATTAATTTTTTTAATGAATCTATCTGTTGTATGTAAATATTTCAGTTATCATTAATATAGTTAATCAATATTCCATCTATTGGAGATTTAAAAATCTGAAAATGCTATACAGTAAAATATTCTTAAAATACTCTAAGACTGAATCGCATAGGAAAGAAGAAAAATGAGTTATTGACAAGTTCCCTTCTTAGCAGGTGTAAATGTATTATATATTCTGTTCTCATGTATTATTATATTCCGTTTGCATGGATCAAAAAAAATTTTTTTAGTTTAAGACAGGTTTCCGTCATAGGCAGGTTTTTTTTCACACGTTTTAATATATTTTAATTTAGCTAGATTTTAATAAGCCTAGAAATCCACTATTTTTCAAAAAGAATAAATTTTAATGTTTAATTGTAGAATAATGGCAATTTATAAATATAGGCAAATTTTACTGATCTTTGAACGGTACAATACAGTAGACCCTCAAATCTGCAAATGCCTAAAATCTGCACATTTTTACAGATGTAAAACAATGAAACTTTCATTTCAGATGTAGGGGCAAAATTACAGAATTTTTTAGTTTTATTTTATCCCGTATGTATTTTAATATGTAATTCTTAATAATATGACTGAACTCAAGATTTTCCATGAAGGAAGTATAAATTTATTTCTAAAAAAAAAATCAAGATATTGCAGATATCATTGATAATCACAATCTTTCTACCAACTATATTTATGTATTAATCAAGATTTTATGATTATTATTACAATGCTTTTGATGTGAATTAATATAGAGCACTTTTCATAAGGAAAGTTTCATTGAATAATTCAAGGAAAATGTATCTCATCTTTTTTTTTATGGATATTCAAATATACATTATTATTTAATTATGTGATCTTTATTTTTAAAACTTTAATCAGTTTGTAAATTATCTTACTTTTTACCCTTGTAATTTATTACTTTACTTAATTATTTTAATATATTACTCAATCATTCATTGTAATTTTGATTGCATTATTGCACTTAAATTACTGTTTAAAAAATGTAAACAAAGCAATGACCAGAAATCCACAAAATTCTAAAATCCGCACAACTTCTGGTCCCAAACTATGCGGATTTGAGGAAGTCTACGGTAATACTAATTACTGCAAGTAATATATCAAGTATCACAATCATGATAATCACAATAGTTTAAACAGTGAATAATTCTCACAAATATTTTATTAATTACTGATATCCTGATTGTTAAATTTATTCCAAAATAACTATTTTGTTGCATTGTACATTTTCATTAAATTATGCTTCAAACACTGTCAAAAACAATTATATCTATAACTTTTTGTGAGGTGCCCATTACTGGAACAGAGGGTGTCCATTTCCACTACTGGAATATTGTTGATAGATTAATATAATATTGAAAAAACTGGAATAACTATTAATTAAAAATTAATTTTTAAAGAAATTCCTTAAGAGTGTCCATTATTGGCACAGCTACCCTATATATGGGTTATTCTCTACAATACTTGCAAATTTGGCCAAGCAGTCTGACTTGAATGATACATATGTAAATTTTCATAAAAATTAGATAAATGGTAAGCAATTAGTTAAAGGTTAAAATTCAATATTTGCTTTTGTAGCCAGTGGCCAGTAGAGGCTGTATGTTTAGTAGCTACTACTGTCAAGTTAGTGGCCACTTATCGTAGTTTGTAGATTTAAATAGTTTTACAAGTAATGTTTTTAAAATATTTATGTTACGAAGACATCTTTTAAAATATATAAAAATAAAACTATCCACAGTGTCAGTTTACTTACCCCAACAAAAACAATTAACAGTTATATTACATTAAAAAAAGAGAGAATTTATCGAACAATGTCGTACAAGACCAAGGCCAAAGATTGGTTCACATCTCCAATACGTCACTGTGTAGCCCGAGATCAGAATTCTTTCTGAAAATAGGTCTAAAATATTTCCCGTTTGACAAAATTCGCAATTAATTTTTGAAATTGTTTTAAGAAATTTGCAATTATTTTACGCAACCTCTTGCTAAAATTCACAATTTTTCCGCCGATCGTTCAACAGAATTCATGATTTTTTTTCGCGATCATTCGACGAAAGTGACGATTTTATTATGCGATCTCTTGATGAAATTCGTGATTTTTTCCACGATCAACTGACGAAATTCACGTCTTTATTTCCACGATCTTTCGACAAAATTCGCGATTTTATACCGCAGTCGTTTGACGAAATTTACGTTTTTTTGCGATCTTTAGACAAAATTTGCGTTTATTTTGCGATCTTTTGACGAAATTTGTGTTTTTTTCGCGATCTTTTGATGAAAATTGCAGATTTTTCACGATCTTTTGATGAAATTTGCGGTTTTTACGCGATCCTTTCACAAAATTTGCATTTTTTCAGCGATTTTTTGATGAAAATCACGTTTTTTTTTTCGCGATTCTGAAATTCACAGCAAATTTTCTGAAAGGTTACAGAAGGGTGGAGCTGTGTTTTTTCTGCACCTGATCGACGAAATTCCCGTTTTTTCGAGATCCTTTGACGAAATTTACTTTTTTTCGCGATCTCTTGACGAAATTTGCAGTTTTTTCGCGACTTTTGACAAAATTTGCACTTTTTTTCCGAACTTTTGACAAAATTTGAGGGTTTTCGAGATATTGACGAAATTTATGTTATTTCGCGATCTTTAGACGAAATTTGCGGTTTTTTCGCGATTTTTTGATGAAATTTATGGTTTTTTCGCGTTTTTTTAACAAAATTTGCGGGGGTTTTCATGATCTTTTGACAAAATTTGCGGTTTTACATGATTTTTTGACGAAATTTACATTATTTCGCAATCTTTAGACGAAATTTGCGGTTTTTTCGTGATTTTTTGACGAAATTTGAGATTGTTTCTCGATCTTTTGACGAAATTTTCGGTTTTTCGTGTTCTTTTAACGAAATGTGGATTTTTTTGCGATTTTTTGACAAAATTGCGGTTTTTCGTGATTTTTTGACGAAATTTATGGTCTTATTGCGATCTTTTGACGAAATTTACCGTTTTTTCGTGATCTTTTGACGAAATTTGCAGTTTTTCCCCTATCTGTTGGCGAAATTTAAGGAGTTTTCGCGATCTTTTGACGAAAATTGCGGGTTTTTGCGATACTTTTATGAAATTTGCGATTTTTACGCATTCCTTTCACGAAATTTGCATTTTATCCGCGATTCTTTGACGGAAATCGCGTCTTTTCTCGAGATTCTTATGAAATTCTCGTTTTTCCCGTGATTCTTTGACGATTTTTTTGCAAACGATTGACGAAATTGATATCTTTCGGCGACCATTTGTCGAAATTCGCGATACTTTTATGCCGATTTTTTTTAATTTTCGGAACCAAATGCCTTCAATGTAAACATCAACGCGATTTTCTTTTTCTTTTACGATTCCGCAAAAATCACTGATCGATTAAAAAAAATAAAAAAAACGGAAAAGTGGCATTTCTGACATGTACAATTACATCAAAAATAAAGATCACCACTTTGGCGAACAGATGCGCATCATAAAGTCGCCAATTTTTTACATTTAGTCGCCCTGTGGCCGGTGGCGACCGGTAATTTTAACCTTTACAATTAGTCAATTATTGAAGATCTTAATAGCAGCAGAAATCTTTTTAAAAATTTGACTTAACAAAAAAAATAAAATAAAAATTTTAAAAGTGAGGGAATGATTAAACAGATATGAGGAAATGATTGTGTACAAAACAAGTTAATTAACACATTTTTAATATGAATTGATACTAGGACTGGGAGATGTAGAAATTTCTTAAATCGATTTATCATCCATCTAACATCACGATTTAACACCAATTTTACATTTTAGAATCTAGAAGCCTATTTTTTAATTTTTAGTAACAAAATAAGGTCTTTATGTGCCCCCCCCCCCCTCCTGTATTATTTAGTATACTTAGTTTTTAATTTTTCAAATAATTTTGAAAAGTGGTATATTTTACACATAAAAAAATTTGAATGTCCTAAAACACTAGGTTTTTTTTTTATTTTAAAAATTAGTGACCTATTTTAATACATTTTATAAATTCAGTCTTTAAGAAGTAATATAAAAGAATTTTTTTTTTTTTTTTGTCTGACTTGTTATGCCTGCTACAATCTAAATTCCTTAAAGGGGGGGGGGGGAGACAAATTCCCCAAGTCCATCCAAATAGCACTTCATTGCAAACAACCTACACATTTTTTTTTTTTTTTTTTTTAAGACACAGATTTAAAAAGTTATTGAGGTAAAACAGAAGCATATTAAAATAATTCAATGATGAATTTAATTATTCATTTACCATGATCAGAAAAGTAGTTACAAAAAAGGGGTGGGGGAGATGTGAGAAATAATGTGCAATTTTATATCTTTTTAACTTTTAGATTATAATAAAATTTGTTTAACATAAATGCTGACATCTATATAGCGGATGGAGAAGGATTGAAAGTGTAAGCCTTAGAAATTACTGAAATTGCTGATTTTTTTTCACGGCCATTGCCATCCTTTAAGATTAGTAATAAAATATAATCTTAAAATATCTCTTTTTAATGATAACAAAATGTCAAAGCAGAAAATCGCAGATCTGCAGAAAAATCTAATGAATGCCTCCTCCTCCCCTCCCTCATTCTGCTGTAAAAAAAAGTTACTTGATTCATTACAGAACTTTATTAAAGTATTTTTAATTAATTACAAAATAATAATAAATTAAAACTAAAATATTCCCATAATACCCAAACATATGAACATTTATTTTTCATGAAAATAATGCATAAAAATATAAACTAAAAATGGATGAATTTGGATATAAACAGTGAATCAATTTCAGCAAAATACTCAATCCACGTGGCTGGCATTGAAATCTGATGTCAAACTTGATGCATGACTATTTTAAAATATTTTAATTAATTACAGAATAATAGAAAATAAAGAATATGTATTAAAATATTACCCAAATATGTGAAAAATGAATATTTCATTTAAAAAATGCTTAAAAATAAAAACTGAAATTCGATGAATTTGATTTTAAATATGAAAAAATATTAGTAAAATAAAAAAATATTAGAAAAAAATATTAGTAAAATAAAAATATTTCATGTGGATCACAGCCAAATAGTGATACACAAAACAATGCATGAGTATACACTTTAAAATAATTTCATTAATTACAAAATAATAGAAAATAAAAAATAAATGTTAAAATATTACTAAAACATGCAAAAAATGAATTTTTTATCATAAGATTGCATAAAAGTATATAAACTGAAAGTCGATGAGTTTGGATTTTGAATATAAAACTTTATTATTTTTTTTTTTAATCATATAAATGCTGAATGAATTTCAGGAAAACAATCTTTTGAAATAATGCAGGATTCTACTTTAAAACATTTTAATTACAGAATATTAGAAAATAAAAAATACATATTGCAATATTACTCAAATATGTGAAAACTTAATTTTTCATCAAAAAGATTGCATTAGCATATAAATTGAAATTCGATGAATTTGGATTTTAAGATTTAAACATTACTTTTTCCTTTCAACTTTCCACAATATAAGTTCTTAATTTTTGAAAAATACACATTCTAATCTCGTAAACTCTGCATCTTGTTTACAAAATAAATAAATAAATATCAATTTTTACTTAAATCATCGTTTTCTTAAATCGGAGGGGATTGAGGTTCGATGTTTTCTTAAATCGGATCCTGCTAAATCGATTTAACACCAGCTTGCCTTGTTTTTCTTAAATCGGAAAGCATTGAGGCTTGCGATGTTTGTTTAAATCGGGTCCTCCTAAATCAATTTAACACCAGCTTGCGATGTAAGTGGTAGATACATCAAAGTAGATAAATCGGTTTTCCGATGTTAGCTCTGAATCAGCATTTTGTTTTAAATCGATTTAAAGCCAATGGCTAAATCGCGATTTAAGATAATGGCTAAATCGCGATTTCCGATTTTAGCTTAAATCGATTTAAGACCAATGGTTAAATTGGATTTTCGATGTAAGCTTTAAATCAATTTAAGACTTAAATCGATTTAAGGTCCAGGCCTAATTGATACAATCAAATACATTTAAATAAATAAAAACTGATGATCTATTATCACTTGGCTGAGGGTACTCAGTCTCTCTTCCTCCATCAGACGTGTGGTAATTATGTTCATCTTTTTACTTTCTTCTATCTTTACAAGAAGAAATTATTGGATTTGTGAAATTTTTCGAATTCTGGTTTTCAACATATTTACATGTTTTAGGGGCCAGATATCCTGAAAATAAAATGATTTTACAAAATCTCTGTCTATCTGTATGTGACAAATTTTGTGGGCACTCTATCTCAAGAACTAATGGACGGAATTTAATAAAACTTTAGATTCAGTTGGTTCCCAATATAAATTGGTGCTGATTACTTTTTGCTGTAAATCGCCCAACAGGTCACGCTGCTATCATATATTTTTCACAATTTCCACAATAGTTATATATCTCTAGAACTAATGCTTGGATTTTCATAAAACTTCAGATTCAGTTAATCTTTGATATAATTTGGTGCTTATTACTTTTTGGGGTAAATCGCCCAACAGGTGACACTGCTATGCTGCATTATTCATGATTATTGCAATAGCTATATCTCAAGAACTAATGCTCGCATTTTTATCAAACTTAAGATTCAGTTAGTCTCTGATATAAATTGGTCCTGATTAGTTTTTGGTGTAAATCGCCCAACCTAGGTGGTGCTGATATGCAGAATTTTTTATGATTTCCAGAATAGCTCTATCTTAAAAACTAATGCATGGAATTTTAGATGATACATCTTTATTTCAGCTATTTTTACTTTTAGGAGTTAACTTTTGGATGTTTTTAAATTTTTTTAAAGTAAGGCTTGGTAACACTTTTTGTATTTTGATTACCTTCTTTTGCAGCTTTACAACTGAACTTTTAATGACTGATTTTCTCGAAACAGTTTTGATCTGTCACGTTTAGTCTAATTCTTTTTCTCCCAGCACTCTCCCTTGAAAAAGGACATTCAGCTTCAGAACCACTAAAACTTGTGGAATCTGTGTTACCACTATTTGATGGAGTCTGGGGAGAAAGAAATTGCTCAATCTTATTTTTCTTAATATTTTCTCGATAGTTTTTGAATTTTTCTTCCACTGCTTCTTTTTTTCCACATTCTTATCTAGACCTCATCTCCTTTACACTTTTAACTTGTCCTTTCTCTTTTAAATAGTCCAATTTTTCTTTTTGCTTCATTTTTTCAAGCTTCAAAGGATTATTTTTCATTTTCTCTCTTCTTTTTTTTTTTTTTTTTTTTTTTTTTTTTGCCTTATTCTTTTTAAAGCTTTGCTTTTTGTTTTTGCTATTAATGTATGTATCACTATTTACTTTTTGATTTTAATATCAATCTGTTTAAAAAAATGTAGAAAAATTTCCGTAATAGAGCTTGTTTAAGATTAAAATCAAACATGTGAAGGCATAATTCAGATTTATGAAACAAATTGTACCAGTAATCAAGCAAGGAAACAGTTAAAAGTAATTATAAAATCACATAAACCTAATATTCAAAAAGAAATTTTTTAAGTCAATATATTTTAATTGCATAAAAAATGCAAAATGCTAATCAACATACAGTAAACTCCCGACTATCCAGCCTAATGTGGCAGAAGGGTAGACTGGATAATGAAAAAGCCAGACAGGCCGGAGTTCTACAAATATTTTCTAACTTTGTGCCCTCCCCCCGCCATGATATTAAAAACATATGTTGCACATATTGAAATAAATTTTATATATATTGTACATACAGTTTCAAAAATAGCAAAACATTAACATAAAACGTAATCCTAATTCCTAAAATAATGAGCAAATTTCATTTTACTGTTTATTAATAAATGATTGCACAAATATGAAAAGTTATGCATAAGATAAGAGTCATAACTTAGTTTTTAGTTTTTGAGAACGTCCTTAATAGAGGATTGCTTCTCCCTGTTAGCCCTTCTCCATGACGCAATGTCCCTCCATTTACGCAAGTAGAAGATATCAGGCATCGATTCCTGCTGACTAATGTACTGCACAAACGTCTTGAACCCTTGCGAATGTGGGATGAGATTTTTCCTGGAATTATTTTAATCTTTTTCTTCTTATATTTCTCGCTCTGTCAACACTTCTACAATATCGTTTTCAATGAATTTATTAATTTTGTTGTTTGCCATCCATTCTGTAATGTCTTCTGCATTGACATCGTCAGAGCCCGGTATATTTTTCAGCAATGGAAGAAGCTTATCGTTCTCATCTCCCATTGCATTTTTTCACACGGATTTATGGTTACGTTTTGGTCCAAAAGGATGGTCCAAGACCTTGCAATTACTATTTTTGGAATTTCTTTCCATGCTTTTGGCATCCACCTGGACAGGAACCATCCTGCCTTGGCCGTTTGCGACATCCCCCCCCTTTTTTTAGTAGGCCGGATAGTCGGGAGTTTACTGTATATGCATAACTTTTGACTAAGCTACTATGATGTATTTATAAATTTCTCCAAGAACAGTTTAAATAAAAAGTTTTGGTTAGTTTGAGCCACATAATTTTAAAAAGTAACATGCTATTAGTATAAATTTTAAGCAGGAAAACTAAATCCATCATTTAAGCAGAAAGCACATAATTCCCTCACTCATCTTGTCATTCCCTCATAATGGTAAATGTGAGGGAATGATAAAATAAGACATTTTTACTAGGGATGCACCGGATACTGATTTTGCCGGATATCGGATA